>CADWAE010000133.1:30000000-31250000 GCA_902982915.1 Phalloptychus januarius
AAGGATCCCCCTTATTAAAGCTGATATGCTGGCTTTGCTATGATAAAATTGCACCATTGACACAAATCAAGAGCTCTTCTTGTGAGTGCTGTGTCCATGGATCGAGCTGTTGCTTGTCACGCAGGTGTGTGGCACAGAAAGTATATAATTATTGCTCTGGGGGCCATGCCTGAAGTAGTCTCTAATCAGAGAGAAGATGGGATGTCTACCAGCAGGTGTAAATCAGCAATGATTTTCTCTCATCTTCCTCTCTTTGTTTCTCTGCATAATTGAGCTTATCATTTAGTGAAACTGCACTAATGGCTCTGACTGCAGCCATGCTGTCCTCCCTGCTTTGTGGCTCTCTGACCTTCCTTTACCTCAGATTTTCTTATTTTTTTTGCGTTCATAGATATCTTTTGAATTAGTTTGGATTAAATAGCAAATCAGTGAAAGAAAATTAATGGTCATCACATATACAATTGTACTATTTTTGTATTAGAATTCATAATTTCTGCCTTTGTTTTTACAAATAATCTTTTATTCTGAACCAACACATCTGCAGTCTGCAACTCTGCAGCTTCCACATTGCAATGCAATAAATACAAAACCTAATTTTTAACGCCATCCTTGTTTTTTATTGTAAAATTCCTAGAATGTAATGCTCATTAGAAAACTACTTTTTAAAAAATGTGTTACCAGCTACTGAACAAATAGTTTGTTAAATTTTATTTTAGGAAATCTTTTAATTTTAAATGAGTTAAACTATCACTGACAGTTGGTGAAAAATTGGACTAGTATGAGGACTAGTATAGATGATACTCATGTTTTATTTAATTTTTATCAAAGCAACTCTGTGTAAATGACAGGGACATAAATTGGGTTAATTTCAATGCTAAAAACTTTAGATTTTGATCCATGTTTGAAACATATTTCAGACTGGGTTATGTTCCTAATTTCTAAGGTCCTAATGTTGATTCTAATTTAATTTTAAGAACTATAATTGATAAATGTTGAAATGTGGCACCTGCAAAGTCAACATTTTCAAGGAGGTAAAAGTTCAAGGATAAAAAAACATATTTTCTTAACATATTGTCTCTTACTAATGTCTGCTGAAGACAGATCCCAGTCACATTGTCCCTTTGCTAATTCAGCATACACAATGCAGGTATGATTTGAAATCCTGTGGCATCCTCCCATTTTTGAGAAAGTCTTCTCAGGGAAAAACACAAGTAAGAACAAACCCTTTCAAAGTCTACTTTTCTAGGCATATCAGCTGTCTGATTGCTACGGAGCCCCTCAGAGGACATGGAGAAAAAAAGAAAATCCCGACTTACTTTCTCGAGATCACGCAAAATGAAAAAAAAAGTAGGGATCTCGAGAAAGTAAGTCGGGATTTCTTTTTTTTCTCTCTCCATGTCCCCTTAGGGGCTCCGTAGATTGCACAGGTGATATGTATTTTTATTTTTTTTTAATCTACTAAATATATTTTTAGACATGTTCCTTTGTTTTCACAAATACTGAAATATTTTGTGTTCCCTTATCTCAGTACCAGCTTCTGCACTGAAGGTATTGATGTTTTAGCACTTATGGTGAGTTCACTGATTCACTGGTCAAGCTGAAATTGGTCTGATGAACTCATTTGCCAATTTCCCTGCTGATGTCAAAATGTGTTAAAGGGATGATTGGAGACTCCCATTTCATAGTGGCTTTATTGTGGTGTAATATTCTACAAGGTGATATGTAAAATCCTTTGCCAACTTAGCTCCTGCTGGTGATGTCAGAGGCCAGGAAGGAACATATGCAGTTTTACTCTCAAACATTGGCTCACATTTCTAATTACGTTAAAGCATATACGAGTCAAAATGGATATGACTCGCTCTGAATTAACACATACAAATAGTCCCACAACTGCACACAGCAAACTGCGTCAACAGATGCTCTGTGGTTTTAAGGATCAGATGGACCCTGTTGTATCTGTACCGGAGGCCTCACTGTGGCTGTAGGACGCCACAGTGAGAATCTGGCTTCAGCCATCTGTCTCAGCACCTCTCAGTATGCAGACTGGATCTCATCCCATTCAATTATAAAGGCAATTTGGTTATACTTCAATTACAAACTCCACTAAAGTGTGCAAATTGTTCAAATCAGTCTGTGCAATTAGCCAAAGATGGTGATACAAAGTTTTGGTTGATCCTTTTAATTTGTCAGGGGCATAAAAGTGGACTCAACAATAATGTAAAGTCAGTTTGTGTTTGCTGAAAGACTGCAAACTACGCTAAATTTGGGGCTCTGCCTGTCGGCATCTTATGGCTCGCTAATTAAGCTGTTATGCTGACTTTGATCTTATTGTGGCTGAATCCTCTCCTCACTGTGAGGTTGCCAAGCAACATGTGAAATTCAGCAAGTTACAGCTCCAGACCAGGAAGCAATATTTATAAAGTTGTCATAGAGGCAAGCTTTGGTGTGCAGCAGCTATTTTGGTGATGCCCCTGGGCAGTTATGTCAGCCTAACAAGCTCAGGTCCGCATGTAAATGAAGAGAGTGATGGGCTCAATAGTCACAGAGACATTAAAGGCACTCATAGCTCATATGAAAGACTTTGTCCAAACGATGGGAAGAATGCTTTGACAGAGCATCATGCTGGGTCCAGGTGTTATCTTCTTGCTTGGATGTCAAAAAGAGACCAACAAGCACTGGTTTTGTATGTATTAATTTACAGTGGTTTTTTTTTTGTATTTTGGTTTTTTTACAGGAGTGTTCACACCTTTAGCTATTACTTTCAAAATCAAGCATCTGATTTCTACTGATCATGGTTGAAATGTGTCTTCAGCTTGATTGGAAGCCATAGTTCAGTTTAAATCGCTCTTTAAAGGGTCTTAAAGGTCAGTGAATATCAGAGAAAAACCTATACAAGGAATCATTTGTAGAACTTTAAACCAGATTTAGTGATCAACATTAGAGATTATTAAGAGGTGATCAAGAACTCAAAGGCCATTACTTAGAGCACCATAGGCCTTTCAGCTACTTTTATTTGATGCTCCTCTGGTCCAGCATTGCCAGATTTGTTGAGCAGGCTTGTGTTGGTAAGTTGCAGCTGTGACATACATTTTCCTTTTGATGGATAAAACTAATTCCCATGGTACGTTCAAAGGTTGGGATTTTATTTTACAACCTAAACCAGCTTTGACCTTGTCACGACCATATCCCTGAACTGTGTGCTCTATGATGGTCTCAATGTATATTTGGAGGTTTCAGGATAAAGAGGTCAAATATAAAATATATTATTTTCTTTCTGCTTCACAATTATTGTACTACTTAGTGTTGGTTTGACAAAATAGACAAAATACTTTGTAGTTTGTGCTGTGACATTACAAGATGCTAAAAGGATCCAGTGACATGATTACTTTTGCAAATGACTTCAACATGCACTTAATGGGAATGAACCCATTAAGTGCAGATATTTAATTAATTTAGCAATATCTGTAGGTTTGTGTTTTTTTACACCAATTTTATCTCTTTTTTTGAGTCTAGTGAACATACAACTTTTCTCACATATTTAAAGCAGAAATTAGCCTGCTAATAGTGAACTTTACATCCAAAATTAATATATATGACATTTATTATTGCAAAATTAAAATGGTAGTATAATCTGCTTTGAATACAATCACAAGAAGCCAAAAAACTCCTGCTGTTCAGCACCGTTGATCTCATTATTTGAATCTTGTTTCGTTGGTCTAGTCCTCTTACAAGGAGGGGATTAGAATAATGGTGTCTGGTCGTTTATTTAATGTGAAACAGCATCACGATACAGGGAATCACTTCCCTGTATCAGTCCAGTCCAGATAGTGTTACATGAACACTGTAGTAAAGGTGGTATTAAGCCAATTGAGTTAAACTGCAACTCTGTAAGTGTCAGCATACTTCACAGTTTGACTGAGACAAACTGTTAGCTTCCAGCCAGCAGCCGTTCCCACAGGCATCTCCTTCATGATCTTTCAAATGATTGCTGATTAGGAGCACTCAGCAGTGAGGAGAGCAAGTGAGGGGAGCAAAGAGACGCGTAGGAGAGCTGTCCTATCTAAACAGCGTAGTAAGAACATTTTTATTCACCATTTGCTGTGCTTTTTCTTTTTTGCCACTCTGAGCACACACTCTGTTGACACTCAAATGTTTTTTCATCAAACACTTTTTCTTTTTTTTCTACCAGTTTATTAAGGATGTTTATTGATATTATGGTGCAATTGCTGCTCTTCAGGTTTAGAAAAACATGTACACCTAAAGCAAAAAACCAACTGTCACTCATTTGAGAAGGTGAAACTTATATAGTTTTATTCACATACCAAAAATGAGACTATTATATAAGATTATTAAGCAATTCTGCTCGATTCCAGTCTACTTTCAATGCTCCCTCTGGGAATTATCCAATTGAGTTTGATTTCAGGATGTATTTCATCCTGGTCAATGAAGGAGGAAGAGTTGTGAACAATATGATTTTTGAATTATAGTTTGTCTTTGGTTCTAGCTTACCAATGACAGCGGAGGAAGTGAATGAAACCACTTTTCCAAATGCACAGAAATTGAAGTTGGAGCAAGAGGAACATTTAGGACATTTTCCTGGAAAGGATGTTGGTCAGCTCTGCACAACTCTCTTTCCTGCAGGGGTTGGTTGTTTACAGCTCACACAATTTCCTGTAAGCTTCGTGGTAGAGCTTCCTTCTCTATCAAGCACATTACAGATGTCATGGCGAAATGTTAGCGATTGGGTAAAGTCAAATACAAATCAGCAAGTAATCATTTCTCAATAGCAGAGGAAAGAACAAGGGACTAGGCTATAAAAAAAATCTGATTTTAAACAAAATTATCACCCTACTGAAATATATTTTATCTCTATTCACTCAATACTTGGTTGGGACTTTAATGAGGCAAACACTTTTTCATTCTTGAGCCCCCAACAAATTACAGCGTTATATTTCCTGGAGTCATTGGATGGCCTTTGACCTCAGGCACACGGATAGACTTCTGAAAGCACAGGAAGATTTGCAGCCTATAAAACTTATATGTAAGATAAAAATGTATTGCAATTATGTTTTCAGTCCATTTTACAAAAGGAGAAACACAGTCAAAATAATGTTTACTTTGCTTCAGAGGTTTTGCTTTTCAGGAAGGGAAAAACAATATTGTTTATACGGTACGTGTTTACTGAAACATGAAAGCAAGACATTACCACATCAGATTGGAACCAAAACTAAACTCACACCAAAGGGGTGAAAATAAATGGGGCTGTGTCTGGAGGCTGGCTGTTTGATGAAGCAGTATGGATCAGTATGGAAAGGCGGAGTGAGTCAGCTGCAGCTGGGAGCTTTCTCTCTCCCGGTTCTCCTTCTCTATGAGGACAGATGTTTTCCAAAGATTAATATTCCCACTCACAGTTTATTCATCTGTGTTATCCCCTCTCTCACCAGGTGATTTCATGCCCCCTAAGCTGCCAGAAAGACTGTTTGTCCCCTTTTGCAGCCAGGATGGCTCACCTGTCCCAGATTTTAATAAATGATGCTGATAAATCTTGCACATGAGACATAATGCTGGGCCTGCTTGTGCACACCTCTCTCTCTATTCATAATATTTCCTATTCTTTATTCATCTTTAAACACTGGGAATCTTTACCACCAATGCTGAATTCAGAGTGATCAAAATTCACACACAGCGTTGTGTGTGCACCATATTCTGAACTAAAGGAAGCTGTGTTCACAGTGGCTGCCCTCATTCATTGTGGCCTTGAGTGATTGCAGATTTGATAGGTGGCAATAAATGATGGATGACTGTTTCCACTGCTGTCAGGCTGTGTTGGGTCCTTTTCTCAGTGCAGGGGTAATGAAGTAGGCTTTAGTGATCATGGGACCATGATATTGATCTCTGGGAAGTCTTTGCTTGCTATGGTAATGACTGATCAACTTTCAGGTGTAAAGCATGTCTACTGTTTAGACTCTATTGTGGAGGAGAATAAATGCTGTTACAATTAGCCTCTTGCCTCTTCTCTCTGAGATTGGACCATAAAGTCTTTTGAAAGGGAAGAATGATCTCCTATCTAATAAATAGAAGATCATGTGGAGTTGTTCCCCTTACCTTTACCTTGGCATGTTTGAAGAGAACTAAGGAAATACCTATGCCATCTTGTGGCTTGTTTCATTTATCCATATGAATAATTTGAGCTTTTTTATTTTCTTCCCTTAAGCAAATCGACTTAGACTGTCCAAATCCATTCTGAGCGGGAACCAGTTTTATGTCACTCTGTTTTCTTGATAAGCTGCATGACATGTAAATTTGTCCTGCATGTGATAGGTTCAACTAACATATCAGTCTTTGTATTTGTTTTTAATTTCATATATGTGTGAAGGAAATCCTAGTTTCTGTTACCTGGCTTTGTTGGATCTGTGCTGAATGTCACCATAAATTTAAGAAGGATTTATCTTTTCATTTATTAAACTGTTCTTTTCTGTCAGTATAGATATAATCTTTATAATCTATATAAAGACTATATAGATTATATAATCATGTAATCTTTGTGTATTCTGACAATAGGGATCCATCCATGGTGATCTCCAAGTCCCCAGGATAATGGGGATTTCTTCAACCTGTCTTTAACATCTTACCCTATTGAGGTTGCTCATTCTAGCTGTTGTATCTGGGATCTAGTTGTCACGATTCACATGTGTTGACCAAGGCTGGAGATTGGAATGAAGTTGGACTTGTAAATTCAGAGCATTGTTTTTTGGTTCGGCTCTTTCCTCACCGTCGAGGTCTGTCCATCTCCAGTCCCAGATTACCATCAGTCATGAACAAGACACAAAGACAGCGTAAGTCCTCTACTTGAGGCAGTGACAGACCTGGAGGGATGAGTCCAGGTTTCTCCAGTTCACTGACTGATGCATTGAGCTTACCAATGCTTAAAAACTGTCTCAAGCTTAGTCAAACTTTCTGATGGTGCCATTACAATGTGTTCTTGTTTACAAGAAATGTACAGCTTACAGCCTGTTCTCACTCAGTGAGCAAATTATTAGATAACATTATTCTAAATGATGTCTAAAGGTTTCATAGGCATTCATGACAGATATTTAGTTTGATATTTGGACTTGTTTTATGTACTGAAAAGATGTCTAATTGCACAGCTGTTTGTTTTCACCAAACTAAGCGTTGATCTTGAACGGGTCTCTATTACTAAAACATTTATCTCCTGAAATATTTACCTGTACATGCAAATAATATACATGTCTCAGACCGCTGACAGTATGCTCTTGTTGTTGTTGGTATACATCATAATTATTTTTATGAGAAAATAAACAGTGCTCCAGCAGCATAATGTCATAGTGCCTTCCTTCCTGTCACATTGGACCTGTGTAGCTGATATGTCAGGTGTCCAAGGACAATGTCCAACAATATTGAGGAAGCATGTTGGTGTCTGTGCACATACAGTACAGGTTAAGAGTTTAATGAAACTTTCTATTTCATTAAATATATATCTTTCAGTGTGGATATATAAATATCTCATCATGAGTAGGACTTTTCCGTACATTTATATAGACAAAAATACACACTTTACTATTATAAACCGATATTTTACAACTCAATTTCTTATAAGGTCAGAGAGTATTTCTTTCACAAGTGTGTGCTGTTGACTCATTATGATCCTGCACTACAGAGTAATAATCTCCATCATGTTTCTGCCTATGTTAGAGGCTCTTAATTAAATAAGCCCAGGCTTGTTTTGCTTATTAAATGTAGTATGCACAACAGACTGCATAGTTAACCTTTAAAGAGAGCTCTCAGTCTCCCCTTTGTTTTGCCATAATGCATAGCTCTCCATAATTATGACTCGGCTTTGACCTTCGTTGAGTCTGTTGCCAGTAACAGGCAATAAATGGATTGTGGAGTCCAAACACCTGTTAGTCCATTTGTTCCTCATGTTAATTGTGAATGTTAATAAGGTTTTCTCTTGATGCTGGCTGAATTTCCTCCTCCGTACGTTTGTTAAGCCTTTGGCCAATGCCTGCTGACGCATGTACCTCACAGCAACGTCTGACCAGTAGTGACAGAAAAGGTTTTCATTCTCTCTGACCGGCAGACACTGACACTCACTTCACAAAGAAATACAATTTTCTTCTTTTCCTTTTTCCTTTGCTCTTTGAGTTTTTACTTCAGAGTGTTTATATTTTTTAAACTCGCTTTGTTGCATAGTGTTAATGAGGTTGGGGCAGTTATGTGAAGAAAAACAGAAAAGCTTGTGTTGTGAAGCTTGTAATTCTTTAATGGGTTACGGCACTACATTTGTTATTTTCTTCTGAAGCAAAACATATTGCACTCTAAAAATGAACAGAAATAAACCCCAAGCTTTACTTTTTATGCCACTTTTCCTGTTATGCAGTGTGGTACTTGAATAGGAGATTTACATACTTGTCCCAGATTAATATTCTCCTTCTGTTTATCGACAGGATTATCTAATTAAGGGAGTTCAGATGGTATTTAAATTTAGACCCATAATTTAGTTGAGGCGTCTTTCAATCTCTGCTCATTATGAACTTTTGCTTATCATTTCTTCTGTGAGATTAAAACATCTAAAAAAAAAAAGTAAGAACATAATTTCTGCCCTATTTGGGAAAAATGAGGGTGAATAGATGCTGAGCAGCTGTCAAGGGAGTCCAGAGTGATTTTCTTTTTGCTCTTCTGTTCACTGGAGGAAATGAAAAAAGAAATACAACAGCGTTGAAAAAACACGGGAAATAAAATGTCCTGTCTTCAACCTGCCTATCAGGCTTCCAACTTTGAGAAAAACTCTCAAAACAGAACTAAAAAACTCTGAAAACAGAGTTTTTTGGTTTCACCAGAAAATCTATGTAGCCTTTTCATATCCTATCTTTTTATATGATCCTAAAAGCTAAACCTCATCTGCATAACTCAAAACATATCATCACATTGCTCTGCAGATTTGTCACTAACTTGGCTCAGGCCAGGTGTCTGGCTGTGCCCGACCCGAACCTGTCAGCAGTCCTCCAACAGGAAACCGAAAACTACGATTTGTCACCTCCTCCTCCCGACACTCACTGCGGTACAGAGCCGCTCTGTGCAGCCTGCATTATTATCCCACCTGCCACCCTGGCTTTTATCAACCTCTTCAAGAAATCTCACTGCACCATCTGAACTTTTTCACACCATCCAACCCAAATTCAGAGCACAATTAATACAAAAGGCTAATTAGAAGGCATCTGTTAATCAAAAGTTAGGTTGACAGAAAATGGAATAGAAAAATAAACAAAGTAATAAAAAAAGACACATTTAGTGTCAGACTTATTGATTAAAGTTAATAAAATGTTGGTTCAACCTTATAATTACAGAATTAACTGGAAGATAAAACTTTGAACATGACAATTTTATATATTTTCCTTCTATGAGATATTTTATGGCATTTATTGAAGCTGCATTTCACTACATATTTGTTATATCTTTATGACTTAAGATAGTGAAATGCAACTTCATAAACTGAGATTAGTTCATCAAATCAGTTAGAACCAGTTATTTTTACATGCACAGTATTTTCCAGGTCAACATTCAGTCAGCACTCCAAGGAATCGGAGCTGCTGATGCTTATCAGTACCTTTCGCAGTTCATCCACTGGCTTCTTTCACATTATTACAAAACACAAA
This sequence comes from Phalloptychus januarius, assembly GCA_902982915.1. Classification (NCBI taxonomy): domain Eukaryota; kingdom Metazoa; phylum Chordata; class Actinopteri; order Cyprinodontiformes; family Poeciliidae; genus Phalloptychus; species Phalloptychus januarius. Next base: position 30,009,678 of record CADWAE010000133.1, read on the forward strand.
TGATAACAATGTAAATTAGACATGCTCTAAGGCCTCACAATGCCTTTATCTGTTTCCAAAGAGGTGCTGTTCTTCACAAGTCTAATTCATTACTTCTTGAATTTGTCTGTCTAAAATTGTTGCACAAACTAATTTAGTTTTTAAAAATATGACAACTAAATCATCTGAGGTTGTAAATGGTCTCACATTTGATTGTGACATTGTACCAATCTGCTCTGTTGTTGAAGTCTGGCTTTAGTTTGGAAAATTAATGACTATGCGATTGTTTTTTAATTTGTGGTAAGATTTTATATTGTGAAGCTCATAAATTGGTTAGTCTTCTTTCATGAAAAATGCTCATCTGACAAATCTAAAATCCCTGCAACCTGTTCAGTTTATTTGCTTGCAGAGATTGTGAATAAGATTTTAAACAACTTCAGAAATAACCTTTCTGTGACTGAATTGACCATTCAGTGAATCTAAAGGGAAACCTGAGGCCATCTGACAGCTGATGTTTGGTTAGAATTAAATCATGCAGTACAGTAATCTGTAATAAAACTACAGTAGAATAACCGATCAAGAGAAAAAAGAAACTAAACATTGCAATGATGCAAGTTAGATGCTGCGACTTGATCTTAAGAGTGCTGGATAAATGAGTCGGGGAGGAGAAAGCACAAAGTTTTATTAATTAAATCAAAATACTGACCCCACTGGTCAAATATTACCAGTAAAAGTAAAAGTTCTGGAGCATGTACTTTCAAAATTCCTGAATTATTAAAAGTTCTTAAAAATTAAAAGTTTTTAATAATGCATCCCACTTAAATGTAGTCGAGAATAACTGGAAAAATATATAATAACACATTAGTCTTATGTTAATGCTTTTCTAGACACTCAACAATGCTTTATGATTTGCTGCATTGTCCATTCCCTCCTCAGTCACATTGGGCAGTGGAAGCATGGCTGTCATTTTGTGCCTATGGTCCCTCCAGACTCCACCATCACACAGTCACACCAACACATTTACACATGGGGAAGTTGGGTTAAGTGTTTTGCTCAGGGACACAGTGACATGATGCACTCAGGCAGAGATTTGAACCAAACAAAACTGGTACCCCAACCTCGGCGCTCCCTTTTTGGGTATTTTTTGTAAGTAACTCCGCTCCAGTAACTCCAACCATCATTAACCTTTTTATGTGATCGTAACGATCAGGATCCATAATCATAATTTTCTATTAAAATAAGAGAGCAGGTGGAAAATAAGATGGATGAAAAGGTTAAACCCAAAATAAATCAGGGGGAGTGGGGCCTATGTTTACTCTGATTAACAAGGCCATTACCTTTAATTGCTTCCAAGAATTTTGTGACAGCCTGCAAATAAAGTGTTTCCTGTTTCCAGCTCTAATGTCTGATGGTCATGAACACATGTTTAGTCCTATGTGAGCACATTTGTGTGAATACTGCAGGATTTCAAAGAAGAGCAGCTTTGTGTCGTACAAACTGCATAGCCTCCAGCTGTGGGTCATTGTTGGGACATTCAATTGCTGCAGCATGAAGATTTTGCATTGGATATAACAATAATTAATAGAAATAATGTCATTTTTTTTCTCTAACTTTGAACTGATAGATCAATTTACTGATAGTTTTGGATCTAATTTGATCCTTCAAAGCTCTTTTTTACATTGTTGTGGAAAGGATTGTGGCAGAGAATTAACCTCTCATCTCAGATAAATGAAGGTTCGACTGAAAAGCTTATTTTCATCCTGCCTTTGTTTTGATATGGAGTATTTTAAAGCTACATAAAATCACCTGAATCATTACCTAATTTCTGTCCATGCAATCAAGAGAAACAATTAGGACTTGACTCTAAATATTAATTAGGAAATATTCACACATCAGTGTCAAATCACCTTTTTTTAAATCTTTTTAGAAAAAGAAAGGAATTTAATTGCATAAAAAACATAAATAAACCTTTATAATAAACAAAACATAAACAAAATGTTAAGCAAATCTAACATTTTTTGTAAATGTAGCAAGAAGAAAAACATCATTGGAACAAAACCAAAAGATCACAGTTCAAGAAAAAAATGCTGGTGGTGCAATCATGTGCAATAGTGGGGGGCAGCAGATGGATAAATGTATGGCGATACATACAGGCCAATACTGACACACAACTAAAACAGTTTCCTGACATATAAAGCCAGAAGAGACTTATCCACAAAAGACTTGAAGCTGGATTGGGGATGAACATTTTGTTGAGACAGTTATCTATAATTTGGTAACTCATACAAAGGCATGATATATTTTTCTGCTTTTTCTAAGCATTAACTTTGAAAAGTGTATTTCACCATCTTTCCAATATACTACCCAGTCCAAAAAAGTTCCCTTAAATTTTGTGACAAAAAAAAAACATATGCTCCTGCATATGTCTGACTGACTTCAGTGTTCATCACAGAAGGTTTTCTTTTTTACTTCATTCGATAAACACAAACATTTTCATTCATAACAACTAGCCTGTGTCAGTCAGAACCTTAGCTTATTTTTTGACCTGTATTCCTGCCTACAGCCTAAAACCATCTGCTTCAGAAAGATTTGCCTCACCTCAGATGATACGAAGTGAAGTCTTCTTCTTGTATCCTAGCGCATTACATTTTTCCATCCAGGCTTTTTATGTTTGTGGGTTTTGAAGTGGCAGCATCAGATCTGAGGCTTTCCTCTTTGCCTTTTGAAAGCTCATCCCCTTTGATACTTGACTTTCACTGTGTTATGATTGTTGCTGCCTATTTGCCAAAGTGGATGAAAATATGTGTTGTAATTTTTACAAAGACGGATGTAGCCATCATAATTTCAAAGAATTTCAGGAATCTCTTTTTCAGATTATATAAATTTCAGATTATACAAACCGAGTCTCTGTTTGAGACTAGGTTCAAAACTGTAACTGCAGTGTATGTTGCATCATGCTTATTTTAATCGTTATTATGACTTATTTACTCCATGAACTTTCACCGGCAGCTCAAAGGCCTTTCAAATGCAGTGATTTAAGCCTGGTTCTATAAATATCTCTCCACGTCACAGCTACTCAGAATCATCATCACATCTTTTCCTCTCACCTCACTTTCCACATGACATATCTGCTCTGTATTACACCACTAGAATAAAAATATCCCTCAGTGACTTTTTTTTAACACATTTTCCACAGAGAAAGAGACTGTGCACCTCCGTTGGTTCTCTTTGCATTTGGTTTTCAAACTGAACTCCCCCAGATGTCTCCTCTCTGCCGACGAGTCTGTGCTTTCATCTTCACTTTGGTTGCTCTTCCATCTTTTATTTTAAAAAAGCCTGCCTTGGATTAGTTCATACCCTGAAAAGCCTTTGGATTAAGATGTGTGAAGGGCACTATCGAGATGATTAAAAGAGGAGGCAAGAAGCAGGGGGAAGAAGAATGGCAGAGAAAGTGGGATAGAGGGGAAAATGTTCACTTGAAGACTGTAAAAAAAAAAAAAGAAAAAAAGGGTAAACACTGAGGGAGCCAGTGCAGGAAAAAATGATTATTTGAGGGGATTAAATTACTGCTTCACACCCAACAGTTCTTTGTATTTTTGATTATCTCTCGTCGGTTATTGTTTATTATTGGCCTATTGACTCCTTTGAAATACCAAAACAGACTCTCTGTTACTATGCAACTCCTTGAAAGTGTTTCAGTTCTAAACTTCTGCACTTCCCTACCAAAATAAGGCAGAAGCAACAACTTTAAAGTGTCATGAGTGCAATCAACACAGACACCACACAAATAACACTGACACTTTGTGTTGCAACCCGAGTCAAATGTTAGTATTAGCTTGCAGTGTCTTGCAAAAGTAATCACAAAACGTATCACATTATTTTCAAACTTTTATACAGATACTAAATCTGAATATTTGTTGTGCACTCCACAAATCTAGATTATGTGGAAGAGTGGCAAAAAAAACCCCCGTAAGAAGTTACGTTTGTCTTCTTACGTAAGCATGGAGGAGACATAGAGGAGAAGGTGTTCTGGTTAAGATTTTAGTTTTCGGTGTAGATTTAAAACAGAATAAATTACTGTACATCACTCTGAACACACCATCCATTCAGTAACTTGGTAGTAGAAGTTAGTGGTTGGATTGTAGTGAACTGAAAAGAAGCTAAGAGGTATGAATACTGTCGCAATGTATTGTATTTTCCTGGCAACCCACGTCTGGATTTACATATGACACCAAACGTTGCTTCCAAGGCAATAAAGCCACATTCATTTACACCTCCTAAATTTTTTTCTAGTATAATTTTAAGCTGCCAACAGAAGATAGTGGTGAGCTTCAAATAAGCTTTCAGCAATTTCATTTGATGTATTGTCCAAGCACTTCTTAAGATAAGTGTTCTTGCCTCCAGTGGCCATGCTCCAAGACAGGGTGAAAACTCTTTCATCCCAGAGAGCCCAGAAGGACGATAAAACGCACAAATGACACATGAGCAGTCAGATTTATCTTGAAGCAATTCACAATGCTCTGAAGCAGAGTGTGTAAAGAGAGTCTCGCAGAAGCAAAGACAAATGATGAAAAACCATACTTACATACGTCTAATGTAAGTATCCACGTCATACTTACATTAGACGTGGATAACTAATTTTTAGCTACCCTGTGGTACCAGAAAGTGTTTTACAGTTCTTTAGTCATGTGTTGTAGTTATACACTTGTACTCTAAATAATATGAAGTTTTCGCTTTCTGTCTCACCTAGTAAATACTGTTGGTCCAAATGGTGAATTCAGTCTGGCACCAGACATTTTGATACATGGACTGCACTGATCTGTTGATTTTTTTTTTATTTTGTATTTTATTGAGAGACATTTGACATTATTCTAAATGCACTGATCTTCTTTAGGCCTAGTCAAAATTAAATTGGAAATTTAGTAGGGTTATGAGTAGTCCATGTTGCATATGCAGTCAAAGCATCCTCAGTAAACATGAACACAAAGTATTTTCCCCTCGAGGCTCGAGTTAGCAGCCAGTCAGAGTGGGACCGACACCAAGAGCAGATTCCTGACATATTGAAAGAACCACAAAACCTTCCGTCGAACTCATCTACCATTCTCCACAATTACCTTACTTCATTAAACAAGTTGCAGAACTCTTACTGAGTTCTACATACATCTTTTTCAAAAGATGTATTTAATTGTCAGGCTGCATGTAGTAGTAGATAGTTCTTTTCCCTTGAAACAAAAAGGTCCTGAAATGTCAATCACAGCTTGACATCTTTCTGCAGAGGTGGTTTCTGCACAGAGTTCATGTTCTCTCAGTGGATTTGTTTTCTCTGGGTAGTCCGGATTCCTCCCAAAGTCCAAAGACATAAACCAACTGCCTACCCCAAACTGTCCTTAGTCATTCATAAATATGTCTGGTTTTGTGGAGTTTGCTGGTATTCATGTTGTTGATCCTGCATCTATATTTAGACAGTACAGATGATTCAGGGATTGTGGTGACTTTTATATGGGCCAAATTTTAAGGTCGCTCATGCACACCACCTAACAGCAACATCTCACATGACTTGTGAGGTTCTGCTTTTAGCCGGAACCCAAATTGGCTGAAACATCTTTATAATTAACACAGCGTTTCACAGACACTTTAGGGAAATTTAAACTCTAAGTTCAGACACTGCAAATGTCTGAAAAGATTCTTTGGATATTAATCCAGTAATATGCTGGATTAATACAAATTTGGGAAAAAGATGTGCTAAGTTACATAACTTTACATAAAATTCGACTTTAGGCTATTTTTACAACAAACTTCCATTGATTTTTTTAAGCAAATACTTAGGGCTGTATTGCATCATGCACACTTACTATGTACTCCATAATTCTATAATAAGTGATTTTGTGTTTTTTAATCTTAGACAGTTAATGACAGGGCTACTCAATTATATGTAAAAATGGGACAGATATTTTTTACCAAGAAATTTCACTGGACCAGACATTGCCATTGGCCTGTCTTTGTAAAAGTTATCAAAAACAGATTTATTGTATTCAAACAATTTCTGTTTATTATTGTGTCCCATTTTTAATTTTGTCAATTGTTACAACTATTCTAAGAAGTACATTGTACACTATAAATACAGTCATGAATATTTTTGTAAAGCAATGTATTTCATATTATGCACATTCAACCAAGGATCTTTTTATCTGTTGATTATATTGACTGTAGCTGATGCTGGAAGGGGAAAGGCTTCTATCTCAGCTGTGGGTGCTAATAAATAGTTACATGGGAACTGTTGTAACAAAGAATACTTTTTCTGAATATAAGATTTGCTGGTTTGTGGTATGGTGTTGTTTCTTTTGAACTTATAGAGCAAAGTACGTTAGCCAACACAGGGATGCAAAAAGTAAAATGTTTTTTCTCTCTCTCAGAACCTCATTAAAGCTCCAGCTTTTTCTGTGGTTTCTTCAGAATTCACAGTTTCTTTCATTCTCCTCCCTTGACATTATTCTCAGTATAAAATAGAGGTCATGCCTTTGGTTGCTCCGCACATACAGAGAGGTAAAGAGAAGTAAATTTACCGTCAGATCTAAGGAATATAGAGATTTTTCTAAAGTCTCAAATGGCTGTCCAAAAAGATCATGACAGGCTCAAATGGCAATTTGGAGACTGTACAAAAGAAAAAAGATTCTTTGGATGAAGTGAGTCAAAAGAGGCTATTATATTAAAAAGTTAAATTGCTGGATTTTAGAATTGCAGTTTTCTAGCAAATATAGAATGAAAATAGCTCACATAAGAGTTTGTGTCAGATGTTGCAGTTTCTTGTGTAATTTAGGGCATGCCTTCTTTCTGACCAGTGTTGTTGTTGAGCAGCTTCTAGCCTTAGGCTATCATTGCAGTTCATTCTCACTGTTCTCTGCAGCAAATTCCCAGATGCGGCAAGACTCTGCTTCTAAAAAATGCATTCTGAGAAATTCCACTTTAGGATCAGCATGAAACGTCCGCAGTGGTTCATTTACAGTTAGGCCAAGATTATTCATGACCCTGGCAAATGATTTTCTGTCAATCAAGAAGTATTTTTCTGGTGAGAAATGAGAGAACTGTATCCCAATAGATAGTAGAGCACTGTACAAGGGGTATCATTAAAAAATATTTTTTATACAATAAAAAGAATGTCAAAAACTACACACTTCCAGATAATAAATGGCTTAATAGATTGCTGTAGTGCCACTACGCATATCAAGCATTTTGAATATTTACTGATCAAATTTTTGTATGTTAACAATTTATCTTTGGTGATGTTAGAGGACTTCCTTGCCATCGCCCTAATCTTTTAGTTATCTTCACAGCTTCTCTATTAGAGTCAAGTCGGGATTCTGGCTTGGGTTGCTTCTTTTATTTCAGTTTTTGTAAAGCTTTAAACTGATAATTGAGATGTTATCCGGTTCTAAATTATCTTTAGAATGACAAGACAAGGAATAAAAGTAGTATATAATGGGTTTTCTTCCTTCCCTTTCTGCTTTTTGTTAGGAGAAGAGGCTGCCAACTGCAAATTAGGCCTAGCCCTGGGACTTTGACTTGTTGTTGTTGTTGCTTTGATTTCTTGCGTTTGATTGTTCTTTTGCTTTATTCTGTATATGTGTGTAAATTCTGGACTAAATCTATGTGTTTAGTCCTGTTTAGTAGCTCTTATTCTATTGGACTATCTTCCTTCACTAAAATCCACACTAAAGAGTGTTGTCAGACTTCGAATTGCTCATGGCTCATTCTGGACATCAAGCAGAAAATCTGTTGTTTCCAATCCAATGTGATAGTTGCGAAAACACATAAAAATCTAAACATGAAAAAATATTTGTCCTAAATTGATTGGTGTTATATATTGCAGGGCTAATCAGAATGAATTTATTCCACGCTGGATCCCGTCACAGCCTCTTGTTTTTACACATGCGCGGGTTTCATCTGGCGCGCGTCCTTGCCTGCGTCGTGCAGCTCATTAGGTTTCATCGACGCGGAGCTGCTGCACTTTCGCTCTGCGGACAGACGCGCAGGACGGGCAGTGTGTTGCTGCTGCTGTTGCTGCTGCTTCTGACACCACGGCTCTAAAATCAACCCAGTTTTCTTTCCAATCGCGCTGGAACAGTCTGGCATTCCTTCAGTGCTCCACCGGAGGATGCGCATCTGGATCGGAGAGAGTGCCGAGGTTCTCCCTGTCTTTCATCCCGCGCAGAGGAAGTTATACCATCGGTTGAGCGCAAGCACTTAGGGTATTTTTTTGGAAGAAAATGGCAGGCGCAAAGTGCCTTCTGAAAACACCGAGGTAAGACACTTCCTCTCATCCCGCGTAATATTAAATCACCATATAATTTATCAAGCAAAATAATTAAGCTTAATTGTGACTCCAGTGTTGTCTGTGTCACAACTTTACTGTTTTTATGGATTTTTCTCACGATTCACTATGGGCCATTTAGATGCTTTTATTAAAGTGGAAAATAAAGTTTGTCATCTTATGTAGGACGTCACATTGGATGTAATGAAAAAGAATGAGGCACAACTAAAGTGCTGTCACAAGCTACCTGTCAGCGTTGCACCCTGTGTGTCAGCTGAACTGAGAGAACGAGATCTGTGCCAACAGTCACGTTTTCTCATTTTCTAATACAAGTGATGCAGATTAAAACTGAAATAATGCGTCTTTTATTTTTTTCAATATTATTGAAATATTGTGCACAGCACCAAAAGTTGTCATTTTTTTGGGGATCAGGTCCCGTGCTTCTCGTTTCTTTTACATGGGATGGTGAAGAAGTGAGCTCAGAAAATGTCACCTAGGCCTTCAGAAACAGACATGTCAGGAGTTAATTGTGTCCTCTGTCTGAACGGGTAGCTGGAGCCCACCGAGCAGAAGAGTGCATCGAGCTGTCACTCTTCACCGTGTCGTGATGGAGAGGTTGGTTTTTAAGCGCAAAGACTGGAGCGGAGATCGAGCGTGACTAATGTACTCCACTGATCTTCACTTGTCAGCTAAAAATGACATATTTATTAGCTGCGTGAAAACCAGGTTAGGATTTTTAGCTATAGCACACACATGATTTCTTTATTTAACTGTTTATTTGCTCTACATTACTGGATTTTTACATCCGGGAAATTCACCGCCACTGTTGGTTGTTTTGATGAGCCTTTTGCAGACTCAGAAGACTATTTCAAGCACATGAAATGCACTTATTGAATATATATATATATATATATGATTTTATATATATATGATTTACTGTCTAAAGGGTAGAACCGTTTACTTTGGCTCACATGTGCATCATACATATTGACAAACTGCAAGCAGATACAGTATTTATTCCCTGGGGGATTCCAAAGGAAGATGCTTTTTGATTTGCTTTGAAATACGTCAATTATGTAATAGGAAAAACAGATGTTCCTGTTTAAATATGCATACCCAGCCTCTTCATTTTCTAAACTGATCCTCATTAATGCTCTTGCAGATAAGCACTGCTTATCTCAGTAAAAGCATGAACAGAGGATAATGACGCCTTCCTTTGAGTTTTCATTTGTTTTTGCTTTCAACCACAGGAACCCTTTCTTTTAAGTGGTTTAGTAATATTGGGAGATTTTTACCTCATGAAGTTGATATAAGTGTCCATAATGTGGCCCAGGGGCCATTTGTGGCCCTTAAAATGATTTTGATCAGCCCCCTGACTAAAAATCAAAAATGGTAAAAATTTGGCCAGCAAACCAGAAATCAACTATTGACTCCAATACATTTTTAAATTGTGTTTTTTTTTTTCTTTTAATAATGCAGCAGTTTTGGATCTTTAAGGATTTATTGATTTCATAAAAATGTTGCTTATTACCAAGTTTAATAGCTAATTCACTTTAATAGTTGAATAGGTTATATATTTGAAGTGTTCAGTAATAAATTGATCCTCAGAAAACCTTCAAACATTAAACATTGTGTCTTCTGATGTATGCTTTCATCAGAAGAGCTGCTAAATCTGTACACAGACTCCTGAGAAATAGGAGACTGGTGTGGGTATAATGGACTTCAGAAAAACCTACTAAAAAAAGACAAGTTTTGCTGCAAAATATAATAACCTGCAGCACAAAACCAAATATCTAGTTGAAGAATAGTAACTTTTTTGGGTGTGATATATATGTTTATTCATATTACAGCTCATAACTATATTAGCCTTCCAGTTAATTACATTCAAAACATCTATGTTGAATTTGTCACCACAGTACAGTATTTGTCAGGGTTGGACTGGCCATCTGGGGCACCGGGCAATTCCAGGTGGGCCGACGCACATTAATGGGCCGACCGGGGGCTGTCATTATTCCACAAAAAAATAAATAACTAGTTAATTGCAATGGTTCATTGGTAGATTTTCTTAAAGGAAATTGGGCTAATCCATTGAAATCTTCCAGGCCCTCCCCTCTCCTTTGACCAAAGTTATCAGATTCTGTCATTTGAGCAGATCAGAATTGAAATGAGTGACAATAGACAAAGACCAAAAATGCAAGGGAAGCACAAAAATGCTGTGAGAAATAAAGACTAAAAAGCATGCAAGTAGAAAAATATGTAAAAATAACCATTATGTTTGCTGTTAGCATCACAGGTTTGACTGCACAGCAGGTTCAGGGCCAGAGAAGAGGACAGGGTTAAGGGGGTTCTTTGTTGTCGGAGGATAAGAGAGACATTACCTCACTGAAATGCTCATGTAGAGGGACGGTTCATGTAAGGAAGAGGGCTGGTGTGTGTGAGAATGAAGGGAGGAGGGGGATTAGCACACAATCAGAAAGGCACTGGAATGACACAGAAATGATAATGGCTCATACAATGAGATGTTTTAGGATGGATGTTAAAATATATATCTATTAATAAAGGGTCAATGAAAACAGAAAACATAAAGAAGAAAAAGAAGAAAGTTAAATCAGTTAGAATTAATGCAATTTAAAAGTGATAAAAACAATTAGAGACTCATCTTCATTAAGCGTAGCCAAAAGTGTGGAAATGCTCAAATGATTATTATACTTATTTTATCCATACATGCATACTAATATTAGCCTGTAGAGTTATGTGTGTGAGAAAGAGAGAAATGCCTTCATAGAAGTGGTTTTCAAATAGTGCTATAAGTAGATTTGGTGTCCAACTTAGTGTTATGTTAAACTGCCACAAAGTTACAGTTTGCAGTTGTTACAATTACAATTGTCTTGTAATATCAGTTAAACATTGCTTTGTTGATATGGGTGATTTATCATTGAGAACCAGAGAAATAACACTGAAATACTCTGTTTTCAGATTTTAAGGTGTGATTTTGATGAGCTTTTCATTTTGCATACTCTCTGATTAATGGTGTATTTTTATAAACAGTATGTTTCATAAAACAGTGAAAAGAGATCTCTAATAGTGTTTCGTTGGCATCCGCTTTCACTTCAAGATGGAAACTGTGACACTGTGGCCACTGCTTCCAAGATGAAATTCTCTGAGGAGTGAAAGAGCGTATCGGTTTTTTAACATGGTTACTCTCTTCTCCGCAGGCTGCTGTGCTTTGCTTTATTTTAACTGGCCAAGAATGCTAGGACCATTATTTTGGCTGCAGTGCATCCCTGGTATTTGAATATTTTAATATTTATCTATTATTGAACATTAAATTTACAAGCTAAGTTCAGTTTTATAGCCCACAATCTTATTTTAGATTTTATGAGTTGGCAACTCTGTCAACCCTCTGCAAAAATATAACTGCAGTTCATTATGGCCTGAGGGTGGCTTTACCCAGGCCTTTACTGAAGCAACGCATATGGAGCAGGCACATGTATTAGACATGGCATCTCGTGAATAATAATTCTTAAAATACTATTGACATCCTTAGAATATTAGTGGTTGCTCAATAAATTAACAAAGAAGTGTGTTCAGTACATTTTACTGGGCAAGTCATTTTTAATTGTCATAGTTTTCTACCTGACTATATGACATATTTATTATGGCTGAACAAAGGAAATTCAGGAAAACACGTAACGGCAAAACTGCTGATGAATTATGCAGTTGGTACATTAATTAGAATGTGTCCTTTTTTTCCTGTCTCTTTTTTCTTTTCTTGCCATAGTTTCTCCACTATGCATATGTTGCTTTAGCATCTCACACACTAAAACAAAACCAGTGTGGGCATTGAAGGCAGTGAAACTCAAAGCAACAGGCCACATATTGTATGTCTATGGAAAATTTGCATGTATTGCCTGTAATATAGACATTTCCCCATTTATTCTATTCTATTCTATGAAATATTGCATGTGTGGTAGAAAATCTTATTATAAGTTTTTGTTATTATGACTTTATTACAGGTGAACTCTCACCTCTAAGCAATTTTTTTTGGTTGCTGCATTGCAAAGATAAGTGAAATTTGGCATAATATCAACGTGAAATGTTGAAATGGTTATTCTGACTAAATGTTGAAATGGTTATCCTGACTTGCAATAGCTACTTAGTTGTTTTAGCAGCAGAGGCTGCAGCTTCTAAACATGAAAAATGAAACGTGATGGGCTGCTCTAGTCAGAGCGGGGACTGCCATGCATCACTGACTTGAGATTTCGAAGCGAGATTTTTGAGCACCTGGTGGAAATTTGCTCTGACAAAGTCGATTCTGTGCCCTTTTGTCTTTTGCTTTCCAGTAACTTCCAGTCGTCTACCATGTTTGAAGGATCTCAATCGGGTGAGGTGGACGGCGGCAGGACAGAAAGCACGGTCGCTTCATCCATCAGCGCCTGCAAGAAGGTGAGAACAGAGAACTCTGTCTCATGAACTTGGATCAGGACAAGTCCCCGACTCTCTGTCTGCTCTTCAACATCTTTGTTTTCTCACCTCTGGGTCGAATTTGTCTTTCCATTGACTTGTGTTTGTGTGCTTCAAGCTGTGCAAGAGATATTAATTTCCTCCCCTCGGGTGTCAGTGACGCCCCGAGGTTGTGTAATAAGAGTATCAGTCAGGTCCTCACCTCCCTCCCGGAGATTTATCATCACCTAGTGGAAGAGAGCGAGACAGTAAGGGAAACGGCTCAGAAAAGTGAGCAGAGATGCTCCTGGAATGAATTTCCTTTCAAGTTGTCTGTAGGTCTACTTGTAATGTGCCTGACCCTGCCCTGTGTAGACTACTGAGTGTTCCTAATTAGCCCCCTGCTCATGATCGTAGCTGCCTTCCACTCGATAGTCCTGTAGAGACAAAACGCTATTTCTTTGATGTAATAGGCCTTCGGGCTCTAGCACCAACAGCCTTAAGTATTATCCCTCCCAGAGAGATCAGCTAAGCAAATACGTCATGATTACCTGGCTGAAGGCCTAAACAGATGGTCTATTCCAGTGGGGGCAACCATGAGGGGGCATGAGATGTCACTAAAAATACACATGGAGAATGAGCAGTGCACATTTAGGTGTCATATGTTAAAGCAATTGCACAGGTTTCATATTTGAAGGATAATTTTACCTGCTGCAATGTGCTTTTGCATTGTATGCTGTGAAAGAGTTTCTGGGGACAAACACGATCTTTCTTGTGATCGGCGCTCGTCACTGTAATAAGGAGCAAGTTCATTTAATTTCAGTATTTTAAAGAACTTGTCGTGTTGACAGCCTGACAGGTATAAGGTACGGTGTGTGAGAAGAAGAAGAACAAAAGCAGCTGTCTACCTGCAGGTTTTAAGAACATTTTCCTTCAGTAACTACAGAGTGTTTGCTCTTATCTGACATATTATGAGTCCTATGATGCAGATTAGACATCCTAGGTTGATTTTATGGCTCATTTAATTGATTTTAGCTACATTTTTAAGAACTGTTAATAAACTAGTTTTTACTGCCCTGGTGAAATAAAAATTCACCTGGGCAAAAAATATATTAACAATAAAATGTTTAAAAAGCAATTGTTTCCAAAAAGCAATTTATTTCAAGTTGTAGAAAAATAATTGGATGTTATTTTTTAATAAATAGATTGTTTCTGAAATAGTGTTAAAATTTTATTGTCAGATCATTTCAACATTAGTTATGTTAAAACATTTAAAACTTATGTTTTAAATGTTTTAACATTTAAAACATAAGTCAAGGGAAAAATACTGAATTTATATAAATTTTTTTTATCATTTTTACACTCTTGCAACTGTCCCAAAACCTTAGGCAACCTTGCTGTTTGGCAGGAAATGTAACACTGTGTGTGATTAGCACTTTTAGCATTAATACAATAATATGTGTGTTATCTGAAGAGTTAGTAGACCCCTAATTTACCTAATATTGTAAAGAACTCAACATCTACTTATGGGAGGCCTGCTGCAGACAGAAATGGACGCTTTAAAAGCACAACAACCTTGCTCTAAATATTTAAAATATTGTGCATCGCTGACCCCTGTTTTTGTCCTGCAGGTTCTGTGCAGCAACAGTGTCCTGGACTCCTCCGAGTACTGGCTGAAGAACGAAAAGACTCTGTGCAGACTGAGCTTGCTGGATGATGATGCAGATACCAGATGCGCCCTGGTGAGTAGCATACTGCGATCGAAGAAGCATGCACATCGTTTTGGCAACACAGCCGGGCCGTGTCATGTCTACTCGTCTTTAAGCTGTGGGAGGTATGCTAGTGGCCATAAAGGACGGCGAGGAAACAGTTTGAAATTTCTGGCAAAAACAATAAGTGGTGACATGTAAAAAACTCTGCTCTGTGTGCTGTCACTAAATGGCATCTGGACATGAAGATGGTTAAAGAAAAGGATGATTTTTACAGCAGGTTGCTGGTGGGTCCTTGTTGCTATTTAGCTGAAAGCTTTGCCTCATAAGATTTAATATGGTTCAGACCTCATTCTGCTGACAGAGCAGATGACCACTGCAATGGCTGCAATTGCACAACTTTTATTGCTCTGTAAGATTTTGCTTTCTTTGGGAAATGTCTAATTAAGGACATTCCCACTTCTCTTCTTTTTTACTATTCTCATTCTTGACTGGAAAGGTTCTTCTGAACTCAAGCAGAAATGCAATAAACAGTTTTATGGTTACAACATTCTGCATATTTGCCTTTAGGAAGACATAATGACATAGGAAAATATTGTTTCTGAATGAGCTTTATGCATTGGGTGGGTGGGTGGGTGAGTGGATGGATGGATGGATGGATGGATGGATGGATGGATGGATGGATGGATGGATGGATGGATGGATGGATGGATGGAAGGAAGGAATCTAGCTAAAGCTTATTTCAGAGCAGATTTCAGCCAGCTAAAATAATGTCAGTCATAGCTATGGATGTGAATATTTTCATGGATTTCTGTGTACGATTCCCTTTGCAGTGTTGCATGGACTGAGTAGTGTAATATGATTGGCATTTGTTAGTTAGGCCATGTTCCTAATTGATGGCTCCTCATAGTAAGAGCAATAGGCATCCATGTAAACAACTGAATTGCACAAAAATGAATCAGTGTAAAAGTTTCTGATACCATCTTAGCTTAAAATGTTTTGAGACTTCTAAGGTTAAGATTTTAACAGGATATTTCTTCCAAGATAATTGCTCTCAAACTTTATGCTCAATTGATTCATTAAAAATAAGCTGAGATCTTGCTGTCTGCTGTAGTTACGGTACTAATTTTAGTTTTAATAACTATTTCACACTGATACACTTTAAAAACGGAGCCGGTCCTATAAAGTAAAGCTGTTTACACCGAAAAGCCTTTATATTGTTAATAAAACCACAAGTTAGAACAGAGATCCTCAAATTAACTTTTAGATGCTTTTTCTAATACACCTGAATCAAATGACTGAATCCCTGCTGAGTGGGCAGTAAACTGGTGTTGTCCTGCTAATGACCTAATTATTTGACTCGTGTTTCGAAGCAGAGACACATCTAATCGCTGCAGGACCTCAGTCCTGTAGGCCTGGATTTTAGAGCATTGCATCACTGACTGTGTTCAGTTTTAATGTTTCTTAGTAATCAATCATTTTAAGCCACATTTGCCTTATATTTGATCTCTGGACAAATTTTGCATAAATAATTATGAAGTAATGTAAATGTTACTTCCAAATGATAGAGCTTTTTACATCTTGCCATCAAATTTTCACTACTCTGCTCGCGGCTATCATTTCTGCATCCATTAACAATTTAGTTTTTAATCAGTGTTTGTAGTTCTTCAAGCCATTTGCAAAATCTTCATCCATCCCTGTGGCTTAGTTTCACATTTCTGTTGCATGTTTAGATTTGGTACTTAAGAACTGCTGCTAGTTTTAAGGAGATCCATGCAGACCCAACTCTCACCTCATCTTGAGGTGCCATCTTTAAGAAGTTATTTTAAATGGCAAGTTAAGCATTAAAAACTCTCAGGATTCTCTCACTGTTGAAGTATCACTATTTTCAAGTTTGCTGTGTTATGAAATGTGAAAGATAGGCAGATAGGCACCAGCACCTCCCTGACCCCACTAGGAACAAGGGTGCATAGAAAATGGATGGACGGATAAAAGCATTGTCAATGCCAATGTGACAAACCACTCCAGATAGGGTTCAAATAGCCTTTTTATGAGTTTTTTTTTTATTATTTGAATTATATTCTGGTGATTTTGCTGCAGTTTTTGATCCAAGTGATATAAAATTATTCCACCTTCTCAGAAGTTATGTGTGGGTGCTAGACATGCTGCCCTCAAATTGTTTCAGTTCAGTAAGTCAAACATGATCTTATTTCATTTTATTTGGATACTATTTGTACTAAAATGTTGGTTTTGTACACAACATTTTTTGTAATCTTCCTATAATGCACTTTGCTAAAATGCAATTTTTTCAAATGAGTTGATAAAGACAAAATGTGTCAAAAATACTCTACTTCCAAATATAAAGAAAAAAATTGTAAGGATGGTAATGATGTTTTTGCTCTGTTTTGACAAGGAGCACTCATGCTTAAATTCAAATCCATTGTTGAACTCGTTTTTACTGTCTTTTTTTTTTTTTTAGTTAATTCTGGCTTTCTACTCAGCCTATTTTGTTGTTTTTGCTAAACAGCATACCTGCATTGTGTCAGTGATTATCCTGCCCCTGTGGATAAACCTGCCAGTTTTGATTTGTTCCCTGCCAGATCATCGACATTGTATTGTATCCAGCCGAGCTTTGTTTCTGTATTCTTCAGTTCTGAATTCCTGCTCGGAAGCTCCTGCCAGGTAGCGCCTTTAGCTTAGTTTCAGTTCAATGAAAAGTTATTTTTCTCATCCTGCAAAGTGCCAACCTGCACTTGGGTTCTTGCACACAATCTTAACAAAGACATGTTTAGAGAAAAGGGCACGGTGAAAAAATGTTCAGCATTGCTTTGCAACCTCATGTAGCTTACAGCATCTGGTTTGACTTCAAACTCTGCAATGAAATAAAAACTCCTTAAGGGTTTAATACAACTTTGTAAGTTGATCTGAACCTTGGGAGTAAAATAAGTTCTTGAAAAGCAGACTTAAATCATATTAGATTGTTACGAGGTGAGTTAAAATGTGTTTTTTGTTTTACTAAATCTATCAACATTTTGCACTTTGGCAATTTACATATTTTGAGTAAATTTTATAACCTGGAGAAAACAATGCAAGATGCAAAAAAACAAATTTTACATAGAAGAATATTGTCTATTATTATGCAAAACCCCAACATCATACCTTTATATTGGGGTTGGTAGGACCAACAATATTTTCAAAGGTGTTTATGAAGCCTTTTAACTTGTAACTAAAGGGACTAACCACTATGTTTACACACAACAGAAAACTTTTGATCAAATATATATATATATATATAATTTATTATTTAATTAATTATTTTGAAAATAATTTCTGCCAACTTCATATTTTCACAGAAGTAGAAAATAAATCTTAGAGCGAGCGCATCAGTCTTCACCCTAAAGAAACATTTTGAAACTCATCGTTGATCTCCTTGAGTTTCTCATTTGCACTTTCATTTAAAAATCCAGGAATATATTTTTGAACTCCATGGACTTTGTGCTCTTGACTAAATGTCAAGAGAAAATGAATCTTCTCGATTTCCACTTGACTTTATATATTAGTGTTTGTGATTAGATGAGTAGACCTAAACATATATATGCACAACACTGCTTCTCCCACTGTGAAAGTTTCATACAGAGAAACTTTCACACGTGCTATCAGACTTTACGGAAATACTTGACAATAAATGGTTGTGGACTCACTGTGATTTGAGATCCTGAGCTGCCATCAGCATGGATAAGTGGTTGCTTTGAATGAATCTATGATCCTAATTGGAGGGACCTGCAAAACAACAGCTCAGTAGGTTAAAGTTAACATCTGAGGTTTCTGCGCCTGGACACAGTTGGATGTAACCTGATCACAACAGGCATAAAAAAAAGCCACATCAAATGTCTGATGTTTGCATTCAGTGAAAAGGATATGTCATAGTTAAATGTTTTTATCAACCTGTGCTTTGACTAGGTCATTAATAGAAACATGGATGTGCTATGCATTTTAATTAATTGTGATGAAGGCAACAAAGGCTTTTGGTGAAGTTCTATCACCT
Source organism: Phalloptychus januarius (assembly GCA_902982915.1). Taxonomy (NCBI): domain Eukaryota; kingdom Metazoa; phylum Chordata; class Actinopteri; order Cyprinodontiformes; family Poeciliidae; genus Phalloptychus; species Phalloptychus januarius. The sequence continues at coordinate 30,028,162 of CADWAE010000133.1, forward strand.
CATATATCATGTATGTGTTACTGCAGCACATCATTCAGATGAGGGAAAGCAACACAATGTGACATTGACAACGACCTCTATCCATTTAAAAGATGTTTTCTATTACATGTAAATTATTCCACTGATGATGAGTTGTTTGTCTCTTCTGATCTTGTTCTTCCATGCTAAAACACAAGCAAAGTAATGTCATGATAGAAAGAGTAAACACTTAGCCAACTTTTATGCTGTTAACCACTAACTGAAGCATCACTTTTAATGTGTCGTGGGCTGAAACGGTCCACATTGTTCAGGAATAAATAAATGCCAATACATCACAAAACTGTTTTGACATTTTTCCAATACTCCCTAAAAGATGCATCAAGTGTTTTAGAAATCATCACCAAGGTAACAGAAATAGCAGTAGTTTAACTAAGAACACCAATTTCGCACTCTCATGTCGCACTTTGAAAGTGTGAGCAGCTGCATGCTGAATTGAGTGGTGCCAAAACCCCCAGACACAAGCCTTGGTCTCAAAAGGCTCGGCTTCCGCTCAAAATCATCTCAGAATGACTTTATGTTGTAGAGAGGCACAAGTTGTTTGTATTGTAAAGGTTATATGTGTGAAATCCATAAAAATTCAGATAGCACTTTAAATTTTGACTTTTTAGAAGGAGGATTCTCACTCAAAACTCTCCAGTTATGTGATGGTCGATCCACCGTTAGGACATATACCTGGTTGCTCTACAGCTTCATCGTTTTTCCTCTGTATTTTATTTGTAAAGTTCAACCCCTAATAAAGATGTGTGTAAAGATCAACTAATACTAATACTAATAGGTTCTGAATTACAAAGTAAAAGTTCTTAGCTACTTAAATCAATAAAGCAAAAGTGCAAAAAATGCTTCAGTTGTAAGTATTTCATATTTTGCAACGGGTGGCGCTATTTGGGTCGCTAATTATTTCATCTTAGAGACATTTTTTTCGCATACCTGTTGTATAAATGTGCTTAAATAAAAGGTTCTAGTTTCCTAATTATTTCTGGTTTGATACCATAAAGTCAGAGCTGAAAATGTGTATTTTATTGCTTTCACTCACCTTTACCAGGGGTATCTGTAATTGTGCGTGGTGGTATATTCGTGAGGATCGTGAGTCGTGCGGATCTTGATGCTAATTTTTGAAAAACTCCAAAATAGCTTCATCTTCATCGTCTATAAACTTGGATATTGGATGTGGAAAGTCAAAAATAAAAAATGAATAAATAAAAAGATACGTGTGCTAAATAAAAGATAAAAGCTTAACAGTTTTTGGATTTCAGTTCATCACCTACCGCTGGCTGCATCATGTTGTCACTTTTGATCATTTGCTCATGTTTTAATGCATGAAGACACAGATAAGTGTCATATTACTGCGATAGTCACACTGAATTTCATCACACTGCTGAATGGTTTGACAAGCTGAGTGTTTTGAAAGGGAAGACAACTTTGCTTGTTTTTAATTTGTGGGGGGAAATGGTGAGAGAACGTGTCTGGATTGGATTGTTATTGATGTTTCAAATGTTTCAGACATGTAGTAGGACAAATACCTTTTTTTTAATCACTTTTGATGATAAAGAAAAGTTTTGCAAAAATATGGTTCCCCTTATCTAAAACGGCTCGACATGCATGTAAGTCTGCAGAGTCTCTGCTATTCTCCCCCTTTTCGCTGCCTTCCTGCTTTGATCTGTGGGCCCTGTCTGGAGGAGAGCGAGTCATTCATCACTAGATTCAAACACTTCCTTCTTGGTTTGTGTTGTGCCCTGACCTATCCTTTCACAGTCCGCGCAGAGAGAGAACAGAATAAATATGCCATCATATTGCTGGATGAGAGCTGACTTACAGTGGGATATAACTCTAAATCAGCCAAATCTTTCAGCTTTTCCCAAACTGTTTCACCCTTTCCTACAAGGGTTTGATTGCGTGGTAAACTAAAATGGATTTTCTTGCTGTTTTTGTTAATTGCATATATGATAGAAATTTGTTTGCAAATGGGAATTTTGCTCCTCTTTGTTTTGGTTCCTGGTTCATTGCAGTGTCCTGGCAGTAAACTGGCACATTGTTAAAGGAGAATGCTGAGTTTACATTGACATTTCTGTTTGAACAACTTCATGACATGAACTTCACTGTGTGCAAGACCAGACCATACAGAGCTCTGTGATTGGTCAGATGTTGTGGTCATGCTTTATGCAGAAATACACTCGGACAGCGATGTTGACATTTTGCTTCAACTAGTCTGCTTCCACTTTGGTTTTTCTGCAATATGAATACTTTAAAGTTGCATTTAACCAATGCAGTGAGGACATCTGTACATTTCAACGATTCTTTACTAAATACATCTAAAGTCTTTTGGCAGAAAGTGTGGCGCACATCCCGTGATCTTTTCATAAGAGCAAAACGGAGGATGCAGGAAGGGAGCAGGCAGCCTTCCTGCATCGAGCCAAGCCAGGCGGAGCTTAGTATGAGCCTCACCATGTGCTTCTCCATGTGCTATCTTCATCTTCCTTTACCTAGATGGAAGCAGAAATCGTTATGAATAATTATTTTGTATAGAAAATTGATTTTGAATAAAATGATGGCTCCAGACAGTAGAATTGTGACAATAAAATACCCCCACTTCTAATTTTTTAATCTATATATGCAAAGAAATTGGTACTTTAGATGAAGTTTGGGAAAATCTCACTGCTTGGGCTTTTTCAGGTTGGATTGGCTGGAATAACAGAAAGAGAAATTACTTAAGCACAAACAGTGACTCTCTGCAGATACACCGTATATATATATAGTTCTACTTTCTTAAGACTGTTCAAGGTTTTTTATGTATTCAGTGGGAAAAAAATCATTTTTTCAAACCAAATGGCCTTGTGTGGAGCACAGCTCTATTCTAGACCTGTAGATAATGTGACCAAATGAAGAAAATAACTTAAATTTTATGGGCCAAGTAATGTTAAACCACCTTTTAAAAACCTCCTGTTCGTTAGCACTCTTGTCTGAAAATAAAGTATTTTGTCTTAGGCTGATAACACGCAGTAGGACTACGATAAAGATGCATCTTGGCACGTCTTCAGATGTGTTAATGGCACATTAAAATTTATGCATTTCAAAGAGACTAAAATGACCCGAGGCCTGTTCATGACCTGCTGTTGACTATTTTCATCAGAATCCTCGAGACTATTTTTTCCGCCCTTGCGGGAACATATTACCGTGTTTCTGTCAAACTCCTTTCCTGACTCATGTATGATCCTGTAGACATTTGTCAGCCCAGCAGAGTCACGCCTGTGTTCCCCAGGGATATTACGGCACATCTCCTTTTTTCAACATTTTCCACGACACATTTTTCCTGTGGTGAGAAGAACCAGGGCGACATCAGCTACGTTGTTTTCTTCTCATCCTCAGGGCTGAGCAAGTCTCAGTCTGTGAAATAGTGATTGTTCAAGCTTGTGTGCGGGATTCAGAGGGAAAAAACACCACTTTTCTTTTTCTTTTTGGAATAATACTCTTCCAAAAATTGTTCTACTTTGTTCATGAACCTAAATACTTGTCAAGAAACAGAATTTGAGTTTCCATTCCAGAATTTAAAATTAAGCCAAAGCCTTTTATTGATCTGCCTGTTCTGTTTCTTCACTGCCACATGCAGCTTGTGTGTTGCTTTGCTAAATTAATATAACAGAGTCACTGAACCTTGATGTTGTTTCCCCCAAAACCTCATTTGAATACAATTAAACTTTAAAATAAATTTAATTAAAATAACCAGGGCTCAACATAAGTCAAACTTGGACATAACTTGGGTTGCTCTGTAAAAATATTGTGACCCCAGAATGAGAATGACACAGGATTTTCTACAAAATTCCAGCATCAGAAGTTGGAATGAAAAACGAACAGAAATGTTCGTTTCAGAAATGTTCATCACTTTCTCCCAAGTCCAACTCGAGACTCAAGTCCAGATCAAATGACTAAAATTCATACTTTGATATGGGATACATGCCTAAAACACAAAATTACAGAAGATAATGATTTAAAATTCTCCTGTTTAAATCTAATATGACCCTCATCAGCTCTTTTAATATTGAACAGTCTATGTTTGGCCCAAAGATAGACATACATGTGAGGATAGACATACTCTTCACTTAGTTTTATCTTGTGTTCTACCTGTTCTGAATTTGTGATGATGTGTTTTCTGACCATAAGCCTATTGTTTTTAAGTTGCTTTTGCTTGTAGAACTTTAAACCCTGCTGCTCACCTTCATCATATTTCCAACTCGTCCACTGCTGCTCAGCTTTCTGCTGTTTTCATTCAAATCAGTGAGCCAGTATGTAGTAAAACCAAAGAGCTCAGGTCATGGTTTTATTGTTCAATCAGAGAGACCTTTGACCTCTGTCACTCCAATCAAAATCAGAAAGCCCAAAACTAAATCTGAATGACCTGACATAATCAGTCAGGCAGGAATACGTGCTCCAGCTGCGGACTGCAGAATGGACCGGGGGCGTCTATTGGGCCGGTTTGGACATGTCTCTCCATCCACTTTCATACTCTGGCCCAGTCTGCAGCAAAGACTTTTGTGATGGGAATTTGGCCAAGCTGAGTGCAAGAGCAAGGCTTTAGTTAGGAGAAAATAAGAGCAAATACTAAATCTAGGAAGAAACATAACAAGAGGGGCTAAGAAATTTATGAATCTTTATAATAATAATGGTTTAATAGAAGAGATTAATGTGTCAGAGCTGAATTTATTTAGTTTTAATATTATCAACAGGTATGTGTTGCAAAGTTCAGTTAGAGAGTCATCTAGTATGTGAATGCCTACAACAAAGAAGAAGAATACTTTGTGAAACATTTGTAGTCCAGGATACACAAATATAAACAGAGAATTAAACTGAACATGTCAATATCTATAAAAAAGGAAATGATAAAAAAAAACACCACCACAATGGAAATCTAAAACCCAAACACCCCAGGAACTTGACCATAGCTCTTTTAATTTCACTCGGGTCGCAGCTGCACACTTCTGAGCAGCGCTGTTTGTTGTCTCCTCTGGAACATTTCTCATAATTGATTCACCTGCACGTAGACCTGCAGCATTTTATTACAGCAGCCTTCTTCAGCTGCTGGTATTTCTTTCTAAGTCTTACAATGACGCAAAATGACAAAAACACTTGTATGAAAAAGAGCAAATAAAGTAAAAAAACAAAACAAAAAAAAAAACAAAAGCCAATGGTTAAAGAGGAGAAAAACATCAGAGACAAAAGGAGTAAGAGCAGCAGCTGTGTGTGGGAGGATCAGAGTATTATGCAGAGAGGGGAATGATGCTTTGATGGACAAAGGAAACTCATTGTTTGCAAAGGTTTGTTACTGTGATAACATAAGGACACATTTACAAGCTGCAGCCCCGTCTGCAGAAACTCTGCAGCACGGAGATTTAAAAAACTGTCTCCATGGAAGAAAGCCCAAATAGGATTTCATGCCCAAGTAAATTGGTGCAATCAGCAGAACACATACATCATTATTCTCAAAGCTCAGCTGTGGTCTTGAAATAGATAACACAATTACGGCATTGGGGTGACGATGTCGAGCAGGCAGAGATCAGTGAGGGTGTCACTATATTTACATTGGTGCAACATTTCGTCAGAACAGTTGATACTACAAGTCAAGAGAACACACACATTTAAATCGTCCAGAACCGATGTTAATGCTGAGGTATTGTGACGAATACACATTCACCTTCAAGTCCCTCTTAAAGAGAATATCAGCCAGGCAATGTCAGCAATCTTAAAACCATAGTCTTCCTCTTAAATAAAAAAAAAAGAAAATATGAAATGAATCTGTGGCACACTGACAAATTTAGACCAAACCATGTCCAAACCATTATTTTGCAAGAAATTATTTTGTACTCAAAGGACAGTTTGTAAGATATATTTTATGTGTGTGCAATGTCTTGAAATCTAATTTATTTGTAACATTTTGAAAGAAAATTAACTCTATTTTTTGTGTGGCTTTCTTTTTGTCACATAAACCTGATTTGTGGAGCTCCTCCAGAGTTACTATTGGCCTCTTGACAGCTTCTCTGTAGATTGTACTGTAGGTTCAGCATCAGTAGCTAGGACTTGATATGTTGTGCAATTCAGTTTCAGATATATTGCAAAGCTTTTCATTACAATATTATGTTTCTTGATGTCAGCTTGCTGAACTCTGCTGTGCAGACTTCAAAGTGTTGCTAGAGTTTGTCTGCAAAATAACAGATTGTTTGCTACTCCAGATTTACATCTTTTGCTAGTATTTTTTTCCACCGGCATAAAGCTTGTTAAGTATTTCACCTCCCATGCAAATGAAATGAAATGATTTTAGCAAATACATTTTAAAGCATTTGAAAGTATGTGGAAGATATGCTATTTATGTGCTATTTTTCCTCTATCTTTAGAAAGAAACATTCGCCATGTTACTTGGAGAAAAAAAAAACAAATCCAGTTTTTGCTGATTGTGAAGTATTTTTTACAAACCCCAAAGCTTCTTAGTTTTTCTGCTTGGTTTCATTTTAGTGGCTTATTAGCACTTGTGGTCAGGTCAAGTTTCACTTGACTGTTTACTCTAGTGCTGAGCACATTGTAAATGTGCATGAGTCAGGGAGCTCATGGAGCCAGAAAACAAGCACATCTCCAGCTAATCCTGGATCTTTGACCTGTCAGAGGCCAAATGTTTTATGCAAACAATGGTTTTACATGAAATAGCAGAGAACATTCACCTTGAACATTGATCTATGTAGTATTTTTTTTGTTTCCTGTACTATTCTTCCCAGTGTGGGTGGTGATAAAATAAGCTTGGGTTCTTATCCAGACTGGTGTGTCTCAATTAGAGCAGTTTCAGACTTTTTAGTATTGCTCTGGCTGCAGATGTAGGAAGAAACTATTTCCTTAAAGCGATTTTCTGACTGAATAAGATCAGAACAAACCTATCTTACTTGAACAGCGTGTTCTACCTTTCCCATTTTAAATGTACTGTTGCACACTCTGCTATTTCATTTGGGAAAAGTACACTACAAATACCCTTTACTTAATTAATAACTTACTAAGAGAAATTGGCTTCTCTGCTTGGTCATATTTATACCCCAAGGAAACAGGAAGTGAGGGATTTTTAATTAAAAGATCCATTGATCAACTTAAAAAAAGTATTGAGTTTTACTAATTGGGGCAAAAACATAACATTTAAAAGAATTTATTATAAATATTGATTTCTTAACATTTTTCCTCTTAAATAATAGAGAGACTTGAAATTAAATGTTGGTTTTCTGAAAAAATAATAAAAGGAAAGATTGTGTTTGAATATGTTGTAGTACTGTAGTAAAAGATTGATGTATGTACAATACACAGACAACTTTATTTCCCAATTTCTACATGTAAGTCATCTTGGGTTTGTTTATTAAGGTTCCACATTTTACACCATAAAAGCAGAAAAGCATACAAACACTACCTCACCACATAACACAGTTTCTATGTTCACTTTGACCGTTGTGATTTTTAGTGTTATTATGATTGGTCATCACCCCCATCGCTACATCTTTATAACCAGACAAATACATTTTCCTTTTATTTGTTTTCTGCCCATGTTTTATCTTTCCCAGCTGAAGTCTACATGGTCAGACCTTCAGATGTGGGGTCATGCATGTGTTTATCGTCTAATGTCTTTGAAAAACCGATGGAATCAGTGCGTGTCCTCAGGTTTTGTGTCGCCATCAAATGCCTAGATAGATGTCCGCCTCCCAAATTTAGAACAGCTGCCTCTCAACTCTCACCGTCTGATGGGGTTAAATTGCTTCAACCCTTCTCAAGGTCAGAGGGATCACTCAGTTTGCTTTGCCTGCATGTTGTGTGCAGTCAGCGTGTTGGCAGGCAGGAGGAGGTGTTGTCACTGCTTTCTCTTGGATGATTTCCAGTATCAGGACATGTAAAAACCGCTGAGGTGCTTCTGAACAAACATCTTGCTTATGCGTTATAAAAGACTTATTTAGAATGCAAGTAGAAACTTTTAAGACTGTTTGCTGTGTATATATATATACATATTACATTTATTATAGCCTATGCCTTTCCCTTTGAGTAAATGGTAAAGCCAGGTGCTGGTCTTTGTTTGTAGTATATTTTGTGAATTAATCTCAGCTGCTGTGTGTACGTTGTTGACATTTAAAGGCTATGCTGACAAAAAGGTCCTCATCGTGCTCAGCAATCTGACATGAACAATGGAGAGCAAGTGCGCAAACTATTTTTACTGCTCACTGAGTCGATTGCTATTATTATTTTTGTGAGTAGGAGGTAACAAAATGTGTGTTTGGATGAAGGCCAGAGGTGACACATGCACTCAGTAAAGGGCATAGGACCAAAAAACATCTCAATGTTCTCAGGGTGAGACAGACAGGCTTTCATGGGTTGTTAGCTGGGAATGACTTCATTTATACATGACTGAGTTAATTTTCAAGAACCAACTGCCATCATATTGTCCTTGATTGTTGTGGAAAGGTTTGAATAGAGGATCCCATTTATAGGCTGAGACATCGAAGACATTTATAAATTAATCATGTACTGAGTTAATAATAGTTTATCTCATTAGCATATTATCAGAAGATACAACAATAATATCACATTGTCATGTTTTTCTAAAACTGTGCAGCCCTACTGTTTAATAATAACATTTTAAGTTTATCACCTATCTATATTCCCTCATTTTGTGAACCAGGTGTGTTGCTACACCTTTTGTTACTGTAATGGAGTTTACGATATAGATTGAAAGTTAGTATGATGTGATATAATATTAAAAAATGATAGAATATAAAGTGCACAGACCTTGACATGTGTTCTTCTGTGACATTATGACGCAACCTTTGGGGAAATGTCTCACCTAATATAGCAACAATTTATATATAAAAAAGAAAAGAATGCAAAAAATAGTATGTCTCACAAGTGCTGTTCAAAGCTCCCTTGTGTGACTCTAGCTCTTCTTAGCTACATGTCAGTCTATGTTTACTTATAGGAGGTCTTATGCATATGAAATGTAGAAAGGTAACAATAGATATAGCAAGTGTAGAAATCCTGAGGTACAAAAGCAACAGCAAGTCGTTAACGTTAGTATGATCAGGTTTGATCTGCAATGACAACCAAATACTTGGAAATGTTGCATGCATATGCGACTGAGACATAAATATCTTTCTTTTCTCAAGGTCACAGTACTTTGCACATACATGCTGAAACACCTCCACACCGTCCTTATACACAGTTGGCGCTGCTCTTTCTTTATTTCATTGTGGCCACCCCAAACTCCAAACTCACAAAAGAGTTTGCTGCTAATTCAAACAGCGTCTGTTAAGAGTCCCCAACTCCCAGCGCAGACATCAAGACTCTATTACACACCATTAAACTTGCAGCCTGAGGCAAAGGTGTATGAGGAAGCAGGGAGTTGAAGTCAAGGTGAAGGATGGAAGCCCCGGAGAGACATTGCCCGATCTGTGGTTACTCAGGAAAGGCAGACAGCTGCCGGCCCTTTAAATCAACATTGCAAGGGCATCTTTGTGGAAGGTTGGAAGGATATGGGTCATTGAAATGTCCTTTTGAAAAAGCAGTGCATTGGTTTTTTGGCAGATCTTCCTCTGTCTTAGTTTTTCTCTGATGTCTTTCTGTCTTTCCCTCAGATCTGTTTTGTGAATCTAGACCCTCAAAAAACAAATTGTCGAGATGATAAAAACAACAAGGTGAGTCAAATCCTTGCTCATTTGCACTCTCATCCCTCCTGTTGTTCGTTAATTTCTGTTATATTTCCTGCCCACTTCATATCACTCATGAACTCTGTTCAATGTATTCCACATAAGCATCTTGCTTCCGTTGCCATGGATTCAATATCGTTACCCAAAATTACAGGGTTTATTTGTTAGATGATATGCAGATTTTGTAGCCTTTTTTGCAGCTGGTAGTGGGCGATCAATAAAAATTTCATGCAGTTCAGGACTTACCACAGGATGGAACCTGTAATTACATGGACTTGCTCTGGATCCACATAAAGCATATTGCATTCAGTTTGAATCTTCATAAGAGTCTTTTTCCATCATTAAGCATTGTCTCTGTGGTTGGCATGTGTCTTGCAGAAACTGGCATCAGTGTCTCCAGACCTGCCAAAGCTTGTTGAATTACTGACCATCCACCAGCCCAAAGAAAATGAGATCCTACTGCTCGGTGGCCTGGAAACGTCAGAAATATGCCAAACACACCCACACTCCCCCCTGCAGGTAAGTGTGCAGTAGGCTTCACATCTTGCAAATTTTCTTCATCCTTTGAAATAACTGGACTGTAAAGTGTGCAAATTGTTCCATTATGCAACAATGTATTGTGATTAGATCCGAAGCTTTTGTGGTAGTTATTACTTGTTGTATAGCTTCTTGATTAGTATAAACCTTTTCTGCCAAACAGCAAGGTTAATTTATTGCAAAACACTGTCTTGTTTAGATATTTTTCACATAAAGTGATATAATGCAAAACAAATTCACTAAGAAAGTGAACAAAGAACTTTGGATTTTGGGTGCTGTGGTGGCACAGGGTCAAAGCACAACCCACATATGGAGGCCTTAGTTGTCATGCTGGCGGTCGCAGGTTCGATTCCCGGCCTGGTGACATTTGCCGCATGTCTTCCCCCTCTCTCATTTCCCCATTTCCTGTCTAGCTACTTTCAAATAATGGCCACTAGAGCTAAAAAATCCTTTAAGAAAAAAGAAGAAAGTGAATAAAGAGTGAAGCACATTTAAACTGTGCTTCACTAGGACTCACTTTGTCGTTCTTTTTCCACTCGGTCTATGCATGAGTGGTTGGAAACAGCTTAGGCCAGAACTGTGGAATTTATGACCCAATAGCCTTGACCCTTTATACGCTCTGAACCAGCGGTTCAATACAAAAAATACTGAACTCAGCATCACTTAAGATTAATTCCACATAAAATTTTAACTTCTACCCATTCATTTGGAAAAACAAAATACTTTTCGTGGAGGCTAATCAACATCTTATCTATAAAAAGACAAAGTGTTTACATGGATTTTTAAATGTGAATTAACAATACTGCAAAGAACTGTTTAGAATGTAATATTTGTTTGTTATATCCAGTCATAACTATACAGTTTGCATGCCTCTAAGATATTCAAACTGCTGTATGGACTCACACTAGAACAGATGTTTTGAGTCACAAGAACAAATCATAATGCTCAATGTGCTAAATGTTAGAGAGTTGGAAGCAGTAACATAACAATAATTTGCTGTAATGTTTTGCACTAAAATCAAAGGTGAAGTGGCTCTTTCAAAAACACATGGTTGTTCTCAGAGTTCAGTTTGAATTGACGTTATCAGTCTAAATATTCAGTTAATCACAAGAAACAGAAGCCAGTGAAAATAATATTTAGACTTGATTACAAAAAGCACTAGTGGAATAAGTTTGAATTGAGTTCAAATTATAATCTGAAAATTAGTCATAGCTAACTATAATTACTGCAAATATTAACTACCGACCGATGCAGAAGCCCCAGGTTTTATCAAAGAGAGAAAGAAATCTTTGAAATGAATTGTACTTTTAAGTTCAGTACAACTTTTGTTCCTTATAAGAAACTTTTAAATAATTTATATTAGTTTGCTTTAAAAAAAAAAGTCAGGAAATGGGCACAGAGGGAATTTAATGTTTTTGGTTTTATGTATTACTTGGAGTTTTACTTAACTTTGCTCCTAGTGTGTCAAATGTATATGCCTAGATCCTAGATGGTTTTCTTCTTCTTTCAGGGTGGGCAGCACACAGGTGTGTGCTTACTTCCATGTTCAGGGAAGAGGCACTCAACCCCTCCTGCCAGCATCATCTTTGAGATCAACACATTTCTGATTGGTATGCAGTGGGGAAAGGAGCAACAGCTACAGCATGGCCAAACTGCTGGACAAAAGGTTGATGATGACACCAATCGTTCAATCTCATCAATTGAAGAGGACTTCCAAACGGCATCGGAACACCTTGGAGAGGATAGTGAAGATGATGGTTTAAGAAATGGTAAGATTCTTTAGCAGAGTGTTGGAGTTTGACACTTTTTTACAACCAGGATCACTAGATTTAGATAAAAGAGTGTGAAATTCTGCTTAAAGCTAAATAAAATGGGATAAACTTCATTCAAAATCTTTCTGAGGGTAAAGAAATATATATATGTTAATATTGTTCTAGTCTTAGCTTGCAGAAACTGTCAGAGTTGAATTCTGATCAATGAGAACATTCTTCATTGCCTTTTTTTCTGTGTTTTCCACTGTCTCCTCACAGAACCAGGGAGTGGTGACGTGGGGAACAGCTCAGTTGAGGCTGCACAGAGTCACTGTGTCAGACATTCGTGTCACAGGGGACAGCTTGCTCGTCATCACAGCCAAGATGATAGTGACGTGAAAACGGAAGGACTTCCAAGTGCGAGTGTTCATACAAAAGAATCTGCTGGCCACTACGCAACCAATCTAGCTGAGTCGGTATTGCAAGATGCCTTCATACGACTCTCTCAAGATGAAACTTCCTTTGTCCCTGAGGCAGCAATCAGTGTGTCCCTCTCTAGTTGTCCTTCCAACAGATCTTCAAAGACCAAGCAGCCTTCACAACAACGGACTTGCTCTTTTGAACTACCTAAAATTGTAATAGTTCAGAGCCCAGACAATTCAGATGGAGCACCAGAATGGTCAGAGACACAACCATCACACATGCATGATCACAATATTCCTGCCACGGAGGAGGAAATGCCTGAGACCGGGACACAGGCTCCAACTTCTCAACACAGCAGTGGACACAGACATGTTGAAATGGCTTTGGCCTGTGCAGCGAGTGTTATTGGCACCATTTCTTCCCCACAACTGACTGAAAAGCTTACTCTTGAATCTGCTTCAGTAGAGATAACAGAGGAGGAGCTGGAGGAAGTAAAGGAAAGAAGTGACTATTCTGTGTCCTCAGCTATGTGTGGCATGGCACAAGTAGCCGGAGCAGTAGCAGCTGTGGAGTTAACTGAGGACTCAGTCGAAGGTGGTGATTCTGATGTAGATTCCTCTGAGGACTACACAGCCTCCCACGGTCTGATGTCTGCAGCCAAGGCTTCCACAGCCTTCCCTCTGCACTGCAGTGTGGCAGCAGGAACAAGTGTGGAAGCATTCAGAGCTAACATTGCTGAGGTTTTGCACAGGGAAGCAGCAGAGGTCTTGACTCAACCACAAGGCTACAAGAGTGTGGCACACTTGCTGGAGAGAACACATAACAAGATAGTGGATGGCATTACGTGTCCCAAAAAGTGCTGCATGGATGAGAGTGGGGTGGACGACCTAATAAATGAGGTTGCTGACAGCCTATTCAAACATGCTTTAGAGAAGGCCAAAAAGAAAAAGGAACTAGAGGGTGCTGGAAAAGATGCCCCCAGCCTGCAGGTTTTTCTTCAGGACAGTGTAAACAACTTGCTATTTGATATTCTCTGCTTGACCCAAAAGAAGATCAGTTATATTTCTGAAGGTGACCAAGGGTCAGAGGAAGCACAGAAGATTGACATTTGTCCTCTAAAACGTGATGCTGCAAAGGAAAGCAAGGATCCATTAAGTCAGCTAAAGAGCTTGGTTGGCATGAGTCACTCCACTAACAGTGAGAACCCGTTCCACTGCACAGAGAGGTTTTCCATGGTTCCAGGACTGAAGCAAAAATATGTCCCTGAAGAAGGAGATGTAGTGGCTTCTTCCACTACACCACACTTTAAAGAACAACAGCTGCAGTCTCAACGCAGACAAAATCAGCCCAAAATTAAGGATTTGCCTGATCAGCAGCAGAACAATGGTGGCATCAGAGAAGTTTTAGGTGAAATGCCATCTCACAGCACAGAGAGGAGGGGTCGAATAACGATGGGCAGTGACAGCAAACAAACATCTCTAGTCTCACAGTCCTCCCTCAACTCCTGCAGCTCCCTTCTCTCATTAAGAATGGACTCTGACTCTAGGGCACCTATCACTTGTTATGCTGAGGATTTAGCTGCCACAGTGGTGTCAATGGCCACAGAACTGGCAGCCATTTGTCTTGAAAACTCCACAGGAAAACAGCCTTGGTTTTGTGCCCTTAATGGGACATCTACCGAAGTAACAGAGACCTACTTGATGCCAACTTGCCGTACGGTTTTAAGGAGGAAGGAGTCTCAAAGCAGCAATGTGGCATCGAGAAAACACCGGGCACCCCGACTCAGTGAGATTAAAAGAAAAACAGAGGAGCAACCAGAACTAATGGAGAGACTAGTTAACCGGGTGGTGGATGAATCAGTCAACCTCGATGAACCGCAAGACCCATTTGCCCTCTTTGCCTCAGAAGTCACAACTAGAATCATGAATTGCCCTGAGCTCAACGTGGTGGACACCTCCAAGTCAGGCCAGCAGCGCAGCAGATTACAGTGTGAAAAGTGGAGTCGTGGAAAGGCATCTAGTTATGAGAGCATTCCAGAAGAAGACACAGACCCCTCAGGTGCACCAAACACCCTGGGCCCTGGCAATCGGTTAGGTCAGAACTTAAGCCGTGGCAGCTCCATTTCTAAGCAGTCCAGCTGTGAGAGCATCACAGATGAATTCTCACGGTTCATGGTAAACCAAATGGAGACTGAGGGCAGAGGTTTTGACCTTCTGCTGGATTACTATGCAGGGAAGAATGCCAGCACCATCCTGGCAGCAGCTGTGCAGCAGGCTGCAACAAAGAAAAATGGCCACCTTAATGTCAGAGCCTCCTCCTGTTTATCTAAGCAGTCTAGCACAGAAAGCATCACAGAGGAATTCTACCGCTTCATGCTCCGCGACATGGACAAGGAGAACAAAGAATGCAGCATTGCCAAAACTAAAGAATGGAGCAACAGTCTTTTCCCTCCTACTCATAGAACACCCTTCTGTATTCGGCAGTCTTCTGTCCCAGACCGGCGGTCCTCAGACTCGCGGTTGACAGTCAACTCTCCCATAAAAGCCAACTCTTTTGATGGATTTGCCCGCAATGTATATGGAGACACTCTAAATATCTATCCAACCAACTCAGTATCAGCAACAGGATTGTGTAAGTCAGACTCCTGCCTCTATCAAAGGGGCAAGACTGATCAGATTACTGACATGCTGATCCATGAGACCTGGTCAAGCTCCATTGAGTCCTTAATGAGAAAGAACAAGATCATTGCTGATCCAGAGGACAGTATTGAGTTGGAGGCTGCAGGAGACTCCCACCCTCATGTGCAGCAATTTGCCAATCGATTGGCAGCTGACATTGTGGATATTGGTAAGTCTGCACTTGGAGGACAGCAAGATGTAGCTGGGATAACGGCGGGGTCACACACGCAGCCGCACACACCCGTTGTTGAGAGGAGAAGGGGCTTTAAACAGTCTCATCTGGCATGCAGTCGAAGTAGAACCAGCCAGGAGCAATCTGGGTCTGGCATGGGGTTTGGAAGTTGCGATAGCAATACGTCTTGCACCAGGGGTCCAAGAGATGTGCCACTCATCCACATTGAAGGAGATCAAAGGGTTGAAGAGACACTTTCAAAGCCTGAAAGAACAGGGACAGGACCCCAGGAAACATCAGTTGATGTCATGCGAATGGAGATGCCTATTGCCAGCAGCAGCAGGTATTATTACACAACTCATAATCCTGTAGGAGAATCAGAGCTATTGTTAAAAAAAAAGGAGATATTGTTTATTGATCCAAAACAGAATTGTCTTTGTCAAAACATGAAAGGATGTAAAGAGTAAGCGAGGGTATTTTTAAAATAGACATTAAAGCTGGACAAATAATATCCCTGAAGAAGTAATAGATGACATCAAAGCTATTCTTAGAGTTTAATCAAAGTCTGGTTGGCACAAAGGGGAACTATTGACATACAAAACGGATCAATTTTAAAAGAATGTCTGGTTTGACAAACCTTTGACTAGGCTGTGACTCATCGTGTCTGGGGTGATGCACTATGTGCAGAAGGCTTTTTGTGGTGTCTTCTCTCTTTTATCCAGCTGAACTCTCTGTAATAAGAATCACTCTTGGATACCACATTAAAGTCAGAACACAAATACACATAAGCATTGATAAATACATAGACGGATCAAGGAGGTTTTGTGAGTTAATATTCCTACACATCTAAAGTAAACTAGTGAAACACTCTCCAAGATTATGATATTAACTCTTTAACTATGGCAGAAATGATCATTAGTGGCTACTCTTAAAAGCTAAATATTAACTAAAAATCATATTTGTCAAGCAAAGACTGAAACACCTTTTAAAAATGATATTAAAATGTGCAGATATTACAAACTATGTGTACAGTTAACAAGAAATATGTATGATCATAAATTATTCTTAGTTATGGTTGGAAATGATCCGAAATTGTATTATTTGTGAAATAGAATTTAGATCAAAATAGTTTCAAAACTATTTATAAAATAGCAAAGATGGAAATTATATGCAATAGTATATATGTTTTCTCAATCTATTTTTTGTAGTTTCTTTATAAAAAGTCAAAATACACAGAAAAGAAATAGATTTGATGTGATGTCACTTAAATGACGCTAAAGTAGATTAAGTGTGGTGCACAAAAAGTTAAAGCTGATGTTTTTGAGGAAAAAGCATCCTCAATAAACTGTTATATTTTTGAAATCAGAAATTTTTTAGAATTATTTCTTGCATTATATTTTATGTCAGATGATTTTTAAAGTACTTTTTGCATAGCATAGGGTCAATTACTATGGAGACTATCTGGACTTTTTGCGTAGATGTTGAGAATTGTTTTGTTTCATAAGAACGGCCTTGGTAATGAGTCTTTATCTAGGGGTCTTTTGAAAGAAGAGAACACTGAAACTCTTGTAGTAAACATGATGCATTTCAGATGAAAAAAAATAAGCCTTAAGTAGAATTTAAGATGATGATCCTAAATGCTGCCAGCAAAACATAAATAGAACATTTCATGCATCCAGATTCTAGATCTTAATGTTGTATTCAACATTGAGATTTTAGAGGAAACATAACAATAATACTTAGTATTTTCAAAAGGCAAAAATACTAGCATATTGTCGAAAATCAAAGATAAGACATAAAGGAAATTGATTTGTTAAAATAAACGTCAAAAAGCTCATAGTGAACACTGAAGAGGAGTGTAAAAAAATTATGTCTAAGAAATTTTTTTTCCAATGTTTGTTTTAAAATGTTTAGAATGAAATTCAAATAAGTATTTTTGCCAATTGTGTTCACAAGAAAGTGTGATCTTGTGTGTTTCAAGGACGATTATACCCTGAAAATGAGTAATACTCAACAGTAAGCGAAAAGCTGACGGTCTTCGGTCTCTAGAGAGCCATGAGACATGCTTCCGTTCACTTCACAATACATGTAATCCTGAAGCAAGTGGAGTGCAACTGTTATTCCCTTTTGTCAAAGGGGAACTCAATCACTCGCCTGTTCAATTAAATCTGATTTCCCTCAAGAATTGTTGAGGATGGCAGCTTTCAAGCATCTAATTATGGCTTAATTTAATAAGTTTGCAAACAAATAAAGAAGGTTAAAAAAAAAACACCATCCAGAATTGCCCACGAGAAATGATGTTTGCTGATGCATGGAAGATATGGAAATAAACTAGCAGTGTATTTATGTAGCACATTGTAGTTCTATTTTGTAAAGAACTACAAAATAGTTCTTTTGTAATGCAAAGCATTATTAGAAATAGTTTCTATTTCTAATAAGTTAACGAAGGCCATGTAACATAGTCGAAATTACCCCACTGTGACTTGTTAAAATGCTTTGCAGTTTTGAGATTTTAGGTACACAAACACAGAGATTTGAGAACATCATCCAGAGTTTCTAAAGACTTTGCAGCGGTCATTGTGCTCACTCAGTTGCTTGTCACTCCCACCATGTTGCGGTTTGCTCTCCCCCAGCAGTGAGAGGGACAGACCAGCTGTGGCGGTGGCTGCAGTAGTGAAGAGGGACAAGCGTTCAATGAGTGCTAGCAGTGAAGAGAGCATGGGGAGCTGGTCTCATATAACCCCTGAAGATGACCCCCACGAGGAGACCAGTAGTTTTATCCAGCTGAGTGAGGGGTCAGTAACCATTGCTCCTCGATACCGCTCCAAACGCTGCTACTGCTGTTCCCACCCTCACTCCACTCTCATTGGCCCATTGCTTCTGACACTGACTCTCGTGTAGACCCCAACTGACTTCCTGCTGCTGCTGTACCCACACCTGCTGAAGCAGAATTTAGCTATGAGCTCATAAATCCATGTAGAGCTAGAACTTGTCGACACTCCAAACTGCCTCCAGTAAGGTAATACCACAACTCCCTGGAATATAATTAAAATTCAGATGAGTTCAGAGTGGAATATAACCTGTTTTGCCTGGAACAAAAGATGTGCCACAGTGATAGCCAAAATATAAAAAAATAAATAAATAAAAATACGAAAAGGCTCCTTCTTGCATCTTTAAACAGCTACATCCACATATATTTGAAAATCACAGAAAAAATAATTTCTTGAAGTAATTTAGTTTAAAAAGGGAAATTCATTACACAGACATATTTTAGAGGCTTTTTATGTGCATTTAAAGTTTCTAAAAACTCAGTTTCTCCAAGATTAGACCAGTATAAAGGTGATTTTTAATCCAGAAATGTTATGTAATGCTGTTGTTATTACCTACACAATAGTGGGGAAGACTATTAACTTGTTTTTTGTCCAGCAGACATTAATTGAAGGCTAAACCTCAAAAGACCATTGTTAAAGAAGTTAGCTTTTCACAGAGTGCTGTATCCGGGCACCTTGATGGAATGTTAAGTGGTAGGAAAATGTGTAGAAAATGTTGCACAAGGAACAGTGACAACCACAGGGATGAATGGATTGTGAAGCAGACTGGGAGAGTTTGAGGGAGATTTACTGCCCTGCAGCTGGAGGCAGTGCTTCAAGAGACATAACACATAGCTGGAAGCAGGAGTTGAACTACAACAGCCCCATTCCTTGTGCTAAGTCACTCCTTGAGCCAGAGATGAAAGTAAAATTTGTGTTGCTTTTGAAATGCAAGGTGTAGAGTGTTCAAAATAAAAGTTACTTGAGCTCTTGTGTAAAGTTTCTAGTCAAGTGATCAGTGTTGGTCCACTGTACTTTCACTTTGCTTGACTATCATACACCGCAGCCTTCCAGAGAAAACTGTGGTGTATTATCAAATGGAAGGTAAAAGATCCCAGAACCAACAATGCAAATTATCTTATTTTCATTACTAAATGGAAATAATAATGGAATAGATGTTAGTTGTTAGGTTTCAACTAACATCTCAACAGAGACACAGATGATCAACTCATTGCGACATCACAACAGCTGAATTTGGTGTGGTCCATGTTAGCTTGCAACCTCTATATCTCTTTTTTATTACTGCAATCCGTAATGTCAACATCTGATGAAACTAATATTCTTGGTTTCTTCCCACCGTTTTGGGCCATTTTAATGTTCACTCAAAACTCACATGAAAATTAGATGGAAACAGCTATTGATACACTAATTTATTTGTTATAGTTAAGGAACATACTTCGAGTAGCCCTACATTTCTGATAGTAATTATTTTTATTAGTCTCATGCAATATTCTATTTTCAGAGAAACCGAATTTGGGGCTTTGATTAGCTGCAAAAGGGGTGATAAACGGTTGAAAGATATAATTGTGTAATGTGTTGCTCTTTGAATTGAATCATTAAAATTACTTTTGGATAATATTGAAATGTAGTTGTATGTGTAACTACTGTATGTGTTGACAAATACAGAAAATTGAAAAAGACTGACCTCTTCTTATGCTCAGTGTAGTAGTGTTACAAGGTTTTTACATGCACAACCACAACTGCTGCTCCCTGCTGGCTCTCCATTTACCTGCTTACTCTAACTTCACCTCATCCCTAATCCATGCTGTGACATATGGGTGTGGCTGCCTGTCCACCCTACCCACCTGAACTATGTCCAGATCTCTTCATCCCCATAATCAGATGGAATCGCTGTTTAAACAAAGTTCACCAGCTCTCCCAGCTTGAACCTCCAGTTGTGCTACAGCTTTCACTAAAGTTGATCACCAGCTACCAGAAACATAATGCAGAAACATAAAGCCCTGTGCTTCTTCTCGTACTTTCTGGCTTCGATTTGCAATGTGGCATCATCTGTCTTCTAATCTTCGGACTGCAGGAACGGGACAAGCAGTGCTTCTAGCCTCGGCTTGGCAGACCTGGATGCTTTTTCTGATGTTCCTTCTCAAAGCACAGTGATCAGGTATGTCATTGTCACCAGCAGATGCCCATTATATTCCTCATTAATATGTCACTCCCATATTCGCGGTGACAATGTTTCATTAGAATAAAGTAATTGGTTTGTCCCTATTGCTTTGTGTTGACATCCTGAGACGTGCTGGCCAACCCTCCCTTTTGTGTTTTCATCCTACTGCAGACACAACGTTGGTGAATAGAAAAGAAAATCATTCAGTCACAATTTACTTCTCTACAACAGATAGCAGACATGTTCAAAACTGTTTGTCCTTATTGCTTGTTCTAATGTTGAATAATTTCTCAACAAGTGCTTGATTATACCCACCAAACCTCTGTCTTAAAATATCTGTTCACAGTGAGGAGACAAAGAAAGGCCACATGGAGGGAACTAAAGTCAGTGCTTTAGGTATGTGTCCTCGTTGATTCTTATGTTACCAAAATGCTATCTGCTAAAATCCTATAAAAATGCAGGCACTTATGTATATGTTTGCATTGTACGAATAGACAGAAGATAGAAAATCCACCTCCTGAAAAGCCCAGTTTGCTCCAAATTGTCAGCTCCACTCTCTCTCACCAGATTCTCATCTTACTCTGCAGGATTCCAGCTTATATCCAGCTCAGCCTGTAGACAAAGGTGTAAGGATTTGCTCACCTTGTCACTAGAATATTTCAGCACATCTCTGAGAGGAGACATCTGCCAGATAGCTTTTAAAGTAAACCCTGCCTTTCTTTACAGGACTGTAAAGGATTGGGATTTAGATTACAATTATGGGTAGAGCTGTCTTTCAGAGTTCGGCTTGTAGTTTTACTACTACACACAAGCAAAATATAAAGTCAGACATTATGAAGTATTGATTGGTTTTTATTTTGTAAATTAGTCAATATTTACATACATTTACCGGCAATTAAAAATTGACCATCAAAATAAACACCAGAATTATGGTATTGAACATAATTTATTTTGCCCTTCAGTTTATATTGACTTTATTTTTTTTTATGTTGTCAGAATGAGTCATCAGTATGCTTTTTATTGACTTCCTACAGGACAAATGCTAAAATATTAATATTCCAAATAATATTCTCATGTATATATATAAATGAACATAAATACTTCCATGAATATTTAGTCAGCTTTAGTAAAGAGCATAAATAAAAAATATATTTGACTTGAACTTTGATTTTATGTAAACTTCAATAATTTATTTCCCTCAGTTTGATCACCTCACTATTCCCGTAGAGCTCTTCATGCACTAATGTTTAACTGCTAATGTCTTCCTTATTTAATGACTCAGGTTTTAAGAATATCCAAAAGGAAAACTGAGCCAGATAAATTTATTGTTTGAAACTGATTTTGCTGTAACAGCAGGAAAAGGTTTATTTCTAAAGGAAAATCAAATGTGGCCTCATAGTCCAGTGATGAACTGCTTAATAGGAATGTCTTCTAATGCTCTCTGTCCTGTTCCTGTTTGTCCTTCAGAGAGCTCTTCAGGAAGTCCTGCAGGTGGCGGCAGTAACCTCAGGCAGCTTTTAGTGGTGAACTGTGACCTGGAGCAAGAATGTGAGGACTCTGAGCTCAGAGTGGCTCTTCAGTGGATTGCTGCCTCTGAGTTGGGACTTCCTGCCCTCTACTTCAGGAAGTCAAAGGAGAAGAGGCTAACAAAGGTAGGAAATAGTAAAAAAAAAAAAGAAAAAAAGGAAATGGTTTATATTGCTTGACATGACTGTAGTAGAAGTGTATTTACATACACAAATGGATTCAGTCTTAATTTCTTTTTGAACATGTTCTGTTCGTTCAGTTTCAGAGGGTGGTCCACCTGATGGCCCAGAAAGCATGGCGGATTGCTGACTTGTTCAGCGCTGTGGTTCACTTCTGCAAGCTACACAAGACCAAGGAAGAGGCAGACAGGTCTCTTCGTGCCAGCCTCTTTGACTGGCTTTTGGAAACCCTTTAGGACAAACTGATCTCATCTTACTGCAAACAGCAACACATCGTCGCCTGTTCTAGTTGGTCTGCAATGAGTTTGTTACTGTTTGCCCCATTCTGTCTCATCTCCGTGTCTGTTATTGTGATCTGGAAACACCTTTTTATCTCCGGCACTGAGAAAGTCTCAAGTGGTTCTCCAAATTGGTTTGCCAGTTTACAGGTGGAATTTGACCAGCTTCCCTTTAACTCCAGCATACTTTGTTTTACATTTTATCTCATGCGAGTTGCCTACACAGTTAAAGCCAACAATACCAGCTGAACATTTCTAACAGGAACCAACTTTCAAGTTCTTTTTTTAAGTAAGCATGCTTTAACAATTCCAAAAGATATATAAAAATAAAAAAAGTCTGAAATCTATAGCTAGCTAAATCAGCACTCTAACATGTTAGATCAAAATGGCTTTTCTCTTTCTCCACATGCATATCGTCACATCTTTGTTTTATTCTTTGGCCAATCTCTGTAGTAACTATGAAATCCTTTCCTAAGTCAATACCTTGTTTATCTGAGATCTGTTTATTTTGGACAGTTGTGCTGTAAATAATGTAGATTTTGGAACTGTTGCACCTTGGAGTAGTGGACTGCTCTCTTTAGCTTTTAATATGTCCAAAAGACAAAGTGAGGTTTGTAATGTTAAATTTGTATGTGGATTTGCTCGTCTATTTCTCTACTTCGTGGTAAAATAGTGTAACATCAGCATCAGGGGTAAAAAGAAGCACACAATTCAGCTGTAAACTCTGTCTCAGTGGAACTGAATGTATTTATCTTTCGACATCAATAAATGTCTGTGATGTGAAGAAACAAGCATTTGGAAAATCATTTACACTTGATGAAAGGACTATGAGAGTGTTTTTACCTGCAGCCGATGCGACTTGACAGTTATTCAGCCCACACTCACTGCTACTGCTACCAACGCGAGTAAGCCATAAAAAGGTCATTGCTAAACCACCTGGCTGTTCAGAGTGCTGAATGCAATCATATTACTGGAAGGTTGAGTGGAGGGAAAAACTTATTTAAAAAAGGTGCACAAGTGACAGGAATAAATATAGAGGTGAAACAAAGCCCAGCAGGTTTCTCTATACAATATTATTCTATATTGTGTCTTTAAAAATTATCTTTCTTATGGATGCCCTGCTTATGTAATTGCAGGTGTAAATAAACACATTCTGTTACCCAAGGATTAACTGGAGGAAATAAGTCACTTGTATTGCTATTTCAGCTCTGAACCACACTCTGCTAATGGTTTTGTTACTTCAGCCTCAATCTCAAGATCCCCACATTTTGGACATTCTCAAGAAATCAGGCCAGTCAGTGTCTGACACTTGGTGTGAAGTTGTGTTTCTATAATATGCTGTGTTTGGTTTCTCTATATATGGAGCTGTGGATCACAGCCAGATATCTACATTTTATAATTGTTTGCTAAAAGAACATTGTTTCAGATGCAACTTTGAAATCCTAATGCATACTACCATATCCTTTTAGAAAGGAGTTTTCACTTGCATGCAGTTATAATCTATATAATTTTTTTTGTTTACTGTAGAGCTGTGAAATTCACCTGATATGATGACTGGAGGATGTGGTGTGTAAGATGCAGCTCCTGGGTTATTTGCAGTTTTTCTATGAAGCACATTGCCTGACCCAGGAAAGAATGGCAGATATCTTAAGTGTTTTTCACTTATGACAGAAGTTCTCACTGCAGAGTGTTGAAATCATAGCTTGTAAAATAGGACCTTATAATCCTTCCCCAATTGATAGACAAGAACTGCTTCTCCGTTGTTAGCTTGACACTCGAATGCTCCAGACCAGCAAGCTGACAAAACTTCTGGAAGTTCTGCACAGTCAGGTAGTAAAGTAAAATATCTCTGTAGTTTTGCTTAGTTTTAGTTCGACAAAGAATACATGACCTGTTTTGCTCATCTATGTTTGATTTACTAAATTTACCAAAGACAAATTAAGGATCAGCTGACATTTGCTTCCCCTGATAATCTTCACAACTCATTTTTGTTTCCCCAAGTCAAGAAGGATCAAGAGCAACCAAAGTCAGGTTTCAAGTATCTAATGACAATAAGTAACATACTCATATCAAACATATGTCATCTTGTTTTCCTATAAGATCACATTATTGTAGGATGTGTTTAAATGAAGATCCTTTGGCCTAATTTAACACATAACAATTACTTTGTCTTGTTCAGAAGATTTAATTAAATGTGTTAAAGAACAGCTTCACAAAATTCACTAATATGATTATGTAGCACGTTTTGTGATGCTGCTACCTTTTCTGAAAATTAGTTTAGGTATCACTATAAGTAAGTATGAGTTATAGTACATGTAGACATGAATTTATGTTCTTGGAAAAGTACTAAGAACAATTTGACAGTTTTATGTCAATTTTCTGAGAGAATCAGGAGAAGTCTTATTTTCCAAGATGTTGGAGGTAAGCTTATTTGTTTACAAATTGCCCCAAGTCACTTAATATAGACTATTGCAAACCTACAACTAACATGCAGATTGTTGTGAGCCATACATTGTCATAGTCTGACAATCTGTGAATGTCCCTGGTTAATAAATCAAACGCACCTTTCAATAGGACAATATGTACATCATTTGTAACAGTCGTGCTTTGTGGTTTACTGAAGCCTTGAATAAAGATAGATGAACATGGAGGCTGCTGATAACTCCTGGCAAGAAACATCACAGAGAACCTGAAAGTGTACTGTGTATGATCACTACATTTCCACAGATTACGCAACATTAATCATTTATTAAAAAGATCTCTAGTCGGTAAATTAATTTCAGCCCTACTGCATCAGTAAAAGATTGCCTCAAAAAGTCTCTGTTTTTGCGACTAAAATGAAGATGCAATTGACCGTGACTCCGTCTTTTTTTCACAAGAACCCCTTTAGCTACACCATTATTTCATGCATGACATGCTGGAATCTGCCAAGTATAAATCTGTGCAATCTGAACTTTATAAATACCTGTTGAAACTCAGATCATTTACATGTTAAACTCTTCAAATTATTACAATTTTAATAGATGAATAGCTCTCCTAAAAGCTTGTTTAATACTCTGGAACAAATTTCAATAGTGACCTTTAAATACTATTTTGGAAACACCTAATTCAAGTGATAAAACAATCATTTAAGTATTTGATTTACAAAAAAGAAAAGGATTTTAAAACATATTTTTCACTTCCTGGGAGGGTTGGGGGGACGAGGGAAGGGTCAGTACCAGATCCGACATGTGTTATCCTTGCTGCCTGCAGGGAAGCACAAAAATAAACAGGTGGTCACACAGAAGGACACAGCTGGATGCTTTTCATCTAACATTTCCAATTAAGCAAATGTGACAGCTAGCATGGAGGATTTCATTCACCCCTCAAGGATTTTTAAAGTCCATGTTTGTCACACTAACATGTGACAGTGAGACGTTGCGTCTCTTCAGATACCTGTAATGATGGTGTCCCCCTCGTAGTTGAAGGCACAGGAGAAGATCTCGTCTGTGTGGCCCTCCAGGATTTGAAGGCAGGCTCCGGTCTGAACATCCCACAGCCGGGCTGTCTTGTCTGAGCTGGCCGTCAGAACCCTGCTGCCCTGGGGGCTGAAACAAATCTGCAAGGAGAGGCTGGCATCACTCAGAAGTTTGTGTTTTCAGCGTGAGCATTGATGAAACCATCGATAATAATACTTAGTAAAATAGATTCTCATAAAAATGAACTGTAAAGTAGCCCAGGGTTTATCATCCCGTAAATAGTTTTATTTTCTAATGGAAGAGTAGAGGAATAGAAAATTAAATTAATTGGGCGCTAGTCGGCTATTACCATAAAGCAAGCCTTTACTAAAAACCTCAAGCTGATCCCAAAGGACAGAGAGAGACTGAAGACTGAACAATGAGAAGCTGAATGATCTGCTGATGTTCAGACCTTGTTGCTTAAACTGAGCTTCATCATTTATGGTTGATATTGTGCTGTATGCCTTTTGCTTCATGTATCAGAAAAACAAAACATATGAAAGGATGAATCTTAACAGAAAGGTTACAGTTTACAGAGGCGTTTTTTTGCTATTTGTTTTGCTCTATGTAGCTTTCAGATTCTCTTCTTTATACAAGTGTTGTAGTCATAGTCTTGATATGTGTCTAAGTTTAATACTGCAGATCTAAAACTCTTTCCAAGAGGTATTTTTAGATGCTTAAAGACAAACTAAAGTTACCAGGATCTGTTACATTTCCTTCCCTTTAGCTTTGGACCAAGCTGCGGAAACTGTGAAAACCGAATTTGATTAAAGAGGACATTTTCCCATTAGGGGGTAATTTAGGCTTTACTGAAAAGCAGGAATGAAGCTAATCGGGTGTCCAAGGATTTCCCTGATAAGCAGCTTCATTTGAAATAAACACAGAAGATGTCACATTCACTGCAATTCAAATAGAAACTCACATTTTAGTGATTAGCATCAGTTCCATTTCATTACAAGGGTATTATTTCCTTTTTAAATAAAATATAGTCAAGGTTGAATCTGAACATTGAGACTGGAAAATATTGAAATGAGAAGAAAAAGCATGAAGGGTGAGAGGCTGAAACATAGTGAAACATGGTTAACATGCATGTAGGGGAGGGGGAGAAACCTCCTGTTAGAAACAGATTAGTGTCATAATCCTCTGGAATCATCCTCCGTGCTGCTGCCTATTTTTTACTGCCTCTCCGTGTTGCAGTAAACACATCCAGAGGACTCCTCTGAGTAAGATCCAGAGGAAAATAAGCTCATGAATAACAAATGTCGAAAATCACTTGCCTTTAAGTACAGGGTAAATGCAGGGCCAGACAAATCACAAATTATGCAAAAGCATGCATCAGCTTGTCTTCACAAATCCGTGTAACACCAGGTTAACAGTCTCTTTTCTTTTTATGCCAGGATTTATGTGTCAAGGCGCTCTGCAA
This sequence comes from Phalloptychus januarius, assembly GCA_902982915.1. Taxonomy (NCBI): domain Eukaryota; kingdom Metazoa; phylum Chordata; class Actinopteri; order Cyprinodontiformes; family Poeciliidae; genus Phalloptychus; species Phalloptychus januarius. Next base: position 30,055,362 of record CADWAE010000133.1, read on the forward strand.
TGATTGTGCTTTAAGTGGAACGACTGACGGCACAAGGTCAGAGTGACAATCAGACCTCCTGAAGCTTGTGCTACTGTCTCTCCATTTCAGCATCACAATTTATCTTATTTTAGCAAGGTTACCAGAGTTCCTTCCACTTCCAAATTATGCAACGCTGTGAGGAGGTTTCCTTAACTTTTGATGGCTGACATATTTGTCATCTGATTGCTTGACCTGAATTCTAAAATCTGTACTTTACCTACACATAGTAGCATAAACATACATTTATCCTCATTCTTCAATATTTTGAAAATGATCTGCAGAACAAAATCAAGTAACCCAAAACCCGATATTGGCACAGACTGACAACAGAAATTGGTCAACCAACCCCCAACATACCTTGGAGATTTCCTTGTTGTGGCCCTTCAGTGTCACCAGACACTGATGTGTAGCTGCATTAAATATTTTTGCTGAACCTGACAAACACAAAAACAGCTTGTTTGTTTGATGTAAGACCTGAAATAGTTTATTTGCAAGGCATCAAATAAACTTATAAGATAGCTTTTAATGCAACGCTACAGTCTCACCATCAGCAGAAGCTGTAGCAATAAGCTGACCGCTTAAATCAAAACACACATCCAACACCTCCCCTGTATGTCCGACTAGGGTGGCCACACATTCCCCACTGGCCGCATCCCACAGCTACAAAGAAATACACATCACTTTGATTCACATCAAGACAACATTCAACACATAGAGAAAGCCTAGGCATACAAACAATAAAGAAAAATCATTATTACTACATATAAAAATGTAACAGATTTCAAATATAAGCTTGCAGGCTGCATTCAAGTTAAATAATGAGAGGATTGGATGATTTGTAAGAGGGATTCAGTCGGGCATTAATAATAGATTGGATTTAAATAATTTCTCCATAAAATGGTTCAGAATTTACAGACAGACAGGACATTTGACAGGGATTATTTTTACAAGTAAGGACATTCTTCACTTAAATATCAACAGTCTCTCAAAGCAGCTAAACAAGATTTTCAGTAAATGTCAACATGTACTGTTTTTTCATTTCAGATTTGAAAAGTGTTAAAACAGTTGAAGAATCAAAAGTCACACCACTTCCTACCTTACAGGTTTTGTCAGTGGAACCCGAGGCTATGAGAGAACAATCCCAGTTAAACTGAACATTACTTATTTCTCCCATGTGACCTATCAACGTGTGAATGCGTCTAAGACAAAAACAAAGACAAGAAATTAAATTTATAAATGCAGAATGTGTATGAACAAACTAAGTGATGACTCATTAAAACTGGACACACTCACAGCAACAATAATAACATCTGACCTTTTGGAAGCAACATCCCATATAGCAACTGTGTAATCAAAGGAGCCAGTGACAAGATGATTGCCAACGGTGTTAAAGCACAAAGAGAGGACCTCTACGGTGTGGCCCTGGAAGAAAGAAGAGAAAGAACATCACTCCCTGCTGACTCATTTCTGTTCTCTGTTATATTCTCGCTCTTTCTCTGCATCTCACAGAAAGAGTTTGGCTCAGGAATTGATTTTTCTCATCACATCATTGAAGATTTAGTTCATGTCATTTAGCTCTACATGATGTGAGGAATTAAAAAATCTGAAAGAGTTCCTCCTAACTTCGAGCAAATCTCTGAATCAACACTATTAATTCCCCAAAAGAATTGTTTTGGTGGTGGATTTTTTGTTAAATTCCCCTTTAAATAATTCACAGCTATGATGTGAAGTACAAACTGTACAAACACAAAAGGGCAGCGCTTTCTAGGAAGTTTTAGTAACGACTACTTTTACCATATGTGCATCCCTCAAAATATAGGAGAAATGCAAAATAATCAAGCGGTTCAGAACAGATAACTCACAGTCAGTGTGGCCACCTCCTCCCCACTTTCCACGTCCCACAGCTTTGCGGTGGCATCCATGCTGCCTGTGGCCACCAGTGTACTCTGAGGGTTGAATGCCAGACACACCTACACAACAGATTCTTCCTTAACACTTTGATATTTCACTTTCTGCAACAACACTAGAGACATGACCTAGTGATGTATTTAATATATTAATATTTGATGTGAAGCTGTGATAAATACAGATTTTCTTTGCTTTGAATCCTCAGTTTAATTAGCCTTACTCAAATGGCAGAGTCAATAAATGCATGAATCCTTAACATACAAAAGTGTTTATCACAGGTGATGCAACAACTATGTATGCATGGTTATATTTTGTCTTTTATTCCACATTTCTCCATTAGTGTTTCCCAAATGGTGATAAGTAAACAGTGCTCACACCACACCACATGTAGTACAAACCACATTTTCACTCTTGATCATGTTATACCATAGATTATATAAATTTTTCTAGGATTTTATGTGAAAATATTTATTTTTAAAACCAATCATCTTTTTTCTTCCCCTTCATAACTATGCACTATGTTGTGTCATTATATTACTTAAAAAGCCAAGAAAATAGGTTGAAGATTGTGGTTAAAACTGAACAAAATCTGAAAATAAAGTGTATAAAAACTTGTGTTATCAGGCACTTTTTAAATTAGTACATCAAATATTTTGGGGTTATAATGAGAGTTGAAATTACAGTGAGTTGGAAGAAAAAAAAAGTATTTTAACAAATATTTGGGGTAAAACTTTATCTTATTTGATGAGTTTGGATGATCTTCTTCCTGGCCAATGTCATGGACATAACCACAAGTGGAAAATTGTCTTTGCTCTTTTTTGGGGGCCAAAAAAGAGCAAAGACAATTTTCCACTTGTCTCTGTCTATATGATTTTCTCTTCACATTTTCTGCCAAAGGTCAGCATTACTTAGCCAAATCAAATCATGTTATTGATCCTTAACACAAACTGTTTAAAACCATACAGTAATTGACTGATTCAAGTTTAAAATACCTACTATTTCAGCCCTGTGTCCACAAAAAGTATGAAAACATTTGCCTGTCTCTGCACACCACAGTTTGCAGGTCTTATCGAAAGAGCCTGTGGCGATCTTGTCTCTAGGTTTAATGAGGAGGAAAGACAGCAAGAAAAGTAAGTTTTGTTTTGAACGTTCAAAACAGAGCAGCAAAATTCTCATATGTGATAAAACAGCTCTGTACCCATAGGGATTGTTGAATGCGATTGCATATACAACGTTTCTGTGACCCTCAAGTGTGTGCAGCTCTGTGCCAGAGGCGGTGTCCCAAACTCTGCATGTTCTGTCATAACTTCCAGTTATAAACCTACAGAATTTGAGAGAAAAGAGAAACAACAAAGCAGTAAGTAACAGCATGAGGCTAAGATAGAGGGCAGAGGTTAGAGTTATTGGGACCACTGATGCTGGCAAAGCTAAAGCAAAGTCTGTTTCATCATAACAACAAAAACATTTAAAACCGACAGCTTTAAATATTTCAGTGAAACTGAAATATGTATATATATATTTAAAAAATACCGGAAAAAAATTTTGAAAAGTTATTTTCAGAACAATGTGCTTTGTGCAGGTTTTCCAGCCAGCTTTTTCAACAATTCTAGTTTTTTAGAAAACTAGCTACAGCCATTGCATCTGTCAGCTACTTTGTTTTCTTCCTCTTATTCTTAGCTTGAGAGTTCAGCTCTTTCAAAAGATTTCCACAGGGATTTAGTTCTCATATTGCTGATGGCCAATAATCAGTCAAATATTCATTTTGCTCTTTGTGAAGAAATTGAGATTCAAACAAGCAATATTATTTTGTTAATAAGACTTGTAGGTTTGTCATCATTATTTATTTTCTAAACGTAGCATCGACGGCTAACTCCATTAAGACTTCTCACCTTGATCCAGATTTATCAAAGGCAATATTGGTCAGAGGCAGTATGTGTGCCTTCAGCTCCTGCAAAATGAATAGAAATGATAGATAAAATATTAAAGGAAAACGTTCCAAGGCAATATTGACTTAATTCATAATAAAAATTACCAATTCAACTCCATGTGTAAAATTAATCCATCTATGAAATGAGTAACCATCTCTCTCCTGGCCTATGAATGATGGGTTAATATGTTCTTTTCTCATTAAAAAAGTTGGGAAACTTACTCTAGCGGCTGATAAAAAACATTATTACGCTGTCTTAATGAACATACACATCAAGCACTGTTTACTCACCAAGGCTTAAGAACTGAAACCACTAGTGCTCTCTAGTGACAATTTGGAGGTATGGCTACTGCTATAACAGCTGAACCTCATGCATTTCCCACAAATTCAGGATTGTGTCACAATAATAAAATACATATTTAGGAATAGAAAGGCACCGAAGTAAACAAAATTATCTAATTAGTCATAAAATAATACTTAGAATGACTTTGTGAAGTCAACAGATCCCCTTCAGCACTTTTTTCCATTTAAAAATAAAAATATAGATTCAAACACTTCCTTGAAAGAAAACCTGGGTGAAAAAATAAAAAAATGAAAATAAAAAATGAAAAAAAATTCATTTTTTTGGAAAAATGAAAAATTCAATTTTAATTTATTTAATTTAAATTGCACGTCAAAAAAAAAAAAAATAGCTGACCTTGCAGAAACAGAACCTGTGGTGGTCCTGCTGACCCTGTTTCTGCTGTAGTTTAAGAACCAACTCTTTGACCTGTTCGGCCCTGGACTCTGTGATCAGAGGCTCTGACTGTCTGATTTCTGACACCAGCTCTTCTGTATTTGTTCTGTGAAGAGCGAACGCAAAGCATAGAAAATCGTATGTTACTAAAAAAAAAAAGTCCATCCATCCTCGTGTTGAAGCACCAAACTCACGCACTCAGGTGTCAAATCCAGTAGATCGATGGATTTGGTCCTCAAATCGCCTCCTCGCTCATATTCCAGGATTATACCTGTCGAAAGAAGCAAATAAATAACTGCTGCTGGTGTCACATTAAAAAAGTTTTTCATGTAGAGTTTACCGAACACAATTATCTCTACCTAACTTTGTCAGCTCCATATAAACGGAGCAAATTCTAGTTTAATTACCGTGGAAGTTGGAAACAACTATACACAGTACCGCCATGTTCTGTATAGGGATGTTTACACCCACATTAAATACAAAAACAATGTTAAAGTTACCGGGTGGATAATATCTGAGAAGAAACCGCTTGAGTCTCATCTTCTGCCGCAGACCACAACAAACTGTCGCTATGGTGACGACAGCGCGTGCCCCGCTTCACACATGCGCAAAACGGGTAAATTGGGTGGATTAAGATGGGACAAGACAAAAGACAAAAAAAAAGAAACACGTTTACAGAAAATAGTTCTTATTATGCATATAATAGCATAGAACTTTTCATCTTTTTGTAATTTCCTCTCCGAAATTATTTTTCTACTTTCTTAATTAATGGTTGTTAAACTGTACTAGTTTAGAACTATAAAAGGTATTTCTGGTGTTATGGGTGAGCTTCATGTGCATCTGCCTTAGAAAATGATCTGCACTAATTGTAACCACAGACTGCCTTACTCAGTGCTTGTGAAAGTATCAATACAAGGTGAAAAATAAAACATTTTTATATTATGGCCACAAACTTAACTGTACTTTACTGAGATTTTATGCAATGAATCATTATTAAGTATCACATAAATAAATGTTTCCATCTTTTTACTGTAATACAATATAACATAATCTTGGTTTTGATACTGCAAATTGAGGTCATTAGTGCAATAAAAAAAACAAGATTTGAAAGTGTAGCTCATATACCCTCCACCCCCTTTGCAAAGAACAATGGGACAAATATAGTTCTCAATGTGTACAAAGTTTGTAGTCTTACCTTAAAATAATTTATAGCAGAAATGTAAATTATTTTTATTTCTAACAAATCTTGTACATCCACATATCATTTTCCATGTATGCACTACTGCATAACGATTTTTCACCTAAAATTCCATCTAAAATATTTTGCCATTCATCTGGTGATTTGCAACACACTTTAGATGTATTTTATAAGCATGAATATATTTAGAAGGCAGTTTACCCTTAAGTAAAGTTTTTTACTTATTACTTTCAACTTGCTAAGTCTTCTAATCCACAAACAGGTCAAAGTCTGCATACATCACAGTACTGATTAGAGTGTGTGTTGCTCATAAAGATTGTGTGTTTGTACTCCAGCTTCTTGTGACTACTGATAGCTTTAACAGAAATCCACCTAAGAGATAGTGGGAAGCCAATCTGAACTGGTACCTCATCTTGGAAACATATTATTTCAAAATCAAGCAGCACAAAATTCTGTTTAGGCCATACTATGGGGTACTGGGCAAAACTGAAGTCTTCTGGATGGGCTTACCCCACCATACTTCTGTCAATCTATGGCTTTCTTGCTAATTGTCGAGTAGCAGAGCCCTTCCTTACACCTTATCTAATTGGACCAAACAAGAACATTTCTGAAGAGGTGGTACGTATTTCACACACGTTTTATTAGAGACAATTTTTTATAGAATTTACTCAGCAATTTTGATTGACTCAGCATTTCTGTTCTTGCTGCTTTTTGCACACAGGTGACCAACTATCTGTTTCCTGTTTGGACATATTCATACCTGGCCTTTCTTTTTCCAGTTTTCCTCCTGACTGACTTTCTGAAGTACAAACCTGTCATTATGGTACAGGGACTCTTTCTTGTCAGCAACTATCTCTTGCTATCTTTTGCCCCTGGCCTGCCTGCAATGACCTTTCTTCAGGTTGGTAAGATACCAGTGCTGTAAAGCTGTAATGCAGAGTTAAAACATAAATGTTTCTTTATTGCTTCCTTGTCTCTGTCAAAGAAAAGCATTTCCATAGTACAATGCTGTCACTACCATGTTTCATGGTGGATAAATAGAAATGCATGGCAAAACAAATATGAATGTCCTACTCATCTCATAAAATAAAATTCTCTAAAGTCATGTATCATTATCTATCCACTAGTCTATCACATAAAAGTTTGCTGTTGTAATATGAAAGTGACAAAAGGTTCAAGGGATGCAAATACTTTTGCAACGCTGTGTTTTGTCCTCTAACTACAGTAAACATTAACAGGATACCATCTAGAAGTTTAACACATTTGCTAGTAAACAATGCCTTGTAGTGAGAAACAACTTCTGGAAGACTGCTTTGTCTCATTTACAGGTCAACTTTGGAATAGTGACTTCCACAGAGGTCGCCTACTTCTCTTATATTTACAGTGTGATTCCACTAAAAAGCTACCAAAAGGCTACAAGTTATCTGCGTAGCGCCATGCTGACGGGATATACACTTGGTGCCAGCCTTGGCCAAATGCTTGTCTCACTTGGAGGTAATGATTTTAAAAGATGCTGATGTTGATCTTTCAATAATACTCTAAAGGAACAAGCAGTATGATATATTTTCTTCTATATGCATAACAAAAAGTAACAAAAAGGGAGCAAAAAGAGCTGGTAATGTTGTGCAAACTCTGATTATTTTCTATTTCATTCACAGGAGTGGATTACTTCTACTTAAATGCTATAACTCTGGGGATTGTTTGCACAGCTTTTCTAGTCTCTTTCTGGTTGCCCATGCCCAAAAGGACCATGTTCTTCAAAGCGGAAGAGGCTGTGAGCTCCATATCGCAGAAGAAAGGGTCACTCAGAAATAATAGACAGAGAGATTCAGAGACGGACAAAGACAGAAAATCCTTGGAAGACGAAACGATGGAGCATGCGGGTGGTGCTGGCTGGTGCAGCAGGGAAAGTGTGATCACTGCAGGTCCCTTACTTTGGAAAAGCTTTAAGGAATCATACTCCTCTAGGTGTGTTTCTCATACAGTGCCTTGCAAAAGTGTATGTACCCCTTGAAAGTTTTTATATTGTCATAATCCAAGGTTTTATAAATTGTTTCAATTATTTTTTATAATGGAGTGCATATGCCTCTATCGGTCAATTCTTTGTAGAATCATCTTTTGCTACAATGACAGCTTCCAGTCTTTTTGGGCAACATTTCTACCAGCTTTGAAAACAAGAAACAGTTTTGCCACAAATTCTCAACTGAATTTATGTTCAGATCTTCACTAACTAAGGAGGAATATGCTTTGATCCAAATATATCACATTTGATCCTTCCACTGTAACTACATTTGTAGGTTTATGTTCAGTCCTCAGTTGAACAGCAAACATCCTCCCCAGTTTTTTTTTCTGGAAAAACATTCAAAATCAGGTATTGGTTTCCCATTCCTTCCAGTTCACAGTTATATGCACATTTGTGTTGGTCTGTTACATGAAATTTTTAAATAAAATATGTTGAAGTCTGAGGTAACTTTACTCAACATTAAAAAGCTACAGAGACAAGAATGCTTTTGCAAAGGGCTGTGTATTTTGTTAATTCTCCTCGTCATAATATGCTGTCTCATTTTTCACCATGCAGGCATTTAGTGTACTGGTCCTTGTGGTGGGCATTGGCCACGGCCGGCTACATGCAGATCTTTAACTACATCCAGCTTAAGTGGGACCATATAGAACCATCTGCCACGTCATCTGTCTATAATGGAGCTGTGGAAGCTATATCTTCTGTTGTTGGTGAGTCTGAAGTTATTATTTGTACCTCAACCTTTTGAAAATTGTTTAAATATCACTATAGCAAATCATTATAAGGTAAATCAGGGAAATACCTTCCAGATTTTAGATTTCTAGAAAAAAAATTCTTATTCAGCACGTTTTTCTACTTTGCGAATTTATAGGTAGAAGGGGAGAACAAAGCATCACATCCAGCAAGTAACATTTAACAGCATTGCTTAAAACTGCCACGCCTGATAACACTGAGACATGTAAAAATTGCAATCAACAAAAAAGACAAGCGCACTGGGGCTGGTTATATGTGGTGACTGATTAAATGCATATTGATTTTGAAAGAGAACAGCAGCACCGGGTTCCTTTTGGCTCACGCTCAGCCTGGCTCAGCGTGAGGGGAAGTAGAGTAATTGCTTCAATTAAAGAGAGAGACAAAAGTTAATGGATTCTCTGATTATTGCTGGTGGTAGATTCTAAGTGCATCCTGCAAGAGGTTTATCAACCCGGGCTAAGGAGACCAGCTTAAGGATGCACACGATTTGTTACTGTCAACGCTTGAGGAAAGAGATGATAGCCTCGGGGTAAATTAATGAATCAAAATGGGTAGGATGTACATGGAACAACCAGTTATCTGCTTCATACTTCAGGTGCTGCTGCAGCATTCTCTGTGAGCTTCATCAGAGTGAGCTGGGCCACGTGGGGAGAGCTGACCCTGGGGCTCTTCTCGGCTATGTGCTCGGGTGCTGTGTATCTGATGGCATTCACCAGCAGTATCTGGGCATGCTATGCTGCATATGTCTTATTCAAATCCTGCTACATGTTTCTCATTACCATCACAATGTAAGCTCAACATACAGTTCCTCTTTGTTTCACTCAAAGTTCACTTATGGTGACTTTTCATCTGCTTGATATTTTTTACCCAAATTTAAAAATCAAAAGGGAACCTGTTTACTCAGATGAAAAAGCTTGGATTCTTATAAAGGAAATCAAATCTCTACAAATATGAGTCAGCTAACCACCCTTAAAGTGTAAACAGAAAACTTTGTCTCGATACATAAATCTTACTTCTGTAGTGTTGGTTGATATTTTATTCAGATATTTATCTGTTATGCTGAAGTTCGAGCCAAAACATTTTCACAAAATTTGAAATAAAATACAGTGACGCTACAGAAAATCCTACAGAGAAATACAAGCTTATGAAAAGTGTCAACAAATGTTCCCTTTGAAAACACTTTCACTCTATGTCAGTTTGCTGGACATAGAGTAAAAATGTAAATATCAATTATCTAGAGTTGTTTGTGCATTGTTTTTAAAGTTGACCATATTGGCATACAATAACTTTGGCTAGTACTGGTAATGGGGGTCGCTGAACTCTAGTCTACAATACCAGTGAACTCATACTCTTTTTCATGAAGATGGAGTCTAATTTACTCAAGTAACTCTGATCATGAATATCTCCAATAGTCTAATATTAAAGAAGGGTTCTTCTGATTGCGTTTCTGTAGATTTCAGATAGCATCCAACCTCTCCATGGAGTGTTATGCTTTGACGTTTGGGATCAACACATTCATAGCCCTCTTACTGCAGACTATTATCACAGTCACTGTGGTGGATGAAGCCGCGCTGGGATTGGATATTGTCACCCAGGTATCTTGTTTTCATTCATTGTTTTATTGATATTTATTTTCTTCTTTTAATGGCAGCAGGTTGGGGCTTCACTCTCACTGAAAACACAAAAATAAGTTTGTGACTAAGGAGGGACACCTTGTGGTAATGATTGGCCATTACAAGGGGATTTGTTTAATACCGTTGAGCTAATGGTTAATTTGAAAAGTTTAATGTTTCTGCCCCTGACAAATGTTTCTTTCCGCAGTTTATCATATATGGCAGCTACTATGCTGCCATCTCAGTTCTCTTTCTGATCCGAGGGACCTACACCGCCTGCGTTCATCAGCGATCTGTGGATCAGGCAGAAACGAGAGGAAAAGAAGCAGGTGGAGAGGTGATCTCTACTGAACGTTTCTGATCATAATCAATAAAACTATTGTTGCTGACTCACTTTGTGTGTTTTTTTCCCCAACATTTGCCTTGTTAATACCACAATCTCAAGCTGTCAAACAAACATTTTTTGATAAGAATTAAGCCCAGGGATTTGTCCAGAAAGCGTGATTTACAATCACTGACACCTTGCTGCTCTTTGACCTGGCTGTTGATTGGCAAAACCAGCACTAAACCTGACTAACTTTAGATGACTAAACCTGAAACGCATGCAAGATTAAAGTAGCTCTAAGTACACATACCAAAGCCAAGCAGGAAAACATGGAGCGTGTGAAAAGACTGAGCTCAGACTGGAGATATCCCACCACCTTGCTGTGTATCTATGGATTCTTTAGCACAGTGAAGCCGCTGGAACCTTTCCTCATACCGTTCCTGACAGGACCAGACAAGAACCTGACGACTGAACAGGTACAAAACTACAGCTAAACAACTGAAGGGCATCAGAAAACAACTGATTTGAAAGTTTTACTCAATTTCATGCAAAAAATAGCAATTATAACAGATTTGTTGTGCAGTGTTTTTTTTTTCTGTTAATTACTGAATCAGTGGGAAGACAGAAACATCCTATTTATTGAAATGTGACTCATGTCAATGAAGTGATGCACGTTCACCTATTTTTTTTACTGCACAACAATTCAATAAATCTTTTTATTACTTTCTTCCGAGTTAGAGGCTTATTGTTTATTAGGCCCTTAAACAATTTTGATAGCTTCTAGTAGGTGAATTCACAACATCTGAGTTTAATGGAGAGACATTTGTAGATGTATTTTAAGGCAAGTTCTCAGAGGAGCTGCTCCTTTATGTGACATCATGAAAAATGTAAAGAAATCAGCAGATATCAGGTATATCAGATATCAGCAGATAACCGGTAGAGAAATGTAGAAGGCTGGTTTATCCGTGGGTATAATTTTCATATGCCTGGAGATGTCATGCTCATCTCTCTAAACAAGTGTATGCAAGAATAAACAGCTTGAAAACATCCAGCTGAAACTTTTATGGATGAGCAGGATTCTGCTGCAGATATTAATATGATGAAAAACTCGTATCTTGCCAAAATTTTGGCTGACGAAGGTAAAGTTGTCAAACAAAAAAAAGTCTCCACCCGAATTTAACTGAGGAAATAGGTTTGAGCTTTCCATTGGATAGTTACTTGATGGACAACGGATTTTCAGCTGATGCATTAAGTAGCTTCCAATTTCTTAAATAACCATGTGAAAAGACATATCCTACTGTCATGGAAAGAATATGAATCTATTTAATAAGAGCCAAATCATTGGCATCAAACAAACAAAACATATTTTATTAATTGCAGAGATTAATAAAATTGGGTTGAGAACTGTTTGACGCATTATTAAAAACTCTGAGGATAGTAGGACACCAAGAAGTGTGACTGGAAAATAGAACTGTTTTTGTATGTTTTTCTGAGTTTATCTCTCCATGTCAGGTCAACAATCAGATTTTTCCAGTGTGGACTTATTCCTACCTGTCCGTGCTGGTGCCGGTCTTCCTGCTCACAGACTGGCTGCGTTACAAACCTGTGGTGGTCTTCCAGTGTGTAATACTCTTTATCACCACGGCTCTGCTGAGGTGGACGGAGAGCGTGCCGGCCATGCAGGCCATGCAGTTCTGCTACGGGGTGGTCACAGCCAGTGATGTGGCCTATTTCTCCTATATCTACAGGTCATGTCACGCAACTGTCAGTCACACACTTGGACTGTGTGGAGTTAGAGTGGACCTGACGGTTAACACAAATTATCCTGTTTTGTTTATTACAGTGTTGTAGATCTAAAAAGATACCGTAAGGCCACGTCTTACAGCCGCACCGTCCAGCTCCTCGGATACACCGTGGGCTCAGTGCTGGGTCAGCTGCTCGTCAGCTTCGACCTCATGTCCTACAACAACATCCTCGTGTTCACTTTGGTACTCACAGCCATCGCACTCATTGCCTCCTGCTTGCTGCCCATGCCACAGAGAAGCATGTTCTTCCACAGAAAACATTCTGGACACGGAGCGTCAGAGGAAGGTGCAAAGAGGCACAGAGGTGGATCTGAGGATGAAGAACACGACTCAAAAACATCAAATACATCCGTGGGAGACAAAGGAGATAAGAAGGCGCAGGGGGTTGAGGAGAATGAGGATTTGGAAGATATAAAAGGGGCAGCATCTTGCAGCCAGGTCGTTCTGCAGCTATGGAGAGATTTCCGCCAGTGTTATTCCTCCAGACAGCTGTTGTACTGGTCAGTGTGGTGGGCGATGGCCACATGTGGCTATAACCAGACTGTCAACTATGTACAGGTCAGTGTCAAAGTCAACAAAAATGTCAACAATCAATCAAAAGCTTGCATTATGAGAGCTCCTGTGTAAACAACAAAAAAACGTAAAAGTAGAAAGTATGAAAAGAGATTGACATGTAGCACAAAGGTTCAGTGACCCAGTAACAAAGATATTATGGTGAAAAATATGTATGTGATCTGCACTTTAAAAGGACAAACCTGAGAAAGATGTTGCTGGAGGCTGGTAAGAGAATGCAGTTAACCACATGGAAACCAGACTTGTAAAGGCCACATGATGAGGATGAAGCAATTTCTCTAAAAGCTACTTAAAAAAAACAGATTAGATTTTGCTAACAGGCAAAAACAAATACCTTAAATTTTAGAGATATATCCAAGTATTTAGCTAGAAGGGGGGAAGCTGCAAGAACACCATCAAAACTTTGAAGTACATGGTGGCAGGATGAGTTTATGGGGGTGTTTTGATGCAGGAGGGATTGGTGCACTTTAAAAACAGATTGAATCATGGGGAAAGAGCATGATGTGAAAATACTGAAGCAGTATCTCAAGATATTTGCCAGGAAGCTAAAGCTTGGGAGCAAGTAGGTCTCCCAAATAGACAAAGATGAACATTCCTGCAAACTATTGCAAGAAACGTGCAGGATACCAAACATATTTTACTTAAATCCTGCAGTTAAAAAGGCAATCCTGTGAGGGAGCCCACTGGTGTAGCAGTAAATGTGACAATCGCTTCTGGATTCTCTTGTAATCTGTGTGTGTGTGTGTGTGTGTGTGTGTGTGTGTGTGTGATCCAGGTGCTGTGGGAGCACGTGCAGCCCTCTCAGAACTTCAGCATTTACAATGGAGGCGTGGAGGCAGCATCAAACTTGTTAAGTAAGCAGAAAACAGAACAAAGTGAAAACGTCAAAAAAAGGAGGCTGGGAGATAAAGACATGCCATCTTATTATTAAATGACCGTATTTGTAGTCAGGTAAATTTCTGACCTGGTGTTTTCCAGGTGCAGCAACTGCCTATGGCATAGGCTTCACAGAGGTGAGGTGGGAGCAGTGGGGGGAGCTGGCCCTGGGTGGTTTCTCAGGACTGGGAGCTGCTGCATTATTTCTCATGACTTTCACTGGAAACATCTGGGTCTGCTACGTCACCTACACCATCTTCAAGTGCCTGTACATGCTGCTGATAACAATAGCCATGTAAGACTTTTCATTTTGTTCAAGGCTATTTTTTTTACTGTACAAATGTTGCATTAGTAAACAGAAAAACGTATTCCTGCCAGGTATCAAATTGCAGCTGACCTGTCGATGGAAAGATACGCTCTGGTGTTTGGGGCCAACAACTTTGGCGCTCTGCTTCTGCAGACAGTCATCACTTCTGTGGTGGTTGACAGTGGCGCGCTAGGCCTTCCTATCATTCCTCAAGTAAGCAATTTGATCAGAAGACACAAACGCTCAGATTTTGTTTTTACTGATGCGCTCTGGTGGTTGTGTTTTCTTTTGCAGTTCATCATTTACGCCAGCTACTTCTCAGCCATCGCTGTGGTTTTTTCGCTTCGGGGAATATTTAGCGTCTGTAAAGCACAGAGAATAAAAAAGAAACAATCATCTTTAAGTGGAAAGCACTCTGAAATCTGTGAGGAACACAAGTTTTGATATTGTAAATTGAGACTTGATTTTTTTTAACCTTCCCAAATCACGGAATAAAACACTCTTTTTATTTTCTTACTAAAAAAACGTGTAAACAATTTTTCAGGCAATGTAGGAGCAGCTTAACTAGAAAAATAACATTTACAAATAGTAACTTTCAATAATTCAATTTAAAAAGAGACATTTAGGCTTAAAGACCATGAAAATGCAAATTTTCAGACAGAACAAAAAGCACTAAACTGTTGCTCATTACATTTTAGAGAAAAGTTAAACTTTCAATTTGTTTAAAAGTCAAGACGTTAGGATCTGAACAAAGAATGAAGTTTAATCCAGGTGGGTAGAGGTCCAGTGTGAAGTCTCCACAGTCATTAAATGGGGAACCATATAACCTGCCGGCGTTAAACTGTTATATTTTGAAGTTTATTTTATACTTCTGTCATGTTCGAAGTTTACAGTCAATTCAGTAGTTTACTAAGACACTTTAAGAACACTTCGTGGTTCTCTCTGTCTTTATGGAGTTGCTGATTTCATTTTCAGCAGAACGCAGCACCTGCCCACACTCCCAAAAGCAAAAGTTTCTCTTTTTGAATTGAATTACTGATATAAATGTTCTTTCCGATTATATTCTATTTTATTGAGATGCACCTGTACATTTATAAATGAAAGCTTCAGCCATTTCAATTTATTTAAAATTCATTTTAATATATATTCTGTATATATTTACACATTAACTTAAAATTCTTTAATATCCCATGAAAGTGGTTTTTCAGTCCATCAGTCATTCTGCTTGCCCCCATGGGTCTGTGGTTCACTGTCACTCAAAAATGTTGGGACCGGCGTCTCTGTCAGCAGGGAGGGAGACGGCAGAACAGTGAGTCCGCCGTTCGGATGCAGCATTCACTTATTTTCAGTTTTCAGTCACTGAAGTTTTTCCTTAAACTCAATTTTTTAAACTCAAGTTTTTCCTTTTAAACTCAATTCACCCAAAAAGATTGAGCACAAACAGTTTAGTTCTTTACAAATACAGAAACTGGCAGTACCCAAGCAACAGCCCTGTCTTAACAAATCTTATGTTATACAAATACTGATATGCACAAAGACCTAACGTCCTAAAGGAGAAAAACATATGTACAGAAATGCAGCATGATGAATGATATACTGTATGCAATAACTTAATTTTCAGCCAGTTTGATTATATACGTTGTGGCTCAGGCCAGTTCACAGGTTAAGCAGAGGTCAGAAGGTCAACATCTCCCCCGGCACACGCCCTCTCTTCTTTTTCTAGTCACAGACACCGTCAGCGCCTCTGTCTTGCACATTGTTTAATTTGTGACAAACTGCGATAGAAAATACAGATTCTTACAAACATTGTTTTTAAAGCTACTGGTGAAACAAAACAGTGCAATAGGTGCAAGCGCGCCAGTTGTTGACCCTGTTGTGCAGCAGTCGAGATGGATTGCTATAAGAAGGGGTTGGTTGTCGAGCCTCCTGCAGGATACTGAGCGGGCGGAGCGCCACCCTGCAGAGAAAACACATACGAGTCAAAGTAGCATAGAAATTACTACATTCAGAAAATTAGAATATAGATTCTGATGAAGCCTGGTTGTCTGATTAAAAGTACATTTTCATATAATAACATATAATAACATATTTTTCATAAAGCTCACATTTCTGTGTTTGAAGAGTTTTTTTTATTGGTCTGATGTAATAATCTAAATGTAAGTGTAATTTTTTGTTATCACTTGCAAGCAAAAATAAAGGCTTTAAAATATCAGTCTGGGTGTAAATGATAAATACAATGAGTTTACTGAGTATATATTTACATGTGTATATTATATATACTGCATTTTTTATTGTATATTTGCTTTAGTGATGTCTCAGGCTACAGACATAATTTAGTTTATACGCCTATAGTCTATATCTGCCACATTTAAAATATTCAACCATGCTTATTGATGTGCATTACTCGTTTTAAAATAAGTAAAAAAAATATATGACACAATATTTTTTATCTACGAAAAGAGATCTTGATGTACTAACCAGAAAGGGGTTGTTAGGGACCATAGGGGCTGCCACTGGCTGTCCAAAAGGAGTCACCACAGGTTTTGTCTGGCCAAACGCTGGGAATCCCCCACCTGATAGACAACAGCACTGCTGTTAATATACAAGAAAACCCCAGATATACAACAGACACAATGAAGCTAAGAATATTTTAGTCAAATTGAAGCATTTAGATGTAATCTAACAAAGATTACAAACACACACACCATTGGGTTGTTGGGGATACGCTGGAGGCTGAGTGAAGGGGGGCTGACCAGGAAAGGGTTGCTGGAATATTCCACTGAAGCTGGTAGGGAGATTGTAGGCGGCAGCATTTCCAAATCCTGATGGCATACTCATGGAGCCTGTGCCAAAAGTTGCAGCTACACAGAAGAAAGCAACAGGGTAAAAGACCCAAAGGGGCTTAAAAGGTTAAACAAATGTTTTCTGATTCATGTTAGATTTATTTTTAGGACACATCAAGAGCTATTACAATGTTCAAACAGTATGCAGAAAAATCATTTACTGTTTAAAAAACTAGAGGCAAAAAATGGGTGACAAAAGTCAAACATAATCCATAAATATACCAAAGGAATTAGAAAAAAAATGAATAAACTAAACTATAGAACGCAAAGGGTTAAGTCATTTACAAATTAAATTAATTTAAATGCATACTTTGCTAATTGAAAAAATGTTAAGTCAACCATTTCTTTCCTTGATGAATCTGAAAGGTCTCTGTAAAACTAGAATACAATATACATATTTTTGAATAAGTGCATTTTGGGCTTCGGTAAATGTGAGGTTTACTGACATAAAATAATGAGTCCAATTAAAACATTGTGTCTTTTGCAAGAGTCTGTGAGTGTCCTCATCTTGACTTGATAATATTTGCACACTCTTAACAAAGGCTCTGGAAATCTATCAGCTTGTGAGGACAATGTCTGTCCTCCGTCATCTTCACGACATCCTAAAGAGATTTTCTGTCAAATTTAGTTCTCAGCTGTGGATAAGTCATCACAAAAATTTAATTGTCATCTAAAAGGAAATGAAAAAAAAAAAGAACTCAATGTCAATGTCCAGCTCACAGACATCAAGACACTGAAATCAATCAGACATCTAAAGCCTTTCTGAACTGATAAAAAAATACAGGCCGCTATGTCCTAAATCGCTCTTGACAATTGCCTTCAGAAAGTGTAGCAATCTTTCTTATCTATCCAAAAAAAACGTATCAAACCCAGCAGTCGAGGTGCTCTCATGGGTCATCGCTTCCTCCGGCCCTACTTCAAATCCTGTATCAGATCTGCCAAAACTGCTTTTACAATGATGCAATCAATGCCAGTACGAAACTCTGAAACTACTCTCTGCATTCGAAAGATTACTCCTCCTATAGCCACAATTTTCTCTAAAGAAATTACAGCTAGTTTCTTCATAGTGAAAGAATCGACCATCACAGTTATTAAGCTATAGGTTCCCGCAGCTCGCTGTAGCAAGCCATCTTGCTACAGAGCAAGATGGCTTGCTCTGTAGGAGCAAGCCATCTTCAAGCCAAACATTATCAGCTCTAAGACCTACTTTCTATATTCTAATGGGTGTGCAACATTTTAGTCATTTGCTGCTCTGAGAGCAGGTTTTTAAAAACATTTGATTTACATTTATGGCCATTACATTTGGCTCCCTGAAACATTCTTCCTTCAACTACTGTACTCATTGCATCAGTTTTTCCAAATTTGCTAATTATTATACTATTTATATTCTTATATTATCTCTGCGAGATCACGGCAGCAGGCTGAGCTTAACAGAGTCCTCAGTTCTAAACTGATTTGATTGCTGAAGCCTTAAAGTGGATTTCAAACATCTGTAAGCTCTAAAACGCAATGGACATTTTAAATATTACCTGCCTTTGAATTTAAAGTTAAAAGTGCTGAGACGCAGAGGGGTGCTGCAAGGCCGGCCTCTTAATAATTTATAAATTACATTCCCTTCTTGGGTCTGCTTCTTTGCTAAATTACCAATTGGAATCAACATCAATATAATCTCATTATATAGATGGAAGTTAGAGCACCACATTCCTGCAATACAGCAATAATAGGACTGACTCTTCCATAAAACTAACCAAGCACTTAGGAACAACACATTTAAGTACTAGATGACCTACACAGACCAGGTATCACCTGCCAGGTCCCTGTAGGTCACCTGGTAAAGCCACAGTTATCTTTCATCCCGACTAATGCGACACTCTTCTGTAGTTCCAGCAACATGCAAACTCAAACAGACGATGCAAAATGCACTGGTAGATCTTCTGTATGGTCACCACAACTGATATCCTCTGGTGACAAACACAAACTATCTCAAGAAATCAAAGCAAATGTATGTCTGTTGTCTTTAATAATCTGAAGAGTTGTTAGAGAACACATTTCTTCTATCATGATTAAGCTACACTTGTTCAGCACTTTTGTCATTTAAAAAAAAAGTCACACCAAATAGCTTAGTGCTTAATCAAAACATAGCTAACTTATGATTTACTTTTTTTTTTGATAATATTAATAATTAGGTAGAAACAAGAAAATAATTCAGGATGAAAATGAAGTGAACATTTCACCAGGAGAGTTAGAGTTTAAAAACAAACGACTGCACCCAACAAACTTTAAGGAAAAAATGTTTGCCATAACAGAAGGCTTTTTTAAAAATGTACAACTCTTGCGTCTTCAGCTAATTAAGGAATAGATTTATGGCAAGAAATATTAGTCACTGTCAGTTCACAGCACACAAGTAGAAAGGTAAGCAAACACCTCACAGCGACCTACCAAAGGTGGGGGTAAAACCCTGCCAATGAAGGCCACTCATCAAGCCTGTCCAGCATGATAAAAATAATTAGTAAGTCTCAAATTCTGAGTTTTACAGATTGCTTTATCCTGTAAGCAGAGAATTTAAACACTAGTGTAACTGTCTTCATACGTTTTCATTCAATGTAGCATATTCCCATCTGCTCTAACTGCTAAATGAGTCTTCGGCAGACTTGCTGAATAATTCATTTGCTGTTTTTCCTCACATAAAACATTTCATCCCCACAGCTACACATGATGAGAAACAGAAATCACAGATATGAGCACAACAACAGACCTGCTGCAGCTGCCACACTTGCTGCTCTGCCGTTGCATTGGAAAGGGTTAGTGGGAGCTGCTGCCGGGGCGACTCCAGCAGCTACAAACGGGTTAGTTGATGGTGCTGCTGGAGGAAAACGACACGTTAAAACATGAGAGAAGAAGGTGAAAAAGAAAAAAACGAGCAAGCATGTGAAAAACTGGCTTCCAAAGAATTCTAATATTGGAACAAACCTCTTAATAAAACAGTAATGCTCCAATGAATTATAGGAAATTACAGGCTTCAAATAAATTAAGTGGATAATAAAGCTCCAAACTGTGGTTTTACATAAAAAGCCTGCCAGCATATTCACAAACATCAAAATGACAATTTACAAAATGAGACAGGCACATCCAAGTAATAAAAGACTCCTGAGAAAGAAAACAGACTGCATAACTACTACTGACAATTTAATATAATGGCTCACCGCTCAGGGTGGCATTCCATCAGTGGGTGGTCAAAATATAAATATATTTTTTTCTGGTAAACCTGCTAAAACAAAGTGTTTTTATTACGCTTTTCATGGAATCTGAACTATATTTCATCGTCTCTGGGACAAAACAGAAAACACTTCAGGTAGTGAGACCTGAACTGGACCTATCTATGTCAAACAGAGATTTTCTATAACAATCTTGTGGTCTCTTAGAAAGTACAGAAAAATATGTATTGTCTTCAAAGGAATAGGTTTACTTAAACTGCCATGCTATCAAGAACAGCTTTTGAATTATATTATAGTATCAGCAATTTGAGTTTGCAAATTATGATCCATATTTTATTATGTAATTATATACATAAGGAAAACAGATTCACTTACCTCCAAAACCCTGAGGCATACCGAGCATCACTTGCTGTGCTTGTGCTGAGGCAACTGTCTCTGGGCCAAAGACATTACTGCAATAACAGCCAAACACGAGCCTTGTGTAAGAAAGAAGTGCTTTTTCTAAAGATTGCATAAATCTAATTTTTATTAGACTGCTGCATTTCCAATACACTACCTGCATATTATTAAAATCTACTGACTATCCAACTGATATGATTCTTAACCAGCTGTTACAATGACATTTTTAATAAGGATTAAATAAAAACCTAACCTATAATATAATATAAGAACTTCTTCATAGCTAATATGCATAAACAAAAACACAAATGCACACAAACAAAAAACATCAAGATAGTTGCACATGAAAAATGTAATAACCAGTGCCTTTCTCAGATGTGAGTGCAGCTTGTGCTGAATCTTACCCTTGGGAAGTGCTAGAGGTGTTGTAAACACTGGTGGCAGGTGCTGAGGAGCTGAAGACAGTGTCGAGCTCTGCAAGAGCAGCATAACGGTCGCCCCCAGCAATGCCTGCTGTCTGCTTCTGAGGCAAACCAGCAACTCCTGCTGAGGCTGCAGCAGCAGAGCTCACGCCTCCAGCAATACCAGCCCCTGAAAGAGGAGCACATGAGAAAAGAGTAGCGTTCAATTTACCTCACAGGAAAGTTTGTCAACTCTGAAAGACACAAAACCAAAAGGTCCCAAGAGCTGCCATATTTAACCTATTAAAGCGGGGAACAATAGTCAGTTATTGGCAAAAATGTTAAAATATTTAAAGAAAATAAGCTAAAATCAACCCGAACCAACTCAGAGACGCTCTAGTGCCAGAATTCGACCGTGTCCTTAAATCGTTCAAATGCTTTTTAGAGTGTGGACAGAAAGCAGCAGGATGTGGTCATTATTTAGGTTGCTTCAGTGTCACTAAGACCAGAGTAATGCTTATGGATGAAAATAAAACTGATCATTGATTTATAATAAAACAATGATCAAATTTCAAAGTTTCCTTGAACATGTGAAAATCAGATCAACATCATGTGCATGACCCGGCCTGGACAAGAAAGAAATCCTCAGTGGGTTCAATTCTTGAGAGCATAAGCAAATTCTTTATTGCTTTTACATGATCTTGTTGTCCTGGCAGCTAAAATCTACAAAACAGGCTGGGCCATAAAGGTTTACCTTCCTCTGTTTTGGCAGAGCTAAACACGTTATCCAGGTCAGCCAAGGCTGCGTATCTATCGACGGGAACGTTAGTACTCTGTACAACGTCTTTGTCAGCTCTTGTGGAGTTACTCTGGGAGGAGGAACTGAAGGATCCAAAGTCAGCACTACACGATTTGGGGAAGTTGTCAAAATTTGCAAAATTGGCATTCGCTAGTCCCCCTGAAGTGCTACCTGCATGGAAGAGAGAAATTAAAAGGTCATAAGGAAAGTCTTGATTGGAAATTTTGAGACAAAAGATCAGAACAGAGTGGTAGGGGGGAGAAGTATGTGTGTGGAGTTCACAGTGTGGATTGAGCCATGCTGACGAAGGGAGACCAGCAGTACTTGAAAGAAAGTGAGCAATGTTTGCCCACAAAAGCATTAACATCTGACGTTAGCAGCTTCAGAGGTGTAACGTAAAGATAATGTGTGGAAGGATTTTGAGGCTCTGTCAGATCTGGCACCTGCATTTTAGCTCTTCGATACGGGGAAGATTGAAAAAAATAATAATACGATTTAAAAAAAACAATAATGTAATTGTGGCATACGAGAAAAAAACTTAAATGCCTCAGTGTTGTGACAGAAAGAAAAATTAGCTTTTTTTTTTTTTGAAAGACATTAAATTTAACAAAGGGAAATACTGGTACAACTTAATATCAACAAAGATGCTTTTTTCTTTCAACATGTATTAGAAGAGACTAATAAAACCTTCCACTTTCTTTCAAAAGGATACATTGAAAGAATGTAGCAATTCCCTTCTCTTAATTTAATGCATTGAAATCATAACAGAACGGTACTCTGTGCACCAATGATCCGATTATAAGTATAAATAAACTGCAAATTGCTGGATCTTATAGTTTTTCAATGTATTTCACACACAACATTATGTTTGGGGAACATGAAAAATGTTGGTTTTTAAAAAGTAAACTTGAACAGAAATACCTTCTCCATCAAACCTGATAGATCATGCTCAGCTTATTTAGCTGACTTCAGCATGTTCCAGTGAACGTTTTACACAAAGAAGTTGCATTAAAACTTTCCAACAGCAAAGGAACCCAACGGGGCTGTGTAAAAGAATATTGCAGGACCTTCTTCCAAAATCCAATAAAACCCAGAATAGCAAAAACATCACGTTAAATAATTTTTGTATAGTGAAATCAGTGACAAGGTACTGAGAGCTTTTGAAAAAAAAACAACCTTTTTATATAAAGTAATGCCAATAGAAAAAACTTGTACAATTATTGTTGTTTGCTTTCACCAGAATGAACTAACCAAACGCTGTTCAGCTAATTCAGAGCTTTCAAACTCTATCCCTCGCAGGCAGCGTTACCATTTTATGCCCAAACTCTAGATAACCTAGATTTCCAAAAGCCAAACAAAAAACCAGCAGCACAGGCCACAAGATACATTGAGGAAAAAAGGAAAGTCAGGAGGACAACACATCAGAGATGATGGAGCTGTTGTGAGGGCAAGCCCAGAGAGACTTACTGTGTGAACTCTGGAGAGGCAGAGCAGCGGTAAACTCACTCACACTGCGGCTGGATGAGAGCACAGTGAACGCTGGCAGACAGAAATCAAAGGAGGAAAAATGGAGCAATAAACAGCAAAAGATGACAGAACAGAAATTACATAACCAAATAAGTGGTGAAAATGAAAGTGTTGACATAAATGCATGAGTACTACAAGATGGACAGACACTCGTTCACTATATGTGACAAAGACAGTGATGCAAAAGAAAAAAAAAGTAAGATTTAACAGAAATGACAGAGACCAATTCACACAGATAGACAATGAACCCGTCCAGTAGGGGGCAACGCAGCACATAATAGCTTCCTGTAGCATGCTTATAATTAAATGTATGAGTGTGTGAAAAAATAGGATTCATCCTCACACTCTTGAAAAGCATGCAGTTATTTTATTTTGTATGCAGAAGTTTTACAGAACTGACTGATCCAAAGCCTTGGTAAGCTGAATACAGAACATGCCTCACAATATGCAACTGGTAAACAGCGTATTTTTATTTGGCGTGTTTGCCTTTGAGAAACAATCTGAATTGTTTAGTGCTAGTGTGGAAGTGAGCTTGCTCTACCTGTATTTGGAGGCTGAAATGATGCCTGAGGTGCAGAGGTGTTCCCAAATGCATCAAAATTTGCAAATCCTGCCCCTGCGCTGAAATTCTGTGCTGCTGCAGGTGCTGATGAGGTGAAATTCAGATGGACAAATGAACAACAAAGAAAAAAAGAAATAAAAGTGAGTAGGGAAGTGTGGATGAATGAACTTAGAAACAACATGTCACAACATGGGTGACTGCAATGGATATTTATGAGATACAGACATTCGACCTTTTCCAGTGATTCTACGTGCATTATGAAGTAATCACTATGTATATTTGTTTTGTGGTTTCCATGAGAAAATTTGTGGATGTCACTGCAGCTGCTGAAGAAACATTTGATTCTCGATGGGCTTTAGCTGCCAGGAGATGCAAAACCAAGTTGCTTAAAGTTCAGAGAGAAGTTTCCACTGTCAGAGGTGATTTGGGACTTCAGCTTTCTCAAGTCCAAAGTCAGCACAGCTGCTAACAGGAAATTTCAGAACATCTCGCGCTTACCACTTCTGAGAGGCTTTATACAGACTCAGATTTCATTATCCAGCAGTTCTTGGCACCTGTCCAAACTACTAAAAGTGCCTATGCCTGGTTTAATGACCATGGTATCACAGTGCTTGATTGGTCAGCAAACCTGCTCGACCTAAACCCCATAAAGAATGTACAGAGTACCATCAGGACGAAGACAGGAGACACCTGAACCATCAGTGCAGATGAGCTGGAAGCCGCTTTTAAAGGCTCCCTGAGCACCTTGGCAGAGCAACAGGCCGATCGCCTGCATGTCATGCAGCATGTCTGTAGTATTCATTCAAACGGAACTATGACCAAATATCAAGGACATGTATTACGCAGGACATAAAAAGCTTTTATGTGTCCAACATGTTTTTTTTTTTAATTGTTCTTTCCTAATAATTTTAATTTTCTGAAAAACTGAATTTTGGGTTTAGCTTTAACCTATAATAATGTGCAATCAGTAATGAATCAATAACATATTAATTTGAAGTTTTCGTTCAAATTACCTAAATGTTTATTGAAGAATATTGTAACTTATTGAGACGTTGTTCGCTGGGCAATCTGTTACCCAGCCCACTCTTTTCTTCTTTTTCGAATAAAACTGTGGAAATGAATCACTATCTTCATTGTTTATCTGTCTGTAAGCAGCAGTGACCACACCATGAAAAAGAAGTATACTGTGTCCCACAACAGGCAGTAAAGATGATTTTGAACAGCAGGAACCTTTTTTAAATGTATTCTTTTATACTATCAGACCAGGTTCCTCTTTTTGTAGCAGCACAGCAGGAACAGCATCTAACTGGAGTTCTGAGAAATGCTTTTTAGAAACATTTTACATAACAAACTTTGATCCAAGCATGAGGAAAAAAATCCACTAATGCAAACTGTTTGGTAATTAGTCAAAAACATTGCAAGTATCCGTTCTCTTTGGAGAACAAATTCAGAAACAGAAATGACACTAAAGATTAGTCTAAAAAATTTAATTCACAAAAAAGAAGTAAACAGCTTTCGTATTGACGCCATCTTACTAATTATTGTTGGGCATGGACTCAAATGCCTATCAAATACACAACTTTCTTCGATAGTCCTAAAATTGAGATAATAGCATTTTAAAGCATCTCAGAGTTTTTTCTGTGCATTTACATATCAGATATTTTAGCTACCAACAACTACTGGAACATTTTGATTAAATAAATCAGTAATTAGTTGGATTCTTACTTGTGTGGCTGTTGAAATGTGCGAAGTTAGCAAAGCTGGAGCCGGGGGCTGAGTTTGCATTGGCTGGGGCTGCAAAGATGTCTCCACCCAAATCACTGAGGAGGTCAAACTTTTTTTCATGGAACTGCTGTTGATGGTGTTGCCCACGGCTCACTACCGGAGACTGTTGGGAGACAAGAAATACAAAAGGGCAAAAAACAGATGAATAAATGTTGTTTGCCATGTGCACAACGTTGAAAATTGGAATGGCTGGGCAATCAATTTAAACATTATTTAAATTCTTGTAGAGACTAATTTGGAGATCACAGGAAGGTGCAGGAAGAGTGAGGGAAGTCGGATGCATAAATTGTAGGCAGAAATCAAGCCAATGGCCGCACCCATCAGCTGCTGGAAATTGCTGGAACTAATTACAAGACTGAAAATGCAAGTAAGAAATCTGACATTGAAGCTCTTGATGAAGATCTTCTGAAGTTCTCGGAAAGTGTAACCTCTGTAAACTAGCAAAAGACTCAGTCAAATGTGCAAGTGTCAAACAAAAGCTAAGTATTTTATGTGACATGTAACTATGACAGCACCAAATTATTATTTTAGTAATCGATTATCCTATTGATTATTCTGACAATTAACTGGATTTAAAAATATTGGCACATTCAGCAAATTTTTCATTTAACCACTTAGGCCATTTTTATACAATATTTAAAATGTATTAATAGATGCAAGTAAACAAATAATTCAGTTACTTTTTTAAATAAATAAACATTTTATTGCTGGAAATGCAAGAACACCATTCCTTTAATATTTGCTTAATCATTTGTAGAAAAGGAGGCATCTGCAGGTTTAAAAAAATGCTGCTAACATCAATGTGTGAAAAGATCCACTCCTTTTGCTTGACTTAACATCAATAAAGTGTAACCTAATCTGTTGATAAATTTTTTGATTAACCAGTTAATAATTGGATAGCAAAAGGTGCTTGATAGGAGATTTTGTTTCACAGAATTTGAACCAGGTGAAGCCAAAACTGGACTACTCGAAGGATTCTGGGACTTTAATACAAAATGTACAGATTTTTAGTGCAGTTTTGCCTTAATTGCTGAGAGTAAACTTATATAAGTTTTTGGGCTGCAGTTTGCTTTGATAATTTGATTTGATTTAACTGTTTTCTTTTTTTGTTGTTTTTGGGAACAGGGGGTGAATCTTATCTTTGTTTTGTTTTGTTAAAGTCAGGCACTACTCTTTTACAATAAAGTGTTTGTGTCCATGTGTGTGAAATATTCACCTGATTTGGTGGGGTATTCTTAGTCAGGTGCAGACTCGGGGCCGAATCCCCCAGCAGTGATTTAAGCGGTCTGACCTCTGGGGTGCTGTTGGTGCTGCTGTTTGAAGAACCAGAGATGGAAGCATGGACCGATGCCACAACCTTGGCTTGTTCAGGAGGCACATACCTTGGAAGAAAAAAAATGTATGCATCACATTAATATTAAAATATCTAATCTAAATCTAAAAAATCTAAATTGATGGAAACTTTTAGCTCAACAGTTTTCTGTAGAATAATATTTTTTTCAATACAAAGGTTTATTTAAAGATGTGTTAACAGATTAAATATGATTATTGGGTAAATAACATCTGTACCTGCAAAACACTGTCACCGCTATGTGATCTTGTGTCTTGCAGAAGAATGACTTGTCTGATTCAAAAAATGCCTGTTTGTACCAAAAGGGCAAGCTGAGGCATGCAGCACTATCTCTACTGCTCTCATTTTGGTCAGCCTTCAGAGACTAAACATCTGAAGATGAGCTAAAAATAATTCTTTCACAAATCAGGTGTGTTCGCTCTGTGAAACATCACATCCTCAAGGAAGAACAGTTTATATTATTATTAATGAAGACTAATTGTATAAGTCTTCATTTTAATGTTACGTTGCTTTTCAAATCTAAAATGAACAATAACCTTAATCTTGTTTGCGTTAGATAATATGTCCTGTTAGCCATAACACTAATATGAGAATGCTGCTGACTGGGCTAAAGAACAAATGTCTCATTTGAATTAATCCTTTACCTTCTTGAAGTCACTATTGCATATTTAGAGCAGCTTGTCTGTAGCGACCTACATTTGGTGCACTAAAGGAGGAGCTTTTGAGGTTGGAGGCTGAGTGCTATGAGCTCCCTTTGAGACATTCCATGCCAGAAATAAGGGAAACTCAAAGACAAGCTGCATGTCAGCACAGAGCTCAGATCTGTTCATTCAGATCTATGAACAACCAGCGTGAAATGCTCACTAACCATCTCTTCTTCTCATATTTCTCTTGAAGGAACTCCTTGACTTTCGGTGGTTCTCTGAAGTCTGGCACTGATGAGGTTCTGTCGTCATAAAGACCAAGCCAGATCTGTTTACATACCTGAAACATATCAATACAGGAAAGTTAAGTCAGCTCACAAATTTATTTTGTAAACTCCACTACACAATATTAATGTACTTTTAACTGTTAAGAAGTTACCTAATAACAGAACTTACCTAATAATGCTAAGTAAAATGATGCCAAAAAATAAATAAATCACAGAATCACCTTAAACTAACTTATATATTTTAACTGTTCAAACAGACCCATTTTCAGTTCTAGTATTGAATTGGACAAAAAGGAACTAGAAGACTATCCCTATTTATGAGTCACAAGTGTTAAGCTGTGGTCATATTACACCCTACACAATTTTGAAGAAAACTGCTGACTTGGCAGTTGTCTAGGAAACATTTAATGATACCCTCCATAATAAATGTAAACCAGAAAACGTTACTGATAAAAAGTCTGGCTGTTTCATCAGTGCTTATTCAGGAAAGTTAAGTGGAAGGAAAAGGGGTGAAAGAAACAAAGATAAATGCAGTGTTGAATAGCCTGCGAAGCAAAGTCAGTGTGAAGTTTCCATGATTATTTGGTAAGCCATTTCATCAGCTGCTGTTAGTCCAGTGCGTTTTCTAAAATCCAAAGTCAGCAAAAACGTCTAGCAGGAAATTTTAGAGCACAACATGCTTCCTCCTGCTGACGAGCTCTATGGAGATGCTGATTTCATTTTCCAGCAGGGTCTTCCCACACATAACATCACTGTGCTTGATTTTACAAATTCACCTAACCTAAGCCTCAAACAGAACCTCATACAGAAAGAGCTCTGGTCCAGAAAAAGATGAGACATTGGACCTAACAATGCATATGAGCCAAAGGCCACTGTTAAAGCAACCTGGGTTTTCTTAACACTGTAGTAGAGCTGCAGGCTGATCACTTTGATGCAATGCAGCATTAATGCAGTAATCCATGCAAGAAGAACTGAAGATGTGCACGATACAGGTTACACACATACTTTGCAATCGGGGTAGTTGGTATTATAAATCTTTTTAATTTAATACTCAAACCTTTGCAGAAACTTCATTTTTAGTTTTCATCAAGTGTTAGACAAAAACATCTAAACAAACAGAGATAAACACTTCAACTACACGTATCTGTCTGAAATGACTCTCCAACAAAGGTTCCTTTGGATTGGAAATATGAAATAGATATATTTTTCAATGATATCCTAATTTACTAAGATGGACATGTAGTAACAGTGATAAAACCAACAAAAGCTGAATGTCAAAATTCATGAAGCACAATACAAAACAGCATGAAGGCTGAGTTACACAGCTGATAGTATTTGAACCCTATCTGTTGCATCAGTTTTTTTTCCCTGGATCAAAGTGTGCAAAAATGGAATGAAAAAAAATAGTGACATGATGGAGTAATATTTACAACCTGGAGGACACAAGCATCAATCCCAACCTTGAGTCTCCAGCATGTCTGTCTGCTGGATAATTTTGCTCCAGCTTGTAATAAACTTTGTCCCTGGTGGCACAGATCTATTTTATACTCCGTTTACCACAGATGTGATGACGGACTTGATGGACTTTGGTTTCTCCATGGCACTTATTAATAAAAAATGTGGTACTTTGGACTATAGTTCGTTTATAAAACACAGACCATTTGCTAATACATTTAAAAAATCTAGCATATTATGATTTCCACAAGTAAATCAAGTAAAACCAGAAAGAAACAAAGCCTTTAAGAGTAATTCAAAGTTTTATGCAACAAAGCAGAATTCCACCATGCTTACCTCATTGCCATGTTTCTGTAGGAACTCGATTTCCTGTTGCGTGAATGTTGTCATGGAGATAGACTTAACTCTGTGGGGTGGGTTCAGTCCTCGTCTGTCGGCAGAGAAATTGAAACTGGAGTCAATTTGATGTCATGTCACAGTAAGCGAAACCTTCATCTTAATGTGCTCTAAGGTCCCCTTCTTTGGATGGGATTGTTTAATTAGCTACAAGCCAGCAGCTAATTAAACTGCTGCCAGCTTGTGTAACTGATTCAACCACAAGTACAAGAAAAGACAAAAGCGACAAATGAATCACGGCATACAGACAAAAAAGGAAGAAGAAAACAAAGGAAACGGGTGAAACGTTTCCTGAACTTGCACTGACTGAACTCAGGTTGTCAGTGTAACCAAGCGATGAGTAATATCCCCTAATATGGAAACTATTAAGGAGTGACATCCGTTATCTCACACAAACCTCGTTCATTGCCCTTCAGAAGGTCACAGCTCAGCTTCTAACAGTTAGAGGGTCGTCAACAGGCAGGGTTATTGTTTGGAAAGTTAAACCTAACTTATATGACTGTAAGGTCATTGCTGTTTGTCTTTGAAGCTGATCACAGAACATTTACTTAGACAAGCAAAACATTAACTGTGACTTAAGGGCACAGACATTGGAGCAAACAAATAAAATGAGTTTTTACAAATTAAAGAAAATAAACAGAGCAAAACTATTTAACGTGTGCTCAAAAAATATGAATGAAGGGACACAGAAGTTTGCATGTGGAGTTGGCATGTAAGATTGGGGAGAAAGTCAATATTACATGACCTATATTACCTTAATGAGTCTTTCACTGAAAGTAAAACTCAAAACAGGTCAACATTTGAATATGGTACAAAGATATTAATCACACGACACTTACATAATAGAGTCATTATGCAGTAAGATGGAATCTGAACTCAAGATTACACATTGGAAATTCAGAAATGTCCCAGTTCTGGATATTTGCCTGCATTTCTATGATGTGTCACAGTTTGAATTGAAGGCTTCTATTTTTACTCATATTTCTAAAATTAAAATAAATAAACAGAATTATACTATTTTTGCTCTTGCCTTTTATATAAAAAAAATTAAAATCCCCACAGCTGTCTAGGAAAAAGGATCTTAAGTTTCACAGTCACACTATGTTATGCACAAAGCCAAGCCAAACCCGGAGTGAAACACTAGACCAAGGTTGCTAAATTATTGACAGGTGTTAACTTTCTCAGAACTTTTCATCTCGCTCATTCTTTTCACGTTCAGTCTGCTTGACTCACTATTACTCACTAACACAAAACAGAGATAACAGGCAGCTTGGGCAAAGAAAATGTACTTGTGATGTAATCCACAGGTTATACCGTATACAAAACACAAGAACGCAAGAGAGATTTCCAGCACATTAGCAGCTTTTGTTCAGTTATGTCTTACTGAGACTTCTTCGGAATACTGATAAGAAAGTGAAAGGCAAAAAAAAAAAAATCTAGACAAAAGGATGACTACACCACCAAACCAAAGACTAATTGAATTAAAAAAAAAACCTTTCCAAATGTCAATTTTGTTCTCATCTTGTTTTCGACTTTGAAAATGAGTCAAAATGAAAAACTGATCTAAAAAACCTCGTCAAAGCAGGGAGAAAAGTGTGTGCTTCTCCTTACGTGATACCTTAGCAATTCTTCAGCGCCTGAGGAAGGTAAACGATAAGATCCTATTCGAATCAAGATGAAACTAGGTCAGAAACAGAAAAAGTCCCATTGCCTTAAAGGGTGAAATATGATGTGAACATTTCTGCCCACTGAGTTCCCACTGAGGAGTCTAATACAGGTTACATTATCTTATCTGCTGTGGTTTTGCTGACTAATTTTGTTCTCTGAAAAAGGAAAACATCATTTGCTTACATTTATTGTCATAGCTGTTTATTTTTTGTGTGAGCCAGTTGGAAGACACAATACAGATATCAGTCTGGATTCCATCTATGCAGTGACACAGGGTCACTTCTTTAACCAAATATGTGTTATCTCACAACAGTCAGTGGCTTTTAAAAATGCAGAAGTACAGAGAAGTACAGGATACCTGTGATTCTACCATCACGATTCTGCAAACATCAGCAAAGACTGGTCCACATTTCCAAACAAGCAGAAGTCCACTCGGTTTCCCTACATGTAAGCCTAGCGGCACGTACACTGTGTGCTAAAATGCTATCACATATTGCTCAGTAAAATAATTATGACCTTGTCTCTACTGTACACCGAATAGCTGAGCCAGAGAACTCAACTCATTTGCATACAGAAACAGCTCCAGGGTGAGAGAACTGGCAAAACTAAGTCTCATAAGAGTGAAAGAGCTTGCATGGAGCCTAAAATAACTGCTGAAGAGGAAATATTTAATACTCAACCTGTAGTTAAAAAAAAAAAAACTCAAAGTCAAACTGAACTATTACTTACGCTTTGCTTGGACATCATAAAAAGATTAAACATGTTATAATTTAAATAATGCCTGGCATGTATTTATTATACTAGTCATGTTTGACACTTGGTCCTCCTTAATGCCGTCATGTCGCTTTTGTATCCCTGCTTACTCAAGACAAGCAGACCGAGTGGGGTTCCTTCCTGCCAGCAGCAATTTACCAGAAAGAGACATTGTGAGCGGCGTTCCTCCTGGGAAGGTCCCCACCTTCGCCAGGAATGTGTTTACATAGCAGATTCCAACACCACCCATTAAATAACCACAACTGGAAGAGGAAAAAGTGTTTGTGTTCTGGCCGTCACCCCTAAAGAAGTCGCAACCATTAAATTGTCCAAACTTTATATGAAAAAAAAAGAAAGAAAAGAAATCATTAGAAAATAAAGCAGAAATTTACTCTTAAGCATTTGTTGGGATTCTATCAGCAGTAAATGTATATTTTTAAATAAAATCTTTTGTAAAATTGTAAAAGTATGTTATTGGTTTTAAAAGTTTTTAATGATACATTGAGTAAACATGGCTCTTTTTTTCATTAAGAACTTCTAATAAACTCCTTGTAGTTGTGTAAATGAAAAAGACATTCTGTCAGTTTTTCTTTTTTTTTTTTTAATCATGGATTACAGAACATACTATTGTAAAATTTGTTGTCTTTGTTGGGTGTAGTCTCTTTTTGGAGCCAAATGTTCCTGGTGTTTTATTTGAAATACAAGATCACAAAGCAGCGTTTAGCCTGATCAATCTCCTACTTACACCGCATATTATGTGCATTAAATGTGCTTAGAGCAGCTGATGGTTGCCAGGTAACTGTTGGGTACTTTATGGCAGTGCAGCTTTTACAGTTAAAATCTTTGGTGCCTTTGTTCTAACACTAAACTATGTACATTCACAAATTTATTTGAAACTTATTTCAAGGGATGGAATATTTCTGTAAACCATCATATTTCTGTGCTGCTCGGCTGAAAATTCAGGTGTTCGTCTTCCTCACCAATGACAACCTCTCTCCGTCACTTCCTGATGTATCCTGCAGTTGGTCACTTATCTGACTTGGACTAAAACTTTTTTTTTTTTAAATGTAAGATAACTGAACACACAGACAGCGTCTGTGTGTCATTAGCACAGTCAGTCCAAATTTTGGAACTGAATGCTGCTTGTATGATTTGGTAAGTAAAACTTTTCATATCTCACATTGCAATGGCAAAGTATATCCTATTCCTCCATGATGTTACATTACTGATCATACATGATACTGGGGAGCTCAAAATGAAAATAATAAAATAAAATAATTCTGTTACTTATCAAATTTTTAGATTTAATAACATTTTGTCATTTGTCATAATTGTTTTATGCAGAAATGCATAGGAAAACATTTTTAAAACAACTAGAATAATTTAAATCGATTTCCGTCTCAACCTGATCGTAGGGTGTTCTCCTGGGAGTGATTTGTCACTCCAAATAATTAAAAAACAGGAGAGACAGACAGTGACCTGCCGTCCCAGCCACTTCCTGTTGCACACATGCATCACATGTTGCTGATGTAGCAGCAGAGTGGGGCCACACCACTTCCTGCGCCTACAATTACAACCAGTTTGAAGCACATCTCAAACACACAGGAAATAATTCATCAACAGTTAACATAAGATAAGTGTCAAAGATATGAAACATTTTCTTCTGATTAAACTCAAGTGTGGTGTGGTTCTGCAATTATTATTAATTGCAGAACCACACCACACTTGCAATTGTGTACTGTTCTGTAAGCCAAAATTATTTTTTGCAATGCTAAATAAATAAAAAAAATCTAATTATTCATTTATTAAAATATATATTGTTTCAATCTTTGAATGATAGTAACATACAACCTAAAATTTCAGTAACAAATTGAATTGAAAATTCCATGTAGAACGTATTTTTTAATACCTTCAACAAAATAATAAATGTCTGTCAAATTTAAGATTATGTGCTCATATTAACAAAAATTTATTATACAACACAGCTTCTCTTTGTGAGTACAGCAAAGAAGAAGAAGGAGCAAAAACAAAAACAAGAAAACACTTGATTAAAGGGGCCTTATTTTTATTTTTTTTTTTCTGCTCCATATTGTTGGTATTCCATACTATAAGGAGATAGTTGCCTAAATGACAACATATTACTAAAATTACAAACAAGTGAGTGACGATGTCATACCTGTCACTGGAAAAGAAAAGAACATTCCTACTAATCTCACATCTGAAGTTTAAAGAAACCTGGATTTAGAACTGACCAAGACCTTAAGTGATAAAAAACAAAATCCACCGAGGTAACGAATAGTTTAGTCAGTATGTTTAACCTTGCAGATAGGAGTTCCTACCTCGATCAGCAAACAGAATTGAAATTCCAGTTGTGACTCTTGTCAGAGAAAAATTAAGGGTTGAGAAATGTATTACATAAATACATAATGCCACCATAACCACTGCTCTAATAGTTATCGGTCACATCTCTAAATAACATGACATCGATACGCCCAGGTGTCAAGTTTACAACCAAAAAAAGCGGTGTTCAAATCAATAACTAAAAGGTGTGTTGGTGTGGCTCTTTCTATGAAGACTACATGGTTACTAAGTAACATTTGTTGGAATGGGGGCTTCCTAACGTTAACAGCAACTGGTAGCAGCATCTGGCTAAAGGCTTATCTGAAGCTTCCAAGTGCAAGATAAGTTCACTGGCTAGCACTGGAAGCTAAAGTTAACTAGCATCGAGGGTGGTCGCCCTTTCAGCTCCATTGTGGGGGCACTGACAACTCATGCACCCCGCCCAATATAACACAAGCAGACAATGTCAAGCAGCAAAGCCCACGCTCGCTATAACCTATCTGGAAATACATGCCTAATGTTAGCTTACGTTAACAGCTTTGGTTCGCCGGTCATCTGAAACTCTATATATCATATGCACAAAAGCTGTGGCTCACGTCTGCGTGCAACTTAATACTCACAAGATGCCAGAGCAGGAGGTACACACGAAGGAACCCATAGTCATGTTGGCATAGGTTGGGCCGCGCTGATCACAGTCAAAGCACTTTCTGTTGGGAGGCAAACTCGTCATTTCTCTCAGCATCTTCAGATGTTTCTCCTCCTGTTTTCGTTTCGCGCTCGCCGCCATGGTGAAAGATACGCAACACGGGTAATTAAATGAGAGGCTGAGAGGTCAGCTACAACTAAAACAAAGGGCTGTGCTGTTTAACGGCTGCCGACTCGCTGCTAACGGCAGATAGGGGCGGCTCGTTGTCAGGGGCGGCCTGGCGTCTCCTCCAGCAAGGAGTTTCTGGATGCACATCAGAGGAGACAAGAGGACAAGAGGAGCTCTGCCACCTACTTCCGCTTTGGCAAGAATCCCGTTATGCGCGCCCTCATTTTATCTCCGGGGCAGTTTTTTGATTAAATATTTATATTTTATGATAGATGTAGATTTGTACTTAAACAAAACAAGAAAAAGACTCCAGTATTTGAACTCAGTTATTAACAAAAAATAATATACAAGTTAATTAAAATTATTTTTCAAGAAAACCCTGAAAAGTAATTATAATTAACTGTACTAATCTGTTCTTTATATTATTTATAAACAGCTGTAAATTCGGAGTTCATGGAAACGGATGTTCAGGTAAAAGAAGCTGAGAGTTGTCTAAAAATAATGATTGAAGGTTTCATCTTGTCGGTGGTATCTTTGGCGACCTTTTTTTACACACCAGCGCCGCTGTGTGGATTAGGGTAATAACTGTGGTACTACTGTACAGGCTGTTCTAGAATTTCAGAGCATATTCCCAAAGAGCAAGTGTTAAGATTAGCACAGCGTTTTTAAAAAGAAAATGCACCTAGGAGTAACTCGGTGAAATTCTTTGCTGTTCAAAAATGAGAAAACATTCAGTCAAAACAAAAGCAGCCATGTCCATTGACCTTTGAATATATTGCTTTCGCTTCAACTGTTATTTTTCATTTTGCATCTGAACAATACAACATGTATATATTTACTCTCTGACACACTTCAATACAACTCTGTTTACCAAATGGTCTCTAAAATTCACCTATTCTAATTAGTGAATACATTCCACCTCTGTAATTGATTAATAAATAAAAACCACAATAACGGACATAAGGAACACAGCAGGGCCATTAACCTAAGCTACCAGGCTGGGCAAGATGAGTTTTAGTCAATTAAACAGTCAAAAAACCTATAGTAACTTTGGAGGAGCCTCAGAGATTCACAGCTCAGCTGGGAGACTGTCAACTTACAACTTTGGACAAATATTTAACAAATCAGACTTTTTGTCACTAACTTTTCTAGAGACAAGAATGTTATTGTTGAAAGCTACAAGCAATGTAAGGGCAGCTAACATGAAAGAAACCACTCTGGTCAGAGGGAGATTTTTTGTTAACCTGTTGAAAGCAATGTGGGAGAAATGCAACACTCCACATCATCCTGTGCACAGTATCATGTTGTTGGAATCTATTTATTGAGAAGGCAAAGCAAGCTGGCCACAATTGATAGGATGCAACATGTGGGGCAATTTGTTGAATGTTTCTCTTTCAACATGAGGATGTCCCTAATTTTACAAGAGAAAAGGTGGATGAGTTAGATCAAAGTGAATCTATGTGTCAGAATGAGTTAGTCCTCAATCCAATTGTTAATCTGTGTCCATACTTGAAAATTGATGTTCAGACCATCTTCATTGCTGAAGATGGTCTGAACATCAATTACATTGAGCCTTACATTGAGCCCTCTAGCAAAAAAGAATGAGCCAAAAATGTGAGACATGCTTTAAAAGATTCCCAGCTATATATATATATATATAAATAAATAAATTTTTTAAAAGAATTAAATTTGGAGTTGAATGTAAACCCAAATGCTTTTCAGGCTTTTAGCTCACACACGAGTTCTTAAATTATGCCCTGCATTGCATTGGTCTATCACATTAAATCCCAATAACCTTGTCGTTTAAGATTGTATTGTGCCAAAAATAAGTAAAGGTTTAGAGGATTCACACTTTTGCAAGTGTTAAGTTATTTGTGCTCTTTGTGTGAGGAATATACTCACTAGTTTACATTTTAACACTTTAGAATCAGCAAACTAGACTTATGGTAAGCAAATACAGATGCAAAATGCCTTCTACATTAACCAGAAACTGAAAATGAACAAAATCATAGCAAGCATACTTTCATTCAAACATTTTATTACATGTGAGTTATATAACAGTACAAAGCACACCATAGAGCAGCTACATTATTTAAAGGAAAGCAAATGTCAGGTCTATTTCAGGCATTGTACTATTCTGACAGGCTTATGCTTCTTATGTACAACAGATGACCTCTGGTGTTCTTATTTCTCTGTGGTAATGACATTTGAAATCCAAATATAGTAAATCCTGAAAAGTGGACTCAAGTTTAATTATAACCTGTTGAAAGTCCATATCGTGTAACACCTGCAACTTTGTCCCCCATTAGATTCATACTGATTTAAGATCTTTATTATCTTGTCAGTGGTTACTGACTGACTGAAGTAAAGTCTGCTGATGCTGCTGTTGTGGAGAGAAGTCAAAGGGTCTGCGGTTCTCAGTGAAGCCATAAAGTTTGCGTAGAGCCACACGTGCCGCTTCCTCTTCAGCTTCGACAAGCGTCTCTCCTGGACCTTGAGCCAGGTGTTTTGTGCCACTAGATGAACCAGAAAATAAGCAAAACATGAACATGACGCATACATACATTATTTCTATGAATCTCATATTCAAATGACATATGTAGCAAAAACAGCATGCATGATTGCACATGTACCTGTATAAGCCGACAAAGTAGAGCGGGAGGACAGTACTGGCTCCGGCAGACCTGATGAGACGAGGTTCTGGCAGAGGAATATTTCTCTTTGTAAGTTCCTCCACCAGCAGTCCCATTGGATTCACCACAGTCCACATATCAAACAGGTCCTTTCCTATCAGCTGAGTCACTAGAAAATCCTGTGGGGCAGCAGAGAAGATGGAGATGAGGATCATTTACTATAAAAACAACCTTAAAACAATTAAATTAATTTAAAAAGAAACAAGCACCAACAAATTTCTTACTCTGAGAAAGAATGCAGCTCGCTCTGCCCCACTGCTTTCCTCCAGAGCTCCGATCACAGCCATGAACGTGGAATTCAGCACCTCGTCCTGAACAGGGAATTCCGCACTCATTGTAAGATCCTCAATGCCAAGATTTCTTGCAACATAAACCACAACTGACAGACTGCTAAGGTGCCCCACAATGCACTCAACCCCCTCATGTGGCAGACTAGGAAAGCTTGCCCTGCACCAGTCGGTTAGGAAGCTTTTAGTCAGGCCTTCTCCCTTTTTGCTCAACTGAAGATTGTCTTTCAAAACCAATGCCGTGGTCTCAGAGTCAACGTCCAGCTGTTTTCTCCTCTCCTGCTCCGCCTGCACGTAACACGGATTGACGAAGGCTGTTTTAAGTAACTCCAGAGAAAAGTTTTCATGGAGACGGCAACTGAAAGCCTGAACTTCTGATTGGTAATCCCAATTAGGCTGTTGCCACCTGATGGAGAATCGAAGAGAAGACAGTGTTTTCATAAATATCACAATGTCATTCGAAAATGCTGGTAAAATGAGCAACTGGGCCTACTGAAAAGCTGAAAATATAATTATAATGAACGTTTAAATAACCTTTGCCCTGATTGAGGTTGTGTGAGCAACATGTTGTTTCTGCA
The DNA here is from genome assembly GCA_902982915.1 of Phalloptychus januarius. Lineage (NCBI taxonomy): Eukaryota > Metazoa > Chordata > Actinopteri > Cyprinodontiformes > Poeciliidae > Phalloptychus > Phalloptychus januarius. Next base: position 30,094,221 of record CADWAE010000133.1, read on the forward strand.
ATTTAAAGCTAAAAAACGTAGATATTTCCTCTACTTCATCAGTCTTTTTTCTACAAATATAAAACAATACCACACTGGGTTCCTAAACGAGTGGCCTTGAGATGCTCATTAGCATTAGCTAAATGTCAGATACCGTGGCTTCGGTGGCGGAGGTCCTTCGAGCTTTAACTTCTTCGCCATAATATATGTGTAAGCTCGCATCCATCGTTTCTTCTCCCTAACCTGTGTCAGTGAAGGGCTTCTGGAAACGAGCTGGCACTGCAACCTAAATGTTAGCACGCCGCGGTTTAACATGTAGCCTGCCGCCATGTTTCTTTCCTATCAGTGGAGTGTGTTACACTGAAAAGTGTCCGACGCAAACAGAACTCTCTGTCGGGAAGTAACCATGGAAACCAACGTAAACCGTAATTAACGTTGACAAACAAAGGCGGATTGCCAGATAGTTATCCAGTTTGACCATTAACAGCCCGCGTCTCACTACATTTCCGCAAGTAATACTTTTTTTAAAATTTCGTCTGCGGATTTATTTAAATATATTTTGGAGGAATTACACGAATGTGAAGAGGATGGACGACAGGGTGACCACAGAAAATGCAACGGAAAGAGCAAACACCGATGATACTTCTGGCAGAAACGGGTCGGGTGGGATAAAAAATACATTTGAAGAAAAAATTAAAAATAGAAACCAGTGGCAGCAAGAGGAAAAACAATCAGAGCCAAGGATGACCAAGAAGTTCCTCAAAGACCTCTGCAAGAAGAGCAAACTGTACTCCACACCTCACTTGAATGACACACTGTACCTGCATTTTAAGGGTTTCTCCAAGATTGAGAACCTGGAAGAATACACAGGGCTCAAATGTCTCTGGCTGGAAAGCAATGGTCTCCGGAGGATTGAGAACCTGGAAGCTCAGACTGACCTTCGCTGCTTGTTCCTGCACCAGAACCTCATTCGCAAGCTGGAAAACCTGGAACCCATGAAGAAACTCTGCACCTTGAATGTCTCCAATAACTACATCCACATGATAGAGAACATCTCCTGCCTTCCTAAACTCAGCACTCTACAAATATCCCATAACAAACTGGGGAGTGCAAAGGACGTAGAGCATCTGAGTGAGTGCCTGGCCATCAACGTGTTGGACCTGTCTCACAATCTGTTACACGACCCTGAGATTGTCTCTGTGTTTGAGGCAATGCCAGAACTGAGAGTGCTGAACCTGATGGGAAATGAGGTGGTGAAGAAAATCCCAAACTACAGGAAGACCATGATTGTACATCTTAAGCAGCTCACCTTCCTTGATGACCGGCCAGTGTTCCCCAAAGACAGGGCATGTGCAGAGGCGTGGGCCACGGACGGGCTGGAGGGGGAGTGGAAGGAGAGGGCGGCATGGGTGTCACGGGAGAGAAGGAAAATCCAGGATAGCTTAGATGAGATGACAAGAATTCGTGAGAAAGCCCTGGAGAAAAAACGTCTGCGAGAGTTGCAAGCGGAAGGTGAGCATTGTTCAGCTTTTATTTGAACAGTTATTTGAAAATGTAATGTTTAACTGTATAATTACTTCTCTTTTAGGAAAAATTGAGGCAGCGCCTACTTCAGTCATAGCTAGTGAAGAAAACAACACAGAGACTTTGTCTTCCTCTGAAGGAGAGAATGACCAGCTCTTTATGGAGGACAGCCAGGAAGATTTGAAGGTTGACAAAAGTGAGGCAAACAACAGGGATCTCAACGCAGATGAGCTGGAGGAGGACAAGTTTGATAAAGAAGATGATGAGCAATCTCAAAATAAGCATGAAGCAGAAGAGAATGTCTGGGCCGACTCCGTACAAGATGGACAGATACTGCAGATAAATGTGGCAGAAGAAAATCACAAGTTAATGAAGAATAAAGAGAATAGGTTGTCTGAAAACACACAGCCCATGCAGGTTTCTCCTGATCTTTCAGAAGAAGACGAGTTTGTACCATTACATGGTCCTGGACCATTAGTTACAGAGCTAGAGGATGAAGAGCAGCTGGAAACCATCCACCTTCCCATAAGGCAGACACTCTGTATTGACGAGCTGCCCGACTTGGAAGATGTGGATACAGAAGACTTCCCTGGAATATCCCATCAGCAGGACTTCAAACCAAAAATAGAAGTCATATCAGGAGATGGCGATGAAGAGACACCAGCTGAGAATCAGGGCGGTGGCATCTTCAGCCTCATCCATGACAGAACATCCTCGTTGTTTCTGGGTAGCTGCAACAAATCAACTGGGCTCTCTAATGATTCATCACTGGTCTATCCAGAGGATGAGGATGTCGTGCCTCACTATCCAGGATCCAATCAACCTTCCTCAGAGAAACAATGCTTGATTGAGTAAGTGAACTGATACCTTTAGATGTAAACATGGATAGTTTTCACAAGAGTAGCCTCCTGATACTTGTGATATTTGAAGTTACAAAACTTTTATCCAACAGTCAAATGTGGATTTTAGGATGCAACTGGAAATGACTCATTTTCTTAACACATAAAGAGTTGAAATTCAACTTGTTTGATAAGTTTCACCACCACATTTGGTGAAAGAAATCCAATTTTTAACTTCTTGCATGTACCCCTTTTCAAGATTTACAAGAGCAAAGTTCATTTGGACTTTTTTGTGAATAGCAAATTTACGATGTATTTTTTTCAGTTCTAACATCAATAAAAACAAGAAAATGCTTTGCTTGTATTATTTTAATTTTTTTTTGCATTACATTTCCTAGGTGATTTCACATATTAATCCCCCAGCAATAAATATTTAACATGTTACCACATAGCAAATGTCTCCAGGCTGTAAGTTAAGACCAATGCCGAACTGCATCTGTAAATCCTCCCACAGCTTTAGGTGTCATGAACAAATATTTACAAATCATTTATGACTGGGCAGAAAAGTTTGGGATAAAAGCAAAGCAAGAACAAAAAAAAAAGATGGACAGGATGAAATAAGAGTAGAAAAATAAAACTGTACATGTGTTAAATAAACAAAACCCAAAATATCATTCCTGTGCAGGTTATGTCTCATAAATCCCAAAATATTTTAACACAAGGACAAGGTGCAGCGAGTAGTTAATATTCAATATATTGAATACAGACCAGTTCTAACGTCGCAACCACACCCAGGTGTTAACGAGCCAGAAAGCAACACTGATGGAGTACATAATCATTTCTCGCTTTGCTCTCTCCTTGTTCTCTTCTTCCAAGTGTTTGAGTCTCTTGTTCAACTTGAAGAGCTGTTGAGACACAAAAAAAAAAACCTAATCATTTTCTCCTGTTTCTAAAGATTTCAGTTACCTGCAATAAAATATTTGTTAAAGCTAACCTGGCGTCGAAGTGTGGTTACATCAACTGCCGTCATGTCATCCGCTGGCCCTTCCAGGTAACTTTCATTTGTCGACAATGCAAGCCTTAAAAAAAAAAAATAAATATATATATATTCCTTTTAGATATTTTTTAAAAAGCAAACCAGCTACAGCTCCGAGTAGTAACATTGTAGACTATATATTTCAGGTAAATATTGAGGTTGAGAATCACTGGACCTCATTTTAAAGCATAATGAGTAATAGAGCCAAGAAAGGTTGAGGACAGGGAAAGAGAAGGAAAATATGAAGTGCCAGGTGAAGTTACCTGGAATCAGGCAAGGGGTTGGAGCTCAAACCTGACCCCCCTCGCAGAGACGGTTTGCTAAAGATGTGGGGAAACACAGAGAAGGGAGAAGGGAAAAAGAGATCTGGAAAAACACGGGTGTTGCACATAACACACATGCCACTAGAGCCCACAAGACTGAGCTTGGTAGATGTTCTACGATGTCATAGTTGACACGAGAACTCCTAATATGTTTCACGTTATTGGAAGAGAGATCACATGTGGGAAGCATTTTAAGAACCCTCTCCCATAACGCACACAAGGCAGAGTCAGAGGTGGGGCTGAAGATGAAGTGTTTGTTTTCACCTTGAGTGAACCTGCGCTAGACTAGGGATGAGGCAACCGAGAGGAACACAAAAGCTAAAATGTTAGTAAAAATTTTAAAAAGGTACTTTTTCTAAAGTATGCAAAGTTAAATCTATTTTGCCACAGATCTTTGGTATACGGCAAGTTTTGAATTTAAGTTGAAAATTGAGAACTACGCTTTCTTTTTGCTGCAGCGGGAGAGTAATTTAGATCAATAGAGCTGATTTCTCAAAAGTGACTGGTCACCTTACTTTAAAATATTAAGTTTTATTTCATAAACAAGTCTGACGACTGACTCAGCGTTCATTGTCAGGAAACCTGACGACTGTTCTTAATCGCGTTTATCGTTTGACTTTAATACTTGCGGTACAACTGGCTTCATTACAAGCCTCAAGCTTAAGTCATCAGCCATGTCTTCTTTTATTATTTTTAGAAACGACTGCATATTCTTATTACCATTATCTGTATCCCAGGACATATTTTTGTTATTATAAATTGCCAGTGCTAAAAAAACGTCCCTGAATCGGGCAAAGGAGCATAAAATCAGCATTGGCAAAAATTGGAATAAGCTGCTGGGAAAACATCTAAAGAAATTAGCATTTGACTCGCTGGCAATAATCTTTACAAAACAAATGACCAGTTAGTTGGGAGGTCACCTGCGTGGGTTCTCATCCAAGACCTCCAGGACCTGCTGGTAGGCCCAACGTGTAGTGGACTGGATGAAAGATAGAACACCGCTAGCGTTGTACACGTTGTGCTCTTCAGCCATGTTGAGGGAAGGGCGTGACTGGTTAGTGGTCGGGGGGTGTGAAGTTGTACTGCTCAGTGCCCACCATTACAAGGAGCAAATTTGAAGGGAAAGAAGGGAGAAGGGTAGAAGAAGAGGAAGGAAAGGGAGAGAAATAAGGAAAAGGTACAACCCCCCACTGTCTTTATAAAAACTTTAGACAGATAAATGTAAAGAAAAGAAACAGCAACGGAGACCTGTCAGCCATTTTAGTAAAAGCGCTCGAAATGAACAGAAACAGGCTAATCCCTCTCTCTTCATGCCACATGATGCTATGCTGAAGAAAAGAATCTGGAGGAGAAAACGTCTTCACTTCACAAGCTTTTATTCTTATTATCCTATTTTATTCCACAACCTAGCCGTCTATCAAAGTACAATAATAAAACTGAAGCTTTTAATTCGTTAATGTATACAACGATAATGAAAACTGACAAGACACACTGCTTTCATTATTTGTCTGCAAGCAACAGATGTTCTGCCAGACAAGAATCAGCCACAGGCGACCAGATGGAAGATGAGAGTGGACCAAATAAAAAGTAAGAGCTAGAAGAACAACACAGCTTGCTTCTCTACCCAAACATCAGCAGAGCTAAGACAGAGCTTAGCTAATGATGGCATCTATGGGGAAATACTTACGCAGATTCATTATGAGTTAGTTGGCGGACGGCTGCATTCTCACTGGCAGAACGCTCCCGCCTTAAACGTCCCTGTGGCTGCACCTATAAGAAGAAAAATGAATACAGCTAATTTATGCTTTGAAGGAACGATGTTACGTCACCAAGTAGAATAGCGAGCCCTTTGTACTTATATGATATGCAACTTATAAGTTTATGACCTACCACCTCCTCAGTGTCTGGAGCTGTCTGATGCTCTTCTTCCAAGAAGTCCAGTGGTCGATCACTCAGGGTCAGGACTCTGGGAGGAGTTTTCAGCGCCAGAGTTTCAAGGGGTGTTGACTGGATGAGGTCTAAGTCTCTGGGTCTGGGGAAGTGGGCATCAGCTGCATCTCCTGACAAATCACAATGTGAAACTAAACAATCAGCACCAATACAAAACATGTAAGTCATTGTGCTGTGCATTAGAAACTGGCATGCCAATATTTCTGTTTCATTTTCCGTTTTTAGAAGCTAACACGATATGACGAGGAAAACAAAATAGCTCGAAAGCATAGGATGGGAAAATGGCTGAGCCTTTGACATTTGGCTCTGTGTTGTTTATAAGTAGTTGTAACAAGGATATCAACTGTAATAAAAACACATTCTCCTCTCCTTTGTAACTGACATTGCAAGCTTGCCAGCTCTCTCTGTGACCTTTATTCTCTTGGGAACTATGATCTGTGACAGGTGTGAACGCCTGATAAAGTGACACTCCATCAAAAAGCAGAATCTAAGCATACATTTCTGACACTATGTTGCCTTTCAAATAGAGTTTTCTGATATTAATACTGCACAAATTATATTGCAAATTAAAATAGATTTTTGATATAATGTGCAGCACAAGCTGAAAGATGCAGATCTTTGAGCAGCTAGACATAGCAACATCCTTTAACACACTTTCCATCTCTAAATTCCAAGTTTCAGATATTTTTGCCAATTTTTACACACATTTGAGTAGATAAAATCTGCTCTTAAAATGGTAATACAGTGGATGGATGTATTACCTGTGTGTTGCACAAATCATTTAAATAATAGTAAAGAACTATTTGATGGCTTTTTTGTGTATGGACAAACTTAAAGTAGGCCTACTTAAAAATCTTTAACACTACGACTGCATTATGTTTCAAAGAAAGTTAAAACTGCAGATTCAATGCTTTACTTCTAACAATGCAAGTCAAATTTTAAGAACCACATATCCATTTTCAAACTCTGACTTTAAGTTGTCAAGAGATCAAAACAAAATGTCAACCAATGTTTGTTCTTTTCTTTTTAATGATTGTAAGTTTATCTGCATGTTCTCATTCAGAAATCCATACTAAAATACTGATAATAAAATGTTAAACTCAAATAATAATGTGAGAAGTAAAAAAAAAAGAGACACCGACCCACAATTACGATCCTGTCTGGCACTTGCATTATAACGCTGGGGGGCACTTCCTGTAAACCATCACCGGGATCTTCGTGTGAATTAGGAGCCACTTTGAGCTTCTGCGGGATGCGCATCTTCTGGCTGATCCCCTCGGTGTAGTCCAGCTCATACTGGATGCGGTTTATCTCCGCCATCTCTACAGTTGGGGAGGGAAATGCTGCTCCGCTCATTTGACTCTGTGGAATCAAAACAGAAGGAGCTGTGACTCCCAAAAACGTGGTTTTATCAGTAGTTTAATTTCCCAGCTGTTATTGTACGTTGGCACAGATTGTTGACGCGGTTTGTTTATTTTTAAACAGTCCCATTTTCCTCTGTCGGAAACCTCAATCTCGTGATATCATCATATGTGATAAAAGCAAAAAAAAAACGACCAAACCGCTTTGACTGTAGCAGGAAATTTATGCTGCCTAAATGTGCTAACATGAAGCTAGCACTGACTTATCAATATCAGAAAATAACAAACATATTTAACCAGTAGCAAACTAACGTCCACATTGTTTATAGTGTAAGTGCACGTCTTAATGAATAATATGGCCAGAAAGCTGAAGGAGCGTAAGAAAACAACTTAGCCTCCTCGCCATTTCGAGCTAACACTTTAGCGCGGTTACTTACCATCCTAATTGTTGGCTAACGCAGCGACTTCTGTAAAAACGTAAATATTAAATAAAACCAGGAAGGGACTTCTGTTGGTGTTCCAACGTATTAGGTTAGGAACAAAAATTCCAAATAGTGTAGCTGTCTAACATCTCTTTGTATTCATATGAGAGAGGAGATTCCTCTCGCTCTTTGCCCTGTTTCTACTTGAAACAGGAAATAGGTTTCTTGCTATTCTTGAGGTTTTCTTGGGAGTGGCATCCAGCGCAAAGACACATTATCGCCATCTACTGTGCCGGAGTGTGTGGTACTTGACCTACCGTTACTAAATTACATACTGGTATATTAAATCCCGTATCTTTTGAAAAATAATAACAGAATGCTTTGTTAGTCTTTTTATGTGTATCTAATATCATTTTCATTCTTAATGACGCCACACCATGCTTCTTTAATCCTTGTTTTTAACTTTTCACGTTGAATTATTGCATGTTCTAAACAGCATGTTTATGCCACACTCACATTTACATGTTGGATGTTTATCCAACAAATGTAAAGTTTTACATAATCCCATTTGTCCTAAACACAACCTTGTTATAAGTGCTTGTTCTTACTCTAAATTGCAGTTTCCTACTGTCTTTTGTTGACCTTTAGTTCACTCCTCAAAATCTGCTGCCAGAATGGTTTTATCTGGTTCTTAATAATGCATTTTATTTCAGATTTAGCAAAATGCCATTTATATAATTCTATCTTATTTCAGAGACTGCTTGGTTAGAAGATCTACCAAGCAGATAAACCAACCTATTACTTGAGACTGTGTAAGTCCTAAATATAAATTCATAAATGTTATTCTCCTGGATGGCTTTCAGATGACACTGTTAATTAAAAGGTCCAGTGAACCTCTGAAAAGTGTGGAGGTGGATATATGGAAAGGTTGAAAATTCAGTTTATCCAAAAACAACAACAGCAACAAACCCCCGCAATAAATTAAAGAAACTAACCAGAATGCATGTATAGAATTCTATGTCGAATAAACGCAACCTTCTGTAATAGACTGTAGAAGAAAAAGAAAAGAAAACAGACTGCGATAACAAAGCAGGCACATTCAACGTCCTACAACCCCCTGCCTCCGCCCCCCTCCTCTTACCCCCTCCATCCCGGGTGTATGTGGGTGGTGCATTTAACACAGAGGCTCCCAAAGACTCAGAGAACCTCCCCTTCACCTAATCAGTAGCATAAACCGGGAGTCAAATCAAAAACGTCACTGCATGTTAACCAAAAATCTCTGAGCTTGAACGTGGACTTCCATAATTTTTTCAGAATGTTTTGGATTTAACGGGCAGTTTTTTTTTGTCTGCACAGCTGAGTCTTCAACAACGTGTCTGTAAGCAGCTGGAACTATGTTTCCAAAGATTTTCTATATATGTGTGAAATTATTCAGCGCTATGCACATCGCATCATCTGCAGACCTGCAGCTTGGCATGTAAGTAAGATGTTAGCTAGTTTCCGTCACACTTCCCAGATGAATGAGAAAATGCTGCTTTAACATGCGATATACACGAATAAATGGAATCAGGAGGCACGATTAATTTTGATAGACAAATAAATTACTCTAGTGTTTGGAAGTAACTTTTGTTTCTGTCCTTTATGTGTAGTCTGCCCACTAGGGGTCTCCATTTCAGGTCCAACGAAGATAGAATATTTACTGTGCATACAACAGCAGTTTTACGTCGTCCACTTCCAGTGGAATGCTACTTTTTGTTTGTTTATCCATGTGGCTCTCTACCACTGAGTTCTGATTTCAGATACACTGTCCAACATATTAAAGGAAGATTCTTTTCATTAGGGGACAACCACAGTACTTCCTCTAATTAACTTCAAGCTTTATTGAAGCCAGATGCCTCGTGGAGGCAGGCAGTTGTAAGGTACCCGGAATTACAACACAAATGAATTCAAGCTAACTAAACACAGTTGCCTGGAGTTTATGCTTGTAGATTGATTTATGAAGGCATGAACTGTATCCATCGCATCCATCCATCCATCCATCCATCCATCCATCCATCCATCCATCCATCCATCCATCCATCCATCCATCCATCCATCCATCCATGAGATGACCAGGTGGATCACATCCATGTACAGTGACCAACCAGTATTGCTGTAGTATTACTATTTCATTCTTTTCTGTACTTTGCATGCAAAGGCCAAATGTTTGCGCCAACCAGGAGGTGTCCATGTTGGGGGTCCGCCAACCCTGTGTTCAAGCGTTTACCCGCATGATGCAGGTGTGGAAGCAGGGCTGCACAAGCCGCAGATGGTGTGTGGGATTTGAGAGAAGGTAAGGAAAATCCTCGTACTTTTATCGTACTTTTAACACCATTCTCAAAGTTGTTCCCAACTTAAGCAAGTAGTCAGAATTGAATCATGGCCAATGCACAATACCCAGCAAATAATTTATTTATTTATTGTTTAACATTTTGTCATGTTACCACACCAGTGTATTTTTTTGAAATATTTTAAAATAGAAAAAAAGAGGAAACAAGATTCATTTCTTTCAAGACAAAAAAAAAGATAATCTGAAAAGCATGGTATGCATTGGTCTTTCGTCCCCCCTGATGTAAATATCTTTCTAACCATCCACTGCATCTATAGCAGCTAGCTTCAGGATAATGCTGGTTTTACGCTTTGTAGAGACAATGTATTGCCCATTGTTTTTAAGATATAAATATGGCTCAAGCTCTGTCAGATGAGATGAAGACCATCTTTGAACTATAGTTTGAAATGTTTGCAACAGATTTTCTACTGGATTTCAACTTGATGGTGGGCTAGTGGCGATATGCAGTTTAGTTTTGCATCATGTAGGCCATTGTGTTTTGTATGCAGGCGAAAGCATTTGATTTTGGTCTCATCTTTCCAATGTACCTGATCCTTCATTTTCAGATGATTATCAGAAAAGGAAAAATCATGCAACCATATATTTTGTTCTAATGGTCTACTACTCCAAACAAAAATTCCAACAAAATAAAGTCAAGTCTGTGGAGGTAACATGACAAAATGTGAAAGGGTTAAAGTCTCTCTTACTTGATCTTATGTATTTTGGATAACAATGACTATTATTGTTTTATTCTTACTATGTTCTTACTACATTCTTACTTACTGTATTCTTACTACAGTACAGCCTCTAAAAATATGTACATGTAACAGAACGTCTTCTCCTTAGGACTGCGTACTACACAGCATACAGGCAAGCTTACAGCATGGATTTTCACGCAGTCTATAAATGTTGTCCCGGTTGGGCTCAGAAAGATAATGAGATGGGCTGTCTACATAGTGAGTAAATAAGTATCTCATTGATGTATAGCAAATATCTGATATAAATTGACTGGAAATATTGATTAGAAAATTGTTGATTTTCTGCAAAGAAGTACTTCACTTGTTACCAGTTAGAACAGAACCAAATATATCAGCACCATGAATGGTGTGTGATGCTAACTTATCCACAGGGGTGTGCAGTGCTAATGCCTGTCTTAATGATGGGAGATGTGCAGAGACTGGGGAGCAGATTTGTCACTGTCCATTAGGCTTCAAAGGTCCCCGGTGCCAATATGGTAAGTTTTTCATTTCATTAAAAGAATACTTACCATCTAAAAATATGCTGTTATTTTCAACACCTTTTGTACTTTATGAAATGTTTATAGTAAATTTTAGATTTAGCATCACTAAACGTAGTTAGATTTTCAGAAAACAACACATCCATTTACTATTATTAGCTGTTCTCAAATTTCATACTTTACCTTTTTAAAATTGCTAATGCTAGACACAGCTGGGATTGGATAAGACTGCTGTATGAAGGTAGAAAAAAGTTTTTTTAGATGGACTAATTGGTTTTAATGGGCTACTGAGGCTAAATCAGGAATTTGTGGCGTCTTTGGCCAAAGAGCTGAATAAAGTTATGTTTTTAAATCAGTTAAATTCAGCTTTGTATGGTGGCCCTGAGGTGCAAAACACTACAACAATGCAACGTGTTGGACATGCTTTGTCTGTGTAAAGTCTGACTTTTGTCACGTTACATCCACAAACTTCAACATCGTTTGTGACTTTGTCTGCAAAAGCACAGAGTACTTCTTACTTTTGAACTGGAAGAAAAATAATTCACATTTTTGATTTATAAGTTAAAACCTAAAAAGTTTGACACATATTTGTATCTGTCCTCAGAGAAACATAGTGGGATTAGCATTATACTTTAGTTTACTTTTTGTTAAAGTTTTGGAAAGCTGTTGTAGAAACAGAGTGTGGTGGAGATGATATTTGGTCACTACTCTCACATGCTTGGAAACCAATGAACACACACAAGTACATTGCAGACGTTATCCCATCTGATTCCTCAACCTTCCCAGAAGGGAATGTCCTGTCAGTGTACTGCCAGGAATTGTAAACAGATCTCTACTTGATTCATTTCACATAGGATGTTTGTTAAAGGCATGTCCTCACTTTTGTTGTTACATGAGCTCTTTGATTTTCAGTCTTTAAGGTGGCAGTTCACAATCTGAAATGATCATTGTTTTTCATTCCTCTTTCCTTTGCATTTTGTGCTGTAATCCACTGTAATCTTGGTCTTTTCACTTTGTAAAACACTTTACCTTCTCCCATCTCCCCTGACAGATTTATCCACTAACTTCTGCTAGACTCATTATGTAAACTCAAGCCAAGTTCCTGCATCCAGTCAGGTTTCTTTACTGAACCTTACCCTTTAAAATAGTAGCAAATGCATGCAACTGAACACCTGAAAAATGTGTTTTTCAGGTGTAAGAAAATTTCCTGGTGTGTTAAATAGATATTAGATCTTAATATTTCTGCACAAAAGTATGTATTAATCTGAAACACATAGAACAATCCCAAAAATACCCTGAGAAAACTTCTTCACAAGTTATAAGAATATAAATGTTAACATTCTCTGTATTTGATGTACACTTAGGAAATGTTAATGATTAAGTTGTGTGTTGGTGTGCACTGGTGTGTGTGTTGGTGTGTGGAATGGGGGAGAGGATGGAGTTTTGGGGACCCGCAAGAGGACGCAAGCAGCACCCTGCTCAGACTCTCCTCATGTGGCTGTCAGTATCTTATCTCTCACACAAACCTCTCTGAACATCTGTATTTTTTATGTGATACAAGTTAAGACATTCAACAAACTATTTCCTGGCACCATTCACTGGATATAATAGTAATTCAGGCAGTACAAAACGTTTTTTTTATATAAAACTCAAGAACTAATTTTGAAAAAAAATATCATGCATGTTATGCTTATGTTTGGCATGCTGGTATTTATTTTGGGTCTGTTCGTGCAATTATAAACGAGAGAGATGCAACTTACAGTACAGTGAATTTGGAAGACTTTTTTTTTGTTTTGTGAGCTTTAACATTCTTCAGTGACAGATTTATCACTGCTTCCATTCAGTTATGATGGAGGAAAACAGATTTAAGCAGATGAGGTTCCTGGATGATCAGAGCTATAGGCCTGGGAATATTGATCTATGTTTTGGACTTTTAAGTTATTTTACTTAAAATATTTTTTTATATAGTTTATTTTTCTTCAGATTTAGCTTAATATATTTCTGTATTTTTTTTTATATTTGTTATCTGTGTATTAAAGTAAAGTAAGGAAAAACTTGAGAAGACTATACACACTATTCCAAACCCTGGAGCAGCTACTATAAACCTGAGCTTTATGAAATGTGGAATTACCTTGTCAGAAGCAGCCATGATGCTTGTTTTTGAACTTTCAGATTTGTATTGAGTTTGCTACCATATGACTGACTGATTTGCTATTTGTGTAAAAAGGAAATTGAACAATTACACCCAATAAAGTTTCCTGTGACTGTATGTTCATTCATCTTTCCTTTGGCGTTGATAGGTCAAACTAAGCATGGGAGCCAATCAGCACATTTGAAATTTCACCTCTCGATGACAAAGCAGCAGAAGAACTTGCCTAGTAAATTGATATAACTCCTTGGAAAATGTCTGGCTACTGTTCTGTGTTTAGTCTCCATCAAACAATCACCATTTAATGAGGACATCTTTAAGCAGATGAGGTTCCTGGATGATCTGAATGTGGACTTTCCAAGTTAACAGACACATGTTAGAGAGTTCATCCATGACGTGCCACACTGAGAATAATACAACAAAGTTTGGGTCTTATAAGGATCTTGCTCTGTCACTTCTTTTCAACACTTATTATCATTTGGTCTCTTGAACGATTAGTCTCTTTGGTGTTCCTGCCAAGTTGTGGTTGTACACCCTGGTGTGCTGTTGGGTCGCCTGACCAGCGGCTTTCAATCTCCAGTCTGGATTTAGCTCTAACTGTGTGCTGAAACATTGGAGCTGGCTCTGAAAAAGCAGCATTTGGCCTGCCTTTGAATGCCACTCTGTATAACTCTATTAGATCAGACTTTTGCTTTATGTCAAACTGGTGCATGGGGCTGCATGAAATTAGACTGCATGAATTATTATGCAGAAGTGTGGGAAGTCTGATTTACAGTACAAGTGTCTTCACAGTTGCTGAATCTCTATGTTACTTATGCTGTTGTACACATAAATGGAAACCTGAAGACAGTTAACTTTTTTCTGTTTTTCCAAACCATGATTTATTGCATCTCTGTCTCAACCATGTCAAATTTTGAAGACAATCCAACTTTTGTTTGTTGTTTTATGTTCCACTGGGAGCATTGATGCTGCATCCGGCATTCCTCTCTACGTCAGGTTCAGGTCCCAACTCCTTTTTTCCCTCCTTTTGGTTTGCTTCACAGGGTCTTCTGTTTTTCCCATCAGAGCATGATGGTGTAATTGTCTTTTCCAAAAAATTATTTCTAAAGTAACAGTTTAAAGCTGATAATTTTCCTGTAAGAAAGACTTCGTTTAGTGGTGTATGCAAATTTTATTTGTCCTTCTTACTATATCAGTATATCTTATGATCAGATGAAGCATCTTATCAGTCAGATTATTGGCAAACAGCAGTGATAACTTGGTTTAGTGATTAGTGTAGTTGCAGTCATTTTTCTAGTTGAGAAAATTAAATAACGATTGTTTCCTGCCTTTTTAGATTTTAAAAAAGCAAAGAACTGAAGGTTGTAAGTGTTAAAGACTTAAACTAGTAACACGGACCTTCTAGTAAAGTGAAAAAATCCAATTATGCCTTTAATATTCACAAGGACAAGCTGAAAAAAACATTCTGATTGTTTTTCATAGCGGAAATGTAGGGGATAAAAATCTTGGAAAAGGTGCAGAATACACATTCCCATCTGGCATTGAAGAATGAGAACATGAAATAGCTTTTAGTATCTCCACACTGCGCTGTTGAGACTTACTGTTCTGTTATTGATATGGGCTTGTATCTTTTAATGGTTTTACCACAAGGACACTAGACACATGACTGAGGCTTTACTGATTTATTCCACATTCATGCGCTTCAAATAGTTTCTGAGTAGGCGAAAGAATGTGAGTCCTTGGAGAAATTGGAACTGGGGAGCCACTGCGCTGCAGAGGTCACCAATGTCAGCAGCACCTGATGAGATCTGCAGGAGTCAGGAAAATTCAAGAGAATTTAAAGCTGCCTGAACTTTATGTTACATGATGGGAAACTGTTATCACTCCCACCCATAAAGCAACAGGAGGCCACTTTAATTTTATTGCAGTGCATTTTCATCCACAACTATGACATGAAAAGTACATTCAAAAAAATGACAGTACAGTTTTCATGTTTATTTTAAGTATGTAATTAAGGCTACAACTTAAGTATCCTCTTTTAGCAATGACCTTATTTATCTTGGAAGGTACAGTATATTCACCTGTTAATGTTGTTCAGCAACAAAAAGTCATTCAGCTTGGATTCAATGCATCAGGTGTCGATTTTTGATACTCCAATACTCAGGTTTACAAACTTTCTGGAGTTGACTGCAAAATCAAACTATGTTTGAAATAACACTGACAGCAAAGAATACCCTTCTACAGTGTAGAGCCAAAAAAAAAAACAACATAAAAGTATTAAACAAATGTATTTCACTGTAAAGATGGTTTGTAGTTTGTTTTGTTGCAGCCTGAAGTGTGAAATAAACTTCAGTGGAGTTTGAAAACAAAATATGTGTATAGGTTTATGTCCGGTTAAACAATGTGTGTGTCCAGTTGATTTATTCATTTATTTTTTCTTTTTTGGGGGGATTTTATTGTAATCCGTAGGGGGGCCAGAAGAAAATCTTTGGGAACCACTGGTCAACAGGAAGATGCAAAGTAGCAGCAAATAATGCTTCCCTATTGTCAAAAAGAACAACAAATAACATGTTGCAATTCAGTTCAAAGTTCCAGAAACACAGCTAGTCTGCAATAATCCTTTGAATTTTGATGTGCTGCAAAAACTATCACCAAATGACTCAGACAAACCTGCGTGCCCTTAGAAACTAAGTGTGGGTGTGGCCAGAAAAAACAAGCATGGCGACCCATCCTTAGCTTCTGAGGTCTTGTAGAATTAAACACATTTTTATCAGTCAATGTTTTAAATGATTTGTTGTGGTACATTTTCCATATGAATGTACCATCAATATACCACAATGATATTAATATACATATAAAACTTAGCAACATGCATGACTTCAATTTCTGAATATGCTGATACTGTTTAGTCCTAATCACAGTTATTTCAAAATGTATACTTATATTTCCATTTGAAATATAAGACACACTTCCTAATTTTAATTAATGCAAACTTTTTCATATTCAGTGATATTTTTAGAATTATTGCAAAGATGTTTGTCTCAACAATTTAATTCAAATATGTCTAGGTAAAGAGTATTCTAACTTCTAATGAGTTGAAATAAAACAGAGTGCACCCTTTAGATTAACGTTAAAATACAATTATGCTATTATACGATAATGAACAGTAAGGAAGTTAAGGGCTAACATTTTGTACTGCAGCAAAAATGATGAAAAGCCTTGATCATAAGCTGGTTTTGATCAGACAAAACCAGCTTGTTTCCTTGTTTGTAGTCTGTTTATAATATCCACAGAAGTTTGCTGAAAGCTTTCAGTCTGCATAGGTAGCAAAATATCTTGTTTAATTTGCAGCTGGCCTCTTTCTTCTTTTAATTATCCCAGTCGATAGACTTTAATCATTTATAAAGGACTAATCTGACTCCTACAAAAGGCAAATCAGAACAAGCTGGATGGGAAGAATATGTTGAATGTGACTTATTAATCCTGTCCTTTCAGACATTAATGAATGTGAAGTGGATGAAGGCGGCTGTGAGGGTTACTGCTGCAACACCATTGGGAGCTACTACTGCAAATGTCCTGAAGGCAGCAAAGTGGGTCCAGACGGCAAGGCTTGTAATGGTAAGATGGACTGTTGGAGATTTGACCCTGACGGTGTCACACAACACCATTCAGAACTCATGACCTCTGACCCCCGACACCACCACCACTGCTCTCGGCCCTGCTTCCCCAGGCACCACCTCATTTAACAGTGAAAAGCTGCCATTGCCATTTTGATCATTAAACTCATTGGTTTCTTGTGTTTAAGTCGGAACTTTACTCTATAGTGGTATTTAGTTTTTGTGCTGTTTGACATTAATTTAAACATGCTTCATGAATGCGTTGGGGTTTTTTTTGAAGGCTTGTTAAAAGTACATATATAAACCAATATGTTTTATATATATGTATTTTTTCCAGATATAAATGAGTGTGATGAGCTCAATGGAGGATGCCAGCAAACTTGTGTCAACACGGCAGGTTCTTATCATTGCGAATGCAGTGAGGGATTCCGTATGCACTCTGATGGTCGAACCTGCATTGGTGAGAAAACGACACTGCAAATAGGAGTGTTGCAGAAATCACCAGCATGAATTATATAAATCCTAGCAGTCTGAAAAAGTTCTAATTCCATGTTTTAAAGGAATATTTTGTAAATGTGATTATTGTTAGTCTCCAGTGTTTGCTGCTGTCCAAAAAGTGAAACAGACAAATTCTGAACTGGTTTGAAATCAAAATAGCTGTCATGTAATTCAAGTCTACGTATTAGAAAAATCTGTATTATTGACCATTCAAGACAAAATCAAATCAGAGACTTACTTGATCAAGGATGAAATAGGATGAGTTAAACTCATTCTCTGATAACAGAAACTGCCTCACTTATGTATAGTCTTTGTCTTTGGTCAAGCTTGCTCTGTAAAAGCATCTGACTCAAAGGCTCTTTGCTATACAACACAGGAAACAAAAATTTTCTGCAACGTTGAAGTTTCAGAACAAAGCTAGCAAAAGTCATAAAAAGGTTACAATGAAGTTTCTATAGGCAAATGTCAGGTTGCTAGACTGTCTGAAAACTTCAAGCTTAATTTACCATAAAATAAACAATAAATGATTCATAACAAATAGACATTGTGATCAATAAATGCTAAATGATAATTAGTATGATGAGTAAAATAGGTAAATGAATATATGGGGAGATGATTATCAATGTAAATATAAGGTAATAAGTGAAACAGAAGTAACAGAAATGTAATAAAGTGATGAGTAAATATGAGTTTATAATAAATTATTAGTAGCATAACATTTCTCTAGCAATATGTATTTTACCTTTCTGGCAATAAAAGAAAACATGTCTTTTTTCAGAGCCATAGCTTGTCCTTAATGCTCAGATTTGTAAGGGTGCCAAAGGGGGACCTAATTGCATCTGCTAAAGTAATCAGTCTTAGAACGGTATTTTACTTAGAGTTTTACTACTGTTCTTTGTCATCTTGCCTATGGTCAGAACACCCAAAAGGCATATGACTAGAATTCCTGTTTGGCAGGTCATTAAGTTACAGACATGGAAATTACCTTAGAGTAACTACTGTAGGAACGCTGAACGTAATTTTCAAGTTTTAAGCATTTTCCCTTGTGTTTTCCACAAATATATAGCTGCTGAGTTTGAGGTGTGAAGGCTGTTTTAGGAAGCTCATAATATTGGTCTCACCTGTTTTCCTTCATTAGAGACGTTTTTACTACATTTTCATTTCCAGTTGGATATCAGAACCAATGAATGTTTTGCAGTTTTTTTGTTTATTTTTTACCCGATTCTGTCTCTGTTTTGCTAGCTGTAAATTCTTGCTCCATTTTGAATGGAGGTTGTGAGCACAAGTGTGTGGATGTGGGAAACAAGGAGTACAAATGTGAGTGCAGAAAGAACTACCAGCTGAAACGAGATGGCAGACACTGTGAATGTAAGTGATCTTGTCAGAAAATATTTCATTCACGCAAGCAGACACTTCATTGACAGTGCCTTGCAAAAGAGCACATACTCTTTTTTTTACTATGACCAAACTTTCATGTTTGGTCATAGTAAAACCATAAATTGAAATCTGTTCTCTTGGGATTTTTGCCAGTTTATGAACATTTCTGTAAAGCTGTGTATGTCAGCATTATAGACTGTGTGCAAGCTTAGTTTATTTGTTTGTGTGTTTGTCAGTGAGGGACCCCTGTAAGGAGAGGAATGGAGGTTGTGTGCAGTTCTGCAACTCCGAAGGCGGTAAAGCAAATTGCAGCTGCCGTCCTGGTTTTATGTTGTCCGGAGACCAAAAAAACTGTGAAGGTAAGGAAGATCACACATTCACTCAAACACACAAATGCGTATTACATGCATACTTATGTAGCATACTTAAAATGCTACATATAACAAAAAACTGAACCAGCTGTTCTATATTATATTGGTGACAATGTCCTATTGCTCATGTAACTATTAATAGTAATGAAGACCTCCACTTCTCATGTAGGTCAGAACACAAAAAGGCCTCCAGATGTAAACACCAGCTCTGGAAAATACTCAAAATCAACCAGTTTTAAAACATTCTTCTGGATTTGATAATGACAAAGCATCCTGTTTTTATTTGGATAGCCTGGTTTGCTTGCAGTTTCAAACTTTAATCAAACTGTTTTCACAAACAAATCATTTTGCACCTAATGATTGTGTATCGCTTTATTTCTAGGCCGTTAAAGAATCAGGAGATTTGAAAACAATTAAATCTCACATATAATTTTATTTAATTCATATTAAAACCCATTTTCATGGACTGAGACTCAGATTTGGGTTAGTCGCCTTATGCAGATATGAAATAGTCTGACCCCCTGATCCAATAATTCAGTGCGACCTCTTGTTGGTAGATCAAACTTATTGGAGAGAAATAACCAAATATCTTTGCAGAGTATGAGTACATTGTAGAAAATGACTTTAAACCACTGGCTGATCAAAGTGGATTTGAAATGTCCACTGTATAGCTGTGGTTGGGTCAGAGCATGATGAGGCACAGAGTTCATTTTCATACCCAGAATAGTCAGGTATTGTTCTAAATGTTCAGTAGCACATAAATCTACTCCCTCTGTCACTTCATATGAGCTATCTCATGATTGTTTTGTCTCATTTTATACGTTTGCTTTCATTGCTCCTGCTCGTGCTGGTTAGAATCATGGACTGAACCTAATTCCAGTAAATTGTTGGTGAACATGAACATAAATATCAGATTCTTGGCTGTCAGCATGTGTTTTTTTTTACCTTGTCTCAAAATAATCATGCGGCATTCTTCGATGAATTGTGCGAATTGTATTTTGAAAGAATAAGCCTACAAGTATTGACTTCTGTGATGGTTTTCCACTTGGTATATCTGAGATTAAACATGTCTTCACATCCTTATCAGCTGTTGTCTGTCCCCTGCAGACATCGATGAGTGCAGCTCTGGTCATGCAAAGTGTTCCCATGGTTGTGTCAACATGCCGGGCTCCTTCAGATGTGTGTGTCATCCTGGTTTTGAACTCGGTGCTGAAGCCAAGCAGTGCTACCGTAAGTCAAAATACCAGAGCTTTATAATTCCCTCACAAATTTTAAAAAAGCTTAGAGCTTTGTGTTTGTCTCTTTTGTACTTGCTTAGTTCTTCACAGTAGAAACAGAGAAATGAATCACAACAAATAGCTTGTGATATGGAGAGGGCTATTGAGCTAAAATGTGAACTGTTTGAGTTGAAACATGTTTACAGTGCCTACAAAGGTATTAATGCTTTTGGACATTAATACCAAAAGCAAGCAGTAATAGCTGCATGGTTTCTGTTTTTTTCTTTTGTTATCTGGAAATGGGACCCAAGCAGATCTCCAAAAGCAAGTTTGGTCACATTTTAATTATGGTCATTTTATGTTGTGGTTTTGGTGCTCCTCCCTCAAGGCATTGAAATGGAAATTGTAAATAGCTGTGAGAAGAACAATGGGGGGTGCTCTCATCATTGTGAGCATGCCACCAATGGCCCCCTATGCTCCTGTAACCAAGGCTACAAGCTGGACACAGACAGGAGGACCTGTGTAGGTAAGATCTTTGCTATTCTCTGAAGTTTTCCAATTCCAGTTTTAGTTTTCTGTCTCTCTAGTCAACATTTAAAACATATTCTTTCTTTAGATAGTGATGAGTGTTTGAGTGTGGAGTCCTGCTGTAGCCACTTCTGTAGAAACTACCCCGGTGGCTATGAGTGCAGCTGCAGAGCAGGCCACAGACTGAGCCCAGATGGCTGCGGCTGCGAAGGTGAGAGTGCAGCAAGATTGTTAGCAGATTAGCCTGTCTGATGTTTTTTGTATCTTTTTATTTTATAGAACAGCTGGGTTGTAATTCCAATGCATGCTTATTAACTCATTGTTCAGAAATTAGCCTTTTGAAGGCTACTTCATCACAGAGAATCAAAAACAGAGCATATTACTCATGAAGTAGTCAAAGTTTATTTAAATATGCTCCAGATGCATGCTATTGAATTTATGCAAAGCAGATTAGCTTCAACCTCAATAATTTGCCAGTGCCATGGCAGGGTTGTGCTTTTAATTCTTTTGTCTTTTTCTAGATATTGATGAGTGCCTAGCAGAAACCTCAGGATGTGAACACTACTGCGTCAACGCTTTGGGAACCTATCAGTGCTTTTGCCGAGTGGGCTTCCGCTTGGATCTGGATCAGCACTCTTGCATCTGTGAGAAACAACAGGGGCATAACCATCAGCAAACAAAAATGTGGCAAATCAAATCAAACAAATGAAGTTTTGCTCTTGAACTTCACTTTGCCATGTGTGTGTTCAGCTCTGTATGGCGGTGAGCTGGACGACAAAGAGGAGGAAGAGGAAGAGGAGGAAGGGCTGGAGGCTGACAGACTGCCCGACCTGCTGTTTCGAAAGACTCCTCAGCTCTTGTATTACACAGCAGCCCTGCATGTTCGCCACAGCACTGATGATGATGATGGTGGTCATCATGTTAGTGACAGTGACGAAGAATTAGAGATCCACAGAGAGCACAGGGGAGAGCTGAGACTGGAAAGCACCATAGGTACAGTAAAAAATGTGAATGATGAGACTTCTGGGGACGTCTGATCAAATCAATATTATTTTATTGCCCCCTCTGTAAATCTACAGACAAGAAAAGTAATTTGGAGTTTACCATTTCCTTTTCAGTGTGCCTAGACGGCTCCTTTGGGGATGACTGTAGTGTGAGCTGTGACGACTGCTTGAATGGAGCGTGTAGTGAAAACAAGAACCAATGTGATTGCTCGCCTGGCTGGACAGGAATCATCTGCAACGAGAGTAAGGATAGTTTCTTTTCTTTTTGCTATAAAATCCTTATGATATATTGTCAGAGTTCTGTGTATTCCATTAGAAAAAAGTTGGTTTTAGTGCAAAAATTCATCATTCACAACTGCTCCTTCTGTTTGCTGGCTGGCCTGGTGAAATTCACACAGAAAAATCAGGTTTAATTGGAGAAATCCCAGAAGCAGCACTGAGTCGGGAGTAGAGTCGAATGGAATTGCATAAGAAGGCAACGGTCAGGCTAGTTCTCAGAAAACATCTAATAAACATCTGAGATCAATTCTAGCTGTCAAGAAAACTTTCTCTTGTAAACCAAGTAAGATCCATGAGTATTAAGCATATTGCAACAGATCTGGATGCAGTATTTTTGTTTGTTAGTAAGAGACAAGATAACTCGCAGCATTCATCGATCCAGAGCCATGGACCAACGCCTGTCGTTTTTTTAGAGTGGGAGTCGGGGTTATTTATGTGCTCCAAAACACAAGGGGACCAGTGAATAAATCTATCTGATGCTGGAGTGTGGCCAGGAGCCACAGCAAGACTACAGCCTGAGGTCAAGGATGTCCATTACTGGGTAAGGAAAGAGATTCCTTTGTTCCGATTCAGGGCAGTGATTAATGTCTGTCTTTGGTCTGAGGCAGAAAGACATGTGGGATAAGTACATTTAGAAGCAATCTGTCACTTCTTGAAAGTGGCTCCTGGTGTTTAGATGTAGACTCAACTATATTGTATTAAATATTGTATGATCATATTCATGAACTCGTTGTAATTCTAAATGTTCCACATTTCCTTTCTGGTCTCCTCATCTTGTATTTCTTGTACCTTGTATTTCTTTATAGATCAGTACAGCCAATCTCTGCTTTTCTATCACCAAAAATCATGACGTTTATGCTTCTTCAGTTTGTTTTAAGCGATCTTCCTTATGGAGACATAAAAGAGTCGTGAGGAAAGTGTGAGATGGAGTTAAAGCGGGCACTGTAGGAATGTTGCACTTTAACACATCCTGCTCGTTTGTGCCAGAATTGGTTATGACGCCAGTGAGAATAAGAACCTCAGATGAGTACAGGATCAGTCGCTGACCACTTCCTAACATTAAATGTGTTGTAGTTCTTGTTTTATGTTCTTGTGGCAAAGAAGTCTCCTTCTTTTAACTCATTGTTTAGTTTTGCATCTATAAATAACAAAGAGGATTATTTACATTGTTTGTCTCCAGCTTGTCCTCAGGGTAGCTATGGGAAGTCCTGTAGCAGCATCTGCCACTGTCTGAATGGAGGCTTATGTGACCCTGTGACTGGGAAGTGTCTCTGCCCTCTCGGGGTAAATGGCCAGTTCTGCGAGGACGGTTTGTATTTGCGTATTTTGGAACCACAAAATGCTGCCTTCAAGATTATGTGTTTTTGATGATGATGGCTTTTCTATGACATTACTGAAAAGCAAATGACATGGCCCGTATCACATCTAAAGGGCCATGAAATCAAAAAGGACAAGATTGTAAACATTTAGTAAAATCTTTGTACCGTATATAAAAAAGACAAAAAGATTTCAAAATTTTCTGGAACCAGAATTTTTTGGAAAGTACATAAACTAGGATGGACAATATACTCTGGTTAAGTTTTTTTTTAAAACTTAACCGAAATCCTTTCCAAATAAACTAAAAGATGAAACATTTACACATAACATGAAGTTAATTTAGGAGTCACCTCTAAATGTAACAAGTTCTCTGTCACTGTTTTCACTCACAGGTTGCCTGAGGGGCTATTTTGGAAAGAACTGTAGACAAAAGTGCAACTGCCCCAACAATGGACCCTGCCATCGATTTTATGGAGCCTGCCTCTGCTCTCTGGGATTATATGGTCGTTTCTGCCACCTAGGTTGGTGAAAAGTTGAAGGATAGAAAGTGTATTATCGTGATGAAATATTGTAAAACTTAAAATAATAATATAAGTGTTTTTATTACATTGATCACACTTTATGTTAGAGAGGTCAAAATCTGATAACTGCTCGAATGGACAATGATAAGTTTATGAACATATAAAACTGCACATTTTTATGGGCCCCGCAATCAGTATCACCAGGTTTGCTTAAAATATTTTGTACAAATTATACATGTGATGTCTCCTCAGTCCTTTTGATTCTGATAAGAAGATTATGCTGTTGCATCGCTTGATGTACTAAGCCGCTTGGAGGGTGGAACCAGGTGGGAAGGAAGCTCTCTGGGCAACCAGTGTCCGTCCAGCTTCCCCTCAATCAGGTGGACTGCCAATGCAAATTCCTCGTTGTCCAGCATCCCATCCCTGTCGACATCTGCCAGTCTCCAGATGTGAGCAAGTACCGAATTGGGCAAATGAGTGGTCGTCATCCACTCTTTGACTTTGGTGCCACTGAGTTTGCCATCGTGTGGGCTTAGGTTGTAGAAGATCTCATCATATTTAGGTTTATATTTCTCCACAACCCATTCATCAGAATCTGCTTCGCTGATCTCATCATCTTTGAGCATTTCCTTAAACGGATCTCCCTTGAACTGATCACGACGGAATGTTCCCAAAAATTCACCATCCAACACGGCAGGTAGCGATTTCTTCCTCTGCTCTTGCTGCTGGAATAAAGGAACCAGGCTGGCGATGTCAGTGGTCAACAGTTTGTTCAAAGAGTTCATCAGGCTTGGCTTCAGAGTCTTGAACTTCGAAAAATCTTGACCCAAAAGTTTCTCCTGAAAATGGATGCACAATTGTGAGACTCACTGAAGGTAATATGACAGAAAAATTTAATGAAACATTTTATTTATCCAAACTGTAGGGAGAATTGTTTAACCTGCATCCTTGTGCAGTCAGGAAAGTCACCAGCTGGGACTCGATGCTGTTGCTGAATCTTGGTGAAAATAACAGGAAGCTCATAGATCAGGTTGTGCTTCTTGCTTTCTCTGCAAAAGATTGTTGGCATCTCCTGCTTTAGATGGCTGACAATGTGTGCATGAGCCTAAAAAAAGAGCAAATGAGAAGTTTAAATGAACTCATTGTGGGCATAAATGTTACACTAACTTAGAAGCCACTGTTTTTTCATCATAAACTGAAAACAAATTTCTTTGTTTTCAAGAAGTCTTTGAAAACACAAAAAATGGTGAACAAGGTTTTATTTACTTTGGATTTCCTAAATAGAGGAAAAGTTTAATTTACAGTGACAAATATATGAATAGATTTACTTCCGTTTGAATCTGAATAAATGTAATCATAATAGCATGAAAACTTCTGGTCACCTTGACACCGGGTGAATTCATAAATATTAACCTTAAAATATGAGTAAGTTTTGTTTACCCTGACTAAACGTGCTCTCTTCACCAGATCGTTCAGCTTTCTCACTGCGGCGTTGCGTGGCAGGTTCCTTATATCCGTTAGCAGGTCCTCTTCCTCCAGCTCTATCAGATTGTAGTGGTCGCACCTCTGCCTCGGCTCTGACCAGAACGACCCAATATAAATCCGTAAGATTTCAGGGGTTTGGAACGCTTTCCCCAGTGACCACATGAGGGCGCCATACACTCTCATGAGCTGTTGCGAGTCCACCCTGTCAGCTTTGTTGAGAACCACACGTAGCTTGTCCTCGTAGCCATACAGAGCTCCAAAGGCCCTGGTAAGCTCATCGGAGAACTCGAGTTTGTGTGCATCGAACAGCAGGATGATTCGATCCACACGCTCTGCAAACCAGCGCAGTACTGCTTGAAAGTCATAGCCTTAGGATAAGGAAGAAAAACACAAGGTTTTCATTAGCGTATCTAATGGGGAACGCCATTCAGCCTTACAGCATAGAGAAACATGCAGCAGGTCCCAATGGTCCCCACTGGTTTCTAGCCATTACTGTTACACCCACAGAAAAATGTGTCTATAAAACAAAGCAACGGCTGCTCAGTTACTCCCTGCTTGTCTCCTCACTAACATCTTTCATCTGCTTTGCTCTGACATCAGCTGAGGGATTTATGATGGGCCAGTCTTTTCTACTTCATTGCCTCTTCTATGACCGTACTCCTAAAGGAATCCTAAAGCCACAGTGTAGTCCACCCTGTACTGTGCGTGTGAGAATTTCTGGAGGAATAGTGATTTGTTCTACTGAAAACAGTCTGTCTCACCTCGGCTAAGTTTTCGTTTAGCAGCGGTCAAGATCCCAGGCGTGTCAATTATGCTGATACTCTCAAGGACTGGATTTGGCATCTGCACACACTGAAATCTGCAAAGAAAAAAATCCACTTGAATTTGGTGTTACATCTTAGTTCATTGGTCTCCCAACACGCACTGGTGTGAGACACCAGTGCTCCTGTAAGTCTGCATGGGAACATGGGTACATAGGATGGATTGATGTTTGGAAATCACTGATGATAAATAATTGGTGACAAATCATTATTGAGAATTTCCAATATATCTAGACATAGAGATGTCCTGGACTTAACCTTCTTCTCTCTTAGGCTTTGTCCTTCTTACCTGTTCAGAAAAGAATTTCCGAAAGGGTCAAGATTGCGAAAAGGTTTCTTGGGATCCACCGTGATGGCGTTCCCAGGGGTGACTCGCTCCTCTTCTCCATACATGAGTGCAGTGAAGCAGTCAGTGGTTGGCTCTGGCCCAACTCTGCTGCCAGGGAACTCTTCCTCTAGCAAATACCTGCAAATTCAGCAGACATAACCTGCAACCAACTTCTGCCTTGAACAGAACACCCACAGCCTACTTAAGATGGTTGACCTGTTATACTTGCACTTTTAGTTTGAGGCTTACCTGATAAAAGTCGTCTTTCCCGTCGAGTACTGACCCATTACCAGAACCATTGGCTTGTTGTCAAAGTCTGCATCCTCATAACTTGGGGAATGGAAATGATGAAAGGAGTAGTGCTTCTCAATTGGCAGCAGCCTCTTGTAGTAAAGATTTTTCAGCTCTTCTGTCACAACGTTAACATCTCCCAGTGTTTTCGGGCTGCTCCAGAACCTCCGGATAGACATGTTGAGAAAGTTTCCCTGTTCTCTTCGCGAGGTGGACATTCTTCAGAGTTTAAAGACCACACTGGAGAAGCGAGCGCACAGAAGGAGTATGATCAGAATCCTCCAGCTGTCTGCTCCATCCTGCAAGTGGGGACGTTGGGAGGGTGGAGAGGGTGTAACCGGAGGCTGCAGCTGCACCTAACATGAAGGCAGTGGTGGAGAGGGACTGGGTGGAGTGCAGTTCAGTGTTTGTTATAAAGTAGGGACTGTCTTGGCAGGATTCAGCTGTAGTGATTACGGGTACAGCAGTTCATCTGTACTCAGTCATATATATGGTAGCTGTATGTGTGAAGAACCCTGAGCTTAAGCAAGAAAATGTTGTTAATGGCTTCATTACATTTAGCAGTTTATGGCTTAAAACGCTGCTGAAAATACTAAAATAGACACTCAAACCTAAGAGGTAACTGGGAGTTTGCACAAAGCTCAGTTAATGGTGTTAAAATTTGCTTGACTAAGACAAACAGAAACATGGCATGTTTGTTCTGCTCATTCAAAGTGAAATTTGATCATTTGGGTTTCCTTTCTGCATATTTTCTTGGTTATCCTTTCAACTTAAGCAGCCAAAAGTGGCCAGCATATTTTTGTTTTTGTAACAGAACATGCATACAGTAAGCTGTATGTTTTCTTTACTTTAGCACCGATTTGAGAACATTCTTTATTACACCTCCTCTGAATTCATGCTTTTTGGTTCATGTCTTCTTTTCAACAACCCCGTCCGTCCCTCAGTTTGTCCCAAGTGGACCCACGGAGCAGGCTGTTCCAAGGAATGCAAATGTGTCCAAGAGCAATCCAGCGGCTGTGACCCAAAAACAGGAAACTGTTTCTGTAAGCCTGCATATCATGGTCTGCTATGTGAGAAAGGTATCACTGCTTTACTCAATGCTACCTAAATTTTATGTACCTTGCAAACAGTTTTAGTCAGATGTTGATTTAGAGGTCATATTAATGAGCTGATCGTTTCACAGTTTAAAACATTGTGATAAACTATTTAATCTTTTTTGACATAAGTCACTCAGGGAAAATACATTTTCAGAGATGCGGTTTACTTTGAAATGCATCTTTTCAAATAGTTAAAAGAGTAAAAAAAAATCTGGGTGAAAGATGAGCTGAGTTAAATAACATGATTGACTTCTGCATGTTGCTTAGTAAAACATTGTATTTGCAGTCGTGCAAACCTCCCTTTTTGTCCATCTCCCAATGCAGAATGTGATCCAGGCTTCTTTGGCGCCGGCTGTGAGCAGTCATGTGATTGTCCAGGTGGAGGGTCATGTGACCCTAAGACTGGAGTGTGCAGCCAAAGATGTCCTGCTGGGCTTCAGGGGGACGAGTGTCAACTTGGTGAGACAATACATTGTTTTCATGCATAATAAAGAATGATTTTACATATAAAAAAGTGAAGAAATGTGACGTTAAATCATTTTGATTTAACCTATTCTATCATACAGGCCTTGCATACAGACAGATATTGCCATGTGAAGGTATTGTTTGCATCCAGAACCTTGAAAAAGTATTTACATATCTTTTTTTTTCCACATTACAACCACAAACCTCCTTGTGTTTTATTTAAATTTAATGTGATAAACCAGCTCAGATAAAATGCTAATTGAATAATATGCAAATAAAGACCTGAAAAGTGTGCTTTTGTGTTCACTTTTACTTTGATATATCCCCTGAGTGAATGAATAGGCTTGTGTCATGTTAATGATGGATAGCTGAAAAGTTACCGGGTTTTGTGGCAGCAATTTTGCTCCAACTCCTCTCGTCATCATTTCTGTGAATATTTTTCAGGAGTAGCAATCTAGTCCACTGGACTAAAAAAACTCTAAACTAATTATAAAGTATAGCCATATTTAGGCTCTGGTAGAGTCAGGCCCACTGAGTTCTTCAAAGGCATATTAAAAGTAAATCATTGACATTTTTTGAATTTCCAACGCTCAGGTTCCAGGCGAGGTCATGAAAGGAAAGATTTACTTCACTTTCAACTCCAGAAGCTATTGGCAGAGGCTGAACAAATAAACATCCTCTAAAATGTTCTCTTGTGTGGCTTTCTTTCTCAACACAAAAAAAGCACTGTCCAGTGTTTTCTCTAAAGTTGCTCCTCCAATGTTGAGTTATTTGCCCCTCCTTTTAATTTCTTTGTGTTCAACTGTTGTTAGCCTGCCAAACAGGAAACTATGGCGAAAACTGCCGTTTGACCTGTGACTGCGGAGGAGCTCCCTGTGATCCTGTAACTGGAGAGTGCGACTGTCCTGCTGGGAAGAGAGGAAGTTCTTGCCAGGAAGGTGTTTATTTTGTTACACTGTCTCTAACTAATAGCTTACAGAGACAACATAACTCAGTGAAGTCCATTTTGAACTCAGTAGCTTTTGGAGCTCTGCATTGCTTCAACTTGTCAAACAGCAATTTAGTTTTATTCTTATTTTAGATTAAAATAGTTAAAATTTTGAGATTTTTCTAACTTGTCCAATGTTAAACTTTTCTCTCTTTAATTTGTAGCTTATTCTTCATTAACCTTCTAATGATTTATGTGAAACTGCCATAAGGCTTTACAAAACTAACCAGCAGAAACAGATTCCTTCCCCATTGACATGAACAAACTTTCTGCTTCACAGACTGCCCTGATGGTTTCTGGGGACTGAAGTGCCAGTTTTCTTGCCCTGTCTGTGAGAATAGTGGCTCCTGTAACAAGCAAACTGGTATCTGCAACTGCAGGGCGGGCTTCATGGGAAATCTCTGTCAAGAAGGTAAGTCTGTGTACAAAAACGACAATGGAGCACTTACTATTGTTTTTTTAAATGATCAGCAATAAAAACTTAAATGACTAATACTGACTTCCACTAACACTATTAGTGATATTGAAAGGTAAAGCGAATAACATCCATTTTTTCATAATTTTATGAAGAAATTTTTGTTCTCAAAGTTGATGTTTTAGAAGCAAGAGTTCGTTTTATTAGCGTTTCCAAGACTGCTGTTCATTCATGGTGTTTCTGGTCTTCGGTTGTCAGAAGCTGAAGAAAGTGCTCCAATTATTTCCATTACCTACTTGATTACAACATTGTAAAAAAAAAATTAAAAGAGACTTTTAGGACAATGTTTGTTGACACTACTGAACAAAATTGAATTAAAAATACAACATGTCACAACTAGTGAGATATGTTTGTGAATAGATAAGCAACATGATTGGATACAATGTCAGCAAGTCAGTATGTATGTTTATGTGAAGTGAGCGGTGAGTTGAAAGTTATATTTATGCCACATGTTTTTGCAAATAAATGTGTTCATGACTAATACTGATTTCCACTGTCACTATTAGTGACACTGAGAGGTGAAGCTTCTCAGACATTTATTACTCCTTGTTTATTCATGTCACATCACAAATAATAAGATAAGAAAACAATACCCTTATGATGGCATGGAAATATATTTATCTGTTTTCTGATGATCCACTTTTATACACAGCATGTCCTGCAGGCCACTTAGGACCTGGCTGTCTTGCATGTTGTTCTTGCCACCCTGATGCCAGCTGTGACTCAGAGAACGGACTTTGATTCTGCTCTCCTGGCAAAACCGGAGAGCAGTTAAAGAAGCAAGTCTGGCAGAATAGTACAGAAAGAAAACAAAAGAAACAAATGGAATTCATCAGTATGTTTTGCCTAACTTTGTTCAGCATGTGAACCTGGTTTTTGGGGCAAAGGCTGCATTGGAAGGTGTCAGTGTCAGGATCATTCTGTGGGCTGTGACCCGGTCAGTGGTCATTGTGTGTGTGAAGCAGGTTACACCAGAGACTACTTTGAAGAGAGTAAGTTTGGAGTTCGGGGATAACGTCAGTTTGAAAACATTTAGGCAATGCTGCCACCATGGGGTTAATTGTTGTTACTGCATATTTGAACCTAACTGTCTTGAGTTTCATATTGCACTATTTATGGTTTTAGAAATGTATTTCATAGCAAACATAGCATGACACAAATTGAAAGAAAAATGTGTTTCATTTTGTGCTTATTTTATGCTTGAGATTAAAATTTAGATTTTCTATCCTGTTTCTAAAAATACTTATGTTCCCGTCTTTCTGCTCCACAGAGTGCGTCAATGGTTATTATGGACACAGCTGTGCTCAGAAGTGTCTGTGTAAGAATGAAGCCCGCTGCGACCATGTGAGCGGCGCCTGCATCTGCTCACCTGGATTCACTGGGCATCTCTGTGAAAAAAGTAAGCTTTTATGTCATCCATCATGTCTATTTTTAATGTAAAAGTTCCAATAGCTTCCACAACTTATTGTTTTAGATTTGTTTTGGATGTTGTCGGTTTGTTGTTTAACATGAGACCAGGTTGAAAATAACCTAATGCAATTCATACATCTACCTATGTGAATGATTGAGGCAGTGTCATTTAGGTTTGTTCTGTACAGATTCAGAAGGATGAAAAGCTTATTATTATCGACTCAAAAGATTATGTTGAAATTAGTAATCCCCAGATCAGCCATTTTTTGTCCCTGATGCTGATCAGAGTCTCTTAATATATTTCAAACTATTGAGCCAAAGACTGTGAAGTTATTAAAATTAGTGCCACATGTTCAAATGAAAAATCTGGCTCAGGGGTTTAGCACAACCCATTTATGGAGGCTTTAGTCCTCGACGTGGCTGTCGCAGGTTCGATTCCCGGCCTGGCGACCTTTGCTGCATGTCTTCCCCTTCCCTCATGACCCCATTTCCTGTCAATTAACTATCAAATAAAGGCCACTACAGCCAATAAAACCTTAAAAAAAATGATGGTCACTTAAATCACAAACCAAAAATTAGCCTTGTTTTTATCAAACAAAGTATATTGATAGAAATGTCTTTTCTGGGAGGAAAAGGTTAGGACACTGTAACTTCTAACAATTCCTGACATGAGTCTGAGAACGTTTTCCCCACTTTTCACTTTTAGCTGTGAGATAAATGAGGTGTTTCGAACTGTGAAGCCAATTTCAAGTAACCCAACAAAATCTCAATGAGATATAGTTCTATGGGATGTGACCTGGATCAGGACTTTAATCTGATCCAGTCCTCAGCCAGTCCTTGGAACATGTGCTGGTACATTATAAAGTCGTTACATCCAGTTTTGCTTCAGTGTAAGTTTTGTTCAAGGATGGACTCACACATTCCTCCAGCACTCTCTACTCAATAACATTCGTAGTATACTCTGATAGTTACCTGGTCAGGGACTTTCAGGAAAGCATTTCCCAAACATGACACTTCCACCTACTTCACACTCAGGGTAGTAACTGGAACCAAGACTCAAAGATACAAAGGCAGGCTAGACAAGACAAAACTCAACAAGGAGCAGGGAGGAGAGTTTAAATACACAAGGATGTAATCGGGGAGAACAAAGACAGCTGAGGACAATCAAGGGGAAGATGCAACAACAGAGAGAGACTCAATTAACAGAAAAGCACATACAAAAATTCAGATTCTTTATTTGTAACCATGT
Source organism: Phalloptychus januarius (assembly GCA_902982915.1). NCBI lineage: Eukaryota > Metazoa > Chordata > Actinopteri > Cyprinodontiformes > Poeciliidae > Phalloptychus > Phalloptychus januarius. The sequence continues at coordinate 30,126,747 of CADWAE010000133.1, forward strand.
GTCGGCCTCAGACACCAATATTCACAAACAGTTTAACTCCAAATACACTAGAGGGTGCTGTAGGACATTTCTTCATGTCTCACAGTTTCGCTGAATCCAATGAATCACCAGTCTGTCATAACTGAAACCATTTCAAGAACACACAAATCCCAAGATGTAATTTGTATTAGTCATTCTGAGACAGATGGAGTGTGTCTCTGCAGCCATGCTGTCGTAGCAAGCTATTCATGTAACTGTTCATCTCATCATCACCATGTTTGTCCTGAACTGAAACAGTCCAAAAATTTCATCCATGTAACAAATTCATTCTTGATTATAGTCCTTTGGCTTGAAGTGGCCTTGTGTTATTACAGACCATAAGATTTACTGTGAGTTCACTACCAGCCAATGAAATTCATACCACCTTCCAAGTATGCAGGGCTTCTTAAATCATGGGTATGTCACCCTAGAACAGAGCTTCACATCCCTAGTCATAACAGTCTGATGGTCTCCTGTGCAGTCATCACTCTGATTGGATATTGTTATAGAAATGCAGCCATCGGATTGACCGAATTTCATTTTCTTAAGGTTTAAACAGAGGTGTCCAATTACTTGGTCTTCTGCAGAGTCTCTCCTTCAAGCAGGATTCTGGAAGGGCCTGGTTGGTGAGACGATCCAGATCTCTTCAATTTATCTGTTACTCAAACTTTTATGGCTGTTCTACGCTTTTATAAACACTGGCAATTTTCACTGGAACACTTCCCTCACAATTATCAGAATTGTGATATTGGATATGATGTGAAGATGTACATCATATCTTGTCTTTCTCCTTTTTATGTTTCGGCAGCATATAATTTGAAACTAAAAGGGGTTAAACGAAAATCCAGTCCTTAATGTGACCTTTTTTATTCAGTATGGGTGAAGAAATTCCACACTAGTTGATATATAAATATATATATATATTTTCATACATATATCCTACCTGATCCTAGTCATTCAACAGTACAGCTCAAGGTATCTTAAAAAATTTTTCTAAGGAACCCAGCAGATTGGATTAAGTCGTTGACTTGCAGCATTCACTCTTCCTGATCAAACACATAGCAAGAATAGAAAATCGATTGTGTTGAGTCATCACTACAACAATCCCTCATACCAAGCAGGCATGTAGCGACAGCGGAGAGAAAAAAACTACCCTTTAACAATAAGAAATCTCTGGCAGAACTTGATTCAATACAATCTGCCACAACCTACTGGAGTTTTGAGAAGTCAGAACAGACACAGAGAAATTGATATAGAGTTATTTTCAAAGTTCATGAAAGTAAAAAGTTAGTAGCAGGAGAGGGAGAATGACTGGTACACATCCTATCATTCTGACAGTAGGACAACTCTTAGCTTTCACACTGGAGTTAAATATAAATGTTAAATATAAAGCAGACCAGAGTTCATTTACTCAGATAGCCCACATCATTTTAACAGGTGTGAATGCTCAACTGATCTCTGCCAGGAACCAAACAAGGGAACTTTGGTCAAGACTAATGGAAATCTCATTCATGATTCATCTGCAAGTGAACCTGGGCACAGTTAACTGAAAGTGGTAAAACAGCAAGATGGTCAAGAAAGTGAAGCCAAGGCAGGATATGACAAGATTTACAGACATATACAGTATGTGACATGAAAACATTGAATTCCTTCTGGTAACTTGCTTTACATTGTGTCACCACAGCAGGATGCCACTGTCGTTCCCTCTTTGCCTCATTTTTCTGCACTGTTGCGTTTGACTCGTGTAACAGAACAACATCCTAAATCACCTGTTGGCTCGCCCGCTGCTCTTGCTGCGCAGTTGCTTGTGATGAGTAGCTGTTGTTACTGCATTATGTTGACCAGGCGGCTCAGTCCAAATTCAAAAATGCAGTATGAAAATGATCCAGACAAAATGAAGGTGTGCAATTGTCCTACGCAAGAAATATTCTGGTGTGTGAGCACTCTGAATGTTCTCTCTGTAGAGTTTCTCTCTATAAAAGGTTGAAAATACAAAGATGAATGTTAAGACCAAAAGTTTCTTAAGATGATCTATAGCCATATTTTGTTTGTTGTCCTCTCTTTAGCTCAATCCACAAGTTTTCTATAGCATTTAGGTCTTGAGAGTGAGATAGAATAGAATAGAAATATATATATTTATTGTCCCTGAGTGGAGAAATTCAGATGTACCAGCAGCAAGTATTTTATGGTGGAAGTTACCTAATAGTACTTAAAAGGTCCTTGCAGTCCAAATAGTTAACGATGACAAGGACTTTTTTACGGCCTTAGAATATAAACATGCCCACATGCCCACAACATCACTGATCCTTCAATATGGTGAGCAGTGGGTACGGGGTGGAAAGGCTTAATTGTAGTCTCATCTGACCAAAGCACATGGTTCCAGTTACAAAGTCCAAGAATCAACCTGTCCACATTTACATTTGTGATGGTTAAATGATATATGTCGTCTAGTATTCTTCCTAAACAATTGGGTACAGACTTCATGATGCAGCTCTTTTCTGAGCTTTTGATATTTTTACCTTCTCTTACCATCATGCTCTCTGTGTGTGGTGTTAAGATGAACCTGGGTCTTCATCTGGTTTTGTTTATCACAGTTTGAGTTGTTTTAAACTATTTAACTATCACTCTGCATGCCTTTATTCAAGCAGCTTTTTTCTTGTTTCTGTTTTCAAAGTCATAATGATCAATGTATGTCTTATTACTTAAATGGTAAGATTATAAAAATGGTCATATAGTCTACATTTTAAAGAATAACAAAAAGATAAGGACTTCTGTGTCGTGCTATATTTCCCCAAATGGAAATATATTAGTTCATGGACACAAAAAGTAAATCATAAGTAAATTAAAGTCAAAATTGCATTTATATTACTAGACATATTTGAAGTGGCAATAAGTAATAATAATAAAAAACAAATATTTCCTGTAAATGAGATCTTATATCTCAGTGAGACAACCTGTGTAAATGAAGGTAAAATAAAAAAAATCTAAAAATTGCGGTTTTGATTGCTTTCCACCTTGAGATTTTTCTTTGTGTGTGCCAGACCATACTGCTGCAATAAAAAATGTTTTTTTACACCTCTTTACCAAGGGTATGAATAATTGTGGAGAGTTCTGTAGCTTCACGGTGATTTCTAGATACCATGTGACTTTGTCAGAAGCCTTATTGAGGTGCTGGTGCTGATGGGAAACATTTGAGTCAATTATTATTAAAGGAAAGAGGCCTATTTTCTGTGTTACGACTAGAACTTTTACTTCTCCAGGTACAATTAATGTGCATTACGCTGCTCTGCATCTTTGATGTTTGCTTCAAAATGCTGCCTTTTGTTTTTAAAAGAAAGAACTCCGGCTCAACGAACGTCGAAACATCCGTGTTATTGTTGCTTGTTTAGTTGTTGTTTAGGCCCTGATTGGCACCAGGAAGTTTTATTCTGTGTTCTGTCTCTCCGGTCTGTTTCTGTTGTGTGCTCTCGCTGGTTGTGTGGTCCCTGGACCTTCTTTATAGTCTGACAGCAGCGGCTCTTACACAACCAGGGATCTGGAAATAATCCCGCTGTCTTAAAGAGCTCATTTAGTCAAGAGATGGAGGTTTTCATTGATGGCCCGTATGTGCATGTGTATGCGTGTCGTGTGTGTGTGTGTAGCTTTTGGCTAAAACATCTGTTCCTATCTATAAACAAAGAATCATAGGGAAGAGTCTATATTTATAAACACTATATGTCAATGCTCTACTATCAGAGGACACATTGGTGCCTTCCTGTGAATATGAATACTTGCTGCCCCCTGCTGGCATGAAAAAAGTGAAGTACATACTTTACATGTCAGGACTTAGCACAGAGGATGTGTTTCAAGATAAATGTTGATATTTTAATGTGCTGAGCCACTGTAGAATTTGTAAATAAATATGCCAGAGTAATCCTCTCCTTGTTGCCATGGTGCCAAATGCAGTCCAGACAATAAACAGACAATAAAGTGTCCATTCTGCTACCGCTAAGTTAATGTACAGCTGTTTTAAGATGACAGCATCCTCAGTGGGCCAGCTTCAATAAAGCTGCTCTCTAACCACTTCTAAGACAGTGAAAGACGTCATGCTGTCAGCGTGGGAACACAGCAGTGACCAGGCAAGAAACTGCTGAGCAGGAAAGATGCTTTCACCAGTTTAAGGTCTTGAGGTAAAAGAGCTTAATAAGGAGAAAAGGAAAAGGTGATGCGGTGTTAAAGAAAGATGATTTTTTTCCTCTGGAAAATATTCATCAAATTTCTTGCTCAGGTTTAGCTGTTGTAACAGAAAACCAAGGCACCAAAGAGGAAGCAGATCCTTTTGCCCCTTCACTATTTCCTACCTTTACAGTTTTGTTCCTATCATAACCAACCTTTTTGGATGTGAATGGTGCCAGCTTCCATGAGGCTGTTGATATCAAGCTTTATGACTCAAATAAATCGTATCTACTCACAGAGGGTTACTTAGAATAATTTTGGTTTAATCAGGTGTCCTAATCAGTTACATCTGAGGAGTCAGATTGTTGGTCAGAACTAAACAAAATGACAATAAACTGTAATATGACGTTTTTAATGGATAGTATACAACTAAATTGTGTACTATGCACATTTTAGTTTAATAAGATTCTAGCTTTTTATATTTATATCTCTTGATAATCCAGACACCATTGTATGAGGTTACAATGGTGTTCACAGGTAAAAATTGCATTGAGCAGGCTTGAATTAGGGTGGATTTGGGAAGCAGCAAATTGGCCCAACACCAACCGATTGGTCATTGATCAGTGTTCCTTTGAACACAAGAATTAGGCATTTTGTGGTTGTTGTAAAGACTTCTAAGCTATTACGTTCAGTTTAGCCTCTGGTCACTACAGCAACAAACTGAGTAATCAAAAATAGGTTGTGAATAAACAAAGTCATTCCTTCCTTCCCAAATGAAGTCATGCGTGCTGACAATATTCACATCCTGATGGTGGAAAAGGCCCATTCATGCCCCAGCCTCTGGCTGGCTTCTTTTTGAGAGTGGACATCATGCTTAGAAAACTCTGAGTGTCACTTGACTTTGTGCACACTTAAACAGTCTTTTTAGCCCTCACTGAGAATGGAAAACAGACCCTCAGACTGGCATTTGCTTGTTTCTGCAGCAGCATCGTAGGTGTGTGTGTGTGGAGAACAGTAACCAGGCTTTGTTTTACCGTAGGTTGGAGGGGCCTGTGCACACAGCAGGTGCTCTATTTACCGGCTTTTCGTGCCCCCTCTACCCGAAAGAAAGGAGGGGCTGGGGGAGGCCTCTGATCCGCCATAAACTTTGATGTGGCCCAGATCCACCACACATGTGGGGGACAGGAGCTCACTTAACGAACGCAGGCGCTCAGCTGCCGCCGCAGCGTGGTACTGCAATTTGATATTGGTATTTTGGGGAGATGGCAGGACCGAGAGGGAAAGTAGGAGGGGAAGTGTAAGACTTTTTAGAAAGAGAGAGAAGTATGTGAAAAAAGCTGGCATCAAACCTTTTGCGCTGCCAGTTCTAACCAGTCGGATGTTTTATCTCGGCCCACAGTGTGCCCGGACGGCTTTTACGGGCTTGACTGTGGCCAGATGTGCGAGTGCAGGAACTGTGCCCGCTGCCACCACATCACAGGAGCCTGCCTGTGCACCGCCGGCTGGGCAGGACCACACTGCATTCTGGGTAATGGAAGCCACATCATTAAAACAGGGTGTGAGGGAGGCCCTCGCTGCGGCCCTTCACGACATCCTCTCCTAAAAGCACAACTAAGATGTGTTTGTAAACAATTATCTATATAATGAGACATTGCCAATGACTTTTTTAGGGATGCGTAAAGGAGGAGAGTGGAGGGAGGACGAGAGTGCCCTCTGGCACCCGGGGTTTAATTGAGGTCTATTCTGGATAAATGCACCCACATGTATATAGAGATCAGAATCAGGGAAGGGAGAACATAAGTTGGAAGAGTCTTTTAGCAGCTAACCAATAAGTGTTTTCATGCTGAAGTTTCTTGAGGATTTCATGGCTTTGTTTTAATGAAGCCTGTGAATTGCCCACTAAAATTCTAAGTCTGTGATTCTGCAGCTTTATTCATGGCTTTGCTTTTTCCGCAGCCATTTTGTGGTTCCAACTATCAGAGCTCGAGTCAGCAGAAAGCCACTAATATGAGCTAATGATCTATCTTTGCCATTTGCTCATTTTGGTTTTTTTCTCAAGCACCAAATGTCAAGTTCACCTTTTAGTTTGCATTGCATTTATTTGAAACCAACCTGGCTGAATATATAACATTAAAACTTGTTCTCCTGTAGTTTTCCTGTAGAGAATTTGGTGTTGCATGGTAATACTTAGTCATTATGTCATTGTGCCCATGTATGTTTTGCATTGCCAGAATGCCAAAAAGGTACATTTAGAGAGAACTGTGGTCAGACCTGTAAGTGTCAGAATGAGGGTAGTTGTGACCACGTCACCGGGCAATGCAGCTGCACAGATGGCTGGACCGGAGTCCACTGCCAACTGCGTGAGTATTTCACCACTTCAGTAACTTTACAAACTTCATAGCCAACAATGGTTGGATGGCAATAGGAAATTAATTTGCAATATGTCTGCTCATCCAATAGCACAATAAATAGAAACACAATACACAACATAGCACTTATTTTGTACTAAAAGAAGACCGGAACAGAACAGCCCAAGTTTGATCCATCAGTATCCACAAAGTGCAAAGTGGAATATGACAGGCACCGGCACTTATAGTTTTAGTTTATTAACCATAACAGCAGGTACAAAAGAGATTCTATGTCTCTTTTTCTTTATGGCAGGCAAGCAGCTGGAAATCTGTAAAGAGAGGATGATCCGAACATAACATGACAGAGGTAACCTTCCTCAGCACCTGAAAGTCAACAGATTGGACTCACCAAAATCTTACCAGCCACCTCAGTCGGATTACCAAGAATAGTCGTATTGGCCAGAGACAAATTAAAAGAAGAGTGATCATTTCAGAAGATTTCCTTAAAAGTACAGATTTGGATGGACTATTTTTGTCTTTTACATGAAGTAAAAGAAGAGGGCAAGAATATCCACCAAATTCTTTACTGTTCAGTATACAGACGCTTGTATATAGTAGGAAAAAGAGACATCAAACCTGGTGAACCAGAAGATGAGTGCAACTGATTGGATATCCATTGGCTGTCACACACTGAGATCTACTTTATGTGATTTTATAAAACAATACAATGTATTACATAGTTGTGAAGTGGAAGGACAGAGTAGATGATTTTCAACATTTTCAACACAAATAAATATTTTTTAGTTGTGGCATGATGCTTCCATGTTCGTCCTGAGTTAATACTTTGCAGGACGTCTTGGGGATTTGGGTGTATCAGCTTTGCACTGAGAGTTTTGAGAGGAACATCATGCTGCCACTACCATGCTTCACAGTTGGGATGATGTATTCAGGGATATACACATTATGTGTTTTTAGAAACATTGTTTTACACCATAATTTCAAATTTCTCCACAGTTTTATCTATCACATCTCTGGTGATAGATAAAACATCTTTGTGATGCTGCTGAACAAAAGTTCCTCTGTGACCTTCACAGATACTAAGAATAACACACAGTTGGACTCTAGTTACTGATTTATGACTTGTTCCTTAAAATTCCTTCATGTGCACCAAAGTATGAAAATCTAAACATAACTGCATGTAACAGTTTCCCACTTTGTTTGTTGGCTTCCACCTCATCGTTATGCACTTCTTTCTGTCATGCTCCTTCACTTCAATTCCCAGTAAAATTCCGAAGATTGTCTAAAAACTACAAAATTTGGAAACAATCTCAGCAGTGTGTATGCAATTGCAAAATACTGTAGCTATAATACAACCTTACCGTATACACTGAGCTGTTTTTTATCTTCTTTTTAAACTTTTACCTCTGTGCATGTAGCTTGTCCACCAGGACATTATGGGGAACAATGTTCTAACAAGTGTTTGTGTCAAAATGGAGGCTTCTGTCACAGCATGACTGGACAGTGCTCCTGTCCACATGGATACACAGGATCTGCCTGTGCGTTAGGTGAGTCAATCCACAAAAACAAAACTAGATATTAAAAAGGCTTTCAGAGGTGATTGTCTTGATCAGATAATAAAGCATCCTGGATATGCATGAGGAATAATATAATTGTTTGGCTTTACTCTGACAGAGTGTGAAGAAGGAAACTATGGCGTGAACTGCACACAAACATGTGAATGTTTAAACGGAGGGAGGTGTGACAAGGTGACTGGGAGATGTCTGTGTCTGCCTGGTTGGGTTGGAGAAAACTGTCAATCAGGTGAATGTAGAACCTCTCTATGACCGCACATTGACAGTAAAGATAGGTGGAAATAGAGCCTCTTTTCCCCCAACCTGAATCTGTGGTTGCACTTCTTCAGTAACCGCGACTTGAATTCATTCTGATCACAAACGCCCGTGTTTTTCTCTGAAGCCTGTTCTGAGGGATTCTTCGGGGACCGCTGCGAGCGGAGGTGCGACTGTGCCCACAGTTCCAGTTGTCACCAGATGACGGGTCGCTGTGAGTGTGGGCCAGGTTGGAGGGGAGCCAGGTGTGACAAACGTGAGTGCGTGTGCATGGGGGGTGGGGTAAAGAAACTGCAGCGGTGTGAAACAGGCAGAATAGAGGATTTTCCTGAGCGAATTGTGTTTCCCTGTACGGACTATCAGCCTGCCTTCCTGGGTTCTACGGCCCTTCCTGTGCCCGGCGCTGTCAGTGCCGCCCTGGGCTGCCCTGTCACCACAAGACGGGGAGTTGTGGCTGCCCAGCTGGACTCACGGGGTCCCGATGTGAGAAAAGTAAGAACAAAAAAGAACATTGGTGTCAGCAAAATATATTTATCTTCAGCGGCAAGGTGAGTGGCTGTCAGTTTGCCCACTTCATGCTGATTAGAATTCCCCTTCTTTTCTCCGGCTCCTGGGAAAGTTTACAGTTTACTCCATTCTAGGAAATGCACTCCACCTCTATGTGAGACCCTCACTATCACAGGACTGTATGAGAATGTTTCATTATTTATACCATACCCTGTAGGGCTGTATACGAACAGCTTCACTAGCCTCACTGCTCCTTCAACCCCCCACCTCACCACCTCGGCTCCCTTCCTCTCCTCACACACTCCCTCGACATCTGATAAATGTTACACACCAGTTGCCAAGTAAAACAGAAGGCATTGTTTTTGTCTCCTCGGCGGCGGATAAGGGCTTTTGGAAGGCAGACATGCATAATGACAGCGCTGTAATTGCCTCTTTAGTCTGGAGTCCTTTCTTATCTGTCCCCCTCGCTGCCTTCTGCTGCTGCCTAACTGAGTCGCAGAGTGCCGCAGTCTCACCCGAAAACACGTTTGGTTCACAGATTCATCTTGGTCGCTATGAGTGATTGTCCAGAGACTTCATTCATTATTGTGATGAGTGTATATGCAGATAGGCGGAGAGGGTGTGTGAAAGAATGTCCGGCCGGGTTCGGGCACAAGGGAAAGTTGCTGGGAGTGCTGGGTTTGTTACCAGTCAAGTGCTGAATGCCTTGCTGTTTTCACAGAATTATCTAAAAGAGAGGAAAGGGAAATGGCACGCGTCTTTGTTCCCACAAACTGCTGAATGTGTGCACAGCTTAAGGTCTTTTCTGCACAAACAGTTGTGCACTGAATGTGGTCATTTAGTGTGGTGCCACTTTACTCATTGCTTTACTTTTTGTTTTTTTTACCTGCAGATTTAAAATCTCAAAAGTTTCAGAAACTGAAACAGATCACCTGTGCATATAAGTTTCAATAATTCTTTGTCTCTCCTTATGACCTTGTTGATGACCTTGTTAATCTGTAGCTAAAGAAATGCTTTCCATGGCCTTTTGTTCACATGGCTGTAATGCTGGATGTGTTTGGTTGTGTCATCCCAGCCTGCTCTGTTGGCACGTTTGGACAAAACTGCAACCAGCTGTGCCGATGCTCGGGGCTCCATGAGCAGTGTGATCCCGCGACAGGGAAATGCAGCTGCTTACCCGGCTACTATGGGCCACGCTGTGAGCTCCGTGAGTCTGCTGTTAATAATGTGATGACATATTTTAAAGCATGGGCTTTTGTTTTCTATTTGCATGGGCAACTGATGGTAAGGAATATGCCAAGTAGGTGGGCATAGTAACTTGCAGAAGAGTTCACACCCCATATCACACACATTTTGTCATGTCATAAACACACACCTCAGGGTATTTTATTGGGATTTTGTGTGATAGACTGAAGATAAGTTAATGCATTACATGAAGAGAAGGGAAGTGATGCATGGTACTCAAGTGTTTTTACAAATAAAAATCTGAAACGTGTGACAGGCATTTGTACTCAGCTCCCTAAGTCAGTACATCATAGAAGCTTCTTTTCTGCATTTGCAGCTACAAGTGGCCTTTTGAGGGTATAGCTGTCAAAATAGTTAACACTCAGACTGGATGGAGAACATCTGTGATCACCAGCTTTCAAGGCTGGTCACAGATTTTCAGTTGGTTTTAGCATAGGCCTTTGACTGGGCCATTCTAATGTACGAGTATGTTTTAAAGCTTCTCCTTAGTCTCAAGTCACAAACAACCTCTTCCAGATTAACTTCCAGGATGAGCTCCATCCATCTTGTCACCAACTGTCACCAGCTTCTCTGTCCCTGCTGAGAAAAAGCTGTGGGAGTTTGCATGGACCTGCTGAAGAGTGCTTTTAAGTCATTTGGTGAAGTTTGGTCAAGCCAAAGCCTCTTAAACATTTATCCTGACTTCCTCCTTCTCACTATATTAATCACCATATAAGTCTACAATCTAAGAACTCACATTAAAGGTGAAGACTTTGCAGCTTTTTTCTTGAGTAGCCATTGTTCTCTGCAACGACACCTGAGCTTAATGTTCTCCTTACGGCAGCCAACCAGACTAGATTGTCTGTCTTATGCTCACTTTTTTTCTCTTTTCATATGTATGCACATCTTAGACATGTAAATAAATGTGACTATTTACAGCTACAAGCCTGAATACACTGGAAAAATAATTGTAGGAGTGACTATACATGGCCTCCTTCTGCTTTATCCTAAGCTGCATGGATGCATTTCTCTGGTCGTTAAAGAGTCAGAAAAAACATTCTCGTAGCATGAAGCTTATACCATTCATTCACAGTGTTCCTGTTGTGTAAAGTCCCAATAAAATACATTCAGGTTTATGATTGTAATGTAACAAAATGTGAAAACATTTATGGCATATTAATACTTTGTCAAGATGCTGCATCGCATACTCCTAAAACCAATCCATATGACTAACTTGTTTCCTTCTGTAAAAATATTAGTCATTAAAACCTGTAAAACTAAATAAAATCACTGTTGTTTCTCTTTCTGGTTGTCCTGTGTGGCCTCCAGGGTGTCGAGCAGGTTCATTTGGGCCAAACTGCAAGTCCAAGTGCACCTGCATCAATGGTGGCCACTGTGACTTCAGGACTGGGACATGCTACTGTCATCCAGGCTACATTGGGGCTGACTGCACTTCCCGTAAGTTGGAAAAAAACTCAAAAATCAACTTATTTACTTCAAATTGAAGCCAATATGTTTGTTTTAGAGATAATAGTTGATAACAGAGGAATAACTGTTTAAGTCCTATGAAGTCGTTTATTTGTGCAGGTTGTCCAGGTGGATACTATGGGAAGGATTGCGCAAAGCTGTGCTCCTGTGCTGAAGGAGCGCAGTGCCATCCAGTAACAGGAAGGTGCTTATGTGGACCTGGAAGGACAGGGACATCATGTCAACAGGGTAAGCTATTATTTGTGAGATCAATCAATATTAAACTGCATGGTAGAAAAGTATGTTAGTTCAAATACAAAGATCACAAGGTGCATGAGTATTTGCAGCTTACCAAAGATTTTTGGTAAGAATAAATGTCCATCTTTGAAATGAGATCAGCTTATTATTTAACTTTGAGTCACACCGTGTCACAGATTTCAACCCAGGCTTTTTTTCAGCTTTTTATCTTTTACTATTCCCATGAGTAAACAGAGACTCACCACTGAGGCAGACATGCATCATTTGAAACCATTGGCTTTAATGAGTTCTTTGGAAACGAGAGACCCAACAGAGACTGACAAACAAGCAGCAAAATGAGGGTGTAGTTTTCAACATTTTTCACTGTATATTGAAGGAACAAATTCTCCATTTCCTCAGAGTACGGCCTCTCATGATCACAGGGCTTTTATTCCCGGGAAACAGGAGGCTGAGCCGAGTTTTCTTAATCTCTCCTTTTATCAGCAATTCAGCAGGATTGCAGACAGGGGGTTTCCAGTTCTGCTTGGGCTAAATGTTCTCCTCCTCAGCCTCCTGCATGTGCTTGAACATGCCACCTCTTAAGTTGCTCTTGTTGAATGTTTACAGAAACCTAGAAGTAGCTCATTCTCTGTGTTCCGTGTCACTGGATTTGGCAAGCATGCAAATAAATAAACACGGGAATCAAAGATGTCTTGCTTATTGTTTTCCGGACACTAAATTACCCAAAGAAACATGATTATTCTTTTATATCAGTGCCAAATTAGGCTAGTTTGCCATCTCCGTAATGAACTGTTGGTTAAATAAACACAATGACTTTCAGTGCAGTGTTGTAAGTGTGTGTGTTTGAGTAGAACATGCCGGTTAGTGTATGACTTTGTGTTATCATTTCTGCAGCTTGTCCAAAAGGACGCTACGGTCTGCAGTGCAGATACGCCTGTAGCTGTCAGAACGGAGCAGTATGTGATCCTGTTGACGGGTCTTGTAAGTGTGGACTGGGCTGGACTGGACCCCAATGTGAGATAGGTATTCTGATCCATCTGTGGTACCCAACCACATAGTTTTACTTTATTGCTCAAAGTATTGTATACTGAGTTGTGATAATTGCTTTCAATAGTTAAAGTATAATAAAAAAAAATACTATTTGCAACTCGGGAAATCTCTGTGTTCAGCTGGTTGTTACAGGTTGCAGACATGCAAAGTGGTTAATTTTTGATCAAGAAACCTACAAAAACATTTTGTGTTTTTATAGAAAATGTGGATGCTATTGCTCACATGATGATGTCTATAATTTCTATTTATTATGATCTTGCTTAATTATTTAGAAGGAGTTTGACAATCTGTCTGTTTTTGTCTATGTCAAAAACAGTGTGAACTACTTGTATCCATTGTACACAATTATACATTTCTGTTGTAACTTTGTGTGTTTGTTCAGCTTGTCCTGCAGGAAAATATGGGCCTGATTGTGCACAACACTGCCAATGTCTTAACAATGGAACTTGCAGCCGTTTTACTGGCGGCTGCAGCTGTACTGCTGGTTACTACGGAGGCTACTGTCAACATGGTACGCAAAGTTTTACAAATTCTGATTTTAAGCTGACTCAAGAATGTTTTGGTAATAACTGAATGAACTGCTATACATCACTATAGTAAGCTAATTTGAAAATTGTAACTTTACCTTGATATCTTTATTTTTCAGAGTGTCCTTCTGGACTTTATGGATTGAATTGTCAGCTCACATGCGACTGTTACATGGGTCAAGCATGTGATCATGTGACAGGCAAATGTTTGTGCCCGCCAGGCTATTATGGCTCACAATGTGAAAGACGTAAGTATGTTACGTGTGGCTACCCATAAGTGTAGTATGAAACCAAATGTTTAAAAAAAATTCAGAATAGCAGCTCTGAAGGACTTGACATCTGTGTGCTATTTTACTTTCCTTTGTACATAAAAGGAATAAATATTGGAATATAAAACCAACCTGGGGAAATGTCTGCATTTTCTGTCACAAAGAAAGGAAAGGTTTTTCCTTTTGTAGATGATTATGCAGACAAAGTTTATTTTTTTATTATATATTCTTTTTTCAAGTAAGAGTGAGGTGCTTTCCTATGGTTAATGCATTTTTGTTACATCCTTGTGACCCCCTGCCTGCTTGTGGGCTCTCAGCAGCCGTGTGAGGCCTATACAACCACTTCAGCACCAGCAGAATGTGACAGGGAGCTGAGGAACAGATGCAGGAAATCTTGACTTGAAGTGACAGATAAAGATTAGGGGGATGGCAGTGAAAATATTTGAAAAGCCGGTCAATGACTATAAGGAAGGTTTGATTGTTGTCATACCAATAAATATTTCTCAATAATTATTTTTTGATATTTTCTGGCATTGCTTTTCCAATATTTATCTTCGAGGAGATGCAGCTCTCATCTCCCTTGAGAAGCGACCTTCTTGGTTGAATAAAAATATTTATAAATCTATCACTTGTGTGGTGATGTGTATGTGTCTGTATGAGAGTATGCAACCATTTGTCTGCTCTAATATCTAATACATAAATGTTCGTTGTGTAAAAAAGCAATATTATGTACCTGCATGCTATTATGTTCAATAAATTAGAAAATGCTTACTGATGAGACATTTTAGTCAGATTAAAAGTATAAAACTACCTCTTTAGATCAACAACCTTTAAGGAGGTTTCAATCGCATCATTATAAAAAGGGTTTGATTGTATTAATAGTTGAAATGCATAATGCCTTGCAGTTTGTTGTCTATAGCATATTAGGCATGTGGTCATAATGTTATGTTTAATCAGTATATGCTACAGAGACAAATTATTAACCATTAGGATGATGTGAAAATGTTCAGAATAATGATATATTTGCGTGTGTTTTCTTTTTCACTTGTAGAATGTGAAAATGGCAGCTTCGGACTGAACTGTATGAAGTCTTGTAATTGTGCTGACGCGGCGTCATGTGACCCGTCCACTGGTAGATGTCTCTGTCCCTCAGGCCACTGGGGAGAGAGATGTGAAAAAAGTAATCTCAAAACCATATTTTTTGTTAGCTCTCTTAACATTCCCGCTATTTTATCAAATGCAGCAAATTCCTTCGTTTCGTTTGTGTTTTTCCTCCCATTCTGTCTCTCCTGTCAGGCTGTGATGGAGACCACTTTGGCCCCAACTGCTCCCTGTTGTGCCAGTGTTCCCATGGTTCCCACTGTGACCGGGTAAACGGCAGATGTCTCTGTCCGCTCACCTGGCTCGGCTCGACTTGTAGCAAAGGTAAACTCGAGTTCCTCATTGCCATTCACATTTGCACCGACATAAAACAGCGAAGCTAAACTGAAACGGGACATAAGGTCGCAGGCTGTAAAGCTGAACCAGCTTCGGTGAAATACTGTGTCCTGAAGTGTGAGAGGCTGAGCACCATCACTCTGCATGTCACCCTGTCTCCTTCAATAGGTGCTCCTTTCTCCTGACAGCTATTTTAATCTGCACTCAGCATGAGGCTAGGCTTTAGGCTGTCTTCGTTTTACCTACTCACAGCAAAGCGCACGGGGGAGACTACAGAGCATTTACCTCCTCTCCTGAAACCCCTGAACATTTGCTTTTGATTTTCAACTAGTGCTCATGTCTTTTTGCATTTCCCCCCCACCCACTCCCCTGTCTTCCATTTTCAGCACGGCTGCACCACACCTCAGGAGTCCTGAATATGTCTGTGTCTCACAGAAATAGAAGAACAGGCAGCAAAACCACATAACCCTAACAGAGGTGAAAATTCCTGACTGGACACTCAAAGTCGGGACTCGGCTCCGTAGCTTTGCTCTGATCATCTCTGAGAAGCTTATATTGGATCTATGGAGCTGGTACTCAGTTGTGAGAGGCTGGCACTCCTTCACTGAGTCTGAGACAATCAACCACAGGTGCCAGCATGTGAAACATCTTTGGAGGACCATAAACTCAAGTCTGATTCAAGCTGCTTTTACAGGCCCAACACACACAAATACCTGCAGAGCACTTGATACTTGCATTGAATGAAATTAGATCCTTTTGACATATATTGAGTCAGTAATGATCCATAATCAACTCAGCAATTGTTCAATTGCATCCATGCATTTCAAACAACCATTTAATGTGTAAAAACAATGCTATATAATACTTCTAATTAAAACCATTAAAAATAAGAGCAACTTCATGACTTTTCTCATCAGTAGATGTACAGGTGCTGGAGAACTCAAGCAATAGAAAAATATTGTCCAGTACCAAAGGAACAAGATAATCAAGTATTATTACTTTTTGAAACTCCAGTCCTCGCGGGCTGAGGACTTGCAAATTTTAAATGTCTCTCTTCTTCAGCACAGCTGGCTCCAATATTAGCTCATTAGCAGAGCTTTGTAGAGTTTAACTGCATGCTAGTGAGGCAGTTTCAACATTTCATTCAAGTGTGTAGGACAAGTGACACATCTAAACGTTGCAGAACTCTGGCCCTCGAGGACTGCAGTTTGAGACCACTGGTTTATACATTTAGAATTTTTTTTACGATTGTGTGAAATTGTTTAGCATAAAGCAGTTCATGTAACAGTAAAAGAAAAATTTTAATGGCTTTCAAACATTTTTCAAAAATCTAAAGTGTGTGGCATGCATTTAATCTGGGACTCTTTAATAAAATCCAGTGCATCCAGTGATTCAGCAAATCAGAAGAGCCCACTTATGTTTAATTTAATTTGAGTTTTATTACAGCTTTTGTGTGAAGACCTCAGGAGTTTGCTAAAAAAACCACACACATATACACACACACTAGTAACGGAGTTGAATTATGAAGATCAAGAAGCACAAGCCATAAAACAAGTCAGTCAAATTTGTGCTGAATGCAGAACTCTGCATGGATTTCATGACACCCTGGTGAAACATGGTGGTGAGGAAGTAGAAGTCCATCTTGGTACGAACAAGTTTTACTCTGACAATCTGTAAAAAGTTTTTTTCTCCCTTACAATTGTCCTATTTCTCACAAGATAAAAGTTGTTTCCACGACTTTGAAGTCGGTGTACATGATGTGCACAGCCAAAGAATGTTTTACATATTCATATCATTTAAATAAAATCTTGTGTCTGCGTAATTTTTTTCTATGTCACATGTTATGTGAGAAAAAATATTTTTGATTAGTCATTTATTGAAACAATTTAGTTCAGGTTGTAATATTGTCATCTTTACAGTTTTTATACTCAAAAAATCTACAAGAAATTGGAAATATACTTTATTTAAGTTTCTTTATCAATTGTCTTCTTTGTCTTTTTCCTTATAAATAAAACACAAATTGTATCAGTGCTCAATCTGGGTTTTATATCAGCTGTGCTTTATCACGTAAAAACTGTGAAATGTGTTTTGTTAATATTTTCTTCTGGGGTTTTGTTTCTTGCAAACATTGGAACTGTGCATTTCTAGTAAAGTATTTTGCTTTGTATCGATTCCAATGAATTTTGAGTACAATAACACTGTGTGTTATTGTACACAGTGTGTGTTATTGTACACAGTGTGTGTCCACACCTGAGATATGATCCTGACTTGTGTTTATGACCGTGCGTCAGATAGCAAGTGCACACTTCCCAGTGACATTTTTCAAGCTCACTGGAGCATGTCCACGACTAATGGCCACAGGCAAACGTGGTCCGGCAAACGCCTGGACCGAGCTTTCTCCCCCTTTTCCACCATCCATCCAGCATCCCCAGGGTGAGTGATGGGTGAACGGACTCACCAGCGAAGGATCGAGCCCCCTTACCTCACGCACACACAGATCCAGTCTCCGGTGTGGCTGATGGATGTTGGAGCGCTGCAGCTCTCCCTGTGTTGTGACAAGCAGCAGATGTTCTCCAATAATGTTTATCGGCTGGGCCTTCATCTTCAGATGACACACACCTGTTTCCAGTCAAACAGGCCCAGAGAGGCCATCCATCCACTGTGATCTGGGTGGCCACTGCACCACTGTATCAGCCCCTCCATGCATGAAGATGGGCGAGGAGGGAGCTGGCACGCGAGAATACATTTTTATGGTAAGATTTAGAAGATATTGAATACATTAAATATGCTTATAATTATAGTTCATGACTGAGACCTTTCCTTTGTTTAATCTTGATCCTGGAGCTGCCTCAGAGAAAATTTTCATTTTCCTGAATGAAATGAATTAAAATTTTAAAATGTACAGTTTCTTCTGATTATCTCTTAATGAATTTTTAAATATTTCTGGCAAAGACAACAAGAAATCCAAGCTGCTGCATGCATACGTACTTATCAGGAGGCTGAGAAAGAGAAACGGGGAGAGGGCGGGGGGTGGCAGGAAACCAGCAATGAAATAGCCCGTAAACACTAAGATCTCATCGTGGGTACTTTTTCGCTGTAATTAACCGTACGCCACTCTTCACAAAAGAGATTCTATCACTTTGCTGCCAAAGCTTCACGTTCCAGAGATCATTTCTGGCCCTCTGCGTTGAACCGGATGCCCCAGAGGGCCGTGGTGTTTTGAACTCTCGCTGACAAAGCTGTCTGCGCAGATAAAGAAATGAGTGGAGGAGGTGGGGGAATCATTTCAACATGTCTTGCACCATTAGGGTAGTTGTTGACTGAAAAAATAAATGTTAAACGTAAAGGCTCCAAAAAGATCCATATCAAGAAACTCTCCCACACTCTGGATGTGTGTTTTGCTAAGATTGAAACTTTTTACTCTAAATGTTTAAAGCCTTTGAAAAGAAGAGAGAGAAAAAAGTCACACTTATGTTTGGGGGTCATTTTCGAAATGATGGCCATATTTGAAGTTGCGTTGGCATCAAAAAAAGAGTTGAGGCACATTCTGTAGTTGTACCACTAGGTGGAGTTCTATGCAGGAAAGAGCATGTGAAGGAAACTTGGACTCCAGTCTGTGCATGAACATCAACATGAACATATAAAGCCTATTTATGTTCAGCTTGCTCCAGAAATATCCCACGTTGGATAAATGCATCCGTCCCTCTAAACTGAATCTGCTGGCCTGCAGAGCTCTTTTTTTTTTTTTTATCTGGGCTAATCCATGAGCAAATGAAGGCCTTCCAATTGGTTGTGCCACCAGGCCTGTCCTGATTAGGCTTGTCATAATAAAACCATGTGCATGGCTGCTCCGCACCGCTCTTGCTCAGCCTGTTCTCTGGAACTGTACTGAATGTCCATCAATAACACTAACGACCCGTAGCTTCCAGCGAGAAAGAAACAAGCCGAGCAACAAAACCTCAACTTTAAACTCCTCTGCTCATGGAGAGGGAGCTGACAAGGCTGCAGAAGTGATGCAAAGAAAGATACATAGAAAACTAGTCAGGGGGTGGGTCAAGACATGGGGAAAGGGGGGTTGATTAGCCTGCAGTTGTTTGTACATATGGAGCATTGGGTCAGAGGAAACTTGCTGAAATGATTTGTGGGAGTCCCCCCCCCCCTCTTCTATACCTCCCACTTATGCCAGCTGTTAGTAAATACCTTCTTTAGTGAGACACACCCTCAATCTTCTTTACCTCCTCTGCCTCCTCCCCAGTGGTTTCCCTGGTGTCTGAGTCAGCATGGTGCCAAGTCAATCAGGGAGAGAGCTGCCAGCTGCAGAGGTCCGGCCCGCTCAGAGGGTGTGATGTATGTCCCAGCGAGGCGAGTGGAGCAGCTACATGCCAAACAGGGTCGGCCGCGTCGGAAGGGTGGCAGAGAAGGGAAGAAAGAGGTGGGGTATGGAGGGAGAGAAGATGGGGAATAAAGAGAGGCTGAACGGGAGCTATAATGAGGCTTGATGGATTCTGAGGCTCTGCCAGCTGTCCCATTAGCTGAGTGGCTCCAAGCACCACGAAGCGCTGCCCACCGAGTACCCGTCACAACCTATGACCCCACTGGGAAACTACAGGAGACAGATACACATGCAAACAACTATTTATAAAGTCACAGCTACTTGCAAATGTATCCAGTTTCCAAAATGAGGAAACTGGAACATTTCCTCATTTTGTCACATTGCAGCCACAAAAATGTTTGTTTTTCATTTATTGTATATTGGAAGAAAAAGGATATAGGGCAAATCCTTTTGAAGTATATTTAACCTCCTTTACCTTGATACCTCTTAATAAAATTCTGAAGATGCCTACAATACTGTAGGCAATTTTGTTTGATTACAGGTTTCTTTTCCTTTGTTTCTGCTCATCAATAATATTTTAATATCATACAATTTTTGAATATTGATTTCAATTATTCAAGCCAACGTAATTCTATGTGTAAGAGTAATTTGCCTCTGACCCTATTAACTGATTGTTGCCATCAAGCATTTATGATAACTGTCAATGAGAGTTTTGCATCGCTGTGGAGGAATTTAGGCCAACTCTTTTCTGCAGAATTGTTTTAATTCAGCTACGCTGGAGAATTTTCAAGCATGAACGCCATATTAAAACTCACAAAATGGCATCGCATTTTTTAACTACAGACTTTTAATTTGGCCGATACATTTTCTCTCTCTCTCTCTGTTCCTGTGAGAGTCATTGTGTGTGGATTTTGCAGAGTGTGCTGCAAATGAATTGTCCCTCAGAGATAATAAAATATTAATTAAATATTTAAATTAAAAGCCAGCATTTTTTTTTTATTTGAGGCATTTAGAAATGGTGTTGTTTGAATCTTTGCCTCACTATATTGTCCTTTTATAAAAAAGTAAAGTTGTCGATTGAAAACTGTGCTCTGTATTGGTTGCCTTTATCTGGCATAAAAAAATGTTTGATAATCTAAAACATCTAAGTGTGACATAATAAGAGCTTTTTTAACCCTATCTGTATGTTAACCCGTGCCATAGCTACACATTCGATAAGGGACATGAGCAAATCAGGAGAAAGTTCTTCATGCTTTATTTTGTGTTATTTTGTGAGGGTATTTGGACTACTGCAGTGCTCTTTTTATTGGTCTGGACAGATGATCAGTTTCATGTCTGCAAGCTATTCAGAATCAGTTGCAAGGCTTCTTACTAAATCTAGTGACTGCACACATATTATTCCAGTCTTGTGCTCTCCACACTGGCTCCCAGTGGATTTTCAAATTTGATTTGAAGTCCTGTTTTTCACTCACTGGGGTCTGAATGAACAGCCCTCTGATTTGTCCACACTCTGCTACTTGTGACCTTTGATACCAAGCCGAGAGTCTTGTGGCTGTTCCACGTACTCGGCTACAAAGTCAGGGATACGGGTACATGACTCCTAACCTGTGGAACAGTTTGGCCTCTGCAGTTGCGCTCTGCTGACTAACCAAGTGAAAACTGTGTTCTCCCACGCTTTTATGTCATGACTTGACTGTGGTTTCAATCCTTGCTTTTATACTTTGTATAGCTTAACTGTCGTTTGGTTGCACAGTGCTTTGTGACGTTTGTGTCTGTGAAAAGGGCTTTATAAATACTCTTTAGTTACTTGTAAAACAAATGGCAAATTAAGCAATCACAAGAATAACTGAATGCATTTAGTTCTCCAGTGGTGAAGATGATTTGCTGAACTTCAAACCGAACATTAAAATGGATGAGAAAATGGGATTCAAGTGACTTTTAAAGACTAGTTCAAGCTGGTGGCCTGGGCTGGTTTGGTCTGAGGATTGTAGAAAGTGCTGATCTGGTGTGAATTTCACACAAAATATTTTCTCTGGTTTTTAAGACAACTTTCTCTAAGAATAGACAATTATTTTCAGCTTTATGCTTATGTACTACTTTGTAAGGTTTCATTATATAAAATTCCTGCGGCTGTAACGTCACTACGGCAGAGAAAGTTCAGCTCAGTTTTGCAAGGCAAAATTAGTCCACAGGTGGCAAAACACATGGTCAAAGGCAATATCCCCACCACTTCATTATGACCATGACTTTTGGAATCACCACCAATAATGAAGCTGACCTCATCAAAGCTGGATGACCCAAACTGACCTCATCAGCATCGCCTGGCCTCTCTGACCTCGACAAAGCCGGACGCCACGTTGAGCCCTGAAGGCCTTAAGAAAGCAACCCATCCATTAAGGTGCCAAGAGCACTGTAAATGTGGAGCGTCAGCACCAAGCATCTTCACTGACATGCCCAATTTCTGCACCCCACCCCCAAGTTGAGTGATTCGGCGGACAATAGGGCTCCTACCCTCGCAGCCACAATGTCCGCCCACGTTGGCTGGCAGCAGCGACAAAGAGGGGCGGGGGGTGGTTGGCCGGATGGGGAGGCCTGCTGCAGGAAGGGGACTCTTATTGAGTGTTTGAGCGATGAGCCAGGTCATCACATCTACCCACCTCATCCATCATGCCCCACAAATGGACACAAATAAAGAGGACGCATTCCTGCTTCAGCTCCCACTACCACATTCAAGCCCTCTGCCGCCTTTTCTCCATTTCCCTCTCTAAATGTGAGCCAAGGCCTTGAGGAAAAGAAAGAGGAGCAGAGTTCAGGCTCTCCCTCGCTCCTGGAGGCCATGGGAGCGCCAGGAGAAAAAGCCAGGTGGTATTCCGACTCATGCCTCCAGTTTGGGCCAAAATGATGGGCGGCCATGGTGCTGCAAGACAATGAAAAAGAAGAGGACCAAACAGAAAACAAGTCAATCTACACTGTATTCTTTTATTTTCTTAGTTGTTCCTCCCACAGTATTGAATTGAAATGCATAACAGTTACATTGTAGAAAGCATTAAAACAAAGTACCTCAACTTGCTGATTAATTTTTAAAATCGATTATAAACAATCAAAAAGCACAAAAACAAAAAGAAGTCTGGTCCCTCAAAACGGGAGAATAAACAAAAGTATTCTGTTATTTATCATAAGTTTGGCACGAGGGATTAACATGAACTGAACATCACACAAGCTTTGCAGACAATCATAGAAAATGTCAGATACAGATCTTTACAGACCATCCATGCGCTTCGGATCAAATTAAACCTGATTTATTCTCATTGTTTGTCCTTTAAACCATTTATGATTTTTTTTCTTCCTTTTTTTCAACTGAATCATAAAAAAAACTCTAAACAAAATTTATTAATTGACTGGTTTAATTAGTACAGTAAGGAGTGAACTGCATTTTTAATACTATGCGGCAATCAAACGTAATCTACAAGCCCCATGACTGGGGATCAGGATTGGCCCGGGGTGGGAATCTCCCTCTTTCTCCTGGGCTAAGAGCAGTGCTATTCAGTAAACAAACTACAGTTTGCCAAGAAATAAATACAATTCTCAAAAACACAACAGCAAATAACAACAACAACACCAACCAAATAAAAAAACAAAAAAACATATGATTGTCTAAAAAAAAAGAAAGACACATGAAAATGGAGTTGCTAACAACTAGCATTCAGGCTATTTAGTGGTATTGTTGGTCGGCTAGGATGATTTCAAGAATTTTGGAAAAAAGACGTATGCCCTTTACAGAATGACAATTATCGTCAGCACTGGCTACTCATCTCAGTAAATAACAAAAACAAGGAAAAGTACAAAACAAAACATTGTTTCTTCTCTTACACTAAAAAGACAATCTATTTATATCCGTTCACATATAGCGCAGGTGGGCGGGATGGGGCGCTGCTTGAAACTTGTATACAGTGCTGTGATTGTACAGACACACGCAGTCACGAACACACAAATAGGAGAGTGGCCTTATTTCAGTTCAACTCATTTTCATGTGTTTCTTGCAGATATTTGTCAATATTCAAGTGCTGATCTTGCCGTCTGAACAAGGGGCAGCTTTCATCCAAAAGTTGAACATCTGCGGATCTCTGTGGGGGTGAAACTTGACTTTTGCTCTTATGCTTTACACGCAACAAACATGCTATGCTGAAACCAACTCTCAAGAATGTTCCCGAATGTGCTCGAGCATCGACACACCAGCAAATTCATGTTATTCGTCTGCATCAGCGGCCTTTGCTGTGCAAAACAGAGAAACTCTGAAGAATAAATACAGACTTGTATTACTTTAGTGTCATTTTTTTTTTTAACCGCAACTTAGTTGTTATTGTGAAAAATCATTTGAACTTTTTGTATTTGCCAAAGGGTTTTGTGTGGACAGTGACCCTGCTTTGTGTTTAAGGCAGTCAGATGGGTCATGGTTCTGCTCAGCAGTCACTCTGTGGACGGTCTGGGACCCTCTGATAGCCTCTGTGGCGGACGCCCGCTGCCGTAATCAGGTCAGAGGTTGTGGAATGCAATAATATTAGGTGTCATCATACGTGGCTAAGGGACTGGATGGCACTGGATTCAGCCGCAGCCCGAGCCAGACTGTGCCACATGGTGGCCGGGGTGTGGGGGGCGGAGTGGAGAGAGTCCTTTTCGGCCAGAGACAACATCATGGCATACGCCTGAGGGAGCAGAAGAGGGACGCAAAGCTTGAATATAGTGATTTGTGTAGAAGAGGAAAACAAAAGAATGTATACAAAGTCCTACATAATTCGTGGCACCCCAGGTAAAGATATGCTAAAAAGCCTTGAAGTGAGTTTTTGTTACGGGGACTTGGTAACCCCAAAGCATCGCTCTGTTGATACATCATTTTTTTGGCTCTAGTGACCTTTATTGGAGAATAGTTGGACAAGAAAATAGAAATTAGGTCGAGAGAGAGGGGGGGAAACATGTCAGAGGTCATTGCGCTGGGACTCAAACCCATGAGAGCTGCATCAAGAACTAAGGACTCCGTACATGGGTCGCACACTTTACCCCTGCGTCTCCGCAGCACCCAACTACATCACTTTTCATGTGACAACACTGTTCCATCTTGTTTCTCCCCAACATTTCAGAATTAGTTGTTCATCTGAAAGCTCAACACTCTTTCAGAGTCTCTAAATGGTCAAACAGCTTTTCGCTTAATGGATCAGACAGAGTGAGAGGCTGGAGCCACTCCAAACCCTTAACACAAATATACATACACAAATACATGCAAACAATGCTCTAAGTAGCTACATAAATTACATGTATAATTTGTGGTTATGACTGAAAAGAAATAAAACTCAAAACATACCTATTCTCCTTCCTATCATCCTTAAAGTTGCAGTAAATAACTTTTACAAAAATTTGATGTTTTTTTTTGCATATTTGTTAAATCTGCTACCATGTTGTGATATGTTATGAAAATTACATAATGTATTAATTAATGAACAGTTTTTCCTATTTCTGGTTTACATCCCACCAAATGCATCTTAATAAGAATTGCTCTGTCTGGGAAGACATATCAAAAATAGTATTTCTTAATGTTTGATTATTATTCCTTACTAAATATGAGGTAAATTCTTTTTAATAATGTTTCAGTGTGAGAGTAAACAAGTATTCATTTTTAAGCATTTAGGACATCTTCACCAGGAATGCCAGAGGACTGGGGAGAACTGTAAATATTCCTCATACCTGAGACTTGGATTTCCTAAAGAGTGGCTGTTTGACTGCCTTGGTGAGTGATGGGGAAGCGAAGGATCCATCGTCCTCATCTCCATCTCCGTCTCCATCTCCGTCACTCAGCTCACTCTCCTCCATTTTGCGCAGATCCGAGAAACGATGGATGTGATCCAAAGCTGAGAAGCTGCTCTGTTCCTCTTCATGTGAAAACCTGGAAGTTAGGAGAATAGAATAGAAGAGAATGTCATTGCAAATATTAAATATAAGACTTAAGAGTGCTTATACAAGCAGAAATGTTCAATCAAATAGCCACTAAAATCAGACAGTAAATTATTGGTTCAATATTCAAGCAGTGTAACATAATAATTTAATGAAGTATTTAAAAAATTTTAAAAAATTGTCTAAAATATTAATACATTTAAAAAGGCTTTCAAGAGATATCTTAGTAAGTGGATGCTCTCATGTAACATTTACCTCCGAGGAGAGGTTTTGCAGCTGAGGTTTAAGTCGTTGGTCTCACTGAAGTCCATTTCGTCGTCGCCGACGCTGCTGGGATGCACCTTGACGTCTGTCTTCTGAGGACTGTTTCTCGGCTCCTCTGCTTCTTCTTCCTCGGCATCCAGGTCTTCCGCTTCCTCATCTTCCAGATCACGTGATCCGTGGCTGGGCATCAGGGGTTTCCCCTCCTCCATAAGGCCTCCGTTTAACCTGTGGATTAGCATCATTCACAGAACAGTTAATATAAATCCTATCTATCTGGTTAGTCTTTTTGTTTTGTAAAAGAAAGTAGGTATAGAAAGCTTTGTGGGCTGTTGTGGGTCTTTCAGTTTAAAGCAAGACCCATGAGATAAACAAAGCAAGAAGTGGAAGATCTGCAGCCGAGCAAAGCCGGAATCCAGTTTGTCATCAAGCTTTTGGGGCCCCTTTGGGCACAGCAGCACTGGGCTGATCACTGCGGCACTTAAATGGAGTGCTCTGCCTCTCTCTTTGTTTATTTTCTCTACTATCTCGTATTCATCTAATAGGCCAAATATTTAGCTGACAGCCCCATTTGCTGGGAGAGTTATGAGAGAGCTGCCAACCAGCCTACTCCTCTATCCCCGAAGAGGGAGAGGGGGCCAGCTATCCAAACTGCTGGAGTCTTAATCTGTCCCTCTGTCTCAGCACCACAGGAAACCACCATTTGGCAAATCATCTGGAACCACATTAAGACTGATTCACTAATTATACTCTAGGACATCTCTCGTCAGCTTGCAAAAATGCCATTTCTTTGCACAAAGGCTTCAGAGAAAAAACACTGAGAAGTGAACAAAGAGAATATCAGAAGGGTAACACAGCCCAACAGTACAAGAGATAAAAGAAAATGGGATACCTGAACTGGATTTGTCTGAAAAAAGGGGGTAATATTACAAATTAGAAAAATTGTGCACTGATAGTCATCGGCAGCGGATGCGGTTGTTCTTTCAACGCAGCTCCTGCTTAGAACGGCGCACTGACAGGGCAATGTTCGTGCCGTCCCAAGCTTGCACAGCTGCAAGAAGGAGCTAACTCCAAAGAAGAGAGCGAGAACTCTGTGATTAAGAAAACAGATTCGCTAATTACGCTTTCAAACGTGGTAATTTGCTGAGGATAAAGTATCTATCAGGAGCAGTCAGGAGCACTGCAGTTTGAAAGGAAACACAGGCCGACCCTTTGACCCCACCCCCATCTACACTTTTCCTGTAGGCAGACATGTTGGTTCCAGATGTGGCGGTCTAACTGCTGCAACCTCCCCTCACCCACTACCCCCGCCACCATTTCTTCTCCATTCTTCTCCAGCTCCCCTCCTGATAGTTTACCACCCGGTCCGGCTCTCACAGGCCTTATCCGCGATCTCCAATCTGTGATCCCACCAACGTGAGACATGGAAAAACAAACCGAGCGACCCTCCTAACTGCTTTCTGATCTAATCACCACAACAAGAACCAATTTGCATAACGCTCGGACATTTTTGCACACGCAAAGATATCTTACCTTCCCTGTGGCCTAATGGCAAGTAGTATTAAAAGCTCAACGGGAATTCCAAAATCCGGGATTTTATTATCACAGATGATTGGTCTCTCATTAGCAGCCCTAAAAGTAGTGTGGCTAATAACTGAGACTGCTTGAGAGTAAAATAATACAAGCATAAATAGGCTGATAAGAGGTAACTGTTACATATTAAAGCTACTTGAGTAGGACTTTAATAAAACAGGGCAGCATTATTTCAAAGAGCTTCAGTGTAGATGCAGATCTGACCAGGGAAATGTGAAGCTGTGCTTACCCTTCTTCAGAGGGGTCTGGTGATGTCTGGTTCTGACTTGTACTGCTAATAAAATTTCTTATTTCATTAAAATAGGAGTCTTCTTTGTCGTCCAATATGGCACTGCTGCTGTCCAACTCCGACTGCGGGGATGACATTGCAGTTCCTGCAGAAAAACACAAAAAAGCAAAATATCAGTTTTATAGGAAGATCAACGTCTTCTTCGGTTTTTTTTTGTCTTGTCCCGAATCCTCTGGGATTGTCATAAATTTAGTTCCCACAGCATGGCACTGCCACCACTACATGTGTAAAATACATAGTGGTGTAAAAGCAGTGCTGTTTTTGCAACATTTTGCATGTAGGTTACAAAGTTCAATTTTGGTTTTGTTGAGACCTCAACTAATCTCACCTGAACGGAGCTGTGTGTGATGCTCAAACTCTGAGATATTGATTTAAAACTTAGCTCTCCACAACCTGGCACTGAACTTTCTGCTGTGTTTCTTGGTTTTCTAAATGCTGTTTGTTCACTAATGTCCACTAATGTTCACTAACAGAACAGTTGGGTTTATACTGAGACTGTTACATGACAAAATGAGGAAATGTTTAAAAATTTGAATACTTTTTCAAGGCGCTGTGTGCATTCTCATTTATTACTCCGTTGTAAAATATATTTTTTTGTATCACCCCATATATCAGTTTGGCAGTATTCGTGCTATTTAGCATCATTGGTAAATGCAGAACAGTGGTAGAAACCAAATTCCTTTTTATTTAATCAGTTAGAAAATATATTGTCTCATGCCCAAAAGAAAAAACTTAGCTAATAAATACGTTTGTATTTGATAGCACATTAGGCATGATTAAGTGGCCGCCTCCCCTGCTGATGTTGGCTTCTGACCAGTTGTCCCCACTTGTTCTGCTGATTCAGAATGATGGAACCGAACAAACTTGTGATCTGTGATATGCTGATGAAAGCAGTTAATTGAAAAAAAAGAAAGAAAGAAAATATTCAGAGCCAATTTATGCAGGGGCGACGATGGCAGATTTATATAGCTTAATTTGTCAAATTCTAGATTCCTTCAAATCAAGGCAGCTTAATTTTATTCTCCTGCACAGATTCATTTATGAATCTTAAAAGCAAGCAGATCAGTTTTATTTCACAAAATACATAATTTGGAGGGGATTTGAAAAAGGAGTCTTCCATGTGAAGATCCGTATGATTTCGGGCTCACCTGACAGGTGGCCGTTTTCATGCTTTTTGAGGTGGCGGTCAAGGTTGGTCTGCTGGCCGAAGCAGCGGTCGCACAGGTGGCACTTGAAGGGTTTCTCCTTGTTGTGAATGTTGCGAATGTGCCGCTGCAGGTTAGAGGAGATGCTGAAGGAGCGGTCGCAGTATTTACACCTGCACAAAAGCAAAAAAAAGGAGATGGATAATGAAGCTGGCGTTTATTTCTGTGGGAAACAGAACTGAAATCGGTAATGCCGGACACACCAACACACACATGCCGAGTCCCCCAGCCGCACACATGATGGAAGAGCCTGTTTAAGGTGAAACAGCTCTGCTCTCTTATCTCCAGCCAGCACAATAAAGCTGCATTCTTCTCTCACAAAATAAGCACGCAACAGATTTGGTTCAAGCCCTGCAAAATTAGGGGCTCCTGCCAAGTTTCTTCATGCAAAATTATACGAGAAGATTACATCTTTTTTGCTGGTGGAATTAGCTCGCTCTCTTGGCTGTCCCTCAGGAACCCTCCTGGTTATCTCCACACAAGAAAAAAAAAAGGAATTACAATAAACAGCGGTGATCTTTTTAATGGCATGCCAGCACGTAGAGTTGTGGGCTATCAGGCTGGGGAAGGAAAGGCCTACATCTGTCTTATTCTCTCCCCTGTGGTCAATAGGCCTCCTCCAAACTTTGGGCCAACATTCTTCCACCTTGGTAACTACAAAGCTGAATAACTTCAGCAAGGGTGTATTCATTATCCAAATGCAGCTAATGTGCAAAAGTGAATTTCTGTGTGCACAATGGAATAAACACAAAACAAAGTGAGAAAAATTTGTTTTAAGAAGCACAGTAACACAAATGAGGGGGCGGGGGGATCCTTAATGTCATGACAACCCCCTTGGACAACAAGAAAGTCTCACTTGTATCCAAAGCTTGCAGCCTGCTTTGAGTCTGGCCTCATAACTGCAAGAGAAATGACCACAGTTGCTAAGTCTGGACTTCTCATCTCCCCAATTTTCAACAAACGTCTCAACACAGCGCCCCCCCTCCTGCCTGTCCCTCCCCTCTCCACCCCACAGTTCTGTCACCAAAGCAACAGTTATCATTTTTCATTGGGTAAATTATTTAGCAGTGGGATAATTATTCCAAGCTTATGGCATAGGAAAACACACATAAACTCTGTTCAAACTGTGGTCTGGTAATCCCTGGGAAAATGTCTGCGTCTTTCTAACAAATTGCCTTTTTTTTTATTGTTCAAACTGAAATTTGCTGCTTTCTCTTGCAGCAGAGGAAACATTAGATTCCCTATTTCAGATTTGAGTTGGTGCGTTTTTGTGCAAATAAAATTCTCAATGGGAGAAAAAAAACCCTCTAGTTTAGTTTCATAAAGTGCAGAAAGACAGATGATGATGGAGAAGCTAGCACAAAGTTTTCAAAGCACAACATGCCTCTTTATTACACTAATGCAGACACCATCCAACACCAAGTCACACTCTTTTCTTTTTTGTTGATCAGCTGAACAGAGCTCTGTGAGATGTTCAAACTTTGAAATAATGTAATAGAACCTAACTCTGCTTTAAATGTCTTCACACTTTAGTCCTGAATTGTCTCCTATGTTTCGTCGTGATGCTGCTGGTTCACTAATGTTCTCCAACAAACCTCTAACGCTGTCACAGGACAGCTGGATTTATACAGAGATTAAATCACACACACACACACGCAGAGATTTGCTAATTATTTAAATAAAAATCTGATCATTTTTCCATTCCACTTTAAGGTTTGTGTTGATGTAGTTCATAGAATTCCAATAAAATACACTTAAGCTTGTGGATGTAATGTGACAAAATGTATTAAAAAACTAAATCCATAACATACAGACAGATCTGGCTTAATAGGCCCAAAGTAGAACAAGTCATTCGGCGACCTTCATTAGTACCACTGCTCACCAGGGCCTCAGTTATATTTTCTTTATATTATATATAGCATATGTTTAATATTTCTGCAATGCAATATTCTCACATTAAGATTATAAAGCTTTTCAGCATGAAATAAATGAATAGAAATATTAGACAGCTTAACCAAATCTCCAAGTCATTTCAAATGATGTATTTTTTGATAGCACCCAGGATAACTTGTCTTTTTGTTCTTTTGACAAACACACATATATTTTATTTGTTTAGACTAAATTTTTTGTTCTAGTTAGGGCTCTGGAGGTAAGCAGAAGATGGAAGGCATACAACTGAAAGCTCTTTTTTTACCAGAGATAAAAGTTACAACTTAATTTTGTGGTCTTTGAAAATTCCTCCACTCTTGGAGACCCTCTGCTTCTGCGATTCCTTGCTTTTGCCTTGGGCCGACTCTACAAAAGGAAAAGGTTCCACAGTGGAGGATTACCTGTAGGGCTGCTCTCCAGTATGAGTCCTGAGATGGCGAGTCAGGTTGGCAGAACGAGGGAATATTTTTCCACAGTATCTACAAAACAGTTACATTCATTTGCATGGCTTAACATATGCAAATTAACGAATGTTTTTCAAAAACAAATCTACATTTCCATCCTCGGAGGAAATAAATAATCAAACAGCTTTTATCGGATCAGTGCCAGAGTTACCTGCATGTGTAGCGCTCTTTGCCCTTGCGCAACAGTGTCTCTGGAAGAGTAGAGGGTGGAGCTCTGAAGTCGAACATGGACGGGACGGAGCGCAGCAGTTCTCCTGACTCTGGCTTCAAGGAGCCAAATGTCTCCAGCTTCTCTGCCATGCTCTCAATGGCCGTCATCTGTGGAGACAGGAGATTGGAAAGACATTAAAACTGAGTCCTTTTCTGTCTTGAAACGCAGCAGTGTTTTGTACTTGCAAAACTAGAGTGTCCACTTTTGTTGTTATCGACATAAAAATTCTTTATCAAATTTTTATCAGATTTTTTTTAGCACATTGTTGAATCTGATTGCAACATCCAACTAAGAGCTGTTAGGTGGAGAGGGTGTAACTCAGCTGGAAATTTCCTCTTTAAAATGTTCTACGTTAATTAAAGTAGAAAAAGATAAACAGCAAAATGTAGCACCCAATATAGCGTAATGACATGCTTAATGGAAATAATATAGAATATACAGCTTCATTATTTTTTTATGTGCCATGTAATTCTTGTAACAAAGGCAAAAAAGCGATTGCAGAATTACTTGCGATACACCTAAAACTTTCTGAATGACTACTGGCAGCTCATTTACAGGTTTGTTTACATCGTTGACTGATGTGTGTTGTTTACAGGCATCATACAAGTTGAGTAGAAGTGAAACAGGTATTGGGTGCATTTTTATCATGACATTCATCAATGATTCATGCATCACAAGGTGAAACAGCTGATATGGAAAATGACAAGTGGATCTGACACTGATTCATAACTTTTCTGCAACAAACACATGTCATCTTCCCATTTATGATCAGCAGCAAGCAGCTGTGCAAATCTAAATGTTAAATGCAGCCAACAAATAATCATAAAGCATGCATGCAAT
This sequence comes from Phalloptychus januarius, assembly GCA_902982915.1. Lineage (NCBI taxonomy): Eukaryota > Metazoa > Chordata > Actinopteri > Cyprinodontiformes > Poeciliidae > Phalloptychus > Phalloptychus januarius. The sequence continues at coordinate 30,158,922 of CADWAE010000133.1, forward strand.
AAATATACACACACACGCACGCACACAGAGGGGATTACAGACTACAGCCAATCTACTAATGAAACTGAACATTTACTTTCATCAGAACTCTCCAAGGAAATGTGTGCTGGGTAGACGCACATGAGCAGAAAAAAAAAGCTCTGGTGGTCTTAGTTGATTAACTGCCTGGAAATGTGCACAAAACGGAAACTATACGTATGTGTGTGAGACAGAGGAATGTGTCTATAATGTGTTTTTATGTGCGTCTATATGAGTAAAGAGCATGCACGATGTATGTGAGGGTGATTCTACCAGCTCAGTGCATATCTGTGTGTTTTCAGGTAGGGTTGTGTGTGTGTATGGGGTGGGTGTGTGTGTGTGTGTTTTGAGCAGCGTGTGTGTGGCAGAGGAGTGATTCATGTCCACTGCTGGGCTGTAAACCATTCTGTGCACAATGTGGGCAGACAGCACATTCGTCAATATGAAAGATGTTGACATTACTGATCAAGGGCCAGACACGGGTAATAATGATATCGCTGTGCTGAGAGGGGCGGGATGTTGGGGAGGAGAGGGGGACTGCAGAGGGAAAGAGAGGTGGGGGTCTCAGTAGGCCGCAGGGCCTGTCAGACCATCGTAGACACACACACATGCACACACACGAAGTTTTTCTTTTTTTCTTCCATCTTTTAAAGGGGCCACACAAATTTGCATTATTTTACGTGTATTGAATTTTCAGCCTGTTTCTTCTTCTTATTTCAATAAGGGGACAAATCAGTGTTGATTCAGGTCCTCCACTGGAGCCCTGCTCCAACTCTGACATTCCATCTCCTGCTTTCACCCCCTGTCACTCTCAGGCTTCTCGCCAAGAATGACAAGACAGGGAGAGAAGAAACAGAGGATGAAAACCGGAGAAGAAGAATATGATGGAGGACTTGATGATTACAGGAGGGGGAAAAAAGAGGAATGCAACAGGAAAGAAGAAAGAAGAAGAAGAAGAAAAAACATGCAAACGAGGCAGTGAAGCATCTGGAAGAAAGAGGAACTGATGGTTGATGGATGGCGCCGAAGTTCAGAGTTGGGAGCAAGTGATTAAGAGTGACGGCCGAGTGTAAAGTTCCTGCCGCAGCCGTCGACGGTCCCACCGAGGGAGGATGTGGAGTGTCAGGACTGTTTGATTATGAATATGCCAGCGTTACACGGCATGAATCAAAGTGCGACAGAGAGAAAGCCAGAGCGAGCATGACAGAGATGAAATGCTTTCACATCTTTTCTGGAAATACAACATGTATCTCATCGGGCTTGTTTCAGAAACTGCGAAGAAGTCAGTTTGCCTGCCTCTCTTGATGAGAATCCATAAATTTCGGGAACACTAGGGCCTCTACGGCTGTCGGCAGTATCATATTTGTCCGATAAGACTTTTCTTTGAGCTCCCTCTCGGCTCCATCTACTGGGGAATTCGGAACTAAAACTGTTTTTTAGTACTGCAAATCCTGATCTCTGCCAAGATTTTCAAATATAAGAATTTATATGTTTCACATAAAACATGAATATTGCTACCAATAACTTTCTGTTATTGGTAAATAATTTACTAATTTTCTTAGCCAGATTGTACAAAACCAGTCTGACAAGTGTCCCCCAGAGTCTGTTGTGCATGTTAGTTAGTTTGATAAGGTCACTATTTGACCACCTTCATCTCTGTGCAAGACACCAACACAAACCCACCCACACTTCTGGGCGATCATAAACAGAAATGCATACCTCCCGAAACTCCCTGTCTTTTCCCTGGAGGCAGCACGAATGTGTCTGTGAAGTTGCTTGTTGCTATAGTGTCGCTCTGGGACCAGCACTTGATTGGCTATCTTCAGATGTCAGTGATGCTGTTAGGGCCTTAATTAGTGAGATGCATTCTCAATTGTTGATCTTTATCGGGAACCAGATGTTTGGAGGGAGGGTCTGCCCCCTCCTCCCACCTCAGCAGAATCCCAGAGAGACTGTTACCCATTCGCTAATGCAGCAAAGACACACCCAAATCCCACCAACCACTACACACACACAAACAAGGACACCTTGCATTTATCCCTCCCATCCACTCCTGTAGAGAAAAGAAAAAATCCCTCTTCATTCACCAGCTAAGCAAACACATGTTAAGAGCTGTTAGATGGAGAGGGTGTAACTCAGCTGGAAATTCCCTCTTTAAAATGTTCTACGTTAATTAGAGTAGAGAGTAAATGTAAAGATGTTACCTCAAATAAATAAAGCATGCTCAGTTACAGTGTCTTGCAAAAGTACTTTATGTCCCTTATGGTGTGATGTAATTGACTTATATATAGTAAAGCATGATTATGTAGTTGAGAGTACAAGATAAATTGTTCTTGAAAATTTTAACAAAGAAAAAAAACTGAAACGTGTGGCTTGCATTTCTATTCAGCCAGTCAAAACCCAGAAGAGGCACCTTTTGCTGTGACTCTGATGGACTTTTCTGTCCAAGCTAAAATAAAACGTGCCTGCAGTGTGATGCTGCCAATACATCACTGTTGAAATGAAATCTGACACCCATTTGGACCAAAAAAGTTTCATTTTCGTTTAATCAAACCAGAGCAAATTCAGCGTTTGTTCTCAAACAACCCTCTACAGGCTTCATCTGCTAAATAAAATAAAAAATTTAATATGCAAATAAGAATCGTAGTGATACATCAGACAGGGATCCCACTTTATGCTGTGCTCATGTGTGATGGTGAGAGGCTGAAGCCATGCAAACGTCCTTGTGTAAACTCCTATTCAGTCCATGCATGAGTTATAATTGAGGATCTGACTGGTAGAGAAACAGCACTCCAGGTCAAAAAGGAACTTACCCAAGTTCTCTGATCTGGCAAACGAAACTGAGGGGCGGAAGAGAGGGAAAAAAGAAGGCAGTCAGAACCAAGACGTGGTGGATGAATCAACACATATTACTACAGAGAGGAAGGAGGAATCTTGGTGCAATTAACTCTGAATGAGCAATGGAGTGTCTGTCTCTTGTGCTATGGGAGAGGCTTGACTGGAGAGACTAATAGTTTCCAACACGTTCTGGTGTTCAATAAGCTCATTATGGGACGTTACAATTCCAACTGCAGAATATAATCTAACCCAGTATTGGCTCGTAGTAAAATTTCCTGCCAGGAAATAATGAGATGAATCACTCAAGGTTTTGAAAAGTATCCCCAGTCCCCTAAGTTTTGCAAACTCTATTTTAACATGCTGCTCACAACTGAGTCAGGTGACCGATATTGAACCCTCACTAAAGTCTACAGGAGAACCTCTCGCCTAGTCTGGCTTAGACCTACGCAAGTCTGGCGTTTGTGGGAATGATTTGTGTGTCCAGACATCATAAAGTCATAAAGATGGCCTAAGCACTCTGTTAGTGTTTCTACTGATAGGACACCTCATTAGGGCGTGTGGGACGACCATGTGGCTGCTGCAGGCTGGGCCATGCCGCAGTCTGGACAGGAGACATAAATCAGACAAATGAAACAGCCTGTAAAAACCAGACCTGAAACGGCCTGAAAAAAGGGAAGGGAAAAGAAAAAAAAAATCATACGCCTGAGAAAGTGGTGTTTTCACTTTCCGACGGACCGTTCTCACCCGCAGGGTAAGATTGAACAAATGAACGTGAAAGCGACGTGTCATATACCCACACACGCACACACACTGGAGTACATACGCAGACACAAGCCTTCTGTGGAGCCTCACACTGAAAATGCTGGCACAGAAAAGGCAGGGGCAGAAATCACTGCTTTAAGAGCATATCATTTTTTTATATTGTAATCAAAGACACATTACGAGAAGATGTGTCACAATGTGGCCTTTCTTTGTGCCACATCTGGTTTAGATAGTCAACAATGGGCTTAACAGGCAGTAGCTTGTATAAAACTGGGGGTGCATACTTATCCTCATTAATTCTGTTTGGCCAGCCTGGGACACCCATTGTGAATAGGAGCCTCTCAGAAAAAAAATCATAATATTCACCGACAGGTCAGCGCCACATTGCCCTCTCATCTATAAACCTAGTTTTCAAGAATCTAAGATTCAAGTTGTAGTGTGGCTAAAGTCCTCCAGAATTTAGTTGATTTAATCAAATTCATCTGAATTCCTGTCATTACAAAAGACGACCTAAAGGAAGGTGTACTAACACGGTCTGTACCCTACGCTGCCCAAGCTTCTACAGTGGTATAGTTAGAACTTACTTGTGGATGGAAAAGGAAGCCTGGAGTTGGCCGCATGTACTTGTCTTTCAGAGTCTCAAACGGATCGCTCATTCTCCTCTTCTCAACCCTGCTAATGGTAGATTTCTATCAGCTCGTGTTGACTGCATAACCATAAACAGAAGTGCCCGTTTCTTACAATATGCAATTAATGGAGATACTGGGAATAACAATACCTGTAGATAGGGTCCATGAAAAAAGGGGTGGGCCTGGCATGCTGTAAAGAGGTGTCTGCTTTAGGAACATCCACTGCTCTCTTCTCCTCTTCAAAGCTTTTGTTCTTCCTGGTCTCCTCCTGACATGCAATCGGTCCACGGCCCCGGGAACCCAGGCTTAGATCGAGTGGCTGGTCCTGACCAGTAACATTTGCGACATCAGTTTTGGTGGGAACAAACAGGGACAATTTGCTCTCCTTTCGCTTGGTAGTGAGGTCAAATGGTGACTCAGATGACTTGCTTTGAGCCTTCTTGCAGTCATCTCCTGGCGACTGTGGCTCACCCTTCACGCCTGTTGGTCTGAGGTCCCTGTCTGGCAAAGGGTAAACTGGTGGAGAGAAAGTCGGGAAGAAAGGCAGTGGAAACATGGAGGGGTAGGGCAGAGACCCAACCTTCTTGTCCTGCAAGCCAGCCAGCCCAGCTGAGCCAAAATATTTCTCTGCAATAGAGGCAATGGCCTTAATAGAGTCATTTACAGCCCCTGTTACAGCCGTGTGCTCATCTAGTGACGACTGTATAAGGGATTGGCCTGGAAAGCCTTTAGCAGTACTGCTCCCTATCAAGCTGGGGCTTTGAGGGTCTCTCTCAGTGGCCTTTCTCCTGGGACCTTTGCCATTTTCTCGAGCAACTCCCCTCTCCCTTTCACTGTCCATGTCACTTTCGAGTTCAGAGCCCGTTGTGCTCTCAAGATCACTCCCACTTGGTGTGCTGACATCGTCCACATCACTGCTTTCAGACTGGTCACTTTGCTTGTTTTGCTGTTTTGTGGACACTGAAGAACCCTGATTGGGAAGTTCTGAGTCTTGGATGTCGTTTCCAGGTGAACTGCCATTTTTGCATAGAGCTTTTAACAGTTCTTGAGACTCCAGAGCACCAGGGCTCGGAGGAAGCAACGGGCTTTTGCTCAGTTCTACACCAGGCCCTGTAACAGGTGCATGAGCTGTCTGTCTGACAGGAGCAGAGGTGGCAGGAATGAGCTGTGGCCGGTGATATAGTCCAGAAGGAAACAGGCCGGGGAAGCTGAAAGGAAATGCTGGGGCTGCAGGGAAAGTAAGCCCACTATGGTGGCGGCTTGCGCCGAAGTAATCAGCAAGTCCAGCGCTGCTGTGACCGAGCGTGAGAGCTGATTTGTCTAAGCCAGGGGTACCAGGGAGTGGTAAACCCTGCGCAAACAACCCCCCTGCTGTGAAATGATTCTTTCCTTCACAGAAACGCCGATGTTTGTTGAGGGACGAGGTGGTGCTGAACATTTGCCCACAGTCCTTGCATTTTATCTGTGTGCGACAGTCAGCATGCATGCGTTTGTGCCGGCAAAGGTTAGAGAACTGGGTATAGGACTTGTGGCATACCTCACCTGCAGGGACACAGAGACAGACGGAGAATGCATTAATGCCCATGACACACTGAACCATAAACACTAGTGTGGAAAAGATAACATGTCTTCATAGCTCTAATTAATATCCATTAGAATGACTAAATGTGGGGAGGAGGAAACACTATTAGTGCTTATGCTCATTTTCCCATCACTGTGACCATTTAGTTTCCAGCAAACAAAATTAAAAGATGTGTCCAGATCCTGGCATTGTGAAGGAATCTGCTTGGCTGATGATATGAGTCAGTCACTGCCACTCATCACCTGCACATCAAACCAGATTCCCAGGAATCCTCTGGCCATTGTCCTCGCAGGGACGCTCCCAAGGAGTCCACAAACAGTCACACGTAGACACTCATATGGACAGGCAGGCACATTCACAGAATATTCTCATAACACAAAGAAATGAAATCGCACACACCCACACACCCCGGCATGTAGACATAAAGATACACACTTTCTCAGCCGCATGCAGTACAATGGCTCTATTTTAAGTTTGTAAAGGAAGCAGAGTTGAATGAATCCTATCCTGCAGTCCAGTTCCCAGGGACAGGTCTCACGTCCTCTGCTGCCTCTCTTCCCTCTCCCCCCTGGGCCTCTTGAGTCAGCCCCTTAGCCCCTCACCTTGTCTCCATGCCTCAGGCCATGTCATCCTGCTCTTAGTGACCTTCCCACAGTCAATTGGGCCGTCACACTGTCTTGGCACCGATGTACAGTAACAACACCCGATCCAAAAACAAACCAAAATCTGATTTTATCTGTCATCACTATTAATATGTCAGATCTGTGTTTGACATACTATTGGATATTAGAAGAGTTGAAAAAGACACATTTATATTGTTTTCTATTTTCTTTTTGCAAGTCACAAATGTCAGTTGTGAGATACATATCGCTCCTAGTTGTCTGGTTCCACGCAATTGGATTCTTTATAGATTTGTTGTTCAGACTTTTAATAAGAATTTGATTGTTGGAGGCTTATGTTCACATATGTGTGTGATTGATCTAGCTCAGACTGGTATTGGATGTTGAAATAGAGGTAAGGGAAATTTTATGGCTCACTCTCCAATTAGACTTCTGCATACTTTGGATGTCTTCCAGGCAAAAGAGGCAAATGAAAGAAATGGGGAGGAAGAGCAGTATTTGGGGAAACACATTTACATAAACAGTCTTTAGAGGACTCAGATTCAGAGAGCAGGAGCAAATGTTGTGCTTTAAGGATCTATTTTTTGAAGAATGAACACTTTATGTCATTAGCATTCAAGTGCCGAAGCAGTCAAAATGCCCAAAACATTTTGAACAAAAAGACAATTTGTCACTTCCTCTGCTCATAACCTTTCTTTTTATTATTTTGACTATATTTCGTCATATTTTGATTTTTGATGGTTTGCACATTTTTGTACAGTTGTAAAAATCTCTCTTGCCACGCAACCATCAGACCCAGACATCATAGGTATAGACAATAAAGACTATATCACAAAAGCATCCTACTCTGGCAGAGGCTAAGTGCACTTTGAACCACGACTTAGCTGCAACTCCTCCCCTGCAGCAGACATGGCCACTGAGGTAGTCAGATTCCTTTAGATCAAGCTGAAAAGTCAGAGAAGCTATAAAGTGTGTGTTTAACAAGCAGGGCTACAGGGCCTGAACAAACTTTAACAAAAGTCTCTTGATCATAAATCATAAATAATGTGACATTTATCGACACACGGCTCACACGTATTACACACCAAACGTGAGATCTGATCCATAACATAAGTGACGTAATCAGGAGTCATTAAACTGAGGACAAATCATGTAAAAACATTTAGGAGAGAAGAATGGGAGAGGAGTAATAGAGAGTTGAGCGCTTCCGTCTCACAGAAAAGTGTTAAGACACACACATCCTCGACACATTGCGTGCACTGAGATACAAACAGAACCCTGGTGAACGTACAGAACTTCTTTCCAAAACACATACATGTCCTTCAACGGCAGTCGGTCAAACAAACATCTTACAGACACACACATGATCTTGTCCAGACAGCTGTCACATTTCTCTGTCTTTTTTTTAACACAGCCATTAGTTGTTTTTAAACCTGCATATTTCCTGCTGATTACAGCAAATGGACTATTCGCAGGGCTGTACATGTGGTTGCTATTTATGAGGAATGGTGAACATGGACGAGGCAGGAGAGGAGAAAAAGAGAGAGGGGAATAATGAGGTCTTCAATGGAGATGCAGTCATTCCTGCCTATGCATATATATATATTTATATATGTGTGTGTGTGTGTGTGTGTGTGCCTGAAACGCAGGGTGCATTAAGTGTGTTGACAGGTTTGTATAAGTTTGCATAAGTATAAAAGAAGGAAAGAAAAGAAAAAGACTGAAGGGGCAAAGGGAAAAGATCACAGTGCTTCAGGGGAAGGAGAAGATCAGATCTCTTGTGGTAGTGAAAGTGTGAAAGGTCAAAATGTGTTTGGGTCTGGCTGGTGTTGACGAGAGGGGACGTAAGTGTATGCTTAAGTGAGCAGGCATCCTCAAAAAAATGGCTGTTATCCCCTCTGTCTTCACCATATCACACTTGGTCACTGTGACCAATTGGCAGGCTGGTATTACTATACAAGCAGAATATGAAGGTGCTGAGGCAGGAAGAAAACAAACTCCACCATTCTTGTTTAGACATAAATAGTACAAAAAAAATGTCAGAGTAAATGACGTTACAAAAAGCTGAAAAAAGATCAATTACAGTTTCTGCAAAATCATCATTTTTTTTGTCATGAAGTCGTGTTGTTATTGTTATAATGTACTGAGGAGACTTACATAGGTAGGGTCTTAGTGACTTACACATGAAGGGCTTGACACTGCTGTGAATGTGCTTATGCTGCTTGAGGCCCGAAGACGTTGCAAACGTCTTTCCACAGTCAGAGCAGGCATGGGCCCGAGCCCCGACGTGCTGAGAGCGAATGTGCCTCTGCAGGTTACTGGGGTCTGTGAACACCTGCTGGGGGAACAACCAAAGAGACACACAGGGGAGTTACTACGTGATTCAGCCAAAGTGTGCAGAAAAAGAAAAGGAGTGCGTAGAAAAGAGGCATTTGTTAAACAGTCCCTTCCATCACTTTACCTTTGAGCAGTTTTCACATTCATAGTGCTTGCCACTGTCATGCGACATCTGATGTCGGATTAAGTTTGATTTCCAGTTGAAAGCCTTAGGACACTGATCACACTTGTATTCCCTCTCCTCAGAGTGCGACTGACTGTGGTTCTCCAAACTGCAGCAAGACAAAATGAGAATCCAACAATCAGAATTTGTCAGATTGCTTAGGGTGCCTTACGAAAGTATCTACCCTCAAACTTTCTCAAATTTTGTCATTATCTTCTGCCTTGTATTTCAGTCAATCTATCTTGCCATCAAAACTCTCCTTCCTTACTTTAAGCACAACTTCTAATGACATTGTCTCAGCAATTTCTGTTGACTTTTCTGCTGTAATTTAAAGGTGATGTACTAAACATCTTTAAATTACAGCAGAAAAGTTGAGATATTCAAGGCTTAAATTCTTATCATAACCTTACTCCCCATTAAAGTTCTCCATAACTCTGTCACTGATGTGTCTGTTGTGTTCCTTGCTCTTGAGGATATTGTTGCTTACTAACATCGTCAAGCAACCTGCCATATTTAAAAAAAGATTTATTTACATGCATATGGTCTTCATTTCCTAATTGGGTGATGTTTGAAAGCAGTAAATTTTATTCAGTGGTATCATGGAAAGAATCGCTAAACACATGCCAGATTTTTTAGGTGTTTGAAGAGGACATATATTTATTTCTACAGTAATTGGATGTTTCTGTTCATTACATACCTCTGGACATCAGGGAAGACCTGGTCACACTCCTTACACTCGTGTAGGCCATGAGACATATGAAGGGGCCGCAAATCTTGAGGTTCTTGAGCTGTCAGGTCAGCGTCCCCTCCTACGCATAAAAGAAGAACATAAGGCAAGACACACAGAGGCGTAATTATCCCTGAATTTTACAAGATGTGCAGAAAATGCACAGAGATTTGTGCGGCGTATTGCAAAGCTCATTCATCCCTGATTCAAACTTTCTAAGATCTCATACCAAATTCTTTCTCCAAATATTTCCGATGATGCTCTACGTTTAGTTCTATCAGAAGTTCACATTTTATCGTATTTGAATGGTATTCCTTAAATATCCAACTGCTATTTGGTTACACTCCACTCAACTGATGTGGGAGTTTGTTTTACTAACAGTGATATAAAACTGATCACTCTGTTACTTTGTCTGCCATCTTATGCAAAGGACATTAGGAACAGCATAAGAAATCTGAGAGGGTCTGAACCCCCTAACATACACTGCCTATACTTAAAACAAGTTGGCACAATTACACAAATAAATGAAGCTATGTTCCACAAGGTTATTTGACCCAAAACCTAAATTATATGTTTTTCCTTAATTGCTCCTTTTTCCACAATGAAAACTAATTGTGATTTTGCAATAAAATATGATTAATTTTCCATATTACCTACTTCCAGTTTCAAGTAACAACATCTATCATGTACAGGTTTAGAAAAATCTCCGCTTCCTATTCGTAGACTCATCCTTTCACAGTTTATTCCTCTGTGATCTCCACTTTAGCACCTAACACACATATCTGTTCACCCTCTCCAGCCGCTCATCCATCTTGTCACTCAACACGGCTCAGAGTTTACAGCAGCATAAAACAGGCACGGCTGTTTAGAAACAGAAGTCAAACCTGGGTTGAGGAAAGCAGAGGGAGGCATCCCACACGGCTCCTTTTGATGATCCAGCAACTCGTTGCGGGACTCAAAGTGCTGGTCGCAGTCCTCACAGCGGTACTGCCTCTCCTCTGCATTTGAAAAAAAGAGAAGCTTTTGTAATACGAAGTGAGATGTCTAAAAAGATGAGCATTGAAAGTGGAAAAAGTTGTGTATTTGTGTGTTTGATGCATACCATGAATATCAGGAGCCATTGTGTCGCAGAAATACTCTTCCGCCTTCATGAAAAGTAGTAGTTCCTCGCCAGGAAAAATCTCTCTAGTAACTTTGTAGAAGATCTGTAACACACAGTATATGTATTTTATTGATTTAAAATATAATAATGTTTTAGATAAAGGTAAGATAAGCCAGCACTAAACAAATCTACTGATGTAACTTGTTCAGTTCTTGCAGCTCGTCCTGGTCTAAGGAAAAGGAAAAGTGTCAATAAAACAAGGGAACGAATTCTGACTTTAATCTCAAAATGCTGAGATTAAAGTTAAAAGAACAATCAAAATTCTGAGAGAAAATCTAAATTTCCTTTTTTTCAGCGGCCCTAATCTTCTTCCGTACTGGTCGAATGTTTATAGCACAATTTATATTTTTTACACACTACCACATTTGAGCAGCAGCGAATGTCCCTTAAGGTAGTTCCTGGTGCATAAACACACACATAAACACACAGATTTCCACAGTTGTTTACATGGTTAAAATACCACAAAGCTACCGCAAAGGATTGCCATGCACACAAAAATACACTCACTCATTAACTTGTAATTAATCATCTTATGAGACATCCATCTTTGAATATATGAATGAAAGCACAAACAACCATCCTACTGAATAAATACACAGCCTCATGACGACGCGCTGCAAAAAATTACCGCGGGCAGGAAGTGGTAAATTACTGTGTGGAGAGAAAGCTTGCTAATTCAACAGCGAGCAAAATAAACAAGCAAACTGCTGAAGAAGCGGTTGAGTTAAATTAAATTCATCAGCTAAGGAAGAATCTCCAAGCAGGAAAGTAAAACCACCTCAACATGCTTTCATTTTAAACCAAGACTTGCTCCCCAAATGTCTTCTCCAAAACATGCAATCAATATGGCATGTGCTGCACAAAGGCAGCAGGTGAGTGTCTATTTAGGCAAAGATGGGGGCGGTCACATTAAAGAATCAGCTGAGAGACCCTGTGACTGCAGAGCTTCCCATGGACACACAATGGCCTTTCTCTGCAAAACAATCACACATGGGGTTATTTTCAGCACGCTTTGGACGTTAAACATATCAACTTCCTCTGCTGTGTCAACATGACAATGATGATGGAGGAATTTATTAGAAATGCATTGGGGGATTGATGTGAAGCGGGTGAGAAAATGCTTCTGGGAAGCCGTGGATCACAGGTAGGCGGTTCATGAAGGGAGTTCTTGAACAACGCGGCTGCAGCAGCAGAGCCACGGCGGCTCCATGTCAGGTAGCGATAAGCATCTTAGTCGAAATAAGGATAATGAGGCATTCTGTAGCACAAAGTGTTGTTGTGTCTGTCATTGTTCTTACGTCTGGCAAATGACATCATACTCAGAATTGCATTAGCAAGTCAGGCTGACCAAAGCAGAGCTTTTTGGTAAATCATGCAGTCATACAGCATCCAATAAAAAAAGACATTTAAAAACAGTAAGATATCATGGAAAATATTGCTACAGACTGAAAAAAAAGTTCACAAACTTTAAATATTCAGGAATGTGTGGAATATTTTCATTTCGGTGTTTTGGAGACTTACAGGAGAAGGTTGGTAAAAGAAAATTAAAAGCTACCATGTTCGAGATTGCTCTAGGCCGAAAAAATGTGAAGGCACTTGTTTAAACTGTATTAAATATTGTTGGGCTGTCAGTGCCCAGTTATCTAACGTTAGGTACAATAGGCCTTGCAGATGTAGTGGGATCCCAAGATATTGAACTGCTACACCGTTCCTTATTATCTTGAAGTCATTCTAGTGAAGCACGATCTAGTTTTTGTCTTCCATGAGCCCTGAAAGGAATATATGCATTTTAGTACATTACTGCCTAACTTTATTGATAATTGTATGAAAAGATGTCAAGTAGAAGCTAAATCAAGTAGAGATTGATAATTTAAACATAGTAAATAATATTTATGTCTAGTGTATAAGTTCTGGTGTAGCTAAAATAGGCTAAGTAATTAGGAATAACACCAGATGGCAGAAAAAGGTTTCAAATATGATCTTTGGTAGGTGTGGAATCTGCATCAACAGGCATTGGTGGCTGCATCGAGGCTGGAGATGCTTCGTCATTTTGAGAGTCTTGACCAACAATGATTGTTTGTCAGACTGATTGAATAACACTGAGTCGCAAAGAAGAGGCCTTCTCAAATCTTAAGCAGTGTGCTTAAGCAGAGACAAAGAACTGGTGACAGACTGACAGACACTTACTAAATGACACGTGCCGTGAGTGACTAGCGAGCGCTTTGAAACCTCCAACAGGAGATTTTTAATTAGTGCTGCATTTGATCATTTCTAGTATCGAATCTAAAATACTATATTGAGCACACTGTTTGTTTAAATACCTTTTTAAAAAATAAGCATTTCAAATAATTTTTTCTCATTATTATGACTGTAGATCAACTACAAAACTTACATTTTTGGATGAAGTAAACTTGGTATGGAATACACATGAATTATGTATGTCCAATATTGGTACCAGATTTAAAAAAATAACTTGTGATTTAGAAAAAAAACTTTGTGGGAAAAAAGAAATGGTTCTTAATGTTGCAAAATATCTCTGCTTGTTCCTTCAGGAACCAGGGGTACATCATTGCTTCCCAGGAGAGTGATAACCCTGATATGCTTTAAAATAATATGTGTATAAAAGAGATAGCCTCCTGCACCATGTTAGAAAAACTGACCTCTTTGGTTAAAGGACATCAGAGGAGTTCAAGGATATTTGAAGAACTCTGGTGAACTATATTGAATGGGGTTGCTTGTTTTGTTTTCAGGATTTGTGTTTTTAAGTCCAATCTTAATGCTCAAAAATAATATGGGGGGGGAAAAAAGGAAACATTTAGCTTTTTCACCAAAAGAATTAAAGGAACTAAAGTGTGAGGTTTCTCGTTCATTGCCATGTTTACTTCAACTTTATTGTAAACATACAGGCGTGCACAAATGGAACTCTTAACATGCTTGAGCGGACAAACAGAACCGAGCTCCAACGAGCCGTCACCTCTGTGAGGTCACCAAAATATTGACACTACGAAACAATCAAACAGCGGTTCAAGCAGATTTGTTATTCTGTAGAAAATCCGCTCAGACGCTGATACTGAGGCTGAAGACAGAAGCTGTTGAAAACTAAAAGGAGAGCTAGGTATATAAAAATCATGAAGAATGTCAATAACACTTTTTCAAAGAGGCAAGTTTTTACATTTGGAGCATTGTGTTTAAACAAAAGTAAATTTATCATAATAAACACCCATAAGTGAAGGAAACTCTTAACAAATTGCAGGCACAGATGTCCTGCATGCTGAACTTTCCACAAGTAAGAAACTCTGTGGTCTGTGAGTCATCTTTGATAAATGAATTACTTTACAACAAAAAAAAAAGGGAATCTGCAATAGTTTAAGAACACACAAGTGGGTAAAGCATGGCAATTATGAGCGGGAGGGGAACTCTACTGCCTCCATGAAGATCACCATGGATAAACACAAACAGGTAGCAACTCTGCACGGGTCTGGAGGCACCACCAGCAAACATCCCCACCTCCCCACACAACCACACACACACAAAGACAATCCCAACAACACTTTAACAATAGCTTTAAGTAATCACTGAGTGTGAAAATCCAGGCTTTCTAAGTCAGAGCAGCGGTAAAAGGCAGTGAACACTCTGAACGTTCTGTAGTTCATAAATTTATTTGACAAAATTGTCACATACAGTTTAAAGGCTTAAGTGTCATTTATATTTGACCTTGTTGCCTTTGTTAGTGTACAATTTTTTTCCATTTATTTTTCTTATGCGCTCATAAACAGGTAATGCGATATGATTGGACTATTTGTTACGCTGTCGTCGCTGCATCTTCACTGCTGATTTCCTCAGGTGTGCCATTCGCTAACGCTATCAAAACTAAAGAAACATAGTGGGGGCAGAACTTCATGCAAAAAGCTTTAAATTGAACACTGGTTAAGCATTAAGAAAAGAAAAGGTGTGAGACAATGGATGAAATAAATCAAGAGCAAAACATGCAAAAATGCACTTTCAGATTTTGCAGGAGAATCTTGTACTTATAAAAAGACAGGCATATCAAACAATCTTCAGCTTTGTGCAGCTATTGCAAAGAAGGATTACACATTGCAGAAAGGTGGCTATATATGCCAAAAAACAACCACAGACGTGCTTTTTGCACAGAACTATGAAATGACGCAGAAGGGAATGAAGAGAATTTGCACACAAATCCAGCACATTGGCTGAATCTCAAGAAAAGTCAGCATGACTCCATTGTTCTCATATTAAGCCTTATGCTGAGAGTTACTTTTGTGTAAAGGGCTCATCAGTTTTCAATTTTATAATAAGAGTTTATTAATGAATAAGCTTCAAACTGTTATCTCTGTGAGTTACAATCAGCTCCATTGTGTGCACACTGCCACTTGCTCCAGAGCCACTTCATTGCACTCAATGCTGAGCGACAATCAATGGAGCAGATGAGATTAACTCTCATATCCTTCTGTACTGTCTTATGAAAGGCTCTTCAGGGCCTCATTGGATGATGTTAATTACACTTTTTAATCAATTTTCCATTTAGTTGAATCAGTAGAGTGAGGAGCGCAGAGAAGGGTTTTTAAGTGCTAATTGCCCCTAATTATCCCCACGACAAAACATGAGGGGATCTGTGCTCAGAGAGCTGCAAGCGTATTGTTTAGGGGCTTTCTGCAGGCTTCAGCTTTGTCTCAAAGACAAGAGCTCATGATCAACGCAAACAGCAGCCACAAAACTATTAACTGGGTTGTGTGAGTGCTGAAAAATATTTTTGCTGGAAATTAAATACAAGGAAAGGATTAAATATGCCTGTGAAAAAAGTGCAACCTTTGGAAAGTTCAGTGTGACTGACAAAGTAAGATCCCTCTGTCTTTTTCTTTAAACAATTTTTTGTCTTCTTTGAGGACTGACATATTGATACGGAAGATCTTGACTGATAAAAATTTTTTCCTATCAAATATATTATTTTTTTATAAATAAGCTGTAGTTTCTCCATAAATTAATACTTTTAAATTCAAGGTGTAAAAAGGTTATGCCAATAAAGCATATGTTCCTGATCTTTGTCAGATTTTGTTAAACTTAATTTAAAAAATGCCACAGCTGAGTGATCCGTTTATAGATGGTGAGAGTTTTTAGTATTTAAAATACTGTAGAGAGAGAAAAATATATATATTTTTAAGTATTTGGCCTGTTGCTCATTGATCAGAGTTGATCAACAAAAACTTAATCAATCTTTAATTGACTCAATAGTACATCACAATTGCCAATGAGGTCCTTACTCCTCTTCCAATTTATTGTGAAATGATTCTCTTATTTAGAGCTAAATGTGATAAATTAAATTAAGTATATATAACAGAACATATCTCATGTCGTCTATTGTAAATATTTTCTAATTTCAGTTTTGTTTCCATTACACTATAGATTATACCTTCTCAAATTATGTAGCACACATAGATAAGCAAACAAGAAGCTGAAGCAGTAAGAAGAAGTATAATCTACAACAAATCTTGTACTTAGGGGAAAAAAATGGAAGAAAACAGGGTTTGTTTCACTCATTCCTTCCTCTTCCACTCCCCTGTTCTTCTGAGATTACTCATAAACTTTTATAGTAAACAGAACTGGGTCAAAAATGAGAGGATGGAAGCCAGTTTTACACTCGTGCCGGCAGAAGTGCTTGTAAAGGCCCTGCACAAAATGACGACCAAACACACCTGGAAATTGCTGTCGTTGTAGGACAACGTCCGAACGTAAATCATGCGACAAATTGTTTCTGTCTACTAGCTAAGAAAGAGTCCCTTAAATTTGATCCTGAGGGAAGATTTTCCAATCCATCTGAAGCCCTCAGTAACACTGTGAGGCTCTTCTGCGAAAATCTGGGGGTGGTGTGTGTAATGTGTGGCGTAATCAGCGGTTTCAGGCTGAGTTTGGACTCAGCGCTTTCTCCGTGGTTGTAAAAAAGACCTGCTGGAATCAGGTACTGTGCGGCTTCAACATTTCCAGCTCGGAATGAGGAGCACTGGGAGTCATCGAAACCTCAATGAACAATTCACAGCCCTGCGTACGCACACGCACGCACACCCCAGCACACACAAGCGCTCCAGCTGAGGTTTGGACGTGGGCAAAAGCCCAAACACAGGCAACACACAGGTGTGTGCGCGCACACGCCGGAGACATAATGAAACACTCGACACACTCGCAAAAAAAAAGAGCCCCCATGTGCTTAGAGACACAGGGACAGACACACACCGGCAGAATCTGACAGCAGCTTTACAAGACCACCCCGTATAGTCTATTCATTTTCCAACGCACAGACGGGCATTGTGGGAGTCTACAGTGTGTTTTTGAAAACACCAGCGTTGGCCGGAAGGCTTAAAGACAGCACATTGTGCAGTGTTGTGACAGAGCGTGATACTTAACAATCACCTCATCATAGCCATGTCCGTGACCTGTGGGAGCCTTACACAGCCACCCAGGCAGAACGGCGACGCTGACAGCGAGTCGCACCTCGCGTCGCGGGCAGCTCGGGGAAAGCTCTCTCTGCTTGTTTGTCTCTGTCTTTTGCCAGAGTGGGGAGGTAAGCATGCATGAAAGAGCTTCTGCTCCTCTTTATGAGGCCCTCCTACTGTCTCTCGTCACTGAAATGTGTGAAAGATGAGCGGAAGATAAGTTTCGTAGAGGCTGAGCCGAATAGTTTTTGGAAAAAAATTAAACCCAAAAGTTAAATATGAGCAAAAAACCCCAAAAAACAATCAAACTGAGAAAGAGTTTGTTGAGCAATTTGAACTTAAATCCTGCACAAAAATGTCAGATGACACTGCTAAAATGTTATCTAGATGGACCACCTGTGAGATCATGTTTTCTGTTGGGTCAAGCGATGGTGCTCTAGACACACGCGTCAGGTGAAGTTTGGGCCAATGTCTTCCTGCTTTGGGAGCCTGCTGGCTGTGAGGATTACTGAGCTGAACGGGCCCTCATGTGTGCAGCACGCACCTCTCTACAGCCAGGTGAATAGCAAAAGGGCTTCAGCATTCCTGGCATATCTAAGAGTTTATATCACCAGCGTGACCGGGAAGTGTGCGGAACTATCATCCCGGGGGCAGCCGCCTCTGATCGTACCCTGTGGTCTTTATGTGGCTGAAGGCAGCAAACAAATACAGAGGTAAAATATGCAGCGATGATAATAAGAAGAGCTGTGTGTGTGTGTGTGTTGTGTCCAGGCGTTTGTCTGTTAGGTGAGGACAAAGAGTGCCAGCCGCTCATAAGACTATCTGACTTACATCACAATAACATCACTTGACAGCTCACAGCAGGCTGGATGTTGGAAAGTGCAGATACAAAATTATGGCTTTGGAGTTGTTTAAAAAAAAAAGCTGGAATTTAAAAAACCCTGATTCATCTTGCCAGGCAGAAGACACATCATTGTCTGGGGATTTCAAGAACAAGTCATTCACTTGAATTTTCTCTCCTTCTCTGGTTTCTTTCACTTTGTTGAGAAGGATTTCATGTCACACGTCAGAGGACACGTTTCCACATACCTGCTCATCTATCTGGCACGCTCTGAGGTTATGCTGCGCGGCCGCAGGGGCAAACTGGATGTGCTTCAGCCAGCTCCCTGCGTCTGGTTTGCTGGCATCCAGGCAGAACTTTACATGGCCTGACCCATCCAAGATCTGCAGAGAGGAAGAGAGAGAAAGGGAGAGAAAGAGAAAGAGAGAGGGAGATCAGACTTTGATCAGTATCAGACCAGGTTACTGTGTCCAAACACTGCCTAACCGCATACCTCCCACTAAGAAATCCCACTTAAATGTTAGGAGCTGCTTTGTGAGGCAATGCGCTCACACACAGAGACACACACACCCACACGCACCCCAACACACACACATGCACACTGAGAAATTTGCACAAAAAAAGCTGAACAAAAATACAGTAAATATTATTTTAGGAATTATAAAAAGCAGATAGGAAGTAAAAGAATTTATTTTAAAAAATCTAAATTTTTTTAAGTCGGCTTTATTTTATTTGCATACCTTAAAGAAAATATTTTAATATGTTATGTCATGTATTGAAACAACAACAGAAAGGCTGAAATTCAATAACATAATATAAAAAATCGAAAAAGTAAAAAAAAAGGAGATGATGGTTATAAAAAGATTTTTAAAATTATTTCATGTTTCAAAATCAAAACGAATTAAACAAAAAAATAACAAAGAAAGAAAAATACAACAAAAATATCATCAAAACACTAAAGATACAAAAATATTTCTTTTAATGTATATATTATTTTAACTTGAAACGAACCTTAAGTTATATCTAATACTGATGCTTAACGAATTTCATTTAAAGAAATGAATTTACAGAACTGCTCTTACTGATTTCAAAACAAAAGGAAAAGTGGTTAAAAGAATAAAAATCTTAATAGAAATGATACCAAAAAGCCTGGTTAAGAGATGCACTTTTAAAGAAAACAATTTACTAATAACGCAAAAAAAGAACTAAATTAAGCAAACCATTAGGCTCCTAAATTAAGCGGCATAAAATGTTATAACGTTGCTTTTGAAATGCTGCAGGTTTCGGCAGAGCGGTTGTAAACTTTTGCAGGGAAGCAAATCAATTGCAGGAAGTCGCCAAGTGATAAGAGTTATGAAGACAAGCCGATTGTTAGGATGCAAAACAAAATCTCTTCCAGGGTCACAAATCTGCCTGAGTGCCTTTGTGTTAGCCTTCGACTGAATAAATATTTTGCTTATAAAAAATTTTTAAAAAGCCGGAATCGGGAATCAAGAGTAAATCTTGCGCGTTTTAAATGAAGCCATAAAACTTTAAGTTTTAAATGATCAACAAGCGAATAAATCGTGGTTCAATTTAAATAATCAGTGCAGGAAAAATTATATTTTATTTCAGGAAAATTATCAATCACCTTACCGTTCAAACTCGTGTTACAGCCTCGTGGGGGATTAAAACTCCGAAAAAGTAAAAAAAAAAAAAAAAAAAAAAAATAATAACAATAATAAAAATGTTAAAAAGGCAAGCACAAAAAGTTTGGTTTAAGTATATAAAAAAATAAACTAGAACTTGTCGCTACTTCGCCAGCTTTGTGGCATCGCGGTGTGTTTCGGTGCCTCTTCAGCTCCCGGAGCTTCGGGAGTTTCCGCCGGTTCGCTCTCGGTCGCCGCGCCGCTCGCTCGCGCTTGGCTGAGGAGTAAATCCAGACGGCGCTGCTCTCCGCTCACTGTCCTACAGACATCGTGGGACGGAACTAAAACCCATCCGGCGCATCAGTCCCCTGCCAACTTTTCACTGTGTCTGCTCTGCGCGCTTCTGCTCGACTCGTCCTCTCCTTCTCTTGTCACCCCTCCTGTCCTGACGCGCCCAGGTGTCCTTCAGTAAGCCATTCAACTTTTCATTTTTCTCTTCCTCCTCACCCCCCCACTCTCCCTCCACCTCTTCCCCTCTCTCTTCCTCAGACAGCTCGGGATGTATCGTCTGCGTGACAGCAGGGGGAGATTTCGGCAGGCGGACAATTTGCGCGATGTTTCTGATTCCGCTCAGATAAAGAGGGATCCCGCGCCTCAGTCTCCATCCTTTCCCCCACGAGAGTCAAATCGGTTCGCGGGGTCTGTCTGTGTACCCCCCCCTTTGCCTCCCCACCACCACAACCATCGGAAGAGACTCGGCTCCGCAGTAAATTTTAAAGTGACAGGGGCCCGGGGTTGGAAAGGGTGAGCGGGGTCAGGGAGAGGTCGCGATGGGGGCTTATGAGAGGGATGAACTCCACGCACACACAGACAGACAGCCACACTTTAATGATTTAGCATCCACGTGTTCCCCAACTTTTACTCTCTTTTTTTTTCTTGGATGATTTTATGTTATTATGCGCCTTAAATTTGAACCTAAACGAGTTGTTTATGACAATAAGAAGTATAAAATTAGTGGCACAACATAAATAAATTGTCCATTTCTGGTTTGTTCATATTTTAGGAATCATATACGTTCATATGAATCCATTAGTAAAAACCTGAACATCACGTGGTAATTTCGGTTTGTTTTAGATCCAAAATATTACGTGAAGTTGCAAGCTTTTTCTTTTTTGTTTCTTTTTCTTGTCATGTTTATAAAAATAAACAAAACTATGAATCCACCAGCAAAGAAAAACACAAAAGTCTCTTAGGTTGTATTTAACACACATCTCAATTTAGCAAGACAGAGTATATGGTTGACCACGTGACGTCATTTCCCTTAGATGGTTAGGGTGAGTGTCCCTGGCATAGAGCTCAGAAACAACGTACAAAAAATTGCAACAACAAAATATTAATAATATCTTTGTCAAAACCAGTCAGAATTGTAGATGTCTTTACCATGAAAAATATATGCATCATCACAGTTATATTATGATATATATGAGAGGGCTATATATATGCTGGTGATTTCATCATTAATATGTCAAAAATAAAAAATATATATATATATTTGATTACTGTTCCATGTTCACTACAAAACATGCTTGTTCTAATTTAACAATTAAGCATGAAAATCTAACCACTGTTTTTTTTGTTTTTTTGTTTTTTTTTCCAGAACTGCTGCTTTGGTAAATCACTTGCCAAAAATGCATAGATCCTCTTTTCTTAGCTGGAGGTGGTCATATCACCCCAATTTTCTCCCCCATTTTGCGTGCCACTGTTGATTTTTGCCTCCCCTATTAGCCCTAACTAATTCTACCACTTCTTCTTCTTTTAGTAGGAAGGATGCATACATATTAGAACAATGAGGTAAAAAATAGGAGGACTATATTTCAAAGCCAATTCTTTTTGTGTCAGGGGAGCAATTTAACAACCACAGACTTAAGTGTTCCTGTTAAGGACCTCCAGGAAACTCCATATGGACCATTAGAACCCACTTTTTTTTGGGAGACATTGACCTAATCACCTGCTTTTTTTGTTCTTGGCAGTTTATTTTCCCCTTCATTCTTTTTCACAGCATAGCACAAAAAAAGTTAATGAACTCTTTCAAATAATCAAATCTCCCCGCTTGAAAGAAAACACTTGGAGAAATGTCTGAACCGAACGATGATTAAAAACTGCTTTGTTCTTGGTTTTGTCTCATCAAGATAAGACATGGAAATGCTACTTTGTGGAGAGTCCTTGCATAAAGTTGTCATTTTTTTAAAGCAGGCCACCCGAATCAACAGCATTGTGGGATAATAATATTAATAATAATAAAACAACATCCTCCTTGTCAGTGAGTTTATTAGGAGCCAATAAAACAGGAGAGAGTCTGATGAGAGCAGATGATGATGGATACCTCCTCAGTCTGTGACATTGACCTTCCATCACAGATAATGCCCATTGTTCTCCCCAAATCCCATCTTTTTTTTTTGTAAAGCACAGAGCAAAAACGTGGAGTAAGGACAGGAAAAAATCATGTGTAAATAAGGCAGGGGCCCCGCCACTGATTCCCATCATGTCGCGCTCCTTGAGAACCGCCAGAGAGACCCCCGGTCCGCCCGGTCATTGATTTCCTGCCTCTGCTCGACTTGTCCATTGTTGGAAGCCTTTTTAATTTAGCCATAAATTGGGAAAGCTCAAGTCGAATGAGCTGTTCTATTTTCTTCCTGTCAGGATGAGGGATTTGTTTTATGATGCATTGTGTATTAAATACAAGTAATCTGGGAAAGTGATTGCTCCAGCGGCCTCTCGGTCTGATCGAGGATCCCTGATAGGGGAGAGCAGTGTGAGGGGGCGTTCCTCTCTTTTTTGTTTTTTCCTTAAAAAGGGAGGAAATGTTTGAGGATAAACAAGTAGAGTTTGTGGCATCACAGAGGGTAAAGAGGGGTAACCTGTGGGAGAGCTCCGCTTCTTTGCCCTGTCAGGAGATGGCGTGGTTAACTAAAGCGCAACTCTTAGACGCCACTGCACTGCATTTGAACATCTGAAGATGACAATGTGATACAGAACATTTTTATGGTTTCAAATTTGTTGCTGCTTTGAAGCAATCATTGCATTCAGTCAGCACAGCCACAGAAAACAAGCTTAATCAGAAACATATATATATATATATATATGTATAAAGAGGCCAGGCAGCCTTTCAGCCTTTTACACCTAGACATGATACCAGTTGCTTTCACACTGTAAAAATGAATTTCAGGCTGTATTAAATTTTAAATGTAAAAATTATTAAAATGTGAATGTGAAATAAAAGCATTTTATTCTTGCAAGAATCATTTAAGTATCCTACAATTCCTAATCCTTTATTAATTCAAAGACACTTCTTCAACATGCATAATTTTCATTACTTAAATCAATTACTAGAAAGGATAAATATCCATTAATAACACAGATACCCCTAAACCCTAGTTTAGCCAACAATCAGCAGATTGCTGTGATTGGGACGTTTTATGCCTCACTAGCAAATAGATTTTTTTTTTTTTTTTTAAGAGATGGACGACAAACCAGACGATTTCATAGGGGAAATAGTTCAGTGGATTGTTAGTTTGGAGACTGACCACAATGAGCCAGTGGAGGTGGAAATCCTCTGCACCTTCAATGTGCAAATATCACTCCAGCTGGAAAACCATATTCCTTTTATAGGATAATAGGAATATTAACTTGGTGTATTTGTCACTGGTGGATCTGAGGCTTTAGATCTTAAATGTACAAGATTATTCTGCATTGAGAAATCAAATCACAGAAATTTCACGATGCAAACTCTGCAGATGGTTTCCCTCATGTGCTTCAAATATTTTCTCTTCATTGGCACTGTTTGCAATGTAATCCCTTAGCTTGCACAAGCTACATATGAGAGAGATGATGGAAACTGTGAAAATATAAACTGAATAACAAAGGGAGTAATAGCTTAATTTCTTGGTGGGTTTTTTTGTGAGTGTTCATGGCAAAAGCAACCAGTGTCTAATTTGTACCTGGTTTGTCCCTCAACAGTTTTGTGGGTCTTGTTAATTTCAAATAGTTCTGAGTAAACGTACGCCACAGGCAAAACCATCAAACAAAACAGATACACTGAATATATATTTTTTCTGTCTGTAGCTCTACTGTTTTTTTTTCAGCTGCTATATCTCAGTTTGTTGTCCACTCTAACAAGCCCCTCTCTGATTTCCAATAAGAAATTTACACTTTCTTCCTTGTAAGAGCAGAACATCCGCAACAAGGCGTCAAATTGTTAGATGGGACATGAAAGATCCAGCTGTACGTGCTGGAACGTCTAATCACCCAAACGTGACGCAGTAAAGCTGTAGAAAAAAAAAACCCCGATGGGGGTGAATTTAAAACTCTTGTTCATTTAATGAGGCGGGAGACCGATTTCCAGTGGCACCGCTCTGATTCCCGATTCAGATTTGCCGTAAACGCTCCTATACGTCCTGAAGTGCTCAGATGAAACGGATCTGGTTTTTATCTGAGCTACGCAATGCTTTTGTCACCACGATTGTGACGCGCTGAATTGTCCAGGGCGGAAAAGCTGTTTATCAACGAATTATACAAAGAAAACGCGCGCAGGCTTCAGGGTGCGTTAGTCCCGACTGCATCAGGGCGCGCAGCATTTCATACTTCTTTAGGTGGATTCTTTTACCCCATGCTGCACTGGGATGAAAAAATGCTGTGAAATTCTCCAAATGGGGTTGAACATCTCAGATGCTTATTTTGCTTGCGGCTTCACTTGTTTATTTTA
The DNA here is from genome assembly GCA_902982915.1 of Phalloptychus januarius. Classification (NCBI taxonomy): domain Eukaryota; kingdom Metazoa; phylum Chordata; class Actinopteri; order Cyprinodontiformes; family Poeciliidae; genus Phalloptychus; species Phalloptychus januarius. The sequence continues at coordinate 30,183,437 of CADWAE010000133.1, forward strand.
GGCGCTCGGTCACGCAAAAAAAAAAAAATACAGTCATTCATAAATGGATGCCGAGCATTTTTTCATGATCAGATAGTTTCATATTCTTTGCTTGATCCGAGGTTCTGCCTTACATGGGGCCAGTTTTTATTTTTAACTCTTTGGAAAGCTTTAAAGCAATAATCGTCTGGTGCGAGAAAATGGTTTGGGTGAAGTGGGATGAAACGGGCTGGACATGGCAGACGGGAGGGGGTGATGGAGAGGAGAAGGGAAGAGGGGGGTCCCCGCGTGGATTGAAAACTGACTCCGGCACAGTGAGCAGGGCCTGTGCCGCTGCAGCCGAGGGGCCACATGGAAGCACTGGTGAAGGCCTGCGCGGTGCATTCCTGCACATCCTCCAGGAGAGCGAAAACGAAAGAGAGAAATGAAAAGAGAAAGAAAGAAAGAAAGAAAATATCGCAGCCAAATTCACATGAAATAGGCCCACCATTCACGGTCAGACCTCCTATTGACAGAGACTAAAAGCTGCATTAAGTCTCCATCATGAGCCTGTATAGACGCTCTCCCTCCACCCACTTCCCTGCGCGTTTTATTTTGCTTAGATGTGGGGCGGCTCAATCAAGTGGTGGGAACTTATTCAAAGCGCAAAGCGAATAGTTTGCACAACACTCTGCAACTTATTCTTTAATTAGCACATCCATCAGCCGCTAGGCGCTCACAATGCGTTAAGTGTGCAACTTTGAGGCCCCTATATTAAAGGATAAGACTGGGTGTCCGCATATCCCAATTAGCATTAAAACACAGCAGCGGAAATGAAAGGAGAAAATGTAAATAAGAAATTTCCTCGGCTCTGGAAGCGGGCCCGTTGTGAGCGGCGTGTTAATCTCCACCTCGGTAATTTGGTATTGCGGGAGAAGACAGAAGCCCTGCTGCTGTGGCCTGCACTTCATAAATCACTGCTTTATGTGGACAAGGTCAGCACCCCCCTCACCCCCTTCCCCTCGTCTCTCTCTAACTCTCTCCCTCTCTCTCTCTGCTGCAGTTGGCCCCTCCCGGACCCTCCGCCATGTTTACCCGGCCGCCCGGGGGCCCTCAGGACCAGAGCGGCTCACTTCTAATTACTTTGGATTATTTTCATTTGCCGGAGGTCAGCCAGGCATTCCGGCAGAGTCGCAGAGAGGATGATTTCTTGACAAATTCTGCGGCCTTTCATGAACAAGCGTGCCGTGTTTGCTGAATTAGCACAGGGTCATTTTGTCTGTCTCTGCCCTTTGACAACTTCTTGCAGACCTTGCAGACATTTCATCACAAATGACAGTAGTTTGGTTTACTTACCTGAGCAAACATTTATACAAATAATCTTCATAAACAAGGACATTTATTTTTTTTAAAATTAATTTCAATGGGTTAATTCATAGAAAACAAATAATAGAAGAAATTCTCAGTACTACTCTCAAATAGATGCATATGAACATATATTTTGTAATAGTCAGTTTTTATACAATGACTATTTTATTCCTGAATCTAAAAATCTTTTCCATTTAGGTAGACAACTTTACATCAGAAATTTGGCAAAATAGAAAAAGGGAAAAACTTCTGAAATCTGTACTGTCGTGGTAAAAATCCTGGAGTAGGCACTCCAATAAAGATTTGTAAAAAATGTAAAAAAAAAACAAACACTTTTTTAAAACCCTGTAAAATATTTTCCCTCAAATATAACCTTTAGTTTAAGTGCACCGATTTAGTAAAACAAAATGTCAGGTTAAAACGCTACTGCTTTCTATGTAAAATTTCCAATGCCACACTTATTGGCAAGCACACAGTTAATACACTTACACAGCACTTAGTCATCTTTAGCATTGCAGAAGGCTGAAGCACAGAGAGGGATTGTTGACCTTCCTTCATGCATAATGTTTCGAAATAATCCACAGTCCTGAGTCACTTCAGATAACACCCAATGATTTATAAGACTTAAGAATTAGGTAACTGTGGGTCTTTTAAATTACTTCTGTGTTGGGCTTTATGTTTTGGATGGTCATCTTATTGACAGAATCAATGGAAACACTATTACATTTTTCTGTCAGATTCAGAGGCCACCATATATATTACTTAGTAGAAATGTCTTAGTATTTTAAGGAGTTGGTGGTGCTATGCAGTTTAAGAGAAGATTTAATGGCCTTTTGGAAAGGAAACTAGCCCACAGCATCACAGATCCTTTGCTACACTTTACAGATTCAATAAGGTACTTTTATGTCTGTTCAGCCTTTATTAAAGATCACAATCACTAGTAGCACTGGTGGCTTGAAAAGAACATCTCTTGCCTCATTCCAGACTTCATGGCTCTAATCATCTGAGATAGAGTTTAGTAAACATTTGCGATGGTAGAACTGAACAGGCTTTTTCCTCTGCATACAGATATAATCTTATGGTTATTATGGTGACTTGTTGACACCAAGAAGGCATTATTTCATGCAGTTATCTGTCAATAAGTTCTGGAAAGTTTATACCTGGCTTAACATCCTGCATATTTTATGTTAGCGCCTAAATAAAATGTTTTAACCACTGGTGTGACTGATAATGCAGAACATTTTTCTAAACATTCAATGACAGGCTGTGCAACTGTAGTTATTTTATATATACTACATTCTCTTTAGAGGTGCCATTTATAAGACTTCTGAGATTTTTATTGATGCATTAAGTTGATGTCTGAATTTTTATTTTTATTTCTGCAGATAAAAGAACAAACTCAGCAGCAGGATATACTCTTAGTATTTTTAGATTCCCAACTTTCAATCCCTCACTTTACAACATGATCAATGAAAATATTATGAAAAGAAGAGTGGATTGACATGTCGTTTGGAGGTACATGGCCAAGAATGATAAAGGGTCTTTCAGAGAAAGCTGGAGAGGTGAAGTTTGATGGTAAGTGGTATCAGTGACGTACGCAGGCTTTGGTAATCATAGATATTTCCTCTGCAGAGCCTCAGAACACAGGCCTGCACTGTATGTGAGCTATTGGGTGCGATAAAGCTGCACAAGAGTCAAGAGGTCACGTTTTCCAAGCATAAATTCAGCGGGCATGTAGCTCCTATACATACAGACGGAGTGGAAACTCAAACAACTTAGCGCAGCCTTGCAGTGGAGAAATGGGGACGTAATTAGAGCATGTTGCCTTTTGCCACAGGGAGAACAAATTGGCTCTACGGTGCTCATAGATATCATCTTTAAAAGAGCTTTATTTAATGTCCGACTGGTAAAGTGGTACACGGCCCCTTCAGATGTTCAAATGACTCACATTTATTACATTTATTGAGACCTCTTCTCATGTTTAAAGTTTGCTTTCTGCGGTAATGGTTGGACAACTTGCCTTTCATGCTCTGCGTCCAGTTGGAGGGCTAATACTTTAATGACGAAGACGATACGGCAAGTGGGGCATTACGCAACTGCTCCATATTGGTTCAATCACAACAGGAAAAACACAATAATTTTTAAAAAGGAGAATAACCTGCTGACATAATGGACTCAAAACGATTTTTCACAACGTAATTCCAATATAGAATAAAAATAATTCTTGTGTAATTAGGTAGAACTCTTCTGTGTGTTAGTTATTAGGTATTTTTCAAACATTTCTTGCTGCTCTTTTAAGAGCATCACCAACTATGACCAAAAGTTACTTTATATTAAATTTGTGTTTTCTTTCTCCTTGCTATGAATTAGATGTTAATGCTAAACTGAGTTCTAGTTAACAAAAATCTGTAAAATATTAAAACAAACACTCTGTGACAGAAAAATAAACTTTTCCATAACTGCTGGTTTGGGAGAGCATGGAAAGTTTTACACGATACAGTCTCAGTTGTCCACTCTTGTTTGAACCATCAGATATGTTGATCAATGCTCCCCAGGCTTTATCAATTCCAAACCAATCAGTCTAGTGTCATACACTTTTGGGTTAATATTCCAACCCTGAGGCCCTGCACCAGGTGAAGATAAATCAACTTTATGATGGGTTGTTATGGTTTTTATAGCACAGGAGTTGTGAGGGACTGATTTGGGGATCAATCACCTGCCGGTGTCTGCCGGCAGCTCGGCCACTGTGAGGATCGATCGAAGATCTAGAGCCCTAGTGATGGAATAGAGGTGTATTTCTGTGTGCTTGTGTGCGTTATTGAGATGTGGGCAGTTTTAAGGAATGTGTATTTGCACAGTGTGAGACAAAATGATGAAGGGGTGCATGCGCGTGTGTGTGTGTGTATGTGTAGCAGACACACAGAGAAGATATATCTGCAGCAGTAGTGGTGATGAAGAGCTGCTGGACTATGACCAGACCATCTCAGCTCATATTGGAGTCTCCCCTTTTCTCCCCCCATATGCTCTCTTCTCAATCCACTTCTTTATCTAGATGGCACTTTGGAAAATCTCATTGTCACACAACATTTAACAAAGACAAAAGTCTCAGGCAGGCAGCTGGAGATGACTAGCCTGACAGCTAGTGTGCGGAGTATTCTTAAACAACCTCTTTCACATTTTCCCTTGGGAGAGGCCGACAACACGGGCAAAACTCTGCCAAGCCAAATAATAAAGTGTGCGTGTACATGTGCAGATGGCATGAGCACCCATCAACACACAGACACATTAGGGGGACTGAAGTTTGTCAGTCTCACTCTTTTCAGCTCTCTTTCCTTGGATACACTGTTTATGCACATTTAACATCTCCTTGGATAGCTGTTTCCTCTGTGCTGTCAGCGGAGCCTGGCTGAAACAAAAGAGGCAGAGAGCGAGGCCTGCAGCTCCTGAATCGGAGGAAGTTGGTGCTGATTACGCTGCCACTGAAGAAAAATTCCGATCCTGTTAAAACATATGCTGGCTGCCAACTCCAAGCCATGCAGCAGAGCTGTGGGATTGTAAACCACATGTGGCCCCACCCTATGTACCCTCTCCTGCCTTAGGATAAACAGACATCAATTTCTTCTATGACTTTCAACCAATTCTTTGTCCCCTTACTTTTATTTTATTAACTTGCCTTTATTTTCCAATATCTTGACTCATACGCTAATATGATGAGAGTTATGTTGGTATTACTCCCATTATCTTTGCAGAAACACACTTGCTTGCTACTTTATTTGTGCTAACAGGCACCGTTGAATTGCTTGGTAACACAAATACTAACTCAGCCAACGACATGGCTGCAACATGCAGTCGTGATGCTTCAGACATCTTGCTTGTCCTACGTAGATTGAATGCTGATGTTTAAATGGTCTGATCCACTGGGTTTTTCACACATAGCCTTGTAACAATTAAGATTTCTGGTATATTATCTCTTAACATGTCAAACCTTGGGCTACAGCATTTGAAGACCAGACTAGGGGCCACTACATTCAGCTTCGAACAAGAAACTAAGGTTACAGTTTATACAGACTCACTGAGCTTGACAATAACTGATTGAAAAGTTGTCTGTAAGTCCAGATTTCCACAGCAACATTAGGTAAGAACAACATTTTGTTTAAACACCAGAGCCTATCTGCATATTGTTGATGACCATTCCTTCAGATGGCCACAGCTCAGATCTTCTCAAACTGCCTTCTTATACATGACAATGATGTCATTGAAATCCCATGGCCCCTACAGTCAACATATGTTCCCTATGGAATGCCATTTGGATGTAGTAGAATGGGGTATTTGTATCATAGACGTGCAACTCTCTCAATAATGCACACAAACAAACACGCAAGAGCGCAGGAATACACCTCTATGAACCAACATTTCTGAGGAATGTTTATTTCATGTTCAATCTAGTATGTCCATCCATTTTCCTACACCTTTGTCCCTTTACTGGGGTCGGGAGGTGCTGGTGCCTATCTCCAGCTATCGTTTCGGGCGAGAGGCAGGGTACACCCTGGACAAGTCGCCAAACAACCATCCACACACACACTCACACACAGGGAGAATTTGGAAAGGCCAGTTAACCTGACAGTCATGTTTTTGGACTGTGGGAGGAAGCCAGAGTACCCGGAGAGAACCCACGCATAGGAGAACATGCAAACTCCATGCAGAAAGACCGGGGCTGGGAATGGAACCCAGAACCTTCTTGCTGCAAGGCAACAGCTCTACCAGCTGCGCCACTGTGCAGCCCATCTAGTATGTCATGAAGGCAAAAGTGAGTATATCCCCACTACAAAAAAGGTGGTGAGTGATCTGAGTGACAGCAGGAAACTCTTAGAGAAGGAGAGAACATACCACCTTGACAACCTTCCCTCTTCTTTCCTGATGGATTTTTTTGCCGTTTTTGTTTACAAGACACGGGTGAAGGTAATTCATAATTGAGGCAAAGAAAGAATGTACACACATCCTCATAGAAAGAGAAGAATTACAATTTAGTTGTTTGACAGGAGTACTGTCTACTTCTTTCTTCTTCACAGGAAGGACTCCCATCCATCCAAGCTGGGGCATGACCCTAGCAACTCTCCCCTCTCTTTTTCCCTCTCAAATGCCAACATATAATAAGTAAATGAAGAGTCTCTTCAGGCCAGCAGGAGACAAACGAGCTTCTCAAACGCTGCAAAATTGGCAGTTTGAACTGATGTCAGCTTGTGTTTGTGATGTTACCCATCTCAGCATGTTTACACAAAGCCATGTGCTGGAGCTACATGTTGGGTCAGATGGAAAGTTGGTTACAGCTTTACAAAGCTACAGCCCATGTGTGTTCACAGCTGGTCTGTGTGGCAGTCATTGGGTGAATTTTGCCTGAAGAGCCAGACTGCTCACATCCAGACAAGAAGCAGGTCTATGTAGAAGTGTCTGCTCCCATTCTCCTCCAGTTTCCTGTCTTGTTTTCTGTTTATTTCTTTCTCTCGGTGATTATTGTCACTGTGTAAGAAAAGACTACAAGGGGAATACTGAAAAAAGAGGGTAGAATGGGATTGAGACAGTGGCTGTAGAGGGGGCTGTAAGGCCTCCAAGGTAAGTATAAGGGTTTGGCGAGTGCTCAGGGGTTGGTGGTGAGGTGTGCTTGAAGAGAGGGCCCTGGTGTAATCTCAGTGCTGAATAGACGGAGCTCCTAATAGAATCTTGTCGTCCGGCTGCCACCGAGAGAAACAAGAGCTGTAATGGATGGGCTCGGCTCTGGCTCCCACTTTCCCCCCCGTGACCCCTGCGCTGGTCAGAAGTAAGAGCTAAAGAAGCATTGTAGCCCCAGGCCTGATTGAATGGGGAGGGAGGGAGGTGACGATGGCGGTGGTGGCAGTGGCGGTGAGGGGGTGGTGGGCTAGCTGCGCTGATAGACCAATTTCCCACTACTGCGAGCAGCAGGGCTTGATTGATGAGGCCTGGTGCTGGTGAGAGGAGGCCCATCACATGCGATCACATAAGTACTTATTCAGCTCGAATTGGGCTTGACAAGCCTTACGACAGCTTTGTGCTGTCACAGATATCATTGGAAGGAAAACACTCCATTAATCATGCGTAATTAACTTTTCCAAAGGGAGGTTCTGCTTGGAACCAGTGGCAACCCACTCAGTACCCAGATAAAAAAATTCACCATCTTAACTGGGACTGGAAAAGGCCTTATTAAAACCTAAAGCTAGTTTCCCCTGAGTCTCTCCATTTGTACAGGAAACGGCTTCATTAGTATCAGTTTAGAGCTCTAATGGGCCCAATACAAAACCTCCTCTCTGCAACACAGCCTTGTTCAGCGGCCTTACAGTGCAATATCCTGTGAGTGTGCACACCCATAATGTTCCCTGTTTGAAGTCAGAACCTGGTCTGAACGCCTGCCATTAGTTAACTATCTTGACCCCACCCCCTTCCTCCCATAAAGTAGCGTTGAGGAATGAGCCCAACAAGCTACATGGTGTCATTCTGTCTCACTCTTTCTCTCTCCCTTCGGTTTTCTCTTGGGAGTAAACTGGATCAGAGCCCTTTTGTTTTAAAGCAGCAGACCAAATGCTCCAGGTTAGGAATAACACAAACACACCTTACAAAGAGGAAACAACGCATGGACCTTCAGCAAAATCTCATTTGATCAAAGTTTCCTCTGTAGTTTACTAAGGCAGCCTTTATTGGTGAGGGTGCAATAAGCTGACTTAAAGGTACCCACACAAAGTGAGTAAAATACAGAAATGGGTGTGCTATCAGTTAGCCTTAACAGCTAGAGAAGGTAGTGAGTCAAGTAAATAAATGTTTTTATTCTTAACAGAGAATAGAGGACATAGCACTCAGCTTGAAGCAAGGAATTTGACTATGGTATTAATGAGAGGTGTTTATGTCTTAACTTTTCAAAATATTCAATTTCTAATTGGGAAGTACTCAATTTTTATGTACCTTTCCACATTCTAGTTTATTTTATTGATACTGTTTTTATTGTTATGACCATTAGATTTATTGACTCAATTCAAAATTTCAAGTTCACTTTCCAACACTCATTGCGAACAAGTATGTAACATTTTATTCTGGCTTTGGATGAAAAAGGAAGAAAGAAGCTGCCATTTTTTATTCCCGTACATGGTTCACAGCTTCCATGGTGGAAAACAAACACATGCCTGAAACCGACCCTGTTTTTTTTAGCCCTCCTATTCCAACTGCTCATCCCTATTCATTTCCTCTGAACATCATCCTCACCATTGCATGGATCTGAGTCATTTCCTGGATGTTAATTAGGTTTGTCTGGCCTTTTTGAGAGAAATAAGTAATTTTTGTGACATTATGGTCATGATGCACGAATAAAAATCATGAAGGGTGTGACCAGAAAATGCTCTGAAGAAAACAAGCAAATTTGTGCTAATAAAAACGCACAACTTCGTAAGTAATTGGCTAAATAATGGCTAGTCCTTTGTGTTACAATGTAGGACTAGCCAATGTGGGGGTGTACAATATAGGATTCAGATTCTTTCATGGAATCTGAAAGAACAGGATTTTTATATACATTTATTCACATACAACAAAGTGTATCCACTGCTTAGCACATTCGCATATTCAGAAAGTCTCACAATGTCTGCATTTCCAAAAAAGTTAACTTGATAAATATTAAAGTCTTGGACAAAAAACTGGATGGCAAGTTTTGTTGAGGAGGTACTTGAATTAACCAGTGAAGCTGATTACTAATGAAGAAACGTGATGTAGCATCAAGAAAAAGTTGGATGACCCACCGATTGAAATTCAAGTTAATAATATTTCTGTGAGTTAACAAGGCGATGCCCAAACACATAGAAAAACAAGGTCTTTTTAAAGAGGTAATTTTAAGATCTTGAATATAGTGATCAGACAAGCTAATGGTTAGATCACTGCAGAAGTCCATTTGAGCAAGGGATATAATGACTTTGAGTCATACTACAGGTAACAATATATTTTGGAGGCCTGCCAGGAGGTTCAAAGTGTTTGCAAAGTGCAGAGCCTATGGATGAACATCTCAAGGATTTCTGGGAGCTTCAAGACAGATCCAGGTTTTACAAGGATCACTGTCCACTTTAGTATTAAGCAATGCACAGATGAGCCACCAACACCAGTGGTTATCAACATGGCACAGTTTCAAGCCATGAATGTTACTCTACACCATGCTACAAGGGATTCACCTCAAGAAGTTTCTACATTTATCTGGACTTCACAGTCCTTGTGGTCAGAGAGTCTGCAGCCTTATATTAAGGAACTGGATATAAAGTAAGGGTTAGGACTACCCTAACCCTAATTTCTTGTTGGCACCTGCTAAAAATTTAAATTTTAATGTGTTTGACATTTTTGAGACAAACGTAAGAGAGTGGATCAAATTAAAAATATTGGTTGCAGGACACGGAAACACACCCTACACTCTGTCTGCTCAGTGGTTTCATTTTATTGGAGTTGTTATATTAAAAGTTTTTGAGTTTGATTTTCCAAAGAAATCCATGCCAGATTTGGTCCTTTAATGCAGTAACAAAAAGTCAGAGAGCACGCTGGCTTTAAACAGAAGGGTTGCATCTGAGGCGTCAGGCAGGCATGAATAACCATCAAGAGTTAGCTCCAGTTCGTGAATTATTTGGTAGCTGAGATATGGTATAATCTAATAGACAGGTAGTTAAACAGAGACCAAGACAAGCAACAGAGGGAAAAAGAGCAAGAGTGGAGGAGTCCGAGCAAAAAGAGGGAGCAGGTGAAGGGTCAAGTACATTCAGTCAGCTTAGTTTGACTTATTCGCCAACCAGAGACAACAATCGGTACTTGTGTGCTGGGGGGTTCCAGTTTATTCTTATAAAAGCCTTCTTCTCTCTCCTGCATGACAGCATCCCACTTGTTATTAACCCTGAATAAGATTTAGTTATCATTTTGATGTTAACAAGTAACATCAACTTTCCAAATTAATCACACAAATGTACAGATCAGGATATAAACATATGTAAGTGGTTATGCTGAATTTCATAAGGGCTGGATGTGGAAACCCTTAAAATAAAATGTCACATACAGATTCATCATCATCAGCCCATAATCAAGAATGATTTCCCACCCTTCTCAATTACAAACAGCCTATTGTATGAAACGAGAATATTGGTCACTAAACGTCATTTGTCAAAGAAAAGGTTGCAATACAATTTGCACTGGAAAGAACATTTGACCTGGTGAAACATTTATTGGATTTGGTGTAGGAATAAGGACTTTACATTAAAGGGTTTCACAGTTTTTCCTTCACATGGCACGCTGTTAGTCCGAATCGCCAGCTGGCGTACTTCAAAAAATTTAGCGACAAGTTTTCCATGTCAAGCATTTGGAAAAAAACTGTCACTTTTAAGTTAGTATTTAACAGGTGACTACAGGAAGCATAGTCTTTAAGTGAACTTCAGCCGCTCAGAATAATAAACCATCTCACCGCAGAACTAATTATTAAACTCTGTGGACTCTTCTTGAAACTAAAACCAAATTTACAAATCAGAAAAGTGATTTTCAATGGTGGATTAAATTTGTTTCTGTGCTCATAAGAATCTTTTGCAGCATTAGGACAATCAGAGGTTCAATATGTTGTACCCTACACTCAGGGCCGGATTAGGAGGGTGTGGGCCCCTGGGCTAGAGCCAAGGTGGGGGCCCTACTTAATCATCATTATACAGTTGCATATATATATTTATATATTTCCCTTTGGGTGGCCGGCGTTTGGCCGTGACTTACTTGTGGAACTGATCCTATCCAAACCTTATCTAGCAGCAAGGTCACAACAATCAACCACTATGAGAGGCTGATGGACAGTCCCTAAAGCTAGTTCCTCCCGCAGCTGCTAGCTGGAAGCTAAAGCTAGTTCCTCCCGCACCTGGAAGCTGGAAGCTAAAGGTAGTTCCTCCCGCAGCTGCTAGCTGTTTTCTGTCTCTTTGAATCGCTCTGTTGCTTTTTCCAGTTTCAAAGCGTCACTGACTTTTAGCATCGTTTCAAATACAAACAAAGCCACGGTGGATGGAGGAGAACTCAGCTGTGTTTGGATGTACTCACCACTTGGAGCTAGCTTTCAAAACGCGATCTGGAGAAGAATCGTTTCCGGTGTTTGTAAAGATGCTTTCAAATTAACATCCATATTTTCTGCTTCTTGCTCAGCCCAGTAAACTGTTTTTACCCAAAGCGCAGGATCAGTCCTGTACGGATTATCCGTGGTCATCGCTCCACCTGGAGAAGAAGTTCGCCCTGCCGCCGCCTCTGACTCCCCGGTACGGGATCAGTCCAGGTTCTGGCGGACCATAGAACCGCTGTTAGCAACGTCTTGAGATGCGGAGAGGAACAACGATGGTTCTGTTCCGTGTCCAATATGAGTTTTAAAACCCTGATAGCCTGGATATTTTCTTCATCACCTCTCGGTCGCGCTCTTTTTTCTTTCGTTCCTGAGCTCGGCTGTCATTCATTCTGTTGCCGCCATCGTGAGAAATCTCTCCCTGAAGCTCCGCCCCAAAGCGTAAGAAGCGTCCAATTTAGACCAATAAGAATCAAGCATTCATCATAGACGTTTGCCAGAACAAATCAGATCGTTTTTCAACAACACCGCCAAAAGTAAGGCAATCGGACCTTATTCATTCACAAAAATACAAAGCATCTTTCGGCCCCCCGAAGCGCCGGGGCCCCGGGCTGCAGCCCCGGTAAGCCCCTGCGAAAATCCGGCCTTGCCTACACTGAAAAAACCTTGCAAAATGGCTGTAAAACTGCAGAAAGCAATAAACTCAACGTATTACCATATAAAAATCAAAGAAAACTGTTAAATGGCTATCTTTAAAACCTTCTGTTGGTTTGTCTCGTAGGATGTCATTGAAACATTGCAATCCAACTGTGTACATCCAACATTTTCAAACCAAACATGTCTCTCTAATCCTATCCTTCAGATACCAGTTATTGACAGTATTTGAGATGCAAAAAACCTCTAGTCCTGAAATTTGGGTGAAGACCTTTATAAATAAGTATACATTCTGTTGTGGAGATCAAATTATATGGCCTTAGTCCTCCACTTGAGCCTGGCAGAGCCAATCCAGAGATTTTCTAAACCTCAGGGGCATGTTGAGTGCTAGAAAAGAGGAAAGAGGAGGCAAGGAAGGGAGAAGGAGGCCTTGTTGGTAAGAAAAGGCCTCAGTGTTAATCAGAGATTTCCCAAAAGAGCCAGAGTCATCGCCTCAGGACAGAAAGACGCAGGATACGCACTGAGGTGAGGAAACGAGAGAAGACTTGAATGAAAGATAGATGGAGAGACGGAAGGGAAATGAAGGAGGCACAGAGGGCAGCCAGCATTCCTGTGGCCGCAGCTGTGGGAGCTGCAATCACTAAAATGTAGCGCTGTCTCAATGCCGGGCGATTTCTGGACACTTTACAAACGAAATAAAACAGCACAACATGTCTGTTATGTGAATCAAAGAAGAGCCCAGCAATCAATGTGTTGGGGTTTACCCTACTTCTCCCATTTTTTTGCCCTCTTGCTCTCCCAATCCTTCCCTCTGGCTGACAATCACTCCCTCCGTGGCAGGGATGACCCTATCTAAAGCTCTATATTTGCCCCTTTGTTTACCACTGGCCAGTTGAGGAAGGAATCGTAGACTGAGACCATCTATCATTGGCCTGACAGCAGGCCCCTGGCGGGGATGGCCCTGTTATTTGGACTGTGGGATGACTTCCTCAAAAGGGGCCCCTCCTTTCCTTGTAGGCCTGGCATGGGTGAGGTTTGGTTTGGAGCCTCTATGCCCTCTCCAAATGTCCATAGTAAACAGGGAATTCACTGGCTGCATGTTTGGGTCACGCTGTGGTGAACAAGAAAGATAAATTTTGGAGTATGAATCAAAGAGTTCGAATGGCTAGAAGCTGGACAAGAAGTCTCTTGGTAGCTTCTCCGGTTACAATATGCCATGAGACGAAGACCTAAGCTTTAAAAATCAAAGAAACACAAATCCATTTAACATAAAATAACTCAAAAAGTATTTGGCGGAGGTTGTTTTATCTTGGTTTGCAAATTTCTTCCCACAAGGCAGCAAGTGAACATCCACAAAAAGGATGGGACAAAAATACTTAAATGTTATTCCTTCCCTGACAGTGTCTTTCTTTACTGATTTTTCTCTGCTGTTCACATCTTTCGCTTTTTCTACTTCCTCTTCACTCGACAGCTGAGCATCTCCTTCTCTTTTTTCCCCTTTTCTCTACCCCCTTTTCCTTCCCAGCCACCACAAGCGAGGACCTAATAGACGGGCAGTCATACTATTGTTCTGCTCCTCACATCACATTATCATTACAGCCAGCTATAATTGGAAACAGGAGTGTTTCAGTTAGGCTACAAAGTGACATGGGTATCTGTCTCTTCTGATATTCAGACAACAGTTAATTTCCACTCTCTGAATTTAATAAGAAACCATGACAGCTGCAGACACGTCGTTATATAAAACACAGACCTCTGCTTAAATACTTTTATATTTAGGATCAAAATTTGATATAGCATTAAATTTGTGAGCCACATTTAAATCTGACTGAGAAAATCTCACTAATTTTAGAAGTAAAAGTTCAGTTAGTTGTTTTTTAATGCTTTGATACAGCATTAAAAAACTGAATGAAAAGTTTATTTTAATAACTCATTTCACTGAAGGAAACACATTATATGGATTATTTACACACAACCTGATGTCTTCATGCAATTAGCTACGTTGAAATTTATTTTCTGCTTACAACTAATGCTAACACAATATTATCTCTGATCAATAAATACAAATATTTTATATTTAATATATCCGTAAAAGTTATTTGCAAGAGGTTTTTTTAATCTGAACCTCATTGAAATGCATATTCTCACTTCTTGCATGTGACTGTACGCTACATGCTAAAGTTCTTTTGTACCTTTTTCCACTTTTTGTGACATGACAACCACATGACAACCACAAATCACTGTAAATGTATTTTACAGTGATTTTCAGGTCATTGCAAATTTGTGCTATGAAGAGTAAGAAATATAGCCTTTGGTGTTAAATGTCTTTTTGTTTTAGAAATAAAAAGTTTGGGGTTCATTTGCACTTAGTGTTCTGCACAACCACCTTTTTGATGCATTATCTTATATTTAAAACAGTTCAGGTTCAGTCAGATTGCATGACCACATATTCTTAATTAGATTTACTATAGATCTGGAATTGGATTAATTGTTCTAACAGATGAATATGGTTTGATCTTTTATTCCTGAATGACATTGCATTTAGTTCTATTTCTCTTCCTGTCAACTATGATAAGCTTTTGCTGAAGAAGAACATCCCCACACTGTGAACTTGTCAACACATCATACTGCAGGTATGGTGGGTTAATTGTGATGCATTCTGTGCTACTGTCATCGGACTAGAGAACTTTTATCCACGTGTTTATTGCAAACCCTATATGGCTTTTAGCTAATTGCAAATGGGATTTTCTATTCCTTTCTTTCAACACTGACTCTCTTCTTGCTATGCTTCTCTAAATGCCAGATTTGTAGAATCACAGACAAATAGTTGTCAAATGAACAGATTTTCCATAAGATTCATAGAAGATCTATGCAGTTCTTCCATAGATTCTGGAAGAGCTTTGGGATCTATACAGCTCTCTGAGGCCTTTACACAAAACCTGACTGTATTGACATTAAATGAAAACATTTCACTTAGGGTTATCGGTGTAACGAGGACACAAAACAAAAGGGAACAAAGATTTGATTTATTCTTTTAAAAGAAAACTTTGAAAAACATGTACTCTTCCAGTTACACTCTACTTTGTGCTGACCTATTCATAAAATGTCAGTAAGACACTTGTCACTTGACTACAGAGTTTAAGGGCTATAAATACATTTCCAAGGAAGTTTACAAAAAGCCAGTTCTAAGTGAATCTCCCTTTTCTTAGTCAAATATTGATAAACAAACGTAAAAATAAAACTATCGGTTTTCATTTCAGGGAAGGGGTTCTGAAAGCCTTCGTTATGAAACCGTTGGGTAGATCTGTGGGAGTGACTGGTCCCGTTCTGCGCAGATCATCTAACAAAGGGTGCACACACTTCATTAGCACTGTCCGTGAGAAGGAAGGAATCTCACACATGGAATCACTCCTGATCTCCTGTCTCAGGCTACCGCTGTGCAGAGCCTGGACTCGCTGGCTTCCTTCCTTCGAAATCCTTCTGGCCTCTGCCTAAACACAATGCTCAATTTGTTCATATCCAGTGTCAAAGAAAAGGGAGACATACAATGCACAGGAGATAAGGTTACGACCTGTCCTTACACCCACAGGTGTGAAACTACCAAAGCCTTCAAAACATTACTTATTGTTCCCTTCTCTTATGCCGTGTTCATCACCTCTGCCAACCTCTTTAATATTCCCCATTTTCTAAAAAAAAATAGTTGGAAGGATGAAAAGATGAGAGTTAGCAATGAACATTTAATGCACACAATATATAACAGGACAATTATTGTTTTATTGCTTTTTTTTTTTCATCCCCACAAAAAACACACTCATACCTACGGACACATGTTGGGAGAGCTGGCTCAGCTGCTGTGTCACATCGCATCACGCTGCTCTGCACACAAGGAGCAAAGGCTCCTTGTGTGTCTCGCTCCATTTCAATAGCATCAAATGGCTAGAGACGACAAAGGAAGAGAGGGAGCACTGCCAGCTGCCCCAATGGAGTCATGAAGGTTCACGCCACCACCATGAACATGGCACTGACCCCTCTCCCCTCATAACAATAAGGTTATTCAACTAATTCACACAAAGTAACTCCTCTTGTCTGTTTTAGAATGATCCACTAGACACATCTAAAATCTCACTTTTAATCAACCTTTGTCCTTTGAAGTGCTTGGGGTCTGGTGTCCTTTGGAATATGGCATGCATCTCCTGTTCCCACTAAAGCTGTCAGTCTGATGTTTTAATTAGTTCTTTGAGTCATTTAGATTACATATTCTAATATATATTACAGATACTGTATATATAGATATATTCTTATTTGTTGTATTGTTTAATTCTAGACGGGTCATTATTGTGTCTTTGCTGATGGGGTTAGGGTGCTATGTTTATTTATTCATTAATTTATTTGCTTTCGCTTGTGAGTAGGTTTTAAACTTTTAAACAATACCACTTCTATGCAGATTATTGTGTAATTTACTGTTGTTCTAATTCAATTGCTCAGACATCTGAATTTCTGCAGACTGCGCTTGGTGAATTTTAAATGCTAATACTTGATTACAGTGATGTTCCCTATATGTATGCTTCAAACAACTGTCTACAGTCCTTGACTCCAGCGTGTCACTGTGCATTGAGATTGGTTGTAGCTACATCACCCACCATTGTGATGTGCATTTCACAGCTGGCATGTCCCCAAATTGTACTCCTTGCTGTTGTTCTCCATCAGAGCGCTCGGGAGATTTTATCTTTTTTTTTTTTTTGCCATTGTCTTTACTATGTGTGGTGGCAAGAAAAACATGACTTTACTGGCCTTATTTTTTTTCACATCTCCAGGATTCCAAACCTTTCATTTATTGCTCTGACTGTAGATTTTAGAAAGTTTAAGTTATTGCCAGTTCCTCACATACATCTAAAGCTAAAGTCATAGCTCCCTTATGTGGACGGTATATGTTCACTTGCTTAGCCCATTTTGAAAAGTGTTTTTTAATCCAGAGGAACATCAGGCTGCTAATAGAAAATCTAATAACTTGAAAAGCTATAGTGTAAATGTCAAAAAATACTTAATTTACATGACTTTAACAAGTGCAACACTATTAATTTTAAAATTTCATTACATCTGTGCACTTAACATAAAGGTTAGATTTTTTTGTTCAAAATTATGCCACTTTATCCATCCAGCCAGCCAGTAAATGATTCTGCTACTTTGTGTTTCCTTCACTGTTATGCTTGGCTTCTTTTATTGTACAAGAGACTTTACATGAGAATCTTCCTTAAGTTATAAACTTTCTTGTTGTGTCATGGTCACTGTTTGTGGCAAGAACATTATTGCATCTGTTAAAACTCTCAATTGCAGTCAAATAAGCCTTGTAATAATGTCAGAATAATAACTAACTGTATTTTTCACACAGAAATAAGCTCTCTGACAAACATGCTAATAATTCAGGGCAGAGGCTTCCACCTGCTTTCCCCTTGACTAGATTGCTAAGTCCATATCTGATGTAAACTGAAGTGAATCACTGCTAAATATTGTCTCTGAATTTTGTTCCTTTCTTTCCTCATGAACTTGTGTCGATTAACATAAAGATTCTTATCACTCTGCCATGAGGGCATTTTCTGAACCCTTCCTGGTCATATTCAGAGGAGCAGGACCTTTGGAAAACAAATAGGACAATAGCATTTCATTGAGATCCTTGGCATGTGTGCATTCCTGAGTCTTGCACAACATTTCATTAAGAGTAAAAAGAGGAAGGGTGAAAAAAGAAAGGTAGCTCATGTGAAAGAAATGATAAAAGGCAGTAATGAGGGAAGATAAGGGTATGAGGAAGGTAGAGCAGGGATCTGTGTGCACTAGTCAAGTCATTGTGGGGTTTCTAAACACTGGGTGGGATGCAGATACTGGCTACATAATTCAATATGTGCACACATACATAAATACACATGTGCCTACATACACCTCTGTGTGAGAACCACCTGAACTTGTAGCACCAGGGCATCTTGTTTGACTCACTCTCTCTTAGGGAAAAAAGCTGTAAATTTACAAAAGCTGCAGGCAACTTAGTCTGAAAGTAGAGCCTGTCAGTAAACTTGATATTACAATTTAAGTCTGCTTCTATTGGGTTGCAGTTCAAAAGAGATTAGGTATGCACCATTTAGTCATGCAGCTCTTGAGCCGGAATCGGTGGTGAGGGAGATCAGTCCAAAGGAAACAGGATCTCATCCGAGGAGATCCAGATCGAGTCCAGCTCATAAAACTGTCTCTCCTAATGGATCACCTCACTGGAACACGTGCATTGCTCATACATACACTCATACAGATGCAGAGAACATGTAAGCACGCACACACCTGGGCATGGGTGCATGACCAAAAGATCAACACACCCCACTGTCAGGTAAAACCACACACACACACTTTAACAAGCTTTCATCAACACGCTGTCATTTTCAGAAGATGAGTTGAAATCTAAGCTCATGAATCCACAATAGACAAATTCAGGCAAATTGTTTGCTGAACCGTGTTATATTTGCATGTGTGTTTCAAGGCAAACAGAGCAGTGTGTGCTGGTCCTGTGATGTGGACTGGCTCTCTCAAGAGAGAGCACGCACACATTCACACCCACACACTGAAAACATTCCCGGCTGCCCCCTGCCAGCCAAGCCCAGCACTTGACCTCTCCATGTCACTCAATCCAACAGGCAATATTTGCTTTCGTCATCATAAATATTAAATACGTGCAGGGGCAAATATTTGGGTTTGGCGACCTCGAAGTGGTAAATGAATTAATGTATTCACATAAGCAGAGCAGGGTAGCCAAGGTGTCCCTGTGCACACACACACGCAGCCTTTCAGCTCGTCCAGGTCTTTACGGTAAAGGCCTGTCAGCGGTCACGCAGGGGGAAGACCCACAACTTCTGAGGAATGACATAAAAAAAGGTCATGTCATATGACTGAAGTTTACTGAGGCTAAGAAATTGTAAAATGTTTTGGTGTTTGCTGATATATTCCGTGGAAACTACGAACTACTGCAAAATCATTTCAGAAATTCAAGTCCATCGAACCCCATCTGAGGAGGTATTTCATGAACATTAACACTGCATAAATACCTCAAAGTGTGGCACACATACCAGCTTTTTCAAAAGACATCGGTAGATTGAAATAAGGAGATGAGAAGGCAGACTATGAGATCTCCAGGTTGTTGTGCATTTTCATTCTGCAATTCTGTGCAATAATACAACTCAAAATGACAATGTCCCAATAGGGACTAGAGCAGTGGAATCTTTGGTATACCTCCCAAAGTGGTCAAATTAGCCCAATTAATCAGACAGCAAATAATAGATAAGTTTCACTTTCAATTGAAGCTATCCCACATCCCCTGGTGAGTACACGTTGAATCGCTTAATGAGAGATCAAAGTTGTTATCAGGTTATGATAGTGGCATTTGAGCATCAGTTGCATTGTTTCTGTAGCAGTGGTGTTCATGTGCAAAATACTTTGAAAGAGACCAACTCTATTGGTCTCTTTATAGAAAAGGGAAACCCTTTATAGAAATGGGTTTTCCTTTTCCAAAACTGCCACAATCAGAGTGGAGAGTGAACAACCTCTACTATGGTGATTCCTATTGACTTAAAGGCTGGGGTCCTGGCATCCAGTGTAACCTGAGAAGAGTTGTCAGAAAAGGTTTTCAATAGCTGACCTCAGACTCTTCAGCATAATTTTGCCCTCTGACCTGGTGAACATCCTAATTCACCAAAACAAACAGTGTGATTCCTCAGCAAACACCCAGGGAGTCAGTCCTTAATGGCACAGCAAGTGCTACCTTAACCCTCAGGTTTGTGCCATCCATCCGAAGCCTTAACACAGAAGGCGTCAGGCATCTTAAGCCGCTTGCTTGTTCAGAAGCAAGCGGCTTCTGACCAAGGATCAACTAAATTTCAAAGTTGTGTCCAGAAGGAGGTGTCTTGCTTTAGGTCTGCAGGCTACATCTGGATCTCTTGACAGCAATAGGGAAGAAAGTTAGGAAACTGAATTGATATTTTAAATTATTTTCAGCAAGTTTAAAGAATCGGTATTCTAGCAACTGGAACTTTAACCATTATTTTTTATCAAGAAGGCATTGGAGACCTTTAGTCTCCCTGCCTCATGGAATTCATCTGAACACAAGAAGGCAGACTTGCTGCCTCTCTAATGACAAACAGAAGATACATGGATACACTGAGTTTCCCCTTGGCTCTCTCTAAAGAAAACAGAGGACAGTGGCATTACAAGGATGGGATTTTAAGGAGGGAGGGAGACTCAAACATTATCATAGGAAGAGTCTTAAGTAATAGACCTCCTGCAGTGCTGCACAAAGGGTTCAACAACAGAGAGATGCACTGCATCAAACCAGGAGGACAAGAGGGGTTCAAAAAGCATTCTTATATGGCGCTTTTCACCCTGTGCCCAGCAGGGGTACAAGCTTCTTCACACACACACAGTGAGAGGATGAGTGGATGGGACAGAGAAGCACAACAATAGATAAAAAAAGAGGGAAACTTTGGAAGACAGTGTGAAAATTTGAGAACACGAGACGCTGAATACTTCAGTCATTGTAGTAGAGAGCGTCCGTTGTCACTAACGGATAATACGTCAGGCAGCTGCGTTCCCTGTTTTCTACACTCACCCAATCAGTATCAGATTATATCAGTGAACTGTTTTCTTGGTCAATTTTGTTTTTCATCTGCTTAAAGACCATCATCATGGTAGCCACTGATGAGCACTGTGAATGTAGTTGCCATTCATTAAAACTCTGTATTGATGGAAACGCCGGCCTGCGCAGTGCCAAGCCAAGCTGCCTACTGCCAAAACTGCCTGCCGTTGTAACCCCTCCTGGCACGCCAAAGGAGAACATAATGCAAGTCGGTTCCAGCTTCTCTTTTGGGTGCCAAGAAGAACTCCATGTAACCCTAACACTGACAGGGAGCCAATCCAAATGTGAATGTCCTCAAAGAAAACCAATAAAACAAGACTGTCATTGTGGCAACTAGTTCAGATGGACTTTGTAATGCATATATCTACCCTCTGCTGAATTAGATGGTTCACAGTACATGTAACGATAATATAAAAATACCCATCATGTGCAAAGGGTTTGAAATGCCAGAAAATCTGGTTACTCTCTGGGTACTTTCTTTGTTTTCTTGGAATGTTCTTTAAATATTCTCCATGACATTCTGCCCTTAGGACTGTCATGAGGTTTGTCTCCCTTTGTCTCCATTGCAACATCTTCAAAAAACAGAACACAACTGAAGAGAAAGAACAATCATACATGATTTAACATTTTCACCAGCAACTGTCCATAACCCCACTCCAAGAGAATCACTGTTCAGCTGGAATGAAAGCTGGGAGTCTTTTATGTTATGTCTCTACCACTTTTGCACAGTTAGAGCCTAAAGTTTTTTTCTTGGTTAAATTGCAGAGGGTCTTTGAATGACCATTTTTAATCTTGCTATTGTAATCCAATGTATGTTTATATTTTGTTGTCTTGCATAAAGGTGAACAGGATCACTTTATATTTAGCTCCATCCATCTTTCGAGCAATTCCAATCAGCTTTCCCGCCCTTCCTGGAAAAAACAAAAAACAAAGCTGCCACCACTACGATTGCTGGTAATGTGTTCATCTTGATATATAGGGTAAATTTTCCAGTTTCAGTTTTTTTATGTATGCCAAAAATGTCTATTTTTGTCTCATGTGGCCAGAGCACCTTCTTCTACATGCTGGCTGCGTCCCCTACATGCGTTTGCATACAAACTGAAATCAGGACTTCTTATGTCATTCTTTCAGCTGTTTCTTTCTCCTGGTCAATTGGTCATGTGTTGACATACTATTTCCTTTTTGTTCATAAAACTTTAAATGCCTTCACTGAGAAACTTTATAGATAGATTAAATTAAACACAGAGAATAGATAGAACAGAATGAGTTTGTGTAAATTTCACTGAATTTAATAAAGCAAAGGTTTTGCTTCATAACACTGAACACAGAGGCAAAACTCGATGGTGTGTGAGTGGTGATCATAAGAACCAACTGGTTTACAACATTTTCCCCCTCTACAAGATTCACAAGGCTGACAAGTTCTCTGACATATGGTGAGTGGAACAGAGGGAGATGAGTATTTACTGAGTGTTTGAAGTGACAGCTCTCCAAGGAAACATAATCTGCTTTTTTTGTTTTAATAGAAATATTTAATTAAGCAAAATGGTCTTAACAAGTTACAGCTGTATTTCCTGCTCTCACATTTGCCTTTATTGTGTGTGGGAAATCCATTTCCACTTTCTTCAGGCTGTCTCAGATTTATAGATTTTACATTTGTCTCCTTATTCACTCAGCAATTCTGTCCTCTGCCAGTAGCCTGGCTGACAGTTTCAGGACATGACAACAATGTTAAAACCAACCTGAAATCCCTCATGAAAGGCTCAGAATAATAACCGATTATGAAAAATATATTTTCAAATTATTCCTAAAAGTGTATGAGCTGTAAATTAATTATATCTGGAATAGATACAAAAAGAAGAAGAGAAGTGTTTTCACTTCTTGACAACATCAGTGAGATCCTGCAAATTTTTATTTATTTATTTATTTTGTAATTTTAAAGCAATTTTATTTTCTTGCAATTTTAAAATTGCTTTAAAAATTGCTTTTCAATACAAAGTAGTCATAAAAACATATTTTCAGCAGGAAAAGTTTAACTGGCCCCGCTAAGCAAAAGCATCCCCCCCATCATGTTACTGCCACCACCATCTCTTCCTGCTGGGATGCTGAGCTCAGAGTTCATGGAATGATGCACTGAGCTTTGAAGTCATTGAAGAAAATCTATTTGAATGTGGAAAAGAATACAGGGGTGTTCACTTTCACGAATCTATCTTTGATGGAGCAGTGGCAGACTTTATTGCACTTTGCTACAAGACATGTTGGAGACACAGTGCATCACCCAAAACACATCATCCACAGCTGATGTTACTTGTAGTAACATCATTCGAGTCTTTGAGTCACCCTCTCAAAGACAAGACCTATTAGACTGAGAAGCATCTAAAGACATTTGGAAGAAGCATGACAGAAAAAAAATGAAGCTGTACTCACAAAGAACTGCAAATTATTGACCTGGGCGAACTCAATATAATTCCATTCTTCATATTTTTATTTATGCAACACTTTGTAAACCATGTATCATTTTCCTTACATGCACTAACTTGTGTTGGTCTATCACACAAACCTTTACGGGTGTTACCTGACAGAACGTGGAAAACTTTAAGTGGTTAGGATACTTTTTCAAGCCAGTGTATGATTTCGAAATTCATTTAAAAATGAGCAGCTCTCCTTAAACCCACCAACAAGGCACATATTGACTACGAACAAATACTGTTAAGCCGAATTTAATAATCTCTACACTGTGTGCATCAATTTTCATTTTGTTTTTTTAAGCGAGACAGTATGTTCTCCATCATGGCACATTTGCTTGCCACCAGCCTGCGTGTGCACACACAAAAACATGCACACGTGCACCAGCTCTGCTCAGCTCAGCTTGGCCTGCTAGCCTCATGGCTGTAATTGAGAGTTAATGACGCAGTTGGATCTGTTCTTTACTTCATATTAAACAGAGCCTGCTGCTGCCCGGGCTGTAAAAGCAGCCCAATGCCTCCCCCGCCTCCTCCTGCTTCACCTCCTCTTAACCATCTCCCCCTTTTTCACAGCCCCATTATAAACCTCCACACTCCTCCTCATTATTTAATGTTTGAACATCTCATTTAAAAGCAACTGGTCTGTTGTTGGTTCTAAGGATTCAAGCTACTGTGCATATGTCCTCTCTTCTGTTGCAACTTTTATTTTTAAATATTCTAATTTCACATGTGAACAAAGACCCCAAAATACAGCTAAACAGCCAATCATCCTCACCAGCTTCACAGTCATTTATGTGATAACAAATCAACATCTCTATTTAGACTTCTCTTCTCCCCCTCTGTACATGATACTGACGAAAGAGCGGCAACAGAAGCACCCCCTTCTTAAATCTCTGATGAGAGGGGTGGGGTGTGGGCTCCTGCGACTTGCTGGCGCCAAGAATGGTGCGTTGCCCATAGTGAGCAGGGTCGCTAGGGGCCCTTTCTCTATCATTGACCAGAGCGGGGAGAGATGGGACAAGGTGAACGGAGGGCAAAAGTAGAGATGGTAGAAAAAAGAAGGAAAAAAACTGTGAATGAAAGAGAGAGAGAGAGAGGCAGGAAGAAAAAACAAACAGGACAGAGGCTGCAGTGTGTGTCAGGTCAGTGGGGAGTTTCAGAATGTTCTCCACTGCTGTTCTCCAAAGCGAAAAACTCCTGGAGGCTTATCTGCTCCTGGAGCTGTCATTTATCATCAGCAGAGAGGAGCAGGGCCACCTCTTTGGTCGACGCTAGAGACACAAGCGCACGTGCACCAGCAGGAACATGTGAGCAGATGTGCAAAGGCTGAGCACGCTTGTGGATGTCCATTGAGAACAGTAACATAATGCAGACTGACATCCAAAAATGACGTTTGGTGCGCTGCTATGCTTTCAAATGCACGGTAGCATTAAAATAAGAGATGTGCTGCTGTAAAATACATGTGGGGGTTATATGAATGTCATTAAAAGTGGCACATGAAAAACCAATAAAACCCCATGTGCAATGAAATATTGGCTTGTGAGCGCGCACAAACAAAACTGTAATCGTTGAGACCTCCCAGCATCGTCCTGAAGGACCAGCGAGGCCCTAATAGGTTCTCTGAAGTG
Organism: Phalloptychus januarius; assembly: GCA_902982915.1. Classification (NCBI taxonomy): domain Eukaryota; kingdom Metazoa; phylum Chordata; class Actinopteri; order Cyprinodontiformes; family Poeciliidae; genus Phalloptychus; species Phalloptychus januarius. Next base: position 30,208,277 of record CADWAE010000133.1, read on the forward strand.
TGCTGTAGTCATTAGAAGAGAAGTTGTGCTAGTTCCATTTGTTTATGAATGTGTGTGTGCGTGTGCGTCTGTGTGTGTGACCTTAAACCGGCCTATGCACCCCACTGCCTATTTAGTGCACACTGTTTCAACCCATTAACCTTGAAGATGCTGCTCTACCAACACTTTGTGTTGTTCAGTTTATGACAGCAAGCCTGAAATTGTTGTGCTGTGGACACAATGCAGCCTGGGCAAAACTGCTGACTTGATAGTCGTCCAGCAAATGGCCATTGACACACTTTACGAGGAGGGTAAGTCACAAAAGATTATTGATAAATTAACTGGAGAGTGCTGTAACTAAACATATTAGTAGAAAGTTGAGTGGAAGGAAAACATCTGGTGGAAAAAGTTGCAGATTAGGGGTAGCAGCACTTTTGACTGTGAAGCAAAGTTCATTAATTTAAATTAACATATTATAACTTCAAGTACAATTCACCTAATAAAAGAATCCCTTTTTTCAGACTTGGCTTGAAAATATGTCAATGGATGCTTTATTCTGTCTTCTCTGTTGTTTTTTCACTCAGGCAGAGCACCAGAGAGTATTGCTCTTGTCAGCCACCGTGAAGGCGTCCCTAAGGTGTCTGTAGGTTCCCCTGATTTGTGTGTTCCTCCATCCCAACAGCCTCTGTCTGTCGTTTCCGCTTTATCTGTCTCTCTGCAGCTCTCGATCCCTGCTCACAGCAGGCCATTCTTGCATAACCATTTATTTTACAGATTTTTTTTTCTTCCTCCTTCCCTCTCAAGGCCCTGAAGGGTTTAATTACATACATAGACAACCCCTATAAACTTCTATTCTGAGGACTTTTTATTGACTTTCGAGCCTGACTACCCTCCGGCATTTTAATTAACCATTTATAAGAGGAGAAACTACAATTAAATTAAAAAGTTTCTATAAAGGGGCTTTTGCATCGTTCCCGTCCGTTTTTTGGAAGATGGCAAGCTTTATCTAAATGAGATGGTGTGGATATGTGAAACAGACGGAGCTGGGGTGCCTTGTGGAAAGGGGGCAAAAAAGGGGGGGAAGCACAACAGAGATGATAGAAAGAAGCAGGGAAAAAAAGGCATAATTAAAAAGTGGATGGAAGGAAAAGATTGAGAGGAAAGATATAGCTGAAGCCAGGGGTGGAAGGAGGGGTGAGAAGGCCAGGCAGCACGGACCTCGCTACTTAGGCCCTAATTACATGTTGTGAAACTTTAGGCGGCCCGCAGTCATCTGGCTGCTTACGGGGCCTCTCGGAGCATCGACAGACAGAGAAATTACAACACCATTACACACACTTTGAAAGAGACACAGAGAGTGTGCAGGGGAGTATGAGAGAGGGAAGAACTGTGAGGAGTGGGGAAATGAAAGTAGAGAGCAGGGGAGGGAGAAGGAAGGGGAGGCTGATGTCATTTGGTGCTTTTTAAGAAGGAGTAACAAAGCGCGAGAGTGCTCCTTTGTAAGCTGCTGCTGAGTGGAGAGCTGGTATTTTTACAGGCCTAAAGATCTGTGCGCTCATAACAATGTGGGTACACAGCACTCAGCGGGGGTGCCTCTGTGAAATGTGCCTCCTCTGCACCCACCCTCCTCTCTCTTAATTTTCTCCATCCTCAGAACGACTAAACGCCCCCACCCACTAAACCCAGATGATGAGCTTCTGTTGCCATGAGGTTGCATTAAATAAGGCCTTCCAAAAAACCCTGAGGCAATGCAGGCGCACACTTTCCTAATACAAGCCTGAGTGTGCACTCCTCTTTTACATCCAGAAAATATGTTTGAATACATTTTTGTTTCCAGGTAATACTCAGCTAATCAGTCTGGTAGTGGAGAAGGTGACATCTGGGAGTGAGGTTAGCCCCATCTCCTCACACCCACCTCATCGCTCAGGCAGTTAAACATGCTTACCCAGTGACCTTTAAGTCCACCCTGCCATCTCATCCGCTTTCCTCTCATCTAACCTCCTCTATTTCTTCCTTTTCACCACTTCTCCACAACCACAGACTTTTCTCTTCTCTTTCTCTGTTTTTTGCAGTGACAGAATGTCAGGAAATGTGTCCCCCACCAAACGGTGCGCTAAAAGAAATCAAGGTGGACCTGGGGGCTGCAGAGGCGGGAATTCCAGCACAAAGTCAAAAAACCGCAGGGGGTGAAATCAGAGAACAAAAGTGTTTTACTCGACAGATTTTCAGCTTTATTGGTTCAGTGTGCAGAGGGCTGCTTACCTGCACACACACACACACACACACACCCCCACCCGCCCCTATGCGGCACACATCCACACACACATGCAAAAACACAAATAAAATACTCAAATATTTTAAATGAATTTGTTTCGGTCCTTTTAGTTTTTACTTTATATTATTAGCTAACTATAAATTAAAATGAGTGAATAGCACATTTAAAGTCATTTTATGAGACAATCATAAAACAATTGTTTTCTTCAAAAATAAATTTAACAAATAAGATTTTAGATTTTAGCAGTAATTTTAAGAAAACTAAGAATCCAGATTTTATTTTGTTTTAACATAGAGAATACAATTATAAACTGTATTTTATGAAATCTTTAATCAGTTGAAGACCATTCCAGTTTTTTTACAATTCCACATATTACTGTTTTTATGCTTGGCAAGTTCTACATGATACAAATTGATGTACTTTCCCTTTCTGTGTTTTTACATCAACCACTGTGTCTTAAAACATTTGTATTTAGTTATATTTATATTCAGTCTGAGTATTTCAGATTACCCATGTACACTATACAACAGCCCTTTGATTAGACTTAACAAATTCCTCAACGCATCAGTAAGGCAAGTAATTACTGGCTGCACTAAAAGTCACTGGAAGAAGCTTAACATGGGCAGGACATGGGTCCGCACCATCGGCCACTTCTTATTGAAAAAAAGAAGAATCGCCTACTTTTATCTTAGTCTCTAATAACTCCAAAAGGAAGTCGCTAGATCCGGCTAGCTGCGTTTTGGAAATTATTTGATAATAGGTCATGAAAACTTGCTAAATATAGAGACAGAGTCACTTAGCTGGAAACACGACATGACAAAAGGAAGCTCCAAACTAAATGCTAACATCAACATTTTTAGCAGGCTAAGTGTCAATCCTTGTGTTCTCACACTATTTAAAAGCTGCCAAACAAAGTGTTGAAGTGCCCTTCACTGTTTATATATCCTTATGTATCAATGTTGTCAGGAAGTCCAATGAACAGTGTAGTTTATTGACTTTGTTAACAGAGCAGAGAAATTTCAAAACTTTTCCCACTCTGACATCTCAAACGTAGCACAGGGTGTCGAGTTTAAAGCACTCACCATATATTTATTTATTTGTTTTGAAAATGCAAATAATACCAAGCTTCCCACTTGTTGCATAATAGCATACATCTCACAATAGCAAATAAAATTTGAAGAAAGTAAAATAGCTATACTATACATAACCAAGGAAAACTAGCTGGCCTAATTAAAAGGGAGTGAATAAAAGAATAGCTTATTGTTATACTTTGTGTTCAAAGTATAGCTATGTGTTACACTCAGATATAACAAATCGATATATCATTATACTTCTACAAATATGTGGCTTCCATATTATTGTCATAGAAATTTGTGATGAGCAGTCTTATCAATTTTATGCTTCTAGCACGTTTATATATATATTTTTAAACAGTCTGACATTTGGACTTTGTTTGAGATCCTCACTTAGATTATTCCTTAGCCCAACACCAGAAGTAGATACACAGAAACGTTTAAAGATTGTTCATATAGTTAAGATTTCCCCAGTGGGGCTTAGAGTAGTAGCTTAGACTTGTTTCTAGAAACAGTCCAAGAGCAAAAAAACAAAGAAACAAACAAACAAAAAAAAACATCCAGCAATTTCGGCGGGAATTTCAAAAACCTATACATTTTTGCATTCCATTTTTCTACCAAGCCAAGGTAAGCCCCTCACCTGAAAACCCAAGTGAAGCTCCACCCACTTCATTGCAAAGTGACTAAACGTTTGTTCTACTGAATGTATACTGCACAATGGCTGCTGGAAAAGGAAAATGTTTTTCTTATTCTGCATTGTAGATCGTGTCCATGTATTTTCTCCCAGTCATGAAGACCAGAGCTGCATGGGTTCATTTCATTGTTGCTTGCAATGTCCCTTCAATATTGCCATAGAAAGTTGTATTTTGCGCAGATCAGCTTAGTAAGGAGTCCTTTGAAAACTACCAACATACACGGCAGAATTTGTCAAAATATTTTGACTGGGGGTGCTGTGGTGGCGCAGGGGCAAAGCACAACCCACATATGGAGGCCTTAGTCCTCATGCCAGTGGTCGCAGGTTCGATTCCCGGCCTGGTGACATTTGCTGAATGTCCCCCTCTCTCGTTTCCCCATTTCCTGTCTAGCTACTTTCAAATAAAGGCCACTAGAGCCAAAAAAAAAAAACATGACAAAAATATTTTGACTGAAGGAAGGTTCTGTTCCTACTGTTCTTCACAAATCTGCAGATGATTATTTAAGTACACAAAGAAGTCTTGTGTGTTTTGTATTATTGTGCAGCATGAACATAATTTGTCATTTATCACAAGCTAACGCTGGACGATAGCCTCTCTCTTTTAAATAACTTACCTGGCAACTTCTTGAAGGAAAATATAAGTGGTGATAGATAGAGACAGTACATATAATGTGCAATACGCTCAGAATAACACAAAGAGTTGAATGACCAGTTGGCATCTGAAAAGCCTATTTTATAATGAGTCTGGGGGATAGCATTTTATCATCTTAAATTCAAAAGCTAGAATTCTTAGGCTCAATCTAACAATAACTGGAAAAATCTACATTCAACAGTGATTTTTGAGATAGATTTCTAAAAGCACATGAAGGAAGGACATTAATGATCTTGTCACATTAAAAGCACCTTGAAATGAGGTGAACAAAATGACATTGGTACATAAACTAGGTAAACCTGGACTTGGATGTTTTGAACTGATTATATTTTGTAAACCTTTATCTCTCTCCAGAATTTGCTAAAATCTCAACATTCCTAATATTGTTTATATTCTTGTCCCATGAGCTGGAGGTGTCAGGTCAGTGTCAGGTATGCTGTAAGACATAAAACATGTTAAATGTGTGGCCGCAACAGAGAGCTTTAAAAGAAGATAGTTTAATTTTACTGTTGGACTTTCCTGTAATTTTGTGGTTTTACATGGCTTAGTTTTGGCCACTGTAGAAACTAAGACCAAAGTTCAAAATCTTCAACCCTCTGAAAAAATCTGTACTGTCATCAAGAACAAAAATGAATAACCATTGTATTGTTTTCATAAATAAGTATTTTTAAAACCTTTTGTAATGCATAAATGTTTGCACCCATAGTGTGCCTAAATTTAAAGAGGAAGTTTTTAAGGTAAATGTGTAATGCCAGCTTCAAAACACAAAAAAAGTGCATATTTTTTGCACTTCAAAGAGCAATTGCGTCACTAACTTTAATTTTCTTGGCCAAAGTAAGTTAGTAACCGCATGTTCATGAGTGTGCATTGATTAGAGCTTTACCGCTTGTCCTCATTTCCTGATATTAATTGGTGGGGTGAGGTCTTATCTGATTGCCTCTCTGCAGGCAAATCGAAACAGAGACAGGAGTGGTACGAGCAGAGTGCGAGACAGAGAAGTCAGTGAAGTGGGCAGGATTGCTATCTGTAATCTGTGATCAATCTTGGCCGAAGTGGCTAGTGTGTGAGAGGGAAGCAGGGGCCAACCTCTGTGCTCCCTCCTCGTCTCCAGTTCCCTCCTTTCTCAGCACCCCTCTCCTCCCAGGGGTAGCTTGGTCAGCCCTGAGGGGAGAACATGCTGCAGAGCAGGCAGACAATTTTCAGGCTGACTGCTTTTACTTTCGTCCCGTTCAGGGCCTCATGAAAACAAACTGACAAAACAAAGGACAGCAAATTAATGACCCGTGCTACCCAACACCCCCTCACCCTTCAAGCATCCCCCACACAATAACTCCCCACCCCCCCACCCACCATCCCTTTCCCTTCAGCACCAGTCTCACAATTGACTCCTGGTTTGGCACGTCCTTTCGTTGCCTCTTCCATTCTTCTCCCCTCCTCCTCCATCTCCTCCCGTTCTGACTTCTGATCGCCTTCAGATCATGCACGCGCAGACTCACATATCTGGCCATTGACACATTGACACGTGCACGAACACATCACTACCACCATCGGCCCCTGCCTTAACTCCTTGACCCATGGCATCTGGTTTAGATTGTCACAGGAAGAGAGAGACAGAGACATACAGGGGGGGAGCAAGTGTGAGTGTAGGAGAGAAAAGACCTCTCTGTCTGTGTTCGGGCCTTCATTATCATGTGTTAATATTAATGTAATTTGAAAAAGAAACAGACACTGGAACACACTGGGTGAAAAGGGGCTTGTCTGCGCTGAGTGTAACAGCATGCTCACGATCCAGACGTGCTTCTCCCAGCCCGCAGCTCTCGTGCAAGACTGCCTTCCCTGAGACGGGCCCTTTTCATGCATTGTCACTTCAACACGAGGTTTCAATCTGTTATTAATACACATTGCATGAGCCTGGCTTGAGAACTGCATTTGAGTTTCAATGCGGTGTAATAGTAGATTTTGGTAGCTGTTGATTGGCAGTAAATGTTTTCACTGAATTTGAAATTTAGCAACTGAATTCAATCCAATTTTGTGATAAAACACAGGATAAAACAGCCTCTAAGTAAAAATCTGTTTAGTCTGTCTATAAATGCTTATAGACAGAGAAATGAAAAGAGGTGAATGATAAAGACAGTTTGTAAAATGTAAAAAATGTAACAGTCTAAACCAGAAGATAAATGCAACTGATTCAACTGTTCAAAACAGAAATATAAGAGTATAACGCAGTCTGCTTTACTTAGCTGTTTGGACCAAAACACATGGAATTCATTTGACACACATCCAGATTTATTTTGTTGGAATTGATAGAGTGGAGTTTACTTCAGATTCCTTTAGTCCAGATTCCTGTAATATAATCTGTAATTGGCTTGTGCTGAACACTTTGTGGGAGTACCTGCAGGCCATTCTCTTAGCTCACCGGAGCAAGGCCGCCGAAGGAGTGCTGGGTCAAACTGTATGCTTGTAATTCTGATCACTGCCTCCCTGATTTTGACAGAAATCTAATATGTAATTTTTTTTTTCAGACTAAGAAGCAGAAGCAAGATTCAGACTCTAAAAGTGGATTTTTTTCAATTTTATTCTTGCTAATTCACTGATTTTGTGAAAGGTTGTTGACCTCTGATATCCCATCCATCCAACCATCCATTTCAATGTTGTAGCATGCTGAGAAGTGGATCTTTGACTTTTCTTTGCATACTTTGTCTAGATTCAACGTTCAGGTTAATATTCTCAAGCAATAACCTGAATGTTCATTCTCACTTTTCTTCAGAATCCCTCCTAAATTGTTATATGCTTTCTTTCTGTTAAATGTCGATTGAGGGCTAACTGATTAAGTAAAATAATTTACCACTCAGTCTTAGCTTTGATTAATTTGAGACTGATGTGAAAATAATGGATTTTATTTAATTTGATTATTCTGGAAATATAAGTAAAATTGCACAGCCTTTTCAATTGGTACACTTAATGACACGTCTTAATCACTTCTCAAAAACTACTTCTGCAATATAAAACTGCTTTGCATATGTTTACCTGGGGTGTAAGTAATGTGGGCAGCTATATTTACTGAAAACTGTATTAATTTTGATTATTTTAATTTGTTTAAGAAGGTGATAGAAATGTAGAAAGAAAACTCACTGATATGCTTAAGCACATTTTAAAGGGATTAGGTAAGATAGCATTTTATCTACTTGAGCAGATTTCTGAGCATTAGAAGCTTAACGCCTGGCACATCACTGTTGCTTAATGTTTAAACTGAGTTCTTAAATGGATAGAAAGTGAGTTTTATCAGCTATCGCTGATTAATGATGCCCTGGAAGGTCAGACAATTTACATCAGCCACATCCACACACTACAAACCCACTCATTTACCCAGCCTCCTCCCTGTCTTACTGTCTGCCTGACCCCTATGAGCTAACTGTCCACTGAAGTAAGATTTATAGTCAATCAGTCTGTATCGGCAGTGGTCAGTATTGGACTGAGCCAACTTTAGAACATTACCACACGGGGAGGGGATGATGTCAGAGTGGAAGTAACAATAAGAGGGGGAGGAGAAGGAGGGAAAGGATGCAAAGAAGAGAGAATAAAAATGAGGAAATGAAGCCAACATGACAGGTACAAAGTTAAGTGAAAAACTGATTTCAGAACCCAATGAAAGCGGAACTACCTTATGGAGTGGAACTACCTCTGCCCTCATCTCTCAAGATTCTTTTCACATTACCCAGTAATTTATAGAGATTCACTGACATTTTTAACTCCATAGTTGAAAATTAAAGCAATTTGAATCATAAGTCAAAGTTTGTATGTTTTTGTTTATTTTTTTATAAAATTTAAAGCTGCACTATTTGTAGCGGCTATTCCTGGCCGCTACAAATTTTCTTTTCTTTTTTTTTATTGAGATTTCAGGTCTTGGTAATAAAACAGAAAAGGAATTTGCAAGATTAACTAATTTTGTCAATCTCAAAACTAGCAAACCAAAAGCACAGTTTATGTGTTTACACACCAAAAATTTACACAATTTTTGGTGTGTTTATGTGTTTTTTACACACCACAAAATTGTGGAAAAAACATTCCTTAATGTTTTTTTAAATGAAAAACATTAAGGAAATGTTTTTTAGGATCCCAAGTCCTCATTGGTTACAGCTGATCCATTGGGAACCTTAGCTGATTTTGTTCTTTGGTCAATTTGTTGGTGCAATTCTAAATATTCATTAGATATTTTGGTGTATACATGTATTACTTTAGTTCTAATCTGCGCTTCCATGTTCCTTTTATAGTTTTTCACCCATATTATATTTTTTACTGCTTCGTACTGTTTTAGGGTAACTTGAAGCAAAAGTATTATGCTCATGTCAACTCTTGGACACACTTATTGATAACACTTGTAATAACTAATTACTTCTTTTGATTTGACCATCAGCTGTGGGAATGGGCATATTCCAGTTTTATCTTGAGTGACTTCCAGTCACCATAAACCATCCTCACCAATCAGCCAGCTGTCTTGATTCATTTCCATGCACATTCTTGAGCTCAATAAAAAGCAGCCAGCACATATATTGCCTGAGCTGCCAAGATGGCTTATGATGACCAAGTCTCCTGCTTTCATCTTGAGTAGCGCTCTATAACGTCACTCGGGTAGCCAGTCTGCAACTGCCTGAGTCAACCGCAACCGCATGGTCACAGATGGATTCCTCTTAAGCCCGTACAGATCAGCCACCGACCACCAGCTATCAACTTGCATCACCACAAAGCCACAAACTAGACCCTGAAAGTGAGGGAGAGATGAAAAATGAGGAAGAAGAAGGAGAAGGAAAAAAGGAAGATAATATAAAAGTATAGCAAGATGGAAAAAAATAAGAATGAAAACGTTGGTTGGTTCCTTTTGCTTTCTCGAGATGCATAATGCTTTATGGAGTTCCATATACAAAAGACTGTCAACAGGCTAATGAGCTTCCTAATGAGTATCACTACAGAGGAACTGCTAATTTAAACCCATGTGATTCAGAGGCACTTATCAAACTAAAGCAGCGCAAATTTCCCATGAAGACAACAAGAGTTATGGCCACCTTTTGAGTTTGTCACAGCCCTCGTACTCCTTCTCCTCCTCCTCTGCCCTCTGTCACTCTGTCCCCCAGCTCAATTCCCTCTAATGGACATGCTTTATCTAAGCTGACCTAACCATTGTCAAAGAAAGCAGAATTTGTGAGCTTTTAGAGTCGGTACACTCATCAATGCACAAGGGGGTGGAGGGGCAGCCTACAACTGGGAATAAGCATCAGGGTGTTGCTTGGCAAGTATCCATCCATGCACTCTCCAGGCCACTTCGTTAGCCACCATACACACAAAAATACACATGCACATACACCTCCCTGTCCATTTCCTCTTTCCTCAGCTATGCAAATAGAACGCCAGTGAAATACTAAATCAGTAGACGAGTGGGGTTTACTCATCTGCAGAATGGACACGACAGATGACAAATGCATCTTTCCAGCAGCTTTGAAGCTCACTGTGATTAAAGTTTTAATTGGAATGCATTCCAAAACAACAAAGGATGCACTTTCTCACTTTGATGTTGGATTCTATTTGTCACATTGATAAATAAAGAAAAAAGATGGTACAAAGAAAACCAATCTGTGGAGGAAAGTTTGAGATAGATCCACTGAGACTTTGTCCCCTCAGTCCAGAGGGGAAACCGGATAGGACCACTTTAAAAATCGCTTAACACATTCAACACAAAAGACAGCTGAGAAACCCGAGACATGTTTGATTTGAGTGTCAGGGTGGGAGGCACTAATCTGTGGACACGACAGACACAGGTGGTGAAACAATCAAACAGTCTTGCACTAGCGCCCGTTCACACACAAAAATGCACATAAACATGCTCAAAATATCCAAATGCGCAAGAATGAACAAATAAAACAAACATGGATGGCAACAGAAGTGCTTGCATAGAAACACTTTTAATGCAAAGGCGTGTATTCAGTCATGTATGGAAATGCATATGGGGAAAACACACACACACGCACCCCCCTCACTGGAGGGAACACAGCGAAACCTCCACGTGCATGTCTGCAGCTGGATAAATTACTATGGAGCGTGGTGTTATTTTACTGGGCAGATAAAGACAAGGTGTATCAAATTCCAAGCTCCTGTTTCTCTTTCTGCCTTTCACCTTGTTTTAATGTGTCAGCGGCACACGCCCTGCCTCAGCTAATGGAGACACGATGAGAAAATTGCCAAGCTGTGTTTTAAATAGCCATGCTGCATACATTCTGCTGTGTCTGATATTTCATTTATCTGAACAAGAATGTTAATATTACGAAAAACTAAGATGTGATCTGAGGGCCACGAAAACACCTTGGCTGAGCCCAGAAATTCTGTCCATAAAGATAATGAAAAAGAGCAACCTTGGCAAAGTCAAACTCTCAACAGAAACAAGTCTGACTTACTGACGGCAATGTGGCCCAAACTCTGACACGGGTCATGCAGGGACCTAACAGCCCATTTTCAAGGGCCTAGTACCCCATAATCTTTTGTATCCCCCACAGGACTCCCCGAGGGACACCTTCTCCAAGTCCACTAAATACATGTAGACTGGTTGGGTAAACTCTCATGCACCCCCCATGCTGAGCTGGTCCAGTGTTCCACGACCAGGACGAAAAACCACACTGGTCTTCCTGAATCCAAGGTCCCAGAACCCCTGAATAGGCCTTAGCTGGGAGGCTTAGGAGTGTGATGCCTTTATAGTTGGATCACATTCTGCAGCCAATAAGAAGTGTTTCAGATTTATTTGCATTAAAGAAGCAGTATTATATGAAATCAACTTTTTTTTTAGCTTTAAATCATGTTATAATGTTACTCTTTCATCAAAAATATTCCTGGAGTGTCGCTTTGATATTTTCTCGAAAACCACGTTTTATCGGCTGATCATATTAACAATGTGAAAGTGAGCAGTGAAGTGTAAATCTTAGTTGTCAGGTGAACAGGAATCCACCTGACAGCTAAAGAGGGATAACACAGTTACTTCACTAAAGCAAACCCGGGATTTACATTTCTGTTTGTAGTTTTTAAGAAAAATGAGCTTGACGAATGTAATGATCACATGAGTCACTTATGCAATAGTTTTTGATAATAAAAATAATAAAAAAATAGTTAGTTAGTTGTGTCCCTGAGAGATATTGAATGTTGCGCAAGAGCAGAAGGAGGTGTTTCCCAAAGGAACTACCCTTCAAATTCAAACATTTACACACACCTCTCTCTCTCTTTCTGTCTCTCTTACACACAAACACACACACACACACCCACACACACCCCTACATTCAGCCCTGAGGCCATTCTCTGTAATGGGATCCTTACTGTTATTTCTTCTGAATAAAATAAATCCCACTAATTAACATGTTAACATGATGGATGGGCTCTGATTCTGCAGGGAGCAGAGAACGTCTGCACTGAAGCCGCCCTGCTGCTGACTCCACGCAGACCATAGGAGAAAAAGAGAATCAAGTCTTTGGGAATGAAGAGGAAAAGGAAATATGAAATGTGTCACACAACGTAAAAAAAAGTACCAAATCATATGAGTTATTATGAGTGGCTGATTACAATGTGTGACAACATAACTATTTTTTCCTTTCTAAGAAAGCTTATGAAACTGTGGTGATGGAGGGTGCATGATGCATTCAGTTTAAAAAATTAACTTCCTGAGTGTAAGACACATTATTTAATCCTTGCACAATCATGAAACACAAACACAGCAGAAGATTGAGTGTGTTTTTTTTCTTGTGTAGCATGAGGAAAAGTAGATAAATTACATCACAGTGATGTGATATGAGTACAACACATTATAGTGTGGCGACTGAAGCATTCAGGGAAGAATCAGAATCTAATTAGCCAATAAGAAACATGAAGTTTCACGGAAAGCACTGAAAGCTATGTGTACCCTGAAAGCACACATAGGTGATTGGCATTTAAACTTTTCTGGCAAGGAAGGAAAGGAAAGAAAATAAAACAGCCATGCTCTCCAAGGCTGCATTATCTGTATTATACCCAAAATCATATGGTCACCTTTGCATTATAGACTAATAAAATATAGCTTAAAAATATGAATCGGAAGGAAAACAATACATTTTTTTAATATATTTTTTCTAAATCTTAAAAGTGTGACATGCATTTATATCCAATCAACCCGAATTTTCAGTTTGTAGAATTTCCTTACTCTGTATTTACAGATGAAGGTGTTTTGGGTTTGTCAGTACCAGCTTTATACATCTTAAGACAGAAGTTTCCACTCGTTCTTCTCTACCAAAAGGCTCAATCTCACTAATATTATCTATATTTTATAATCCTTATTGAATTCATGTTCCGAATTTGATTATGCCACTCCTAGACTTTAATATGCTGTGATAAAGATCATACAGTTGTACTTCTGATGTATGCCCAGGGTCATTATCCTGTTGTGAAGTGAACCCCACGGCAACCTTGATAAACAGAATGCTGTGGTAACATGAAAATTCAGGGGTGTGAATACTTTTCTTTTTGCCTACATCTGTTTCCAGCCAGCATCGGTTTCTGGGAAAACTCTGAGGCCAACGCCTGCTGAGCCTGTCCTGTTCTTTATGAATGAATTAATCAGTAGTGACACTGCACTACATGCTCGCTCCTTCCCCATTATTTTAATTAGCCGTTTATATGAACACCCCCCCATCCCCTACCCCCATCTCCAAACCTCTTTGTCCTCTTTTGCATTTCATTAATACATTAACATGCACTTGACAAAAAGAGCAAGGACACAGACACAGTTGCGGTTGCTTGACTGGTCACTTTGTAGTCTCCCACCTGTCTTGGCCAGTTTGCCTGCCTCATCAAGAGTTTTTGGTCTCCGTCTGTCCTCGAGCTCCGCAAAAGAAACTTGTAAGGTCACTGGTAATGGCTCCTTTATTATACTAATGAGTATTGCTTGAGGTTTTCACTAAATGAGACACTTAGCTTTTAAAGTGCTCTCAACAATAGAGGCAAACATGGGATTTTATGGAGGGAAAATCAGCGATTTCTCAATGGAATGTTCGCACAATTCATCGACCGAAGCGAGGGAAAATAAAAAAACCCAAAGGGAAGTTTAAAATGTTTCCACTGGTTGAAGAAGGTTACGGGGTACTGTATGTTGCACAACGAGGTGCGTAGACTAAGAGCAGCAGGGTGTGGACGTGTGAGGGTGTGCTCATCTGAATGGGCATATCTGGGTGTGCAGCCGCTGTACGGTGATGAGGTGAGAATGATGAAGCCCATTCCTCAAAAAAGTCGCCATGTGCAGCTCATATGTCGGGCCCTTGTTAAGGAGACGCTCATTGAAAACACAAAACTAACACAGTCACACAAGCACACTCGTATAGTTGCTAGACTTCCCCCTCCGTCTGTGCGGACGCATGCAAGCACCCACCTCGGCCTGGTAACGCCTGCAGGCAAGGGGTGATTGACAGTATCCAGATTGCCAGATTGTTCTCTGGAGTGTTGAGGAATGACATCACACTCATTACAACTTCTAAATATAAGCATTCACATTGCTTGACTGACAAGTCTGTATACAGCATCTGCGCCTGAGTGGGACTCCTGTAATGTGGTTAGAGAGTAAAAGTGTGTGTAGGTGTGTTTTTTTCCTAACCAGTCAATAAAGGAACTCTAACTACAGATGTTTCTCACCCTGTTTAGTTTTTCTGTTTTATTACAATGTACAAACAGGTTTAAAACCCACAGCAGGTATTCACCATAACCATTATAGCAAAGTCTTCATTTATTTGAAAAATTGTGCTTTTCTTGTTTTCTTCTAACCAAGCAACATCTTGGGTCATTCTTCCTTCCTTTAAAGAAAATTAAATAGTATTTTTCCATAGTTTATTTATAATATAAATTTATATTATGAATAATGTTTGAAAAAGAGACTATTTTTTTTCCTCTGAAGAATTTCAAAGTTGCTTTTCCACTTATTTTCAGGTCAGCGCCTGTCTGTTTTTAAATAACTTTGTTGACACAATGTGTTACCATTTCTGAATCTATAAAATTAGTCTAAATAAAATAAATTAAAAATAATTTTGACAGCTCTTCATCCTTTGCTATTGTTTATGTTTTCGTCAAATTTGTATCCGAGCATTCTTAGTATATTTCATAAGCAAACACTTAACCGTTGCACATAATTTTTTTTTCTTTGAATTGTGATGCGACATGGTATCAGGAAAAAAAAATGTTGATTACGAACAAATATTAACTGCAATTAACCCGTCTGTTCTGATTATTTTTTCTGTCTTCGATCTATTATTCATGCCAGGTTGTCCCTGCAGGGGCCGGTGCCGATCACCTGCAGTCACTGTGAGGCAGGATAAACTCTGGACAGAGCTCTAGTCCATCACATGGAAACATGCAGGAGAAACAACAATGCACAAACACACAACCCAAAAGCAAATTAGAGAAATCAATTACTTGAAATATCAAAAGAAAGCTTGGATTTTGGAAGCTATGCAAAAAAAAATATTAGAAACTTCAAAACTTTTTTTTTTTTTTTACAGACCTTAAAACTGAATAGTCACCACATTTAGACATAATAGTACAGACATTTGCATGACATTGTCGCTAAAATTGTTAACTGGGATCAAAAAGTAAAAGTGCTGGGAGAGGAAAATGCTTATGGTTTGATTTAATAGAGAAAGAAAAGCTCACTGCAACCTGATAATGATATTATAGTATCCATCCAGCATCCTTTCAAGGAACAGACTAGCATTAATAATAACAACACACAAAAAATCAAAGAACAACCAACTCCACTCATAAGCACGCAACAAAATCCT
Organism: Phalloptychus januarius; assembly: GCA_902982915.1. Classification (NCBI taxonomy): domain Eukaryota; kingdom Metazoa; phylum Chordata; class Actinopteri; order Cyprinodontiformes; family Poeciliidae; genus Phalloptychus; species Phalloptychus januarius. Next base: position 30,223,776 of record CADWAE010000133.1, read on the forward strand.
CACATATGTTTGTGGGGCTGCTGCTGAGTTCAAGGCTCCTCCAGCTCGTCTGGCTAGCACATTGTAATTTACAAGCACTCAGTGTCACGTTGAGATCTCAATTAGGCAGCTCGGCTACACACTCGGGCCCTCGAGGCTGGGCTGAGCCGGGCCCACGTTCTGCCTCTTTGGCCAAGGCGCAATGTGGAGTTCTGTGCTCCTCCAACCCTCAGTGCGCCTGCTGCCTTCGCCTGCCGCCCACAGACAACGCCAACAGTAAATATTTGAGGTTGGAGACAAAGAGGGGAGAAGGGATTCATTTAGCTCATTTGAAAACATGACATTATGATTAAAAGGCAGGGAGTCTGGAAAATAACCTCTCATTTTTTTGTTTTAGATTCTTCTCTACGGAGCTAAAGCTAAATAAAACGTGAATGATTTATTAACAGAAAAAACAGTGATTAGTTGACTTTAACACAAGAATTAAGAAAGAATCACTGCTAGAAAAGTTTTTTAAAAATGATATTTTCCTCATTTAAAGATAAAAAATATTAGAAAAAATAAGGAATAAGAAAAAAAATGTACTGCCACTGACTTTAGGAACTTCAGACACCTGAAGTGCTGGAATAAAGTAACAAAAGCCCATAAGCTGCCACTACTGTTCTGTGATCAGATCCATATGGACCTTGGCCTCAGCCCCTCCACCACCTGCCTCAAACGTTCCTAATATCTAACAAGTCCAGAAGCCTCCAACTGGCTTCAGACGTTCTTTACAAGCAGCCATATTGATGGCTATTGAGCTGGAGAGCCATTTAGCTCACCAGAAATCTTAAATTATACACTAACCATGTGCAGCAATGTAACCTCTGTTTCTCTCTTTCTCTCTCACACACACATGCAGAGGACAGATGCCACACCAGAGTCTCCACTTCCTGTTCCTGGCAGTGACTCAAGCATTAAAACATATCGTAGTGGGTAGAACTGTTATAGTCCAAACACAAACTTTATTTGAAAATAAATAAGAGCTTTAAAGTTTCAGTTTTATAGATATTAGGATACTTAGTAGAATATGACCTCTCCCTGCAATTTGCAGTGGTGAATAAAGCAAAGTAGTCTTTAGTAAAAAAATAAATAAATAGTTTACAAGCATGATTACCTTTTTTATTTTTGAATGAGTTCATTGAAAATGGGATATTCTGCTAAATAATCTTATAATGTATAAAATTACTACAATCCTCTGTCTGGCTGGAAATAAAAGGACCTAACAGAAGTCTTTCTAAATGTCACTAAAATGTTCACATTGTGTCAAATATGGGGTACAATACGTTGCCAAAAGGACTAAATAAACCTTGAACTTTTATATAATTTGTCACATTACTGCTAGAAATAGTTGTGACCTCAAACATGTGGAAGAAGGTGCTCCAGTCAAATGAGACAAAGTTTAACTTTTGGCCTTAATGCATTCCCACTGTGGAACAAATCATTTTCCATTCCTTTCACAACATGCTCCATTTGTACTACAGTACTACTGCAAAAGGCCTAAAAGACTAAAGGTCTTAATGAATTCAGATGCCAAAGCTCCTGATTGGCATTATCCTAACAAGCTGCAATTACAGTCCTGAAATCGAGTCTTATTGCAGCGGCTTTAACGAGCAAGCCATCACGCAGCCCACAATTATCATCACCAGAACTATTAAAACATGACGGCTACAGCCTTGTTAAACGTTCTCATATGTGGAGACCTCAATTTTTTTTTTCACAAGACACAGCCTGACTGATGGACACACAAACAGCAGGATGCAAGACTTGGTGAGGGGCAGGAAGTGACCCTGGTCTATGGAAGAGAAGTGACTTTTTGTCATTTTACAGAACAAGGGAAAACACTTACAAAAAAAAAACCCTGACTAAGAACCTGCTCCAAAACAGATGCTTTGTATATTACCAATGCACAATTATCTATTTTGCAGAGTTCCCTTTGAAAAGGCCGTCTGACTTGTTTGACTGTAATCTGGGACAACAGCCTCCCGTGTGAATGACCACAGTAGGTGAGTGGTCTCCTTCAGCCAAACAGCTCTGCTGCTGCAGCAGAGCTCCAGTATCAGGCTGCTCCCTGGTGGGCACATCCCAGTTGGGATTACACTCTGAGGGTTTATATGTGCTTCTGTGGAAGGTCATGAGTGCTTTAAACAAGCCGAGAGGAAAAACTGTATTTGTCGGTGTTCATTCTGATTGAATAATGTTAGAGGAATATATATTTAATGCAGGGAAGGGTAACTTTGTGTAACTGTGAATATGGATGTGAAAGAGTCCCTGTGTGTCTAGTGATTTAGTTTGTAAAACTGCAGCAGATGACGATGAATTAAATAAAATCCGGTAGTAGCTTTGAAATGTAGGGAGGAAAAGATGATCACAGGGGGAGGTAAGTTGTATTTGGGGTCAGCCTCCGCTCACAGTCAGGCCAGTGTGCCTCTCAGGTCATGCCTCGATTAGGCTGAGCAGTTGGAGTATGCACTTGGCACAAACACAACGGAGTGGTGCAGATCAGAGATGTAGATGCTCCTGTGGGGATGTGGTGGAGGTTTGGCCAGGCCGGCCCCAGACTGAGGCCAAGCTGAGGCCAGAGGGAAGGACCAGGGCTGTGAGCCATCTCACAGAGTGGAACCTTTGTAGCACTGCTGATCTTCAGGCCAACAAATTTCTGCTCTGGGTTTGCACATCATGTTTTAGTGAGCTAAGCAGAATTTTTTCTATACATATTTTCAGGGTGTGAAGAGAATTCAGACGATTTTGTTCATATATTTTTTTATTTCGTAAATTTATTTTATGTTTCCAATCCTTTTTTTTTGGAAGGTTCTTAGTTTGATATTTTTTCATAATTTCTTCTTCTTTTTTTTTTTTTTTTTTTTTACATTATTTTAGTAAAATATTTTTCATCCAAATTCACCTTAGTTTTAGCTCCTCCTTGACATATTAAGAAAAAAAAACATATTAAATTTCCTCACCAGTAAATAAGTGAATCATTCCAGCCATTTCCCGGCAATAAGGCTGGAGAATTTGACAGCCTAAAAACAGATGAAAATAAGCTGCCATAAAGTTTCCACACTCCTTTCTGAAGTCTGTTTCATTTTTAACAGTGTAGCGTAGGTTTGCCTAACTTTCTCACACTCCTCTACCCATAATTGGGTGCCCTTTATCTCTAGAATAATCTGCAAGGTCAGCATGGTTTCATTTGTGTCTATGTTTGCATTTCTTCCTTGAGCAAATACCAAGAAAGACTTGTACTCTGTATTCATCCCCATCTTGCATTCCCCCCCACACCTATTCACACCCACAGACGCACACACGAGGTGGGGTTTCTGATTAATGATAGTCATTTGTCAGGCAGAGGTGGATAAAACAGAGAATATTATCTTTGGGCTAAGGGCCGGAGGACATCACACTCTCTCCCCTCCTTGCGTCTTTCATAACTGGTCGAACACGGCGGCACGCAGGAACACACAGACAGCCCAACATAGAGCAGATCTATTCTCATTACCTCTCTATTAGGACATCAGCTTTCAGTGATCAGGCCCTACGTCTTTATACTGACATCAGGGAGAAAAAGAGGTGGATGAAGGGTAAGGAAGAGAGGAATGAGTGCGATGAAAGTGAATAGCAATAGGGAAAAGGAGGGGTTCTCTGTAACGCAGAGGGAAACTTGACATTTCTGAATTTGATTAATACAAGTCTAAATCATCCTATTTAGGGAGCCATATAGCACTACTACTCCCATGGTAAATGGCATTTATCTGCCCTTATGCTGTCCTTCGGTGAGGAGATTACCAGATTTGCTTTGCAGATTGTTCAGGAGAACACGACCTTCTGAAACAGATGGGAATGACTTTCCTTGGTAGGTTTTGCAAGCAATTTATAAAGAAATATACCTTCTCTCAGAAGGAGGAAAAAAAACTTGTAGAAAAACTAGAGGAAGTTTTCATTAGTATGATGAAGTGAACATTTTCCAATTATCTCTGACCTGTAAGACCAAAATCAGACCTAGAGATTCTGTTTCAAGGCCAGAACATTCTTTTGGAGTATATGTGCAGATATTTTAGGATCTGCACAAACAATGGCTTTTCTACAGGAGAACACAGTTGGGCAATTGTTCTGCCAAACATTGCTTTTTTTTCATGACAGCACTATCACTCGGTTATACCAAAGATTACAATGATGTGCACCACACCTTCTGTCTCAGGGCACAGCCTTGGTATGTGCACTGTCAATGTTTCAACAAGACAAACAAAAACTCTGGAGGACTCTGGGAGCAAATATTTAATCAGCAATAGAACAGATCAGCAACAAAAGATTTTCAGGTACAGGGATACTTATCCACTCTGAGATGCAGTACTGTGATTGCAAAAAACAAATAAAAAACAACTTTGCATACAGGTACATATTAAATTAGATTCAATTTCCTCATTCCAGTTGTCCTTTTCTCCTGACCTAAAAATTTTATTGCAAAGGTGACAGACCCAGCAGGGAAACCATAATGTCCCCACTTGAGCCACAGTCTCCAGCTCATTAAAAGCATGTTAAGATGTTTCCAGATTAGCAGGGATGCATAACTGAGCTATATGCCTAATGCAGGGTTTTCTCCAAGTGAGACATGTCTGGAAAAACCTCCAAAGCAAGGTACAAGTGGCAGTCTGATCAGACACTTAAACCAACTCAAATAGCCTCTTTGGATGTGATTGGATCTCTGATCTTGGCTTTACCTGGGCTTTTAACCTAATATCTAAGGCCACTCTACTCAGAAAACTCCTTCTAGTCACTTGTGTTCATATATCCTGAGAGTAAGTGAGGGTAATCAGTAACTCTACAAGATTTTGCACATGAACACTTTTTCTTACACTCAACTTTATATGTGTTTTCTTGGGCAAATAATTATGTGAATAGCCAGGCTCAGGGTGTCAGGGAAAATCTGCCCAAAACTTTCAAGCTCACGGTCATTCCTATGTTAATGTAGAGCAAAGCATGTCATTTGTTTAATAAAAAATAATAAAAGTTTTTATTACTGTTCCATAAGATGAAATATTTTTGATCTTTAATACATTTGTCTGTTATTTGTTTAATAACTTACTGGAATAAAACATTTTTTCAATGGTATTTTAACTTATTGAGATGCATCCGTATAATATTAAAAAGAAAAAATTCAGGGGAAAGTGTTTTTAAACATTATTAAGGGAAATTATGTAAAGCTTTGGATAAAAAGGAAATGTATGAAACACCAAGGAAACAAGTGGCATGCATTTCAGTACCGTAACTGTATAAAAGTCGGAAACATATTATGGTTCCCTCCACTTATGAGAAGGACAGAGTTCAATTCCTTCTCCTATTCAGACTCCATTACAAAAAAGAAACTATAACTAAAAATGAACAAGTCTTCCTTGCCTTCTATTCTCCAAGTGCCAATACGGCGCCAATAAATAGCAAGCCAAGCTCAGTTGTTTCCTCATTGGGGCAGACAGAGAATGAGAGGTGGGGCTAAGTGCCGCCGCTGCCGATCTCTGCACCTGACTGTGGTAAATCACAGACACAGCGGTCCCATCTTCATGCTGAAGATTTAATGAACTACCGCAGGCTTTTTATACCTCTTAAGGCTCACTGAGTGACCAATTTTTACTTGTTCAGAAGAGGGGGCGATGCTGCCGCAGCCTACTAAATCTTCCATTTGCCACTGAGGATAAAATCTTCCTTTATTCATGGGCTATTTACCAGATGCAGATTTATTACACAGGGTTGCTTTCACAAAAGAGGGGTGAGAGACAAAACCTCAACTTCCTTCTTTTCTTCTCACACCATGCAAGCTGAGATAAAGTACTACGATGTCTTTGCTTCATCTATGTTGGGATGAACAGGCAGAGTTGCCTGTTTCTCAAAATGTTTCTTTAGGCTCCGCATTGCAATGAACATAGAAAGACTTTGAAAATAAAATCTTCTGTCATTAAAACACTCTTAGGCCAGGGATGGGGTAGATGGAATATATTCTGTAAACCTAACGCTATTGTTGCCATTGTTACACCTCTCCCTTGGTGTCTGGACTTGCAGAAAGGTCACGGGTGAGAAGTCAAAACAATGCACATGGATACATGACCTCTGTGGCGGTTTTCTTAACAAAACATTTAACAGAACCTTTCTAGCATTGTCACTTCATGAGAGCAACATGTGTGAATAAGCCCAAATAAATTCATAAAGTAGAAAAGCATTTCCATAACATACACTCCATGTATTGTGTTATGACACCTGTCTCTATCTTGCTGTACGTTTACTGCTTGCCACCACTTACATCCTGCAGTTCATGGACTTTGGTGACCCATTTTTGACCCTCCCTGTTTGTTTTGAACAAACCATGAACGCTCCTCCTTCTCTGAAAAGGAGGTGCACTTTCCATGGTTGCAAACGTCAACTTTGCTCTTATAGCTGTACTGTTAATAATCTGTGCTGGGATCCTTTTGTTGGTCAAATTAATCAGATTTTCTTTAGATGATATTGCAATTTACTCATCATTACCAGTTTACTAGGGAAAGTGTCTAAGATCTATCTTCTGTGTCCCTGAAAGAATAAAGAGGTATGCACAATAGTGTGTGTGGAAGTAGTAGCAAAAATATTTCTTAAGTTTATATAAAAAACGAAAAAATAACAGGGTGCTGGTAGAATTATGCTTTGAGATGCTTTTCCTCTGCATGAATAAGAAAGCTTATTAGAATTCACAGAAAAATCAACTGAGTTAAAACAAAAAAATCCTGGAATAAAGCAAAAGTTGGAATAGACATGGGGCAGACTTTGAAATTTTGTAGGAATCTAGAGATTTTTTTTTCTAAAAGTGCATGAATAATGTGTTTACTATTAGCATACAAATAGATATCGATCGATCAGTATGTTATTTTCTATTAATGCCCCACAAATAAACTTGTGAATATAAAACTTCAGTGTTTTTGGTGGGAAAACAAGAACTTTTCAAGTCCTTGCAGCCACTTTCTCATTAACGACATGAAAGAAGCAAGTCTACAACTTCACTCATGCACCGACACAGTTGTGTTCTTTTTATGTTAACCAAATGTTTTTCTTACTAATAGGAATTCACACAAAAAAGTGAGCTGATTAATTACTGAAGTTGATCTCGCTTGAAAAAACTGAACCTCTTAGAGAATTTCAAGTTAACAGAGATAAGCCAGACATCAAACGGCCACATGTGTTTACTTATTTTTATAAAGCCGAGACTTGTTATCAGGGCTGGGCAGGACTTTGGGCTCCACACATCTTGTTGTTGTTGTGGAGTCTTTCTTGTCTTGAGGAACTGAGGAGACAAGTGTTGGTGGTTAACGGACATAGTGGTTTGTGCGGGCGTGCATGTGATGGGGCTAAAACCCTGCTGGTAAATCCCCCCAGCAAAGGCACAGTCCAATGTCTGGATAGATGCCAGAAGTTCTGGACTAATAATCCCGACAATGTTCATGCTCCCACGACAGCTACAAAAAAAAAAAAAAAAACTGGAGTTGTTCCAGCTTTTTTCCCCCCCAAATCCTTTACTCTTGTTTTTACATCTACCAAAAACTGGACAGTTTTTCTTTGTCAGATTGACAACGATTTTATAAGCCTATCAGTCACTGAGTTATGTCTGTTCGTGCACGTGAGCCTTTGTGTTTGAAGTCTATCCAGGTCCCAACATTTTTTATGGAAATGCAAATGACTTTGGACCTAATACAAAAAGTGTTAATATGCTGCAAAAGAACATCACAATTGATCTGCTTAGCAAAGTTAGATTTCAACCACTTACTGTGTTTTTGAAAAAATATTAATTACTGAACAACTTAATATTAAAGGAACAGGAAAACTTCAGCCTGATTTAATGTTAGATCGTAAGGTGTATAATATTTTAACTGTAATCAACGTACAAATCAAATCAATAAATTAGATTATGTGATTATGTCTGTTTTTATGTGAAACACATTCTACAGAATAACTAGCACAGATGGATGTTGGAAGGGCATTATTTCTGATAATTCTGGGAAATTTTCACTTGCAAATAATACAAACATGAAATGTAAAATGAAAATATTACAGTAGACCAATAAAAAAATACCTTTCCGAGAGAAAACATAAAAGTATGTTTAATTTGTTCAATGGTACTTTTAAAATGACAAATGACCCTCATTGGAACGCATGCTCCAATTTATTGAATATGAGTTTATGCAGTGCATGAGTTGGACCACTTTACAATGTGGATTCGAATCTTTACAGTCTAATACAGCCTAAAGCCAAATCCTAAAAAGCTAAAAGTTTATCTATGGTTGGAAAGCGTAAGTATATGGTATCAGTTAAAATTTATATGGCAATAACAAGCAGATCACAGGGAGCGAAAGGAGGAGACCCACAGGGACTGGAAGTGTGATTGCTGGAACAATGAATTGGGGCTGATTACTAACTGGACGGTAGAGCAGAAGGCAGGCTGAGGGAGAGAGAGACAGACAGAAAGAGAGACGGAAAGAGAGAGCGACATGGCACATGGGAGGAAGGTGAAATAAAACTAACAGGGAAGCTGCAAAAAAATATATCTAACTATAAGAAGAATAACTAAACACAAAGAATGAATAAAAGATACAACCTACATGAATAAACAATTACAGAGAAAAGTCTAATCAAAAGTAAAGAAAAACTACAGGTAACCATAGACCGATAAGCCTCACTACGTTTGTGCTGCTATACCTGTTACATTGATCGAGGCTGCTGGTTGTATTTATCTTCACTGCCTCAAAATTAAAAAGTTTACTGTCAGTGGTATGATGCAGCAAAAACATGTCTCTTTAAACAAGTAATATAAATATTCTCTGTGGTGTCCCATATATATTAACCATTTTAGTTAAATGGCAAACATTTGTTAAAAACAGCAGCTTCGAGTGACTAGCTGATAGCCTTCCAGCACTATAAGGATTTCTTCACTTTTCTGCAAACGCAAACTCTAATACAGATTCATGAAGTATTACTGGTAATAACTTTCCAGAATATCACTTTGTAAAATCCACAGTATCCTTTTAACTTTTTAAATATCACACTTTTAACCTCCAAACATTTCTAACATATGACAATTAGCTTCTTGCAGCTCTTTTTCAGCTTGTATCCTACTTATTTGTTGCAATATATATGGTTTCCCAAGGCACATCATAGCCAGTCTCCATGTCTCACAGTTCCTAAATTTTCATCCTGATACAAGTGTGCCTCTTGTACTCATCTGACCTGACCAGTGATCCCTGAATGGTAATTCTGTCTCAGACTCTTATTGAATATGCCCTTTGGCTCACTCCATGGCACACCAGTGGAAAACCAGTGTTTTATAGCACTCTCTCTTTATATATGGAGCATGCTGCCACATGAGAAGGAAGGATACATACAGAATCAAGTGTGAGCTCTTTTCTTCTTACTGCTCTGTGTAGCACCAAATCATAGCTGTAGCATTTGTCTTTAAAACTAAAATGTTCGTGTGGCCCCTCTATAAGATGATAGGTGGAGATGTGTGAGGTTTGTGAATATCAGAGGCATACGCCTCTCTCGCTCATGTGGATTGTACTTTTGATGACCAAATACATCACATTCCCCTCACCCCAAAAACTGATGATCCTGTCACCCCAAAATCCCCTTTGTAGCCTTACCATCAGGAATCAGTATAAATAACCGTGACATCACCCCATTCTTATCTATGGGACGTCCCATGCTGATCGATAGCATGGCTCCTGCAGTGTAAATAGCTTCTAATGCCCCATCTTCCCCTTCAAATAGGTCTACATTATTTATGATGGCTGTTAGGTTACCAGTCCAGGACACAATTTATTTCATCCCACCCCTGCTCCTATTATACCATTGCTTTTGAGTCTTGATGGGAGATCAGAGGGAGCATTCATTGTACAGAGGAGTAAATATACATGCCTGTGTTCTCAAAGGGAACTTAAACTCCTAGAGGTCCAAAATCATGACTGGGGATGAAGCTACAGGAGGAAAGAGGAGGAGGAAAGGATGAAGGCAAAAAAAATTGAGGAGGAGTGGACCTGAGTTGTGCTTGGTCCCACCCAGCAGTAACGATAGAACATCCGTTACTCAGATGACAGTGAGAGTGGCAGGCCTATTTGTGCGGCTGCTGGCGCGCTATGACGGATTAGACAGACGGAGCAGTTGGAGGTTGCGTGAAAGTGACAGGCCACATTTCCATTTGGGTGAAAAATCTGGCCAACGTGGGTAACATGGATGAGGGGAAGAGGGGCGACATGGGCTGGCCATGGCCCAGCATATCTACAGTTTACATTTTTCTAGGTCAGAGTTTTCAACACATCTCTATAATCTAAATCTTTTTCTCTGTCTCTTGTATTCATATAATGTATCTCTATAAAAACGGAGTTATTCTAATGAGGTCAGATAAACAGAAACACACCAGTATGTTACACAAACCCTATTTTGCTGCAATTTAAGTTCCAAGTCTTATTTGGTATGGCTCTATCAGCGTCTGGAAGCTTTGTGCGACACTTAAATTGTTCCCATTCTTGCAGAATACAGTGAAAGTTGTAGACCAATTTTAACAGTGGAAACTGTTTTTTTTTTTTAGAACAAAATAATGAAACAAAAGACATGGTAACATTTAATTAATCAAGTGAGTCACGGAGCAGAAGAGCTACTAGTGGCTACAGAGTTGCAGGTTGCAGATGCCTGATCTGCCCAATGAAAACTGATTTTATCTCAATAACACTAAAGTTAACCGTGTTCATTGTTATGGTAAAAATGTGAAGGCAAAAATTTAATTAGTGCAAGGGACCAATTAGCTACAGTTTCATTGCCAATGTGTATCACCATGAAACATTTATGCTGCATAATCTCTTCAGTTAAGGGCCCATAACAGGGACTAGGACCAGTTCTAACCCCCGTGGAGCAGAGCCCCCTCTTGAGTCCTAAACTGCCCATGGCAATATAGATCACACCCAGTCACACTGAGCACGGATTTTTAAGATTCACATTGTATGATACGTACATCTGGACTTTGACTTGACCATCCCATTGTCCTTCTGGAAGGTGAACCTTTACCCACCTTCCAGCCTTTTGTAGCCTCTAGTAGGTTTTCTTCAAGGAGAATCCTCTATTTAATTTCATCCATGTTAATATTAGTTGAAAGAAAAGTATCTCCAAAGCATGATTTTGCCACCACCATGTTTTACAGCAGAGGTTGTTTGTTAATTTGTTTTCACCCACACTGTATAGCAAAAAGGTCAGTGTTGTTTTCATTTGACCAGACCACCTTTTTCTACTCATTTGCTCTGCCCCCAACTTGACTGGTCGCTTTTGGAGGAAAACTGCAAAAGTCTCTTACTTTAGTTATATGGTCATGTCAGCGTAAGTTTGCAATCAAGCCATACAGAACTTTCCTATCCCTGACTTGTATAATGCTTTTGTTGGGCTTTATGAAAATGTTTGTTCACTAATGTTCTTTAACTTAAAAAACCTTTGCACAACAGTTGTGTACTGAACTTAAATTACTGCCAGTTAGTTGAATTGAGTATTAGAATAAAGGGGCCAAAATTTCAGTTTATGCCAGTCATAGAAAATCCCCTAGAATTGAGTTGTTTACAGTGATTTGTGGGTGTAAATACTTTTGCAGAGCACTGTTAGTGAGAAATAGCTGTATTTTCCAAAATGTACCAATAAAGCAAAGCAAAAACATGTCTAAGTAGGAATTAGGTATTAGCAGGCTGCAAGTGTTTGTGAAAAACTCTAAAACAACATGCTTAATCTTCATTGTCTAATAAAAACACAAGGTTTCACTCTAATCGCCTTCTCAAAGCTGCAATGGTTAAAATGACTGAATTTGAATACTTTCTTAAGAGTGGAAAGACACAATTTTTGCTGATGTGGACAGTTAGGTTGAAGTCAAAAAAATGAGAGGGAGCAAAGTGTTATTCTTCCAGCAAAACCTAGAGACGTGTGTGTGTGTGTGTGTGTGTGCGAACAGTCCGAGGAATGTTCATCCTCACGCCTCATTGGTGTTCTCATTGCTGCACACAGATCGAGCAGTGGAGATGGGACGCCCTAGATTTACGGGACGTGTCAGAGGCTTCACATCCTCTGGCCCCCTGGGGACCATCTCCTGTCTTGATCTTGGCCTGCAAGGAAAACAGCCGTCCCTCACAGTCTGACAGTGAGGTGGAGCCATCCAAACACTCCGGGAGGATGGAGAGTGGTGGAAAAGAAGGAATGTGGGGAAAAGAGGGCGGGAGGGAAGGAGGCCACCTTTGGATAAGGCCACAGCAGCTCTAGTATTTTGGCATCTTTATATTAACACTATTGAAATCACGAGGTCAGGCTCCTTCAGGAACTCAGATTTCATGACTTTATTTTCATGAAATAATTTCAGCTGTAAGTTGCCATGGTGACTTATGGCACATAAACAAACAGAGACTGATTTGATTGTGTCCTCTGTTTAACAGGTGTTTGCATTTAGTCAGCAGTGGCTTAGTCATACCCTTATTAAACTTCTCCAATACGGTTCAGATATGCATGGCAACTCCTTTATTTTGCAGCCTTTCTTACCGTCATTTATGAACTTCAGAGCTAACAAAAAGAGGCAATGTTTTTGTTCTCTAAAGCCCACAAAAGCTTTTTTGTCCCCTACAGGAACTAGTAGCTGTTGAGGAAATGGAGCATGGTGCCAGCCGGATGATTTATGGCTCTGTGTCCTGGGTGGCAGTTGGACCAGGTCCCACTGTCACTATGAGCAGAGAGAAGCATGGCATGGCCCAGTCAAAGCTGCCCAGTGCTCTAAAGACATTACAATGCATGTCATAAAGTGGTTTTGAGCAAATGGAAGCTGCAATAATCTGGTCTGGTGAAAAGGAAGAATTGAAGGAGAAAAAATGCTGTAAGATTCTTCCTTGTGATCCTCCCCTTTCCACACTTGTTGACAGATTCTAATCCAGCCCAGAAACTGATTCTGGAAGTTTTTCTCATATGTTTGAAGACACTAACTCGTTAGGACTTCACAGAGCTAGAGACAACAATTAGTAAGTTGGAGATGTCAGAAATGGCCACTAAGTTTCATAGGGAGAAATCCCTTGTGACGGATTGGTGCTGACATCGCAGGCAGATGAGGAGGGAGCGACCAACTCCCAGAGTGCCGTGTCTGTGTCAACCCTCATCTGTAAGCTCACATGAACAAAGTTCCCTCACAGACTACCTGCTGCAGCCTTGAAAATCCTATTAGGGTTTCCTGCGGGACGCTTGGGAACTCTCCATCTAAAGATCTGTCTTTCTCAGAAAAAGAACACCTTTTCCCCTGTCTTCATTTCACCTTTTTTCATTTCTTTTTCATTAATTTTGATTGTCCTTCTCTTTACTCTTCAGTCTAATTTTTGGCTTTTTTCTGCTCTATTGACTTCTAACATTCTTGTTTTTAACCTATTTGGTTGTGTTGTTTTCCTTGCTGTATTTGTTTTGGTTTGCCCTCCCTATTGCCAAAATCTTATTTTCCCAATCAATCCTATGATTGGAATTAAAAGTACTTCTATTCTGACTGCACTTCTAAGAAAGAAAACGCCATACATAATCTGGATATTCCAAATCGAGAATATGTTGCCATATATACACAGATTTGGTAAAAAACATTTGTCCATCATTTCATAAAATACATAAATTCATTTTCATACACTAAATTCATAACAAATACTTTACTTTCAGTGATTTAAAAAAAACTCTAAACTGGTCTTTTCTGATTAATGTAACTGATTTGTTACATTATTTTACCATATAAGTCATTATTTGTTATGCAAATTTGTTATTTCTTTTTATTAGTACCTGTTTGAAGTGAGTGGGGAGTATTTCCTGTTGCACTTGAACGCACCTCACACAGCGAACTCACTTAACCTGACGCAAGCACGGGAGATTAAATGATGGGCTAGCGCTGAGCTAACAGGAGGTAAGGCCTGCTACACTATCAGCTCAGATGTAAAATATTTTTCTTGGTTAATTCACATTTCATAGGTTATATATTTGTGCCTATGTTTGAAGGGATATGTCTTCTCATTGATAGTGTAATGTTATGTGGTCTTTATGAACCGAAATTTTATTTAAATGTACAGCAAGGTTATGCTAGTAGCTGTGCTTCAGGTAATGTGAATTATGCTAGCTAGATTTCATGCAGCTGTGGCGGTTGTTCTTGGTTGTTTGTTTGATATTACAAATGTTTCTTTATTTTTGATGTTATTTTCTTGCGAAGAGAGGGGTTTTGGACCGGATTGTGTGGATTGCTCACCGCTTTTTATTTCTGATATCTCAAACAAACAAAATAAAAGACAGTAAACCCAGATCTGGCCCCTCTCCTCCATTGACAGACACACAGCAGAGTTAAAATTTGGACCAGTCACTGATAATGAAAAAATATCTTCCAAAAGTGTTTGGCTGGTCTATGTTGTATCCAACCAAAATAATATATCCATATCTACAATGACTGCATGTAATCTTATGACCAGAATTATCTCTACATCATTTATGGGTAAAAAGAAACTGGTGCATAAGCTGGTAGATTAAAAATATATGTATGTCTGTGCTCTATGAATAAAACATGAGCTGTAATTTTTCAAAAATACTTCCTGTTTATCCTACATATAATTTAACACTCCCCACAGTTATTAAGTGGTGACAGAAACTGATGGACTACGTTATTATTATGCATCCTGAAAGCAATTAGAAAACACTTATTGACTGGGATGTGATCTGAGGTTATTGCCAACATAATTAACCCCATTAAGTATGAGGGCCAGACTAATGTAAAATATGACCTTCAAACACACCGTTCACTGAGGGGCAGTTAGTGTTAAACAGGGCACAACAAAAAAACTTGCTTTAATTGCACAGTTATGGGACTCCAATGAAAATCATGTTAGGTTAGAAATATGATAATTAATGGTGTAGCAAAAATAATTAGATCAAAAATGAAAGTGTACACGTATTACTGAAAATTATATTTGCTTAAAACCAGAAGGTTTTTTAGAATATAATTTTTTTAAAATGTTATATTATTAAAATTAACCTATCGATGGGTGCAATTTAAATTTTGTAGATGGATACAACATGCTCAACAAAATATCAGTTTATTTAATGTTGCATAGTTTTATTGTACTGATTGTTAAATTTCTTTACATGCAGAAACAGATTTACTGTTTTATCTCACTGTCAAGACTGCTCCAAAATCTGACACTTTTAATTGAAATACATTCATTATTATTGCCATTCTGAATAAAAGGTTTTAGAACATTTTATTACTTTCTAATTGATTTAACTTTTTATAAATGTCTTTTGAACACTATTTGGTAATAAATTTAAGCTTTTTTTAATATATCAATTCATTACATTTCAGGAAGTCTCATTGTATGAATATTGGACAACGTTAAAGCTCTTTCTGAATTTACTTAAATAATCTTTTTACTTTTTTGAATAATTTTACTAGATTACAGTTAAATACCCTGTCTTTGCAGGGCAAGAAAGGTTGTTTTTATTCTATTCCAGCTCCTCTTGTGGGCCTCTGTCCTTAGACTACCTGTCCAAGTTGCAGGCTATATTCTCCTGGACCTTCTTCTTTATACTTATCAAGTTCTGTCATATCTTCATAAATCGAAATTTATCTAAAATCCATACATTCCTATTCCATGTTTAAATTTTTTTTTCTGGCCTCTTAGCCTCCTTGCTTCTTTTGCAATGTCCTCTTTCTTTTCTGTTAAAATGTTCACGAATTTGTTCCATTCCATTCCATTTTTTTTTTTTGCCTGCATTAAGATATAACACCTTTGGACCTGCAATTATATAATTGTAGTAGCAATTATATAATAGCTTTCTCAGACTTCCTCTGTGACAAATAGATATTGTCTTGACTCTGAAGAGAGCCTGCCACTTGTTGCTCCAGTGACAGCAGTCCTCTGTTGTATCTGTTTTGGCTGTAGTTGTGGCTCATGTTTGGTGTTTAGGTTTTGTCCTGTAATCACCAAATCCTCTCTCTCCTTCATTGATTCTCTCCTTGGGGAAAGCAATATTCTTATCCCTTCCTGTTAGCATCATTTGTAGTGACTTCACTTTATTCAGAACTTTGAGCAAACATTCTTGTTAACTTTGTCAGCTTCTCTGACATAAGGTTTATGGAGCCTCATAAACCTTATGTCACTTTTGAAGTTTATCTTTAGCTTTAGCTCCTTTAGCTTTAGCTCCTATTAGCTGTTGAGCTCCTCATTTGCTGAACTATGAACTTCTAAAATTTTGTGACTTGTATCAAATGAAGTCTTAATCTCAAAAACTTAAATAACGAAACTACACTAACTTCTTAAGAGAATTTATTTTAATAATGAAGGTACCTTAACATTCAGAAACTGGATTGAAACAGAAATACAATGTGAAGTTTTAGTTTTACATTCTGTAGTTAATTTAAATGTTACTTATTTCATCATTCTCCACTTTTTTTAAAGTGAAATATTGTTTTGATTTTAAAATATACTACTTTTGATAGAGTACCACTAAAAGATGTTGTATTTTTTTTCCTGATTTTCGTTCATAACAGTTTTGGAAAGGGAACGCATCAAAATATTTTATGCTTACCATTTGGAAGAATTATGCATGTAATCAAATATTTAGCTTGATCTTTTTTTACCAGTCAATTTCTCTTCAATTGCCTATTTAACTTTCTAGACTGTGTTATACGATTATCTTTAGAAAACAGGCAGGGGAAGCTTGTATTGATTTTCCAATACCAGATGAGTACACAGCGGCCTATCATATTTCCCATATTAAAGCATTATGACATAGAATGAAGTTGAGGTTAAGACCTCATTACTGCCATCTTGGCCTCTGCTTTCACTCTCCTTAGACCTTTAAGCTCCCAGTTCTGGTTTGGGACCTGATCATGTCTAATTGGAGCAGAAATTCAGGGTAACTGGGAAAGAGGTACTGTGCTGTTATGATGAATATTGCCTGGCATGTGTTCTTGATGTTTAACCCAGTAACAAGCTTTCAAGCCAGACCGCACCATCCCATTACCCTTTGAACTCTTGCTCAAAGACACAATACAGATATTACTTCAGAACGATGTGACACAAGGTCCACACAAAGAGACCCCCACTACTAGATACGAGGATGGAGGTTAAGACTTAACAAGTAGAGGAATGATGGTGTGAGGGGACATCTGCCAGAAGCTAACAGGACAGTCCCTCTTTGCACAACTCTGGTTACAGAAACAGAGAAAAGTGGTTTGGTACGGTAATATTAGCTCTTGATTATTTGTGTTAACCATTGCTCAGATTTACTGCCTAGGTAATGTGATCTGACTGGTAGTTAAGCACTAACAGAAAAAGGGCCAGCAAAGCCAGGACAAAGTGGCCTTTCCCCTCTTCGTTTTCTCAAACTGGACCAATAAAAATCTATCAGCTCTGCCCTGAGTGGCATTCTATGCTACTTTCTGACCTGCCCCATTGGGAAGACATTTGGAAACAATCAACAGTGTGTTTAAAGAGAAGGCCCTTCCCCTATCAATCCCCCTAGATAAGGTATCTATTAGCCGGGCTCTCTGGCCCAGCACAAGGAATTCATCACCTCTGTTTCCTGTAAGCCGTTTAGGGGTCCCCTCATTTTCACTCCAGCGTGAGCAGAGTGCAGGGGGCAAAGTCTGAGTGTGCCGCTGTGTGCTTATGTGAACAAAATCAATGTGGTTCACCACAGAGGTGTGTGTTTTGTAAATTGAGAAAATACCCCAATTCAATAGGCAAGATTGATTTTGAATTTGAAGAAATGTATTTATTTTCCTATGCAGTTACTTAACCATATTCTTATTTGCGTGTTTACTTGATTACCAGTTCTTTCTGTTACTTATTAACTAAGACTCATCTGTCCAGTAGCCTTATACCATTATACTTACTCACCTACTGTCAAAACTTGGAACATTCTAACATATATTTATTTCAATCCCAGCAATACCACACTATTCAAGAAATGTAACCAGACAATTAAAACGGAAGATAAGACCCTTCTTCTGACAATTTTATTGCTGATAAGAAATACATTAGGATACCTCCACATTTATTCCCATTTGAAATGGCTAAATTCACGAACAGACATGGACATGGTCGAACATTGTTATTCTAATTTCTTAAGGCGTTAGGTTTTATTTTAACAGGCGAAACTTAAGATTGGTGTGCTCCTGACTGTTGAAGTGAGAGTGAGCACCCTGGTAAGATCCAAAACGTTTTTAACTCTGGTAAGGTATTTGAAGAGTTTGCAGAAGAATTGGAAATCAGCCATACCTCCTTATGGAAAAAAAATCTGTCAGTAGATTCAAAGCAACTGCTAACATGCCAACATCTGGCCCTTCAAGCTAGTTCACCTGGAGACCAGACCCCAAAACCCTAAAATGTTATCACAGGACCTACAGCAGTGTTCTTACTACTGTTAATGTGAAAGTGCATGTCTGTAAAGAGCCAGAAAGAAACAAGTATGAAGTGTGCAAACATTTGTTCTATCAAAGAAACACAAAGAACTTTGTACCAATAGTATGGCTTAGAGCTAGATGTGTCATGGTATGAGGCTGTTCTGCTGCAGCAGGATCTGTTTAGCTTAGCATCATAAAATTTAGCATGAATTCTACCGTGTCTCAGAGATCGCTTGAGGATAATGTGAGCCCGTGTTCTACGTAATACAGAACAAATGTCAAGGAAGGCGGTAGATATATAGCATCAGCAGACCTTTTCAGCTTCCTCTTGGTGGATTTTATTGACGAAAATCGTAGTTTTCTGCCATTTTGTTAACAACAGAGGGCTTACTTGTCTCTGTATTTTCCATCTTAAATCTCCAGTTGCTGAAATCTTACTGGTTTCATTCTGGACTGAAACATACCTGAACTTCATCAATCTGTATCACTAAAAGTACATGAAACCAAACAGTACAGCTTAAACGAAATAAGATAAATAAGACTCCATGCTTCCATTATCTAAAACGCTTATCCTTGCAGAGTCGCAAGGTATACCGGTGCTTATTTCCAGCAGTCAATGGGCAAGAGGCGGTGTACACCCCATACAGGTCGCGAGTCCATTGCAAGGTAGCACAAACAGGACTAACAACCATACACACACCTAAGGAGACTTTAGAGACACCAATTAACCTAACAGTCATGGTTTTGGATTGTTGGAGAAAGTTGGAGAGAAGTGCAGGGGGCAAAGTCTGAGTGTGTGAACAAAATCAATGTGGTTTTGTAAATTGAGAAAACACACCAATATAATAGGTAAGATTGATTTTAAAATGAAGAAATGTATTCATTTTCCTACTCGGTTACTTAGCCATTTTATTATTTGCATATTAACTTTATTCACCAACTCATTTATTTAATTATTGATTAAACTTTTCTGTCCAGTACCTTGACACAATCATACTTACTCATCTACAGTCACAGCACATGCTAAGGCTTAGGGTTAGCATTCACATCCATTTCTAACAAGAACTGGATGTGAAACAACACACAGCTTTTATTGTTTTTAGATGTGAGAACAGCTACGATGTCAGCAGCAGAAACATTTAACTCTTGGAAAATGTATTTTTTTATCATTACATTGCAGCGAGGGGACTTTTTTTTCCAAAATTTTTTCCTTTTACTTTCTTCTTTAGAACTGCCACTAAAAGGGGAAAAAAAACCCAGTTTTAAAATAAGTGATTTGACAGTGACTTTGGGGCTTCCTTCTCCTTCCTGAGTATTCAGTGGGCTGTGACAGCTCCAGAAAAATGATGTAAATGTGTGTTACGAGGCAGTAGCTTTTATATCCTGACGATGAGTCAGTGCACCTGCATATAAACTCTGTTATATCTGTAGCTGTCTAGACATGTGTCATTGGGTTATTTAGCAATGCAGCTCAATAACCCACAGATCTGATCAAATCCTCCTCCTTTCCTATGATTAAAGGGGAAGAATTATGTGTAATCAACTTTTTTGAGCTTTACATAATGTTAAAATGTTACTCACTCATCAAAAACGTACCAGGGGTGTTTTTTTCATTATTTCTTGCGTGTTTGATAAATCCTTTAATCTCCCATGTCAACCATTCAGCTGTGCAAACTGCCTCGGTGGACCTAAAGCTGCCTGCAAGGTGCAGCTCCTCTTGGGACCTGCAGTTTCCAAGCTTCCCCCTCACAGATCAGCTATCCTCCACACCTACCCCACTCAGCTCCATTAGACTAGTCAGCAACAATTAGCAAACATCTGGTGGAACTGCCATCTTCTGAGCTCATTGTACAAGGTACTTCTCAGTGCAACACTGGTAAAAATATTGTTAGAGTTGATAGAAGAGTGGTGTTCCTGAAACTCTGCGTTCAGCACTGAAACCTTTTATAGAGTTTTTACAGAGACAGAGGCCCAATTTCAAGACGCTAAATTACAAAGTCAGTTTTATTTTAAGTTAGATTTCTTATACATGGCATTTTAATAACAGATTAAGTTAACAGACAATTAATTTTGCTATAAATTGGCACTATGTGCCTGGACAATACATAATAAATATGGCGTAAGGCTTATGCCATATCTTAAGTATCTACATTTTGAAAACCTTTCTTTGACCCTTTTTTTTCCATCAAGCAATTCCTTGCATTCATTTAAGAGATAATAGGGCCTATAACCTTTGCCCTGCCTGGTCAGACCCCTAAGGATAGCCATTTTCACCTGGTATTGTGCGGCTGGCTTCACCTTCCGACTGGCATGGCCCCCACTCATACATGCCTTTGTCCTCCTGCAATTCACTCTGACTTTGTTCAGTTAGTTAATCTAACTTCCCCTTCCCGCTGAGATCCCAGACACTGAATGAGTTAAGAAAAAAAGGGAAGGGAAAGAAAACAGAGGATGAGGGAAGAAGGAAATAAAAAGTTATTTATAATTTATTTTATAATGTGCTTTAATTAGAGATGCTTCTGAACAATGTGGGAGTTTTGTTACAGGAGAAGCTTCACATGGGGCCTCTTGTAGTATATGCCTCATCTCACATGAGATTAGGATGTCAGTACCCCTCTACACACAAACAGACAGCCTCAACCCTCAAACAACACCAACAAACAACAGATTAACCCAAAGAAAGGGATTATCAGTCAACTGAGGGGCATGGAGATGGACCCCCAGCTTCTTTTGTCTTTGGGGTTTTCAATGGGCATCACTCCCATCCACAAAAATCAAGCTTCAGTCACAGTGGACTAGAAGCTCATCTTCCTCAAAGACAAAAGCAGATACACATGACTGACGACATTTCTGGGATAGTTTTAATGGAGATGATGTTGTATACTTTGCTGCGAAAAATTTGAAGACCATGGCATATTAAAACATATAATATATACACTTACAAGCAATGAATGGATGATTTATTTTTACTGACTACAATCTTCAATACATGATTGTCACAGGTTTGATCAGAAAGACGCAACAGAGTGCTAAAAAGAACTGTTCTAGATACAAGTCTACAGAGAAGGGGAATAAAGCTGAACTGATTCATATCAATTCAAGAGTGTGTAGACAAGCAACTTAGTCAAATCTTATATGTTCAGATGAGAGATTGAAATTCCACTTTTCCTATCATTCCTGCTAAGCAGTGATATTATTAGTGGTAACTGCTGTCTTTTGAGGGAAATCTTAAAATAGTGTTGCAAAATAAACATTGAGAGAGGTTCTTGGACCACATCAGCTCAGCACAGCTTAATTCACCCTGATTATGTGGTTTCACTAAAAGTCTGGGGAAAAACCTTGTTAAATGGCACATGAATTAAATGATTTTTTTAATATTGGGAATATTTAAAAAATCCTAATAAACACCAACTTCTGTGCTAAATGTGAGTTATTTCTGCATTGGTTTTAAAAGGTAACTGTGAGACAAATGTTCCTCAAATGATGATGAAAATATTGAATAAATTATTGAAATAAGTCCAGAATTAGACTAAGCAATGGTTGTGGAACAAAGTAAAGAATTGATGATGTTGTTACCAAATACATGTTCCCTGTGCAACTCAGCAGGATTTGAGTTCGTTTGTCTGTGTTGTGATTAATTTGCTGCAAATGACAACAAAGTGTGTATTATAAACTGCTTCTTCATGATTACCCATAGACTCTCACTTTGTTCCCTTCTCACGAGTTCCCACAGTGTTCCTGTGCCACACATCATTTGACAACAGGCATTCACAAGGTCTTTATAGATGCAAGACTTTTACACTTTGAATTTCTGAAAAGTCTATGTCCGTCTGCGTGTGTGAAAAAGTGAGGATGTGTGTCCATTCAGAGACTGCATGAGTGACAGAGAGGTTCATCCCTACTGCTTGTCTTTCTAAGCGCTGCTGTGGGCAGGACCGTCTATGCTGACAGTGAACGGGGAGGTAGTGGGGTCTGAAGGATTAGTGAGAGGGCTTTTGGCCGAGACTGAGAGTGGCTCTTTCTTCCAGTGACAGAGAGAGGTGACGGGCCATCAGTGTTCAGGGGACAGGCGGACAGCGAGCCAGAGACATCTGCATTCATTCAGGACAGCGGCTTATCCATGCACAAAAGTACGCCCACTCAAAACGCCCACCTTCAACACTCTCACACTCACACATGCATAGCAGACTGTTGCAAATGCGTATGATGACGGTGTCAATGGCAAACGCAGTAAAATACATTATCAAACGTGATCTGGGGGATAGTTTCATTACACAAAGTTTCACTTTATTATCATCTCTAGTTGTTTTGAAGTCACTAGTACAAATTTAGAAGATTTTGTACTTTTATATCTATTAATGGAAACTCAAAGTTTTTGGTCAATTGTAACTGAAAAGATAAAGTCTCCTCTCAGTCAAGCATTTGCCAATGCACCTCCTTCCACCCTCCTATCCTCTCAAGACTAGGAGGTTGAGAAGACAGCCAGAGCCAGAATAGGCCCTGCCCAGCCGACTAATCCTCTACATCCATTCACAATCGGTACTAATCTCCTTCACCACCTCCCCACCACCATTACCACCAACACTATACCAACCTCTGCTTCTCACTCAAGAGGTGCACAAAGACCCGGCGCTCCCCTGTCCCACCAACCCATCCCTTCTCATATGCCTAACCTGCTCCACCCATCGCCCCCTTACAGCAGGAGGCACCCAGCTTTCTAAACCCATCCCATGGGGTTGCAAGTTTGGGGTGAACCCAGATAGTCATTCAGTGCTGGATAGCTCTCTCCTGCACTCAGACTCCCCGTCCTATTGTTGCTGATCCTTGAGAAGAGGATAGACACGAATGGAGTTTGAATTTCAATGTGTCTCAACAACTGAAAGAGAAAGGGGCAGCAGAATATGGACTAGTGGGAATCCAGGCATTGAGAATCACTTAAAGAAGGCTAAGAAGAAACGCATGCAAATATCCTATGTGGTGTAGGCCATTATGTCCTAACCCTGATAATAGTAATTATTTGTGTTTATGGTTCTTTTTATTCTTATTTCTAAATTTGAAAAAAAAAAAAAACTTATACTAATTTTAATCCACTCAAATTGTTCTACAAATCAAAGCCAAGGCCATTTCATAAAATGGGTCATTATCTTCCAAGTGTGATGTACTTGGAAGTCATCACCAAAGTACATTTGATATGGAGATTTAAAGCTGAAAATTAGGAGACGTTTATTTTTTATGAGGTGTTTTGGTCATTGTTATTTATAAGCTGTTGTTTTTTCAGATCACACATGTAGTCAATTTAGCAGGGTAGTCTTTATACTTGCGGATATCAGTAAAAGCCATTGCAACAGGTAAAATGTACAAACTTGAAGAGGTTCACTATCTGCAAATCAAAATGAACACTTTTAAACACAGCAAAACTAACATTATAAGGGCTCTCTTTGAATAAAACATAACATAATATTTTTCACAACTTCTGCTCGCCAAAAATTATACAATTGTCCGGTTTGATACCAAGTTGCACCTTCCTCCTAAACAGAATGATAAACTCCATCTTATCCTCCACACGCTGCAGCTTTCCTATGCCAGATAAAGCAAAGCTCTCCCAGGGCATAATTGATCAATGGCCATGCTTCACTGTATGTATGGTGTTCTTTTTAGGGTATGAATCAGTTCATAGGACAGACCTCTCCAGCTTGTTCATAGAGTTTTGTGGAGCTTAGTTTGTGTCCTTCTATGCAAATTGAAATCCAGAGTTACTACAGGCGTTTTGCGGTGAGTCAAATGTTTTTTACCAGCTCTCTAATCAGGAATCTGGAAGCAGCTATTGGTAGTTTCTTCATAGTGGCAATACAACATTGATAGGGTGGTCTGACTACTGCAACTTTAACTTTAAACTTGCCAAGCCTGCTTTAATTTTTACATAAGTATATATAAGTATTTGTCGGTGCCCAGAAGCACACACAGACACACAACATATGCTAACTTTCACTCCACAGTGTGCAGTCTTTGGCATGCTCAGCACTTCATTTCTGCATACGACAGTGCAGGAGAGCTTGACAAACCCCTCACAGCTGCCTCTCCACCCCTTATTTACAGAAGCTATCTTTCCCATAAGTCACCATTCCTGTATTCATAAAGCATCACCGATGCCATAACTCACTCGTCCCCTTTATGAATAAAGCTCCTAAATTTATGGTGATGGCGTGGAGGACTGGTGGCCTCCATGGTGACAAACTTCCCTTTGTCTGTCATCACTGGCTCGGGCCGCACGGGGCACTACATCAAAGGCTCCAGGTGGGCGCGCCACTTTATCGCTCCCAGGCTGGTGACATCACTGTGCTGCGACGTATAGAATTGATGATGAAAGCAAACATATCTGTCTTCACTCACATTTACCAAATCAATTTTGTTTTTACAGACCCTTCGTAAGGTTATTGGCATATTGACGCGTTGCGGGTGGGACGGGGGCTGAGCGAGCGCTTACGGAGCGACCATGGGGAAAGAGGGTGGGGGTGGGGTGGTTCACTGAGCCTTAATGGCATTTACCATATTTAATGCAGAGGGATGTCATCACTGAATATCCATTCTGAATAATGTGGCATTTCATCATAAATTCTTTACAACTTATTTACTTAATGGAAAGAGTTATTGCTTGCTGTCAGGATGGTAATTAAACACTGTGATACAGTGCTGCTTCGCCAGGATTCTATCTTTGCCCCACTACACACCCTCACTCACACACGGACACACATGCACAAGCACGCACGTCAAAGCCTTTTAAATACATATTATTATTCAGGATCCACATAAATTACAACAAGATTAAAATTCATGAAACCTCTTTTATTCTTCCCAGGGAAAAAATATATAAAGGACTTGTTCAAGCAGTTATAAGTCTATATGGAAAGAAGGGCATAACAATTCAGATATAAACTGAATAAAATAGAAAGTTTGTGCATACTACTACTAAAAACACATTTGTATGTTATACCACATCTATCAGCTAATAAATATGGAATAAATTGCACAAAGAATTAAAAGAAGTACATTTCTTATTACCAAGCTAAAACCACTCACAAATTACTCAAACTGTATGTGTGCTAAGGAGGGGTAGTTATGTTAAAACATCTTCTCAAAGAAACATTTGACTTCTTACTTTGTCTTCCGCATGGACAGCTATCCTTTGAGTGTCTCCAAAGAGAAAAAGCACAGAATGTGAACCCATCTCGTCTAAATTAGGAAAGATCTATTCAGGAAGAGTAAATGAGGCTGGTGATCTGCCAGCTCCCCCCACGCCCCTCCATAAAACCAAGCAAGCTTGACACTGACAGGGCTGGCGTCTAACCTTTTGACCTTGTCCGGTGACCCTGCTTTCGATTTTTTTTTTTTTTTTTTTTTTCTGTGCCTGCTGACCAATATGTGATTTGGTCGCACTGGGTCCCTAACCGGGACGAAGGAGGGCTTTATGGCTTTTCATTTTAATTGAGCTAAGAGCACAACCTCAACTCTCTTTCTTTCGGAGCTAACATTACCTCACTGGGCAACAAACGACTGCAACAGCCTTGTGGTCACTGGGCTAAATGTGAACATGACGACATGGGAGGAAATAAAAAGAGAACCTATGTGAAAGCTACAACTGTATGCTGGCCAAGGAAAACCCCTTTTTGTCAGAAACAAGCTACTGCCAGTGCAGAAAAAGAATGTGGCTGAAATGTTCATGTTTATACAAGCAGTAAAGTTTAAAGCGCACTATTACAAGTACAAATTTCTTTAACCTGGATTCAGGAAATCTGTCCAAGTGATTTTTTTATTTGTTATTACTGCTTGAATTTGTAAAACCAGAATGATACATAGACTTTGGGGGGGGAAAAAAACATAAAATAAGAACCAAATAAACAAGACTTCTTCTTTGTTTGTTTTAGGTTTTAGTCACATCGCTCTGGATTTTTAATTTTTTATATTTCTGTGGAGCACTTACACAAGATTGGCAAAGTTTGCAAGCAAAAGATCTGGAGCAGAAAATCATACCTGTGATTTTAGATTCTTTCAGTAAAAGGTGTAAAGCTATTTGTCCCTGTGCATCAAAAATATTTTTATTTACATGTGAATGGAAGAAAAAACAGTTTTATACAATATTCTTTACAGTATGGACAGGACATTAGTTGGGGCCTTGCAATCGCTGAACTGATCCTTGTTTCATTTAATAAATTTATTTCTTATTTAAAATATGAACTGATGAACAAAAACAAAAGAGATGAATGTTCTTACCTCCCAGCCCTGCATAGGGTCTTGGAGACATGGAGTGTGTTCCCCCTCATATGGTCCAAAGCGTTCTCCTATATTCACCTTCCTACAGCTCCAGATACCCAGACTTGCACCTGGAACTGCTGACTCTTTCAGTTCAAAGTCCAGAGGAATGGTTAAGTTGCCTTGAGGAAAAAAGATGCTTGCTTGTTGAAGTGACTGAGGTGAAGACTCATCGTCAGAGAGTGGATCATCTGTCAGGGCTGAAGAAAGTGTAGGATCGCCATCGGAGCCACATGCGTTGTCCAACATGTTGCTTGGAAAGAAGCCAAAGTCATCGTTGCCATCGCCTGTGAATGACATAATAACTATGTTTAAGGTGATGCTTTGTTATGTTTGGTTGTTGATGAGACACTGGGAATATGTTTTCTCTCCATGAGCGCTGGCAAAAATTCCCCAGACGTGTTTATTAAGTCGTTAAGCTTTTAAGTACAAAAATAAAAATACACAGGAGCCTCAATGATTGAAGCAGCAAGAGATAAACACCATGTTCCAAATTATTATGCAAATTGGATTTAAGTGTCATAAAGATTAAATTTGTTGTTGTGCTATTAAATTCATAGATGGTATTGTGTCTCAGGACTCTTTGAATCACTATAATTAATTTCAGAGACCTGGGTTGATTAATTTGTCATGTGAGCTCAATTAAAGGAAATCTACTTAAGATGGATGTTCCACATTACTATGCAGGCCACAGGTTTCAAGCCATATGGGAAAGAGAAAAGATCTCTCTGCTGCCGAAAATCATCAGATAGTGGAGTAGACAAGATATGAAAACTAGATATTTAACGAAAACTGAAGCATTATCATCATACTGTGAAGAGATTTGTGGCTGGTGCAGACAAAGGCATAATGAGGAAGGTTTCTGTCAGACAAATTCATCAGATTAAGAGAGCTGCTGCTAAAATATCCTTACAAAGTAGCAAACAGTTATTTGAAGCTGCTGGTGCCTCTGGAACCTCAAGGTGTAGGATCCTCCAGAGGCTTGTTGTGCATGAACCTACTATTCAGCCACCCTTAACCAGTATTCACAAGCAGAAATGGTCGCAGTGGGCCCAGCCATACATGGAAATTAATTTTCAATCACACTTGTTCACTGATGACTGCTGTACAATCCTGGATTGTGCAGATGGATGCAGTAGTGGATTAGTGGTGGATGGCCACTATCCACAAACTCAGAAGTTCAATGGTCAAATAAATGCCTCATTCGTATGCTGACTGAGTGAATGAGGATTGATGTTTAAGACCCATCATGTAAATCATTTCATTGAAACTCTGATTGCATGTTTAGGGTCCTGCTTGAAAATGAAGCTTCACCCCAATCAAAAGCCTTTTGGAGGAAGGAGAAACTCCTTCAGTGTTTCTCTGTATTAAGTTCCATTCATTTTACCATCAACAAAAGCCCACAGCATAATGCTGCCTACACCATATTTCAGGTGGTGTGCTGAAAGTTGATAAGTGTTGGTTTTCCATCACACATAGTGTGAATGTCTACAGCTCCTCCAGAGTTGTCGTGAGCTTCTGGGATGCTTTTCTAATTATTATTTTTTTTTCTTTTTAAACCATCATTTTATAATTGAAATGATCAAATGACAGATTAGACATTGCTCTGTTTTAAAGTTTTAAACTTCTCTACAGCTTTATTTCTAATTTGTGCACCTTATTCCTCGATCTTGGTACTGGATTTTATTTTGTACCAGAGTAAAAAGTGCCAAATGCATATGCATGGCAAACTTGTTGGACTGTTACTGGTGAAATCGATCAATAACAAATTGGTGGGCCCTGTAGTATAAACAGAGCATGTTTGCTGCTGGATTGCATTGATGTCATTGTTGGCTAGAATGATCTGCTAAACATTGTACAGTGTTGACTGTTTTATATTTCCGTTTCCCCAACTCTTTCTTCAGCATGCAGTAAAAACAGACAGAATCACATGAGGGTTAATTGTGAATAGAATAAAACAGGATGTAGAAGTCTGACCCCTTTATCCACACTGGGCTTCTTCTGTGCCAAAATAGGCAAGTTGATCTTAATGGCAGCAATGAAAGTTTTTATTTTGAGACAAAAATGTGTCCATACCAGTTAGAAAAGTAAATAGATAAAACAAGTAAAAAAAACAAAACACATCCGTCACAAAGCACACAAACAATTATTCCAATATTTTAAAAAGCTAGATTTATATCTAATATTGCAGTTGTCTAAGCTGTTACTACTAAGTTGTTTGATATGTTCCAGCATCCACAAATTTATACATGAAGTTCCTCAGCAACATATGAAAAGTTGGAATGTTGCTCATGACACACATTTGACTTGCAGATGTCCATCTTGGAAGTCTGAGGGGCATTCGATAAGCATCCTGAGGCTATTTACAGTTTCTTACCTGTACTTTAACCACAGGTAAGCAGTATAAAAGGAGGTGCAGTAAGTTTGAAAAAGGGACACCTTAACTTCAAGACAATGTATTATCTCATTCACCAAACTAAAATCTTGATTTGCTAAATTAAAAAAAGGAACATTCATCTTATCCACCTTAGTTATAGCAATTATGACGCAACTCTTTTTAGGATTAAACATGATGTCAAAGTGTGTTATACACTCTTGAAGTCTTTCTATTAGAATATCTTCCAAAGATTTAGTCAATACACTTGCCAAGGCAATTGATCTGTAATTATCAGTAATAGATATCTTCCCGTTTTTTTCTTTTATTACTGGCACTAGAAGTACTGGTAACATAGACTCAGGTAAAATGTCATCGGTTTATCAGATATGGTGAAAGTATCCCATGGACTCTTTGCTTAGCGTACCGCAGGTGCTCTGCTGATAATTGGTCAAGACTGCATGCTTTATTTAATGTTATTTTCTCAACTCGTACTTCCTCCGGTCGGAAGCATATATGGAGAGAATATGACTTTTTCATATTTCAGCAATATTCTTATCTCCAGTAACCCCTTCAATAGTTGCTGGAAGGAGAAGCTTACTGTTATTAGTGGAGTTTATATCCTTCCAAAATTCAGACACATTATTTTAATGGAGTTTATTTGCCGGGGAATCTGCTCACATGCAAAGAGATTAAATCTCAGTTTTGGCAGCCCACTATGGAGCCAGGTATCCCTGTTCGGCGTTTTGGTTAATACTGCTGCTAAATTGCATGTAAGTTGAAAGAAACATTTAAAATGCACAATCAGCTTGAGTGTGAAAATAAAAGAACAGGCATAAAATCAATCCCAGATGTAACCACAGAGAAGGCACCAGATTAGTTCAAAGCCAAGTACACTTTCAAACAAATCAGCAAGGTGATGAACAAGGGAGTTAACAAGACAGACTGCTGGCCAGGTGTCACACAGCGAGACAGACGGGCACTAAAAGCCGGAAATGATCTGCAGGAATCTGCCGCTTTGTGTTGAGCTGTGCCTAACGTGGGCTGACAGGTCACGGGGAGAGGGGGCTCCGCTAATGAGGTTCAACAACCCATCCCTGCTCGAAGGAACATTCCTAAAGGGCTTCCTGTGTGACACTGTACCTCTGTGCTATCAGCTGTGGATTCTTAATCCAAACAGATACACACACAAAATTTGTGCTTACTGGACATTATTGAACAATACTTCTGATTGCCTCAAAGGGTCGCCTTGGTTGGCAACAAGCGGTTAGACATTAACTTGAGGAATTACCTCAAGGTTTTCACTAAATTACGGAACTTTTATGATTAAAGAAAGATAAAATAAAGCCCACAGCACTGTGTTCACATATCAATCAGCTAGTGGAACTTCAAGGTCAGTGCACATAGTATGCCAGAAGGAATGCAAAGGTGTCAAATGCAGAATAAGTAGAACATAAGCTGTTTTCCTCTGCCAGTTAGGAATCGTAAGTGCTGTCAAAGTTTGTTTGCTGCAAGGAAAATCTCTGCAAAGTGCTGACTTAGCTTACAATTACAAACGTATGTCAGTGTTTTTATATTGTGTAGAAAGCATTTATAAAAACATACTACATCTATAAGTTGAGTATTTCTTTAAGTAATTCTTTGGCGCAACACCAGATTACAGGGTTTGTGCAACCATTGCGTTTGGCACACATAATATGTGTGCACCCGGCTTTCTTCAGGGGAAAGTGTTTTAAATAGTTGACTGAGCTGGGACAGGCATGAAATTCAATGTACTGCAGCTCTGGGAGCCCAAGCAGTGAATTTCAGCGTGCAGACTGTGTAACATGGTTACAAGCCTAGATGAGAAGTCTGCCATATGGTGGAGGGACAAGGGCTTTTAAAGGTAACCATATCCCTCCATTGCTGTTTCTCCTCTTGACATTTCCCCTTGTGTGCTGGGCTCGAAGTTTATATTTGATTCAGGCCAGATATTCTCTCGGTCCACTGGCTTCAATGAGAGCATTTCAGCTCATAAACATATACGTTTCTGTAAGGTAAACGTTGGATGAAAACAAATAGGCTGTGTTCAGAGGTTTAAAATTTGTGGTTTCACATGTAGATGATTGATAAGTCAAAGACCATGGCATGGCTCAGCTGCACAGGGCAACTGGGACAGTTTGCACAGATGATCTGATAGCTGGGTGCGTTTGTGTGTGTGTATATTTCTGTGCCCCGACCTCTGTACAGCAATTTGTTTGTTCAGTGATGGACATTACTTGATTAGTGCAAACTGACACCCCTCATTAAATAAGGAATTCAGGGTAAAGAAGGGGAACTCCAGCTGAGAGCAACATCACATTTGAGATGCATTAGGATCTTTGACGGAAAAAAAAGAAACGCTATTCAAACCCCTTAAACTTTTTCATATTTTGTTAGGGTTATGGCTGTAATGTATCATATTGTATCTTCTTGGGACTTTAAGTTATGTTGTAAAACAAACAAGAATACAGCTGGGAAGAGGAAGGAAAATGATTCATTCCTTTTTCCAAATAAGAAACTGAAAGTGTGCCATGCATAAAAAAAACTTACCCACCCTCCCCCCCTTGGCTTTGGTCTTCTACCAGAGGTCTTAGTTTTTCTTAGTTGTTTAAAGTTTGTCTTCTGGACTGAGATGTCTGATGTTTCTCCATGTATTTGTTGGAGCCATGTTTCCAGTAAAGGATATGGGGAGTTCACTGCCTCAAGTGTTTTGATGAGCTCGGGCACCTACAGTTGCCGTTACCTCTTTCCAGCTCCTCTCTGACCCTTTGGAATTTCTCCAGTTTCTATTTTTGTTCTTGTTTTGATGTTTCAGTCATTGGGGATGGCCACATCGATCACCACGACTGTCCTCTACTGCTTATCAACTATCCTAATAGTTGATTACAATTTTTTTGGTTTGAATCTGGAATTCCCACATCTTACCTTTGCCATTTTCCACCTTTGTCACGCAATTTCCACTTTGACCTAGGGGTCTCCAGCTTGTTTTCCACACAGATATTTCTGTACACTATGCCAGCTACTTGATTATGGCGCTTCATGTATTCCTTTTCTGCTAGTATCTTACACCCTGTGAGATGATGGATTGTATCTGGTGCTTCTTTCTACAGCCTGAATGTGGAATATTGCTTGGGCCTCCATTGCTTTGGTGCTCAAGGTCTGCCATGATCAGTGTTTCTGTATTTCCTTGATAAATATAGTGTATATGATACTCTGTCACATCAACATCAACATGCAGTGAAACCCAGTTTTTAAATCACCTGACAAGGAAACAATATGTATTATCTTTACATTTGAAACATAATAAAATATCTTTGAACAATGTCTTGGTAATCAGGCGATTGTATGCAGAATGCTGGAGC
Source organism: Phalloptychus januarius (assembly GCA_902982915.1). Lineage (NCBI taxonomy): Eukaryota > Metazoa > Chordata > Actinopteri > Cyprinodontiformes > Poeciliidae > Phalloptychus > Phalloptychus januarius. The sequence goes on from CADWAE010000133.1 coordinate 30,256,291, forward strand.
CAGTAGTTTGTACAGTGGTCACAGTGGTTTGTTAATAATTAAAGATTATCATGTTCTCAATAGAAAGTTGAGGAGGGGTGTGACAAAAATTATGCTCCCTGGGGGGAGCATGAAAGAAAATTATTGAGAAACTGTAGTAAGACAACAGCACTATTACCACTTATCAGATTTGTACCTGTTAAAGTTAAAATTTATGGGTTTAACGTGACAAGACGTGAAAAAAGCTCATGTAGTACTAACACTTGTAAAATGCATTGCAGAACAAGATGATGCAGATATTCAAATGATTCAACACGAAATATTTAATATGAAACAGTTAGAGAAACAACTTAATCTCCCTGACTAAATTGGCCATTAACAGAGGAAGATGCATCACGGCACTTTGCATAAACACAGACACACACTCGCATGCTTATATATCATGCATTCAAGTGTTCGCACTTGATATCAAATGCATTAATTTTTATTAAGGGTGGAAAACATTTGTTCCCATGCCTGCTATCTGCATGGGCGGAATGATTTTCACCTCTGCCACAAGGTGTTGGGCAGACTCATACATCACATGATTACCCCGAGCAGCGAGCAGCGCCGCCATCATGAGGGAGTGAATTAAAGATGATAGAAAGAGCTATTAATCACTGTGACAAAGCCCCTAATGGAGGTGTGACCCAGCCACCGCTGACGGGACGCCAGGGGAACGAACCCACGGGACAAATGGATACATATGTTTACAGAGAATAACCTACCTGTGGACACAGTCAACCTCTTTTTTCCCTGTTGTTTTATGAATCTCATCGTTCTTGCCTAGTCTTTCTTTATGTCTTAATGAAAACTATGCTTTAATAATTTCACTCTTTATTCAAACCAGTTGAAATATTGTGACTTGTCTTCTTGTCTTTATAAACAAGAAGACAAGTGCATACATTTTAGAAACTTTCAAAATATTTCTGCTTGTGTTGGATGTGCTGCAGTGTACAAACTGCTGATCCTCATTTAAACGTGTACTGACCAACTGATGTGGTCTCTTATTATAATGAAATATGAGAATGAACTCCAAACCTTAAGAGGGATGGCTCTCATAATTGTCGTCTTGCATTATTTGCTGTCTTATTTGCTACAGAGAAATCATAATTGGCTAGAATTGGTTCTGGTAGGTCAAAGCTTTTGAAAGATTTTTTGTTGAGAAACTGGCTACAACAGATAAGTGCATCTATGTTTATCACTGTGCTCTGAACATTTTGTTCCCAGAAAAGACATTTTGTCTTTATCTGAAGCACATGTACATTTTCACTAATAAACAATGATATAACACAGGTGTGCTCAAGTCCAGACCTGGAGAACTTACCATCCCACAACTTTTAGATCCATCCCTGCTCCAACATAGCTCAATCAAATGCTTGAATTCCCTCATCAGATTTCAGTCATTCAGCTCCTTAGAGGCCTGGAAACGAGCCATTCGTCTAATTCAGGTGTGCTGGAGAAGGGATGCAGCTAAACGTTGCACAATAGCAGCTTTCCCAGACTGGACTCGGTGTGAATAATTAGTTCTTGTGCAGTGAGAGTACAGTCAATCAGAAGCATATAGTGAAGGGATAAAGTTTAACTTCTTCCCTGCAAAGTTTCTAATTTGGATGTTATTCTTTAAGCTGAAATGTATCCAAGTGCATCAAGTGGTTGAATGGTGGATTTTAAACTGTCTTGTGTTGATCTAATGCTCACTGTTTTATTTCACAAATGTCTCAAATTTGTTTTCTCGTAATCTATAAAAGAGTTTGCTAAAAACCCTGAGAGACTGGGACTAAAATACAGCAAAATAAAAAATATTATCTTTCACTGACTGCTGTTGATTTGGTAAGAGCTGTTAATTACAGTGTGTCAGTGCTCGCCTACATTCCCCCAGCAGGGCGTATAGGAGCCCCGTGGCCTCAGGAGAGGGAATAAGCTTCCTAATTAACTCTGTCTTTGTGCTTAATGGAGGCCTTAACACCGCTTTTGGGAAGTCTTTTGGTCCATCGGTCCACTGGGGTGACTGTGGAACCAACCGATACAAACCACAAGCATTCAAATCTGCTGATTGTTCTACACACAAACAATTTTGTGACAATTATTTATCCCAGTATAGAATTTTTTTTCAGTCAAAAGTTGAATTCTAGGAGGACATTTTGAAACAGAACTCAGTTGTTAGAATTACAATTTTTAAAAATTCCTATAAAAACATAAACAGCTTTATAACTATCTTAAGATAAATTAAAGGAATGGTGCATTTGCATTCTGTAATTTTGGTGCTCACAGAAGGCAGAAAAATTTAATATTTTTGTTTTTCCCACTGGAAACATAACATCCTAGTCCATCATAAAAACAGATAATAGTGCCATATGTGCATCTACAGTATTTCAAGCAGCTATCCATAATGTTCACAACCTATGAGCATAAACATAAAGACACATGCATAGTCCATGCGATAGTGGGAGTGCTCTGAACACCATCTTAATTAGTGAGAGCCTTGTCTCTGTTTGTCACCCTCCTGCTTGTTGACGACTTCCCGTCCCAAATGGAAAACACTCCATTAAGGCCCCTGCACTGAGTTACCAATTAACTTCTTGCAACGACTATAAACTTTGAGCAGGTCCCTCTGTGCACAAACACACGCACGCACGCAGAGCTACTGTAATTAATTAGCATTAGTTGTGATTAATAATGAGCGTCTTTTATTGGTAAATCTGCAGCTCCGATGGCAGCCTGACACAACAAAGGGGCCTGTGTGTCCGCCACAGGATTTATCTGGGGAGCTGCACGGGGATTTTAACATGTTTCTCACAGGCCTGACAAATGGCCTATTAATTATCTAATGTTGTCTGACAACAGGCGCTTGATAAAGATGTATGTTGAGACTGGGTGGGGACAGGGGAACGATACAGCAAAGGCAAAGAGAAGGTTCTGCAGGGGTAATAGAGAGAAATCAAGGGAATATTTGTTTGGATAACAGAAGAAAAACATGGTTTGTCAAAATCTGGTGAGATTACTGAATGAAGAAGCATGTGATTCTAGATCAATTCTTTACTTGATTTACTTGTGTCAAAAGCTAAATCACAGCAGCGGAATAATCAATATGAAGGATTAACAAAACACATTTATTCTTAATGAAATGCTAATGAATAAAGTCCTGAACAAAGAGATGGATGTCCAATGCACACGCAAATTAAGTCCTAACACCACAATCAATATCATCAACAAGGAAGTCTTCAGATAAACCAAACCACTTCATACCATTAGGTCTCCAGCAACATGGAGCGCATGGGCATCCCTCTTTCCTTACCTCTGCTCCCTGATTCAATCTAGGTCCCGACTCTAATTTGCGGAGTTTATCTTCAGCCGGCATGTTGACAGGTGCTCCTAAGTGGGGTTGCCAGTTGCCAAATGATTTTTATGACTGTTTTAGCCCCGCATTTGGCCTAATGAGATAGGATCCCAGTCGGACGCTAACTCAGGCCTGTCAGATGCAAAGCAAACAGAATAATAACCCGGCCCTCGCATTGTTTCCGAAAGCCATACATCAGCTGCAGAAGGAGAGCACTCGGGATTACATGCTCACGCCCCAGATGTTGGAGATGAAAAGAGAGATTGAGTGAAAATGGAAAGAAGGAGGATGCACAGGGAGCAAGGAGCATAGTGTCAGAATGGAGTATTACAGTGCATTGCAAGAATATTTATATCCTTTGTTGAACTTTATGAGTTTACTGCTATTTTATTTGAATCGCCAAATAGTAGCAAAGCTGAAGGAAAACAAATCAATAGTTTTCAAATTTTAATTACAAAAAGAAATGTGATGTATATTTGTATTTGGCTCCTTCCATCTACCAAATTAAATCCAGACACAAATGAAGACCAAGGACCCCCGTCTGTCCATCTTCCAGTGGATGGACAGACGGACAGAAGGATATAAAGAATCCATGTCTTTTCATGTCTGCGAAGTACTGGTGGCCTGTCCAGGGTGTACCCCGCTTTTCGCCCTTTGACAGCTGGAGATTGGCACCAGCAACTTTCCTGATCCCTAATGGAAAAAGGGTGTAAGAAAATGGATGGATGTCTTTTTAATAATGCCCAAATAATGTCGTCGGAACTAAGAAAGGATATACAAACCTAAATTAGCTCATTGAATATTTAGAGAATTGACATGTACACCTACCCTGACAGTCTGAGAAATTGGTTTAAAGACAGAAAAAGCTAGGAGGGATGAGATAAATTTGGAGGTGCTGCAGAGATCTACAGTTTGTGAGAGAATGGCAAGAAGACATTTATTAATAAAAGAAAGCCTCAAGAAGTTTCAGTTATAGTTTGCTATAACTTAAATAGGGTTAAAGCAAAAATGTGAAAAAAGGTGTTCTTGTCAAATAAGATAAAAATGTAGCTCTCTGGCCTAACTGAAAATGACAATATGTGGTAGAAAACACTCTATATCAACCCCAGCACACTAGCCTCATAATGAAACATAGTGGCAATATCATGCTGCAGGAAGATGAATGGAACTCAATGTAGGGCAAAGCTGGAAGAAAACCTGATGGAGGCAGCAAGACATGAGAGATTCACCTTCCAGCAGGAAAACTGCATTAAAAATATGACCATCGCTATAACGGATTGGTTCAGATTATGCACTTTCACATGATGAAAGGCTGGACCTAAAACCAAATGAGGAACTTTGGTAATACTTGAAAACTGATTTGCCACACTTTCAGAAAAAGTGTACCAAAAAAAAACCTTTTGCTTCTTTCATTTTGCCTTTGCTAAAACCCTCATGTAAATGTGTTTGTTTCATCATAAAATGTGAAAAAATTCAAGCTGCGTAGCTATTTTCACAAGACAATGTACATGTATAAAATAACCTCGGAATTTGCTTGCCATAAGGGACATTACGCTGGCTTGCGTTCACATGCCTGGGAACTGGGAGATAAAAAATTAAATGTGAAATATTGATGTTTTTCAATATTTTTATCTTGGCTGTTAGATGCAGAGAATATGTTCAGAAAAGTCTTCCATCCTTTCAGTAATATCAAACAGTAAAAACATATTAAATATTTTAACAATATTACATCTAAAATTCTGACACAGAATAATGTTTTGCAATAATGAAAGACAGTTCATAAACTGAAACTCAAATATCCAGGTAATGCAAGTACGCGTACGTTGAGCATTTGCCCTTCCATCTTTTTTTTTCTTTCATCCTCTCATGTCATGGCTAACTGCCACTGGTTCCTAATATAATTATGGCTCACAGTTGTGTGCACATTTGAGAAATTGATTCCTTTGATGAAATGTGAGTGAGGTAGGACCAGGCGGAGCAGAGAGAAAGACGTATATCCAGAGCAGTTGCCGCGAGCTGCTCCAGCCCTGGAGGAAAGCCCCCTGGGTACCGAACCGCCTGCTCAGCCCGGCCCGGCCCAGCCTGGGCCAGTCGTTAAAAGAAATGATAGCATATGTGCTTTGTTTCAGTTTGATGTCTTCGTAATGCATTACACAATTAGATTGATTTGACAATTTCCATTATACTTGATCAAATATTTATATAGGCCCGAGGATAGTAGTTCTTATCAAACCAAGCTGCTCTACAGTGCAGCTGGAGCGGTGCGCTACAACAGAGGAGTCCAATTAGCCAGTCAAAGTCTCTAAATGTGTACGCAAATAAAGTCTGACATCTTGAAGTTTGTGTTTGTAAAGAAAAAACAGCGTCTTGCAAGAGTATTTACTTCAACATATTTTACTGGGATTTTATGTGATGGGTGAAAATAAAGTAGTGCATAATTGTGAAGTGAAGTGAAAGAAGATTTTTATTAAATAAAAAATTCTGGGAAGTGTGGCACCCCTTTTTAATTGAGGCCACTTGAGTCTGATTCTCTGAAACATCATTAAGTGGCAGCTTCATACTGTTGAATACAACCAGACATTTGGTAAGAGGTCATTTGAAAATTGGTGGAGCTAAATACAGAGCAGTCATACATGAAAATTTATGAGAGTTTGTAAATTAACTTACACTGGGAGGTTCTAGTCTTTTTCAGTGAGAGAAAGTTTCTGCATACAACCAAGAATACACCGATATTGTTTTAGACCAAAGTACATTCCAATTGAAAATCTATTTCAAGCCCAGAAAACTCCTGTTCCTAGATGCTCTTTCTCCAATCTGAGTGAGCTTCAGCTATTTTACAAAGGAGGATCTGCAAAACTTTGAGTAGGTGTGCAAAAGTGGTAGAAACATACCCCAAAATGTTTCACAAATTTCACTTAGGATAGGCTAAGTAAAAATTGTCACTCCACTTTTAGGTTACTTCAAAAATATAAAACAGTGTATCATTTTGCTTCTTTTTCACAAATGCATACTGCTGTTGGAAGGTACTGTAATATTTTGTGTGTCAATTGACCACACTTGCTTGTCAATAAGAAGCTTAACACGTCTTCATGTCTTTTTACAGAAAACTTTTTCAATTACTTTCATTTTTTGTTGGAACAACTACTTCGGTAGCCCTACTTCATATGCTGTCAGTCCTGTAGCCTAACTTGCCTGGTACTGCCCTGTTGGCTCACAGAAATAAAAATCGACCTTATATAGGCAGCAACATTTCAGTGCATTCAACTAAGCGTTTCAACCATTGGAATTTCTTTTCTGTGTTTCAGCTCTCTGAATATGCTATACCAGGGAACTCAGAAATCCCAATAAATAAATCAATTTAAGCAATCCACGCACTCATGCTCAGAGCTGAGTCTCCTTCACCCCTGTTTCCTCCCTACTCTCTTTCTTTCCCTCACTTTGGCTCTCTCCTTTCTTTCTCCCTTTCCTCACCTGTCTCCCATCTCACTCCCCACTCTTGTACAAACCTCTCAGCATCCACGGCTACCCAACATCCATCACAGCCCAGAAATTTAAGGAGCCAAATTGGCCTCATCTGTCTCAATGCTGAATGCAGATGGAGTTTTTTCTGCTGAGGGAGGTGTAGTTAGTCACCCCTGCAGCCCCTACCCACGCAATGCACCGCCTTAAAGCCAAACGAGTATGCTGTTATGAGGCTAGCTGTGGGAATAAAGAGGGCATGGTGGTGAAGTGACCACCGCACTGACCACACATGTTCTCCACCTCATTCGGTTTGCTTTCAATCACATTTCTTTTTTATTTTCTACTGGCCACCTAGCCTTTATTGTTGCTCGCTCACTTTCTGTTGCCTTACTTCTCTTGCTTCTTACTTCTGCTTGCTCCCACTCCCAGTACACATTCACAAACACATTGACACAAACACACAAGCACTGGTGGCCATTATACAACCCCACAGTACAGTCTGAGGCAGCTTGGCTGGCCCGGGCTCGTTAATAAAGGCCCTAAATAGGCAGCATGCATAAAACATGAAGCACCGCATGCTGCTGTAATGAACTGCTGCTCCATAATTGCATCTCAGAGCCGTAAAATGAAGACAAAATATTTGAAGAGGGATTCTGTCACCTCTCTGCAGACGCAACACTAATCACATGCGTTCTCTGGGGCCCCGGGGGGTCTCCTCCTGACAAAGAGCAGGGGGCTAAATGCCTGGGGCGGTGACATTGGCAACACCCTCCAACTGATGGAACATAATTGAATAATTGCTGATTAGAAAAATAGGGTGAGAGGTAATAATATAATAGTGTCCAGTGTGTTATCTGAAACGATCCCACAGGGAAGGACAATACAAGCCTAGAAACAGCTCTCCAAAAACTTTTATCTGATGTGCCTGGGAGGAAATGATTGGTAATTTAAAGGACTGTTTCTGAGCCTGGAATATTTATTAAAGAGAAACAGAAAAGATTGTTGCCTGTTCAGGACAGCAGGTGTGTAAAAGTGAATGGATGAAAGTCTAGAAATAAAATTTTCTTTTTAGGCTCTAATTTTTCCATCCTTATCCACACTTAGAAAACCTTAGAAATTCCATAAATATGCTAACTTTACCAAACTGCCTTGAAATGCTGCATATGTCAGCCTAACGTAACAAAGAGACTTGTGTAAACACACACACGCACACAACGGAGAGATGCGCACTCAAACATACTGACAAGCTCCAAGACAGGCAGGCCTCTGGATGAGAGATTGGAGTCTCACCCAGGGGTGTCACCCAGACAGTTAGAGAGTTTGTGTAGTGACAGGGTAGCCGTGGTGACATAATGAAGGTGCTGTGCCTGTCACCGGGGTCAGCGGTGATCACCGCGCCCGGCTGTTGAGAAGGTTACGGACGCATGTAATGAATCCCACCAATGACAAATGGCCCTCAACTTAGGGCTGAGGCATCTGACAAACTCAAGCTCATCACTTGGGCTCACTCACAAGGAAGGAACACACAGTCGGAACACAAACAGCAGAAATTGAAGGAAGAACCATGAGAAATTGGAGGATGTGTGTGCAACACCGTTTAAAGGTCTTTGTTCAAGCGATCTTTTGAAACATAAAAAGAAAAACTACGTATTTTGTTCTGAAGCTTTGACAAGTGAAATGTCATCTCTAGGGCAATCTACATTGTTTATCATACACAAAGGGTCACCTGAATTCAGAAAAAAACCACAAAATAGTTGAAAGCAAGAGCCAGACAGACTCAAATATACACAGACTCAAGTGTACATATGTACATGTGTATATATATATATGTATATATATATGAAACCATGGCTATTTTTTATGTAACATGCTGTCCACCAACTACCAATCTGACACCGTCCATTTTATAATCCTGGATGTAAATGGACTTTGTCTGAGGCTTGTTCTTTTCCCTTCTCAGGGTTCGGTGCCTTGAGCACTACTGCAGCGTTGTGCCAGTCCACCTTAACTTTGTTACAAGACTTGTTGCTTACAATAATCTCTGCAGCCGCAGAAACTTTCCAAACCTTGGTGCGACATGTGGAACAGACCCAAGCACGGAAAGGTCCCAGAGAGGATGTTTGTTTAATGATTGTTGGAAGGTTAACAGTCAGTCCGGCACGCTGAGCAACAAAATCCCCCTCAGAGGACTGAAACTGTTTATGTTATTTGTTATGGATGTCAATTTCCCTCCATTTAGGAGGTGAATTAACAGGACAATACAGTGGGATTGCAGCCTTGTATGGTGACTGTTGTCTTCCTGTGTTACACACTATGCAGTTCTGAATGGGAGTCTGGATGTAAATACTAAGTGGCACTGTTAAAACTAACAATGGCAATCATCTTGACTGCAAAAGAAATCATTACATGTTGAATAATTTTTATTTATTTTTTTGCTTTCTTAAATATGCAAATCATATCTGCAGCAAGAAAATAAAATTATAAGCATGATATGACATTATGCAGTACAATTATGATATTGAATCCAAACGTCCATCTAGTTAGGGAATGTGTAAATGTGTTTCTGAAGAATGTAGCAGGTGGGATATAAATGTAGGGTGACAGCTGCCAAATGACAGGCAAGATTAAGATGGGAATGCAGAAGGGCAATCCTCAACAGAGAGGAACATGACAGTAACAGCAGCTCCGATTAGACTGAGGTCCTGTAGGCGCGCGCTTCGTGTGTTTGGCATGTCATTGGGACAGATGAGAAGGATCACAGAAATCCACTGTTTCTTATTCCTAATTCAAACAAACAGGGAGAGTAAGGAGAGCCACATGCTCCTCTTTAATGACTGACGTTTTGTTAGGGAACCATCTGCATTGACCTGGTTTGAATTTAAATACTCAGTGTTTATTTCACAATGAGCTGCCAATATTCGCCAATGCAAAATTCCAGTGTGCTTGAGTGACTCAAAGGTTGTTGACTTTATGAATTTTTTTGTCCTTTTTTCATTTTGGGAGTTATCCTTCTTGGTACATATTTAATGCAGCTTGACCAGGGAATTAATGACAGATTGCCTGAATATGTACATGCAATGCCTTCAGCATGAAGAAAATGAGTGAACATGAATTACTGTATTTGATACATTTTGGAGCATTTTATACAAATTCTACCACCATTCAAATACAGATTTAGACATCTACAATTTGTAGATAGCAAATTATAGTTTGACAAAATCTCAGGAGATGTGTGAAAGTAAATCATTTTATTTCAGAAATACCCAGATTCAATTTTCAGTGATTAATGCTCTTTTGAAAGATCCGTTTCGGAATCCTTGAAAAAATTGGGCTATTTATAGAAATCAGTTGTTTTTGTATCTTTCAAAATCGTATTATAAGCAGTGCACGTTATGTTATTAGTGTTGTTAAGGAGTTTGTGTTTTCTTGTTTTTAATCTTGTTTTTTTTATAAACACAGTAAAGGATGAACATGATACAAAGTGACTCATGATACAACCTGTCTCTTTGTATCATGTGATATGCTCTCATGCACTAAGCAAGCTGACCCTGGACAAGTTGTAGTAAAGCTGAAAGCCTATTCAATATAAGTTACAACATTTGTGTCAAAACACTATGTCTTTGCTTATTTGCCAATACAAAATTGGTGAATCTTCAAAGACAACTGTATTTGTTTTGTTAGAATCACAACAAAATATGTCACAAACTGATTTATCTAGTAATTAAACATGTTAGTGCTTCAACAAACTCCTAGAACTGTCAGCAGAAGCAAATCGTTTTAAGTCTGTTGCTGTATGTGTTGAACCAGATATTTACATACTTTGCAAAAAAGACCCATAATCTTCTTTTTCTCTGTTCAAAATTAATTCTGAAGTATATGCAACAATTGGACAATAGATCTGTAGACGTCAGGAAAATGGGTACAGCACTTTAAAAGGTCAAAAGGGAGGTAGTGGATGCTATGTTATCATATTTTAAATTTAGACTTGATCAACTGTAGCTTGTTACTTTACAAAGACATTGATTTTAATGAAATATTCAACTGTAGTAGTTCTGTCCTGATACTAACATCCTTAAAATAAATACATTGCTATTGTGGGAAGAAAGATTTTGTAGACATGAAATATGCAAACCAATTAAAACTCAGATAAACTTCTTGACACAATGAAAGTCTTAAGCATTCCCAAAAGAAATTACTGTAATTTAATAACAAACTCTCGTATTTACTCATGCAGCCAAAAATCAATCACAGTCTACTATTTTTTTTATACAGATAGACTGAGGGAAGAATGCAAACTCTAAAGTAACAATGCCACAACCATGTACATAGATGGAAATCAATTGTAATTAAAAGTGAACAAGTGTTCTGCTTTGTACAGTCAAAGAGTGCACTGGTCATTAAAATGGTTTTCATCAGTTATCAGTTTTAAACAAAGTCCACGGCTTCTGTCTCCTTTGGGATAGCGCTCACACTTGCATAGCAAATTTCTTTTACCATCCAAAGGCATTCAAATTAAGTATCAAACAATTTAATGTTGTGTGTCACTCTCCAAAACAATCTGTATTAGAGGCACTTAATTAAACTTTCAAATTGAAATGTACTAATCAGTTGGCGGCAGAGTGGGCGCTTGCTTTTTCTACATGAAACGCCACGGCTGGGCAGCCTGGTACGTTGCCTGCTCATTAACATGAAGGTGCGATTTGCATTTCCTGATGGACTGTTTCGGTTCTTAATATCCCTCTTTCCACTCTTGCATCAATCACGGAAGAGGTAGGCCACCATGGGCCACGATTAACCCTCCAAATCTGCCACAAAACAAATATTACAAGAGTTCACTAATTTGGAGATCAAAAAGCCACTTGTCCATTATATAATTGAAATGAAGGTGGAGTGTAGCACTTCTGAAGAGCTGTATAATTACCAGCTGTTAATTGCACACTTGTGGTGTCTCACTTTTAATTAAAAAGAGCGACTCGTGGCTGGACGATAAGCAACGGTGGAGAGGCTGCAGTCTAATCAACAAAGCGCGAGGAATTTGCTTCTGCCACGGCCAGCAGCGAGGCTGGAGAAATCTTCAAATAACCCGCAGAGATTAAAACATGTCCAATAGGAAAAGGCAGGTTTTATTTGGGGTGGCAGGAGCGAGAAATATTTGAAGTGTTGCTGCTGCAAAGTCGTCAGAGGAGCGCAGCTGGGGGTGTGAGTCTAATCTGTCTGCAACGGAGGAAAGGAACCCAGTGAGCTCTTTTATTTTTGTTTGTTTAAAAATACATCTGAACAAAATCTTAACAGATGCCTAGGTTGCAACTGAGATGTATTGTACTTGATCTAAAAGTGGGGAAGTTTACAAAATATCAAGCTAAAAGCTCTAAACATTATTTAGAATCCTAAATGTAGACCTGATTTAGCCAGGATTAAATAAATAATAGTCAAGTCAGGGATCTTCTTGTGTAAACCAGAGAATTCATAAGTTTTATGAACAAATGCTAATTAAAGTACATTTTCTCAGCTGCCTTGAAGATGTCAGGTTAACCCCATTACTTTATTATAAGAAAGTATTCAACACAGGCATCTGTGGCTCAGCACTGTGCTCCACTACTATAGAGCGTAGTAGCTCTGTTTCTACCCAGAAAGTAGCGGGTAGTCAGTACAACGTTCAACAACATGTCAGATAAAAATAGCTATTGTTTCCTCCTGCCCTTACACTACAAATACATAAACATGTTGACATGTTTAGCACTGTTTTCACAGGGCTTACCTCTCAAATAAAAGAAATACTGCCTTTCATTCTGCACAATGATTTTTAAGCAACAGATGCAACTTTGACATTACGGCTGCACTTATAACTCGTTTAGGCATGAATCAATGTTACGTTTATTTCACTGACATAAGCCTATAAATTTTACCTAGGTTCAGATCTAGCAAAATTGCTTGGTCTCAAAGTAAAAGAAGTTCACACTTGGAGTGAAAAAAAAAACTCAGAAGGTCTAAAGATTTAGGTCTTGATTTGTATTTCTTTGTCATTTTTGATGGATGGATTTTTTGCAGTCCTTAGGTTTTCTCTAACTCTAATCCTAAGCTTATACTGCTTTTACACCAAATATATATACATGTATGTCAAATTCGGTATACATTTAAGTCTAATTGAGATCTACTTGTAACCACAACTTTGAAATAAGTTTTTTGGCCCCCTTTGAAAGAGGAAAGTGATGAAGGAAGCTAAAGAGGTAACGGAACTCTCCTTTTATGCTTTGCTCACTTTCTCTTTTCCTGTTTGAGCGTGTGTTGGGCATCTGTTTTTCCGAGGAGTTTGAGGGTGTGCCAACAAAGTTTCTAAGCTGTGTGTGTCTTGCTTTTCATATTGTGTTTTTACTTCGCACATCAGCCTCTAAAAGACAGCCTGGCAATCCATCGGAGCGTGCTCTATCTCTCCAGGAAATGTCGGTGCCCACAGACAATACACAAACAACCTCAGCTCCCTCTGACAGCAGTTCCTCCTATTCCGTGACCTGTTGAACCACAAAGCAAAACGCAGCTTCTGCACTTCGTAGTCCCAAAAGTGTGCCTATAACTCACACAATGTTTATATTAAAGAGACAGTCACCTTGGTCAGCAACTGTGGTCTGCTGCCTGGCCTACAAAGGCTTTTGAAGCCTCAGCCGAATATATAATGGTACATGGCTACATGATTACGATAACCCCGGTCAACCTTTTCCCGACCTCTTCGCTCACTTTCTGATAAAATTGTCTAGCAGGAAGTGTCCTTTACTGCACTTCCTCCTTCTCATGCTCAATCAACACCTGTCACCTCGCTCATCAGCTTTACGATTTAAATATCCTCCATCTCAAGTGGTCTATGCTCATCTGGAGGAGATAAACAAACTTCTTGTGATGACACACATTCCATCCAGATCAGGATTAAACAGTCAATATGCACATCTAAGAAATAATAACAAAATCACTAGGGGCTTCCCAGACCCCCTGAGTGCTGCTACACTTTTAGATAAAGGGCTGCGAGTTTATCTAAGGAAACAGTCGCTGGGGCGAGGATGGTCTGGCCTCACTGACAGATTAGTCCAGCCCAGGCCCACTTCCTGCCCGCTGAGGACACTAATTAGAAGGAAGGACTGACACCACAATAAGAGCTGACAGTTTGAGTGCAGTTAGAACAGGCTTTGCACAATTCACAGCTGTATTAGCACAGCAGCCACAGCCAGCCATAAATTTCATCACATTAGCCCCGTGCTTATCTGATGTGACAAAGTCAACCTGGATGTTGTTTGGACAGAACAGTAGAGGGGCGGTTCTGCGGTGCTGATTTATCAGTGGAAGTAGGCGAAGTGTTTTATTTGAAATTTTATCAACATCACCCTCTGCTCCCTATTCTCGCTTTTTGCTCTGCGGCCCGCCCCGCCCCTTCTCGATTGACTCTCTCTGCTCAAACGAGAGGAGACAAAAGTCATTGTGAAGCTGGGCCAGTTCCCAGTGTTAATGACATCCTGTTTACAAACATGTTGAACGGTGTCACCAAGGTCATGGTCACCAACACCCTCACACCCTGTCTGTCCCAGCCTGATATCTTCTCCTTCTATTCAAATGGCCTTTGACCTAATGAAGCTTACAATGTGGTTACTCCTGGGAAAAAAAGTAAGCAGACGAAAAAGATCCTTTGTAGATGGCTGCATAAACTAAATGGAAAAAGAAGTGAGCCTGGAACACAATGTAAGAATAAGTGTGAGAAATACTTTCACATTCACAAATCTACACTAACCCTGCTATTATTCTAATCCCAAAGTCACCAAGTAGAGGAAAAAATTTGTGATTACCCAAAGGGCAAATTTACAATTTAGATACAAATGTGTGCGTGTAATAGGCTGAGCTGTTTTACAACACCAGCATGAACTGAGCTATTGTTTTATTTTGAGAGGTGCTGGCTGTTATTGGATTGTTTTACACTAGCTTAGAGACTTTTATTTCGACAGCTCTCTGTGTGGTGAGACGAGTGTGTGACTGAGTATGAAAGAGGAAAAAGAGAGAGGTGGTGGAAAAAGAAGAGGCATGCGAACACATGTTGTGTCTTTGGCTATCTTGACTTTGGTTGCTCTTCTGCAGTCCACCACTGATGTTGTCAGTGGAGACGCACAGAGTAATCAGCAAATGACTGGGGTTGGTTGGTTTTACTCTTGCCTGGCCCTGATAAGGGATCAGCTGTTCATAAACATAAAACCCTTTTTCTGATCAGTAATACATCGTACCAAAATAACTAACAGGTTGTTTTCATGGCAACACATTCCAGTGGGAAAGTTGTAAACTCAACATGTTATAAATAGAAATTATATACATATTATGCATGATATCTATGCAGGCTGCTACTTTGAAGCACTGGTTTAAGACTTCAGGAAGTAGGTGTAAGGTTTATGTTTGCAATAAATACATTATTTACTAATTACATACTTTTTGGAATAAATTAGGAATATTTTCCACTGTTACATACTTTGAAATGGCCTTGTACAAAAAATTAAATGCATTGTGATATAATGTACCTGAACGCTTTATGGCTAGCAAAAAACTATGACTTATACAAGCATAAACGGAAACAGCTGTAACAGCCTTAAGTTCAGTTTTCTATATAGATGCCTTTGACCCAGAACCTAGAGAATGTATATGTATTGGGAGATTTTCAATAATACATAGAGGCAGTTTTGTTAAAAGAAATATTGTTTGAGTTGCAATAAACATGTTTTGTTATTATAGCTCAGAATCGGCTAACTTTGATTTTGCCAAGTTTGAACAGAAAAATATTGCTGATTGGAAATTGACCTCAAAATTTTTTATCTGTGCATTTTTACCAAACATAGCAACAATTAGCTAAAATAACAATAACACAATATATTATCACTTCACAAGTAGATAAATATGTCTAACTTTTCTGTTTTTCACCTGTACAAAACAATCATGCACCTGAATATCATATTTCACTTCTTTGACCATGTTTCCCTATTTTTTTCCAGAATCTGATTATGAAAGTAGAAAATAGGACATTTTCTGGCACTTTACGTGACTGTGCCAGCCGGCTGAGCAGCGCGTCGGCAATAGGTCGAGTGCCACAATGCGCCTGTCAGTTTGTGGGACATCCCAAAGGAGAAGGGGCAAGAGGCAACCCCCGCCAACCTTGCCCATCCATCATTGTGACACCACGAGCTGCAGTCATGGGAAACCCACCGCTGGCCAGTGACTCTGGACCAGAGCTAGGTGGCAGGGGGGAGTTGAGTTGGATGGGAGGAGGACTTACCATCCATTAAAAACACATTGTTTTGTTTATTATAACTAGTTAATGAGGTTGAAGTGAAGCCCCGCTTTGTTTTTCAAACACTTCCAGAGGGGATTTGGAGGCAGAAGGCCCCATTGCTGGGTCTGGGCAGAGCGATTCATAAGGGCCTGGGTGCTTTATAATGGATGGTCCATAGATTTTATGAGAGAGGAGTTGGCCGTGTTGGGAGCGAGATCCTCGGATCTTGTAAAAACTAGAAGTTTTTAGTGCTTTTCTCCATATGCTCCAGTTTAAACCTCTCTGACATTTCCCATCCATTCTGCGTTTTTACTGTAAATCCAGTTATGCAATGAATAAAACTAGAGGGTTTTTTTTTTGACTCAACAACCAAAATCAGCTGTTTACACAGACAGTGGTGAAATAATGTACATATTTAAGAATTTTGTGTGTGTGTGTGTGTTTTGATCAAAAGATGGTGCACTGTTTTTCAAAGAAAAAAAAGCAAAAGGAAAAAAAAAAGAAGATGGTTTATCTAAAAGGTAAATGAATGAAAGTAACTAAATCTGAAAAGCATCAGTGGCTTGAGGAGTCAGAGGCCCCTGCCTCTATGCCTGGTGGAGATAGATGTGAAGGACTACTCCCTGTCCAGCCTCAGCGGGAATCTTTGCCGCCTGCTGACACGTCTACTTGAATTGTTGGTGTTAAATCACTTGCACTTTAGCTCAAGATGCTATCTCCCAGGGTGTTACGTTCTTTTATGGTAGCGAGTGTGCTCTGCTTAAACAAGCCCTTAAAGTGACACGTTCATCGCAACTCTCACGCATCCAGACGGTGAGGCATGAGTACTCACGCACACACATTGGTTAGTCAGTTAAAACAAACACGCCAGCACACAAACACAATGGACTCCTGTGTTGGACTGATTGTCGGTAGAGCAGACAGAGAGGGAACGGGACTCCACTCCACCCTGACTGCGGGCCACCCGTCAGTCACCGAGCGCACCGCTATTACCAGCTTACATCGCCAGCTGTTTACTTTAGGAAGGCGGCTCAAAGCCAATTAAAATACACTTAAAGCTGTGTCCGACTTGTGTTTGCAAAGATAATATGTGTCCAGAAGTCCAGTCAAGCAGGAGGGGAGCCGTTTGTTCTACTGTTTAAGAATAGAGCTTGCCATTTCAAAGCAATCAAAATGTTTCTATGAGACAAGATGATGCAGAGCCTCTTATAAATTACATGGACTTGCTTTAAAATACCAACCTGCTCAATCAGGAAATAGCTATTTATCTCGTTTTATGCACAAAAAGAAGCTTTACTTTCACAAACTTGAAAAATTGGGGTAACTGTTTTGTAAGAAAATACATCTAGAAGTAAATGAAACTGAATTAGAGACACACAGTCACACACAGATGCTGAGGGAACAGGGTGCTGATATGAGGGGTGGTGAGTGGCGAGCAGAGACGGGAGCTCTGTGTCTGTTCAGTGTGTTTTAAGAGTGTTTAACTGAGTGAAAAGTCTGTTATGGCTTCCAGATGGGGGCCGGTTTGATCCGGATCATTCTGACAGGGCCTGGACTTTGATGTGCTGCTGCCTATTACTGACATTACTCTGAGACGGGCGTATTTCTCCCTAATCACTTCCAACTTCAACTTCTCTCCGGTCCTGTGTGCATAGTAGCACCCAATCTACAGCAGGGGTCTTCTATAAGTAAGAGTTAAAAGTGCATGCACTTCTGTGAGTGTATTTGTTGCACCATAAATCTAAACCCATATTTCTGTGAGTGTCTAATATAAAGTAGGCATGAAGCAAGATCTTGTGGCATAATATCTCTCAATATTAAAAGGACGATATATATCTAATACTGAATTTTGTCTTATGAGGAACTGTCCCATTGTTTTTTTTTTATTGTTTTTTTTGGCATTTGAGAACCTCATTAGAGTTAAAAAGGAATAAGCATGGCAAAAGATGGTCAAGTCAAGAGACTACAATAGCTTCATTTGTGCTGATGGTTGGGAGGGGATTCCCTTAAAATAACATCCATCTTGTCAGGCAGGTTATATAGAGTCCAGACAGACAGAAGGGAATAATTCCTTCACTTCCCTCTACACCCACACTCCCCAGTAAACCCAGTGGAAGTCATTTCTCAGTGACCACAGAAGAGGAGGACCATACAGAAAAAGAAAAACAAAAAGCAAGCACAACTCTACTCCTCACTAATCACTCTGTGACCCTAAGACCACCCTTCCACTAACCCTTGCAAGTGCTTCTCCTCATCTCCTGTTTTCTCTCGAGAGGGATGAAGAGTGGCAGCGTGAATCAGGCCAAAGTTTTGCTCTTTATCTCTCAAAGACAGGGGAATGCCAAGAGGCCGGCTCTTTGGAATCCACCGTTTTGTCTGTTTCTTGGGTAGAACTGGGTTGGGTCCACTTGGAGTGGTGCAGGCAGGTATTCAGAGCAAGTCTGGAGGGTCCTTCATCGGACAATGGCAGAGCCTTAGAACAATGTGAGTCATTGATGAGGGATCTGTGAAGAGATGCAGGTGTCTGAGGTGAAGAGCTGTCGCTCAGGCTTGACCCTCTCTTCACCAGCAGCTCTTCTCTCTTTATTTCTGCTCTGTTCTTACAAAAGACTTTGATTCTTAAAATGTACGCAGAAAACATCCACACACAAAACTTTTTGAACATGAAATTGGTGCACTCAAGGCAGAGAGTGAGACAGGAAAAGGCATTTGAACCCTGGAGGACATCAGTTAATGTTGCTAGTAATTGCACGCCTTTGCACGTTGTTGCTGGAAACAGCAAACATCTAAATAAATCCTGTCAAACAGTACTGCCCTGTTTGCCGGCAGATAAAATGGAGAAAACAAGCCTGAATGTTCCATAAACAAACACCAGGAATCACAAATCACTGGTCACAGTCATCTGCAACCATAAATTAGCCTCTGAAACTTTTTTTTAGCAACGAAGCTGGAGAGGCAGAGGATAGTGAAATGACCCTCTCTTAAAATCACATCTGTCACTGTGGTCATCGTGACACAACGCCAAGACAGCATCTACATGAGTGGTAAAGGAAAAAAGCAAAACAAACAAGAGGAAAAACGTTGACCGCTAAAATGCCAGCTGGCTTTTGGACAGTAGTTCAGAGCTGGAAGGAATAAATTAAACTTAAAAGATTTTTCTCTTTTCCAAGAGTATTAGATGCTTCTTTTTTCATATTATTTCTGTAAGAACTTTAAAAGGCATTATCTTCATTTTACACTTTGAAAAGTCTAAAATATGCTCAAATATTGATTTGAAGTTTCACATTTACATACTCATTCCTTACAAATAGAACAAAACAGAACAAAAAAACTATTACTCTTTGTTTGCCTATTTTTATATATCTAGAAGCAAACTCAAACTCAATGGACTGCATGGTGGCACAGCTAATAGCATTGTTGCCTTGCAGGAATGGTTCTTCTTTATGGAGTTTGCATGTGCTTCCCATGCACACGTGGACACCGAGTTATTCCCAAAATCCCATAACACAAACTTATCATTCTGAATTGCTCCTAAGTAAGAGTATTCACATGGATAGTCTCTGTGTTTCCAGGTGATGGATTGCTGACCAGGGTCTGCCCTGCCTCTTGCCCAATGATGACTGCTGGAGATAGGCACCAACCCAACACTGCAAGAACTAGCACATACACTGTACCACACTTTTGAAACAAACTCTTGGAAGCCATTGAAGTTAAGTGAGTAAAGTTTGGTCACATTCCTGAACTGATTTATAACAATGTCACATTTACTTTTAAAGTGTTTTTAAGTTATGTTTAATAATTTGTGTTTGTCTTAAATTTAAATAATAATGGTCCTAACCAATCTGAAACTGAACTTGCTGAAATATTTAGAAGCACTCTGGTAGGCACAAGTTCTTTGCTTTCTGAATAAACTTAGAGTGATTTACAGCAACTTACAGTTTCCTTTGTGGTTGGACATTAAAAAGTTGCTCAAAGAGAAAATAAATCATTGTGTTTTGTTTACCATTTATCCTGTGTTGGTCTCTAAATTACACTTTAACTGTTGGGACATGTGGTAATACACATTATGCAAGATAACAAATGCATTTTTCACACATCCATTCTACACTGTTTTCCCATTACACTACACGGGTGTGAGCCTCTGGGAAGATATTGCCTTTGTGCTGGAGCTCTTGTAACATGAAATGACAAATTGACAAAAGCATCACCCCAAACTCTCAGGAGGGTATGCACATAAAGCTCTAATTTTGTTGGTCGGAGAATGCACCGCCTCTGAATTTTCACTCCCAAATTTGTCTTATTTTCCTAACTTCTTTTCATATCTAGCTCTTCTCTTTGTGGATTAGGGATAATATAAAGGCGCTGTGCCTTCTGCATAGTCAAATCATCTGGAATTGCCACATTAAAAAATAAAAAAAAAGAGAAAAACCCAGTCAAGGGGCAGCTTGAGCCATCCTCCTGGATTTGGGCAAATTCAACTGATGCAAAACAAGGAATTAATTTGAGGGGAGCGGCAAGCGCACGGAGCTTGGCGCGCTGACAAAGATGAATGGCATCATTCCAAGCGAATGGTAATTTCACTTTTTGTGACAGTGCGTTAGAGCAAAAGCGACTCTGAGCACACAAAGCATTTGCAATCCCATTGAGAGTCCTTGGTACCTGCCTATCAGACACTGCACATTGTTTACCAATCATCTGATATTGATTGGTTTCAGACTAAAGTTTGAAGATGAATTAGAGGGAGAGAAGGTTAAGTCCTAACCTTGAAAGATTTAGTGTCTATTCAGGCCGCATGTAGGACTCTCCTCGGCTCACTTGGAGAATAGAGAACTTTTAGATTCAATAGGGGGTGTGGGGACACAAAACGTGTCACATTCACCAAGTGAATCCACTGGAAGAAACACAGAAGAACACCCAAAAAGCATAATCTTTCTCCCAGTTGATAGAAATGGTAATTGCATGTGTGGGATAATACTTTGAAGCTGAGGCCTCGGTCGGACAGACCGCCTATTTAGGTTAAAAAAGGGGCAACAAAACAGCTCCTTCTTAACGCCATTGTTCACTTCTCCACTCTTTTAAATGTTTACTGAAAAAGAACCTTCAAATCCACTCTCCATCTCCTTCTCAATGTGGCACCTATCACTCTTGGGTGCATGGACACATTGTGTTATGGAACTCTGTGATATGTAGCGATCATTCCCATGAATCATTTTCTCTTTAATATTCAGAGTCTTTGGGAATCTGATTTACATCCTCTTGAGTTGGACAAAAACATTCTGTGACATAAAGTACATCATTTGAGTGTTGGTGCTCTGTTGTAAACATGCATCCATAGACGTTTTGAGGATGAGAGAAGATGAAACTGTTTTATTTCTCCTCCCTCTCTCCTGAGTCGTTCTGCCTCTGCTTTAGATGGTGCACTGATGCCCTGAAACCAAGAAGCAACTTATAGAGAACCACAGGATACAAGGGGTTTCCAGTTTAACATGCTGCACAAGTGATGTTCTAACAAATTGACCTTCATATTTAGATATTTTTGATAGGGTCAGGAGTCTAGTCATCCTGTCAGGATGTACCATGTCCCAGCATGAGCTTGGAGTTCTAAATGGACTACTGGGCCACCCATCACAGCTTGGCCACACCACTTAACATCTGTCTCCCAACCCCCCTCCAGTGATGACTCCTCTACTCGACTGCGAAGCTCTCCAGTCCACTCGACCCCCCGACACGCCACAGAATAAGAGCAGGAAGGGCTAACCCCACAAGATGCCCAGGTCAGAGGTTAAATTTGAAGAGTGCACGCAAGGCCCGTGATCTGGACAAGGAAAAAGAAAGCAAACACCATCTTTGTAAAAGTGAGTGTTCCTTTACGACTTACATATCTGTTTAGAAAAAAGCGGAAAAGAACATAGTGAGGCCATTTTTACCTTTAGCTGTGTGTACCACAAGTCTGGCAGCACTTTTCAAATTGAAAGGTCAGGGGCAATGTTGCAGTTCATAGAAAACTGAAATTGATCAGGGATCAGAGGGGGGGCGCTAAGGATGCAGATGTGTCTGTCATGACAAGGAGACAGATGAGCAGGAGATCAGAGGGCAAAGAGAACAGGACAACAGAGCTTCTGTACATCATCATAATCTTTAGTTCAAGGGGACAAATCCACATGGCATGTCACACCATCATCAGAAACACTTGCAGAAAATGAATAACTAAATCAATAGACTGGGGAGGTAACACAGGCAAGACCAAGCCCACCCAATCTGAGTAAAATGGAGTTGACATTAGCAACCAAACAAAAAAGCAGTTTTGAGAAACTTTCTAAAATTGAGAAAAATACTCTTTTTCATTTATTGTTGGTAGAAACATGTAAGTAAGCTGAAATGAACAAACACACATTTGAATAATTCTTTTTAGAGTGGAATGGTCACACAAAGAACTTAAATAATTTTTCAAAAAGTTATTGTGAATTTTTATGGTTATCAGAGTGTCAAATACAAAAATACAGATTTGGACACAATCATACACCCCTCATTTACATCCAGTGAAACTGCAAATCTTCTGCACCATTTTTCAGCATTGGTACAGTTAACTTAAATTTGCTGTTTTCCTACAATAGTGCATAGGCCACAATTCTAAGTATGGTTTGAGATCAAGACTATTTCAAAGATTAAAATTAGCCTGTTTTGAATTCCGATGTATGGATGCAGTCATTCTCTGTTTAGGTCACCCAGTCATGTAAAAGTCGTAAACATCTGTTGAATGGAAATTTGGAGGTATTCCTTCTTCATCATCACCACTGGAAGCAAAACTAACCCCAAACATGATGGTACCACTGCCACCTGTTGGAAATGATAATTCAATTATGCTAGTTTTAACTTTAAGCACATGTTTAAATATTAGACAGATCAATACTATCTTGAGAAGGCCTCAAATTTAAATTAACATTTAGTTAGATTTAGCTCAATCAACAGTCTGATCAGTAGAACATTTTTCTTAGGCATAATGTGCATGACTTGATAAAATTAGTCTAATCTGTAGTTTTATATTAACAGTTCTAGCTATTAATTTGGATATGTGCTAGTCTATGATAATCAACAAGTAAAAGATAATTGTGCCAGTCCTTGTATCCAGATCGGCCTGTTGGATATTCTGGGTTGGGGGAGAAGTTCTGCCCCACCAGCCTCCGTGTCACTTTTAGTTTACAGCAAGGATCTGTTTATTCAGATGAGTCTCTCACAGGGTCTGCGTAGAGATAACCGTTCCCTGAACGCATATAAGGGTTGGGGTCCTTTGTCATGTGTTGGTGTAGGAGGACACCTGGAGAGATTCTAGGATCTCACACAGAGGTGTGAAATGCTGCTTTTCTCAGGACCCCACCAGCCCAGCAACGACAGTTTAAAGCATTTTCCCTTTGAAATTTAAAACTCCTTGTAGTCAGGGGAGCAGGGAACCTCCCAGACTGCATACATTAGAGAAGAGAACACACCTTCCTTTAAAAGTTTCGGCGCTAAAATAATTAATCAGATCGTTGGGGTGCGGCGGCACCGGCGCTCTCCGGAGACGCACCGCGTCTCCGTATTGGTCTCTTGTATTTGTCCATTTTTCTGTTTCTTCCAGGTGATTAATGTCTGTCTTGTGGTTTTGAGTTTCTGATGATTCTGATGTGTTATTGGTGTGATTTGATGCATTTGCTTGTCTGAATAAACTCTGAATATGTTTGAAGTAGAACAGTGAATGGTTTGTGAACTGCCTTTACATACAGGGAAACCCTCGACCCGGGGAACGAGAGAGGAGACAACGAGCTAAAGGTTTTAATAATTATCCTCTCAAAACACCCCATGAAAAGGTTCTGGGAGCGCTACTGTCCTCTGGTCCAACACACCTGAATTGAAAGGCAGCATTACCTCGTCAGCATGCAGTAAAGTTTTCCAGAGTCCTTTGCACCTGATACTTGACTAAGCATAGACTCATCTGGAAGAAGAGCAGGTGCCGTGCAGGCCTGGATTTGAAAACCCTTGTTACTTAAATTTGACAATTGATTTTTCTGTTAGGATGACAATTTATGACAATTTAGGTGAAACGATTGAAACTAACACATAGTTCGGTTTTCCAACAAGATGATTATCCCAAACGCCAATCTAAACTAGTTTGAGAATGAATGTAGCAGGTCAAGATCAAGTTTAAAAGTTTAATTGTCAAAACAACAGCAACCAATTTAAATTAGGTAATAAAAAGACTTGTTAAATGTTGAACCAGTATTATGTCACTGCATGTAACTGAATAGTTACAGTGTCTTTGAAAAGAGTGGTAGTAATAGGTCTGTGTGTCCGAATTTGAGACTCTAATTTTGAGCATGTCCAATACCCCACAAAAGAAAACTTTCACTATCTACAAGTCGTTTGCAAATGTCTTCTTAGTGCTGCACAAATTATTATTATTTTTAACAATCATAACAAGGCATATCCATTATAAAAGTGTTTGGGACAAAGAAATCTGTTACTCTGAGCTATGAACACACTGAAGACACTCTGAGCGAGGCTTTAGGGCTTAGCTAACTCTTGCAGCTTGACCGTCAGCCCTCAGCGCTGAATACAAGCAGCACTTAAACTTTACCCTTTTTAAACAGCAAGGCACAAAGAGAGGACCACATCAGCGGCCTGCTGATCATCCTCACAGATGGCTGAGCATGGACAACAGGCAGGTCCCTAGGCACGTCCCCCTCATAATGTCCTCACATACACCCTCTCCACCCCCGCCGGTCTTGCGCTGGGTAAAGAACTGTATACGCTGCTCCCACGTGAGACTAGATAAGTGACGTTTCTTTCGAGGAAGGGTAGTGAGATGGAGGGATTTGTGCAGGGGTAAGGGGGACTAGCTGGTACTGCAGCTGTCCCACTGGTTGTGTCCACCCCCTGAATCCTCAGCCACCCAACACCACCTCCACCACTGCCACCCCTTTTTCCCCCCAGCAGCAGCAGGTTCCTCCTACAGAGTGAAAAAAAAACACGCTTCATTACGTCCTCTCTCCCTGGAGCAGCCAGGGGCCTTTCAGTGCAGATAAGCCTCTTAGACATGAAGTAGCGCTCAGTGCTGCGTTTGAGTGACAGCAGGAAGGTTTAGCCATTCACCGGACAATGCTCACATTCTATGGCTTTAATCTAGGAGGCGGACAATGATCTGTTTTTTAAGGCCTCATCTCCTCTGCTTTTCCCACAGCAGTAGGTGACTGGCACAAGTAAGAGAAAAAGAGACAGAGAGGGCCGGCTGGGAGAGCGCGCCGCTATCTGCGAAGGCCCCCGTGTTTCTTTGACAGTCCAGACAGAGGTGGGACGACAGAGAGGGCAGTGCGACGAGGTGGAGGTGGAGCGGGATGGAGGGCTGAAAAGCAAAGCGCATCAATCACACATAAACATGCACATATACACACATGGGCATGAACAATCCCTGGTGATGGTTGAGTGCATCTGTGTGACAGACAGGCAGGTGAGAGGCCTGCTGGTGACGTGGCTTAGAGCAAAGCTTTGTCATTCTTATCTGCTCCCACCACTGACATCCATCCCTCCTCGGATATTGTCTAAATGTCTACGATCTATTTATGTGGACAATAATGCATAGACTTGGACACAAAAAAGAAGTTAACATGGTGTGAAAGGAAATTTGTTCAGATTTAATGATACATTGTAACCCCAGACTCTATTTGGATGACACCAAGTGTTATACTGTACAAACTCAGTCAACTTTGATGAAACTTGCAGCCATAAAATAAATTTGTTAGATAAGTAGACAAAGTGCAGCAAAATGTTTTTGAGTTTCATTCACAATGCATCATAATTTATGTAGCAGAAAAAACTACAGCATATGACAATGCTGTGAAAAAGCTTTTAATTTATTTGTCACAGTTACTGAAACTGTTTCAGATCTGCAACCTAGTTTTAATATCAGACCAATTATATGAGTAAATAAAAAAATTTAGCATTCAAATCTTGGTTTTATTTACTGAAGAAAAATGTTTTCAAAATCAATTTGGATGTATGTGCCCACACTGCCAAAAGTGCCAGTAACTGGTTCAATGACTATGATGTTCTCATTCTTGATTGGTCAAGCAAATTCCATTGACCTGAATAAAAAATCTATGGGCTGTTGTCAAGAGGCAGATCAGACACACCCCACCCAGCAAGGCAGATAACCTCCATGATGCCACAGTGCATTCCTATAGTAATTTATGCAAGAAAAGGCCCAGCCAATTATTTAGTACACATAAATCCACGGGTAAATACTTTGCAGAGGACTGGGTAAACTATCCGCTTAAACTATCCATTTTGATTGGTGTTACTCTAAATTTCTGAGACATTAAATTTTGTATTTATTTTAACTTTAAGCCATAATGATTAAAACTCAAAATATTTCATAGTGTGTGTCATGAACGTGTATAATAGCTCTGTTTCATTTTCTGACTATTGCGTAAAAGTGCAATATTTCTGGCCAAAGTTTTTGACGTCCTGGGATACTGCTTCTTGACTACTTATCTGATGGAAACGAACACTTTCAAAGTATATTTTTAAGACTAAGATGAACAAATATTACAAGTAGGAAAAACACAGTGTCAGTGGGCCAAGGTGATAGGTGAATAATTTTAGAGTCACCTCACACTTCAGACTAGTTTGTTTTACTCCCCTGAGTGTAAACATCCACACCTCATCTACAATAAACAGACACCTCATAATACAAGGCAAGAGAAACTAAGCTGACATCATTCAAATAGACATTTGTAGTTGTGTGTGTGTCTGTTTGCATATGTGTGTGAACAGGAGGCCACCATACGGAAACGTACCTTTCAAGAGACGTTCCTTAAAAACTCCTTCAGTGTCAATCACTGGGCCACTTATTACTCTAATTGGGTGGGTGACTTTGTGAAGAGGAACGGAAGAGTACTCTATGCCTTGTAACAGATTTTTATTCAATTAAGATCTTACAGGAATCATACAGGGTTTAATATGACAAAGATACCAAAATAATGTGTTTAGTATGAGAACCATCTCTGTTTAAAATATAATAAACTAAAAGTGAACTCAGAAGTCCTTCAGCTGCACCTCAAGTAGCTGACACATGTACAAAGTCCAACAGCATTGGCATTACTTAGCTTTCAGAAAGATGTCTCGCTGAACTAGTTAACACTTGATTTAATAGCCTGTATGCATCAAAATAAATTTTTACTGACTTATGGTATAGAAAAGGCTTTGAGCTTCCTTCAGCATCTAACAGGAAGGTTTATTCTTCTTCTGTGTGTCCAACTTTCTATATGCCACTAAAGCGACAGACGCTCCCTTGTGGGTGTATGAGGAAACACACTGAATGACTGAAAGAAACTAAAAAACTTAAGATAGAAAAAGAAAAATAATGTTGGGGTTGTTGCTATTTTAAAAAGAAATAGTTGACAACCCTGTATCATTTTCCTTTTACTCCACAATTATATGTGACTATGTTGCTCTATCAAATGAACTCTATGCAATTGTGAATTGACAATTGTCAAAAAAGCACATTAAACAAGTTGTGGTTGTATGAAATATTACTGCATAATGAGTAAAACTGCTTAAGACAATTTTCAGATTACATAGCAGGACTTTAAGTTGATGTTTCAGGCCACCAAGTTAAAGGTTTTAAGTCTTCACTTTAGGCGAGAGCATCACAGTTTGCATTTTTTTATTTCCTATAAATTTGATAATTTTCAGCACCCAAATGTTCGCACTTTTTTGAGAGACACCTGCACATATGAAGACAAAGGTTCCTTAATGGTATCCCATATGTCCTCATCTCCCCAGCTTTACTTTCTTTGCTTCTCTTACAACCTAAAGGTAATTAGTCTCACACACTTCATCACTTTCTTGA
Source organism: Phalloptychus januarius (assembly GCA_902982915.1). NCBI lineage: Eukaryota > Metazoa > Chordata > Actinopteri > Cyprinodontiformes > Poeciliidae > Phalloptychus > Phalloptychus januarius. The sequence goes on from CADWAE010000133.1 coordinate 30,284,284, forward strand.
CACTTCAACCCCTAAAAACTCATATCCTCCACACACCTTTGCCTTCTTTAACGGCCCATGATCGTAAAATCTTGGTTTGAATAGCAAATATAATTAACCCCCGTCTATCACTGTGGTTTCTTTTGCAAATACATAAATTTGGTGTTAGACTGTACATCCTGAAGGCTGACATAACTTTGTTCAATAAGGAGCTCTGTAACAGAAACACACACACATTGAGACACACATATGCACACGCAAACTTTAGAGGCAGACATGCAGAAGAAACAGACACATCCATTCATGAACTAACAGATCATCTTGAAGACATTAGATACAAGAAGGTCTGCTTCATGCCCAAAATGTAAGTCTAAATACACAGAGGGAAAAACTGAGGTAAAGAAAGAGGCAGTCAAGTGGTAAGATAGACATATCAGAAGACGGTCAGCACAGAGGCAGATTGGCCAATTAGACAAACACACAGAAAAAGATCATTCCATTACACAGAGGGACTGACATGGCGGCGATTGAGACAATGGACTGATTCAGTGCACTGCAGAGTGTTTATGTCCCCTGTCAGTCTGCATCACCAGTGTCCCCCTGACCGCTCGCAGCTGACATACCCTCCACCCACACACACACACACACGCGCCTCTTTGACTTTCTTGTCTGAACTTGATGTACACACATGCTACTGCTTTGCTTTCCGCATATCATGTCCAATGTTGTCTGTAGGCATAAGAGTGTGTTTGAGGAAGAAAAGACATACTGAGGTTGTGTGTGCATGTGTAAAAAAAAAGACAATGAATTAATTACCTAATGGGCTACTTATGCATTTATTTAAAGCTCATGTCTTTATGGGCAGGAAACACAAGTTGTGTATGCTTCCAGCTAAATCTGAACTAATGACTGTATTATCAAACCTCAGCTTCTGAAAACCAATTAGTGTTTGGAACTGATCTTAATTTCTGCTTTCCATCATTTATTTGAAAGGGGAAAAAAAAGAAGTATAATTTAATCCAGATCATGATGCTGCCACTACCATGTTTCATGGTAATGTGCAATTCTGTTTTTATGCCAACAATACCTTTCAGTAATGTGATCAAAAAATTCATCTTTGTCTTCCTCGCACCTTTACATCGTACAAGGTTGTAGGAGGTTTTAGCTGGATGTTTTCTTAAGAAAGGAAAGTAATCTTATTTCATATTGCAGACATATACAAACAAGGGCAGATTGTTGTTGAAGAACACAACAAATACGTGTCAGAAACTCTGAGTCCATTTGTGTTTCAAATGACATCTTACAAGCCTCCACAGACAGCTAACATCCGATCCTTTGATCAAATTTGGCAAAAATATGTATGTATATTGTAAAGGTATCATATTTATTCTAATTATTGATGAATGCTTTCACTGTGCTACATTGCATAGTTTCCTACTTGGAATCTATGGCTTCTAAATGAGATGCAAATGACAAAAAAATAAAAAAAAAAAAATCCTTCAACACAAGTTGAAGTTTAGGTTAATTTAATTCACTGCTATTGATTAGTGTGAACTTGAGAAAAGTAAACATTGAAAAGGAATCAAAAGTATTATTTAAAACCAGCTTACTGCATACCTTTATTGACGATTTTACATCCATTATGGCCTAATTCGTTTTATATCAGTGACATTTTAAGTAGTGTGTAAATACTGCCGAATGAGTCCTGTTCATTATCCTGCATTTTCACACCCGTCATCCACCCTTTTTCTCCTTCTCCAACTCCCCTTCTCCATCTTTTTGATGCTGGCATAAAACACAGCAAAAGTTTTTGCTAAAGCTGGGTAATGAGGCAGACCTTTGACCCCACCTTGATGACTTCCATATCTGTGCATGTGCAGGGAAATATGTGCAGATCTGTGCATGCCTGTGTGTGTGTGTGTGTGTGTGGCTGCAGCTGGCAGCTGACAGCGACATGACTAATGAAGGCCTGGGACAGAAATAATAGGTGGGAATTATAACACAAAGAGGGTACAAGTGCAAAGGAAGAGGAAGAAGAAATGTCGGAGGAGCGGACAGAATGAGGAATAGATTGTTGAAAGGGGAAAAATGTGAGAGCAGTCTTTAGGAAACAGAGCCCAGATTAAAAAGTTTTCATGAATACTTCTAATACTGGGATAAATAAAGAAGTAGGAGCAAAAAGCAAAACAGTTTGCTCTTTTAGTAACAACTTAAACAACAGCTTTAATTATTTGGTTAAATAATTGCAATCCCCGCATAAATATTGTGACTTTTGCTTGCAAAGTCCAGTTAGTTAACCAGCAGTCAGATGAGTTAAAGGATAATATGAAACAGACTGACATCATTATGCTAACCCAGGAACATCTGAGCAGAACAAGCTAATGATGGAAAACAAGCTAATGTGGATTGGTGTTGCTTGATTATTTTATATTTTGGACATGGAAATAACAAATCTCCACCCTTAAAGTCAGACTCCCAATGATGCTTTCCAAATCAACAGAAATAAAAGCCAAGCTAAGATACATGATCCTTCAACAGAAACCAGACTTTCTGGGAGGAGCACAACCTGGACAGCACATTTGGGTGTCTGGCAGTACCCGCCCACAACTGTCACACTCCAGGTCAGAGGTCATGATGTGTAGACAGAGCAGAGCTTTGTAATTATGCGAGATAAATACAATCATCAAGCACAGGAAGCCTTTCTCCCTTCAATTTACAGGCTTAACCTTGTCAGAAAAACTAAACTGTTGACAAAACCATTGTTGAAGCATTTTACAGTATTAACAAAAATAATTCCTGCTTTCAAAGCAACTACACCAGAATGCGAGTGTACATGTTCGTATCAATCTGGTATGTAAGATTTCCTTCAATGACAAACTTGGGCTATGGGAAAGAAAAACAGGACCGGAAAGACTGAAGAATATTTTCCATGAGAACGTGTTGTGATAGGGATGCTATCATTCTAAAGAGGTCTCTTCACTGAACACTGAGCTCCGACTCAATATGACCAGTGCCCACAAAGGCCCAAGTGCAAGCTGGACGGTCTTGACCCCTTGACACAAAACATGGTGCCAGGACAGCAGCAAGACGCATGGACGAACAGACAGAGGGACCCTAAGACAGACATCCTGTCTCAAACCACAAATAGATACAACAATTAAGCTAGGTCTGGTCATTTTCATTTCTCTGACCTCTGCCCTCACCTCCCACATATACAGAGACAAATTACTGCTGCTGTTGACTTTGACCAACAATTCCACTGCCAGCAAATATGCAGTGTGTAAGCTGAGATGGGGGACATAAATCATACGTGTATTTAATCTGTAATAATGACACACGACATGACCAAAAGATGCTATTCCAGATCTGGGTGTTAAGGGACATCCAAAAGTGCCTAATTCCTCCTTAAGTCATTATTAAGGATAAAACTTGTATTTTATTGTTCTGTTTTAAGGATTTACTTTTCTGTGAATATTTAATCATAGTTATGTTTTCTTTTAAAACTTAGAGCAGACAACATTTGCTATAATCTTATAATACCCAGATGTGATGGCAAACTTGCCTTGATAATTATTATGCTTAGGTGTTATTTAACTGAGTTTTCAAAAGCAATGATAAGCACTCAGGACCTAATATAGTGTCACAAATTAGAAGAGAAAACATTTTTCTATAGGTGATGTATCAGGACCAGCCATGGATTTTGCCGATTGCAATTGTAATTCAGAGCAACTTTTCTTCCATATATTGAAAAGTATTTTAATTAGGTATTTGTGTAATTTTGCAGTAACTGCCAAAGCATTAAAAGCCGGCAGCCACAACCTATGACAATGTCTTCTCGTAGTTCTCATCCTTTGCACTTATCCATGTCTGACCCCACAGAATGAGACTCTGGATAGTAAATCATGTTATCCATCAAAAAGATCTACTGCACAAAAGCTCTTAGTTTTTTTTATAGCATATTTATTGTTAAATCTATACAAAGCATATATTGTGGGCTATGTTCATCAGTCTTTTACAAGCTGCACTCAGCTAACATACACCACAAAAAAAAACTCTAAAATAAATTTTGTAGAATCCCTATTGAGATATACAATGTTGCATCTAAGAGAAATCCTTCAATGTTTCCACCTTTGTAATTGTAGGGCAAATATCCAGACTTTGTTTTCTGCCACTCAGCACCTGTTTAAAGCCCCAGGGATGGCTGGTCTCCTGGCAAAGCAAAATCAGAATTACATTAACACCCAAAGAGCATTTCATCAGAACCAACAGAGCCCCATGGCCCAAGACACTTGTAATAGAGTTTCCTCTGTCACAGGCGGAAAAAAACATTTAGACCACCCTTTTGGAAAAAAAAAAAGGGGTTTACCTAGTCCTGGCTGCAAGGAAATGTGCTGCTGCAACTGATCAAATCAGCTCAAACAAATTGCATTTGTCAAGAGAAGGATCAAAAAACAAACATATTAGCAGCCGGCGCTACGCAGCATTCTCCTGGCAGGCTGATAGGATTGGATTAACGAAGTAACATGGAATAGGAGAAAAATATGTTTAGAAATCCAAACTGACTTCTTTGTTTTGCTTCCCTGATGCTGTGCTACACATCTGTACACTGAGGAATCTTAACAACTGCAGATGAAGAAGACGTGATGGATTACAGTGGCTTCAGCTTATTAGATTCTCTATAACCAATGTCATCATAGAAATTTGGATTAAATGGAATATACTTAATATTTTATAGTACCACACCTTTGGATAACTGACAACTTTTGAAGCGTTTCTCAAGCTCTTCTAAAAATGATCTTAGAACAAAGATCAACACTTGTGTCCATTATTCCCGATGGGGGAATACATGAATTCTGTCATGTATAGCTATAATGGGAAAAAGGAGATATTTCTCTGGTTTGTTATTAAAATAAACAGAGGCCGAGATGTCTGCTATGTACTCGTGTGTGAAAGTCAGGGGGAGAAAGAGAACAGGAGAGACTAAGGGGCCTGACTGTCTGACAGACAGGCAGGCAGATGGACACAAACTTGGCATTAGGGAATATGTTTCTGCCAGAGAGCGATCCATAAAGACTGAAGGAGGCCAAAGGCCAGTCGCCCTGTAATGAGTCATCATCACTCAGTGGTGTCCATGCTGGGATGGTTCGAGTGCGTGTGGGGGTGTGTGAGTCATTGTTGGGGAGGGAGAGCCAGTGGATCTGCCTGTAGATAGTGAAGTAAAAACAACCAGTTTAGCCGCTTCAGTCCTCTGGGGACACAAGGGAGACCTTCTTGTTGTTTTATCTGGCCAAATACTGTCAATTAACCCTCTCTTAAGGTTTTTCTAAGTCACAGAAAAACATGTCTGAGAAGGCGAAAATGATGTTCTAAGTGTGAAATAGAAAGGTCAGTGGAATATGGAATTCCTTTGGTTTGGCACCAATGGCGTCCTGAGGCTCAGTAAACATTAACATGGCGGATGATACGATGTTAGGCTGCAGGGACATTTAGAGAAATATTTAGATTTTGCCAACTGATTTTATTTGTACAGCCACCTGAACAAAATCCAAAATTAAAATGAAGTCGATAAGTGCCAACATACAGTAGGTGCAGTACAGACTCCATCGCTTTGGTCTCAGTTGAGCTGCTTTGACAGTCACTGTGTCTTTGTACATTTATGCATGTGCACATGCAAAGGAGCCATGTTTTTCTGTTTCAGCAGTATTGGATGGATATCTCTATTTCTTGGCAACTGACAGCCTGTTTGTCATCCAGTCCACAATCAAGAGCTGACCTTCAGCTGCATAACTACTATTATCCTGCCATTCTTCTCCCTCTCTGCACCCTTCATCCTCGAATTCCCATTGCCTCTCTAACCCTATATCTTTCTCAACTGTACCTCATTCTACTTCTCCTTGACTTTTTTCGGCCCGCCTTTGTCATTGATCGCTGATGCGACTGGCCGACTTCGTGCTCTGTAATAACCTGCAGTGGTAACCAGCCGGCTGTTCCTCTTGGACCCCCTTGTAGATTGAACTGTCAGATGGCAGCGATTAATGGCTGGGCGGAGGGACATGGACTCACACCTGCAATGTCCAAGCTGTCCTACTGATCCTCTATCTCATTTTAGATCTTTCTGGCTAAGTTAAATGTCCAAATATTACAGGATGCAGGAGCTACACTGCTCAAAAAAATAAAGGGAACACTATGTTCCCTTTATTTTTTTGAGCAGTATGTTTTATTTTTTGACTTATTTTCTCCAACACGCATAACCAAATACCTTCAAAATGAAGGGATTTATTTTTGCATTCATTGTCCTTGAAGTTTTTGACATTTAGAAATTTACAACCAAAACATCTATCAGTTTCTTGGAATATTTATGATATACCAACAAAAATTAATATTAGAGTGTTGGAAGGAAAGGCCTACAAATTACAGCATTGAATGGCTTTCCATCCCTAAAACTCAATACTTTATGGAATCTTTCCAAAATGTATTGAATTATGCAAATAATTTTACATGGCACTCTATACACAATATATGCAAAAGTAAGATTAAGCAGGTAAACAAATGAATAAGAAAATCATTTCTAAACAAATTATTTTAAACAACTACTAATAGGAAAGTTGCCAAAACTGTGACTTTAGATAAGAACTTGTTAAATTCAGGTGCCTCTGTCTGTGTTTGCTACTGCAGTCATTCACCTTCTTGACTCTTCATCCCTTAACAAGAAATACCTGGGAAACTAAAATATGTTGTCCCCTTGCAGAGCAAGGGGTGGATTGTTTCGTCTGGTTTGTCTGTTTTGTTAAGCTCCATAGGGCCTGTGCGCCTGTCTCGTGTTGTGCTTGGCTAGCAGTCTGCTAACTGTCAGTGCAGTATCTCCTTACACAGATTAAGAGAAAGTTTCCAAAGCATTCCCAAAGCTTTTGCTCCCTTGTTGCAATGCTTATCCAGGGGAATCGACAAGAAAACTGCCACTTCTCATCCTGACTACCAGCATGCAGAGGTGAACAATCAAACAGAGGAACACAGAGGATAAATTTCCAGAATGGTCTGAAAGCTTTATAGCCTGATGTTGCACATGTTATGTTTAACTATGTGTACATAAAAATGTCATTACTTCCCCAACAATGACATTTGAGTGGTAAACATCATATTGGGTATTTTAAGATTTTATCACAATCTCTGAGTAGGCATTCAAAATTCATCTTTGATTCAGTTTTTTTTAAGCACCAACAATTCGTATAAATCCTCCATGCGCTGCACCTTCATCATTTGAAATTGTAAATGTAAGTGATAAGAACAAGGTTCTGTTTTGTAAACTTATTAAAAGCAGCTCTGTCATGCCATTTATCATGTCAGAAAAATGAAACCATATTGTATCTGTGATTGAGACTCTTAATTTTAAGTAACAAAGATGTAATTCTTCCATTGCTTTAAAGTGTTGAGAGTTGGCTAGGATGCCTTTTGAAGATGGCCAACAGCAGGCATCTTACAATCTGCTACTAAAAATGGTTTCAAGGCTTTATCTGACTAGGATAAAGTCAGAGGAATCTACTCTAAAGATTATATGTATTTCTACATCTTACTTGTTCAAAAATGTATTTATCAAAAGAAAAAAAAAAAGGAAAAATCATAAGACACCTTATCAGTAAGGGGCAGGCATACTTATATGAATTTACTCAATTTTTTAACTTTGTGTATTGACAGAAAAATAGATTTACTCTTACACTGAAAAAGAGCAAGGAAACCAAAAGGTGGGTAATTAAGAAAAGAGCAAATGGCCTTAAGAATCAAAGATGGCTAAGGAAAGATGAAAAAGATAACACATGAAAAGTAATGTGAATGCAAAAGGGAATAAAAACTCATGCAAAACTAAAAAAGTATCCAAAGAGAGATCATGAGCGAAAGAAATCCTCTGAACAGTGAACATGAGAATATCAGGCCAACAGGGGTTTGGCGTTGTGCTTGAAACTGAGATAAAATCGATTAGCTTGTCCACTGACCCAGTGAGCACAGTGCCCCCCCACCCCTCCGCTGCCCCCGGTCTTGCTGCAGGCTCTGACTGAGACGTCCAGGTCCCCGGGGGTCACATGTGGATGCTGAGGTGAACAAAGTGGTGGCCTCCTGTCAAACTAAAGTCCTCAAGCACCAGCAGAACAACAGACCATGAAGCAAAGCTTTACTGCTTTCTGATTCCAAAAGGACACATTGTAGATGGAGCAGCAACTGCTGAAAGATGCAGAGTTTAGAATAATAAACTGCTGGATTTACAGTTGGAGCAAGGAAGAGTCTGATTGCTGAAACACAAAACTAACTTTTTTGTTTGCAGATTTAATCTTTGCTTAAATATATGCCTCTTTAGAGAATTGATTGCGTTCATCATTGGTATGTGTTCTCTGCAAAACTTCAGTGCTTATCAAAATTGATTTTAGATGGTTTGTAGCTCCTATGAAACAACCAGAGAAAATAGTTCTCCAAGTGCATCAATGGAAAGTGGATATGCAATGCATTGGAGATGTATCAAATTAGGCCAGGAAGTAGCTACGAAACTAAAGCACAATTGTAATTTGGTTTTAAAGTCATAGTAAGGTATAAAAGTATGACTTGTTACTGTTAATGCATACCTTTTTGTATTATACCACCTGTGTTGATCCTTCTAATAAATGTCTGGAGAGGAATCAATCCACTTGCATCTCCATAATTAAACAAATTGAAATCTAACAATTACATTGGCTAAAAATGATCTCACTGCACAGAGATTTCAGTCAGTAAGACACAAAAAAATTAAACAGCTTAGTTAAATACATAAACAAAAAGTTTATGTATTTCATGCTGCTGTGAAGACAGTGATCAATACATTATACGAAAATCAATGAAAACATGTAAACTGGTTGAGAAGGCAGTCAGAGGCCAACAGAACCACTAAAGGAGTTTAGTGGTTCACATGAGAACAACCTGATCCATACTTTATACCTTTATCTCTAAAGAACAAAAAGGGATTGTAAAACCAAACTATTTATTGTCTTTAAACAAAAACATCCAGACCCAAGATGCTTGGTGGCTCAGTTGGAAGAGCGTGTGCACCATGACCAGAGATTGTAGTTTTTGGTGACAATCTCCAAGAACTGGATTGGATTTGACTCCTGGTCTCCTGCTATTCACTGCATGTCTTCTCCTTTTCTCTGAAATCTAATTCCTGTCTCTCTGCTGTTCATTAAAGGCCCACTAGTGCCAAATACATATTGAAAGAAAAAAAAAAACAAACACCCAGACATAGTATGCCATGTCAACAGTAAAATACGGTGGTGGCAGCAAACATGTCATGGATTACTTTTTTCTAATGAAAGTAAATGTTTTGTCAAGCTCTATATGTTCAATGGTTGTTAATATGAGACAGTCAAAAACGTCAGTTGTCTGTTAGAAAGCTGAGATTGAAGTAGATTTGACTTTTTTAGTACCATGAATCCAAATCAACAGAAGAACAGCTTCATAAAACAAAAATGAAGGTTCTTGCATTCCAATATGCCAGAACTAAATCTATGTAATGACTCGAAGAGAAGTTTCTGACGAGCGATATCCTTAAAACAGATTTAGAGTAATCTCACAAAGTAGAGGGAACAAAAATTACTAAGTCAATATATGGGATGCTTGTAGACTCAAACCAATGAAGATTGATGCTAAAATTCAAAAAGTGCTTCAACAAAATATTAGCTTAGATGTACACTTTTGAATTTTTACATTTTTTTGCAATTTCCTCCAAACAGATTTGTTTCTTTTTCAGTTAATTTGTACCGGAAAAATCTTTCATAAATTATTTAAAAGGCCCGTCTATATTTTTTATCTCCTCTTTTCATATACAATTAAATATTTATTTAAAATTCTATAAACACCGACATGACATCTTCTTTACACCTGTTGACAGAGCCTGTAACCCCTCCTTATCATTTTATCAACTCCTTTTCCTCTCTTGATTTCCTCCACAGAACAACTGAGTGAGGAGCAGCTCTTTGATTCCCAGCTCATTGTAGTGTATTTGACCTTGAAGGTCACAGAGTGGAAAGAAGTGTATGTGTCACCATTAAGCTCTTCTCCGTGTTAGAATAATATTCCTACGGTGCTTTTAGGATGCTAACACTAATCAAAACAGGACATCCTGGAGAGGGCCGTGCTCTCTCTTCCCCGGCCCCGCTCGTCGGCCTTCTTCGTGTTTTTGTGTTTGTGGAGGAGCGACAATCCCAGGAAGCGGTGAGGAGGGTTCATCAAAGCTCCAGGCGGGGGGCCTCGGCCAGAGGACTGCTGGTATGTGACGGGGAAAGGAATCTCTACTGTCCTATTGTTCCCTTGTTTCCTAGGTCTCATCACACTCCGGTGCATCCAGTTCACACACAGGTAAGCGGCGCTAATCAGTCCCGCATTCTTTTCCACATCCATGTTCCGTTGCCACAACCCTGGATGACCAGCAGCATGTGTGCACACACACACACAAATAGCAGGGAGCTGCATACATAATCGGGAGACATCGACACAGGTCTGTAAGGGCAGGGATGTGAATTTTCCTTTCCTCAAAGAAAAACTTGGATGAGTAAAGACAATACTGCACCAAAAGTGTCACTAATGATAAGAAGGTACTCCGCCAAACACAAAGAATCTAGATTAGATAGTTGTGGTTCGAAGTAAAAAAAAAAAGAAAAACATGCCTGAAACAGAAATATTTTGTCCCATTACAATCACAATTTGCAATGTATTTTAATGGGATTTTATGTGGCGAACCAACACAAAGTACTTTATAACTGTGAAGTAGTAGAATAAATTTCAACATTTTAAAATAAATAACATTTGAGAATTGTAGGATATGAGTATTTTTAGCTTATTTTAAGAGAACATTAGTGAACAAACAGGACCACAAAGACCACTGCAGATAGGTGAGGGAGAAAGACAAATTGTAAACAATATCTCAAGCTTTGAACGTCTCCCAGATCACTGTTCAATCCATCATCAATAAATTAAAAGTAATAGCAAAGGAAAAGTCCGTACCCCTGGAGGAGTTGCAGAGATCCATAAAATCTTGTTTGCACTTTCCAGCTATACCAAATGTGGCATAGTGAGATAAAATTAAAGGAATGTGCCCCACAGATAGCCTACAGAGACATGGCCATTTACCTACATCGATAGTAAGAAAACAATGAGGTAAAAATAACTTTAATCAGAGATGAAAAGACAAGATCTGATGGGGAAAATCCATCGGAAGAGCAAGTCATTGACTCGCTTTTCCATATATCTGGCCTATAATAACAGGAAGAACGCCAGTGTTGCAGAAAAGCCAAAAGATGTCCCGTTTGAAAAATGCAACAAGTCATAGAGTGTATGCAGCCTGGTGATGGCAGCAATGTGCTGTAGAAAAGTATATCTTCAGCATAGGCAGGAAAGCTAGATACGGACAATCCTAGAAGTAAACCTGCTACAAAAGATTTGAGACAAGCAGAGCTTTACCTTCCTGCAAGTTTTTGTTCAGTAACTATAAACATAACAGTAGAGCAACAATTGAATGGTTTAATTTAGAGCATATTAATCTGTGAGAACAGTTCAATCAAAATCTAGACCTCACGCCAAATGTGAAAACATAGGAAACACAACAATTAATATAGAATATATGCATCTGCTTTAGCTCAGCTTGAACTATTTACCAAAGAAAAAAATTACAAATACTGTCTACAGAAATGTAAAGCTGATGGAAATGTATTCAAAAAGACTTCTAGCTTTAATTAAAGCTAAAAATCTGAAAACAAATTTCTGACTTTTCTTTGTGAAAGGTTTTGAAAGCAATGTATCCTTCTCTTTGTACTTTACAAGACACTACTTTGTGGTGGCCTATCACATAAAATCACAATGAAGGCAATATGACAAAATGTGAAAATGTTTTCTGAATCCTACTGAAGTTGAGTTTGTGTTTCCAAACTACTATTACTTGCTTTGCAGATCTTTGAGCATCCCTGCTTGGATAGATATTGCATTCTCAACTTGTTCAGATTGTTCATTGCTATGTCCTCCTTAAAAACCTTCTTTTTGTATTATTACATGGAAGTTCTGCAGTCCAACCTTCGAGAGGAAGACCTGAGCTTTGATCGCATCTCCTCTTTATACTCCCATTCTGCAGAGGTGAGAGGTCATCAGATGAATGAGCCTCAGGGTGGAGCACAAGGAAGGAGTGCAAGTTACAGCAAATATAAAAGGTGAACAGAAATCAAATAAGCATGACCTTCAAACACATACATGAAAACATTATCCAACGTCTAGTTTCCCCGTGTGAGCTTATTTGTTCCTTACTAATAATCTAAAATGACGACCCTCTCATTACCTCCTTTCATTGGTCCAACCAGCTCCACCCAGGGAGATCCCCAAGCGGTGCTGGAACACGCTGTTATCACCACATTCACAAAACGATTGTTGGGTAATTCCTGTTTATAGCTATGCGCTCCCTCTGGTGTGTAAGCACTGTTTTCCCCATCAGCCCTCCAGGACAACCATCAAAATTTGTTCACAAGCAAGGAATTCCGTTTAATCCCATCTGTAGGCATAAAGTTGTTCCTACAACTCTTAAAGAACACTGATCACTTCCAAAACGTGCAGAAGAATCAATAAAGCATGCTCAGCTGGAATAAGGTAAACACAAATCAGTTTTCACATAAAGAAGAGGCCAAGGTGACTCTGGATGGCTAAGCTGGTAGAGCAGACGCACGATGAGCTACAGTCATCGATGCAATTGTCCTAGGTTTGTTTATGAGTCTCAGGCCGTTTGCTGCATGTCTTCCTTCTCTCTCTTCACCCTGTTTCCTGCCTATTTACAGTTCAGTTAAGCCCAAAAACAAATAAACGGACTTGGAAGATGCATAACTACAAGAAAAGGTTTGGGGTTGTGAAAAGGTCTTTGCTTGCTTACATGTCCATTCTGTTTCTTCTAATTTGTCACACTTAAATGTCTCAAATTATCTGATTAATTTTCATATCAAGCAAAGCCTGAGTCAATGCAAAAAGCATTTTAAATTAGTTTCAACTTTCCAAACTAACCTGTTGCATTAAGAAAAACTAACTCTTCCATAAACCTGATAGCTGGTTGTGCATTGTGAGCATGCCATAAGAAACAAACTGCCATTAAACATTTGTGACAATTGAGACTTTTACATCTCTGTGGATGGGCTTTGACCAACTATTTGTTGTAAAATTGTTTTAATTCAGTCATTTTGGCTTATTTCTCTATTTTAACGTTCTGTTTGAAGTCATGCCACAGAAAGTCCAGACTTTGACTAGGCCTTTCGAAAATGCTCCTTCTGTTTTTGTTTTGAGTTTTTGTGTGTATGCAGGGGTGCAGGTGTGTGTGTGAGTGTGTGTGCCACATGCTGGTTTTCTTTATCTCATTGTCCTAATGATTTTTTTTCTTTAGGGTTTTTATAGAACATTGTTCCACCAATTAAAGCAAGTCGTCCAGGTCCCAAAGCAGTAAAGCGACCACATATTGCCACCTACCACCATCATGTTAGTATGATGTACATTTACTGAACACCCAGATCATCCAAAAAGTTCTAATTTTCTGTCTTCACTCCAAAGAATATTTTCCTAAAGGTTTTGAGGTTAATCTTAAGTAAATATGAGACTTGCATTCTTTACACTCAGCAGCAGTTTTGTTCTCACATGCATGTCATTTTGACCTCTCTCTTTTTTGTTGTTAAATTGTGAGCACAGCTTTAGATTTTATTCAGGATACTTTGTGACTTTGGGAATTACAAGTCGTCTATATTCTCTTGGAGGAATTGCAATAGACCCTACTCTCCTGGAAAGGTTTGCCAATGTTTGCTGTTGTTTTAATTATTTGATAATAACTCTCACTGTGGTTTGCTGGAGACCCCAAACCTCAGAAAAGAGTTTGTAACCATTTCCAGATTGATAGATGTCACTGACTTCTATCTGTTCTTAAATTTCTTGATATCAGGACATGGTTTATTGGTTTGTGAGACCTTTTGGCCTGCTTCACATTGTGTAGGCTTGTTTGGGTTTTTCTGGGTTTGTAGTTTGGTTTATCTGTTTCCTTAGTTATTCTTAATTTGATTAGATCGACTTTGTTTCTGTTTACTTCAGTCCAGTCCGTTCTTGGTTGTTCTAGTTAAATTATGTTTATTTCTTTTCCTGTGCTTAGTTTTTTTAAATAAAATTTGAAGACCTAGTTCCCCTGCTTGTGTTTACTCTTCTTCTCTCTATTGTGCCTCTCTCTCTTTCTTTCTCAAACCCTCTTTCTTTCTTTCTCTATCTCTCTACCTCTCTTTATCTCTCTCTCTTTGCTGGTTTCATCTGTTATACCTCATTACTGTTACCTGGTATCTGTGTTTCTTTGCTCCCTGTGTGTTCATCCTAACATATGTAAGAGGGCTTTTGGATTTTAATTAAACATTTATTCATCTTATCCATTAACACTCTGGTTTGCACTTTGGGCCACTTTCTATCTATACACAACATGACACAATAACAGTTTTAACTTTTAATATATTTCTTCATCTTTTTCTCCTTGCCTGATCTTTGAATGTGAACAAAAAAAGGAAAAAAATAGAAGAAATCCATTAGGCGGCAAATATTTTTTCATGGCCCAGTAAACTGGTCATGCTACATTTTTTTCACGTATCATGTAAAACTAATATCATGGCTGCAGCTGCAATTAATATCAAAGTGCAGCAAACAATAATAAAAAAAAATCATTTCAAATCATGTTTTGCTTTCCTTCCCATAAAAGCCCTCAACAAAGTAATAAAGTAACTGATGGTTGTTAGCTGATGTGAGACATAAGGCCAGAGTGCTGGGCCCTGTTTCCTACCACCTTCTCCAGGTAATTGATTGGCTTACATAAAATGATTGAGATCCTTTAATTAGCTAACAGAGGTACAGACTCCTCGCAGCATGCCAGAGGAGTGCTAACTTCACAATCCTACTGTAGCAATCTCTGCTGATGGTGAAGTGCGCCATCAGCAATCTGCTGACGTTATATCTCCTAAGACATCATAACGACACACAAATCACTTTGATGGAAACTTTTTTAAACTCAGCAATCTGCCATGAATCGTGCACCAATTTGTGATGGGAAAGCGCTGGCACGTCTCACATTTTACAGTTTGACCGTTCAGTCTGAACAGTGCTTTTTGTTTAGATGTGTATTCAAACTTGCACGTAGATAATACAACAGAATAAGCACACAGTTTCAAGAAAACACACACACACAATCTATAAAAATATGCTTAGCCTGGGACGGCTCTGTTGATAATGACCTCAGCCTTGGCACTGCGCTGGGCCAGACCAGTCTGCCGACAGACTGGAGGCTTTTGTGTTGACTCCCTATCTCTAACTCTGTGACCTTTAGGGGGGCGAGAAGAAAGCAGAATTGCTTTTTTATTATTTAGAAGGGGTAAGGCTCACTCATTGTTCTGTATTGGTACAGTTTCCCTGCTGTAAACACACACTGGTTCCCAGGCTTGACATGTTGCAGCACAACTACACCCCCACCACCCTCCCTGCATCCAGCCCTTAGTGTTCCCACACTGGCCTGTCTGGGTCAGAGCATCATCACCACCCTCCCAACACAAATACACATCATCGCCAATATCCAAACACTGCACTTTATGAATTATGAAATTCCCCCAGTACATAATGGTGTATGATCTTGGAGAGGAGACGGAACTGCATTTTGAAAAAGGGGGAGTAGAGACGGGGAAGAATCCCCCGGGAGGGATCTATGACGTTCCCTTGTGGCTCAGGACAGAGGCCATCCTTCAAATGGGTGACAACAGCGCCCAAACAAACCACTAACCTCATCAGCTCTCTGTTTATAGCCTGAAGCCTGATTCCTGGACGACTCATTAACATCAGAGACCTTCCAAAAAGCCATTTTCATACATTGTTGATAGATTAAAAAGTCCTGGGTCTCACAACAACTGACCGTCAAAACTGCTGCCGCAAAACTGTGCACAAGCCCATAAAGAACTAATTAAATACATACCATAAAGACTCCTTTCAGATATGTGTTTGCACATACCTTTAAACATATTGACATCCATGGAACAGGGTTTAATAGTCTTAAAAAATGTTTATTAAACTGTGGTATGAACACCACATCTGATACCTGTGCTGCCTTTAGTTGTACTCAGTAGAGACTTTGATATTATTTATTTGCTAAATAAATAAAACGGCTATGGAAAATTGGACAGCAGTGGATGCTTTCCATTTGAAAATTGAAACCAAATCTCTGATGTGGAATTACATCAAACCTAACCTAACCTGATCCACTTCCAAGTCAAAAACTAACAGCAGGATTTGATGTTTAGTGGCCCGTCTGCCTGCTGAAGCTAATAATACTGTAGCACATTTAATACAGGAGATTGTAAAGTATTATGTGTGAAACATTCAGTGAGTACAAATTATTAATCCATCTATATAAATAATAAATGCAAGGCAGCCATATTGAATTTTGAGCTTTGGGTTGGTGAAAACCTTCAACAACCTTTCCTATAATAAAGTCTACTTTTTTTAATGTCACACTTGAAATTCTTGAAATGCATAGTCAAAGTCAATGTATAAAACATTTTATTTTGCTTGAATGTTGTTGACATAACAACTAGAGACAGACAATGGAGCCAGTCAATTTCTTCTGTGATCAGTGATCAACAGGTGAAATACAAAAAAATGTATTTCCTGCTAATCAAACACATTGAAACCAAGAACATTACCGCTTCCTATCTCAGAAGCATCAACCAGGAGCATAACATTTGGTAAATTTTTTATTTGATGAAAAAAATTAAAGGTTAACAGATAAATGGGCAGGATTTATGAAATTTTTTAAATTTTTTTCTGTCTTTTCTCTTTTATGAGTAAAACAAATAACAGCAACAAAAAACAGAACTTGTCAAATTAGACCTCTAAAGAAAACTGGAAAACAGCAAAAGCCAGTAAAAACCACAGAGGTGCATCCTAAACAGAAGCAACAGAAAAAGACTATACCCTGTGTTATTGCAGTTTCATCATGTATATAAATATGTCAAGAAAAAATTAGATATTTACTGACGTGAAACTAATCTGGTCAAAAGCTGTAATGCGCACTGTGTAACCAAATTCATATTTATATGAAAAAACTTACAAAACGATGCAAACACTCTTATGTCACTTGGAAGAACGAAACCAATTTTAAAAAAATCATTTATACGTATAAAAAAGCAAGTTCAAACCCCGATTATTCCTGAAGGACAAATAAGGCATTCGTATTTACGCAGCTTTGGCACGAAACGTCGCACACGGACAGAGAGCGCTGCTCCGGGACAGCAAGCGCCCTTTAATGAGCTCTCTATTTCACTTTCATCGCGCCGGGCCGCTCCTCTCACCTTTCAAATGGTCGGATCTATTGAGCGTTTTAATGAGCTCCGCCAAACAAACGCGAGATGCGTGGCCCATTGAACAATGCATTAGAGAGGTTGACGCGCTGACGGACGCGACACACGCTCTCACTCGCATAGACGCACCTTTTCTCTGCCAATCAGAGACGTCAGCTGTTAAGATAAGAAATGGACAAGAGGACACAATCCCGGAGACATTCATATAACTGAGTGACGATGATTGAAACGGATGGGAAACAACCGCTGCACCTACTGAATTGTTCTTTTTGGTTCAGAGAGTTTCTTAAAAATGAACTGAATAGTTAATCATTTTAACCGATTTTTGGACAATAAAAAACGGTGATATTTCTGAGACACAAATGTGCTGACTTTTAATTAGGCCCAGGAGGAGTCACTTTAGACCACCCTCCTCCTCCTCCTCTTCCTCCCTTTGCACCGCGGGGTGCGGCCCTGTTCGCCTTGGCTTTACATACAGTGGGAAGTTTTTCTGTGGCGCACCGCATCACATCTGGACACGCGGACTAATCAGACAGCCTCCATCTATCACGCTTACGTTTACCACCTCTCCATCACCTTCTCTATTACACCCCTCTAGTTTTTTTCTCTTCTTCTTCTTTTTTGCCTAATCACACGACTTTTCTGTACAGGAGGTGAGGCACTCACTGAACGCATTTACCAGCAGAGCCCCTTATGAGGGGTCTGGGAATTTAAATATTCACCGCTGACACTGTGCAGAGCTGGCTGAGGGCCAGGGTGGGCCCGCTTCGTCCTGTTCCTCTTCTACCAACAGAACTCTTTCTCTTTCTTTGCAAGAAACATAAACCTTATACTTATTCGTCCTTACACGAATAATATAAAATAATAGATGAATTTTTACACCCAAAAGATCAGCAGAAGAATCTGAAGTCCCCCCCTCCACCCCCATTCTACTTAGGCCCGTTAATGTGCCTGATGTGTTCTGTATTTATTTAATTAATTGACAATTTATCACATTTTTATTGGGCAACATGCTTTAGATATGAATGAATGAATTCTAATCACTTTCTGACCTCTGCTCTCTTGACCATTTCAAAGTAAAAATCAAGTAGAAATCTACTTTCACCAAGAGCAGAATAAATGCTGTGATTAAACTAAAATGTCAACATTTAAATCAAAAATAAAAAAGTGTAAGTCGGAGTCATCTGGATGCTCGTGTTGTTTAGAGGGAAAACGTTTTTTTTTTTTTTTCCAATATTAAAACGTTCACGTGGTGCATGTTACAACTTGTCTTGCCCCGAGCAACTTCTTGTAGAAAGGACATAAAAAAAGATGCTAGTGGTTGAAAACGTCACCTGACGTGGTTGAAAAGTTGTCACGGTCAGTCAACTGGATTAGGTTTGTACAGAAAGTCTGGAAGATTGAGCTGAGTTAAATAAAGACAGGGACAGATAAACCTGATGCCCTGATGGAGAGTTCGGAGGATAGCAATAAAAGACAGAACAAGAAAGCAACAATGCCACACCCGCCATGAATCAAGCTGAAAAATCTGATTAGGAGAACGTCAGACTGGAATAAAGCGTGCGCCATGCTTTATTACCGCAAATCAATGCCTCCGCAGACGCACCGTTCTTCTCCTCACATATAACTAATTGGTTGTAAGTTCTCAAATCGATTTCAATCTGAAATATGCAACTTTTATAATTTTAAATAAACATGTCAAGCTTTTAATTTATCCGAAATATTTTTTTCTGCACAAAAAAAAATCTAAAAATCTGCATTAACCAGATTACATGCACATTAAAGTCTGCAAGCTCCGGAGCTGTGCATGCAGAAATAAAAACTGAGTTAGGTAATTGTCAAGATCACGCGAACTCTTAATACTCATTGTTTCAACTCGAAATCAACTTGTTTTGATCTTCACCCTCGAAATATTATCTTCTCCTTATTTCTCCCCATTAACTTCCTTTTCCCCAAAACTTTCCTCAGGCAGAATCAGAGGTGCGCAGCAGCAGCGCAGCAGCAGCAGCGCAGCAGATGCAATAAGCGCCGTTGCTCAGGACACGGGACTTTTTAACTCTACGCTACAGCGCCCACTACATGCAAGCAGAAGCGCTAAAAGCGGAGCGGACGCCTGGCAGAAAGTTCTCTGGTCGCTCCTTCAACTTTTTAACTTTTTGCTCTTCTTCTTCAGTCGTTCTGATTTTTTTTTATTTCACTTCACAGCCACATAGTGATGTGTTCTTTTCTACCGGGAGAAAGTCAGGATTACGCGCTTTTGTTTGGAGATGAAGACGTTACAGAAAGTATGAACTGATAACAGCGACAACCTATAGGTATATAAAATGGCATTTTTGAGAAGGAAAAAAAAGAGAAAGGGATGTTGCACCTACTCGTGGCCAGTTTCCGCGCCCTGCCTTTGGACCTCATGGTGCCAGTCTCTGCGGCGTGGGTTTTGTTTGGATGTTTTCTTGAATCTTTTTTTCTTTTTTGTCCTCCTTCTTTTTTGATTTTTCTCTGTCCCCTTTTTCTCTGGGTTTCTTGGTCCAAACGCACTATCTCTCCGGCATTGTCAGTCTGGACACCTTCGCACATGCGCACAGCGCGGAATCTGCCGGGCAGCATGTGCCAGAAAAAAAAAAAAGAAAAAAGTTTGAGACGATTTATTACTTTGATATTGGACTGATCGGGTGAAGATGTGTGGGGAAAGATTCGAGGACATCTCGTTCCGCGCTTATTTCTTGAGATGAGAGTGAACGGGACGAGCTGAAAATAAATGAATAAATAAATAAATAAATATAGCTCCTGGTCCTTGTGCACATCGAACTTTAAATTCACATACATCAACTGCAAAAAAGAGAAATGTTTCAATGATGAAAATATCTTTAACAACACTTTTTAAAAACTAATATTACGGATGTAATATTAGGGGGTAAAAAGTTAATATTACAGATGCGGTTTTAGTGTCTTAATAGAAGGTTTTCAGAATGAAGACAGGTTTTATTCTGTTTTTGCAGACTCTAAGAGCTAAGATCCAACCTAGCCCACCTTTTCTCTTCAAATGAAGTCACATTATCAACGTTGTCTTAAAAATGACAGATGCGCAGTCAAAGCCATTAAGAGGTTCCACATATTTTAATTGTGCTGTAATCACTGAAGCACTGGAAATGAATGGAAACTTTCCATCCATTTTTTTTTAAATATGAGAGTTCTCTTTTTTTTTTCTTTTTTCTTCCTCTTTTTCCTTCCTCTACATTCTCTCTTTGCGGAGATTATTAATATGTTAAGTTATTTTAGTGTTACTGGCCATTTGAGACGTCTCCGCTTGTGTGTCAATTCCATCACTTGCTAATTGCCGCGGAAAGCAGAAATGCTGTTTTTACGTGATCTGACCTGAAAAGGGGGCAGATCCATTAAGAGGGGAAATCGTTTTTTTTTTTTATTAGATTTTTCTCGGTCCGTTTTGTTCCTTTTTCATTATATACATATAATAATTATTTTTTTAATAAGGAATTATCTCACTCATAATCGGCACAGCCACTGAAATCACAGAAAACCGCCGTTCATACATCATAGATGCATAAGATGCAGACACTATACAATGTGCCATTCTTGTTACCGCTACGGCCTGCTTTAACGAGTTTGCCTCAGCCTATTAAAATACAGCTAAATCATTATCTCTTAAAGGTGTGGCTTGGCTGGCTAGACGCATCGACGGGATGTAATTAAAGTAATTGGCAATTAATGACATCAGCTGGAGATGCTGCTGACAGTGCAAACGCAAACTGCTCAGCCCCCACGAGAGCTGAAACAGAGACAGAAAGTTTTCAAAAGGGGTGGCCAGGTGGGGGACACACATCCTAGGAACCTGAAGCTTTAAAAGATTTTAAGTATATTTGTTAGGTTGTTGGGAGAATTGTGGGCATTGTGTGATAGCGACAAAAACACAAATCAACAAATAACGTGTTCCATCATGTTTTTGATTCATATCAATAAAAGGTTATGCATGAAAAAGAAACTGGCTGGCCAAGTGGCGCAAGGGCTCCGGGCAGCATATTGCAGCTATTGCACCCTCTGATTCCTGAAACCCCTTGTTGGCGCCTCTGGACTGCCATAAAAAATTAGCCTCCAGTTCCACTTGAGATAGTGTCTGCATCTCCAGCTTCAATTTTGTAGCTGACTTTCTCATTGAGAAAAAAAAAAAAAAAAAAAAATCCGAATATGAAACGTGCAAAATTATTTTTTGGTAATAATAATAATAATAAAACAACTATAGATCTGTCTCCCAAAATGTCTTTTTTTTTATTTGCAGCTCGAGCAAACTGGAACTTTATATGCTGTTCCTCTGCTGTAATAATATTAATGATGGGTCTGAGAAGGTGGCGCACCGAGCGCACGCACAAACACAAACTCCCACCAAGCGCAGGGGGAGCTGTGGGAGGGGGTTCAACTGTAGAGCGCTCAATTAGTCTGAATAGAAACAGTTTTCATTCACCACAATAACTCACTCCTCTCTTTCCCTCCTTTTTTTTCTTTTTGCTTTTTCCCTTTCTCCAGATAAATGTTTTATTAGGATAAGGCGATGGAGCGGAGCGGAGTGCATGAGCCCTGCGTGTAGGTTGCAGTTATTAGAAATTAATTGGTGTTGTGAGACCCCCATGTTTGAAATGTATAATAATAATAATAATAATAATAATAATAGTAATTAATAATAAACGAAACAAACCCGTCCAGTAAGATGTAAAGAACATCTGGTATTTTATTACATGTCTGTTTCTTATAGATTCTTCAGTTGTGAAGGGGTTAAAAAAATAACATGACCTGCGCTACGAGAGCTGAGCTGCAGAGAAAGACGAAAAGTGAAAAGGGAGCCTCGGGCGCAAGGAAATTACCCGGGCCTGCATGACCTTTGGGTGAGGTAATCAATCAAATGATCAACAGGGATATTTATCACCGCTTTATCCAATCTTCTTGGAAGCAAAAATCAAATATTCAAAAGACACACAAATAAGCCATATTGGTGGCTCAGCCATAAGTTTCTTTTTTTTCTTCTTGGTAATACATTTTGACAGTGATTCAGTTATAAAACTGTAACAAAAGGAAAAAAATGTATTAATCATTTCCAATATTCTCTTCTAACTCCTTTACTTCTGCGGGTTTAAAGGAAATACGCAGGGGTGTATTGGTCTAATGCCTGCTGCCCCTTTGTGGAGAATAATCCGTTCAATCAGAAGCAGCAGTTTGCAGTCATTAATGGTCCTCAGCAGCACAAACCTTAATGTATGGGCTAGTCAGATCATGCAAGGTAAAGGTTAGTAATCCCTTCAAAAAAGATGAGCCTAATAAATTAAACAAGCTAAGCTAACTATATGCACTTAGTTTTTTATTAAACGAAAGGAAGGCCAATAAGATTGAATATAGGTGAATATTACACTCAGTTTGCTTATACATACATATATATATATATATATATATGAGTGTGTGTGTGTGTGTGTATATATATATATAGTGCAAGCTGAAATATGTTACACTTGCATACAAAATAACTATGAATTATTGTAGGCTGCACATTTACAAGGCGGATGCATTTATTTAATGGACACTCCAGACAAAAAACTGTAGAAACAATAACAAAGTAACATATAAAGAAAAGAAACACACTGACTAATCTTTTTTGCTTTAAAAGATTATGTTTAAATCTTGAGCAATATAGTAACTTTATCTTTGCAACAAGAAACCACAAGTATTTTATAATATGATTAATTCAGGTAGTTTAAGAAGAAGAAAAAGACAAACTGAAAATATATGGTTGGTATATGCACAATCTATTCATTTCTCCTTATTTTGTGTCAGTCTAGTGATAAGACGCAAGAGTCAAAATTTTTTTATAAAAGACTGTCAGTGAGAATTCTTTATGTTATATTGCCCTCTTGTGGATGTCCATCAGCAGTGTTGGGGGTGAAGGACAGCCTTTGTATGCAACAGCTGGCAATGCAACTGTAATACTTTAAATAAGTCAAATTATTACAGAAACACAACAGATATAAATAGATTAACAATCAGTGGGTTACCAGGGTTACTAGACTGGGCCTGTTTGAAGATGTAAACTGCAGTTACTGGGCTGTTTCCACTATGAAATACAGATTGCGATACACTCCAAAGACAATTTGTGGAAGTAGTATTGATAGTGTTCGTGTTGGCTTTGGATCTATTTATCTCTGAGGACTGCTTGATGAGAGGTTCTTAGAGCCTCTCATCCTGCAGGAACGTCAACAAAGGCATTTGACAACTAATTGATGGGACAGTCGAACAGGGTTATTTACTCCAGTTTCCAGTAACAGCAGACAGCCTGATCATGTCAAGTTCCCGGTTGCAAGGCAATTAAAGAGCCATATAACTGAATGAGATGCTTAAGAAACTCAAGTAAGACACTAGCTGATACTCAAGTGTATTTCACTACCTCCTGACAGCTGAGAACTTAGAACATAAACATAAAGACTTATAAAGTCGGCTTTTTTATCACCTTAAGAGATTGTATGGGACTGAAGGACTAATGTCCTAGCAAGATCTTCAGACACTCATCCATGCATTTATCTTTAGTAGCATTGATTACTGTAAAACTGTCTTCCCAGGTCTGCCTAAAATATTAATTAGACAGCTGCACCTGATCTAGAATGCTGTTGCTTGCAATCTCATTAAAACTAGGAAGATAGAGCAACTCAGG
This sequence comes from Phalloptychus januarius, assembly GCA_902982915.1. Classification (NCBI taxonomy): domain Eukaryota; kingdom Metazoa; phylum Chordata; class Actinopteri; order Cyprinodontiformes; family Poeciliidae; genus Phalloptychus; species Phalloptychus januarius. The sequence goes on from CADWAE010000133.1 coordinate 30,308,368, forward strand.
TTCTGAAGTCTTTATACTTTAAAATGCTTTTGTTTGTTTATAAATCGCTGAATGGCTTAGCACCAAAATATATTACTGACCTGATGTCAATGCATCAAAAATTCTGACCAATCGAGTCTTCTGGTTCTGCAGCCAGAACCATATTGAGAATCATTGTTTAGTTTTTATGCTCCACTAACCTGAAACAAACTTCCAAGAAACCCCAAAACAGCCAAAAATTCTGATTTCCTTCAAATCAAGTTTAAAATCCAGCTCGTTTAGAGTGGCCTTTGATAAAAAAACAACTGGAACATTGACAGCAATATATTTTATATCTGTTCTGGTGAACCTCCAGGTAGCCACTCCCCTCTGCTGCACCTTTCTGCAGCTCATCTCTGCCTGTTAGTCATGAGGACCAGGTGGACCCCAGGCAATCAGAGAGTGCAGGTACTTTAGATGTGACTGAACTGTCACTCATGTTTGAAGTGACAGGAGTGACACTGACAGTGTGAAGCAAGCAGTGCTGGTAGCAGTCGGAAATCAAAACTGCAAAAATCTTCTAGAAACTGTGAAGGACAGCCGGTAAGCCTCTTAATGCTGCTGATCACTTGCTAAAACTGGTCTGGTGTATGGACTGTGATTGATTGTTGTACATATAGCAGTTTAATCTTATTAAAGTCAAGACAGTAAGACAAAAATAAAAAATGAAAAAATATAAATAAATAAAATGGAAAAAAAAATAATATATATAAAGTTAAGAAAGAAATGACACTAAAAAAGAAAAACAAATGAATGTTGATCAGAATGTTTGATTATGAAAATATTTAAGAAAATGAAGATGAATATGCTAATTTATTTATTGGTGTTGAATTTTACTATGAAAAGTTGGCTATTTATTGTATTTTGGAGCATAATTAATTTAAAGGTATAGAAATTGGTTTGATTATTTCACAATTTATTTATCTTGTTAATTTCACAATGTAATAGATGTGTTTCTGTTTCTGTTTGAGGTTTTTCACCTATGTGCCTGTGTGCCTATGTGCCTGTGTGCCTGTGTGACTATGTGGCTAAAGGCTAAATCACATCATGAAAAAATAAAGATGGATCAGCTAAATTAAAGGCTCTTTGAGTGAAATCCAGTTAAAAGCTTCATTGTAGGGAATATCCTTTTCAAGTTGGGGAATCGCACAGTAAAATAAACCTGACAAAACTTGACAATATCTATTTGATGACTATTATTCTAGATGATTCTAGACAAAATGTAATATTTGTTGCTTGTGTCATAATTGCTTACTGTATTATGTTTTCATCATGTAAAGCATTTTTGAACTGCCTAGTTCCTGACATGTTCTATACAAATAAATTTGACTCGACTTGTGATGAATTGACATGTACTTTGTTTTCTTGGCCCCAGATGTGCTGAGATCAGTGTGATGATACACTTGACTAAATTGTTTCCATCTGAAAGAAAAAAATAAGCTCCACCTTTAACAAGGTTTGTCACTTTGTGATCAGATACATTTACTTGTGTCACAAGAGTGACCTCCAAAGGTGAATGCAACATCACAAAATGCAGGACTGTTTTTAATCAAACTTCCTTCTCTTTTACCGTGACAAGACATGTAAATAGTTTACCAAATGAAATTCTAACATGTAATATTTATAAAATGTTTGCACATTTGACAAAAACGGCAATTAAATAAGCTGATTTGCCCTCAATATTGATAAAGGCATTTTTTTGAACATAAAAAAGATTGCAGTTTGCTTAGTTTTTGTGAGATGTAAATAATGAATTTCTATACATGTATGTAATTAATTGTTATACCAGAAACATGTCCAAGGACCGCAGGTGGAAATGATCATGTTTTGTGATAACCTGATACCATGCATCTATCCTTTTAAAAGGTCAACAAGATGCTGGGTATTGTATAAAATAAGTAGTTAACACTTATTTCGTGTAGATACTTACTGTCCAGGCAAGTTGTGGTCTCATAACAACATGCTCTGCTGTTTTTTGGATGCCGGTCTCTAGATGTCAGTTCGCAGGAAGACTGGTGCATCATGGGACAGATGCCACTTCAGCAGCACAAAGACGAGATAGATAACCAGACACACTCTCACACTCACACACATGACTGAGAGCAATTAAAGGAGGGCTCTTAACCTAATGCATATATCTTAGGGCAATGAGTGTATATGGAGAGCAACTACACATACACGCATGCGGTTCAACATGCAACCAAATATTTTCTCAATATACACACATATCAAACTTGGGGGTTGGGGGGTGTCACTGTGCTGCAAGAGTTTTTAAAAGTCAGATGGTCAGTTGATGCTGGTGGTGCTAAAAAAGGTGTGGTCTCATCTACTGGGTTTAGGTTTACAAAATGAAGGGCATCTCTTTGGAAGATTTTGCACCGCTACATTAATCACCAAACATGAATATATCATTTTTATTTTGTAATCAATTTAATAAGAACAGGACTGCTATTGAGCTGCATATTTTTGACACAATTAGAATGGAGCATTAGATAAAGAGACAATATATATGATGAAGAGCATCAAATAATAAATAGTATGGTAAGATTAAATTTTTTTATCTTGGAACAAATGTTGAAAATGCCCCTCTTTTCTATATCTGTCTAGATCTGCTGGTGCTGATCCAGTGTTTTCTGAAGTCCACATTCAGTTTAGCCATCTACCAGGAAACTTTAGAGCACTTCATTCTTCCCTCTGCTGACAAGATGTATGGATATTCATTTTTATTATCCAGTAGGAGTTGACACCTGCCCACACAAGTAAAAGTGCCAAAAGCTGGTTCAATGACCATAATGTTACCTTAACCCCGTAGAAAGTCTATGGACTGTTGTCAAGAGGAAGATGACAAACACCAGAGCCAACAAGGCAGATGACCTAAAGGTAGCTATCAAAGCAATCTGGGCTTTCATTACACCACAGGCTGATTGAAGAATAATAGACAAAAACTTAATGTTCAAAATCTACAAATAAGGTAATGACAAACTTTAAGATGTTTGAAGCTCTGTATTTGCAAAAAAAAATGTGCTTCTACAAATTAATAACCTGAGGGCTGAATACTAATGCAATTAATAATTTAGCAAAACACTGTAAACAGCTAAAGCTGCAAAATGTAACTTTTAGAAAAAATGTTTTTTTTACATGTTTGCAAAATCTCTTGTTGTAACAGTGTGAGGAAGATAATCTGTGAAAACAGCAATCTCCTCCACCTTTTCCCTGAGATTCTATTGCCATCTGTAGAAATACACCACTGCCAACCAAAAACAACCAATCAGAGCCATGAGAATGGTCTCAACTATAGACAATATAAACAGGCAGCTTTGCTCAACTATTGCTGTTGAAAAAAAGTAAATCTATTTATTAACAAATAACGCTAACTTGCTGCTTTTCACTGTGAAACAGTTGGTCTTTATGAATTGAGAACATAATCATAGGGCACAAAATAAAAAAAAGCTGATGTCATTGTAAAATTGTCCTCCTACATTTGTGCTGTTGCAATACTAGAATCTTAATTAATGTGGTTACATGTCAACTTTTTAAAGCTGTTTGCAAGAAGAAAGCCACCATATTTGGAATATATGCTTTAAATGCTCTTTAAAATGATTTCTATTTCCAATAACGTAATGAAAAAAGTAGAGACTGAAAAGAGAATCACACAAAGTAAAGACACACTGTATTCCAGAATGTTTTATTCTTATATTTAGTCTTTATTGTAATTTTCAGCCTGTATTATTTGTAAGTCAAAACGCTGAGGTGCATAGTCATGAAGGGAGCATGAGCAACATGGTCACAAAGACAAAGAGCTGAACATTCATAGGAAAGTTGACCCAGGAGTACAGAGTTGCAGATTTGCTTTGCTTACATGTGTTATACTGACTAGGAACAAGTTTCAAGCTATGCACCTAAGTTCTAACATTTCTACAAGGTGTTTGGTCTCATGTGAATATATGAAACTGTCGTCTTTGTGAAGTTAGATGGATATGTAAAAGATGTTAAAGAAGTCAAAAATTTAGAGCTGCTGTCTGAAAAGGGGAATTGGTCGGTTTAAGTATGTGCTTGTTTTTATACATTGAGCTAGCTTGCCTTGGTCTGTGTGTTTCTCCTTTTGTTATTATTTTTTTTACAAAAGTTAATATATTTCTTTTCCATTTATAATGCTCTTAAAGCAAGAGCAAATCGTTATTATGTTTTAAACCATAATTAGATCAATGATTTCATCACATAATATTTGTGGAAAAGAGTCGCAACAAACAACTACTGTACTATTTATTTATCTCCCAGTTGTCTTAGTGTTTTTGGTCTTTTAAATGTCCAAAAACAGACTAAAATGCCAATTATAGCTTATCAAAACAGAATTGACATTACTAAATGTTTTCACTCTTAAGTAATAAATAGGTGGAAGAGTCACAAATAAAAGTGACATTACTAAACCGTGTAAAAGATTTTTTTACTTAACTTTCTCAAAGTTTTGAAACACAAATTAAAATATTTGGCAGTTTCCATTTTTTCCTGCAATTCACTAATGGATTAACTCACAAACCGTTGCAGCTCTGGAGTGGAATGTGGGAGGCAGAGAATTAAACATCAGACATTTGGCGTGGCAGTGAGACTTTCACCTGCTCATACTGCAGCACTGAGCAATATTTGTAATACAATACAGAAGCTGACAGTGTTACTGTGGGTTTTTAACTACGTAGTTTCAGAGTTGTGTTGTAGGAATAGTGATGTAACAACAGCAGACATGAGACTCTTGGACTGGCAGTACGAGTTTCAGCTGCTCTGGCAGTAAGAGCAATACTAACCCTAAGGAATTATAGTGGTCATTCAGAACTCATAACACTGGGTCATTACGGTGACCGCAGGGTGTCTACAAATTTTCATTTCTCACTCTTAGCTGTCAAATGGCAGCAGTTTGCCAATTGTCCAACATTTGCAGAAACTGATGTTTGTATTTTTCAATGGATTTTCTGTAAACTTTGACATTTTTTAAAACTTATTAAATATGAATATCCCTTTAATTTATCACAAAAAAGTAATGGGTTTTTTGCTCTAACTTGTATTATTACACAAAGCAATAGCAATAAATGCAACACTGTGGATGTCTGTGTACTGTAGTAGAAGTAGTCAGTGATCTTATCACATAGATAATTAAACATATATTTTAGCTTGCACTATAAATGACCGCTTTTTTACATGCTGCAATCGTAATTTTGCAAATTGAGATGCACTAAATGCACCTGGCATGTCACATTGGCTTGCCGTTCAGGGGAGATATGTTATGCATTTTTCTGCCACTAGGTGGCAATCTTCTTTACATTTTTTTCTGTGCTCTGCAGAGGTGGAATTTTGAACAATTATCTGGACTGCAGCAGTCAATATGAGGAGGCCGCTGACATACAGAGCTATGCTATCATCAGGGCAGATATTTCGCAGAGGAGAAGAGAAAACACTTCAAAGTACCAACATGAATACAAAGACAAGATGAGAAAACAAAACAACTTTGCTTTCATGGAGGTTGATCGACAGTCCATAGACATAAGGGCAACTCTTCGACAATCAGAACTAATTTTAAAGCAAGGAGCATAATTTTGTCTGGCTAAATCCAAGCACCACTCTTAAATATTATTGTGTACATGAAACAAAGAAGCCCAGCCTAATGGGCAGATTTTGGTCATGTTTTCTGGAGTCAATAGCCTTCATTTGAGAAAACACACAATGAAGGTTAAAGATTACAGGGCTTCTGCAGGTCGAAAAAGTTTCAGATTTAATAATCTGAATTTTGATCCTTAAAAAGTAAAAGAAAAAAAATTCAGATTATTTTTTAAGTCTGACATCATTTAGTTATTTTCTAAATTTGTACTCGCATTACTGCTTTCACTTGCTCTTTGCCTTTCCCCTTATTTTATGCAATTATTTAATTTTGCGCTAGCAAGAATCCTTAACTTGCAGAAACCCTAAATGAAATAAAAACTAGAACAACAGTATTTTTTTTGTGAAACAAGTACTGTATCCATGATGCTAATGAGAGGGTAAGACATATCGGGTAAGCTAACACTAACAAACACATCAACTCCCCAGTATTGCTTTCACCTGCAGGAAGACATTGGATGTAGATATGCACCTTCTTTTGTTGAGGGATCTGTAAAGGAAGGGTTTCATGTGCCTGGATGTTAGTATGTGTGTCAGTAGAGCATCCCTACATCCATAACATTCACATTTTAGAGCATATTAAGGACACTGTTACATACAACACTGCACAATTTTTGCAGTATTTGGTTACATCCAACTAATCACTGCTTTAGTTCTAGGAATATAAATCATTCTCCTTTCCATTTACACCAAGCAAAATAATTCCAACCTAAAGACAGTTTGCACTTAAAACTGCCAAGTGAGAGATAATCTGAACCATTTTTGTTTAACCCTGTCGCGTCTCATGTGTTTGAAGCATTTGTGTTGCATGCAGCTGCTGAAAGAAATCTGATTGCCTGAACTAATTTAGGAAAGTAAGAGACACATTTATCCAGATGGTATTCAAGTGAACACATCTGTCTCCTCATGACATTCGCAACAAAAAGTCCTCTTAATATACAGCATTGCACATTGCCAAACAGGATCTTGTCAATGGCGTACTACAAGACTGAGTTGGATATTAATAAAGCTAACTGCTTCAGCAACATGGGTTTCTGATAAGTGAAACAGATAATTGCAATCCATTTATAACATCAAGAGCAGAACATTGGCTGCTTTGTGTGGTGTTAAAGTATGTAAGATTTTTGTCAGTTCTTTTGAAGCCATTAACTTGGCAGCTGTACATAAAGCACAGTTCAATTAGATCTCAATTCATGAAGAAATTTATAAAGAAACAGTAAGAAGGTGTTTTTATAACTTCCTATGGTGTTGAGGCTAATTGCAGATTTTAAATCTGCACAGTGAATTTAATGCTAAGTGTAAATGGAATGCGTTTCCTTTATCTAGCACAAATTGATCAAGCTATTTGATGCTAATACCAGTATATTAGATCAAAATGCATTTGTGTGGTATCGATATACACATTGGTACAATGAGATATGCCGAGGACAGACAGAGCTGTCTGGCTGTCCAGACACATCAATAAAGTGCCTTACAACAGGTTATTGCATAATCTGATGTCTGCCTTATTGCTTCCATTGAAAGCAAGAACGGCACTCTCATAAAAGAGAGCAAAAAACTGGTACAAATGAAGAATTCAAAATCATCAAATAATGCAATGTGGGGAAAAATTATAAACATCATTTATAACTTTGTACAAAGTTGCATTTTGCTTTAGTAAAGTGCGTGATGTTTTCTTTGAAAGGCCGGTCTACAATCTTGTAGTGTTAAAGTGGCTAGGAGCATATAAGTCTTTGTGTGGATGGGTTTCTGTGTGCATGTGACTTTCAGTTGCTGAAGTTTTGAATGTGTGTTCAGAAGGTCAAGTCTGCCAGCTGCAGAAAAGTGACCTCATGCTGTAAATCGAAAAGAAAAAATTGATTTTCTGGTATCATAAAGGCTTTTAACACAACATTTTTATGGTAACCTTGAAATGGGGGAAATGGAGATTTTATTGACTGTACAGTTTCATAGGAATTTGTCAGTGTAACTTTAAGAAGACATGCTCCAACATGCATTTTTGCTTTTCTGTGTTTTTCACGTTTCAAACTACTTAGCATCAAAAGTTGCTAAAATTGTACAATTTTACTGGATACTAATTACATAATAATTACAACTTAAAAGGAAACTTCTTGTGATGTTCAGTGGCCAAACTTTAAAGTACCTGACCAATGAAACTTACTGAGTACTCTATTCTGAAATGTGGACTGTGCTTAATACACTGGGTATTAAACACAGGCTGTTTATGAATGTCAAACTATATCCAGTTTTTCAAGAAGTAAATGTTTCATAACTACTAAAATTATCCATCATACTGTTCTTATGGTTCAAGGTCCTTGAAATGGCTTTATGGTGCATAAAGTATCACAGCCCTGCCATTCTCCCATCTGTGGCTGTGCCCTGACAGTCAACTGGCTAAAATAAAGTTTCTGCACTTTTCTGTTGCCTATATGAATGAAAAATATGGCTAACCGAATCATTTCTTTTTCCAGGTACAAACATAGTGACGCCTATCATTCATTTTACAAGCCCCAAGTCTGTTAAGCAGCATACTCCAGGGTTGCTACCAAAGCAGAAAGCCAAACTAAGACAACATAACTACTTGAATAACTAATGTGGAATTGACATAAAATGTGAAAAAGTAGTTATTCAATATTTTTGTGTCTATCAAAATCAAATTGTAAAGAAAATAAACCTTAATAACCAACATGTTGTATCATTTTATAGGAGAGGATATACTGTACTTGTAATTTTCAGTTTTTAATAAAAGTGATTAGATTGTATTTCAACGTTTTGTGTAAATACTGTAAACATTGAATGACTAAAATTTCACACCCAGTAAACTAGCTTAGACCAAAGAGAGGACAGCCTTTCTACTACAAGACTTTTGTCAAACATATGCCAAGTTTTGATGTAGCCTACAGTGGAGCCACCACCGCTGCTTTAAATAATGTACAGAAAGCGCATCATGTACTTTGGTTATTGCATTCTTACTATATTTATACATTACATGTCATTCTACCAAAATTATTTATAAAAATAAAGCAATTTTCAAGCTGGATAATAAAAAAAAACTAAAGTAAAACTTGCAAATCTGAAAAGTGTAATTGCTTTCTTCTCCAACTCACTCGCCTGTGCTTATGCTTATTTACATTTACTCTAATCAGTGAAACTCTACAAAAATAATTTAGTATTTATGGTGAAAGTTGTAGCCCAAATTATCTCTATTCTTTCATCATCTTTTATTATGTACTCTCCAGGCATATTGTGACATTTTGTAGCAAAATCATGTAAATGTGTTACCTTCAGGTGTTATAAAAATGCTGTATATATCAAACATGACTTAAAAGAAATTTGACTTTACAATCTGACACCTTGAAATTGGCTTCTGTCTCTTTAAGAAGCTCCTGCTGGGGCTCCCCTATCTGGTGCAAACGATAAAGTATCTGGTGCACACGAGGTACCGCATACTCTCATGGACACCAGATACTTGTACACACAGTAAAGTTGTTTTTTCTTTTTTTCCTCAATGTCCCTTTTAGCTTTACCCTAAGCACAATGAAAAATCCCCACATCCCTTTGTTAAATAGAATGTTTTTTTATCATAATAAACCACCCGCAGGCCTTGTGATATGATTATGAATTCCTTTCCACAACATAAAAAAGTTTATACAACTTCTCTATGAAAAGGGAACAATAACTATGTTTTAAATGTATGACTTTGTAGTTTTTAGATTGTTTTTCAGTGACCTTTTTTTACTGGAATTTCAGTAATAATTTTTGCTGTGTAATGCGTTTTAACAATTTTTTGTTTAGGTTTTCTTTGAGGGTTAAAGCTGGAATCCAGACTGGTTTCATGTAGATCAACTAACCAAAATAACAACATCGTGCACTCCTCCAATAGGCTGATGTTTTACAGAAATGGGAGGGTAAGTGACTTCTCACAATTTAAATAACCCTAAGTGGGTGGAAAGTGTTCATTTCAGCCATTAAGCCGGCTTTGGAAATGCTAAATGAGAAGCAAACTATTGTTGGTGTGTCATGGTGCAGCATACGCTCATGTGAGAATATACAAAATGCGCACATGCTAAAAATGCATTAAGTACTAGAAGCAGCAGGATTAAATTCATTCGTCTCTGTGGGGAGAATGGTACTCTCAGGATTGTCTTGGAGGGTTTGGGGAATTTTATGATGTTAATGAGTTTTATCCTCCCATCAGCAGAGGGAGCAAAAGCAGAACAGGCACCAGTGTTTATCCAAACCAAAACCTTAAAACCTGTGCTTAGCTGGATCATTCTGTCCCATAAGAAAAGCTGTCCACAGTGATTAGCCAGACATACTGTCAATCTTCCACTGGCATTAGTGAAGCAAATCAATGTGGATCTGCCCCTGGTTGTAAACATGAAAAACCGAAGAGAAATGTGCAGTTGCCTCATTACTCACTGGCACAGTAAGTTATATTTTCAAACTCTCAGTCAGTTGCAAAATATCAAGTTGTTAATGCTGACAACACTTATGGCAATAATGTGCATGTATTGTTTCATTTATTATTTTTGCTAATGATTGAGAAATGTTTATTTTTATTTATGTCTTATAGATTAAACACCAGCAGGTTTGTGTACTGTGTTGGTTAATTTTGTTTGGATTCAAGTATGAATTTAAATCAAATGGTATAAATTCAAACTGAACAGTTTAATTCATGTCAGTGTCTAAAATGTGATAATAAATAATTAAACAGATTACTAGTGTAAGATGTAGTGGATAAAGGAAGTAATAGAATTGTCAATTCTACAATTACAGACAGACATAACTAAAACCTCTGAAACTTTGGGTTCAGAAATATCCAGATGAGAGTCATAGAACAGGCAGCACACTGTGTGCCTACCAGGCTTTCACAATAGATACAGAGTGATCCAGCTTCTTGCACAGTCTACACTTCCCAAATCTCAAGCTTAATTTAAAATAGATATTCAGAAGTTGCATTATTTAGATTCTAGTAGGATAAAACAGTCCATTGATAAGAGCTTTTTTCTTTCAGCATGTATAATCCTCTAACATATTTACAAACATACAATCATTACATTTCACTTAAGCCTTTGGTGTAGCTTTGTTCTCAGCTTTGGCTCCTGAAAGTCCATTTTCTGTATTGTCGTTCCCTGAGGAGCTCACCAGGCACTCTTTACTGCAGAAGAGAGAAAGAAGCAAAGGTTAAAAGACAAGCATGATATTAAGGCTTTATTCTTTGCATTGAAAACAACGACTAGGAAGGTAAAGATAGAATAAATTAACAATGAGCTAATGCTAATGAGTTGCAGGTGTGAGGGGAGAAAGAGAAGAGGAAGTGACACGAGGGAATGAGGGAAGGCACACTGAGGACTAGTAAACTAATCTTACATTAAGGAATGACTAGACAAGAAATACACCCAATAAAACTAGAATCACCTGGACAGGACTGAACCAAATTAAAACAGAAACACAGCTGATCTAATCAAAGAAAAGGAACTCAGGAACACAGACATTACAAAACCCAAACCAACTCAAACAACCCAAGATTCTGACATGAAGTTTGCTTAGCACTTTGAAACACTCAGAACTGGGGCATAGATTCACCTACCAGCAGACAATAACATCAGACATCCTGCAGAAGCCACAATGGATAGTTAAAACTAATGTTGGTGTTGGAGCGGCCCAGTAGGGGCGATGTATGGTGTGGAGAAAGAGCAGCCAACCCTATATAAGGAAACCATTAGGCCTCGATGCAGCTGCCCGAGGGAGGAAGACTCAGAACATGTTGGAGGGACTATATTTCTCAGCTGGTCAGGGAACGCCTCAGGAGTCCCAGGCTGATGTTTAGGATGAGAGGCAGCAGCCTTTCTCTGCTCAGGCTGCTGCCTCCGTGATCCGGACCCAGATCAGCAGAAGACAACCAATGGATGGTTGGAGATACTCCCCATCCTATTTCACTGTGTTTGAGGTATTTCTAAAAATACATCTACATGTTCAAACCTGGCAGAGACATACCTCAAAAGACTTGCAACTATAATTCTAGTTAAACAGTGGAACTACAAAGGATTGGCTCAAGTGCTGCATATATGAACAATACCTTTGAAAACTTGAAAAAAAAATTCTTCTTCTTTCAGGTGCTACTTTGTGTTAGCCAAACAAGAAAATAAACAGAAAACTCAAGTTTGAGGTAGTAATGTGACAACATGCAAAAAAAAGGAGTTTTGCAAAGTACTGTACTGTAGTTAGTGTCATACTCACGTTTTCTCATTGCCCTTGTGTAGAACATGAAGGACCACTGCCTTTATCACCATGATGAGGATAACTAAACCAATGACTCCACCCAGAACTGAGACAATAATGACTGTCAATGTATTGTCGACCTCCTTCACTGTAAACAGCAAGAGAAAGAATGGCAGTAACTCTATAAGTTCTAGATACAACTTTATTTACGTGCTCCAGGTGTATGCACATCACTGCATGTGTCACATACTTTGGTCGACCACTATAAGCGTGAAGATGGCACTGTGGTTGCGGTTCTTCTCTTTTGGGTTTCTGGCAAAGCAAGTGTATTCCCCTTCATCCTCAAAAGTTATGTTCCACAACAAGATAGAGATGTTGTTTGTCTTTGAGGAGCCAACAAACTCAACACGTTCGTGGAAAACATGGACCTTTGGCTCCACTTTCTCCGTGGGAATCTCTGCTTCACACAACTGTACACATAAACATCAACTTAGACAAAAAGCAGAGGATATCCACTTTATTTCCAAGTACTCTAAAAAAATTAAAGTTTTCTTGGCATTATTTTCTGCATATTACAACTTTAAACTTAAACATGAATTCTGGTGCCAATCTAAATAAATGAACATTTTTGTACAATGAGATCCTCCTGATCTGTTGTAATCTGCCTATTATCTGTAAATTATGTCTTCACCTAATGATACAAAATGTAAAAATACATATACGACATAGGTTGAACTTTATTTTGGGTAAATCTGATTAATTACCAATTATATCGGATTAATTATATCGGATTCAATCGGATTCAGAATAGTGGTAGGTGTGAGAGGATTAAATGTTGAAAATTAATTAGAATGTGGATCATTGAAATATCACTTTAAGGCCTGGGTGTCCAAAGTCTGTCCACAAGGTCCGGTATCCGCCATGTGTTAATTTCTCAGTACGGCCAGGGTGTTGAAGCAAGGAGAGAACTAAAACATGCAGGATACCAGCCCTTATGCATTTACTTTGGACACTTCTGCTTTAAGGATATTTGGACTTGAGCAATGAGATTGAGCAAATAGATTGTTCATCAGATGATTTGTACAGAATAAATGTCACATTATATGCAAAAAAAGGGTTTGAAATGATTTACTGCATATTGTCTGGCATTTTATAAAGTTGCCTTCAAGACAACCACTGCAATAAACCAAGCTCAAAATTAAAGGACAATAACTCATGTGGCACAAACCAATTCCAAAGTAAAATAATTTTATTTTGACATGTATGGGTTGTAGCATCAGGTTGTGGTGATTTTTAAATAACCGAGGTCCAGAACATCAGGTTAAAATTGAAAGGATTGTTGATGTTAGTGAATGTATCCATATTTTCTAATGCAAAAAATAATAATAATAAAAGCCAAAACGGAGTACTATGTTTAAAAGGCCTGGTCTAGTCCAAGCCAAGTTCAGTTCTAAATTTAGTTGTAAAGCAGCAACAACATAGAAAAGCTGTAAAAGGCAGTAAAAACATTTCCAAGGCAATCACCTTTCATGTGTTTACCAAACATAGGCCTGTAGTTGCAGCTCTTTCTCAGTTTAAAAGCAGTTTTTATTTTGAGTGGTTGTACAAACATATAATCTTTATTTATACCGTCACAAAAGTTCCATTGTTGTTGTATTTCCAGTTGAAATAGAGGTTTTTGATGCCAATGCAAGATGAGTAAGTGCAGGGCAGCAGAACCGTGGAGCCATTCATTGCTTCTATTGAGGAAACTTTCCCCGTGGAAACCTCCAATCCACCAACCCCCCAAGCACCTGAGCAACAAACAGAAACACAACATTTAGAGAAAAATACCTAAAGATAGTCTGATTAATATTAAGCTTAACCATAAAAGAAAAAAAAAAAGAAGTATGAATTGCTAGTGGAGTGTAAAAACACCACATTGTGTTCTACATCTTTAAATGTTTTAGATAGATTCACATTTTTTCACAACTTACATTTCTTTAATACTCAACAGGATCTGGCAACCAAATCACCAGAAACTTTTTATTCCAACAAATCTTCAAAGTAATATTAAATGTTTAGTTTTAAATAAAAATTTTTAAAACACGTCATAGTATTTCACACTCTGAAAAATGTACATCCCAAACTGTTTTGCATAGTGACAAACGAAACAAGAATTAAATTAAATGTCATAAAATAAAGACAATAAGACATGAGATAATAATGTGATTAAATTCAAAGAGAAAATTAAAATTCAATCTTAGAAATGACAACTACACAAAAGAATATGTGAGCTTGTTCAATAGCTGCAATGAAATCACAAAAACCAAAAATTATCTTCAATAATGGTGGAAACTTCAAAGAGCTTGCCTATAGAGAGCAGAGAATGTGGAATCCACTTATGCTGCTATAGACGTGGATTGCTGGAGTGAATACTGACCACCTTTTCCATTCTGCTACTTTCACCTGCTATCCTCCATTATGCATAGTCTGCAGTTATTGACCCTTAAACGTGATGTTCTCTCTCTGTTTTTGTTTTTTCTCTTCAGAGAACTTGTCTGCTGTATGTTCTTCTGCGACATCTTCCTGGAAGGAGCAGCGGCTAGGCTATTGTTGGCTAGGCTCATGTGTAGAAAAAAGGGCTTGAAATGCTTTACCAGGTATTGCCTGGAATTTTAAGAGGTTTCTACACTAAAGACAGCCACTGCAGTAAATGGAGCCCAAAAATAGAAAAAAATAACAATATCTCATGTGAACAAATTTTAATACAACATGTATGGTTTGTAGCGTCTCCTCTAAGCCTACAAAATCCCACAACACAGTAAGAACACAATTTCCTTATTCATCTGTGCAAATTTATCAATCTCAAAATTTCCACCTTGCCTTACAGACGGTGATTCCAGAAGCCCAAGGGCCTCAAAACTTTTTCACTACTATATCTACTTTTTAAAAATTTCTTTTTTAATTTGTGTCCCAGCTGTGATTCTGCATTTATGCATTTTTTCAGCACTAGCAGCCTTTATTGACAGTCACCGGCAGGAAATGGGTGAAGAGAGAAGAGATGAAGACACGCCACGAAGGTCTCAAGGTTAGGACACAAACCCAGGGCGGCTGCCTTGAGGACTACAGCTTCTGTATGTTGGACACTCGCTCGCACCAGCCACTGGCAGGGAGCCACAGGATTTATTACTTGTACATAATGTGGATTGTATTCATTAGGTAAGTATCGATTGGATAGATGGCAACACAACTTGCTTATCAGAAACACCTGTAGAAAGTGTACTAAACTCGAATCTATAGAGTTCCTACTGGAGTAGCTGTGAATAGAGGGAATTAAAAACAGGTTCTTGTTAGGTCAGCTCTGACTCTAACAGAGGGAATAAAAAATATTTTCTGTCTGTTGCAATTCTCAGACAAGTGGTGAATGCCTAGAAAGAAAATCTCCATGGGGTAAGAATGATCTGAGGATAGTAGGACTCTGGCAAATTCCAGTGATGTTAGGAGTCTAGTTGGGGGAAAAAACTGAGTCCAAGATTAACCCTGATTAACTCCTCGTGTTTTTTTAATTTAAATTAAATTGTGTTACTTGTTTTTGTATTACTTGGCTAATTTATGTTGTTTTGTGAGATTTTATTTTGTTCATCTGAATATTAGTTTGCTGTTACAACGCAAACACTAGACCAGAGTAAAAATGTTTGACTGCTTTGTTTGTGAATGACCTCTTCTTCTATTACCTTATCATGAAACTATTTTATACAGACTTTTAAAGTACATTGTTAGGTTCAGTTTTAATCGATTAGACGGGCATTTTCATCTGCTTGCGTAAAGCAGTAAAATTCTATTTGTTGTCCAGATCAGCATCTTGAATAAGTCATTATTAGTCAAACATGTTCAGCAATAGCCCTGCAATGGACTGCCAACCTGTCCAGGGTGTACAGCACCTCTCACCCGTTGGGAGCTGGATTTATTTAGGCACCAGCATCCCTTCACTCACTTACACTATTGTCCCACTAGGGATGGATGTTCGTTCGTTCAACAATAACACTTGCCTTAAAATTTACAAACCTTTTTTAAGCAGTGAATGAATTGAACACGTCATTCAAAATTCCTTGACACAGAGGCCTAATACAGCATGACTTCTCAGCACAAGTGCATTGGTCAAGGTGTGTGTTATATTAACTTGCAGTCGGAGTGACATAAAAATCAGTAATCAGAATCCCCTAAATAGAAATGAACTACAAACAAATGTATGCTGACATCCTATGGTACTGTGGTGTTTAGCTTTTCTTTTTTTATTATTTTTTTATTTTTCCAATTTCTAAAAGCTGAGTGAACTCTGTTGGCATTCAAGTCTTGCTAGATATGTTATGTTGGTTTTGGTATGACAAACTGTTTCTCTGATGTCTCTCCTACTCTCATGGATCTATTTATAAATGTTGTCCTCGACACTGAACTGTCCAGGATCACATTGCACTTGGACATTTTTAGAGAACATGTTGTCTGGATGTCTTTTCATCCTGTGCATAAACTTGTATAACATGTTTTAAATGATTGCATTGGTGTTGATCTTCGGGATTCCTCTTTTATTCATGAATGTAACTTATGAACTATTTTGTCAATATATAATTACTTTACCTTCAATATTGCGTGTGTTTATTTGTTTGAAACCACACTTAGAATTTTATCATTATGTGACTTTGTAGCATGTCGCCTAAGAAACAATACCTGTGAATATTGCAAAATAAGGATTTTAAAATTAATGTTTACAAACAAAAGATGGAGATTATATTTAAAAGGTAAAGCCAGTAATTTCAGATGATCAAACAACTTTTAGCAATAGATCTCATTTTTAAAACGTGCTGTGAGCAATTCTCCATTTGGAGTAATTATTTGCAAAGGACTTGGGAGCAGATTTGAAGTCAAAATGCTTCATAAAAACATCATTTTTTAAGAAAGACTCATTTTTAAGTCTTACATAAGTCCTTCCTTATCATCAAGTGGAAGCATTATCGTTTACATATGTGAAAAGCGTGCCACCCCTTCAGAAATAGATTCCATGTCCCTGTTGCTTGAGAGCTCTTCACTATCATTTATCTCCTTGTTCCCTTTCTCTTTGCCGCACTCTCCCGCCTAATTCAGAGTCCTTATTCAGTACCATATCATCAAGTCTAATGGTGATATCACCTTTAGACTTGCATCATTAGTAGATCATACTTGTCTGATCGTACTTGGATGTGTGTGAACAGGCAGTACATGTATTCACAGTTGTGAGCTTGTGCACATTTGTAATACCCTGGTATGTTTGATATTTTTAGCCCCACTATCAAGTATCTACTTGTCCCAGTTGGGAAACATCAATATGTGAATCACTGGTAGGAGGAAATGCAGTTGACTGTGTGTATGTGCATGTGTCCTTCACTGAATATCAAGGTGAGTTTTTTTTTCCTCAAGTAGGCCAAAGACTTAAGGGTTAATGTATTTCTGAGTGAACCCATAGAGAACTGGCTGAGGACACTATTACCTCTATGAGAGGGAGAGAAAAGAGAAGTGATAGGAAAGTTGGAAAAGGAGAGAAAGACAAGAACAAATATAAACAGAATAAAAGGCAATGGAGGCAGTAGAGTGTGAGGGAAGTCTCTGAATTGGTATGGATGATGGAAGGGCAAAATCATTACATCAGCAGCTAAGTAACTCGCTTAATTAGAGCTACTGGTGTTGGACAGGGTAACTTCACATTTACTCATCGCATCACCACACTATAAGAGTGTAATATTATATCTGCACAAACAACCAACGCCATGTAGTAGATCACATTTACTGTACATGTCTAGCTACTCATAGCTGCTCATACTGATGATGTCACCTGTTTTCCTCCAAAAACATTTGGAATATTTTATTTATAATTTACTTTTGTAAAAAAGTACAAACTTATAGAGACAAATACTTGAATTTCATTAACTGAGTGATTATTTTCTTAAACATACAAAGTGCTGATAAAATCTTGTGACAGTTTGACAAAATATTACTAAACACATTAAACCAGCCGAATTATTTGCTAAGACAATGTAAGCCTCACCAAAATGTCCTATCCCATTTCAGAAATTTAAATTTGTTTAGTTAGGATTAGATATTAAAACTATAAATACTTGGTTATTGCAGTAACTCCTCTGTTATTTGTATTACAAAGGTAAAAAGTAATAAATAAATGGAAAATAATCAGTTGAAGTGTTTAAGGCATGTTATCGGGACGCCTCCTGGACACTATCCTTATGAGGTCATCCCACTAAGAGGACACTGTGGGACAGACACAAGACGAGCTATGTATTCCTTATCACCTGGGAATGTCTTGGGATACCACAGAATAAGTCAGACTGTGTTGCTGGGGACCTGACCTGATCTCAGATAAGTGGAAAAATATGAATGGATGGTTGGATGGTGAAAGTATCTTTGAACCAAACTATGCATACACTTCCTTATATTTCACACACATTTTCTCAGTACAATTCAGAAAATGACATCAAATTGGAGGTTGTCAAACTCAGTATAAAATGTTCCTCTGCTGGGTATAACACATGGTTGCTACAGAACATCCCATAGTAGACAGTCCCATTTCATACCCAACTTTCTCAGATGTGACCAGAGCAACAAAGATACAAGTCCAAATAGCAAAATGATAAGCACTCTCACAACACACTACAATAATATTGAAACTTCATTAAAAAAAGAATCCTTAAGTGAATAAATTATGTTCATATTACAATAGACAGAACATGCTGTAGAACAGCAGAGCATAGGGATGTACTGTTACAGAAACATTTTAAAAAATTGAGAAAGCTTGATGTCTATGAAGAGAGAAGGATCTGTTTATCAAGAATACCTGATAAACAAATGAACAGTTGTTTGAGATAGTTTAAATTCTCATTTTCAAGGCCAGCTTTAGTGTCAGTCCAGCTTTAAGGGGTGTTTTTACCTCATGAGGTCATCATAAGATATTTTATGATCTAGAAGTCCTACCTCAAATCTCAAATTTAGGGATGAGGGATGGTGGACATGGAAAACAAAATCAGGGCGGGGATGAACAAAAACTCAGAGCATCACTGCACCACTACGTCACTACCAGTAATATGATTGTAGCTTAGTCATCCACTCAGTGCGTATTGAAAGTTAGCTTTCCTTTTCAGGTAGCACTTGTGAATTAAGGACATACAAAGATAATCATTTAGCCAGTTGGTAATACAGTTCAGTAACTAAATTCCAGTATGTACAAGTTCAGGTAAGACTCAAAGTTTTATGTTCTTCGTCTCGCTGTCCTGATCACTTCTGACAGCATCAAAGCACAGAATAATGAAGAATTATACACTGCAACAAAAGTGGACCTTCCATCCACTTTCATCAAGGCCAAAACAAACTGAATAGATGTTCTGGTGGTTAAGGACAGACTGCCAAATTTGATTTAATCAATTAAGGGAAGTCATGCTGGTTGAGTAACTTGGTCTGAACCCACTAACACAGAGAACGAGAAACATAATGTTCTAGTGTAAAGTAAAAAGGTCTAGAAAAGAAGAACACCATGCCACTTAAATGTTTAGAGGGGAGTAGGGTCCAACTCACCAAGCAGTAGCACAAGTATAAGACCAGCGTGGAGCAGATCCCCTGATCGCAGCCGACCAGAGACGCTCAAACCGGTGCTGTCCACTGACGCCATGACACCAACACCACCTGCCTGCCTGTCTGTCTGTGGTCCCGTCTGTTCCTCTGTAAGCTCACAGTGTTCGTCCTTGACAAGCTGCCTTCTGGTCCACCAGTGATAGGTTTTGTGTTTGACTTAGGTGCCTCTAGAACAAGGTGGGACACTGAGCTGTGCAGCTAAGAGCAAGAGTCTGGACTCCTGTTTGCAGTCCCTCCTTCTTTCCTCCTCCCCTGCACCCTGTCCCAGGAATGAGCAGAGATGGGAAGCAGTGAAGAGAAGAGCTCTCCTCTGTCCAGTTGTTCTCCAGCAGCCCAGAAAAAGAAAAGACAGGCAGGACAATGCAGTAGTGGAACGAGGAGACTCTGTCTGCTCCCCTCCCTCCTCTCTGTCCTCTGCCGCTGTTCGGGAAGGCTGAAAATCCGAAAAAGCACACTGTGAGGGAACAGGCAGAGATGAGACGTGAGGCAGAGCGTCGGCAGCGGCGCCTTAACAGTGCAGTATCAAGTAGCCCCCTCTGCTCCAGCAACAGCAACAGCTAGAGAAGCAGCTTGGCCAGCAAACCTCACTGGGGGAAACATAAGCTGCAGGACGGGTGGAGGAGAGCACGCATGAGGCACAGAGGGATGCTGGAGCAGAGCCAGCAGCGAGGGTCGGAAAGCAGAAAGTGCACGGAAAGCCGGCACAGAGAGAAATGAGCGAGAGAGAGATATAGCTACTGCAGAGATGGAGGTGAGGAGAAAGCAAGAGAGAAAGAGAGAAGGAGGGGGACACAGTAATCGGTGTGAGTGAGGGGGTGACGTCTGCTGCCACATGGAGGCACACACATGTACGCATCCTGCAGCGTAAGGCTGAATCAGGTCTCACCGTGGGACGTGACCTGGGTGCTTTCCCTTACAACACGCCAGTCTTTTAGCTGGACCCTTAACTCATGGCTACACCTGCATGCTTCTACCATTTCACACTTCTACTGTACTCATATGTTGGCAGGATAATTCATTGGCAAGCTCTGATTTTGTTCCCTGGCATTTTCTCAAACAATAAATGAGGTTTTATCTCCAGTTTCTCTTTTCTCTCTTCAGTTGTATGACACACTTTCATAATTGGCAGACACCAGTATGATGCTGGTTCTTCCAATGTCAGCATGCAGTTTTCATTTGATCTTCATCTAATGTTTTACTTTTGACTCAAATTGGCCTAAGAAGTCCCTTAGGCACCAGTTAGAATTTACCAGCAAATAATTAATTTCATTTTACAAATATAAATCTACAGAGTGCAATGAGTTTATCATTGTGTAACTATGGATCTATAATCACCATTATCACGAAAAGCTATTCTTACAAAGTATCTGGATAACATGGCAAGAGTGAAACAGACTTTCTAATCACATCTTTGTTAAACAGATTGTTTTTTTTTCATCACTTACAATCAATGTGAAACATTTACTGTGAAAATGAAAACATAAGCAAATCTGGTCAGAGTGTCTGACAATTACACCACCTTACTTTCCCCTCAGATCTTTAGAATCGGCTACAAGAAAGATCTAATGTCATTAACCTTCCAGTACCAGTCATGTAAGTAGGACGATGAAGAGAAACCTTTACATTTACTACATGTCTACAGCATGAGCAACTTAGAGATTCAAAGCAAGTTTGAATCAAAAGTAAAATTTAACTGGAAGTTGGCAAGATGGTTTACTCACAAGATGAAGGAAAACCTGAAGCAAAGAGATCTGGAACAAACATGTACAGTCAAAGCAGACACAAAACTTTTTTTCTCATTGCTTGACACTGAATCAGGCTAAACTTTTCCTGCTTTAGGTAAGTTGAGAATACTGAACTTATTTCTGTTTTCTAGATGTTGGAATAATCAAATTTTTTTTTAAATTCCTTTTCTTAAAATGTGGAAAGTCTTACTATTTGGCAAGCTGTATGTTTGGGGCATCCTTTAAATAGATAGTTAAAGGATTTTAACTATGACTCTGATTCTCATCTCTCTCTCTGTGAATAGCCTGGTCACTGCCTTCTCGCGCTATTTCACTTGATCCAAATCTTGATGACAGCACAATCTGGGCTTTCTCCTGTTTAGTTGGATTCCTCCAGCAGAATTTCTACCAACCCAATCAGTGAACAGAAGAAGACTTTGTGAATGATGACATTGATTTTCTGCTGTGTTTTAGAATTATAGTCTGCTTGTAGTTTTAGAAATGGCAGCAGAGGAAGTGAATGAAGCTGTTCAGTCAATGTTGACCACACTTCCAAATATTGAATTTACATTTACAGCTGCCTTGTTTGGCTCGGCACTTCTGTCTTCGCAGTGGAGGACAGTTGTTTACAATGCAGGCACTTTCCAGTAGCGTCACAGCACATCACGGCCAAATATTAGTGACTGGGTAAAATTTTAAATCTCAGCAGAGTCCACGCCTCTAGGAAGCAATCATTTCTCAGTAGCCAAGAGCATAAACTCTTTGTACGAAGCAAAGCGTAGCACAAGGGTCAGGTTTTTACCAGGCTGACACTTCAGAACATTTCATTACAGGATTTCTTCCCCTGAGCCACACATTACAGGGTCAAAGTTGCATTAAATCAGGTTAATTTCTTGGGCACAGAAACCATATACTTTCTGAACAGTCATCTGAACAGTACGACGACTGGACCTTCCATTGGTGTGAAAACTTGAACATGTATGTATCAATGTGTCAATAGATGAACTTATCACCCTCAGTGGAATTTGTACCCATGAATGACGGCTATGCAGATTTATTTCCCATGATGTCTTACAAGTAAGCAGTATATTTCATAGACATGATATAAGAGTAGACCCTGTATCGGGAATACCAATGATTATATGCGTAACTTCACAATAATGCAATATTTGGATGCATCTTTCTTAGTTTACTTATAACTAAGTATATGAAAATTACCTTGTAGAAAGTTTTTGCTGCAAATCTGTGATTAACTGAGCCGTCAGTCCTCTTGATTGCTGCATGCTATCCATTGCTGTCTTCTTTCCTCATTAAATGACACACAACAAAAAAAAATTGTGATTTGCATCCTTGAGTAATTGAGCAAAAATCTCAAACTAGGTTTGAATAATTTGTCTTATATTGTAAACAATCTAGTCCAGGTTTGACCAGTCTACGATTGGAGGTCCATAGCCTGGCCTTAATTCAAAGAATTAGTAACTTCAACACCCATCAACAAAGTAAACCCCATATGAGATATAGTCAAGAACAAACAAATACAGGAATTTATATTTACAGTAAATTAGATTATAAATGATATTCCAAAATCTAAAAATAATACAGAAAGCTGTCAATTCAATATAAGAAAATTAAAAAATTATAGTAAAAATCAAACCTACCAAAGAGACCCAGGCATTCACTGAATTAAATGTTATGATATCATCTTCCCTTCGTTCATAACTACATCCATTTTTCTTTTGCTTCTTTAAGCAAAAGAGCTAAAGACAATGCTCTGTCTTATAGCATGTTAAAGTTTTGGTAGTGACAAAATGTAAAAACGTTCAGGAGTTATTAATACTTTTGCAGCCTGGTGAAAATCAGCTCCTTTTTCTGCGCTTCACTTCGTATAGAGGATCTGAACTCTCGGCTATTGAGAAACAATTCCACGTTGTCCAATCTCTAACGTTTGCCCATCA
The DNA here is from genome assembly GCA_902982915.1 of Phalloptychus januarius. NCBI lineage: Eukaryota > Metazoa > Chordata > Actinopteri > Cyprinodontiformes > Poeciliidae > Phalloptychus > Phalloptychus januarius. The sequence goes on from CADWAE010000133.1 coordinate 30,331,586, forward strand.
GGCAGGTACGTATGTGCCAATTCAGTACTATGAAGCTTACCTGAAATTGTCTGCACCGTAACCAACCATCCCTCATGGCGGAGAAAGAAGTGCCAAGCTCAACAAGGCAGCCATTAATGTTAATTCAATATTTAGAGGCGTGGCCAACACGGACTGAATACCTGGCTGGACTTTCTGCAATGCTAAGTCTACAAGCAGACTACAATTCTAAAAGAGCGCAAAAACTTGACGTCATTGTTCGCAACTTCACCTTTTGTTTGCTGAGTGGCCTGGTTGAAATGAATCCAAATTAATGGGAGAATGTCTAAACTGAGCTTAGAAGGAAGATTACAATCAACCGGTATGGTAGGTAGGAACCCAGTGACCAGGCTGATACTTTTTCAAGGTACTTTCTTCTTTCCTTTTTTTCAAGGAAGCATGACCTTCCAAGATCACACATGCGTAAGTTGTCAGGTAATCCATCTCTTGGAGTTTAATGTCATTTTCAAGTTCAAGCGTATTTGAAGTGCAGTGATAGATGCCGACATGAATGCTTTATTACCTTTTGCAGCTTACAGGCAATTTTGCAGACACAAGGTGAAACTAAGCATATTATATTATACTAACTCTTGGCATAACAAAGATGAAGACAGAGAAATGCTTGCACATAATAATGAGTGAGCCTTTGTTTTTGCATATTCATGCTGACATGGTCTCAGTCACCTGTGAACACCTGTCTCTTGACAGGATGACCTTGGAGCCTGTGTATAAAAGGATATAAAGTGATGGGAAAAAATAATTAAAAGATCAAGAGTGGAGGATATGAGTAAGGGGAAAAATAAGAGTTCAGGGTAAAGACAGAATGGGTACAAGAAAAAAAAGAAGGGTGGACAGGGCAGCATGAAATGTTGGGGGGGATGGAAGCGACGAGAGCCAAGGGAGGAGAGATGACAGGAGGAAGAGGAGGGAGGTGAGTTTAGAGGCGGAGAGATGTAGAGAGTCGAGGAGCAGTTTCTGGGACGGCCAAAGCAGCGAAATGCTGCAGTGAAGTCGACCAGATGAGCTGGCCCGTATACAGCTACTTGCTCAGAGAGTTGCAGCACTTTCCTTTTTTCCCCTCATACCTTCATTTCTCACCATCTCCACCTCCTTGGTTAACCTTCACATCACCCCACACTTCGACCTTCGCTATCTCCTCCCCCTTTCCTCTGTCTCTTTCTCTTAACGCCAGCCGGTGAGTGAGCAGATTTCAGAACGCATCTGAGAACAAGTAGGGTGGGCCTCTTTTTCCCTGTCTTTTTCATTTGTTCTTCTTTTATTTCTCTGGGACGATCCGTCTGTCACTCTACGTATTTCTTAATACTGTTTTTTATGTATTGATTTTTTTTACCTCATTGTATTTTTTTCACTGCCAATAGTCATATTGGCTGTTTCATTTTTTGTGTGTCTTTTTTTTGTACCACAGTCCTGTGTTGCTTTTGTGTTTGTATCTATCGTTTTGTGTGTCTGCCGGTGGGAAACAACAACCAGAGGTGAGTCCTGTCCAACATTAAGAGCAGATCTGAAGTTTAATGGTTAGTACAATCCGAAACCTACTTTGGAAGTTGGAGTTGTAAAGTGCTCAATGTTAGTGCTGACATCTGCAGACTATGCAGGTGTAGATTCATAGTTGGAGGTTTGATTTGAACTTGTTTAAAAATGCCTGTAATTTACCTTGCACTCAAAAGCTTTTAGCAAATGGATGTCAAGGTATCTGGTGTCTGTGCATGTTCAGACAAAAGGTCATAGGAGATGGGAATTCGTCCACCTTTGTCTTTTATCTTCTTTTATTACATAATTCAGTTAAAACCTTGGAATTTGCTATTTAATGACAGCTGGCCTATATTTACATTTCAATATAGAGTGACATATTTTCTTGTGAAGTATGGTATCTTGTCTTCATTAGCACAATTCATGTTGGTTGCTTCAAATTCATGCTTAGGTTTTATTTGTTTTTGCACTCTATTCATCAAACTGATCTCTGTGGACTGTCCTACTTTTCTTGTGCACCTGTGCTGTTGGTCCAGTCTGTAGCTTTTAGACTGATGCATTATGAAAGTCGCAGCTAACTTTTCCTTGATCTAAAGTTATTTGTTTAATCAGCAGAACCCTAAAATAGTTTTCTTCTTGAGGCTTTGGTAGAGAGGATTGTCTTCTACTTACCTGTTTTGTGACCTGAGTAAGTACATGCCTCCTTACACATTTCTGTTTTACTGCAGGTTTCAAGTCCATGATCAGCAAACAATTGTTTAATGCTAAATAAAGATAGCCAGAGTTAATACAACAGTTAGTTTTCAAATGATGATTTATTTTGAAAACTGCCTTGACTAGATCACTTCAAAATGCTCTCTTTGTTGTCTGTTTAGTCTTCAAACTGGAGTTTCTGCTTTGCTTTAGATCAACCTGCTGCATTTTGAATTTTCTTGCAGAAAGTAGATTTCATTGTTTTATTAATTACAGTAAATTGTCCAGGTCATAAAGAATCACAGCAACCCTAACTATCACACTATACTACCACCATGACTGATTGTTACTGTTAGATTATGAACACTATACATAAAAGTTCACACCCAGCAGGACTCCAAAGTTGCCTAATGTATTGAGTTTATAATCATGCCCTTTATTGTTCATGTGTATTTTTTTTTCAGTCACATTGTAGCTGTATTTTGCAACTTTTTGAATTTGTGTTTTTGTATGAGCAACCTCATAAGCACTGACTATAACTTAGGCATGTGAGAACTACTGTTCTTCAGATATTGTGGAGTTTTTAAGACCTTGTGCTGAGTCATCAATATGCTCTTGGTCTAATTTTGGTAGACTAATCATTCCTATGAAGATTTACAACTGTTTTATATTTCCAAAGATTCTATTCAAGTGATTTGATTTTATCCTACATGTCTGGTCATAATCAGGTCTGGTCACCAGTTATACTGAAACAAAGAAAATGTTTACTCAAAGTTAATTTGTGACTGAGCAAAGGGGATAATTATATGTTTTCACAGGACTAGGGTTCACCTTTTCTCCTTTTTAAATGAAATAAGAATGGAGGTTTGAGGCTGGAGTTTTTTTCCTATTAAAGATGAGTTGTTTCTCTCTACTGTCGCTGCATACATGCTCAGTACAAAGAATTACTGTAAAGTCAGCAACTCAATGCAATTGATTTTCTGCTCTTGCTCTGTGCTTATTCAGGAGGACGAACACGGAACATTAATGGCTTGATGCAATCTGCTGGTTTTCCTTAGATAGAAACTGCTTGAACTACTTTAAATAATTGAAGTTACTGCACTATTTGATAACTAGGAACTATTGGAAAATACTAATTACTTTTTTTTACATAATGTCTTACATCTGTAAGAAATGTACAAATAAACTGAATTGAACTAAATTGTAAATTTACCTTATGTATTTAAGAGTCAGCTTGGACAAAAAATAGCAACATACAAATAATGCAAGGAGGCAAATGCTTTTTCTTGGCACTGCAATGTTTTTGGAGTGTTGTCATTGCTATGGTTGTAACAAGGTTGTAATATTCACATGAGGTCAGTATAGTCAGTCCACCCTAAAATTATCATATCACCAATCCATGCGTTTTTTATCCATGTGTGTTTTAAGTACAGATCCTGGACAACAGGCCAATGCTGCCATACAACTCTAGTACTTTGCTTGTGTGAATAGAAAAACAGCGCTAATCTAGCGTTGGCTCTGGTTTAGCACTGCAACCTGTTTGATAGGGGAACAAATTGTGCATCACCAAAGAGATTGACCTGTCTGTGGAGTCTACATGAATTTTATTAATTTAATTACATCAATTATAATTTTATTTGTGCACTTTTCTTTCAATGCTGCTTATAGTTAAAGAAAAACAGGACTACAGCAAAAACAGGGTATTACATACCCAATTCATAACGCACACATATTTCCAGTCATCTGGAACTGAATAAGGGTTAGTCTTGTAAAAATCATTCCCTATACGCTATTTGCTCTGTTCAAAGGGTCTAGGCTATTGAGAAAGGACTGCTTCCTGGAGGCGTGGGCTCTATTGAAGTTTTAAATTTTACCCAATAGCTAATGTTTGCACGTATGTAATGTGCCAATTCGACAATAAGAAACTTACCGAAAGTTGTCTGCGCTGTAAACAAAAATCCTCCACTGTAAAGAGAAAAGAGCCGAGCTACGGCTGATAATGTTAAGTCAATATTTGGAAGCATGGCCAACACGGACTGAACAACTTCATTCACTTCCTCCACTGCCATTGCTAAAACTACAGGCCCACTACAAAATCAACGTCATTATTCACACCTTCTGCTTCTTTTCACTGATTGGCCAGGTAAAATAAAATCTACCAGAGACAATCAAAGTGAAGGAGAGAAAGCCCAGACTGTGCTGGAAACGAGAATTTGTATTTTTTTGAGTGGAATTGCATAGGAAGTTAATGGCAAGGATAGTTTGCTTAACACTGAACCTCTTGAGTATCATGAGGAACTAGTGGTGTGTTTGTAACAATACATGATCAAAGGAATGTTTCTTAATCTGTATTCTAATTATTTGATGTGATGGAACTTGTTTAGAAGCAGCACAGGGCAAGCATTACCTTGGTGTTAAGTAACATTCAAAGTGAAAAAAAAATAATACAAAATCAAAAAATGTTATTGTAGTAATAATATTTTTCTTTTTATTTCTTTCTGCATGGAAATACAAGACATCCCATCATAAACAGTATGGTATATGACATCATACAGCCAATATAGACATTCTTTTACCCCACATAATATTCTGCCATCCCCTCCTGATCTACAGAACATGCGTGGATAAACAGAAAGCAACGTCCTCAAACTAACACAAATTGGAAATTTTCCTATTGAAACAACTCTGCAGAAACTATTCAACATGTCAACAAATCACAACTTTGTACTGAATGCTAACAGCTCAGTTGCCCATTGCTAATTAGAGGTCTTTGAAAACTGCATATAATTAAGACTATATCAATGTTATATCATAATGTGCAAATTTAAATACATAGGTTGAACCCACTTTTCAAGTAATAGATTTTCCAAACCTTTTCTACTGTTGTTTTTACATAAAAATAAGGGGGAAAGAAATTGCTCTTTTTTTATTGTGTACAGTTCTTTTGTTGTTTGTATTACACTCATAGAGTTTCTCTCCATGAAAAAGTGTGTTCTCTTCCTGTAAAGAATAGTTCCTAAATGACTTATTATTGAACTTCACCTCACCCCAAGCAAAACAAAAGATCACTGAGCTTCAGCTAATAAGCAAGTGACATCAACAAGATACCATATAGTTCCAAGGTGATTCTAATGGAACAAGAGTCGATATTACATAAAGTCACTAAATATAATAGCTGGTTTTTCCAGCTATTAAACTACTTGCCTTTATTCCTATACTTAGAGGAGTGGTTTGGTAATAAAAACATTTAGAATCTACCAATCAAGGAAGCTGGGATTATATTAGTCTTAGCTACTGAACTTATTTTTTTCTTAGAACTGCAGTTTTTTTTTCTTTCAAATCTGACAGTAATGTTTAAATTACTTGCACTTTTGCAAATCCAGTTTCCCCTGGCTCACATTTTCTTGCCATATTTTCTTACCAGCTGAACTACTCATTATTTTATACATTCCTGATTTTTTTTGCAATGAATCTCATTTTATTTCAATCTTTAAAAATAAACTCCACTTGGCAATAAACAATATAGCTCATAGTATTTTTTTTAAATATGTTCAAATATATTCAGTTTCAGAGGTAACAGTTACAAGAAGCAAACTAATCACAATAAAGTGCACATGAGTTACTGACACTAAATTATATGTGCAGCTAATACATGTAAAAAAAAATAAATAAATAAATTTACGAAGTGATAAACTGCACCACTGACTGCTGAAGCAAATGTAAGCTTAAACATGCTTTGACTCACATCGCTATGTGTTTTTATATCAAAAAGAAGTGTTGTTATCTTCATGTTAGATATTTCTTTTGATATGTGGAATGTGACATGCATTTATGGCAGTGCTGTAAAATGTTCATGCTTCAGCTGCCAAAACAATAAATTTTACTAGCTTTGGTGGATAATTAAATCTCATATTAGCATATTTCTCTTTCAGTTTATCAACAGGATGTAAAGCATTCTGTTGTTCAACATTTGGTATTGTTTTGTAAAATTACCGCTGCTAGTACTAAGATCTCATGGGTCCCTGATATGCATTATTACTAAACAACCATTGTTTATGTGTCTTTATTTCATGACCTTCATAAAGTTTTATGACATTTATTAACACCATTATGAAACATGATTGTGGGCGCAATGTACATTTTTTATTTGATATGTTTCTGGCTGGCAAAAAATATGATCTGCTTTAGAATATTCACCTCATCTGACACTACATAATTCAAATTCCTAGATGAACAAATGAGAATAATTTTGAGTGAAATGTCAATGTAATTGTTCAATCCAGTGAACCACCAGGTAATAGTATAGTAAGTTTATATATTCTAATGATTTTTTGTTCTTTAAATAATTCTGTAAAATCAGTTTTGTAAGATACAAATGTGTGTTTTCTAAGGAACTCTTGTAATGTTCTGCAAAAAGGTCTAAAATAAATGTACCTGTTGTTGCAGTATCATCTGTCATAGAAAGGTTTGTAAAAGTCATATCTTTAATTTTAGTAATTTATAAGAGGGGAGGTAAATTGTTGTTTTTGATAAAATCACTAGTCCAAAATATAATCAGACATGTTCCACATGCTAATTAGTTGTGAGAATGCTGGAAAAAAAAATACTTTTTAATCACAAATGTTAATGTTTCCAATTGGCTAAATTCAAGAGACCAAAAATGATCTTTTCAATAACAATCACCCTGGTTGGGTTTTGTCATGAAACAAGAAATAGATTTCACTCTGTTCACAGTCAAATACAGTAGAGGATCTGAGATGCAGTTGGCCCGTTTCTCTTCTGAATCAATTGAAATACCAAAAATATTTTTAATAAGAGAAAGTTAAAAATGGGTTCTCATTGGGTTTCACAAAGCACAGAAATTATTTACTGTAGACAAAAGAATCTTTCTTCCACAGATATCACAATCTAAATCCCAAAGAAAATCTATGGGGTAGTTAGCAATAATTTTACCAACATTTCTTCTGCCTGAAAGTTAATGTTTCACAGTGGTTCAGCCAGAGACTCAATTCAAATCTGATATAAAGGGGAATTCAAGATTACGGTGATAACTTGAAGTTCATTACCAAAGATAAATGGTCAAAATGCCTTGCAAAATACTGACCATCTTCTGTAGTACCAATAAAGATTTTTCCACTTATTGTAGAGAATAATAATCATTTCTGGATTTATATTTTGTATTAGAATGTTTTTAAAAATATTTTTATTTATTTTTTAGACTGCTTTGTTATATTTTGAGAAAAAGCCTTCTTTTGTTGAGTATCAGAAATAAACATTTTGGTGGAAAAAAGCTGAAGTTCATATCTAAATTTACAATGAGTATTAATAACTTAATTCTATTTACTAATATGGGAATAATCCTATAATATAGAGGTTGTTTTTGTCAGTGCAAGGTCATTTTACTGCAGGGAAAGCTAATTTTCTTCTAGACTTTATATAAAACTTTATAAGGCAGGCAACACATTTGTCCAGATTTATATCTCCCTTTATAAAAGAATTACCCTAACTTTATTTTTTATATGGTGGGTTTAGGCCTTGATATAATAATATAAAATATTATAATCTTCACCAGAAATATCATAGACATTGTTTTGCTGTTTGTATTAAATCTGATAAAGTGCTCTGAACCACAACTCACATCATATTAACCAGGTCACTTATTATATAAAAAACATAAATGTATCACTAACCTCTCAATGAAAATTAACAAAGACAATTAATAAAAAGTGACAATGAAAGGAGACAGTGTGCATACAGGTCCAGAAAGTTTTAGTCTCTTTCTATGATTGCTTCTAGCTTTCCCGTTGATTGCACTAATATCATTAAAATGACACCTTCAAAGCTCCTACATAAGACACAATGCACCTCTGGAATTTTTCTGTACTCTTTTTAGATTATTTTTATTTTTTAAATATCTAAAAAAGGTAAGAAGTCTATTTCACTTAAACAATTTAAAGACTCAAAGATAAAGGCGAGAGTGCAAAGAGCGCACCATAATAATTTGATTAAATCAGCGCTATTGCAAATGTGATTAGTTGTATTTGTGCTCTTTCCACTGTGATAAAAAATTGTCTTCTCACAATTGTTGGAATGTTTGAGAATAATATCTGGCTCAGACATAATTAGACATTACTGGCGCAAAAAACATAGTTTGGCTGAGTTGTTGAGCAGCTGCTGACCGGCTGTCATCACAGCTGGTCAGCAATACTAATGCTAACTGCATTAGCTATGACTAAACATAAACTGAGAAAAGCTTAGCAGAGCACAATGTAGGATCCCTTGGCCTTGTATTATGTAAATTCAAAATATCAACATTTTGCTTTCATAAGCTCATCACCAGACATGAGTAAGATTACAGCTTTTGATTTGTTTTTTCCTTTGTTCTCCTTAAAATTGCGATAAGATCTAAAATTTGTCATTGAAAACAGTTTATGGTAACATAAAATTCCATTTTTACCACCAGTAATCTTTTAGCCTGCTTTGTAAATCTCTATTTTTTGTTCAGAAGTACTTGTGAAATTTGTCTTATAGGAAAAGCAGAGCTTCTGGATTAAAATAAACATTGGTTTTCTTCATTTGGCTTGATCTATCCTGAACATTTTGACATAATGCCTCTGCTGTAAACTTTGAGAACTATACAATAAAGAACAATAAATAAATATAGATATACATTGAAATGTTTTAGCTAAAAGATATGTTATTTCTGTGTTATTGCATCCTTATAACCTTTAACCGGCTTTGAGTCCTCAAACACTATTTTCTTGAATTTGACTCAAATTAACCAACAGCCAAGCAATTTATGTATACCACTAATAGTTGTTGATGTATATGCAACACATACCAAAAATCATATTGGAACCTCTAGTGGTTGGAAATTTGTACATCTAATTTAGCTAATTTGGGAATTAAATACCAAATGTATATCTGCTGTAAAATTAACATTTCCAGACTACTGTAGTGTAGGCTGGAAAAATTAAAGGAAAAGCAAAAATATTGTCATGCTGAAATCTCAGTTGTAAATTATAACTTATCCAGTATTGACCTGACAATGGTGGAAATGTCAGAAAATGCATTATTATTGTTGATGAACTCTTGGAAATATAGATCAACTAATTCAGGAGCTTTTAGTCCATGATTAAAGGAAGAAAGCTAAAAACAGCCATTTCATTGATGAATATGCACATGTACATCAATACATTCAGTCCTCACAAACACAAGATTTCTCTCTTTTGTGCATGTGGCCCACAAAGACAGACACATGCAAATAGGTTTGGCCAGTGAGATGATTCAAGCAGTGGTTACAATAGTTTCTGAAGGAGGTGTTGCACAGCTCTGAAATAAAAGGAGAGAGGAAATCAACATTATGATTTTAGAAACCAATTCATACATGTACAATGTTGGCGTTTTCCCCCTCAAGATAAAACCCAACTGAGGAGAAATAAGTTACTGCTCAACAAAAAAACTCATCTTGATATGTTTATTTACCAAAATGAGGAGCAGGAAGTCGAAGATCCAGAGCCTGGTTCAAATTATTGTGGTAATCTGAAATAAAGTAAAAGAAGGAAAACATGACATTTTAGCAGTAAGCTGTTTTGTTTTTGGTGCTTTCCAAAATGTTAAACTTAGGAAAGTGTTTTTTTTTCTGCACAATGAAAATTAAACAATACATATTATTTCCAGACCCAAGCTCTGGGTCTGGAAAATTTGTTAGAAATATAACATCACCTTTTGTTTACAAAGTGGCAACATTTAGTTAAAAAGAGTCTACATAAATAGACTAAATTTGTTTTGTTCTTTTTTTAGACATTCAAAGGTTCTGAAACATTCAGACCCCTTGAATGTGTATTAAACATTCATACACAGATATATCCAAGTAGTACATTAACAAGTGGCAGAGGGATAAGCTGAAACTGAACCAGCAACTCTCCTATTTAAACACCACTACTCATCCCGTTGAGCCACCGTCAACTCAACATGATAAGGACACGCAATGTCTGCAAACTATAGCTGAAAAGTTGTTCACTAGAAACATGGAGGGCACCTCGGCCTGACTTTCTGTGTTTTTGTTTGGTTGCGTTTGGAAAGAACGTATGGCTGCTGTGTTTTACAAAACATTTAATTCTGCATTCAGCTTTTAACACCGAAAAGGCATTAAATTTCAAAGTCAAATGTTCTTTAAGATGTTTTGAGATATATACAACATTTTTATAACAACTAAAGATAGCATAGATTCATGATTATGAGAGTACATAATACTGTCCCTTAAAACTTCTGTATCTAATCTGATATACAGTAAAACTAATGGTTGTCATGACATTAGTTTTGATTTTAGCTGTGTAATTCAGTAGACAGCTGAATTACATGTTTTAAGTAGCTAATCCACATAGAGCAGATGCTGCTGAACCACTATAGATTTGATTATGGCACTAACAGATTTGCTGGATTAAAAGCTTCTTCCTGGACACTGAAGCTGCTTCAGTTTTTAAATTAGGAATTTTATGTTCCGATTTCTTACTTGGTTCCCTCCTCTGCAACAGCTTCAGGCTCAAGCTTTCCCTCCTCTTCCATCTTTTCCTCTGAAATCAGTTCTTGTTTCCGATGTCGGCGGAGACATTTCACCACCACCATAGAAAGGATCAGCAGAGCTAAAGCTCCCCCCACTGATGCCCCAATAGCAACGGCAATGGTTGAATCTCTTGGAGGGGAAACTGAGAGAAGGAGAGGAGAGAGTTAACTTTTCCTGCAGACAAAAAATGGAGTCAAGTGCAGCGCTCGCTAAAAGCTCTGATTAAACAAGTGGAAAGAAAGTGCTGCTGAGTTCGCCTGTATATGATGTGGGGGGGTGTGCGTGTGTGTGTGTGTGTGGAAGAGCAGGAGTGATGCACGACGTTCAACCACTTGTTAGTCATTAATAAGTAAAAAGCTGACTCATCACAAGTAGATCTCAACACTCCAAGAAAATAGACAGACATTCAGACACTAACATTACTTGAATTGCATGTATACCCATGGAAATTATGATGTCATGTTGGCATTTTTCCACTCTTGTACAAAATAGATGCATTTGGTCAAATGCGACCAAGTTTGAAAGGTTTGAAAACCTGAAGTCCAATGAAAAAGTATCGGCTCCTTAATTGTTTCCTCAGCTTTTGCTTCCTATCATAATTAATTTTTTTGATTATCAAAAAATGCCATATTACATAATCAAAATGCATATGATAATTTCTATTAAAAAAATCCGAACCAAGCTGATCCTATGTTAACTAGCAGTTGCTATTTGACATAACATCCTAAATGAGCATAAACAGCCTGTTTAAGAATATTCCAAAGCAACTCTGTCAATACAAGGCCATTCTAAAGCCTCCATTTTTACAGCCCTCAGTGTTGAGCCATTCATTGGTTAGTTCTTGATTCACTCTAACGTGGTCATTTTTGTAGGCCAGCCATTCTTCTTAAAGGTCACCATTGTTCCAGATTTTCCTCATTTCTGGATAATGTTTCTAAGTGTGGTTTGCTGGAGTTCCACAACCTCAAAATAGCATTAAAACTCTTCCCAGTTTGATTGATGCAAACTCACATTTTCTTATATTGGGAGATGTTGTGTTGCTTTTTTAAATATTTTTTCTCATTTCAAATCACCTAAGCAGGATCTGTTTAAATTCAACCTTAATTCCAATAACAAGACTTGGATATGGCTTATGAAATTTATTTGATGTAAACAGGAAGACATAGAAGGTCAGGTTAGTTTGGATAGCTTTTGTCCCTCAAATAGTCCATCATTTGTAAACTGCTTTGTGTAGTTATTCTTATTATGTTTGTTTGATATTTAAACCTAAACCTAGAAAAAAAATCTATAAAAGGGCACATATTTTTTCACAGCGTTGTACCACATAAAGTAAATTTAAAATTTTTTAGGTTTGACATCTTCGAAAAATGCAGTTTTGCCACTCTTGCAATGTACAAACATTTATTGCATGAACCACAAAAATATGCCCTGCAGAGGCATCGTTTATGACCTATGTGTTAAGATGAACAATGTCAGAGGTCTAAGGGTGACATGTGAAAACAAAATCTAATTTTAGAAATGAATTTTAAGAGTATTTTTTCCTCTAATTATTACATATAGTCACCATACATTGGTAAAAACCTTAGAGTGAGGCAAGATGTTTTTTATTGTCACTTAGGCTCAATAATTGTCTACATCAAGCAGTGATAGTTGGAGATGTAAACCACTGCCCATGTTGCTTTACGTCATTAGCTGAAAAGTAGGTTGTACAAGGTTATGCTTTATGTATTTGCAGAAGAATGTTACGTCACATCTTACGTTCTGTGACAACATTGAAGTTAATAAAACCGTGTCCTTGGATGCGATCTGGGGGGTTCCTCACATAACAGTTGTAAAACCCCTGGTCCTCCAGTTGAACATCCTGCAGTGTGATCGATAAGTCATTCTTCTCCAGGTTACCAGAAAACACAACCCTCTCTCCAAACCGGTTTGCAGGTACTGGTTGCATTCCTTTATTCTTATCATAAGTCATGAACTAAGGGAAAAGAAAGTATGGCTTAAATGCAGGTTTAAGCTTTGAAGGCGAGTATTCTTGGTATTAATGTATGTAAGGATTTGGCAGCTCACCTTTTCCTCTGTATTGTTTTGGGTCTCTTGGTAAGTCCAATTCATAGCAAACTTGGTCCGGTCAATCTTGTAGCAGGAAGTGAAGGTGCAGGGGATTGTGACAGTTGTTCCATTGAGTGCATTGATGGAGCTGGACACTAGTACCTCCATGCTCGAACAACCTGTTTTAAAAAACGAATAACATTAATGATTCAAATAAGAGTAAAATATTTCTGAAACTATCTAAAATAAATCTCAAGAATTATATCCTAGTTCATCCTGCCAATACTAGTTTGGCCTTTTTAAAAATGCAGATTTTGATTTTAGACCTATAGTTAGCTGTCGTAACATAAAGCTTATGTTGAGTTGGTCCTGGTTGGCCAGTTCTGCACAACAGTGAACTTGCAGGATACTATCATCAGCTATCAGGGGTGAGGCAAGGAATGCTATGAGATGGATGGCAGATATGCCTCTGCACTAATGCACTCAGATGAAAGTTGAGTATGTGGGAATGTGACTGGAAGCCAGAATGTTAAGAACATACAGTACAAATTCATTGCAGAAAAAAAACCTTAGTCAATATTTCTACTGGCAAAATCCAACTTAAATTAAAACAAGAATGACTGACTGTCTTGGGTGCTTTTTCACAATGTAGCAAAAACAATTATTTTCTTCTTTTTACTCTTCAGACACAAGGAATGGTCGAGCATAAGTGGTAAGTAGGATAAATTTTATTTTTCATCACATCATCATGTGTCATATATCATTTAAACCAGAACAAGATGAAGAGATTAGATCTTATGGATGAATATGAATCTTGACACATTGTTACGACCCCCCCATGGTCTAGGGGTGCAGGAAGTGTAACATAAAGAAGTGCCCAGGGGACAAGAGGAATAGGGTCAAATGAAATGATTTATTACAAATAAAGTTTGTACAAAACAAGACAATTTAAATCAATTAAATCAAACGGAAAGAGCTAACAAATTCAAGATGCTGGGGTGTAAAATAAAAATACAAAATGTTCGAACAAGTCAAATCAAAATAACCAAACAACCCAAAAGGAAAAAACACACAAAGGGAGCACACAGCCAGGGCTGCCCAGTGGCACAGCTGGTAGAGCTGTTGCCTTGCAGCAAGAAGGTTCTGGGTTCGATTCCCGGCACCGGTCTTTCTGCATGGAGTTTGTATGTTCTCCCTGTGCATGCGTGGGTTCTCTCCGGGTACTCCCACAGTCCAAAAACATGACTGTCAGGTTAATTGGCCTCTCTAAATTTTCCCTAGGTGTGAGAGTGTGTGTGCATGTTTGTTTGTCCTGTCTGTCTCTGTGTTGCCCTGCGACAGACTGGCGACCTCTCACCCGAAACGATAGCTGGAGATAGGCACCAGCAACCCTCCTGACCCCACTAAGGGACAAGGGTGAAGGAAAATGGATGGATGGATGGATGGAGCGCACAGCCTCCCTAACAAGCTTCTAGCTTAACAAATCCAAAAGCAGTCAAAACTACTTAGCAGCAAGAGCAAAGCCAAAACCAAAAGGCCAGTGGTGGGGAACAGCTTAACACAACCTCTTGCAACTAGCTGTCCCCCCATGGAGGAATGGTCCCGGGAGCCTTTTATGCTGTGCAGGTGGGCCTCGTCACTTTCTGATTGGCGTCACTCCCTCTGCTGGTCCAATGGGGCGCAGCCCTCCTGCAGCCAATCAGGTAGATGTTCCTCCCCCGTCTGAAACCTGCACAACACACAGAGGCTGCACAGCCTCTAGAGGCCAGGGGCCGTAACACACATATTGTGTGGAGCTTCAGGAGCCTGGTTCATCCTTGTGAACAAAATATATAAATACAAAATAGTCTCTGGGGATTAACAAACTTCCCAACTTAAGTGTGTCTGTGGTTCAGGAGAACCACAGACACACTTGAACTGAAACAAAGATATGTTTAACATGTTTAATATATCATTATTTATTAAGTAATGATATCCAAGATATGTTATGTGACCAAAACCTCTGTATGCCAATTCAAGATTACCTTTGATAATTGAACTAAATACTAACAGTAATTGATATTATTGTACAAGTTTGTTCCTCTATTGAAAACCTTTTGTCTCATCACAGACCTCCTCACAACCCCCACCTCACTCCAGCCCATGTTCTCTCAGCTGTGTTGTTTGTGTGCGATGGGACTCTGCACCAATCTCTCCTCTGCAGTCGAGTGTTTCTGGCTCCCTTCCCACAGCTGCTGCACCACTCATAAGCCTGCATCTCTGCACCACACAGTCAGACCCCCCCACACTCCCTCATCTCCACCTACTCGAAGTATATATAGTTTACACATGCACACATATTCAGACGTGATGGTCCAGGGCATTACCTACTTTAGAGGACTCTAACACATAAACACTCATGCATACTGTTCACCCTCTAGGTCTGCATCATCAGCAGTGAGCTCACCTCTCTAAATGTGCTATGTCAATGTCATCTGTGCAAACAAGCCTACATGTACACAAACCTCACAGTGAAGCATTAAAGTAAACACCTCTGTCAGTGCACTGCACAAAGTGAAGCACTGCAAACATATGTGCCCCTGTTACAGTCAGTTTAGTTCAGCTATACAGCATGAGAAACCTTTTGGTTCAGACTCCTGCTGACTCAGCAGTCATGTGGCTAGTAAAAAAGGGAGGCAAATGCAGAGACTTCCTAACATGAAATACTGCAGTGAGGCCCCCTCATGTGGCTCCTCCCTCCCTCTGCCTCTCCCTTTTTACTCTCCCCATCTTTGTCCACCTTCCTTTCCTCGTCTCACCTCCATTCTGAAAGCTTTCTAAAGCCCTCCCACCCCAGTAGCATCTGAACTTTCCAGAACTGCCTGCATTTCTTTACCTTATACTTTTATAAAAGGTTCAGCTGTATCAGAAGACAGGTCTGTAACATGTTGTTTTTCCCTTTCACATCAGGATTTTCACTGTAAAGGATTCCATTAATAATGATGTGGTTTTTTATTTTCATTTGAGAGAGCATATTTTGAGTTGGTTCTTCTTTATGCATTATAATTGGAAAAGGTCAGAGCTTGGACTGAGACCATCTGGGGGTGTCTCTGGACTTTTTGGTACAAGGACATATGAGTTGGGAAGCTGGAAACTGCTACTCAACAACAGTTTACCTCCACATGTTAGCTCAGTCATTTGAAGTGATGTTCACTTCCAATGAAATTCACAAACCTCTCTATGCTTCAAATTATGATGAGGGTTAACCCCTGCATTTCTCTAATCAGCCTCTTTAAAGCCATTTCAGGCTGGGACTTACAGTTGAAACTGAAACGGCACATACGCCAAATAAAAAGACACATAAACCTTTTTTTTTTCACTTCATGAAATTAAATAATCCTAAACTTTTCTTGTTTTAGGTAAGTTAGAATTATCAAAATTATTTAGATTTGCTAAATGCCACAATAATGAGAGAATGACTATATCAGAGGTTTATTTCTCACAGTTTTCAAAATCAGAAGTTTGCATACAGAATGACAACTATATTTTTAAGCAATCAGTTGAAGATGTCATGCTTAGGAAGCTAACTAATAAAATGAAGGCATACCTCTGAATGTCTCTTAAAGTCACATCTCAGACACACTGCTTTCTAGTTTGAAATAGTAGGAAATTAAAAGAAAATCAAACAACAAGATGAGAAGTTTGGTCATATTTAACTTCACACATTTGAGAAAAGAAGGTGCTTGTGCCTCTTTATTTGGTGTAGGTAATCATGAGGTTTTAACTGTACATGCATTTAGCTGTTTATGTTTAATGTCAGAATCAGCATGGAAGAGAGGTTCGAACACAACCTGACGCTGTTATGCCTCTGATCCACTTTTTAAGGTGTTTACAACCCCATTGCAACTAACACTGTGAGGGTCAGCTGGTTTCCTGGTCCTTGAGAGGAAGTGATGACAAATAGTCTGCACAAACAGCTGGCTGACATATTTGAAGCAAATATATTGCTTCAAATTGGTGCGTCATCACTTTGTGACATTTGCAGATACTGGACAGGTTGCGGTAAAGTATGCAGAGACAGAACAGATCACTCCACCTCTGTGAACAGTATTTTCATCAGTAGCAGTGACATTTGAGGACAGCACAAAACTGTTCTGATGAAATATGCACCCATTGTGTTTAATTCTTTAGTGCTCAAGTTGATTGACATAATTTAAGTGTAACATTCTATTTTTGTTTACCAAAAGTTTTTATATATTTTTCTATAGCTTTAAATATTACTTATTGTACGGCATTGTACTAAAAGACTAGGAGTTTAAAGCAAACCACTCCTTAAGTTCACAGTAAACATTTTGACCAGTGTTTGATTTGGTTCGTAGCCTTCTTAAATAAGACTGCCAAATACCACAAAAAGGTATACAAATATAGCAGGCCTGGAAGTTACTCTGACTAAAGAACTTTGATAAATGTCTATATGTCTCTGACCATTACAGAGACACATATGAGCTTTGGAGCGAGTTGATAATTCAACAGACAAAGTCAATTATTTAAATTGAGGCAATTAGAGGTGGTGAGGAACTGAGTGCTTTAACCTAACATCAAAAATACTCGCATCTCATCTGTGCTGGCCTTGCTGTATATATAAAACTGGGATATAAAACAATAACAGGATCTTTTGTGACAGACGTTTATTCAAAAATAGGTCTGAGAATTTTTATAACTTCACTGAACTCCAATCAAGAACCGCACAGCATTCTGGGGCATATAGTTTAGTGAAAGCCTTAACTTTCACTTAACTATATGTTAAGTGAAACATATAGTTTCACTTACAGCTACTACAGCGTCTAAAAAGAACTGTAGTGGCTGTGGGTGATTTGCTACTGGGGAAAGATTCTACTGTTCTTGTCTTTGTCTTGATGAACTTTTTTTATCATCTTAGTATATGTTTTTAGAACAGTAAAGTGGCCCAGAAGTTGAGCTGGGCCACTCAACTTCTCATGGCCCAGCTAAGAAGGGTTGGTGCCATCAACTAACTCACTCACTCTTTGGTTACCTAGCAACAACTTATTGTGCAAAATGCATACTAGCAGTTTCACGTTGCCCTCAACATATTCAGGAAATCTTCGCTTTTCGGACATCTGTGTGTACTCCAGACGGACCAGTTGGACTCAAAGCATCCGACGGACACATCTGCACAGAGGTTAATTTTATAATTTTCATGACAGCAAATGCATTCTCAGTGACACACTGATTTGCACAAAGATACTGCTCAGCAGGAAACAGTGTTCACATCGAACTGTTGTCTATGGATCGCTAAGCTGAAAATGTTGAAAGTCATTGCAACCAGTGAATGAGTAGTGTGGCTGCCACTCTGTGCTGCACTGGCATTTGTTCAGTGGCTGCCTTGGTCAAGAAGAAACGGGGCTGGGCATTCACCTAGATTATTAAACTTAGTACGATTATGGGAAATGAAGAAAGGTGTACACAGTATTTTGGATATTTAAAACAAAAAACAAATCAACAATTTTAGATATCAACTGATATGAAATATTTGCACTGTGATACATTTTTCAGCCACATCGACTAGTCCTAGTCTTTAGTTATCTCTGCTATGGAATAAAACTCAGAAAACATCTTCTATACTTCAGCACCCAGAGGTCAGTGCAGCACATAAAATGTAACCTTGGTAACCCCAAAATATTAATACAAAAACTGCAGGTAAGATATGCATCACACTGTATGTTACCACATACAGTGTTAGAGAGGCAACAGCAAAGGCACAAACGAGGCCTCATTTTCATGCTGACCTTGTTTTTACCATGGCAACAACAGCTACTTAAGACTTACAAACCTATAAGAAGTTTCTGCCAAAGGTACCTCATGTCCCCTTAAGCATACTATGCATTATTGACAACCATGTCTGGTGGTGCTAGCCATATATTCTGGATATTAAAGGGTGCACTTTACAACAATACAGCTTAAAAGTTCAAACAAGCAGCATAGTGTTCAGAAGTCAACAAGCATGCCTTTATGTCTACTGTTTAGAACAATTTAATGTCATTCTGTTTGCCTGGCCTTTATGTTGCTTTTTAAAAATGTGATATGAATAACTACAAGAAACAATTTCTCTGTTTTGTTTTTAAATATATCTCCACAGGTTACACCATACACTTCCTGCATCATGCAAAACCCCCTCTCTGCTGTAGACATCTTCCAACTATCCTCTAATTCCAATGCCAGGTATAAGTTCCTATGTCCTACTAAAAATAAATAGCTATGACCTTTAAAAAGTGCATAGTTCCCAATGATGTGAAAATATGTTGAGTGACTTGCTGTTATGAATAGTTATTGACTGCGCCAATGTCTTTGTGCTGCTGCCCTCTAGTGCATTGTCTGAGCAACTGTGACTCTGCAGTTGCTAAGCAAAGTTTAGATGATGACCATGAAAAACAAATTCATCCAACAGCCACTTTGTTTGATTTCTGACCGCAGGCAACACCAAATCTTTGGTGTTGTTTGAATTATTTTATTGAAATGTCAAGACTGAATTATGAAGAAATTCCCTGAATAAAAAAAGTGATGTGTTCATTCATTGAAAATGAATAAACATAGGGTTGCTTGTTGAATGATAGCTGCCTTCAGTTGTGCACAAGGCTGTCAACTCACTGGTTATTTCTTAAAACATTAGAATAAATTGCTTAACTACATTGTTTTCTTCAGCTAAATTATGTTGCCAAAAGCAGAGCAAAAGTAATTGATTTAGAAGTATTTTTAAAGAACAAAAGCACTCCAGGACAAGTAGAATAACAGGACACACAAATTAAAACACTAAACATAAACAGTTGCACAGGAACAGGAAATCACAGTGAGCAAGCAATCTTAGGTTTGAGTTTGGATTTGAACAGAGTATCAATATTGTTTGGAGGAAGAGAATTCCAGAATTTGGGAGCAGAGCTTTCTCCCGCTCTGCTCCCGAGTCGAGCAGAAGGAAGAGTAAAATGCATAGAGAAGGGAGCTGAAAAGCTGTACAAATATGAATGAGATCTGAAAAGTAGAGAGGAGCAAGGTTATGATGAATAACCTTGAATGCATACAGGAAATTTTTTGAAATGTATTCTGAATTTGACAAAGAGCCAGTTTAACTGTAAGACTGACATCATGTAGTGAAAAGAGGGAATTTTACTAATGATGCGTGCTTTTGAGGATAAATCCCTGACTTTTAATCTCGGGTGAGGGGAGAATGTAGAACTATCAAGTGAAAGGTAGAAACTGACAGCTTTGGATATTACAGATTTGATTCTGACAAGAAGGATCTCAGTTTTGTTGCTATTCACTTAAGGAAGTTGGAGAAGAACCAAGATTGTATTTCAGATAAGCAGGATGTTGAGGAAGAGAGTGGGAGTGTGGCATTTGGCGTACATGAAAGAGGGAGCTGGTATCTACCACAATGGGAGATATTTCTATTCTAATGTTGTCTGGAAGCTCAACATTTATTTGCCAAAAGGAAGAATGATAAAGACTAGAGCCCTGGGGCCACACCTGTTGGGACAGGGGAAGGATGGGAACAAAATAATTTCAGTTGAATGGAGTGCAGCCAGAGGTAGGAATAAAACTAGTCAAGAAGCATGCCAGCAATGCCAATTGAAGATAATCTGTGGAGAAGGATGGAGTGAGAAATTGTATCCAAGGTTACACTCACATCCAGGATGATAATAGAAAGTAGACCACAGCTACCAGCAGGAGATTGTTGATTTTTATGGGGGCAGTTTCAGTATGGGAGTCAGAAAACAGACTTGAAATGTTCATAAATGTGAGTGTATGTACTGTGGGTAAGTTAAAGCCAAGGCTTCCCCTGTGCATTACAGGCCTTGTGTGCTGACAGGCTTGTAATGCAAGTCAAAAAAATATCTTTTTAACATAAATTTGCAGAATGCATGAGTAGTGGCATATTGGCATCACAGGAGAAAGGTTCCAGTGAGCATATTTTCTTTAGGGATCATCTTTGCAGGAAACATTGATGTTCTTTTTGGAGAAGTTTGTCAAGTTAGAAAATGTTTCCCTTAACAGAGGGTTTCATGTTTTCTCCTATTTCTGCCATGAAAGTCATAAAATTGAGAATGCCTTTTAAAATTTGTTGAAGGTGGCAGTCAGTCATGTGCTGATGTCAATCAGGAAGTGAAGGACAGACTGAACAGAGAAGTCAGTAATAAGTGTTAGTGGAAAAGAAACCTGTCAAACTGCACAGATTGCTGACAGCAAGCACAGGAAAATGAAAAAGTTTAAGATTGGAGACTTGCAATTTGCCTAATCCAAACTAACTGACGTGCAGTCAATTTAAAGGATTTAATGGTGATTTCTCTAATTTTCATATATTAAGTCTGTGCAAACAGAGTGGTCATTTTGTGCTAAGTGGGCAATGATCTTATCTACACTGGGCACCCTAACAAAATCTGTGTGGGGCCCCATTCAGTCATGGTCTGGCCCTGGCTAAACATACAGAGTACTAACACACAGCAAGTGTGTTGATGCGTTGCTTCATCCCATTGTATGTGTCAATGGAACAGCAATGGATTCAGATTCACAGATATGTTCGAAAACAACATTACACAAGTATGTATTCCATGCTGTGCGTCATAATTGCGTTTAAACGCGGTGCAACTGCAAGACTAAATAAATATGTGATTTATGCATATGGACGCTGATTAGGGTCAGAAATTAGCTCAGTTGAGTAATGAACGGGAAGGTGAGTTTTAATGTTTGGCCTTATCAGTTAATTAAATAAAATGGCTTCGTTCGGTTACATTGTCTTATGTTGCACCTTCCCGCACCCCATCCATCTTTCCATCTGTTTTCTCCACATAGCTTTCTAATGAAACAAACACTCAAATAAATATCAGTGGGGAAAAAAAAACACTGATCACGCCATGGTATTTGTTGATTGATCCGCGAGTAATCAGCGTCGGGATGTGAAATGCTTTGGCTGTTTTTGCGTCTTACCAGAGAGCGAGAGCAGCAGCAGCAGCGCGCTCACCAGCTGAACGCCAGACCTCATCTCCTGCTCGGGCGAAGACATTTTATTATCCTTCCCCTTAAAGTCCTGTTATGTGATTAGAAAAATTACAACTAAATATACCCCCCAAGATTGATCTTGGTATGCGCGTTTAAATGCTAAAAAAACCCAAAAAAACTAATTTATTTTTCGAGGCAGAACATGGCTGGCAGTGTCTGTAGCCTTGTAACGGTTGGTCTTATGGTTGTCGGTCCGTTACCTGATGGAGAGCAGAAGCGAGAGCAAATGTTAAGATGGAGAATGTCTCCTCCTCCTGGAGGTTGGAAATACATATTTTGAGAAATTGGTTGAGTGCTTCTACACCACACAACTCAAAATATGAAAATAAGTCATGGTTTTATAATCTTATGTTTTTCCCTTGACTTTTGTGGAACTTGGTGTGGCAGAATATATCTGCTCTTTAAGCAGAAATTTAAATTATTTGAATTATTATTGAATTAAAAAATGTCACATAATAGTAATATTTTTGCCTCTTAACAGCATAGTGCTACTGGCTGCCTTACAAATTTTGAATAGATATGCTTAATAAAACTAAATATTTTTCTGAGGGATTTTTTGTGTCAAACATAGTGAGTTTTCACATTTCACAATACAGAAGAAGAGCGTAGCTAAATGGCACACATCTATGGGTATGTTTACAAATATACACAGATGTTCTCCAATTCAAATTAAATGTTATGAATTAACATATCAGAAGCATAAAATCAATGGCATTATAAAAATTTCAAAATATCATTTTCAGATCATGTCGTTTTCAGATTATCAGAGTTCAGCAAAGTAATAGAGTTGAAGAGGTGCATAGACTGGGAAAAAATACATCCAGAAAAAAAGGTTGTAAACAACAATAGCAAGGATGTTTAGCATTGTGCCTCTTTTGGCAGCAACACGCTGCTGAGCAGAAGCAGTCTGACATGCCGTGAAACACAAAATTAAACAGAGCCCATCCCCAACCTTTAATCCTTACCATATTTCCTGGATGACAAACAGAAGTATAAAATTTTATTTTGTGGTGTAGCCATATGTGGTTTCATGTGGTACATGCCTTCCCTACTTCATTAACCACTGCAGACTGCATCAGCTCACTCAGCTGTTATTCTTTGCAGTGTGTGCAAAACTGTGGTCAGATGGAACTCACAAAATTCATGTTTCTGTGGCAAAGTCATTGCATTTAATTAACAGCACTAAACAGGCTTTTAAATTCACAAGGAGTTGAGTATGATTTGGGAATAGTGGTAAAGACTTTGGTCAGTGCAGAAAAATAAAATATTCAAAGATATGCTTGAGTTCAAAAACTAGAGTTATGCTGATGCCATGTTTTTAACAGTGCAAGCCTGACACTGTCTGGTCCACTTAGTGTATGTGTGTATATATATATATATGAATATATATGCCTCTTGCCCGGATCCCACTAAGGGACAAGGCAGTATAGAAAATGGATGGATGGATATTTATATATATCTTATGCAAGATTAAATTTTTCTGATACTATTATCCAAATGTAGATGCTTTGTATAGATGCAATGAGAAGCAATGAGAATGCATTTCCGCCTCAGAGTTTAACAGGTCTATCCTGTGCTTCTTATTGGCTTTGGACCAAATATAATAGCTAAGAGAAAGAAAGTAGTAAATGGAATTAGGCTTAAAAGTTGAGCCTATTAAGCCATTAGCAGCAGAGTGGTCTGTGGTCTGGTTGCTCTTCTGCTTTCATCTCACCACTGATCGCTATAAAATAATGCTTTCAAGCCTTCTTCATAGAGATTATAGCCATAAGTGGAGACCATCTAAACAATCTATAAACTATGAGCACTTTAAGAGCCATTGTGATTCAGCAGATGTTGTGACTGGCTCTCATACATACATTGTGTTTCATTAATCCTTTCTGTTTTTTGTTAGCATTATGTCGGCTAGTTAGAAAGCATGAATATAAGTCTCCTGATTCTGCTAAAGTTAACTATGAATTAACAAAGAAATGGGAGTTTCTCATCTTTACTGTCCCACAGTGGGGAAATGCAGGTGTAAAAGCAGCAAAGTGCCACGTGGCATGTACGCTTACACAAAGACAAACATATTACAAACTAATACAAAATCAATAATTATCTGCTGTAAAGAAAGGGAACAATTATAACATAAAATACTATGTGGTTGTGAAAAATATAATACTGTGATCCAAGGAATGTGCAACTGACTAGGATATATTTGAAAAAAAAAATTACAAAATGTGCATGTGTAATTGTACATTGAAGACAATAGATTATAATTTTCTTTTACCATATATGAAAATAAAAAATAACTGTGCAAGCAAAAGATGTGCAAATACCAGCAGAAATGTTATTTGAAATGAGTAAAACTGTACAAATTCCTGCAGGCATGTAAGCACATATCGAGTTCATTCGGAGCAGTAATGGTTACAGAGTCTAATAGCTGCTGGGAGGAATGATTTCCTATGTATGCATTAAGGATGCAGCAGTCTAGTACTGAAAGAGCTTTCCAGTTCAGCAACAGCTTCATGGCTGGGAGACATTGTCCATAAGTGATGTTAATTTAGCCAGAGTCTTCCTGCACTAGGTCAAATGTGCACCTGGCACAGAGCTGGCCTTCCTGATGAGCTCATCTCACATGTAGATAAGCTGCTGCTCCAAAAGTCTACACCAAAGAATATGGCTGATGCCACCCCAAAATGAATGAAGGTCTTTGGCTTCGTCCTGCACCCCAAAAGACCTCAGCCTCACTCTGGGGAGCTCCCATGCTGCTGCCCAGCCTGTCTATGCCATTTGATGCAGGTCTCCCTTTACCTGTCAGCTAAGCTGTCAAATACTGGACATGATAACTACAAAGTTTCAATGCTATGAACCCTCCAGAATAGAAAGGCCTTACTTATAGTTCTTAAAGTTGGATCTTTATAATCTCCAAGATATTTGCAACCTTTGGACTGAAAAGACAAAAGGAACACAAACATCCCAAAAGCCTTTTGGTTGTGTTTGTCCTGTTTCATCTGGAGGGGGGATTTTTTTTTTTTTTTTACATGGACACATATTTGGTGGGATTGCTCTTTTCCTTAGTAAACAAAACTGTTATTTCAAAAGCTTACTTTTTGTGTACTTAGGTTATCTTGGATTTTAAAAAATAGCTTGATCTGTAAAGGGAGAAATAATTTTTTCACAGCACCATACAAGACACAATTGACATTACCTACATACAAAAATATACACACAGTTCTCAGTAAAACCAGGAGAGGGCGCTGTGACTCCATGGTAAGTCACTTGTGTTAACTGACATAATTTACTCAGAAGGAGTTAAGCTAGTGTTCAAACCAAAGTTGCTCAACAAGCTTTTAGAGGAGCATCCTCTTTGCCATAATTTTGGCAGGCAGACTAACTATTTCACTTAAGAGTGTATGTATGCATTGTATACATTGCACACACAGGCACATACATATATATATACGTATAGAGAGAGACATATAAGCATTTCCTTTTCTCTGTCATATCAAGACACTCTTGCATATGGAAGTGCAGTCATAGTAGTATTTGTGGCCCTTCACAGGTATTGAATGCCACTCTGAGAAGACAACCCCCAACGAGTTTGATAGCGCTTTTGATTGACAGCTTTGTTCCCCTGCCTTCCTTTCTCATCTCGTCTTCCACACACGTTCAACTTGTCCCTCGCTTCTAAAACCTAGGACTCTTTGATCACTCTGCATGATTGTGCTGCACTGCAGAGCACCACTAAAGATGGCAGCAGGAGGCAAGGAGGTTCGAAAGAGATGGAAAGTGGAGGACAGACAGAAAATATTCCACCTCTTTGTTTTTCTTTTTGTGGCATCTTGCCTTCAGGGAGCCTGGTTCTTTGAGGGAAATTCAAGAGCTTAGCAGGGGTATGTGTGTAACCGAATGTGTGGTTGTGTGCGTGTTGGGGTGCGTGTGTGTGTGCTCTTGCATGCATGTGGAGAACCCGGGAGAGCACGACAACCTCTCTCTTGTTGACTTCTAAAAGTCCTCCAGTGGCCTGAGACATGACGCTGATCCACATCCTCCAGCAGCCCAAAGGATATGAGGACAAAAGCACAGAGAAAAAAGGAAAAAAGAAAAGGAAACAGAGGAAGCGAAAGAACTAAAGACAGCTGTGAAGGGAAAAGAAATGAGAAACATATAAGGAAGAATTCATTAGAGCTAAATAAAGAATACAAGTGAGACCCGGTGCAAGAGGAAGAAATGAAGACAAATGAGAACAGAGGTTCAGGGGATAAAGCAGAGGCAGAAGAATGATGAAAGGAGCGATCTTCAATAGGATAACAAGGAGACATGTCATTCATCTATCAAGGTGACAAGAAGTACAGCTGCCAACTTCATTCACCCAAAATACCACTGGTGATTTATTTACTCTGTGTCCTCTTGAGTTCAAACAGAGGTTAAGTGCAAAGTTTGATGTGGCTACAGGTAAGGCTGCAGAGACCAACATCGAAATGAATTCTTTATACATTCAGAAACACAGTGGGGCCTGTTAATGCTGCCTCAACCTTTTTGACCACAACAGAACACACTGATGATGCCAAGATAAGAAGGCAGCGTGCAGTGCAGCAGTGTCGGCTTTGCATATTCACAAACATGCACAACGATGGTGGCCTATTTCACCATCTGCTAAACAGAGCGCTGCAACAGACAGAAATAGTGATACGAAGAGAATGTAGGAGGAATGTAGGAGGGAGATCATCTTGTCCTTTTTTTGGGTAAAGTGGTGAATAATGGTTCATAACAAGTGTGGATGCATGTTACATTGCATACATATTCCCTTTTTATTTTCACTTAGCAATGCTGGATGTAGAAAGGACTACATTATATGAAAAGCCATGTTTAATATACTCAGTTAATTTGCGTACTTCTACACATTTTTAACCAAGAATGAGTAAAGCAGCGAAGAGGCAAGCAACTCGTTTACGTTTTGCGATTTTAGACATGCTCAAACTGTCATTCAAATCTGTCTTTCACTCATTATGATGAAATGGATCTGGCCTACGAAAAAATTACATTTAGTTCTTCATTCATTATGATGATGAACTAAATGTAATTTTTTCGTAGGCCAGATCCATTTCAGTCAAACTATTTTTATAAGTTTTTGCCTCAGCAAGCTGTGCAGCTACAAATCTTTTGAAGTTACAACCTATTTTTGTCTGCTTGTGTAACCCACATTAAATGGGGATGCCTCTTTAAGAAACAGAAGGTTAGGGAAGCTCGGTAGTCTGCTTAGCCAATAGGAAGTTAAGATTCCATTGTGTTTAAACCAATCAGATGCAGACTGTCTTCCCCGTGTCTGCAGTATTGTTGTGTGCGCGTGAGATCCGCCATGAGACTGTTAAGCAGCGTAAGAGTCTGTGTTGTTTAAGACGGAAAAAATACTAGAAACGAACTTGAAACAAACCCTTTTGCAGATAAAATTGCAGTTTATCATCCGACTTTTAAGCTGGAAGTCGTTAAGTGAGTAAATAGCTTGAACTTCAGTTTTTCTTCCGAGCACTGTTAGAGCTACCTCGTTAGCGTCATTAGCTCTTATTGGCTATTGGTTTCCTGGAAGTTCATCTCGTTCTCCTTTTAGCTGAAGGTAAAGCCTAAAATATAATTTATTCTTACTTTACTCACGACGATGGTTCATATCATTGCAGTTAAAGCATTAAAAATATTCCTTCTTCCTTTATCTAGTGCTTCACGTCCGGATTGAGAGCCGCCATGTTGTTGCCCCAAAAGTGTCTCATTGAGCTCGGTGGGGATATAGAGCTTTGGAACCTACACTGCGCGTCACGTTTATGTCACTCGGCGCCGTCTTTTGAGGGTAAAACAAAATTTTTCCAGTGTTTCTATTGTGTTACTGCTGTATCCTCCTCTTCCATAATGCTGAAAAGCAGTTTGAAACAATGTGGGCTACATCGCGAAAAGCTTCTCCCAGAAGGCTAGCAATGCTACATGGGAAAAATAGCTAATATTGGACATATCGATCCGTTTGAGATAAAAAGTGGGAGCAGAAACCCTGATCATTTACCTCATTTGACATTCCCAGACATATTTGCAAACCTGGTCTGCGGTGTCAGTTCAAGGATTATAATTAAATGGAGGCATATGTCCAGTTACGAATGGCTGGGTTCATGATTTGGACATTTTTACCCCCCCAACCCTCTGACCCCGGATTGCAAATACGTTGTGGTTCGAACAAAGGTAAGTTCTGAGCTGCTTCATACATTATTTTACAATCAATCACAATTTTACAGAGCCCCTAAGGGAACATGGAGAGAGAGAGAAAAAAAGAAATCCCGGCTTATTTTCTTAAGATCCCGAGAAACTAAATCAAGATCCCAACTTAGAGATACCTTGAAATGAAAGAAAAAGTCGGGATCTGGAGAAAGTAAGCCGCAATCTCTTTATTTTTCTCTCCATATCCCCTTAGGGGCTCCGTATAAACTGAACATGAGTACACCCAGCAAAATCATAGCAAAAATGACGACATAACGGCAACAAAGCGAATTTAGACACTCACCAGAATGGAAATGTCTGGAGCAAAGTGTTAGGTATCTGGGGGAGAATGTAACGTCAGGACGCCACAGCGCTGATACCCAAGCCATTTGTCTCCGATACGTTAGCTCCGATACGTTATCTCTGATACGTTAGCCCCCTCGCATTGTTTCCAGGCAGAAAAACAGTCAAATCAAAGTCCTTTTTCCATCTTTTTACCGTTGTGGTCGTGTGACCGGACATTGCACCCAGTAACACATCAAGTCAGCACCATTGCTAAATTATTTTTAAGTAACCAAGATTCAAAATATCTGAGACAGTCGCTTTTGCCGGTTATGTTTATGTTTATAGCCTCACAAAATGGCGCTGATATCCCTCCGTCTACAAGAGTGACGTCACGTTCCAAAGCTCTATTCTGTGCCTTTCATTTTGGTTTTTGTTCTGCTTGTCACATTTTTGTTGAATAATAGTGATTATTTGAATTACTTAATTATTAAAATGTAAACTTTTACTGATTTTGGGTCAAATTTAATGTTGAACATTGTGTGTGAAAAATGCTTTTGCACTTTACAAGAAAGTTTGAGCAATTTAATGATAAATTGATGTCAAATATGATGTCTACAGAAACATGGTTTAAGGATTAAAGCTAGAACAGCCTTATAAAAATTGTATTATTTTTGTTGGTCCTGTCTGTTGACAGGTCAGGGTTATTTTGGAATACTGGATTGTTTCTGAGGTATAATACATATGAGAGATAAGTCCTCCTGTGACTTTGGTGGCGAGCTTTCCCACCTGGACTTAGAAAGAACCAGATTCCTTCTTTTCCATTTGGAGTCCTGCTGCACCCTGTGGTGTGGTATCACTCATATCTTCACACACAGTTGGTTATGCGTCAGACGACTGACTGACATTTTTCACTTTTATTGTTTCATTCTGGAATTTTGGACAGTACTCTTTTGGACAAGTTTTATTTCGGATATTATAACAAACTGCTGTGTAGGAAATTCTCCTCGTGGTTCAGGTTCAACTCAACGGCGTTGAGTTGAACCTGAATTTGATTAATCTGTTGTCTATTACAATTTACAATTCAGATTACCAGGGTGCACCCAAAAGATTTAAAACTGAGAATTAGTACTTGAGAAAGTATTTCTATTATTGTATGTATTTTATTGTGCGTAATTTTATTTTCATAATTATGTGCCTTGTACAACTGTTTCAGTTTTATGGTTTATGCCACTAAAGCCAGTTGTTCTTTAAATGCATTTAACTGCCTTTGTGTGTCATTTAAACAAACCATTGTGCTCCTACAGCCAAACCTATTGGCCTATTAATCTTAAAATATCTATAATACTCTTCTCTACTGTGTTACACTTGCTTGACTTGCAAAATTGTGATGTAGGTCAATGTGTATTATTTTGTTCATCTTGCAAATCTGTGCTTTTTAGAGATGTACCAATTATTTGACACAAGATCTGAATGTGTTTAGGGACATATGCTTTGATATATTAATTGGAATAATCTTGCAATTTCTTCATTTTTATTTCTATTCAAACTAATGAGACAATGCCTGCGAACTAGTTAGGCAGTTAGTTTGAGCTGGGGTGCTGATAGTCACTTTATCTTTTACTCAAACACTTTGCTGAATATATTAAGCAAACCCTAATAATTAGGATCTATATGAGCTGCAAAGCATCCTACTGTTCTCTAAATTGCATGGCCTGCATCCTGCATGCCTCTAAAACTGACAGCTTCAGTTTGGTTCTCTTCAGCCCCTCGGCCCCCCCAGCCCACCTCTTGGGCTCTGAGGTGAGAGACGCCTCCCTCACATTATGAAAAGCACAAGTCAAGTTTACAGAGAAGAGATAAGTTCACCACTCCAGTGCACGTTAAGCACCATGGCAATGGGGTGATGAGATGAGAGCTTAGATGTCAAAGAAACTCAGATTTCTACTTTATTGCGCAATGGTGAGGCGTTTAAACATTTACACAAGTTTGTTGACTGAATTACCTTTACCAGTGAAAAAGGAGCACATTTTTCTCATGAGTCAGTCCTTGGAAAAAAAATTGTCACAGACTCATAATCAGAAATTGTGGGTCAGAAAAAGTGTTATCCAGGAAAAGTCTTTGTGTGTTCAGTGTTAGTGAAATTAGTGTTAATATGTAGTTTTATTTTTATATGGGATAGTTTGGCAAGAGGTTATTTACTGTGTATAACATTAGCTGTAGATTAGATTAGATTTCTATTAAATAAATTAAAAGAAGAGCAAATCTGTCGGGGAAAGAGTCAGCGATTCATTTACATCTGAAACACAAGGGACACTAGTTTGAAGATAGCAACACATTTTGAAAAAGTATAAAAGGTGAAGGAAAAAGATAGATCGGTTTGGATAATTTTTTTTCCTATAATTAAAGCATTATTTCCAAACTCTTTATCAACTCCTTTAAGTTATTTCTGTCTCACTTTGAAATTGTTCTGATAATTTAACACATGTAAGCATGAAAAAAGAAAGAACAAAGGATATCTGCAAGAGGGTAACTAGTTTTCCACAGCACTTTATTAAGTAGCCTGTATATTTATGCTCTCTCACAAAAAACCTGCAATAACTGAAAACATGCACATGTAGTCACTTTCAAATGCACAAAATGTCTGCATGTTTTGTGGAAAGATTTGCAAATGAAGCAAGCATCCTCTTTGAAAAACTCTGCATCTATCAATGGAGTCACAGCAGGAGTTGCCTGGCACTTGCCTCTTCATGTCTTTATTCGCTTTCCTCATCAGTCTTTTCTTCTTCTCCAAGTTTTTTTTCCCCCAATAAAACTCAAAGTGAAAGGATTTTAGAGGCTAACATCCATAGCTTTGTTTGGAGATGAGTCGAGCAGAAGAAAAGACGACTCGGCTGTGTTTGTGAGCGAGTTTGAGTGTGCTGTGGCTCTTTGTTGACGGTTGATGCAGAGTTAATGTGATAATGACAAGCAGAGATGCAATTTATTTCCTGGGGTTCTGTGGTATTCAGCCACTTTGTGAGGTTAAAAGGTCCACAGCAAAGCAACTTCAGCAAACGCCACCATCAGCATTTTTAACTTCCAGCTAAAAACACTTCAGCAAATTGCAGCACTTACTGCATCTATGGATGTCAGATTCCTCTGTCTAAACC
Source organism: Phalloptychus januarius (assembly GCA_902982915.1). Lineage (NCBI taxonomy): Eukaryota > Metazoa > Chordata > Actinopteri > Cyprinodontiformes > Poeciliidae > Phalloptychus > Phalloptychus januarius. Next base: position 30,363,104 of record CADWAE010000133.1, read on the forward strand.
TGTCTATTGATATTTACTTAACATACCTGCTTTTTTCTGAAAACACAGACGCATCTAATTTCAGGATCAAGCATTCACTGCCAGTAGGAGTCCCATTCAGCTGTGACAGAAGAAAAATAAGACGGGTAGTTTCTTATCAGTGCTAGCCGGAGTCAGCCACAGCAGGTGAAAGGAATTGAAAAAAACCTTATAGTAAATACTTTTTTCTCTGCCACTTCACACTTGTTTCTGCCACATTCAAAACAAAGATTGCTTCCTACAATCTCAGATATGATTAGTCTTTTTTGCCTCAAAGCTACATGGAGCCAACAGTCTGACACGGGGCTAGAGTATTTGGCTCCATCTGTGCCTCTGACACTTGTGTCACAAAACACAAGATTAATAGAGTTTTAATTTATAAAGCAGCGGCTGCACAGTGGTGCAGTTGGTAGCACTGTTGCCCTGGAGCAAGAAGGACTCAAACCCTGAGATCTTTCTGTGCATGTATGGTTTCTCTCTGGCTTCCTCCCACAGTTTATAATTTCTCCTCAGGTGTCAATGTGTGTGTGCATGGTTGTTTGTCCTGCTTGTCTCTGAGTTGCCATGCTACGGACTGGCGACCAGGTTGTACCCCGCCTCTTGCCCATTTACCGCTGGAAGGATAAGCGTGTTAGATAATGGATGTATATAAAGCAGCATCATGGAAGGAGGCATGGAGCAATGGCCAACGTCTGACTAATGTGTTCAGAAGAACTTAAATGCTTGCTAGCATCTTAGACAAAAGTCTATGTTCTCATTTACCAGTACCAGTATCAATATATAGATATATTTACATAGGGTTAGATTCTCTCAATTTTTGCCTTTCAAGTTAATCAAAATATATTTCCCCACAAAAATATATTTCTTGTATATTTATGTAAAAAAAATTTAATTGCATATGAAATGTGAAAAAAATTAATTCCAACAAGTTAAAAAATATTATGTCAATTTGTGCTTTTTGGCTTTTTCGTAAAATGTATTTACTTGACTTTCCCTATGAAATTTAAGTAGATCTTGGTGAATAATTACAATAAATCCTAAATGCAAAACATGATGTAAACTTAAAAAAAATATCTAAACCTGGATTATGTAAAGGACTGACATTCACTCATGTCTAAATGAGATGTACAAGTAGCTTTAGCATTTGAATAAGGTCTCTTGCTTAGTGGGTTACGGTTTGTGAAACATCATATTGACATTAATGATTTCTGTTACTTATTCAAGTGTGGCAGAAAGATCGGTGAGGCGGTATCACGTCTCTAATTAAATAGCTGAATAGAATTGAACCATTAATAATTTTTTGTTTACTTCTGTACATGCAGGATGTGTAGTGTAAATCTAAGTGACAGCATTGTTTGGCTGTTTATAACTGCTTTTATCTATAAGTGGGTCTCTCATCCCCTGATGACACTATTTTACCTTAGTTTACATTTTTCTGCAAAAGCTTTTATTTTCAAATTTTGCATTTACAGTTTAAAGTGCTGAAAGAAACAATTCATCACATGCAGAGGCAGTTTCTGACATGGGCAGCAGCCCAGGGCAGCATCTCGCCAGGGAGTGCCATGAGACAATATAACTTTAACTCACTTTTAGGCATTCTGCTCCCTGGTACATAATCGACCTCCACTAAATGAAATCCTGTTGGCATCAACTGGAAAGACTTTGCAAGAAGTTCGCCAACTACCTTACTCAGTACAAAGATGTTCCTAACTCCACCTATTACCTAAACCTCATGCACTCTGGCTGAAGATGAAGGAGGAAGAAATCAGATGGCAGTAGAGGGCAAAGATGTCTGTATTTTGAAGCAGTGAAAAAAATGCTCTGTCAATCTATTTTTACCTATCAATTATTAAAATTATAATGACATTTAATTGCATTTCAATTTCATTCTGTTTTATATTCAACAAGCTGAAAAGATAATCCACAACACTTCATTTCACGTTTCGTCTACAGTCACAAAGGTTTGAAAGGATAACCTTTTATCAACTAAAGTGATCAGAAGTCGGCAAGACTGTCTGAACGATACCTGATCATACAAACACTTCCCTCAGAGGGAGAATAATCCCGCATCCCTGGTTCAGCTGCGCTAGCCACGCTCCAAAGCCTCTTGTCCAAAACTCATCAACGCATTGCTGTCAGCTCTCAGGTAGCCTCCAGATCAAAGATGATACTCTGATGGATTCTTTTTTGCTTATATTGATTGGTTTAGTGACCTCCTTGCATAAAGTTTAAACTGCCTGCATGTCTAAACCAAGTGTGTAATGTGCTAAATTGATGCATGGCTATTAGATTTCTCCACCACAGTTTTAAAAAACCCGTCAAAGATGGAAGATTGTGTAAGCGTGCTACGTATGTCAGCTGAGTTCATCTGCAGTCACTGGTCAGCTTCATCCAACCTCCAGTTTGAAAACATTAATGATGGGTAAAGCATTGCTGTTATTGACACATAAGCTCTAAAAGCATTCCAAAGTTTTCAAAGGTCAAAAGGATCTACAGCATGTGAGTGCTTCAAGAAGATGAAGAAAAGGTTGGATGCTCTGCACCGTAGCACAAGCAAAGCATGAACACCTGAAGAGACAACATCCAGAGGTTAATGAAAAGCTGACGGGAACAATAAAATCCCAGCAAGTTATTTTAAGCTGCAGAATGCACTCTATGAAGTCAGGCACATTGGCTTTCTGCAACAACTTTCTCTGTTTAAAAAAGTGTTCAAAATTAGAATTTTGGTATAAGTTTGATGGGTTAAAGTGTCTGTTTATGTCCATGTGTGAAGATCTAACAAAATATGAAGAACATTTTACTTTAATTGTGCAAAAATGTCTTAAATATTTCATTGAATAAAACCCAAACAAAATATATTCAGAAGTTTTGGAGTATGCTGTACATAATATGGAAAGCACTAAGAAAAGAACATCTTGTGCTTTGGAGGGAATTTATTGTTTCAGCAAGTCTAAGGAAGACCCTTTCTCAGCGTGGGCTGTGGAATGACCTCTCACATTCTGACAGACTGAATTGTAAAACTACTGAGCACTCCCTTGGCCATATACACATATCACAAGAACAACCTTCTTCTCAGGATTTGCAGGTCTCAGAACTAGTCTCCTGTGGTTATATCTCATGTCCATTTCCTAAAGAAACATAAATAAGAAATCCAGATGGGCAAACTATTGATGAACCCTAGTGAAGCCTTGCTTGGATGGCATCATAGTGCCATCTGAGGTGCAGCAGTAAGTCGAGACCAGAGACAGTGTTGTAATAGACTCAATAACTTTTCTCAGTAATCACAAAAATAATCTGAACTGCTACTGAAAACTTGTGAACATGGCAGATGATCTTTGGCACTGATGGTTATCAGTGGTCAGGCAAGACACTGACCACTGATAACTATTTTTCAGAGGCCAGAGATCACTGCATAAAGCGGCGCAGAGCAGAGTTTAAGATATTTCTTAAAAATTGACATACCAGGCGTATTTTTTTTTTTAATTAATATTTTTAAAGATTCTGGTAGTATTAAAATATTTTGCTGCTGTTACCAGACTATTTTAGCTTTGTTTATCTCCACAACTTTGCAAAAGTAAATGTGTTGGAATCTTTGGCTTAAATGTTTATAAAACCCCTTTATCAAGATTGTTTTCTCATTTCATATATTAGTTCCTTATAACATGGTCCAGACATGATGGCCAGTGAGAAGGGAAATGCTCCAATTCTCCTGTGAGCAGTACTTCCCAACTGTGCTCCACTTGTCTTCTGCCTGCCAGTGTCTTCTGACAGCATGTTAATATCAGTCAGACAAGAGGTGCCAATCTTCTACCCCAAATTAAGGTTTATCACTTGAGTAGATGCTACATGTTCTTCTCTCCATTTCTCCATTCTTTCTGATTTTGTCTTAAAGGGACAAACTGTAAATGATGGGAAAAGTCAAGACATATTTCCCAATAATTATTCTTTCGCTAATGCATTTCTGCCTCACATTAAGACATTCAGGAAACAAACAATCTCAAAATAAATAAAGAAATTAGATTTTTTTTCTTCTCAGTAAAAGCAGCTTTTTGAAAACCATATGCATCTTCTTCACTTTGTAGTTTTCTCAAAGAAGGAATTTCCATATGGCAGATGATCTTTGGCAAGCGTATCTCAATACTGGAACCTTTTCATTTGGAATGTTTATGTGAACTGTATTTGACTGGGTGTGTTTGTGCATGTGTGAATTAGAAATAGCTGCAAAATAAAGTAATAGAGATGAGCAAATCAATCACAAAATATGCAGAGAAATGTTTTACTCTGAAACAAAGACTGAATAGCGCCCATTCAGTCAGTGTCTTCCTTTGACATTTCTTCCATGTTTTTTCTTCATTTCTGCTTGCCCTAATTAAAGCAATATACTATATTGTTATATTGTTTACACTGCACAATAAACGTGTCATAAGGACTGCTTGGGTTGGGTAATGTGTACAATGCATGTATAAGTTGATAAATTTGCTTAATTGAATCGAGTCGCTGCAGCAGATGCTCACACTTAGTTTAGATGACAGCAACAAAGATACCAAAGCTCACAGAGAGTAATAAAACAATTTAACAAAAAAGAACATGAGCGAGGAAAATGTGAATTTATCAGCCAATATCATCATTGCAGGATTAATTACGTGCCTTCCTTGCATTGCAAAGCATTAATACTTTATATCATAAAGTCTTAGCTTTACATGGGAGAACCATACAAATTGTGTGTTATAAAGTTCTTAAATGTTCTTAGAGCTGAAAGAAATTATGAAATGAAATTTTTTAATTAACTTGATGCTTGTTTTCATTCATATTTTTTCCTATATCGTCTTCTTTAAAGACAATATAGTCACAACCAAACAAATGTGTGACTTTACAGGACCCTTTCAGAAAATTGAGTATTTTTTCCCCAGGAACATGATTTATATGACTTGTACAGAGAAATCAGTTTGTTATAGGGCAATGGTAGGAAGTTTTTTTCCCCTCTGCTAATTAAATACTTAATCCAAAATAACTCCATTTACAAAGTTCACACTGCCCGCTTTCCTATGTTTTGGTTACTCTCTTTCTCTCCATGTTCATCTGTCTCCTTATTTCGCTCCATCCCTCTCAGGCTGCAGCAACTTTTTTTGTACTTCAAAGTCTGTCAAACTGAGCTGGAATTGCCATTTATTGGGTATTTTGTGTGTCTCTCGCTTCTACTTACTCACGCTCATGTTTATCCAACATTATCCCCCCTCTGCACAAGGCTGTCTTGTTTAGGATTCCATTTTGACTGACTAGATTTTTCCTGGCACCTCATAATAAAGGGAGGTTTGAGTTTGTTTACTCAATTTACCAACTTATCCATCAGACTCATACTGGATTAGCCTTTATTTTTGGGATGGATTTGCTTTTCTCCCATCAATCTCAGTCTTGCTCCATTCATGTCATATTCATGCACATCACTGTCACAATTTTCACATCTCCCCTCTGTTTATTGTTGGGTCTTCCATGTTTTTTTTTGTGGATCACAGATGGATCTGAGCCAAAGCTAAGAGTTACCCATTGCTGTTATATGACATTCTATGGGCTTTTAACTTCATATTTAAGTCGAAATGTGCATATTTTTCACTGTGTTTTTCTCTGGCTTCAAGACACTACTAAAATGTTTCAAAAATAGGTGCTATAGGATAATTTCAGAAACGCATCAAACCTTGCAATACCGGGAGGCCACATCACTCATGCCTGGTAAAGTAAGCGGTGAGGTGTGGAATTAGACTGAACACGGCTGCACTTACTGTGAATTATAATGGCACCACATGTAACATGTAAATAGGATTTATTTCCATAAGAAGACCATTAGGTTCAATGTTTTCATTTTAATAATCTCTTGTATAATCGCTTGCATTTTTAAATATGCAAATGCTTATATAATTTCTTCTGTTTATTTCAATTACTTTTTACTAATACTGAGAATATTCCATTTTTGCAATTAAGTGGCAAAAGGGCAATAAAGGGGAAGAAAAATCTTTCCAACATGATTCTCTAATGTATATGTCAAACTCAAGGCACATGTGCACTCAGTTATGTGCCTTGCCATAGGTTTTCATGTGGCCCTCTACACTCTAGACGGGAAAATAGAATTTTAAAGACTACAGTTGTGAAATTAAATATTTTATCGATCAAATCATAGCAGCTTTTTAATCTGTATGCTGCTGAATTACATCAATGTGACTTGACGTGAAATTTTTAATTTAAAGAAGTTCTGATCGAATGAAGACATAGCTATTAATTCATATTTTAACAGCTTGTTATTGGATAATTTTATCAACCAGTTCTTTCACAACCAGCTCTCTGTGGACATTTGTGATCTTGACATGGCCCAAAGTAAAAATTAGTTTGACACTTCTGTCTAATGCATCTGATAATGTTGCACACTCTATTTTGGCACCAACTGAGTCAAGCTAAAAATATATTTTTTGGACACAACAGTACAAGTGCAAATTGAGGTACAGATTCAAAAACCTGAAACAATTCAATGCTGAAAATGCACTCATCTGCTCAGGGTGAGCGCTCGCTGAGTTGCTTAAAATGACGATAACAATGACATTGATCTCAATAAAAGAAACATTGAGTAGATAGCTTTAAAGATGAGAGAAAAACAACATCAATTCTTAGGAAAATATTACACATTATAAAAAAGTGGAAAATGAAAATCCACACATCATCAAAATCAAAAAATAGAACTCAAAAACAGCACATGCAAGCACAGGCAACAAATTAAGAGTTTACCCACAAAGTAAAAGACTGGCAGAGTTTACCACAGCTGTTGCTGACAGGTCCTGCAAAAACATTCAGAACCAGAAGCGTTAAGAAATATATTTTTTTTCCCTTTCCAATTGTCATCCCCCAAACGATTCATGTCATTTTGTGTTTTGCAAATAAAATATATTTTTAAATTTGTTAACACAGCTCTACTTGTGATAAATTTTAATCAAAAATAAGCACACCCTTTGGGATTTTAAGCAACATTAAAAATTGCAGAGAGACTCGTAAACAGGTGCTGTTGAGCTAGATGAAAATTAAGTGATGCAGTTACACAATACTTAAAATCTTTTAGTGCAGCCTTCAAAAAGCTGGGGTCACCCTTTCTATTGATTTCCTGGAAATTCCTCTCAGAAAATGCAGTATTACAGACCTCCAGCTGCACATTCTCATGGCTGTCTCTTCCTCTTGCAACTCAGCATCACACTCTTCACTTGTATCATGACATTAACTCTTCCTCCTACATGATCCACTGGGTATTAGCATGTTTATATTTATGGCTGTTTATTTTTGTTGTTTCCCTCTCTGCGAGGGCAAGCCCAGACCGTAAGCCTTATCAAACATTCTGTCTGATCAAAATCTATGAATTATAAATAGGGAGAGCAAACAAATGCATGTGTGTGTGTAGCAGTATGTGTGTTTTATGGTGTGTCTTTTCGTATCTGTTAGAGTCAAAGTGTACCAGTGAGACCAAGAAGAGGAAGACGAAAAAAGGAATACTGTGAAAAGCTACTTGGACTGAGTCTGATCAGGATTAATGAGTTATTATAATAAGAACAAACAATTGTTTGATAGTAGGCAAAGAAGCCCTGCAGTTATTCTCAGCTGTATGCTTCAGACAGAGACACAGTGCTAAAGCAAAACAGAAGGTAAATGTTTTATGCACTTTCCTTCTTCACAAAGTTAGATGATCCAGCTGTGCTGCACGTCTCAGGCTTGTCCTTTTTTCTATCTTCGAAATGCATTTATTAAGTTGCAATCTTTGTATTTTGGGTTTGTTTTGGCTTTATAATGATATGTAGTAATACTCGATTCTTGGTTTCTACTTTTTGGTACATGCAAAAAATATCTTCACATAATTATGGAAACTTTAAACTAAATGTTTTATTTATTGTCGATGTGTGTGTTTAGTTTTGTGAACCAACATTTATTATTCAGATTCCTACTAAGTTTATCTTCCTTTGAAAAATGTAAAGTGTCAAATCAGTGCAGTAGAGATATGTATAAAATATGCTTCAAATTTCATTGAGCTGGAGGAAATTGATTTTCTCTCACTTTGCCTGTGGCTTTTCAAAATCATCCTTAACACTGAAAATATCCACAGTGATGGTGAACTTCATAACACCACATCACAACATGTCAAAAAATAAATCAGACAAAAAAAGATCAATTCCCCTTGCTACTGTGTAATATATTACCCTAATGCACATGTGCAACCAAAGACAAAAAAAAATCCAATTATTGCTTCTTGTTTTCAGTTGTATGAGTACAGCATGTCTATCTACTTGACAGAAATACTCTTGATAGTTTCTAGAAGAAAATAGGAGCCCATTGCATGTTTTATTTACATCTCTGTCAAAATATAACAAAGGAATCATTACCTTGCCTAAAGGCCTTGTAGATTATATTTCGTAAAGTTTAGAATCCACAAAATGCAAACAAATAAAAGTGGACTGTTTCATTTTAGATGCTGCATGCTCTAAATTTTCATTTAGTCTCCTATGTAGTGTGAGAAAGGTAGAGGCCAGGATATGATTCTTATTCTGATATATTTACCAACAATAATTAATTATTGCCCCATTACAGAGTTCTTACTTTTGTTCTTTCTGTAAAACTTTAAAGTCGCAAATGATCAACAAATTATTATACCACTCCCAGATAAATACATAAAATTAATAGTAAATAAATAAAAATTAAATATGAAAAGGCATTTTCAAGGAATGATTAAATTTTTAAGGGGAAAACAAACTTTCCCCACCAAACTGGCTCCATATGAACAAAACATTTTCACCTCTTTTATCAACAAATGGAGAAAACATGGGGAAACAGTGGACCTAGGAATGGCCAATCTACTAAAATTATTTCAGCAGCACATTGACAACAGCACAAACCAACAGTAAAGGTTTTTAGCTGTCACTTTCCTGACCAAAGGTCAATGTTTATGATTAAATAACAGGAAATAGACGGGGGCAGAAATTGTGTCCATGAGAGACTTCCAAGGCAAAAACTACTGCTGACCAAAATTAAAACAAAAGCCAGTTACACAATTTGCCAAATCACATCTTAATGATCCCCCAAGACTTTTGAGAAATTAGTGCATAGTTTTTAAACTGTTTTCATAACCTCTGAATTTGTTTGGTACCAGCAATAAATAGATTGCTGTACATCTCAGAAGCTTTGGAACCTGATTATGTTTCCACCTTGCATTTAAATGTCCCCCTTTGAAATCAATGCAAATTGTATCCATCTGCCCCGGCCCTCCGCCTCCCACACATCAGGATGACCAGCTGGTCCCCCCATCAGGTGCATTGCAATGCTAAATGGACACATACACAAGCTCAAAGTTCTCCTTGACGGCTGCTGTTTGTGTTACATCACGGACGTTGTTCTCTTGAAAGAGGAACAGACTAGCCTTCTGTTCAGGTTTGATATCGATTTTACTTCTCCTCCTCTGATTTTCAACATCCTTCTTTGCTTCCTCTCTTTGCAAGCTGGCTTTCAAAGAGTTTTTTCTTTATTTCACTGAGAGAGGGCAAAGAAACATTAGAGGGTTAGAATTACCCAATGCCCAGAAAAATGGTCTTTTCAAGTGTTTTCATAGGCACTTTAAATGATACTGTTTACAACTTGAAATGTTGCGCATGCCCACAATGCTGGAGGATATGAAGACGATTCTTTTACTTACCATTCAGAGCCGTACAACGGTGGTAGAAGAATTCTGTTAAGAAAATTTAACTTGGAGATGTAGGTATTATTAATTTAGATAATTTTTTTTAAGAGGATCACAAAAAGCATCACAATATATCCCTTTATTATTTCCCCTTGGGAAACTTTTTCTTGCAGCGAGATGGGAGAAAAAATAAAATGTAAACACAAACAATCACACAAAAACAATGACAAATCAATACAAAGTCTATATCTGTATCGCATATTGATCCACAATGCATGAGGGTCCAGGACAAGAGCAGAACTGAATTCAGAGAAGGAAATTTGCTGATGAAATCAGCGATTCAGCTCTTCTTGATTTCTCTGTTTTCTACACAGCTACACATTAAAGACTTCTCTGATTAGGAATATGGGAACATTCAGACAGCCCTGCATAATGGAACATTTTTTCCTTGAGCTGACTTCTTAAAATATTGATACATTTTAAAAGTGTTGCTGCTGTGGTGGGACTTCAAGGTAGAAGCATTGATGTTATAGCTTGTCATGCATATTCTGCTCACAGGCACAAACTTTATTCAGTAGGCATCTCGAAAAGTGTAACTTTTAGTCTACACTCTGCAAAAATGTTAGTTTTCTTTTTAAGATTTCATTGGTATTGCATTATATTCACCAGTTTTCTTATGCATTACAAGCATCAGTATTATGGTCGCTGATCTCCACTAGGGAGTTTAACTTTTTTAACCCACAAAGAGTTATTAGGTTGACTGTGCATGGAAATGAATTTGCATTTTCTTCGTCTGAAATATGAATATAGTAAAGTCACTGAGTTGGCAACAGTGGGGCTAAGTTAACTGTAAATATGACCTGGTGGGTTGGTCTGTGGGTCAAACCTCTCTCACAGGAGAGCAGAAAGGACAGTGGTTCATTTTTGGACCTTTGTTGAGGTAGATAAAATTGGGGCAATAAGATCAGCTTCATATGTAAGTATTGGCCGATCACCAATCTTCCAAAATTATGAAAATTGTCTGGCCTATAAAAGGGTGCACCCCTACTGTTCACTGCAAAGGTGGCTTCTCTTTGACAGAACATTATGACCTGTGCCGTTTTTTCTTACATCAACTACGTCCCTCCTATGCCACCTGCTGTCGTTAAGTTTCACCCATTTTCTCACTCTCTCCATTAAGCTGAGCTCACACACACATACACGCACAATTATTCAAATGGTTGAAGTTCATACAAACACACGTTCCTGTTCCATCAATGTGGCCTGTCTGCTTTGATGCCAGATGCAGTCTCGATTTATTAAAGTCTATCACAGTTAGGACACCATCTTGAAATATCTTTTTTGTAAAGCAGAATTGCCCTGGCACATCGCGGCAGTAAGCTTCTCCATATGGTGTGCTTGAAATGCCAAGAAAGTACTCAAGGGGGAAAAAAAATTTTTTTATAACTCATTACTGAGTCTGTTTATGCACTACACTCTAAAACATTTAGTCATCAAACAAAACATCAGATTTACATTTTGACATAAACAATCAATATTTACAATTATGACTAATTGTTGATTTTTTTTTCTAAATTTACTTTCAGTAACCTCAAGTCAGACAAAACCTTTATTGATTGTCACACCTCAGAATCATGTAACTTTTGTTTTTTCAATATCTTGGGTCACCAAGATGGGTGGAATAAAAGGTTATTTTTATTCCACCTATATGGTCCAGCACAGACCATATGTCTTGTCAACTGTGACAAGTTAAATGCGCGTTAAGTCACATTTGTTTTCAGTTTATGCACCAAAGTCTCTTGTTCAAAGTTGCCAACATGGCATAAAAAACTACATTTACTCTACATTCAGTCATTTACTCACTGACGGTCACAAGATACTGGATAGTAGTCACAGCTTCCCTGCATCAAGGGCCCTCTGACCACAACCAGGCAAGGTGAGTGAAGTATCTTGCAGATGGAGCAGGAATCAAACCAACAACACACTGATTTATGGACAAACTCCTACCACCTTCACCACCATTGTCTTAAGAACAAGCTGTACCTCTGAATGTCATGCAGTGAGGATGTTAGCTGGAACTGAGAGACTCTTCTGATATGGATTAATAAATAAATCATAAAGCTATAATGGTTCATCATAGTTTATAGGTAAAAGTTATATATATTTACAAATGCTACAATAAAAAAGGAATAAAACAGTCTGTAAACCAGAATGGCCTGTTTAGAGCCTCTATTGCAATCCTGATGCAATGTTTTCAGTGGCAGGAGAACAAACACGCATGTGATGTTATACTCCTCTTGAACTCATGCTCTACTGTCTGAGCCTCTAACTCAGACAGTTAGAGGCAAACTATGACACTAACGACAAAAGAATATGTTTCTGCAGCATAATCTGCACAGCTTCAGTGATGTGCAATGCATGTCACTCAGACATATATCAGTAACTTTTCTCATGTGAAACATGGCAAAATTGTTTAATATATTACGTGGCAGTATTTGTAATAGCATCCCTAATTTGTCACTAATATGCAGACATTTAATTTATTTTAACTTAATGTTTTTTGTGCTACTTAAAACTTGAATGGTGTCGTATCGACATATATTCAACTTTATTCTTTGCACAATTACTATTCACTGTAAATATGTTACGCCCCTGTGAAGGGGAATAATGAAACTTTGTGGATACAATGTTTCAACTGTCGTCTCCACTTTTATAATTAATATTTCAAACATTACACTTCAACAAACATTCCACACAGTATAACAAACATACAGGATGTAGCTAGTTAAAAAGCTAAAGCGAGTGTTATAGCTACAGCCGGCTATAACAACGGCTACAACCGTTGCCCAAAACAACGGCTATAACGGCTATCACAAACGCTCCCTGTCGACTAAACAAACATAATAAACTTAAAACACATCTTTAAAGTAACACTTTATAAATAAAAACGTTACCTGTGAAGGGGAATAATGAAACTTTGTGGATACAATGTTTCAACTGTCGTCTCCACTTTTATAATGAAGAGCAGAAACACCGCGTTCCCCTTCACCCACTCAGACAAAACCAATCGATGCATGAACGATAAACAAACTCTCAAAACTTAATATCTAAGGAGGTTGAACTCTTCGAGAATTATACACAAACACAACCGGACAATTAACATTAAAGAAAATACATTTTAAGATCAATTAAACTTAGGCAACTCTTTATTATATCGATCTGCAGTACTGAACTTGAAAGCCCAAAACAATCGATCGCAGATCACTAGATCTTCCAATCACTGCAGCTTAGTTTTATAACCACTACAAATACAACTGCAAACATTTAAGTCTCGCAACAGATTCTCAATTGAATCTGTTTTTGAATTGAATGACAAAGTTTGGCTTTGTCATTCTGACACATCAATATAGTACAAAGGGACAGTATTATGTGTTTCACAGCCACACAGTATTATTTATAGCACAATGAAGTTACCTTTTGATGCTATTTATCAAATATGGCTAAAAAAATCTGACCTTGTAATTTAATCCCTTGAAATTGGGCCTCTGTCCCTTCAGGAAGTCATTACAACGCAGCTCATCCTCTATTAACCCTTTAACAATTCTTAATCTACACTCTGCACAAAATGTTAAAGTTTTCTATTTAAGATTTTGTTAGATTGCATTATATTCATCAGTTTTCTTATACATTAATCAGTGTTATAGTCACTGACCTCTAGGGATCAGAGCTTTCTCCTGAGTTTCAGGTCTGCCTGGCTGCTATAGGTGAGATATATTCCACCTGTGAAATCTTCAGCTCTGAGGAGGAGCTTCATCCTTAAATCTGGCGCTCCGTCCTCCGTTTTGCACAGCTCAATAGTTGCCACAGAAAATTCAAGAATTTCTCAAGAATGCATGAAAGAATCAAAGCAACACTCCAGCCATGTTCTTAACAAGGGAATACCATTGATATGATATAAAGCACTTGCTTTATATTGCCCCTTTAACCTGAGCCAGTCTGTTGTAGCTGTGGCCATATATTGAATGATTGGCCTCTTGGAGCATGAGCCTCACCCTCAGTCGCATAGCCCTGAAATTATCACTATCCATCCTCCCAATAGTCTCTGATCCTACAGAAGAAAACAATCCAGCACCATGATGTGTTCTGCCACATACTGCTTTTACAAGTGGGACAGATATTTTCACTTTGATGTTATCCAATCAGATCACATTTTTCAACATTTCTTGTGGCACTCTACAAACATAACTATGTAGGGCTTGCTCAGAACAGCGTCTTTCTTGTTGCCACAAAAGCCAGATTTAATGAAACCAACACACAACAGTTGTCCAGTCAAAAACTGCAGATTTCTGCAGCTTCTCCTGAATTATGATGGGAAATTATTAGAGGTTCAAGAACCTTTTCAGAGAACTGTACCTGTAACCAGTGATATAAAACCTGCTCATGAAAAAGGTTTTTAAATAATTGTGTTTCTTCTCTGACCTGGTATTTTATGTTAGTACACAACCATGCCATGTCAAAACTGTGACTGTGTTTTAAAGTTAAAAATAGAACTACCAAAGCAAAACTATACATGCAAAGCAGATGTGGGTTTCAAACTGGAGATTCTGATCTGAATAAAACCCGCATTTTTGGAGACAGTGAGTGAACTTTTAACTTTTGTGCATAACAAGATAAAAGATCATTATGATCTTTTAGTCAGTTTATCAGCCTTGAAATGCTCAGACAAAGAAACAAGCTGGATTGAAAGTACTGAAACAGAGACAAGTGGGATTCTGAGAGATGAAGAGAAAACAGGGCAGGAGAAAGTGCTTTAGACTGAGTAGTGTGGGCCACTCTGAGGGAAAAGCATCAGGCTGGGAAATAATGCAAGTTTGAGTCAGGCTCAGGCGGTTTGTTTTGTGCAAAAAGGCAAAAAAGTGATGTAAGGCAATGTAATGTAGATATCCACCCACACAGCAGCACACAAACCCATAAATTATTTACTTATGTCCATATCTTCGGCAAAACATCAAGTCTAAAGATCACAGATAGGAAATGTCTGCAAAATGCTGCAGTTTCTCCAGAGGCACATGCCAATATCTGTTTAATGCATCTGAACACATACTAACCAACACTGACACTACTCAATCAGAATCACAATCAGTATTTTCCTCATCCTACACACATTCCAATATTGCCAAACTATCTACTATAAACAGCTGTTTAGGCCTCAGTGTTATCAGATCTGCTCTAAAGAGTGTCTGCATCATTTAGGAGGTAAGTCAGTTAAAGTCCCTGGCATTCGCTTTGAGGTTTATGACCCAATACTAACTATGTCTGTCAAACAGAAAAGACAGATTTCTCTAAGAGATAAAAGAGAAGTTGCTTCATCTGTGGAATTACGTGCCTACCTCTATTTCTCCAAGAGAAAGGAAAAACTTTCCATAGCTTTCTGATATCCTAATCTCACATTTAAACGACTCTCTCTTTTAAGTTGGCAAAAACCTTTTACTGTAATAGATCGCTCTATCTGTCACTTTAGATTCAAAATGCAAAATGTATTATAATTTTAGATACATTACAGGTTTAATATATCTAAAAACTAAAGAAAATGTAGAACTGTGAGTGTTGTCTGTTTACCTTAAGGTAATCAAGATACCTCTTCATAAGGTGAAGAGATGAAAACGAAGGAGAAAGAAGCATGAAGGCAAATGTCACACAGAGTCAAGGAAAATCTTCTCAAGCTAGTGCTGTGGCGTAATAAACTCTCCCGAAGTTATCCAAATACCATGCTTTAATTATCTTATCAACATATACCTCAAACATCAAAGTGAGCTTTTCATTAAAACGAGAAGCACACTCATGGCCTTTTTGCCTGTCTCCTGTTCAAAAGTGGTCTAATCAGCTAACTTTCATGAAGATTTTGCTCCTTCGTAAACTTGGGGCAAAACTGGAAACTTTCCTTGTGGACACTTGTTTACCATTAAAGTAAGAGGTGCATGTAGAGGGTACGACATTCAAAACCATTTATCCATAGTGCCAAATGATCTAGGAGAAGACAAAAAAAATTGTACTCCGTAAAGTACGGTTTCTATTAGTCGATTGGAATAAACCGTGTAAAATTAAACCCAGTTGTGTATGTGCATCTTTCAATTCATCCAACAATGTCTTCCACATCTGATGTCGTACAGCAATTATCACACCAACTACCAACATGATCATTTTAATCAAAATTACGAAGTAAGAAAATATAATTCATGTAGCACGTTTCTCAAACAGTTGTCACAAAGTGTGTCACAGTAAAATTAGCAAAAAACTGTAAAAACACAATGAAAGAAACATTTAGGAAACGCTAATGTGCTAAAACTGAGTGTGAGGGATAATAAGTAGATTCTGCTCTGAAGATCTCAGGCAACAAGCTGAAGACTAATGCTAAATCAAATCACAGATATAGAGGTGCCTCCTCAGGCTGAGCTCTGAATGTCAAAACCAGGATTTTATAGTTCATGTAATATACTGCAGGAAGCTAGTGAGAAGACAGGAGTATAATGTGAGCTCTCATGTGCTTCAGGATCCTCATACTGACTTTGCTGATAATTGCCTTTGGCATTTATTAGTAGCTATTCATAGGCATACTAAGCCTATTACAGTTACCTTTGTCATCCTTTGACGAGTTTCAGACTCTTCACATAAACTGCAGTTTCTATAGTCTAATGTCCAAGATACTGGCTCTTGATGATATTATATACTGATGCTAACTGACTGCTAATAATACAAATACTGCAAGAAAGTTAAGTATTGTACCCCATGCATGTGTTTGGGGACGTGCCCCCAAAACTACTGGATACATGAAAGCATTTCCATATCAGTGACAAATAAAAATGCATACACTTGGACAGTTTTTCAATTTGATGCCTCAAGACAGCACTCTCATGCAGAGTGAAACTCTCTTTATAGGTAGATGTAATTTGTCAAAGGCAGATGAATTTATGAGTAAGCTAACTGCATCATTGACGGCAGAAGTTTTAGTTGTCCCTTTTTGTGACTCTTTGAAAAAGAGACAATTGCTTGCACTGTCACAAGATGGTTGTGTGCAGTTCAGCTAGAAAGCAATTTGCTGTCAAAGATTGGTTCATTTGAATAAAATTTCAAGCCCAAATAGACAAATTAATATGTTAAAAAACTCCAGAATTAACATAATGCTGAGAGGGGAAACCATGTTTTTCTTCTTAGTGTCTCATTAATCACTTTAACACCTTTCAAAGTTGTCTTGCCACCTCTCGGGGGTCATAACCTTGAGGCTGCAAACAGCATTTTAGAATAGAAAGAATAAGCGGACTTTATACACATACAACACAAATAAAAGCTCTGCTCTTCACTACATGTTTCCAATTTTATTCTGAACATCTATAATTTAATAATTAAGTCCATTTTGTCTGTTGTTTAAAAGTCTGAATCTTAAGTTCCTGATTAATAAGTCAGTTTTTGATCTTTGGTGCAGCAAAAAAAAAAAACCTCACATGACAACTTTGGTTTGAGTTTTCTCCTCTGCAAGGTTAGGCCTTTGATTCACAATGCATCCTGTCCCTTCCGCTGTACATCCGAATAAGGAGGCTTACTGTTTGTGCGATGTTTATTAATGAGGCATGTTTGTCAGTATGTGTGTGTGGGTGTGTCACTGTTAGACAGCTGATGAGCCTCCTCACAGACAGGGAGAAACTGTGACAGTGACTGAGAGGAACGTCTTTAGGCATTCAGCTCTTTGTCTCCTGTCGGATTTCTGAAATAATTCATTCCCTACGTGTCCTGTAGAGGTCCCTGTTGCACTACCTCAATAAACAGATCCATGAGATTGCATTTCCTCTTCAAGGCTGCTCTGGCAAGGTGATATTTTAGGGGTTTTTTTATTGGGAACAAAAGCAGGTTTAAGGCTCAAGGAGATAAAGAAACAATGACTAAAGTTTTAAATGAGTTAACTGAACCAAACCTCTGAATTTAAAATTCATGTGTTGGAGAAAATTAAGTTTCTTGAGTCAAATTTCTGCTAGGGACAGATATTTATTTTAAAAAGACTGTTTATGATCCTTCTTTGCCTACTCAGGTATAATAATGTCCCGAGTAGCAAAGCTACTAAGGTTGCCACTAGCAATATTGTTTTGCCCATCTACTGATTAACTTTTAAATTAAGCAATTAAACAGTTATTTTATTTTATCTTACAACTATTTTAACTAAAATAAATCACTATTAATATTATCAATGTTTTTATTTTTTTTATATTATAAGACTGATTTAGCTAGAAGCTAACACAAATTTACATTATCATGGAGTCAGAGATGACATTAATTATTTGCTGTAGTTCCAATTATATTACTGGGATGAAAAAGCCAACTTACAATAAATAACAAAAAGGATAAAGGATATTAACAAATATGTGTAAATTAATGGGGATGTAGTTAAAAAAATATGGCAACACCTAAAGGGAAAAAAGAACTGAGGCAGGTATAAAGCCTATTAACGAACACAAATGTTCCTTTATTTGTTCACAAAAAGGAAATAAGGAAAAATAGGAACAAACTTGTTCCTCAGTTTTGAAAAAAATGCTTTGTTTTGCAATGTTGAAAGAACTACTTCAATTTATAAAACTGGCACAAAGAAACAGATCACTGCATGGAATTATTTACAAGTTTTTTATTTATAAGTTTAATTATTTAATTATTTTTTATGTGACATTTTCCACTTAATGTTGTTCTCACAATACTTAATGCAAACACTGACCAAAAAGATGACCATTTTTGCAAAGAGTCTGCATTTTGCTTTTAGTTGTTAGCTAAAAAAACAAAACATAAATTTACCACAAATTTGACATGTACAAACGTTTAAGCCAGATCTTGTGGAAAAATCTGAGTCATGCAAAGTGTTTGAACCATTTCTGAACTTTTACCTTGGTCTTTCTGATCCTGTCCAAACTTTCACAGTTTCCCTTCTCGGGCATTTCTTAATGATTTGTTAGACCGTGGAAATTACAAGCAAGAGGTGCTTTGATATCTTTTCACAGCTTTATAGCCTCAACTTCCTTTAGATCCTCAGTTACTTGCTCAAAGCAGCCCAGTTTTTGAGTGTGACCATCAGACATGAAGAAGAAACGAATTTAGCAGGAAAGGGACTCGTCAGAAAGACCTAATCAGTCAATTAAAAATTGTAAATGACGTTTTAAGATTTTAATGGATGATTTACTTTCTGATATGCTATTTGTTAACGTCAATTGTTTTGTAAAAGATTGACGTTAACATTTGCTACAGTTATTAAACATGCTAGTTTTGAATTCAAAAATCAACAAATGCACCAAATACCTTGCTGCAAATCAAACACGTACATAACCCCTTCAGAAAAATGTTGTGACAATGCCAGGTTTTCTTGTCATGACAATTGTCTTGACAAAAAATAAATCCTGAATGCAGTCTTGCAGAATAAATATTTAGGGATATGCAGAATTTGTTCAGCTTTGAGGTGTCTTGGGATTTGACCTTGCTGAGAAAACGCTAAGTTTAGCAAAGATGAGGTGAGAAAGTAACATTCTCAACTTCCCTTGAGACAAGGAAAGCTCAGAGCCTACAGGTGTTAGCATGAGTGCAGGAATGGTTTATAAACTACTAAATATGACCTGGCAATAGCGAGAGTAAAGACATTTGTTGTCACTATATGTTATTCAAAAAGATTTTTAATTACAACACAATGCATTTTTACTAATAAC
Organism: Phalloptychus januarius; assembly: GCA_902982915.1. NCBI lineage: Eukaryota > Metazoa > Chordata > Actinopteri > Cyprinodontiformes > Poeciliidae > Phalloptychus > Phalloptychus januarius. Next base: position 30,382,547 of record CADWAE010000133.1, read on the forward strand.
CCCCTGTGCATGGTAAACATTTTTCAGTCTTACAAATGCATACTACAACAGTTTTGAACATTTTAATATAGTTTTATATACTTTATAGAAGAGGTCTAGCTGAAGTGCTTCTGCAAAGCTTTCTCACACCAAACTGAACAGCACATCTTTTGTTCTGTTTTCCATAATGCCTTCTTCAACAAGTTCTCTGTCATGCTGGATCCCCACGAACCCACTGGTAGGTCTAAAATAGTTCTGCCTCCACATGATACACCATGTGGGTGATGCAAGCCCAACTAAGCACACAGGGTGCCAGAATCACATCTAATCTAATGCATGAACAGGAGACAGGCAGACATGATCATGAACTAATCTTCAGGAAGGGCAAAAATGTCATAATTTCTTTTAAATATCTATTAAGTGCAATTAGGAATCACAGAAGAGTCAGCTGTAGACTTGCTAAAATTTCAGTTTGCTTTGCAAAAATTAAAAGTAAGTCTTAGAATGTCTTGTGCTTTCTCTTATATTCATTTAGAGTTGATGTTTTTATTATTTGATCAGTACAATACAGCATAATCATCCCAACTAGATAGACTAATAAAGAAATAAAAGCACATATCTCTTTAGTTTCGCTTCATGGGGGATGACTGTGAGAGTTCCTCTTGTTTCCTTGACCACACCAGACAGATTAGGGACAAAGATGCAGAAATTTAAAGCCCATTAGGTTGTGAAACAGCAACAGAAAGCTGTGAACATTTAAGACATTGGAAAGAGTGAGGCAAAACTGCAAACTTTATAAACGGTGATGGTCTCCAACTATAAGAATGAGTTCCCTTGGACTGCATGAGTTTTTAGAGAGGAATAAATTACAAACTACTTGTCCTCCAGCTTCTACATGCTATTCAATGACTGTTTGTCATTGAAATGAAATAAAACACAAAATGTGCCGACCTAATTCAAAACTTAACATGGAAGACAGTTAGATTGGACATGGAGAAAGGGACTTCAGGGTCAGTGAATGACAGCAGGATGGAGTCGGATTAGAGTGCGGACGAGAGAAGAATCCTGGAAGAAGCTGAGGAAGAGAAGAGTGATTGAGGACATTATGACAGATATGTAAATGACGGAGAAAAGGAATGCTGAGAGTGGATGCTGAGGCTGGTGGAAGAGGAAATGTCTATCTGATGACATGTGCATTAGCATCTTGTCAGTGGCAGAGGGCCATGACATTGAGGGGAAGAGACACAGTGGGATGTGTAGTGGCTGAGTAAACCACTATAAGGTTATTTCTTGTCTCTTACCCTCTGTTTCTTTCATATAGTTTGTCAGCCTTCCTTTCCTCATGATGCCCTATTTTCTCTGACTGAAGTTTCTCCTTCTGATGAACCTCAGACATCCTCATACTGTTTGTAATGTATTTTTGATGTGGCGTTATCCTCGTTATGACCCAGCGCTTCACAAAAAGGGGGAAAGAGCATGGAAACCATGGATTAGTCATTAAATTAATCCTTTTCCAATGGCCAAACAATGGCTTAAAACACCAAAACAAACCTTCAAAAAATGTCTTTTAGTTGAATAAGACTGGCTGCAAACCCATGAGAAGAATGTGTGACTGTACAACAAGATATAGATGACCTAAATGTCAGGGTTTCGACATAATAAAATGCCTGGGAAAATGTAACATTTTGGATTAGAATAGAAATATGAATATTAGCTTTGAGTCATCCGTCCTTTATAAGTGTACCTAAAGCTGACTGTGACATTTAGTTATCTGAGTCTTAAATATGTAGATGTGTTGGAGACTACTAGTTACCATGGCAACTGAATGCAGGCTCACAGACAAACCTGCTGACCAAGGAGTGTGATGTATGACACAACTATATTAATATGTACAGGACAAGAGAATTTCATTTTGTTGTGTTTTGGATATTTTTGATGTAATAAATAAATTACAACTTTTTTTATTTAAACACTAACTTTTTAGATCACATAATTAGTTTTTAAATAGATAGAAATTGACACAGCTGTATGTAAGATGGATAATTTCTCATTCACAATGCTCTCTATGAACAGTAATGTTAGTGCACTAATCCAAGTAAGAATGCTGTCTTCTTTTGTATTGTATTACTGCATTGCAAATTAAGACTGAACAGTCAGAGATATTATATCAGAGCAACAAAAATGTTTCTTGTCTTTTATGTCTGCATGTTGTGTGTTGGGGGCGTCTTAAGCAAATACCCAGGCAGCATGGCTCAGCCTGTTTTTGTGTGCCCACAAAACAGGCACCATATTGACACACTAATTTAGCGCAGCCATAGTCATGATGATTCATAATGAAATTTGTAATGTATAATGAAATTGATTTATCACAGAACCATGCATGTCTTTATTTGCACCATACGCTTTTTGCGAGTATCAAAAGGAGTAAATGCTGTTGTTGTCTGGTGTGTGACTGCAACTGGAGATATTTTTTGTATCCCATAGTTGAAACATCAAAGATCATTTAGAGAAAAGTTACCATCACTCCCACACACCAAAAGGAAACATATATACCCCCGAGGAGGCAGGTAAACCCTGTGTGGTTATCATGAATGAATTGCATTTATTTCTTTTTTCTCCCATGTCCCTTATTCCCTCCGCCACAGCTGGAAAAGCAAATGTCAGTGAGTTGTTAATTGCTGCTGCTCTGTCTCTCAAGCCCAGGTGGCCTAAAAAGCACATGAGGATCTCCGCTTTACATGTGTGTGTCTGACCTTGTATTTGAGACCATTTTCCAACAGAAGCACCACTGTAAGGACTGACTGCTCCTTATAGGGCCCAAAGCCCGGCAGCAGTGGTGGTTTTAGGTTACATGTTCAGTCAAGGTGTGAATTGAGTTTAGGTTATGTTTAGGGTTAGGCTTATACTGGTAATGGTTAGGTTTAGAGCAAAGGTCAAGGTTAGGCGGTAGAGATGAATGGAAGACAATACAAAGGCCGTTTGAGGATAGAACGACATGGCGTGTGTAAGTGCGTGGATGTTTGTGCGTGATCTGGGCAAAGATGAGTAACTGCATGTTTCGTTATGTAACTAATGATTCAGAGCTCCGATAACACTTTAGACAGTATATTCAGAAATTGTTCAAAAACAGCACATTACTGTGTCTTAAAAGCACAAGACATACCTACTGTGCACCTAAATAGGAAAAAGGTAAAAAGACTAAAAAAATGACATTTTGCAGACATTTCACACTTTGATCCAAACTTGCCAGTAGAATATGGCAAAAGCTTGAATACATTTTTTCTTTCTTTTTTTCCACAAGTGATGTTAGAACCAGAAAAAAGTAATATTTGATCAATACCCTACAGGGCAACTTTAAATATTCCAAACCAGGCACCTGATTAAAAGCTAATAAAGAAACACAGTAAATAGAAAAAGATAAAAGCATTTTCCCAATAAAGGTAATCCAAAAATTTAAGAGTTCAAACGTAGACTCCCGTTTTAAAATTTCACTGCAACAGGCAGAAATGATTCCTTGTACAGCTGTGTTTTACATTGTGGCCATCTGAATAATTCAACAAGCAATCCATTGATGATGCAGGGGATGAGAAGAAAACTTCTACATTGTCTTGATTCTGGACCACATTCTCCTGTCCAAGGAACATAGTTCATCTTATAAAACAGGATAAGGAAAAACTGGCCTTCCTAATGATTTTATTGGTGTCCTTGACCTTGAGGGCCTATTTTTGTCCATTAGAAACTTCCTTTTGGACAAACCTTAGTTTCCAATCCTACTTTTAGGATTGTTGTAAATTATCCTAAAACATTCAATAAAATAGATGAATAATATATTTTTAAAAAGCTGTCAAATCAAATACATCTGTGAATGCAAGTTTACAGGTTATGGTTCACATGTCTGGAATGTTACTGTTCAATTACATGAATAAAATTGTTTTATATATATATTTTTTAATATTCAAGCTGCTGCTGTGCTTACTTGCTCGGCACTCGAGTGCTGAACTCTAAATGTAAGTAAAACATGGAAATTAAGAAAAGGTGGCTGATGAAAGACATGCAAGACAAAAAACATCTTCAGTTCTACTTAAACTCCAGCCAAGCTGGACTCTTTCTTTTAACTTACATTGCCAAAACATGTTCCTACAATCAGCCAGGGAAGGAAACAAGGTAATCCTACCCTTTGGTTGGTCCAGGACCTGTCCTACACAGTACATAGGCAAATTATGAGCCCATGTATTGTATTGGACAAGACAGACAAATAGATAGATAAAGGGTCGCACGCTGAAATAGGAAAACCTGAAAAGTCCAAGTCAGAGCTTACCTGAATACATACTTATTTTTTCTTCTCACTTATTTGTTCTGTTGTTGTTTATAACTTTGTGACTGCAACAATTTATCTGTCTTGTCATTGTAGAAGTGTCATCCTCCACTGTTTACTTGCGTGTGAGTGACAGTAAGTAAGGCTTGATGCGTTTCAGTCTCAGCCATGTTTAAAAGCAAAAGGTGACAGCACCCAGCCCAGTATGAAGCTTGACACACATTGTGACAAACATTCCTCCCAAAATCCTTCCAAAGGTTCAAGACTCAGCAAGAATAGAGCGGTATAAAAAAAGATAAGATGGATTTTGGGGTAATATTGTATGTGAAAGCTTTGCTTCTGCCTTGGAATGCAGGATGAGAGAGAAGTAAGCATAACAGAGACAAAGAGAGACAGAAAACAAAAAGAAGACAAATCGAGGCAAACGCAGGGAGACAAGGTACAGGCAAAGAGTGAGCATGAAAGAGGATCTGTCTCTACACCCTTATCCACAAGAGAGAGTGATAGCAAAAGACAGGAAGATGGAGGAAAAAGAGGCCAAAAGTGGAAGCAATGTTCTTCCTCTGGGTTAAGTGGTATGCTTATCTATGGTTACTCTTCAGACTCTGAGCCTGAAGGAGAGCATTTTTCACCAGCTTGTCCCACTGACTGGGTGAAACCGATGAAACCGATCCTGTTTGTTGAGGGAATGCTAATTTCATGTCACTGTTTCTTGTTCTGCTTTCTCCGGGTTTCTGTTTTTGTTTTGTTGAAACAGAGATAATGGGAACTTTGCCCCCTCTGGTCCTGTCCCATTTTCATATTCCCAATTTGCTCATCAGCATGCATGTGTATGTGTGTATCCTTTTCCATGCATATGTGAGTCAGCAATCCGCTATATATTTGGGGGATATGCATTTTTAAATAGAGGATTAGGGTTTGTAGAAAGTAATTGAAATTGAATAGAAAAAAAACTTCATCCTGATAATCAGTTAATGAAAACTAAGGAACAAAATATGCTGCAAATGTGAAATGCTCACACAAAAAATTGTGAAGGTTAAGTCTAAGATTAAGATAACTGTGGAAAACAATGAATGTCAGTAAGTTTTGTTGTCATTATGAATTCTTTGTTCTTGACCCTTATTTGCGGATATGTCTTTGTCAACTCTGTTATTCATAGATACACACTTCTTACTTGGGTTATACCTGTTCAGTTGTTCAAACAAATCAAGTTTCAGATAATCACATGATTGCTAGTGCATTTAGGCGAGGGTGGTGAAGACAAGTTCAAACCAAGCATCAGAATGACAAGAAGATTTGAAAGACTTTAAAAATGACATCATTACCAAATTAGTTTATCTGAAAAACTGCTGAACTACTAAGATTTTCACACAACCACATCTTGGGTTTACAGAAAATTATATCCAAGGAGTAGCAGATGTGTGAATAGAAATGGCTTACTGGTATCATAAGTTTGAAAGAATGGACAGATGTGATTGAGATTATACAAAAGCAACAGTTGCTTAAATAACCACTTGCTACAACCAAGGTATGTAGACTGCCCTCTCTGAATGCACACATTTCAGAGAGATGAAGTAGATGAACACAGAATTTGATGAAGCACAACGCTATAACAGGTGCCTCTCCTATCAGCTAGGAACAGGAGCCTAAGGCTAAAATTTGCACAGGCTCACCAAAATTATATACTAACAGCTTGGAAAATGTTGCCTGGTCTGATGAGATTCAAGTTTATTTGCCACATTCTGATGATGGTGATTGAATATTGCATATACACCATGAAAGCATGAATCCTCCCATCCCTGTTCCTGGCTGACTGTAAGCGATGGTGTATTGGTGTTGGAGCTTTTTTCAAACGTTTTTAGTCGTACAACAAAGTTCCTGTAATCCAGGATCCAGGTAATCTCTATTGTCACAAAATCTTAATCTGAATGTTCAACCATCAAATCCTTAGGTAAGATTAGATAAGGTTAGGCTGGGTTAGGTGGTATATTGTTGAGGAAATCACAATGTAGCCTCTTGTTACACATACATAAGACAATTTTACCAATTGTGTGATGAAATGAAGTAAAACCTCTGATAAATATTTTAACTCAACTGTACTCTATTTAGATTTAAAGAAATTCCGAAAGCAAACATCAGTCAAAATCTGTACTGACAAGGAGTCTGATGTTTGTTCATATTTTCAGAATTTTCTTTTTTTTATGTCATGAATACATGCCAGCTACTGACTGCAAGAGGAAAATGTTTTGGAGTTTTAGAGAGATGTTTAAAGATCAAGCCCATGAGCTTATTCATCATTGTAATGAAACACAGCAACAGTGATGCAAGATCAACAGCAAAATGCTGAAGATAATGTCAAAGTGTTGTAGTGATTGCTGAGTGCTTTGAAATGGCAGATCTGACAACCATTATGAGCACAATAGGTGACTGATGACAATAATGGGTGAGTAAATATCGCTGTAACCCATTTTACGTCTGGACAGTAACATGTTAATACCCATTACAGTGCTATCAGTTTAATGAGTGAATTTTCCCTTCAAAGGAGAACTTAGTCTTTGGCTTAATAGGATAAAACTTACATTTCAGTGTAATGATTTACTGAGGCCACTAGCACAGTGATTAAAAAGCAGCACAGACGGAGCCTTGTCAACAAACACAATTGTGTCAAATTTCCCTACCAACCAAGGTGAAATTGGACATTAGCTATTGTTATTCCCCACAGGCTATTTCTGGTCACTCAGTGGGTGCTGTCACCAGGTGTGCCCGAATGAGCAGTGGAAAATGTGAAAAGCACCCAGTTAGCATTTGGAAGCTGTCGTGGCTTAAATGCTTCAGTTAGCTCACCGTCTTCTCGCTTGTCTGTTTTTGACCACTAAAGCCGTCATTTGGCTGCTTCCAATTGGGAAGCCTCATCTTTACCTGCTGCCTGAATGCATGAAGCAAACAAAAAAGCTAGAAACATCCAATTTTAGGAAGGATACTTACCAAATCCTCAATTTTCTGTTGCTATTTGCTGTTTTTTTTTCCTCAAAATCTTTTCAAAATAAAAATGTAAAAATGTAATACCACTTTGAAATCTCACCAAGCTGTAATTAATTCACAGACCCACAACCCACAGGAGTCCATTTGCCACCTGGAAACCCGCAGTAGTCCTACTGTGTTTGAGTGAATGTTTGTGCTTGTGTGGCTGAACGTATTGTCCACATCATTAGAATCAAAGAACATGTTTGCTTGCTTCTGACAATATTTGTGGAGACCCTGTGTATACACACAATAGTGTCCCCACTGATCCTGGGGAGGACGAGTGTAAAAGCATGACGGATGCAATTATTCTCACACTTCTTAAATTAGTGTATTTGTGTGCATGTTATTATAGTTTCATCATAACACTCAAGCAAATCAAGTTGTATTTGATTTGCTTGAGTAATGCCAAAAACATCAAAAGTCATTGTGGCATATTATTTTTATTTTAAAAACCTGTCAGTGTGATCAATAATACAACTAAATTAAAAAAAAATAGTAAATGGGTATGATCTTACTTTTTGTTCCAATCTTGTTCCTGATCCTGTTACTTAGTATTAGTCATTTTGCTTTCACCAATACTTCATTAAAAAATAGTTGGCTACGGATATTAAGTTGCTTGAGCTTAAAAAATAAAATATATATGGAATATAAAATAAAAATGTGCAATGCCTGTATAGAAATTAATGAATGGCTTTATTTGTTAATGCAAATAGATGTAGTGGCAGCATTTTCTACTATGTAAATCACTGAGCTTAAGAGGCAGTAGTTGTGTTTCACCTGATAGTTGAAACAAAATCTCAATTACCCGCGCTGATGAACATAATGTGAATGTGAATTTATGCAAACATTTATATCCACTTATGCTGCTACTGCTGTACTGGATGGAAAGATTTAGCAGTTTTTAGAGCCCTGAATCTTCTTCTTTTAAAGTTTTAAGATTTTTAACAAGATTCGCCAGATACAGATTTTGGCACCAAGGTCATTACATCAGTAGTTCAGTCAGTATGCAGTTTTTCTTTTTTTTTTTTTTTAACAAAAACACATCACATCCAGCCTCTATCAGTCTTGCTTAAATAGATCCAGACAATACCACTGAACAGTGTATTTATAAGTAATGCTATACAATCAAGCAATTTTCTTTACATATTGAAATCTATTTCAATATGTGACAATTTACATCACACTACAAACTTTAAAATATTTTAAAAAACAAACTAAGTCATATAAAACTAATGCTTCAGTCCACTTCCACTCTCATCTTGAGTCCAATTGTCTGCACCAATGAGGTGGATGATTAGAGAATTAGGCTGTCATGTGTGCAACCCATGAATCTCGGCTTCTGGAAGTTGACCTCAAAGAGAGATTGATTAGTGGTCATCAAAACCACAACATTTACCATGTTTGTGTGGACCCTTTTTAAAGTCCACACAAACAATTAGCAAAATACTCTTTCTTGCATTAAGGTCGAATTACATTAAGACATCTAGTGAGAAGGGAAAAAGGTTTTGTTGTGGATCTTGCCTTCCTTGATTTGCACATAAGCTGACCACAATTTATTGTAAGGAAAAAGTCAATGTAGAAAAAACAACAAAAAAAACATTGTGTTTTTTGTGGCAGAGCTAGCTGCTACAAAACAGAGAGACTAAACAGAAAAAGCAGCTGGACCTGTGATTTCTTTAATCATTTAATCTATCTTTCTTTATGTACAAAATGGAACCTGGTGGAAAAAAAGATTGCTTCTTTAAATATTAGCCAGTCAAAGAGGAAATGGGTAGAAACATGACACAGCTGGAGGCACGCTACGCATGAGGACCTGCTTAAATCTGCTCTTGAGATGTGAAGACTGCTCTTGGCTCCCTTGGGTACTTTTACAGCCTTCATTCTGTCAAAAGATGGCACTAGTACCACACCTGGTATTTTGTTAAACAATAAGAAGGAAGAAAAGGTAGAGGGAAAAAAGAGAGACAAATAATAATGGAGAAACTCAGCCATTGAAAATACTAAGATAAAGTATGCTAGGGGATAAAGGATAAAAAAACTATATTAGAATTGCACATAGTAACAAAAAATGAAAGATGTGAGTTGCATAACAGCCTGATCTTGCTAGCAGTATAATTTATTTAGCACAGCAGATTGAGCCTAAATCTGGACCTGTTTTTCATGCAGGAAGTAATCAGTGACTGCTCGTGGGGAAAGAGTGATCATTTTACGGCGCCGCTCTCCTTGGACTCAACCTAAAAATCAGATGCGACTCCTAGTCCTGTGAATACAGCCACAGCAGTAGTGTAAAGAAGCACATCTCTTCACGCCATAAGTGCTTGTCACAGTCACTTAGTATGCTATTGTTGCAGGACAGTAAGTGGAAGAGGAGAAGATGCTCATTCTGACAGATGGAGTCCCTGATTGCTTTCGCTTATCATATTTGATAGACTGACAACCTCTAGAATACCAAAAACATGCAAATACACAAGTGTTGAATTCAATTTGACTTTCAAACAAGTTTGTTCTGCAGTTTCTTTAGGGAATATTCTGTTCTACAGCAAAACACATGCATGTTGATATCTTCATTTTTGACACAAAATATTAAAAGTGATGATTGTGCATTATTACTTTCAGAAAAAAAACAAAAAAACCATCAGATCCACGAACATATGCATGATGTTTGACTAGAAAGGATTTTAGCCATTATAAATGAAACAGTACATTTTTATTGTATATAGTTTCATTTTATCAATAATATACATTAGAGGTAGGATAATTTTTTCTTTTTGCAGCATATTCAGTTGGCTTTGGCTGCATGATGCCAGAGTTGTTAACACTGTTGTCTCATAGCAAAGGGCATTTGGGTTTGCATCCCTGCTGAGGCCTTTGTGAATGGAGTTTCCATGTTTTCCCCCTTGCATTTCTGGATCCTGTCTGGATACTCTAGCCTCTCCCTGCAGTCGACATAAATGCATGTCAGGTTATTTGTTAAATTCCCCTTAGATGCAAGTGTGTGCCGCATTCGCCGCTGTCTGTCTGATCTGAAAAATATGTTCAACTTTGAAATGCGATGCAAAAAATTGCATCTTGAGGATAGAACACAACAAGTAGACGTGTGTTTACGACAATCTGGACATCTTACCCATATGAAGATTGCAACACAAAGACCAGTGAGCAGGGGAAATCCCACAACTATTCAACTGCCTTGCTGCTGACATTTGCTATACAAATAAACTAAAGTTGATATCGCTGTCATGCCCCTATCATTCAATAATCACAGTTGTGTGGTCTAGAACTGCACATGGCCCATGTTTTCTGAAGTTCAGATTATATGATGTGAAAAGACAAAGGGATCCATATGTGTTGCACGTTTTGTGATCTGAAAAGGGCTTTTGTTCTCTGTGGATTACTGGAGGTAGGTATCATGTGACACTCTAACAATTGTTTGTAGAAAATATATACTAGCTTTTGTGGTATACGCTGCTTTGGATATACCTCCTAATTGACTACCTTCCTAATTATTGGTGAAATAGCTTCTGGTTGATAACAAGCCATATTCTATATTCCTTAGTACAATCAATTAGCATCTTTACTTCTAAAAAAAACCCCTTAACTTTAGCCTTCAACTGGAGCTAAACATAACTATATTTTCCATACAACTATTCTCAAGCAGTTCTCTGAAGTATCTGTCATTGTTACCTTAAACATTTGAAATTGTTTTTCCACCCAGAATTCAAGAAAATGCTGCAACTTCAATTTCTAGCTTAAGGGCCCCCTTTTATTCACGACCCAACTTATTTTAATAGCCCACATCCAAAATTGCAGCTTGGTCTGTTCTGATTCAGACACTGAAGATGTGAGTCATCTACTATTGTGCATGTCAGACATCCAAAAGTTATTTTTAAAGTTCATTGATAAGAAGTCAACAAACACATTATCAACCATTAACAGTTTCAAAGTTTGAGGGCTTTAGCTTCTGGGGATCATTTGATTGGTGTCCCTGCAGAAACATCATGGTCAGAATACACTGTTGTTTAAATGAAAGAGAGAGATTAAATGGCATCTCGGTTTGTTGTCATTATAATAATAGTAATAATGACAATTTAATGACTGTGATAATGATGATCTAATTTGATGACACATTTTTTGTGCCTTAGAGACATATCTTTTTTTTTTTTTACTTTTTTTTTCTTGTCTCCAAGGTCTTCTTGGCACTGCATTAAGAAGAACAACCTTTCAAGCAGTATTCCTCAAATTTTAGTTTTGACTTTTTCTCTCATGACTGTTTTCATTCTTCTTGGCTAACTTGTTCTTCCTTTACACAGTTTAAGTGAAGAAGGAGGAGTGCAGACTGCTATAGACTCTTAGGGCAGGGGTACCTAAAGCTGGTCCTTGAGGGCCAGCATCCTGCATGTTTTAGTTCTCTCCGTGGTGGTTAAGCCATCTAATGATGATCCATTAGATGGCTTTGGGCACCTCCGTCTTAGGGTTTGCTGTCAGAAAGCAGTGAGGTCTCTCCTTCCCCAGCCGCAACCCCAAATTTGATGCACCTTTGACATTTATAGAAACATTTCATATTACTACAGGTTAAAATGGGGTAATGGGCTCCAGAGGCTCAGTCTGGTCCTTTTTATTCACATGCCAGCTACTGAGCTGTCGGCATTGACTGGAGTGCAGGTGTTAACAAGGAAGTTGCTCAGAAGGGTATATTTGTGCACGGACACTCATAGCTCTCTTACTCTACTTCTTCTTCCTGTCACACCCCAATCTGTGTCTCCTTTCCTGGACGTTCGATTCAAATCAATCGATTTTAAAGTAGTAATTTGCTGGTTTCTGACAGAAACCAAACAGTTTATAGATTTATATCAAGATAGAACACATACTTTTTTGCATAACATCAACATTTTTCTCAACTTTACCTCAAACCTCATTTTTGTTACAGGTGCCTTCTCATCTCCCATTAGAGCAGTATGGTTTTGTGAACATGACTCAATGAATAGTAATGGTGCCTGCAGGTGACTGTCATTAGCAACAGAAACTAATAGGCGATGTTCAATCCAGTAATACATATTGACGGATCTATCCCCATTTTTCCCAAACAGCAAAAAAACTGAAATCCAAAGTTTTGAGTTTGTTACATGGCCATCTTGCCTACATTTTATCTTCGAACTTGTTTTGATTTGTCCATTTGTCTTGTCTTCTTTTCTGCTATTCAGATACGTCTCATCAAAATAATGCCAGTGAAATACATCTTCTTTTTCTGTGCTCTACTGTCATTCATTCTTTATTTTTTTCTTTTTGTACTCTATGGTTTTTTCTCTCTTCTTTTCTCCCTACATTTTTCTTAACTTTGTTATATAATCTTTCTCCAATATTCTTTCTTCTCTGCTCTTAATTAGATCTCACCAAAATAAGTGGCTGTTGTCTGATATTCAACCCAGATTTTCTCAGTCATTCATTTCAACTGTGTATTTTTGATAATATATTCAGTAACAATACAATGATTTACAGGTGAAATATTACTTCAAAATGTGGGTCACTACAAGGCATAAAAATGACAAAAGTTATCTAACAATAGCTATACATTGAAGAGGGAAGTTCACATCAGTCATTTTTTGATGACAATAACTCAGTTGTCTAAATTCTAGGTGTTTTGTGCCAAAAAGAAATATCAGAGATTACAAATACATGTATTGTGCATGTTGATGTCTCGTATTTCTTGCAATTGGGTTAATCCTACTGAGTGGCAAATTAAGAGTTCAAAAACACAACAAACTAGAAAAGGCCGAACAAAGAAATGGCAAAAAAATTGGTCCGACATTAGAACTTTAGTCTTGCTTAAGCAAAACTAAAGTTACTTAGTTACTTAATAAAGTGGAGGTGAAGAGATAAGCAAATCCAAATTTGGAGATAAAACTGAGGCTTGTTTTTGATCAACTTAGGAGGTTGGGTAGAAAGGCATAACTGTTAGTGATATAAAAAATAAATGGCCTGGTTATGTCCTCACGTTGTTGATTAATTATTGTTCTCTCTTTGTTCATAATACTTCTGCAAAGTTCACCACATGCTTCAATTCCCAAACTGCTGCACAATTATGTGACAACCAGCATAATTGCTTATATTAAGTGGGGCTTTTGCTTTGACAATTACCAGATGAAAATCTGATTTTAATGACTAATTGATGCCTGCCAGTGCAGAGACATATTCTTGATTATATAGGATGTTTTTGCTTTTGTTTTTTAAGTATATATCTGAACACACAAATGGCATTTCAAAAAGTACTGACTTTGCTCTTCCTTTTGTTTTGGAGATAAAAGACTCTGTGTATTTGTAAAAATATGCTGTCTTTCCTCAGTTCTTCTTTTGCCACTGTCATATCCTCAATGTCTTTAAGGGGATCATGATCGATGTGCGAATCTACCAGACCATAACAAGGTTAGGAACTCTGCCCTGCGAATATTTGTGTGTAGGTGTGTAATAAGCCCAGCTCTTGATTTCAGGGGTGTGCACTTCTTCACAAGTAGGATGCACATATACTCGGCAGGAAGGAATTGATCTGAAGTCAACCTGACTGTGAAGGACGCATGTTAGAGTGTTTGTTATTTTTTCTGTGTATATTCCGTATATTCCAGTTTGTGACTATGTGTGTACAGAGTGTTTGTAACTGTCAAGATAATGATTCCACCACTCAGTTTCTTGCTGCTCTCGCAGCGAACTGAATCAATAACTATGACAAACCTTGAGTCCATTTTTGTCTCGCTGTGTGCACACACACAACACTCAAAACTACCATACTTGTGCTCTCTGTGTTTGAAGCTGGCATATTGATTGTTCTGCTATTGAAACTCCTATGAGGAGTTTTCCATGGTTTTTAGCACATTGCTTCCACCCCTGACGGCTTAAAATGCTGCAGGCTTTTGTTTCTGCTAGTTGAGGGGAACAGTCATTAAAAAGAAGCACACGCACGTACTACCTTAATGTACATTTTTGCTGTATTTAGTGCTTTCTTCATGTTGCAGTTCTTTGTGTTTTTATTTAGAGACTTTATTCTGCTTTGCAACCTGCAAAGAGAAAAGTTACTGTGATTGTTATCCCTTTTCCACATTTTACTTTGATAAAACTGCTCCTCATAACACAAAGAGGACTGAAAACAGAGCGACAATGATAAAATATCAAAGAATCACATATCATATTTAATGTCAAAGTCACTCTGGTCTCTGTCACATCTGTCCCGGCTGAGTAAACCCACTAGCGAAGGATGGACCTGCTTTGGGTTCTGGCTGTCTGAGCATTGCAGCATTTGCCACTTTGCCTGAGTTAACTTCTCCATCTTACTGACGGAGCTGGATGGGAGTCAAATGATATGTGTATACTTTGTTTACAGCCAAAGTCACACATCTGCCATGTAAAATATGTAGCCAAGTTACTGAAGATTAATCTTATAATTCCTCAGTTGTTGTGTATGAAAAACAAACTAGTGTAAGTTTAGGCTTATAGTTTACTAAGTTAATCATTTCCAGATCCAAAATAACATATATTTAAAATGAGTAAAAGATAATCCAATGCAGTTTACAACACAGGTAAAATTTGCCAAAAAGTGATCATGTATTTCTTGACTTGCAAAAGCAATTTTAGCACAGTGTTTAATTAGATTCTGAGATGATAAAATGAAAACTTATACTGCAAGTTGCCCAGCAAGGAGAAGAAAGATATCAGAACTGTTCTCTTAGTTGGAGATTTAACAAACTAACCGTCTAAAAAAACATTCAACAGGAAATTCACTCTGCCTGTTGCAACCAACACAACCAACACAGGCACATCATAGAACCTGATGTTTAAACTTTATTTTAAACATTTAAACTAAACTTGATTATGTTGGTAGAAAACGTTCTAACCATGTCCTTTATCTGTCACACCAATAAGCTGCACCTTTGTTAAATTAATAAGAAACAATTATCTATCTGAAGCCACACGGAATGACAGGTTAGTAGACCTGATTCAAAAGCATGTTTTAAAATTGCATCTGTTTTGTTTGGCTGACGTTGCTGCAGTAATGGTTCATATGTTCTATTTTCTGGCTCCTAATAGGTGGAAATTACATTCCACAGTTTGTAAATTAGCTTTGCCTTTGTTGTTCTCAATTTTTTGAGGTACTAAAGCTAAATGATAATTATCAAAAAGATAAGGTAAAAGTGATTGCAGAGAATTTTTCATGGCACATATTTTATACGATGCACTTTGTCTAGTGAGATAAGGACAATAGTTCAAGTACCATAAAAATCGTCTCACAAAAATTGTAGCTTAACTCAGCTCTCTGGTATAACATCCAAAACTAGATGTCACTTTTAGCTTGAACCAGGTATTTATGGGCTTGAGCAGATAAAGCTGTATTTATAGGAATGGGATATCATGAGTCAATTGAAAATTAAAAATAAATAAATAAATAAAGTCGTCACAATCTCAGACATCCTTCCTCTTGGTAACAGGAAGTTACCATGGAGATAGTGTCTGGAATTGTGATGCAATCAAATATACTGATAATGACAGGCAAAAAGGAAGATGACACTGACTTTGAGATAATAAATCCCCCAAAATGTTTTCTAGAATTTGTAAATATTATCAATCATCATTTTTTTTAACCAGCTTGTAGTTTTTTTTTTGTTGAGTTTTTTCAGTATCCAGCTTTACAGAACATCATCTGTCATGGTTACAAGTTCTTCACTAATACGTTCAAGGGCACTTCAGCAGGGAAGATGCTGAGTGGCACAGCAAGACAGAGCAGCAGCACCTCAGAATCATATGGTTAATGGTCTTTCAATACATTGGAGCACCATCCCCACTCACATTCAAAACAGAAGGACACAAATACCATCAGCATACATAGATACCCTAAAATTAATGATTTATTGCTCGTGCTTGTATTACAACAATGATAAAATTATGATTCTGTGCAGGCCGAGCTGCAGTCATAAAGTGGACATTCATCTATTGCATAATAAGTTAATTAAAAATAGATACATATAAAAATCATTATTATTGGACATTATAATAGAAATACATTAACATTTGTAACATTTATGATTTTTCCTAAGCTTGTGTTCAAAGCTTGTTACTCTCCCTATTCAGAGAGAGAGAATGTTCTTTAAGCAGTGAAGTGTTCCCTGATGTGTGAAAGACTGAAGAACACACAAGAACTAATGAAGAATTTGAGTGTAGAATAGTTTTATTACTTCTCTTAAAATATGTGCTGGTTTTTCAATGTCACTATGTAATTATATTAGTTCTTTGACAAAGACTGTAGAGTGAATATGAGCAGGAGTGTGTGACGAGATAATTTTGACAAAAAGTTATAAGCTGATCTTGACTCCAGCGGGGCTGGGGCAGACACTCTGGTGCAGAAAAGTTGCTGGAGAGGCATAGAAGATGTTAAAGTTTGTCAAGCTCATGAATAACATCATGGAGTGCTTTGCATGGCTCATATTGTTTCATGAATTCAGATTGCATCACAGCAGGAAGAGTTCATGTTTAGCGTCAGTTCATTCTGCATGGTTCTTTGCCTGTCAGTGATGAGCTGTGCTTCCTTGTGTCTGTTTGACATGTAGATCTGAAACAGAAATTCAAATTTCTGTTTGGATAAGAATGAATAATCTGACCTCTGCCCGGTAATCAGCGACATGTCCTGCTTCCCAGGAGTGTGCTATTGCAGAGTGTGCTGCAATAGATTGTTGAGGAACCCTTTTTTTTTTCTTGTGCCTTTTTAATGTGGATTTAAATTGTTTCTCTCCACATTTTTTTGCGATTGTTTACACAGTATGAATCATAATGTAGAACTGACAAACTACGCAAGTCAGAAGTGTGCATGAGAAAGTTACTCCTTTAATTTGGAGTCATGTGAATTGCAGAAGCATTTATCTGTGTCACATCAGGACATACATTTCACAACTACCCACAACTTCATTCACAATGGAAGATCGTTAGCGCTATTTGAGGTAATTAGATCATTAAATATTATGTAATGGTGGTTATGTTGTGTGCAATATTTTTTCTATTCTCCAATATGAGTCATATGAATTATGTCAACCTGTTTTGTGCTATGTGTATTGCTTAAAAAAAGACTTTCTTTGCTATGACAAATCTTTATTAGCTTAATGAATGATTTTTTAACTTTATCATACAAATATTGTTATATATTAATTAATTAAAATTAAGAATGTGTATCAAATAACTAATTAGTGTTAGATGAGTAATTAGTTGAAGTAACTCAACTTATGCTACTTTTTGCATTTTGTGGTGTTTAAAAAGCAATATCCTGTGTCAAAGTAAAACATTCAGCCTTGGTCTTGGAAGGTCTGGTCTTGGTCTTGGAAGAACCGGTCTTGACTCAATTCTATATCTCCACTGACACGGGTAAAGAAAAGAAAACATATTCAAACAATTTTCTAGTTTTGGTTTGCATATCATGATGTGTAAATGTCTCCAATGGTTGGATGTAAATCTAAAACAGACTTGTGTAATAAAATATTAAAATAACTGATGACAACTTAAAATTTCAAAGCAAATCAGCTTAGAATTTGTCCAGATATAAAGCTACTTACTTAAGTCCACGATTTAAAATGGATGGTGAAAATGTTTGTTGTTGCAGACACCTTAATTGGAGATGATGCAACTCTGGCATTTGTGAGTTTCTTATTAGAGGGGGAAGGCAGTGACATCCAGAAATCATCACTGCAACACAATTATGTATTGTGGATAATAACTTCAAATAGTCACTGATTTGTTTGGGGATTTCATGTTTAGCAATTACTTTCTCAGAATAGGTGTCACATTTCATTACTAGTGGTTATCTCCTGTGAAATCAAAGTCTTCAATTACGCAGCACTTCAAACTGACATACTTTATTATACTGTACACTTCTAATTGCTTCTATTCATTTTCATCTCCTCATTAACTCACAAATTGCTCCTTTCTTCTACTTTTAAAGCTATTTCAAACCATCCCATGAAAATGGATAAATAGCTAAATAATGTTTGGCTTTTTAAAATGAATTAAATTGAAAATGCAATTCTTCACAACCATATCAGGCTAGAGTAGGTTCATAAAAAGCTCTGCTATGATTTTAAATAACCATGTCTTTGCATGCTGAAGCTTCAGAAACTTTTAGGGGGATCTATTATGTAAAATTGACTTTTTTAAAAGTTTTGTATTTGATAACAATGCTATTTTTATGGAGTGTTGCTTTGATTCTTTCATGCATATTTGAGAAATCCTTTTAATCTGCTGTGTGCTCAACATTCCTAAGAATGGTTGTCAATGGTATAGTGAAGGAGTATTGTTGTGATAATGTGGAAGGTAGTGTTGGAAAGACTACAAGTTTCTTAAAGAGACAGAGGCCCAATTTCAAGGCGTCAAATTGTTTGCGATATAACATTTTTGTAACAACCTAAGGTTGATTTTGCAATAAAATCAAGTGACTATGTTGCTTTGTGCCTGGAAAATACATAAAATCGCCCCTTTGACATGGAAATTGTGCTTTGTTGCTATTAGCAAAACAAAACTGTTAGATGAATTTGGACATTTGTCTTCTTTTAATGAGTAAGAAAAATAAAAACGAACATCAAACACATCAAACGTAAAAAACTGCTGCCTCAGGTCAGGAAGCTGTCATAACGTTGGAATTTTCTACATGTTTATGTAGGTTTAGTACAGAGCTTTGTTCATAGTTTGACAGGGTTGGGGAATCAAAAGCAAATACAACACAGGAAGTGAAGGAATGATGATCATGGCAGTCATCACACAGCAGCATCCAGTAATAACATTCAGCAATGCAGTCATCACTGCATTCAAGTATCAGAGAAATCACCCGTTATTTGTCTCCCAGTAATCTAATAACAAAAGTAAACTAAGAAAAATTGCACATCCCACGCTTCATCCAGGTCGTGCATAATTTTGTGACTGTCAGCAAAGTTTTGGCAGAAATTCTCAACACTGATCTTTTAATAATGTTGTGGTCAGAACCCTGAAGGGTTCTGAAAAACCCAGGAGCACCGCATCAAAAGAAAATGCAATAAAATAAAATTCTGTTAGATCAGTTTTTTCTGATGTCTTTTCTTTTCCCTAGGGAAATTGTGATTTCATAATAAATGAAGAAAAAATATAACTTCATTAAAAACTTTAATCGAATAATTGGCTTGACAACGAAAGAATAGCAAATACGTTACAGTCCTCCCAAGTGAATAACCTGTCACCTAAATAAGTAAATAGCTTATAGCCCAATATCTTAAAAGCAGATTTGATTCATATTTGTTCAAAATATATCCACAGCCAAAACACATTAACATGATGGACAGACTATTCCACTGTTGTCAATTTTAGCAGAGTTGCTGGAGCCAGCTGCTCACCCTCAGCAGATGTCCACTGGTACTTTTGCAACAACTTTTGTCAAATGAACTCAAAAGGTCTTTCGGTCTTCACTGCTTTCTCTACAACATCTTTACAGCAGAGCTGCTATTACATTTCATCACTTCAAATATCTTATTTGTCTTGTTCAGAAAGGACAAATCATCTTTTCATTCAGCAGTGGGTCAAAATGAAGGTGGAGTGCAGAGGCGTCCCCAACAGCGAGGAGGAGCAGACGAAAGACGGCTGGAAGAGATACTACTTTGAAGCTATCAAACAGACTTTTGGCTATGGAGCGCGACTTTTCTGAAGAAGCTGTACTGTAATAACTCCACTCCACTGCGTAATTTAGACAACCTTCTGCGACTTGTTTTAAAATGCATTCTAGAAGGCTAATAATACCCAAGGTATTTGTTGAACCATTCTCACTACATTTTTCTGTGTTAGTTTTGTAAAATGTTGCAATGTTATGTAATGTAATTGAAAATTATCTAGTATTATTGTTGAAGGACAGTGACTGTGGCCTGTCCACTATGAGGGAAGTCAAGAGACATGGAGCGAACAAAGACCAGCTGCAAACAACAACAATGTCTCTTCAAGGCTATATTAGCAGCTACTTACTGATAGCTGCAAGCACCTCAGGTCACAGATTGCACTGAAGATGTCTGCGCACGACTCAGGCTTGTGAAAACATGGGATCAGGTGAAAAAGGAAGGACTTGCTCTCATCCTATAACCACAACTGCATGCAGTCAATGAATAAGCTGGGAAAAAGAAACAAGTCTCAAGTTGACAACAGTTATGTTTTTGTTTGTGTGCAGAACATCTTGTCAGGTTTTTCTCCTCCAGGAGAAAGTGTTGATGTCACCGTTATATGATTGACAGGCAGAGAATCATGGCACACTATGTTTTCTGATTCTACAGCAGATGGTACTCATGCCTTATAAATGATCAAGTCTGCGGTAGAAGAGTTTTTTGAGATCAAACGTTTAGCTGAATCAACATCTGCTAAAGATTCCACACACACAAATTTGTGCACATGCATAAGGGAAGAATATTATTGCTATCCCTCTGTCTTGATCCGCAAATCCTGGAGGCTTGTCGGTGGCAAACAGAGCTTATATAAAAGGCTTTTAAGTTTTTAAATAACTACTGAAAAAGTGTAATAGATTTCCACTGTGTATATTCATGTTTTTTATGTGTCTTCTCACATAAGTAGATACTTTCACTAGGTATTCTCTTTTAACTTTAAGAAAACTACATTTATTTTTGAATGCTGACAGGCTTTCAGTAATGTTTTTATTGATATCAGACATAAAAAAAGATCTCAAATTATTTTTTACAGTTTTACAGAGAGCAATATTTTAAGAAAGGTTCCACACTTTGCAGAAGATTTTTTTTTTCTGAAATTTGCAATGATCTAATGCAGTTAAGCTACATTTCTATGTTACTTGGATGTGCTTCATACTTAATTTTACTATAATTACAGATAATTAACATTTGTATAAGTCCTGAGATTTCCACATTCATAACAGCTGTAAAATGTCATTTCATTTTAATATTTAGTGTCTGAACAGATGAATTTCAACAGAGAATAGTTAAGACAAGTTTATTTGTATAGCACATTTCACAGGATGGCAGTTTAAAATGCTTTACACCATGAACACATAATGCCCTGATCAATTATGAAACAGCAGTAAACATTACATTTTTATCAAATGCCTTCACCAAAATCAAGATGAATAAACAGGTATTAATTAGTCCAGCTGGCTTCTTACTCAGCGCTTTCCTTTTCTCATCCATCAGCTTCTTCTGTATATCTTCTTTCTCTCCCTCTGACTCTGAAGCTTTCTCATCTTTACCTCTTACAGTAACATAATTTCCCTTATCTTTGTTATTTTTTCCACCCTGTTGCTCTTTCAGTGACCTTCATCTGTGATGTTCCTGTTTTTTTTTAATTAAAATATCCCTTCTTCAGTTTTTGTTTTCTCGTCCTTTGTCCTTAGCTGCCAAGGGGATTCAAAGATTTCTCAAACATGCATGAAAGATGTATGTCCAGGTATGTTTTTGATGAGGAAATAATATTATAACACAATATAAACCTGAAAAAGTTGATACACTCCTTTAAAGCCTGGAGTGGTTTCCTCATGACTTCAACCAATTCACAGTACAGTTCAACACATAGCAGTGAAAAAGTGACGAGAACAATGGCACAAGAATTCCCACCTACAGTTTTCCACCAGCTATGTGGGACACATAAAACACAGAGAAGACGCTCTATGCACATGAGACTAAACTCAAACATTTTGAATTACATGTCCACTGTGGACATCCACCGTGATGTCCACAGTGGGCATCATTTTCTGTCCACTATGGAGTTCACACTATTTCTGTCAAACTATTACAAAATATTCTGAAATAAATGCATGGAAGGTTTCACTTTGTAGGGTGAGAAAATATGAAAAGGTTAAGCGCAATACACTGCACAAAAGAAAATATTTTTCATTATTGTTTTGCACACCATCAACATAAAACCGTTCCCCTAAAATGATTCCTGTGACGACTGTCGTCTATCAGCAACTCAATGTTCCTCTGATTTCTGGGAAATTAATTACGTTATATCTTGTAAGGCAGATTCTTTAATTAGAGCAAAGCTAATTGGTTTTGAATGTGCTCTCTTAAGGTTATGTGAATTGTATCTGCAATTATATTTAAATGAACTATTTGGCATTTCTATTTTCCCCATTCTGTTTATTTTTATATAGAAGAAAACAAATCACTTGTCCAAATATCATTTTTGGTCTGGGGTTCCTATCCTGTTCTCTTTCGTTACAATCATATGTTCCCTCCTACTTGTCTCTCCACTGTTTGTCTTTCTTGCTTTTTTTCTCTCCTTTCCCTTCACTCTGGGCAGTCATCCAAACAAATACTATGAGGTGCTGTCTCAGGCACTAATTGACCATGACAGGACATTTATCACGAGTCACAATGTCCAAAGCTGTGTTGCTGTTGGGCGTTTTATTTCTGCTCTAGAACAATGACAGAAGCATATACACACAGAGCAACAAAACACACAAAAAGTTACCTATCACAAAAAACTAAGAAATGCTGCAAAGTTTCCCAAAGCAGGAATACAGACCTGAAAATGATTCATTTTTAAACACAAACAGACACATGCAAGTAATGCCAAATATATATGTATATATATTTTAAAAAAAAATTGGCACAGGCAGTTGGACTTCATTATGCAGATTTCTTGAATTAAGCACTTTTCCGGAGAGCCCATCAGTAGGAATTAAATCCATCAAACCTAAATCCAGTGCCGCTTCATCTAAGCTTCCTTTGGTGTGGATCGTTGGCTGTATTCGGTAGTCAGAGCTGTTTGTTTTCTCGATTCATCCCTGGTACTTATTATTCACTTTAGGATGCTAGTGCCTAATTAATTTGCACTGCATATTTTGATGCCAATTTCTAATTTGTGCTTTAAAAAATACACAAGAATAAAACAGATGGGGGGCACATGTTTTAAACACTTGGATAAATCTGGATAGCATTTGCTCTAAACACAAACTTAAACTCCTATACATATATGCATTATGGCATTCATGAGGCAAATGGGTTTAATCACAATTGTTGCATAGACTCAGCTAAAAGCCCAAATAAACTGGATTACTGAAAAGTGATTTCATACATTTAGAATAAGAACTTACTCAACAAGGAAAACAATTAATTACCACCTTCTGCCCTCCATTAATTTCTAATGAGCAATACAGTATGATTCCTGCTAAACCTTCCAGCTTGGATCAGTGTACTGCTTGTCTTACGATCATGAACAGATAGTTGGACAGCCTCCTTCAGGGTTTTCTGACAGAGAGCAGAATTATGTGTTCAATTAGTTATAGAAAATCATCTAGGTCTGGAATTAACAGAGCAGACCCAGAACATCACACCTCCATCACCTGACTGAAGGTATAATGTGTTGGATGACACCAGATGTAACAGTTTCATTGCCAGTTCATCGGATATGTTTCCAACAGTTTTGGGATATGTGAGATGGGGTTTTGTGTTCTTGTTTTTGTCAGCAGTGGTTTTGCCCTTTGAACTCTCTGCTACATGTCCTTGCTCCTCATGACAAAAGACACATTGTATGTTTAAAGTCAGAGGCCTCTTTTCAAACTTTTTTTTCAGTTTTGCTGACACCTAACTTAAACGAAAGGCTGCAACCACATGCAGTCTAAGCCTTTTTGAGTAATTGAATTTCTGAAAGAAACCGGGTATAAGATATTCAGTTGGTGTTGAAATGGAGACTGAGCGATGAAAGATAAAGTATTTGGGTCAAGTATTCATGGAGGATTCTTACCTTAATGTAAGATCCAAAGACTTTTAATGGAATACAATTTTTTATCACTTTCCGCCTAACAGACAATAGAAAAGGCAATGGTGAAAAATGTATAAACGTAAAAAAGGAAGAGAGGGGCTCAGAATCTAATCAAAGCAGGGACTCTTTGTTGATTGCCTCTTCAAAAACAATAGGGGGAAAATTGGTTTGGTTTGCTCCTGTCAAGAAGGCAAGAGACAATTGATGCTAAAATGGGTAAAATGTTGCAGGGAAGAAACAAAAGGAGCTTAAAGTAAAATGACTAAATTACTTGTTCATGAACCTCAGTGGGGAAATGGGTAATCTCAGGCGCCAATTCTATTCCCCAGTCTCTTGCATCGGTATTTTCCTCCATCTGACAATTACAGAGCTTTTCGAAATTGATTCTTCTCCTCTCCTCTTTATCTTTAACACTTATTGTTGTATTTATACTCATATAAAAAGGCATAAAAATGGAAAAGTCATCATAGAACGATATTTGTTTCTGCGATGGTGACCATTGAGGGGTGTATTTCACCCTGCTAGACAAACTGGATACACAAAACTAACATTAATTTACAAATTTAGGTTTGCACCTCCTTTTGGGATTAAATGCCTGCGAACCTGCCTTTGAGAAATGGTGAATTTCATATTTACCTGATTTTTGCTTTGTTTAACATTGCTTACAGTTGGATTTGTTGAATTAATTACAGTAAATAAAGTCCAGACTCCAATTGGGATACTTGGAAAATTTCACTAGGACCACAAATAGTGGAATGCGTCCGTTTCTTTTGCTTGAAATTTTTTCAGCAAATTTAGTGACAAATTTTTGCTCATCATTTTTAAAGTCTATATAAACATGTTTTCAACATGTATTTGAATGGTCAGTCAGGTTTAGGTTGCCAAATGAGGTGGTCTGTGTGTCCTCAAGCCCTGAATGTCAATTGAGAGGCAGGAGAGGCAGTGAGGAAGAGCTAGATTGCCTCTTGAATATGCCATGTTCAACCAAGTGCAACAACCTAGACAAACAACATCAGCTCCATTAGCTACAACAGTAACTACCTAAATCAGTATGGGGACAATGTCATCAGTGCAAAGGGTGGTGTCATCTAATTAAAACATAAGTAAATAGCAACTTAATGAGTTG
The DNA here is from genome assembly GCA_902982915.1 of Phalloptychus januarius. NCBI lineage: Eukaryota > Metazoa > Chordata > Actinopteri > Cyprinodontiformes > Poeciliidae > Phalloptychus > Phalloptychus januarius. Next base: position 30,407,746 of record CADWAE010000133.1, read on the forward strand.
TAATAATAGCTAATTGGTGAGTTGTTGGTGAATCAGGTTTAATTGGCTTGTATGGCTGAGATAATAAAAAAAGTTTGATTACTTTATGCTAAACATGTTAGCCAGGTAGCAGGTGTTGTTTCAAGGAGCTTTCATGAGTAATCCATTACCTTACATTTCACTCTCCTCACCCACCTCTACAGAGAGGGAGAGGGCATGACTTCCTCAGTAGCGGGATTCCTAAGACTTTAATTATACAATGAGCTAAAGGCGCTGGCTTTGCTCTCCTTTCATCCCAGGTAAAACTCTTTCTGGAGTGCGAGATACTTGAGAGTGGAAGTTGTCATGACTTCGCAACTGTGACAAGTTAATTTCTGAAATCTTTGACATTGATTTCAAAAGAATCAATTGTCAAGTTATTCTACAACAAAGCCAGCTTCTCGGTCAAGAAGCATCAAGCTTAGATTTACAGGTTTCGCTCTTTGTAGTTTTGATCTGTTGAGGTTCATCCTGGGATTTAATTATCAAAACACTGTCTTCTCTTCCTTTTTGATCTCCTTTCATCCTTTCATTGTCTCTGAAAAAGCCAAAATCAATTATCTTCAAGCCTTATCTATATGCCTGCCTATGGTGTGGGGATGAATGATATTCAAAGCCTGTCATCTTAAAGCTAACAAAACTTTTGATACATTAACTCTATCTATCTATCTATCTATCTATCTATCTATCTATCTATCTATCTATCTATCTATCTATCTATCTATCTATCTATCTATCTATCTATCTATCTATCTATCTATCTATCTATCTATCTATCTATCTATCTATCTATCTATCTATCTATCTATCTCCATCCATCCATCGTGAGCTTACAGGTTTTAAGATCAACTAAGCCAAACTTTCTCAAAGAAATCAAAACAGATAAAAAATATTTGTGATCCTAAACCGAAAGACCAGAGTAGCAATGAAGATCTAAAGCTGAACTTGTTTCCTATATATTGTTTACCAGCACTTATATTCTGATCTGTTAACCCGCAGAGCCGCTGCACATGAATTTACAAGCAAAAGCAGAACATCTTTCATCAGCATTAATGAGATCGGTGGTGATGTTGTATCCCTGGAGGAACGATCTTGCTGCTGATACGGCTGATTATGGGTCTTCTCTTGAGCCTTGGGGAGGAATATGTAGTGCTTCTTATCGATGGTTCTATCAAAGCCAGGGTGCACACCTTTGATAAAGATTACCTGAACTCTGATTCACTGATTGACACAGATGTGTGAAGATTATATAAATAAAAGATTTTTTAACCTTCACACAGCAGATTGGAAAGATAACAGAAGCAAGCGTGAATTTCATGAATATGCAGCGCTAATGCAAAGTTTTTAAGCTTACAGAAACTTGAACAGCGCACAGCATCAGCACACGTATATTACCTTGAAACTTTCAGCGACTTATAGATAATAGCATAAACCTGATTAGCTTCCCTCTCTGTGTTCACATTGCTCATATTCTGCATGGTGTTGCATAATATAGTCTCATTTCCTTCCTCATACTGCAAACATAATTTTACATTTCTCATCTTCGGGAAAAAAAAGCAATATAAGGGTGGAGAGTGTAAAATGCTGTACAGGGAAAAGCAATGCAAAACATTTATATTAACAGACAATGAAGTAAAAACTGAGAAGATGTGGATGGAACAGAAAACTACAGCAAACTGTTTAATTTTTTCCGCTCTGCCCACTGTCTCTTGCCATTATTCCCCTCCATTTCCCCTCACTTGCCTCACTGTTTGGTCAGGTCATTGAATTTCAGTGGTGAGCTGGGGTTCTGCTCTCTTTGAACTTCCTGGAAGGTCATGGGTGGCAGGGCAACACCGTGTCACAGCTAATCTGTCCCTGGACTACTCTAAGTAAGATAGGAGAAGTGACACTGCGTGTGTGTGTGTGTGTAAGTGTGAGATAGTGAGTAACATAAGGGTCATCATTCCTCGGTAGACTTGGTATTGTTGAATTGCGAGAAGAAGATAGGAACAGGAGACAGACAGAAATGATCTGCCTAAGTAATGTATGAAGAAGTGACCCTGAAAAAGTCTCCCCCCACAGACTCGAGCCAATGAAGTGTAAACTTACCCACCATGCTCATATTCTCAAGTAACAGAAAAGGTCTTAATATTGAAAGATGATATGAGAACTTAATTGATTTTTATTCCTTTCCACCTTTCACTACACTGCCGACTTCTCAATTAACTCCCCAGGCTGCCATCTTGGAAAGCTCTCTGACAACTCTGCCACAGTTGTCCTTATCAAAAGTGAGAATGACTCAAAGTACAGACAGTGGACACAAAACTTTGTAGACTGACAGCAACGGAACAATCTTCTGATCAATGCGGTGAAATCCACCATCCTGGAGCTGGACGTCCGCATGCACAGACCCATCACACTGACACTGGTGAACATCCAGGCAGGGGACAATGAGACAGTGGACACTCATCAGAGCAGTATCAGAGCAGACTCTACCTGCTGAGGAGGCTGAGGTCTTTTGGAGTGCAGAGGGATCTCCAAAAGACATTCTCTGACTCTGTACTAACATCAGCCATCTTTGGTGTATATAATTTTTGTACGTTTTTTCTTAAGATCCCACTAAAGTAGAATAAATAAAATGTGCCTTGGGTGTAACAAAACAGGAAAAGGAAGTGGTAGGGCTACTTTTGAAAAGGCACTTCACAAACTAGAGTTTTAAGAATATAAGTTAAAAGTTTTGAAGAGGCATTCATAGCATCTAATCTGCAGTCTCCCCCCGTCAACTCAGTAGTTTTCAGTTTAAGTCCCTGGAAATCTGATGAGGATATTTATACTGATGAATAATTTAGATTATTAGTTAACAGTTATGGACAGCAATTATTTGACATATTTATTGTAAAAGTTGTTTAAAATAACAACTTTTACAATAAATATGTAATGCCTGACATCCTGTAAACTGGCTTGTAGAAATAAGGTACATATTTAATAATTTGCTGCTCATGCATAAAAACATGAGAATACATTTAATTTTTTTATAAAGCTCAACATCCTGCTCTTGGCAAACATCATGCTATTTTTTTTGCTTTGGAGATTAATTTAGATAATTTTGTATTAAGCACTTATATTTGGGAAATCCCATAGTAGGTTTGAAAAAAAAAAAAAAGAAAGCAATATCATTCCTTTCCCAAACAAGGTTTCATCTTGATACCAATGCCCCAAGATTTGTTTTGGTACATATTGGATGTGCTCCTGCTTTTGTGTGTGTCTTATTAAAAACTGAGCATAATATTTAGGAAGGCTCAAGAGATTTATCATGCTAATGAAAATTATTCAGAGGAGAGGGGAGGGCTCACAGTTCTGGGCTAGAAAGAGAGTTTATGAGAAATCTGACTGAAATAAAAGAGAAGTGGAAAAACATATATAGAGTAGCACTCGAGAGGACAGGATGAACACAAACATAAATTGTTAACACTTTATAGGAGTTGGTCACAAGTCATCAGCTGTGCTTTCATTATAAATCTGCATAAATCTTTGTCTATAGCCCAAAGAAGTACTATGAATTCAACACATTTGAATGACACACAACTTTTAATGCTGTGAAAGCTCTGACAATGCATGCATGTGCTGTGACAATGCACACTAGCTAGTGTGCATTGTCCAAATAAAACACACAGGGCTTCACCCAGAAAACATGTTTCACCCTGTGGTCGGGGCGTCAGGGTGGTCTGCCAGCAGCCCACCTTGTTTTTTGTATTCAAAATTGTTAAGTTAATAGGAAATGTAACATATTACTGGGTAATTATGTTATTGGAAAACATCGTTAATAATGCTTAACCACAAATATAGTATTCAAAATGACAAACCAAAAAATACTATTAAATAAAAATATATATGTATATATTTTACTCATTTGTTAAATCCAAACTAGGTAATGAGCCAGTGGATCTAGAAACACTATGTAATGCTGCACACATTTAGAGGCAACCAAAGGCATAATAATAATAACAAATTTTATATATCACGCCCGCTATATTTGCATTTGAACTCTCATCCAACTTTTAATTTTCTTACAAATTCATTTCCATTTTCCTAAATATAATTTGTGTTCATGGATTTGCATGTATGCATGTATGACTTGCTGGTAGGAATTTCATCATAGGCATCAATATAGGTAAATGTGTGAAGCGTTAAATCAACCAAAGATCAAACAGTTTTTTGAAATAGCTAAAATGTTCATCTAATGAACCATCAACTGGCCAGTACTTAGTGTATAGACCTGGAACATGGTGTTATATTTCTGACAATTCGATTACATGGATTTGAACGGGGTCAACAGCCAGACAGAAGAAGAAAAGGAAGAGGAGTGAGGCTATGACAGAGGAGTCGAAGGCAAAACAGAGGAAGAGGCAGAAGAGTCTGTGATGTGGCATTTTCCATCGCACCGACATCATCAGGCAATAATTTGTGACCCACAACAAGATGCTGATGGAGTTCTTGTCATCCTACTCCTCAATCCTTAATAACCACATTGAGAAAATGTTCTCAGCATGAGGATGAAAAGTATAGAAAGGCTGCACTGCAGCACTGCATGCACAGTTTTTTTTAGGGAGATGGTCTTATGGCGACTGTGGCTCAGTCCGGTCTCTTACTCTTAATCTCCTGTAATTCCTCGATAGTCCACTGTTATATTACTATAATGATTAATCAATTTGACTGTGTTATCTGTGCACAATAAAACAAGGACTTGTTCATTGACACAAATATTTAATTTTAAGAGGATTTTGAGAAAGAAACTGAATTTTTTATGGTGTCTTGCTGTTTGTACAGGTTGTTTTAAGAAATGCTGTTTTGCAAATGTCAAATGATTGGAGAAGTGCACCAATACAACTAAGAAAAATTGTAATACAGCAAATGGGATATATTTAACATGATAAGCTACTTTTCACAGCTGAAATGAAAAACCTCAAAAGCAAAAAAAGAAATATGTGAGCGATATTGAAAGGATTTGCTTTTTAGGCTGTGGCATTTGAATCATACTGGGCAATTTAGCATAATAGCACTCAACTGGCACTCTGCTGTAATTGAAGTGATTCATTAACATAAACTCTGTGTCTTGCATTTTTCAGATGAATAAACTTCAATAAACAGAAGTGGAACATCTTCACATTTTATAATAGAAACTGAAAAACAATTTACTGTATATATAATTCAAACAATAATGTTGACTGACGGATAGGCAGCCTTGGAAAGTTCACAAAGGCTTTGCAGTAATATATGGAAGGGTAAATATGATGGCATTTTCTCTAATTATTATAATAATTACAACGGGTTACAATTTAAAGGGATAAATAAGTGCCAATATTGCTTTAAACTACAAAACACACTTTTGTTCATGGAGTATAGTAGTAGCCCTCACCATCTTATTCTCGTTATTTGTCTGGTTTCTGTTATTGACATTGTATAATAAGTACGACACTTAGACTGAAGTTTTCCATATAAACAAAGTGGCATTTCAAATTTTCAATTTTGATGTATGAGAAACGTCCAATTTATTTGCTGATGTGACTGCTAAATTAATTCATTCTAATTGATCCTCAAGGGAATAAGGAGGTGCAACTCATTATCCATGTCTGTTGTGAGGCATCATCAGCAAGCAAAACAAAGTACTGATCTTCTGCTGGAGTGCAGGCTACACTGCAAATGATACTCCTTCCATTTATTGTGCCTCGATGAAAGTGCCATATGACAATGAGAATGTAATTTCTCTCTGTTCTGTGGAATTTCACTTTGTTTTACATTCAAAGCACTCATGGAAATCCTGGTTTATGTTGTATAGTTACAGGTTCAATCTGATCCTTGTATGTGTGAAACTCAGCTTAGCTTTTATTTTGCTGTTTCTTCCTAACGCAGATAAAATACTGCAAGTAATCAATCTGTCCCTGCTACAGTTATGGTAATAAAATGTTCATCACTTGTGGCATTAGTATGCTACAAAAAGTACAAAAGTGGAAGCACAAAAATACTGCTGCTAAGATACAGTATAGACATGAAATTGTACTTTTTTTTGTTTTGTTTATTAACCCACTTAATCCCAATTTTTTCCCAGACATGAAAATATTAAAGTCAGATGTCATTGTTAGCCCTTTGAAATAATAATCAAGGGGGAATCATTTTTAAAATTGTGGAAAAATATATGAAAACGTGTGTTTTATGATCCGGTGAGATAATATGGTGTTCTTACTAAGATGAGCTTAAAATGCTTTTTCCAAATAGAAAAGATCATAAAAGATGAACATTGTTTCTTTATTTGAATATACCTTGCAACAGCATTATTTTAGAGCAACATTTGCTTTGTAAAGTACAAATTTGACTATCTGTATATTCTAAACAAAGGTAAATTTGAGTAGTTGAATGTTTATGCATAATTATATTGAACTTCAGTCAGTTATAGTGTTATCACATTAACTTGGATCATAAAGGTAACATCTATAGTAGAGGCCTTCATTTATGTTATTAAAAATCACGAATATCTGTCAGTCACTCTGTCATACAGTAATAAACTTAGTCCAGGGGTCTTCAACTCCAGGGATAGAGGGCCGATGTCATGCATCTTTTTCATCCGTCTCTGATTCAATACACCTAAATCAGGTGATTAGCAGGACTCTGGAGAACTGTCCTGCATCCTGAGGAGGTCATCCATTTAATTCAGGTGTGTTGGATCAGGGACACAGGATACTGGACAGGATAAAGGACAGTTATATGGTCCTTCTCACATTTCGTGACATTCTTCAATTTTGGGTTATTGCATCCCCTCCTTACTTTCTTTCTTACTTTGATTTTTCTTGAAGCACTCAATGTGCAATAAAGCCTTGAATTTATCCCAGGCATGAGTGGTGCAAAAGCAACATCTCTGGAAATGATCCTTGCATTGACTGACTAGTAAGTTTCTTGGTCACATCTTGTCATATCTTGAAGAGAAGTGTTTAGTCATGAAGGTCTATACATTTCATGTGCTCAATAATCTACTTGACCTCCGTCTCTGTGTAGTTCTTTCTCATCTTTGTTTCTTCTGTGAAAATATTGTTGTCTTTCTAGTGGACCAGCGGTTTCTCATTTTGTGTCACAACCTCATTTGGGTCCGCTTTATTTTTAAAGGGTACATCAAAGAGACAGTTGTCCCTTCATCATAAACTTTGCAGGTGGTAAAAGAGTGCCACATGATAGATGAAGGGGGAGATTATTCTCTTTTCCCATGAACTGATCATATCAGCATAGAAAATTGTGCACCTTCCCTTTATAGTCCATGTCTAAGCCATCACTACCAAAATCAGTAAGGATTCCACGTTTCTCATAACTACATTGTTGTATACTTTGTCTGGCCATCACTAAGTCTAACAGATCAAAAACCACACTCAAAATTAATCTTAAAAGGAAGAAGTTTGTAATTGGAAGAATATGGTATGTATTTAAATAAGTGCACCTTGGTAAAATGTATTGCCCCATCGGCCATTATTATGACCGTCAACATGTTTACACACCAAACCAATTTTTGTAAATGCTAGGGTATATATCATAACTAGACACTTTAAAGATGATATGTACCAAAAATCTTTGTTGTATGTTTATTTAAACATACATTACTATCCTACCATCCATTGTAGCAGCCTTCGTCTCGTCAAGATGAAACCAAGATATAAACAGCTCTGGTCATGTGATAATTTACTCTAAACATGTGATACTGCATAAGTATTATCCAAACACTCTAAACTTTCAATATATGCTGAACATTAACTGAACATTTAATCAGTAAGCTTTTTGGAGTCCTTGAATTGTGACCTGTGGGTTGAAATGGGTTAAGACAATGCTGGAGAAATTTGATTGAAGCTGTGTGTTTATTTTCCTACCATTTTCTGAAATTTATCTGCCATTTCCTCTGTCTGCGTCATCATGTATCTTCAGGTGTCTGAGCTAGATGAGAAGTGACTGTGGTGTCTCCAGATGTCATTGATGGAAACGGGGTGATGACTCTTCTTAATAGACAGCCTGCAGCAACTTTCATCCAGACACTCATTTGCATTCAAATTCACCACTTGTTTGTCTAAGTGTGCCTCTGTGTATGAGTTTATCATCATGTTTGTTTTTTTTTTTATCATGTGTTATGTTTTACCTTGTATGCAATACACGTGTGCCGCTAATGTGCATATCCTATGTAAGGGAACATAATGTGTCCTTTGTGGTATATGGTTGTGAAAATGCAAACAAGTGTGGACATTTATCATCACACACACACAGAGATATCACAAGGTGTCAGTCTGAAAATTGGTTTCTCTCCTCTGGGCTGACAGAGTTGACAAGCCCTTTATGAGAGGCATAAAGAGGGCTGCTTTGCCACCCTCCCAAATCATTTTGTCTTTTTAACTTAAAGTTTACAATTTCTTTTTAAATCAATGAAGTCAATGATTTTATAAGCATCCACCATTCAGTTTTATCATCTTTAAAATGCATCAAATTACACTTAATTCCTGTTTGTGTTTGACTTGAATGTTATGTGTGACCTCTAAGCGGATGTGCAAATAAGTCATTCAGTCTGTGTTAGCCACTCTTCCAAACACTGACTTAATATTAACAGCTGCCTCGGTCGGATCAGTTCTTGTCTCTTTGCAGTGGAGGATGGTTGTTTACAGTGCAGGCAATTTCTGGTAAGATTCATAGTGTCGAACTGGCGCATTACATACTTCACCGGCAAAGCCATGCATCCAGGAAGCAATCAATCTGAACATCAGAGAGCCCAGATCCTCTGTACGAAGCAAATAGTGTAGGACAAGGGACCAGTTTTGACGGAGCCATTACAGAATGGGAGAATTTACTTGATTGTCACAATAATTGATGATTAAAAATACTAAACTAATAATAATAACAGCAGCCCTAACTATAATCACCTTTTTCAATAAGACACGTACAAGAGCAAAGTAGATCTTGTTTGCATTCGAAAATTTTATTACATGACTTTATTATACCACCATCTAAGTTGTATCCCTTATGCAATCATTTGCCAATTAATAGTGTAAATTAATTCATCATACTTGCCACAAGAGAGATAGCGGGTGAATGAAGGTACATCAGAATGGTAGGAAAAGACATAAGGGAGAGAAAGAAAGAGAGGAAGAGAAAGAATTTGATTTTTAGAGAGATGGCAGCTAAATGAAGCCATCGAATGTAGAGCAAATGGAGAATGGCTTCAGACACAAGGTAATTATTTCCTGGCTGGTGGAATAGAAAGAGCAAAGGCTCCTTCATTAACTGGCTGTTCATTACTGATGGATAGAGGGATGGACACACATGCACTGGAGTTCATAAGCACGAGCGCTCATGATTTGCACACACATCCACTGATGCTCATTTAGATTCGCAACTCTTAAGTCAGCCAAAAATTTTGTTTTGAAAGTAAGCTTGTGCATAATAATTTGGTACTCCAGACACTGTAAAAATGTAGATACATAATTTTCTTCGAATAGCTTCTTGTTATATAAGATTTAAGGTTATATAATTAAAGCTAAATTCTGTTAGGGGAGGATTTGTGTCTTCTTTTATTTTAAAATTTATGTTCAACATATTGTACTGAGTTTACCTTTGTTTCACTTGGGGAAAAAAAAAATATATATATATATAACTGTATTATTATGACTTTATTCTGGTAATAATGAGTTTATTCTAGTATTATTTAGACTTTGTGAACAAAGTCTTAAAGACTTTTTCTCATAATATTATGATTTTATTCTCATAATTGCATTTTTCTCCTAATGACCCTAACACTGCCTTGCGGATATGGCATTTAGAACAGCGTATGTAATTCTCTGGTTTAAATTGTACATAAAAAAAACCCCCAAAACAATGAAATTACCAGAAGAAACTAACACTTTTGGAGTCGTGTTGCCATAGCTGCTTGGTGATTGAAGAAGTCTGATCCCAGAAGATGCCCTAACTATCTGACAGATTTGGAGTATTTTTGTCAAACATTTCTTCAAGGTTGTGAAGACTTTTATGTCCTCTATGAATGTGCAGTTCACATCTGTTTACATTTGTACAATATTTATTAAGTCTGTAGTCGAGTCTGTAAAACTTCTACAACTTGCCTGGAGATTTTGATGTATTTTGATTTTGATTTCTGGTCATGTCTTTTATTTAACAAAAGGAATGTTAAAAATGATTTGTTTTCTTATCTCAGTTATCAAAGGAACACATATTTATTTGCATTACAGCAATCAAACTGTATTATAATTGCTGACCAGCTTTTTACATTAGTATTTTGATTATTTTTGTTGATGAGAACATCTCTTTACTTTAGGAAGGCCTTTTTCTATAAACCTGAATCTAATCTTTTGCCTTCATGCAAATAGCATATGGTTTCCATTAAGCTCTCTTTTTCTAATTCAAAGCTTTTTTAATGCGTATCATGTCGTACTATAGTTTTCCTAAAAATAATACGACTTTCCGTTTTCAGTACCTGTAAGCGGAAAATCATAATTAGAAGAGTTAAAGACTTGAAAGCATCAGATTGTGTGTAATTAATCTGTTTTATTCAATGACTAGAGTTACTAGAATAAATGTTTATCAATAATGTTCAAAGTTATTGAATGTGAGTTTATACCGTTACCATGAACTCTGATTACAGAAACAGTTTGCAGCATGGAGCAGCTTACCATTCACATTGTTACGCTGTAATGTTATTTTATGCTCTTTCAGCTCAAGCTTTTTGTCTGTTTCTCTTCCATGCCATTTTGACTGCCTCAAACCTTTGGCAGCAGAAATGCAATTTCTGATAACTCAGTTTTGTGTTCAAAATGGCATGTAATGGGATCAATCAAAGGTCAAAAACCATGGACTGAGCAAATTTTCTCAGCTCTTATCTAGTTTAAAAGACAGTTCCCTGGACACCTTAATTGGAAAGAATGTTTTTTCATCCTTTTCCAGGTCACACTGACTGCTTTCTATTCTGAACTAACATAATAGTGAATCACTTGAAGGACAAATAACATTAAATCCTCATTTATACGTGGCATTGAAATCAAAAATGGATGAAAGACGTGCAAAACACTGACAAATGAAATCAGAGATGAAACTGCTTTATCTTTATTGTTTTCAATGCAGTTTAGCACAATTTGTTTTTCTGCAATAGTTCATATTCTTTTGTTTTTTCTTATATTTATTTATAATTAAGTTTTCCGTTCTCCATTTTAATTATTTTTCTTTTTCTCTAATTGCTATTAATTATATACACCTTGCCAAAGAGGCTTGAGGTTTTTTTTAATGCCAGTACCAGACTATTTAACATGGCTCAGAGAGATGCAAAAAGACATGAAGACAAAGATATTCAACACTTCATATTTCTACACAAATCGCAAAACATTAAGGATAGATTTCACTTTGAAGTGAAATCTCACAATAAATGCAAAACAAAGTATATATTATGAATTTTAGATTGTTGATCACCTTTACATTTTTATAACAACTAAGGTAACATAATTACATGATTATGCTATGAAAAATGCATAGTACTCACATGCTATGTATGTGGTGTATAACATAGCATGTTATAACCATTCTTGGTTATACACCTTAGAATGATGTCAAACTAAATTAAATAATGTGTTAGTTCTAAATAGAGACATCACTGATAAATAGAATAGCCATGGAATGACATTAGTGGTGGGTGTCCTAAATATATACCTCATTGACACACTTCATTGTCAATTTACTTTGTCTGGGCACTGTGCTGAATAATATGCACTTGGGGAGTAATTTTCTCTCTGTGTGTGCTGGAGTGTGTGTGGGGGTGGAAACAGATAAGCCAAACAGTTATCTCTTGAATTCCTGTTCAGTCTGCAGCTGTAGTGTGTTTAAGGCAAGTGCACTTGCAACATAGCATTCTGAGCTGCTCTGCATCAAGAGGACGCAGGTTTCAAGCAACGGTAAAGCTGTTTTCCTCAGCTCTCAAATGGTCTTCTACTGCAAGGGACCACCAGAGATGAAGTTATGTTGCTCAGATCTGGAAAGGCAAGTAATGCGTTTGGGGCATTACCTGTCCACAAAGTCAGCTTCCTGTGGAAGCTGTTTTTTTTTTATCATTATTTTTATCTAGAAGTGGTCAACTTTCTATTATTCCTATTGATTTGATACAGTGTGGTCTTCCACACTTTCCATATCTTTGCTCTCTGTCTCGCACACTTTTTTCAGCCATTACAGCTGTTTAATCCTTTGTTAACATGTCATAACGGGTTTTTCCGAGCTGCCTTTAAACGCAACATGAGTAGTAAGTTCATCTCTGGTTTTACACCCGTGATGCAGCACAGGAAACATGTTGCTGTGCTGAGCTGCACAGGTGTGTGTTAGAATCATGGCAGTAAACTTTGCAGGTTTTTTCTCCAAATTAACCGAATGAGTTGAGTAATGCTGTTGGATACAGCTAATGCTAGATAAATGATGACTAGCCAATGTCAATATATCACTTTAAGCTTGTTAAAAAGAACAGGCTTGTTAACAAGCCTAACCCCCCCAGAAAAATAACCAATGGCCCCTCCAGCTAAAGTCCTCTGGTGCCTGGGTTGGCTCTGGAGCGCCTCTGAATTGGCTGTTTTCTCCTCTCTCTTTCAGAGGTGTCAGCTAGTGTAGGGTTGTCGATGCCAATCTTGAGAACTTATATTTAGATCTAAACCTCTTGGAGTTTTAGGAGCAGGCACTCTCTCTGCCTGCAGCGGAAGGAAGAGGGAGTTTGCACACTTTGTCCTCGGATACAAAAGGAGTTTCTCCTGTCTAGATGCAGCTCTGCTGCAGGAACGGCAGTTTTGTCCTATTCCAGGGGTTTAAAGGTGACATCACAGTTTCCTTGCTGAAACTCCTCTTCCTGTTGCCGGATCCAGAGTGGGCTAAAGTTAAGTTGTATGGTGGTTTTATACAAGGCAAGCTGTTAATGTGCTCCATTAAATTTCTCCACTGTTAGTTCTGTTCACTGGCCTCTGTGTTCAGCACACCACATTCAGAGACTTGTTACACTGCCACCAGCCCACTACCTTCACCATCAGCCACTTTTCCACTACAAGCCATCCATCATCCTTTTTATATCATAAAAGGCCATCTATCACTCCATTGGAAACCTGAGAAAATCAGTGGTAGTAAGGTACAAAATAAAAAATGTAACATGATTTTCCTGAAATGTGGGTGCAAACATGTGGGCAACCATGTTTCACTAAAATAGCAGGCATAAAAAAGCCGAACAAATCTGGTACATTTTAAGTGAGTTGAATTTTTTTCTTTTGTTTTAAATAAAAAAATAAAATCATTTTCTTCTCTTTTCTTTACTGCCTTCCTACCTATCTAAACAAAGAGAGGGTGAATGCTGGAATAATTTCCAATTCTGAACTCAAACGTCGTGCCGTCCAATCAGCGAGACGTACCTTTTTCATTTTGTTGTGTTTTCTTAATATGTGGTTGTGCTTACTGAATGTTGTGTTTTCTCAATTTGTAAGTATGTTTAGTGATTTGTTGAAGTGGCGTCCACTGTACATCTTACATGCGTTCTTCATTAGGAAGATTCATGTGCTGCTGTTTTTTGGTCAGTGTGTTTAGTGGATTTTGTGTTTCCTTCCAAATGTTGGGCTGTTAATTAAAATCCTTGTCAACACATGGTATTGTTTTGGAGGTCTGCCATCTGTCTTTTAAATGAATGTGCAGGCCTCCTTCTCATGAACTTCACAGTTAATTGAACATTCATTGGAAAGGTCAGTCAATTGGGTTTTTTTTAAAGATGCCAAGAGACAGCATCTCAACAAGTTGAAATGGCATCACTTCTTCTATTCTGCTGCAGTAGTTAGATTACCTAAAAAGCCAACTGGCTATGTGTGTGTAAAACTGTAAAATTTAATAAAAAATTTAAAACAAAGATTTATTGTCTACATGGTGTTAATCCGTAACTGATAGCATATTTTTTAGACATGAGTAATTTTCCTATTTCATTTTATTCGTATAGGGTGATGCTTCTGTTTTCAGCTCCTGCTCACTCTCCAACCTGAAAACTAGAGAGCCACATCCTCTTAATCTCCATACGGATTACAGCTTTTCTCGGTTGCTATGACCTGCTTAAGGAAACTTGGGCCCACTTAGTTGACATCATCACTTGCTCAGCATATCCGAACACACCTCTTGGAAATGTACAAATAATTTTTTATTAGTTTGGCACATTTCCTTTACCCTTTTGCTAAACAGTTAACACAAATATGCTAACTCACATCCATGACAACAAAACAAAAATAACCTGCTCTTAACTATTAGACACTACCTGTGAGAGCTGGACGGATACAGGTTTTTTAAGACTGATGATTCAAATTAGAGGAGAAAATAAATCAATAAATGTAAATAAAAATAAAAAATACAGAATATAAAAAAATAATTAAATGAAATGTCACAATAAACATAAATATTGCATGAAATAAATCCTGAATATAAAAAATAAAGAACAAATAATCTAATAGAAACTGATTGGGGAATGAATTAAAATGAAAGAATGGTGGTGATGTGACAATAATGCTATTAAAAATGATAAACTAATATTACATTTTCACATTGTGTAATTCAAGAAGTCTGGAAAGTTCTTTTTTGATCAAATATTTGTGAAGCAATTTCTCTTACTAGTTATTGGCAATATTGGCAGGATCAGCCCTACATACATCCGTCTTTCCACTTCATCTGTGTATGTTTAGTAGGTCAACCTACATGTCAGTGAATCTGCACGAATCACTGAACATAACGTTATATAAGAGCCGGACATTTACCACCTCTTGCTGAATCAGCTTCCCACTTTCTGTTCGCCATTGCACAATAAGAACCATCTGAGCTGCAGAGTGAAGCATCAACTAGTTTCACCAAATGGAGCTGCTGATTTCACCACTATTTAAGCCACAGGTACCGACGTCTGAAGCTCATGTTTCACTCTACTTCCCAAAAACCTTTAGTCAGTAATCAGTCTGCAGGCCTTAAGAGATAACATGTACAGTATGTGTTATTACCGGTATGGATCATATCCATATCTATAGTGGGAATTTCTTTTACACTAACATAAGTTTTAGTTTTTTGTTGTACTTCATTTTATGATAGATGGCCTTTTATGAACAATTTTTCTAATATTTGCAGTATGTCAAGTTTCGGTCACAGTTGCACACATTAAAATTTGCATCAGCAATCAAGACAAACTGTAGAGAATTGTAGTCATGTTGTAGGGTTAGGTTTGTGCAAAATCACTGAACTAAGAAATACAGTTTTCTTGATGCTTTGATGCAGTTGTCAAGACTCCACATTTTTCAGTTAACACACAGACCTATACAGAGGCAGTCATGGTCAAAGTGACACATTTTGTGATTTTTATTATTTTACAATAGCTCAGGGGGATTATGCTTCATTTCTTCGTAGCAGTAAATTTGTGGTTCTACTTCTGAACAATTAGCTAAGCTAACCTGACGCCTGTCACCGAGGATATTTTTTTAACACAGAAAATCAACCTGAAGATCCAATGAGCGACAAGCCACTAGCATTAAAGTCATTTGACTTCCAAAAACTGTTGAGTTGTTACAGACATTTCAGTCTTCCTAATTGGACTGCTCTTTCATCCCTCTGCCTCCCTCTCTCTCATCAGGTAACCAGTCTGCAGTTTCCAAAATAACTGCTGGCTGTCAGTGGACAATTTCAGCCTTATAAAGTGCAGTGTTAAGGCTCAATTTGCCTCGTCTCTCCCTACATCAAGCTCAGTTTCTGTACTTCTCTGCCTTTCAGTCTCACAAATGCTGTGATGGTAAGGAGTTCACCGGAGTGACAGTCTCAAAGACGATGTTGGAGAAACGAATGTCTGAGAGCTCCCCTGTCTTTTCTCCACTTACGTTTTGATGTCTGTACATTTTCCAGTCACAAGTTGTGCAAAAATAAAAGCAGTTTGGAAAAAGAGACACATATGACGAATCACAGTTAAAGAGGAAGAGCTAACAACACAAGAAGCTTTGGTGTATTCGTTTCTGGAACATTCTCTGCCAGCTTATCAATGAAAGCTACATATTAAGAAAGACAATAATTTACTGCTCATTGGCTCATAGGGAAAGCAACAATGTGAAATCTGCAAGATGAAAATTTATTTTACTTATATTGGTCCCTATAATTGTTTGTATTCAACAATGTAATCATTGTTGAATCTGAAATGATTTAACAATCCCTGTAGTCCAGCAGATTATGGAGTTTTATAGCTCAGCCAAGATGAATGCAAATTTAAATTAAAACACATTGATTTTGAAAAAACTGTAGAATATGAGCACTTTTCTTAAATCAACATTGTGGTACGAACATGTAAGGTTTTCTTAAATTGAGACTCAACATTTGTAAGGTAAGTTGGCTCAGCTTGTTAGAACGTGGTGTTAATAATACAAAGGTCATGGGTTCGAAACCCCATACTGGTCACTTCAAGTCTACCGCCTACGATCTCGCCATCGCCTACGATCTCGCCATCGCCTACGATCTCGCCACTGACTACGATCTCGCCACCGCCTACGAACTCGCCATCGCCTACGATTTCGCCACTGCCTACGATTGGTCACTTCAAATCTAAAGTCTAACAGACAATCATCACCTCAAAATAAAAAATGGGTCAAAACTAAACTTCAAAAAATAAAAAATGGGTCAAAAACAAAATTTCAAAATAAAAAATGAGTCAAAAACAAAATCAACTTTTCAAGATTAAAGAAGACTGGACAATCCATCTCTTTGCATGTTGATTTTGAAAAATATTAGAATATCGGCGCTTTTGTCAAAATTATATAAGTGTGAATTAAATCGGTAGAAACTCAGCATTTTGTATATCCCAGTTAGCTCAGCTGGTCAGAGCGTGGTGCTAATAAACCTAAGGTCATGGGTTCGATTCCCAATATAGGGCAATTGAAATCTGAAGCCTTTCAGAAAATCAGCAATTCAAATTAACAGAAGGCTTTAAATTAAACAATTATGCATTTTGATTTTGAAAAACATTAGAATACGAGCACTTTTCTTAATTTTCAAAGTGGTAAGATCATGAAAACACTGGTTTATGTATGACTGGTTAGCTCAGCTGCTTAGAACATTGTGCCAATAATCCTAAGGTTGTGGGTTCAAATCCCATCCAGTCCAATTGAAATCTATAGTCTTCAGAAAATTAACAATTAATAAAAGGCTGGTGAATAAAATTGGTAATTCAAACAAAGCTTTAAATTAAAACATGTTGATTTTGAAAAAAACTGTAGAATATGAGCACTTTTCTTAAATCAACATTGTGGTACGAACATGTAAAGTTTTCTTAAATTGAGACTCAATATTTTGTAAGGTAAGTTGGCTCAGCTTGTTAGAATGTGGTGTTAATAATACAAAGGTCATGGGTTCGAAACCCCATACTGGTCACTTCAAGTCTACCGCCTACGATCTCGCCACCGACTACGATCTCGCCACTGCCTACGATCTCGCCACCGCCTACGATTTCGCCACCGCCTACGATTTCGCCACCGCCTACGATTTCGCCACGCCTACGATTTCGCCACTGCCTACGATTGGTCACTTCAAATCTAAAGTCTAACAGACAATCATCACCTCAAAATAAAAAATGGGTCAAAACTAAACTTAAAAAAAAAAATGGGTCAAAAACAAAACTTCAAAATAAAAAATGGATCAAAAACAAACTTCAAAATAAAAAATGGGTCAAAAACAAAACTTCAAAATAAAAAATGAGTCAAAAACAAAATCAACTTTTTAAGATTAAAGAAGACTGGATAATACATCTCTTTGCATGTTGATTTTGAAAAATATTAGAATATCGGCGCTTTTGTCAAAATCATCTATGTGTGAATTAAATCGGTGGAAACTCAGCATTTTGTATATCCCTGTTAGCTCAGCTGGTCAGAGCGTGGTGCTAATAAACCTAAGGTCATGGGTTCGATTCCCAATACAGGACAATTGAAATCTGAAGCCTTTCAGAAAATCAGCAATTCAAATTAACAGAAGGCTTTAAATTAAACAATTATGCATTTTGATAAACATTAGAATATGAGCACTTTTCTTAATTTTCAATGTGGTAATATCATTAAAACGCACCACTATGTAAGACTTGTATAGCTCAGAGGGTTAGAACGTGCTGCTAATAATCCAAAGGTCGTGGGTTCAATACCCTGCAATTGACATCTAAAGTCTTCCGAATATGTACGCATATAGAGAAAAATTGGCAATTAAAACTAAAAAAATAACTGTTTTGATTTTGAAAAACATTAGAATAAGAGCATGTTTGTCAAAACCATCTAAGTGTAAATTAAATCAGTGGAAACTTTGCATTATGTATGTCCCTGTTAGCTCAGCTGGTCAGAGCGTGGTGCTAATAAACCTAAGGTCGTGGGTTCGATTCCCAATACAGGGCAATTGAAATCTGAAGCCTTTCAGAAAATCAGCAATTCAAATTAACAGAAGGCTTTAAATTAAACAATTATGCATTTTGATAAACATTAGAATATGAGCACTTTTCTTAATTTTCAATGTGGTAAGATCATAAAAACACTGGTTTATGTATGACTGGTTAGCTCAGCTGCTTAGAACATTGTGCCAATAATCCTAAGGTTGTGGGTTCAAACCCCATCCAGTCCAATTGAAATCTATAGTCTTCAGAAAATTAACAATTAATAGAAGGCTGGAGAATAAAATTGGTAATTTAAAAAAGGCTTTAAACAGCTGGTACCAGGAAATGTACACCTTCATATCTGAAAGTGTACATTGTATTGACCTTTTCTCATGCCCCACATCCTTATTTTTTTTATCATATTTTTAATCATGTAAAGCATAATGTCATTAACTAAATATCCCTGCCTGCTGCTTTTTTACATGAGAGAAGATTTTGTCTGATTAGGCCTTATATTTCTTTATCTTAGCAATATAATGTAGAAGATTCAGTTTACATGAATGATGTATTAACATGTTTAAATTCTGTTATTTGTTTGTCATGAGTTCATTTCTGTGAGAACGAAAGATGTTTCTATTGTGGGGCCTTATCCCTTAAATCTCTGTACAGACGATGGAAGGTTCCTGAGAAGAGCTAGTTCCCTGAGCAAAGAGTGGTTCTGTCTTTGTCATTTCACATGACAAAGATTGTCCAGCATTTGTCCTTTTCAGCGAATGAGTCCAGAAAAAACACCTGCAGATGTGCAAAAGGCACATGTATTTGTAGTGTTGAAACCAAACAATTTGCTGTGACAGATTTTTGTTAGTGGTCAGAATGGTGAGAATTAGCTACCCAAACTGCCTGTGTTGATTACCCTCACAGAGAAATGGGAATACAAATAGCAATACTTAATCTTGTTTAGGGAACACAAATTCATTGTGACAGCTCGGCTGCTTCAGCCTTGTTGTGTTGGAGTTTGATTTGAATGGGCTGATTGCAAAAGAGAAGGAAAAGTGAAGTGCTACTAAGTTTTTGTAAAAACCAAAAAAACTATTTGGAGTTTATATTATAGTGAGAGCAAAGTCTGAGCATTGTTTAACTTAACTTTTGAAGTACTAATAGCAAATTAAGACTTTGGATGTAATTGTGCCAAATGTCAAGAGGGTCACAGTATATTTGGGCACAGTATTATCATGCCATTTTTCATAGTTAACCAATAAATCCAGAGATAGTGGACACATTAAAAACTTCTCAGCTTAAGGAAGGAAGAAAAATAAAATAAATACATCAACAACTTGCAAAGCACTCACTCATATAGACAAATGTTGTAGCAGGAGAGTAATTTGAACATATCCCCACATTTCCATTTATAGTAATTCTAGTTAATTTCTAAAGAGTTACAGAAATAAAAATAATAGAAAGGAAAGAGCAAGTATTGCCTGACAAATTGCTGTAATGATTGACGGTGTCACAGAGGACCAAAGGTGTCAGTAAAAACTTCACCCTGAGGGCAGTCCACAATATAATTTTGGTGAAACTGAGGCAGATCAGTGGGGTAGTGCAATAAAAGAGATAGTTAATCATATATGTTGCAATATTGTGGTTCGCTCTGAAGCCAGATAAAGGAAGCGGAATAGACGAATAGTTCTCCCAGGGAAAATCGTTGAAAAATAAAGCAAAGGTTTATTGTACATCTCAAAACAACCACTCACATGGCAAACACTAAAATATTATGAGGTACAAACAAGAGGAACAATAATATAGAAATGTAAACTGTAAAACAATGCCTGTGTTTTCCTGTGTGGACTATTAAAAAAGAGGGCGAAGATTAGTTTCTTTTATTTTCAGAAGTTGGAACTTGAGGCAAAAGGGTGATTTTGTTGTAAGCATACAGCAGCAAAGCTTCTCCTGTAACAAAGATCCAACAGCTATTATAGTCTTACAGCTCCAATTATGCTGTCGTCCTAAAACATGTTTTGTGCTGCAGGTTACCATTGTATCTCAGAGTTTGTGTTTATTGTTTTTTTTTAGGGGTGTGTTTTTTCCCATTTGGCCTCAAACACAAACACATTGATTTTTTGAACATTTCCTATAGCTTTGAAAATGGTTCTTTATAATTGTTAGCTTAATGCAGATCTGTGATGATGGTTCAAGAATCCTGCAGTTTTCAACCCACGTTGATTTTTTTTCCCACCGGATACGGATAGTGTCAATGTTCTGATCAGGTATTTTGGAGGCAACATAAAATCGCTACTGTGCATGTCACACATCAAATTGTTGCTAGGTAACCAAAGAGTGAGTGAGCTATGATGCCATTGTCAATTAAATACATCATCTGAAGAAAGGGCATGCTAGATAACAATACAAATCTAATGATTAAATAAATGAATGAATACAGGATTTAAATTATTTAGAATTTATCTATACATACCTTCTTGTTTTCTTGACATTAAAGTGACCAGATCGTAAGCCTGAGTCAATAACAACATTTACAGCCACCAAGGACAAAACCAGATAGGATTAATAGTAAATTTTTTAACCACATACTTAAACCAAATCCGAACGCTAACTTGCCTAGTCAGACCCATTGGTCCATCTAACCTTAATTGTAGTCCAAGATAGTCTCAGAGTCTGTAGTGATTACTCTGTTATTATCATGCATTCAGTCAGGTGATTTTGAATGTCATGGGAAATGTCTCTAAAGTGAACTCATAAAAGAAAAGCTCCACTCCCTTCTTGATCAAGGTCATCAACTGAGCCATTTGATCCCCTCAGTGATAATTCATTTAAAGATAAGAAATTTAATTATGTCCTGATCGCTAACAAGGCGGTTTCTCAAGAGCTGGTCAGTGTTACCTAGCTTGAAATGTATCTGCTCTGTTAACATAGCACTCTTCTTTCCAAAGAGTCATAAAATATACTTTGTAAATTTTGTTTTGTTTTTATTCCACAGACCAGTTGTGCATATATATATATATATATTACATTAACAGATGAAACATAGCATCATATTAGCAACAGGTCCACAGAAGTACACTAACTCCTATGACAGGTTTTCATGTATGTTACATTTATCCACTAAATGCACAGATGTTGCCTTTCATTAGGCTGACAGAAAGTCCTGACGACATTACGAGTGCAAGTTATATTTAGTTCAGTTGTATTTTAACTATATTTCACCTTTAATAACAAATCATGAGTTATTTCACTAAGCACTACCTTATAGTTTTGACAAAAGCAGGAGGACACTGAAAGTTTAGTCTTTTTTTCCATACAAGCTCTTTAATTCTAACATTGTGACTAATATGTCAGAAACATAACACTGTATCACTATTAAAATAAAACCTTACCTTCATTCTTAATTCACAGCAATAGAGTTGACAGAGCAGCTAAGTTTCCTACTATTTAGAGGATATTTCATCCCATTCTTTAATGAATGAAGGCATCATCCACTTCATCTCCCTGAAAGTCTAAGCCATTTTCCTATGCTTTGATCCGCATATATCTGCAATAGACTGTTTGTGCACATATAAGTATGCTGAGCCAGAAGTTGAGTACATAACTCATGCAAACCATCATGGGTTGTACTGTAGATATAAAGTGGTTATCGACCTGCTGACTCCACATCTCCTTTAGTTCATCGGCTTGATTTTTGAAAGCTCTCATTTGTTGGACATAGTGGGGATTAATGATGATATATTAACAACCATAGCCTCATCTTTTTGGTCTTATGACAGAGCTGTTTCATGAAGGAGGCTGCTGGCATAATGACCCACCTAGAGACAAAAAAACAAAGTACAAGATGTTATTTTAGAACTGAAAACAGCAGTAAAATACATCAAAAAGGAGTATTATGGTCACAATAGGGGTGAATTACAAGGTGCTATGGATTTCTAGATATCAATTTGGCCTTAAGAATGAGGAGTTTCTTGCAACACATGGGCAGTTTGACCCCAAATCTTTCACCTTGAGAAACTAAACAGAGGAAATGAAGTTGAGGGCTGCTGACCACCAGAACTGCTATCTAGAACAAAACAGCAAAGATTTATGTGTCAATGAGGAAAATTCCCCTTACCAATACATTGCTAAGTTAAGGCCTCGGGCAGTAGAAATGAAGTAAGGAAGTGAAGGAACATTCAAGGAAATGTATTCCCCTGCTTAATATTTACACATACTGACTGAAGAAGCAGCTGGTATAAAAATAAATTTATTTAACTGAATTTTTTATGAATACACACAAGCAAGCTTGTCCAGAAAGATGCTGCAACATTCATTCAGTTATTGTTTACTGAATTCCTGGAAATTTTGAATTTCCTCAAATTAAATTGCCTTTCAATGAAATGCAAAAAGCTGACAAGGCCCTTAAGCTCCTCTATCTAGCATTGCTCAAGAGTTTGTAACTTCAAAATGTATTATTTTACCACTGACATCATCTCCCCAAGATGCGTGTGTGCTTGACAGATCAAGAAGGAAATGGAGTGTACTGAGAAAGGGTTGCTTTCACACATTTGATTCCTCTAGATACCTTTCACACTAGGGATGAAACACAGGCTAAAGTGATTTTCTCCAGAGCCGTGTCCTTCATAGATCAACCCCATTCAAAAAGAGCCACGTGTGACCCACTTGAGGTTTGATCTTTCAGACAGTAAACAGTGACATGAAAAAAAGATTGTTTAAAAGCTGCAGCACAGAGAACCAGTGCTATGCATAATACTGTTAGAGTGGCTGGCTGACTGGACATGTTTAATTACAAGGTCAGAGTGAGGTTTGAAGTTGAACAATGACAGTTTAAAGTTTTCACTTTGAGTTCATATGAATATTGATAACTGTAATGGGATTTTTCCCCATCCAAGCAGTTTGTTTTCCCTCATGTCCTCAACAATTTTAATACCAGTCTTCATTAATATGCAAAAGGGGACAGATGATGCAAAATTTACTTCGTGTAAATTTTGGACTTCTTGCAAATTTTGCAAATCACTTGGTTTGATACCATTTGAAGAAACTTTCTCAGTGGTGAAAAAAGAGCATTCAGCCATTGTCTAGCAATACGGTTTTTGGTGTCTGAAAAATGAGCCATTTAAAAAACAAACACAAACTATTATTAAGTTACAATTGGCGGCCCGGCCTTTCACCTATAGCAATCACAGCTGAGTCCAGTCAGTCATTTAGCAACCGAATTGGAGCTACTCCAGCTTAATAATTGGAAGGGAAGCATGTTTGGTCAGCTGGATTTTCCAATGTATGTGTTCTGTATGGGTTGCTGGGAAGGACAGGTGTTTTATTGTTGACTTACCATTCAGAAACCACTGCTGCGTCCCCAATGACTGCAGAAGAATCTGCTTTCTTAGCTTATGGGTTGGACTTAGGGTCAATTGTACACTTGTACAAGTGTACACCGGTTTGCAGCCATTTTCATGTGTAAGTGAGAGTGTAAATAGTGAGTTGGGGGACGCAGCCAGCTTACAGTTTATTTGCATAAAAGGGACATAGTCCTATTACCGCTCAATGCTAAATGTGATTATTTAATAGGCAGAACTGAGCAAATTAAAGCTCATTACCTGAGAAGGATTTTATGTATAATGTGATGAATGTGTTTTTTAATGCTCACAGTGCTACCCAAACTTGTTTAAAAAGAAGCCTAGCAGGTTCCCTTTAAAACACCCAACTTATAGGTTAGTGAAGCAGTAGAGTGGGGGCCCCATATACTAGAAGTGGGCAGATCAGTCCAAAATATCCCTTAAATAGATACCAAGTTGGTAACAGTATCAGATTAGGGCTGTCAACATTAACACATTAACACATGCAATTTATCAGAAACTTTTAACATGTTAAAATTACATAATGCAGTTCAATGGAACTACTGGTTTTGAGAGGCTACATTTCCTACTTTCTGTTGCAATAAAACAAATAATTTATTGGATTTTAATTGGTTGGAGGGCTGCAGAAGGAGGGGCTTGGCCAGAGCAAAATTCAACAAGAATCACAACTGTGTGCAAATTTATATTTAAAGTTACATCACAGGGTGAGTAATCTGATTAAATGTTTTAATCGATTGATAGCAGTATATTGCATCACAACTAGCATGG
Organism: Phalloptychus januarius; assembly: GCA_902982915.1. NCBI lineage: Eukaryota > Metazoa > Chordata > Actinopteri > Cyprinodontiformes > Poeciliidae > Phalloptychus > Phalloptychus januarius. The sequence continues at coordinate 30,432,310 of CADWAE010000133.1, forward strand.
TAAGATTGATACTTTAACTTCAGATTCTCTCAGGAGGCAAATGAACTTTGGACAGTGTAGAAAGCAACAGAAGCATCATTACATAGCTAAAGCAGGTAAACCCAAAAATATCAGTGAAAAAACAAAAACAACAATTCTACTGAAATAAGAACAATAATTGCAGTAGAGATGGGAGAGATTGGGGGTGTCCATTTGCTCCCTATGGGGGTAGCTCGCTCTCCCACAGTTTGAAAGCCCCTGGTCTAGAGCCCAGATGTAGTTGTCTTAATTTTTCACCACTTTTCCCCTTGTTCTTCCCTTTCTCAAGGACAGGATGACTGGGTACAGTGTGACCTGCTAATCAACAGTGTAGTGATTAGTTGCACTGAAAAACAAACAAAAAAGGGAAATTTTTTTTGGCAAGAACTCCTCCTTTTCCTAAATCCTTCTTTCCTCGTCTATAATGAGGCGAGAGGGAGTGCAGAACAAAGGCATAAGCGTCCCTTTGTTGGGATTAGGTGAAAAAATAAAGCCTCTTGTCTTTGAGGCACTGGGCACAGGTTTCTCCGTCTAATTTAATAACATCTTTGTGTCTAAGAGATTTCATTATTTTTTTCAGTGCATGTTTGTTTTTAAAGTGCAAAGCAAACATGTCAAGTATTCTTGTCATGTTTGATCTGTTGATATCCTCTGACAGCAGATAAAGTGATTTTGAATAATCCAGTCTGACCTGTGAAATGGACAGTAAATGCTTTGAAGGCACATATTTTTCAAAAGATCCCTTTATGTTACCGTATGCATGTGTTTGTTTGTGATAACATGGGTCGAAAAAATTTATAGAAGTGCAATATTATGTGGTTTGATTGAATTTGAAATGGCTTTGTTAATTTCAGTTTATTTTCTAAGCTTTTAAAGAAAAAGAAATAGCTCAGCATGGAGGTTTTCTCTCAATCCTCAGTTATGAAGCAAAATAGATAGCTCTCCTAAATGGAGATGAGGTAGGAATATATTATAAGTGATTTATAATTAACAGTGAAGTTTTGTTTCTCCATTTACATATTTTGCATAGCAGAGCAGACTGATTCACCAAACATCTATTTGCAAAAATATTTTTGTAATGCATAATTGTGAAGTGAAACTAAGAGGGGCATATGTTTTTTATTTAAAAAAAGATAAAATATAAAATGTATTCAGTTCTCTGTTTTTTGTCACGTCAGTGAAATTAACCACTGCAAACTCAGTTAGCACCAAAGGTTTAAATGGACCTTAGCAGCTTCTTCTGATTCTTTAGGGACAATGGTGACAGAGAGAGTTAAAGTGCCTGGAAAAGGCAAATATGCAGCTTTATTTTTTTTTGAATGTTGACACACTACAACCACAAAGCCCACACCTAATCCAAACACACATTTAGACCTGCACACCAAAGCATATAACCCAAAAGGTTCAAGTTTATCTACAGGTTTAACCTGTCTACTTTGATGCCAGATGTAACCCTGATTTATCAGCTAATAAAGTAAATCCAGCAATTAGGATACCATAAATATATATTTTTTTGTAGCGTAAACATCCCCCCAGGAATATGAAGCAACCAGTTTTCCCATATGGCTCTATCTTTTAAAGGTAATATGAGTTTCCTGGTCCTGCCATGTTTCATGCGGCTCTTCTGCTCTGCTCTATTGCTGGTTACTGGTTGCTCCTATCTGTGTTAATACCAGTTTATACCCCTGTTCTACACTCAGTGCAAGATCATGTGATGTCATTCTTGTCACAGCCTCTCAGTGTTTCATTTCTGAGTTCCTGATCTTGTATCTGACTGGTTTTCTGTCTGTAGACCATTGCTTGACCTCGGACTGCTCTGTGCTTTACTTTGCTTTTGACTAAGCTTTGCTTCATGTAATTGGATCCTGTTAGATGAGTTACACAGATTCTTTTTGTTCGAGCTGCATCTTTAAAATGATGTTTAAAATAGCAGGCATACAAAATAAAATTCACATAAAAAAAAATACAAAAATAATTTGTGTTTAAAAAGAAATTATGTGAAATAATAAAAAATAACATTATGTATGTAATACTCCCTGTTTGTTCTACCAAACCACTTCCTGACTTTTCTGGGTCTGACTTGAAAGCTGAACTGAAGAAGCTGCAATTCTTAATGCACATTATCATTTTTGTAAGTAAAACTTTTTTTATCTTTTCTGTGGTATTTGTTCTGTGTCCAATACATACATTACTCATTACAAAATATCTGGTTATAAATCACAATTATATTCTGCTACAGTCTTCATGATGCTACTTCCATTTTCTAAATAATGTTGCATGAAATTCACACTTGTTATCACTTCATTTTCAAAGTCAACTTTGAAACAATATGCTTGCAATACACCTGAACCTTCTACAGAGTTTGTAAACTCTCATGACCCTTATAATCTCAAAACTGCAAATTGTTCACAATTGTACATTCTTTATAAACACGTGCATCTGTAGTGCTAGCGTCCGTGACACGGGTCTTGATCTTATCATTGTGTGGGTGTGGAGAATACCAAGAAGCAATGAGCTGGAGAAATACAAAATAGGAACCAGACTTTCAAAAGGACCCTGTGGGCTTTTACAGCCAGACGGAAAACAGACAAAATGTGACTGAAACAATCAACATTATAAACACGAGGAGAAGTTGGAGGAGAATGGAGTATTAAGTGATTTTATTCGTGACGTGTATGAATAAAATCATAACAGAGCAAACAACTATCAAACAAGGAACCTAAAGTGTGAGATATTGACAAAATATCTTAATTTTTAAGCAATTATTCAGAATAAAGTGCCACATCTGGTCTTTTCAGTGCACATTTACATAAGTAAAAAACTTGTGGGGTCTAAATTACCCGTCTCTTAAGATCACGGGAGGGTGCAAATGATTGCACAAGAAATTATGGCAGTTTTGTGGTATACCCTCGTATTAATTTAAAGATATTGTTTTAGTTTTATTTCCTTCGTCATTTCCTGATGTGTCTATTCTGAGTCTAAACTACAAATTTATTCAAACTTTTACCAACTTCTGAATAAACAAAAAAATGTGCCAAGGTGCCTTAAAACTTTGTATATCAGAAGTTACATGTAAAAAAAGAAAGCTTGCCTTTGACAGTTGAAGGAAACCTCTTCTTTTGTATCTTGTCTGGTTAATTTTTTGTCCCAGGCACTATAATTTGGTGTTATGCTGCTACTTGATGTGCAGTTGTTTGCTTAGCCAAGTAATATGGAACAAATTATGTTTGCCAAGAAAGAAACTGTACAAGTATTACCGCAAACTAACAAACATGAGCAAGACAGTAAACAGTGAGCTCTGCATTAAATCCAGAAACTTGAGTATATGTTTGGAAATTCTGAAAATCGGACACATTGAATGAGTTTTCCTCTCAAGCCCATAAGCTTGTGGAGCTATGGGACATGAATGTGTTATGAAGCTCTCTGCAGGCATGTAAATTTAAACAGGAGCTCTCATGGGAGGAGGCAAACATACTTAAGTTGCGATTTTCAGTTCTTCATGTACTCCAAGACATGGAGAGCACCTTGCTTGACACACTCACTCATAGCCATACACACCAGGACATTTATGCAATCTTGCAAAAGCCAAGCTTGCATTATGTATCCCTGCTTTTTCAGAATATCAAATGGAAATCTTGAATTTGTCATACTGCTGTATGTATTACTTTAACATACTGTCAAACTTGGACTTTCTTATTCAAAGTTGTTGGACGGTGTGCAATGCACCATCACAAATGTCTTTGTTGTTGTTTATCTCTTTTTGTTACGGCATTATTAATTATTTTTCAGGTCTATGATGATATATTCAGTGGCAGACTTACACAGAAATTGTGCTCAAGAAAAAGTAGCATTATCTCAAAACTTACTCAAGCAATGTAAAGTTGTACTTCTAATTCCTTAACCTTAGTATTCAATACACTTAAAAAAGAGGATAAAAGTGCTGCACCATTGCACATTTTATCAGGCAATGCAAACATTTTGATCTGCAGACTAAAGCAGATTCTAGTGCACATTCTGATGTTTCACAATGTTGGAAACAGAGAGTTAAATGTGTTCTGTCACCCCTTTTAGAACTGGGGTTCATTTGAGAGTACCCCTCTGTTCTGATTTTTCATATGTTAGCAGCTGCAGCAGGTGGTCCGCCCGCCGTCTCTTCAGATCACACGGGCTGAAAACCTGCTCTGCTCTCATTATCAACCCAAATTCAATTATGTAATAAGAGGTCTCAGCTCCTATGAAGCTGAATGGAATTGATCTTGATAAGGAGCAGGGACCCGTGAAATCTGCAGGGTCTATGACCCACAGACCAAGTAATAAGAAAAACTGAGAAGATAGATGAGACTGCCATGATGAGCAGAGCCCCACTGTGTGAGAGTGGGTGAAAATTACACTTAAGTTTAAAGTTTGCTTTCATATTCATGACTAAAGGTACACTTTTGCTTGAGTCTATTTGTGTGTGCAAGACACCTTTTTAGTAAAATTTGATTTGCTGTTATTAGAACAGACAACAAACTGAAGACAAACACGCATCCTAACACGCCAAAATTCCTCTGTGTGTTTTCTGACTGAGCCTCCACTGCCACCCCAGGGTCCTTACTTGTCCAAAGCACTGTACTTCCATGTCAATTTACCATTTCACAGCGGATATCCAATGCTCTGTTCCATTCACACGCTATCCCTCGGCTCGGATAAAAAGTTTCAGAGTAAAAACTTCTGGACATTGACAGCATCAGTATGTTGCTGATCTTGTTAAATTTTAAATAATTACTATACATTAATAATAAATGTACTATGAAGATGAAGATGACTTTTGCTTAACACATCTTAACTTTATTCCCGGACATGGAATAAATTTCAGAATCAGGGTTTTCTTCCGCTGTCAGTTCTGTACTGTGTTACAAAACTCTCCAAACAATCAGAAAATAATCAGGATTCCACTAATTTTATGCAAGATGATTAAAGTTGACATTTTACCCATCTTGGCAATTAGCAAATAGGTTAGGTTTGCATTACTAATAAACACCAATCTGTGTGTGTCTCTAGAGTTAGCAGACGTTGGCATTAACTGTGGGGTTTCAAAAAGACGGCCAACATTTTCTCATTCAACATGATTCATCACAAACAGATTTGGACTCTTCAAAAAGGATAAAACATAACATTCAGCTTCCTATTATCTGCTGATCTACAACTCCCTATTGTGAGAGCTTAAATAAACAGAAGACTTGCTGCCACCGAAAATAATCGTCATATCGCTACATCTCTTTGATAAAATAGCCTTCTTCGATCAGACAACTGTCATAATGGAGATTGTTATTGTGAATGCAACCTGGTAACACAGTTGGATTCAAATTAAAACTATGAACAAGACCAGTCACATTAGTGTTTAAAGCTTGAAAGAATTTCATTTTCATAAGAGAGTTCATTCTTTAGTATGGAAGCCCATTTCCGCCATGAAAAAAAAAAAAAAGTCCAACAGTAAGTCATAATTTTGACTTTCAAAGTCATAATTATGAGATACAAAGTCATAATTATGACTTTCAAAGTCATAATTATGAGATACAAAGTCATAATTATGACTTTCAAAGTCATAATTATGAGATACAAAGTCATAATTTCGACTTTATTATGAGATTCAAAATGTTGCGTTTTCTGGTTCAGTACTCGTTAATAAACCAACTTCTTTTCGTCAGATAGCTGTGATTTCTTTATTGCTAACGGTTAGCTTCTCAACTTATTCTCTTCTCATACAAGTGTGCTGCTTACACACAAGAACTCACTCACATTGCCCCCAGTGGACAACAGCAGTACAACATGCACATAAACATGATGTGACAGGATACAGAACACGCACATGTAAAGTAAATTAGGAACACATAACACAAAATAGAATTTCATCATTGGTTAAACCGCATCTGAAATACTACTCAATTTGTTTCTAATCCATTAAAAGGAGAAAAATCTGTGTTTACTGGTTAGACCGATCAGATGGAATACGCTTTAAATCTCCTACAAGACAGCATATCTACTGAAAAATGACAAAATTGGCTGTTTTGGAAAGTCGAAATTATGATTTTGTGTTAAAATATGTTCTCATCTTAACTTGTCTTTGAGTTATTTTGTGTTATGTGTTCCTAATTTACTTTGAAAGGTACATATCGTGTTCTGTATCCTGTCACATTATGTTTATGTGCATGTTGTACTGCTGTTGTCCACTGGGGCAATGTGAGTGAGTTCTTGTGTGTAAGCAGCAACTTGTATGAGAAGAGAATAAGCTGAGAAGCTGACCGTTAGCAATAAAGAAATCACAGCTATCTGACGAAAAGAAGTGGTTATAGAGTACTGAACCAGAAACGCAACATTTTGAATCTCATAATAAAGTCGAAATTATGACTTTGTATCTCATAATTATGACTTTGAAAGTCGAAATTATGACTTTGAAAGTCATAATTATGACTTTGTATCTCATAATTATGACTTTGAAAGTCGAAATTATGACTTACTGTTGGTCTTTTTTTTTTTTTTCATGGCGGAAATGGGCTTCCATACTTTAGAGACGCATATCCTATCCTAAACTTGGCAGTTTTGGCTGGATTTATTAATAACCAACTAAAGGACTCTGGACAGCTTAACAGATGTTATGTTGATCTGTATTGTGTTTTGTATTGTCCTCTACACCACCGCAAGTAAAAACCACAACTACTCATTTCAAGCTGGGCCTAACTGGTGTTTTTTGCTCATGCTAAGGTGGAACTGCGGCCACCATAAAGGCTTAAACATCACCTGTGCGGTTCGGATGTGCAGGGAAACACTTATTGATGGAGAAAAGAAGATCAATTTAACACTGGCACTTTTCACTGAAATAGTAACTTAGGATTTTTGCGTGATCTCGCAAAAGTAAGGTTGGATAATTTTTTTTCCTCCAGGTCCCTTGAAGATTTCAGTCATAAACAAAATAGCCTGGTGGTTGCATTATTAAGCATGTTGAGCTGGTGAGCAGAACCAGGCTGTGTAGCAGTCATTCTCATGATGAGTGTGATAATTATCCACTACCAATTATCTCTCGGCTGGTCAATAGTGATCAGGGATAGACATTAGAGTGAAGGACTGCAAGTGTATTATAATTATATAGTAAATTGCATAGGACCATACTGTTGTATTAAGCCAGAGAAAGTGGAAAGGAATATCCGATGCAACTTTGGGGTTTGGTGTCATGAAGTTCATCATAATGGGAGAGTTTTGCAACAAGATCTTCAACAAAGTAGGAAAAAAGATGGTGGGGAGAAAAGTGGCATTAAAATGAGGATTTAGACATGGAAATAATAAATTGACAGTGAAAGCTTCGATTTTAAAATTAATACATTTGGAATCAGAAAAATAAATTTATTACACCAGAACTGCACCACTACTAGTAGTGCTGGTGTAGTAATACTACTATTAGTAGCCACTAGTGCTATTGCAGGACTGATATCATAATGATATCATCTATTGGCCTGCAAGATTGTATGACAGACTGCTGCTGCCTCACAACCTTGTAGAAATCAGAGAGCAGACAGATAACAGACTTCCAGAAATTCAGACACTGCGGATATTGTCTGTGTTCTGCATTCATGGGAAAGAAGTAGAGAGGGAAGAGATCTTAAGGTTTCTTGGTGTGCACATCTCACATGACCTCAACCTCACACATCTCACCAGGTGGAGGAATGCACAGAGGATTTACTTCCGTGGAAGTTCAAACACATTGACCTTTTTGCATCACCTGCTGACATAGATCCACCAGGCAGGAATAGTGAGTGTTAACTGGACACTGTGATTCGCAAACTGGCTGTCACAGAAGAAGTGTATTGGAGTTATGAAAGTGGAAGAATGTTCCACATGTTTTTTGTAGAACAATAATTAAATGTTGAAAGCATGCATGCTTCCAGTTTTCCTCTTAAATTCAACAATGTCTCACCAAACATTACTTACGTATTTTGTTAACATAGAAGAAAAATAATAATCTAAGACATTTTCTAATACTTACAGTAAAATTAGTAATACAATTATTACTCATACTACATTTTGGAGTTAGGAATCATTGCATTACTAATAATATAAAACATAAGAAGGAATAAAAAACAGAAATGTATTGTTCATTCATCAGGTTGGATGAAAATCTAACTTCACATATTTTTTAAGAAAAACGTATCTGAAGTTATGGTATTTGCCTGTTCTTTTAATCATTGTTTGTGCTTTGTGAACAGTCATTTAGATTAACAATATAATTAACATTTGTTCCAAGAAATGTAGATGCAGCAAAAAAATAAGAATTAAACATGGACTCATAGCTAGAATTATTTTGTCCTCATCTAGCTCAAAGGACCACAAGGGCCTGGTTTCTGCCTCTGCCTCATGAAACCACTCCTCCTTAAAGCCCCTCCTGATTGCTCTTGATGTTAAAATAGGGATCAAAATTGCCCGTCATGCCCTGCAGAAGAGGAAGGTAAAGGAGACAACGCACATTCACACCCACTCTCCTGCACAAAATCTCACTTTTTTATAATTTATTTTTTAATTTCTATGACTGCATGTTGCTGTTTTTCAAGGTTTTATTGGCTCTAGTGGCCTTTATTTGACAGTGAATTGACATGAAATGGCTTGAAAGGTAATGAGAGAAGGGGGAAGACATCCGATCAAAGGCCGGGAATTGAACCTGCGATGGCCGCGTCGAGGACTAAGACCTCCATATGTGGGATGTGCACCCTCTGCCTGTTCCTTTTGCCAAAAAAGTATATTTCTCCAAACGTTTAATTACCAGTTGCTTATCAAAAATGAAGAGCAACAGAGCAATCAACTTTTTTCATGTCCACTTTGATCTGTGATCCATCTTTAAATAACAGTTATTTTTGGAAACATGTAATAACGTACAAAGGTCTGGACTTGCTGCTCCTCCTCAATCTGACTCGCCCTACACAAGAAACCAAGAAAAAAAAATGGACTACCGGGCTTTAAGGACTGACTTTGAACACTGCTGCACCACTCCCAGCTACACAGGGAGAAAGAACACATTAGAAGTACATTTATCTGAGTCTTCATTACTGCTGAAATGTATGCCATGCACTGCTTTATATCTAATAGTGATAAATATAGCAATTTCTCTATTGCTCTGTTAGGACATGCACATATATCAACAGTAAAATTATGTCCATGCACAGGAAGTTTATAGTCTTCATACTGCCAGCTGAGTTTCACTTGCACGATAAATGTTCTAATTTAAAGGTTAAGTTTGATTCACACCTTCATTTAATGAATAATAAATTATGTAACAGAACATTTTCATTCATAAATAATCACACTAAATAAAATTATAGAGGAGGGATCATACATTTCTCTGAACCTTTGTCATTCACGTTTAGTGGTGAAATAATTTTAAAGTGTGTGTCGTTTGAACTGGAAATTGGATCAATAGTCTGGAGTCCAAAATGTAGTACTGTTGTAAACATTACAAAAAGATATGTTCATGGCACATTGTGGTTGTCTGAACTGACATCTCTTTTTTTTCAACTTTAATGTAAAACCGTAATCTAATTTTACATAACACGAAGATGAAATATATTTAGTTATTAAATATTAATCTGCAACATAGCTTAATATGCAAAACTTGAAGCACTGCATTCCGATCTCACCACAGCATGGAGACTGCCCTTGTAAAAGTGTTCAATGACATCCATATAAATACGGACTGTGGGAGAACCACAGTGCTGGTTCTGTTGGACCTCAATGCAGCTTTTGATGCTGTTGACCGTGACATTTTACTGGATCGACTGGAGAGTTTGGTCGGACTCTCCGGTCCAGTGCTCAACTGCTTTGAATCTTACGTAACGAACAGGAATTTCTTTGTTTCAATTGGAAACTTCTCATCAAAGAGGTCAAAGGTCACATGCGAGGTACCCCAAGGTTCAATCCTAGGACCCCTATTACTCAATATTTATATGCTCCCACTAGCTCAGGTTGTAACAGGAAATAAGATTAGCTACCATAATGATACACAGCTCTGCATTACGATGTCACCGTGTGACTGTGAACCCATCCAATCACTGAACAGATTAGAACAGATCCATGTGTGGATGTGCCAAAACTTTCTCCAGCTGAACAGAAACAAAACTGAAGTTATTATTTTTGGACATAAAGAGGAGCGATATAGGATCAATGCACTGCTTAAGTTATTACGACTAAAACCTAGTGATCAGGTTGATATGATTTGATTTGATTTAACGTAAAACTGTCACATCCACTTACCTGTGTACAGGTTGCTTGTTTGGCTGTGAGGTTTCTCTCCAGGGTGTGACGGGCAGGTGGATCATGCGCAGCTGCATGTCATCACTCTCTGTAACAAAGTTGCATATAGTAAAGCCAACTCCCTCAGACAGATGCCAGGTCATACTGTTATCAAGTGGTAATCAGGCCTTGGTCTCCACCTTATGTTGTGCTCCAGTTGTCCTGGCTCTAATTCCTTGTTTCTTTCCGCAGAAAGCTGACAGTTTCCTCCCTGGGGCGGTCGAGCTTAGGCTCGCTGTCTCCTCTGTGACCTCTTTGTCTGAAGCAGAGCTCATTCACCTGGATCCTACTCATGCAGCATTCCTGGTAATATGCACACTTACCTGTCTATCCACTGCTCACCTGCCAGTCCACCCTCCAATGCCCGTCCTGGCTAAGGAAATCAAAATAGATCTGCACAGTCTGCTTAACTGCAGCTCCAATCATCTGTCAAGCACCTGCCAACCTCGGATCAATGGTGCGACCATCTCCCCTCGCATCTTCTGTTCATGCCGCACACATCCTTCCCTGAGAACCAGGTATGAGAATCTCCACTGCACATTTTATTCCTGTGAAAATCAATCTGTTAAATTTTCCACCTGCTTAGTTGTGGCTAAACAGATGGAACCTCGAACAGTTACGACAAATGCAGGTTATATGCAATGCTGGGAATGCAGCAGAAGGCAACTCAGGCTTCTGGGAATGCTGTAAGATTTGGTCTTTTAACAAAAACTACAAGTGCTGAAAGGCCTTTCTGATTTTTACCATCTACCATTTCTGGAAATGAATGATGATCACATCCAAAAAATACAAATCAATGAAAAGGGTGTTCTTCGTCACTATGTGAAGTAACAAGTAATTATGTTTAAGTCTAGTGAGCAGTATTTGTGCTTTAGTTATTCGTGACACATTCACACCTACCATGTTGATTTGAAATATGGCTTGTTTGCTTTGAAAAGTCTGGCTTGTTTGGCAAGGTGTGAATGTCAGGAAAAATAGTTTGCGGTCACATGTGAAAGAAGGATGAGTTTAAAGGTCTGATAGAAATAAATGACAGAACATTACAACTGTATGTAATGACAGTATTAATACAGAATCCAGTTAGCTGGTTTAACGGAGAAGACTCACCTGGATTTCTTACAACCTACGCCTGAATGTCTCATCCCTATACCCTCTATGAACAAGCAGTCGAAGTTTGTGTGGTAAACACATGGGTTATGTTGGAACCATTTTCTGCATCCATTTCAACACTTTTTATTCTTTGCTCTTGCAGCTTTTCTGCAAAATGTCCAGTCATTTCTCCACACCACTCAAATTAAATGACATAATTTATTTTTAATATACGTTTTTGGTAAATTATAACAGTCCTGGGCCAGCCCATATACAGTATGTGCATCAGCTCACCAGTACATCAGACTGCCCGTCCACCCCTGAATGGGAGCATTTCACAAGACAGAAAGATGTAAAAACAATGCCATAGTGAGAACTGGACCGAGGCTGGGGGCATTTTCTGACTGGCTAGAAACAATTATCTGGTGATGAGTGTTGGGAAGCTTTTTGCAGATATCCTGCATGGTCACAAGCAGATGAGCTGCAGCTTTGCCAGGAACCATGCCAAGGAGTAGAAGGCCAAGCTGCAGAAGCCAAACAGAGGTAGACAAGCTGACAAAGATGTACAGACACAAAAGAGAAAGAGACGGAAATATGTGAAGAAAGAAGCACACTTACTGCCAGCATGAACTGACACACAGAGGCAGATTGGCCTCAGTATCTGATTACCAAAGGCCAAAAACTTTGAAAGACACATCTAACAATAATATATATGTGGCTCTAGGTGTGGCCAAAATCCTCTCAAAGGTCCTTCCCCCAACAGCAGGTGAGAATAGCAGGTTGCACAGAGCGGAGAAGCTCCACATTCAAAATGGGGAGGATCACTTTCTGTTTTAGAATGCAACAGAGCGTCTTTTTTGAAACGATGGGAGGGTTGGATTGAGTGCACAAAACATGTGAGAGTAAATTGGGTGTGATAGATGACCACTTTAATTCTATTACTTGTCTGGCCCCAGAGAAAAGTCACTTTATGGAAGAAACATCCATTTATCATTTCGACTCTTTTTCACTCTTTCCCATATAGTCTTTGTCAGTTAAAAAAGAAAATATATATATATACATATTATATATACATATTGACCCTGCCATGTATTTCTGTTGTTTTGTATAAGTATACATTATTTATCATGTAAGGATATTTCAAAATGAAGAAGTTTAAGAATATCCCTCTTTTACTTAAATAGAACCCACATTTTCTGAGAAACTGAATTTTGTATTATCACATTTTGCCAAGCCATGTACATCAAGATTAACAGAAATAAATAACTGAACTATATCATCCTGGGGGCATTGAATATTTAGCACACAACTTTTTGAACAAAAACAATAATAAATTAATTTTAAGTTGTTCTAATTTACTGCCACATGTTATTATATGCTAGTTTAAGACATAACCAAACTGTGAAATCTCCATCCATCCCTCTGTTCATCCATTATGCTTATCCTTGCAGGGCCACCAGTGGTGCTGGTGCCTGTCTTCAGTGGCCAACAGCTGGTGAATTTTCCAGTGATTCTTAACTTTTACCCAATACATTCTTTACAATTTAATTTAGCTCAAACAAATTCAGAGTTAATATGATAGAAAATAGTAAAATAGGTCTGGTACACAAAATGTGACAAAATAATAATGTTACCATCTTATTTTTCAGCATACCGTATAGCAAATTATAAAATAGAACAATGCAGAAAGATGCACACACAGTACTTATTGTATAAATGCAGATATACACTAAAAACAAACGTGTTTTTGACATAGACTAGCAAAAGAGGTGATTAAGCATTGTATTGAAACACTGAGCTATTGAGGCAGAATGAGTAGTGAATAGTCACAACAAAAATATTTCAGGGCATATTTTTTTTTCTTCCAATCCTGGGAAACATCATTAGTCTACTGCCTAAGAGCTAGTATTGAGCAATTTACAGATAAAACAAAGTATTCCTCTATGTGAATCCATTTTCCAGGAGCACTCATTTTTAAAACATTGAAGTGAAAAACCAGAAATAGTACATCAGAAATGTTTTGGTTTTTTTTCCAGTCTTTTTACATTTAGAAAAAAATATCCTAAGAATATAGAATAATCATTGTTCTTAAATGCACAGCTCAGAGTGGCGGAAGAAAACGGTGCTCATGGCGAAATGCTGCAAGGGGAGAAAATTACACTAAAGTACAGGCTGAGTGAAGTGGCAGTTGGGAATGGATGGAAAGATAATGTGAGCTATAGGCAGAGAGAGGAGGGGATAGAAAGCTAAAGAAAGCATTATTTATGCGGGGAAACCAGATAAGTTGAATAGACAATGAAGAAGACAGGCCAGTAATGCATGGGGATAGGAAAGAGGGGCTTAGCAGGAGTCGTGCGTTGCATTGATTACCTCCATCTGTCATTTGCTACAGTCACCACACCTAGAGCAAACATAGAAATCAGAAAAAGATAAGATTGCAAACTGCTTGGCTTCGTAGTTATGAGAAACATCATTGCACAAAAATCCAACAGTGAATTAAATTATGCTGCTTGTGTATTTTTTTAAAACTCTAAAGGCAATTTGATGCTCGTAAATGTGATGTAACAGGCCTAATGCAGAAAAATAAAAATCTTTAATAGATATGTTCAATTTGCCAAACCCACTTTCAGAGCTAAAAAAGACCCTGAAATCATTTATGAAAATCATATGCAGCAGGGAGGTTAGTATGAATCAAGTCTTCAAAGAAGCACACTTAGGGCCTAAAGGTTTGCAGATACAAAAACAGGTGCAAACTTGAGCTACAAACACGCAAACATGAATATGCAAAACATATGCTGATCAACAGAAAGCTGTGTTGCATCTATATTTAGTATGTTTGAAAAGAAGGTATAAACTGGCATGCAAAGATGTATGTGGTCACTATGACGAGCTGGAGACATAGATATAATGACAGAAGACACTGCTTGGCAAATATTTGTAACATTTGGATAATATAAAATAAAAATAATTAAAATGAAAAAATTAGAAATATCGTCCAGCATTACTGATTCTGAGGTGAAGGATTATCAAATAATTCCAGCGTTACATCACTTTATGGCGGCACACTGTCTATAAAGCCTGTCTATAAAGCCCAGAAAAGTGATGCCAATGATCTTTATCTGTGGCACAAACTTAAATATCGTGCCACGTTACTTGAGAAACAAAACCGAACACAAACAACCACCAGAGACCAGACAACCATCAAGGAGTCAAGGGGACAGTGAGGGTAAAACAAATAAAGCCTTTATCTCTCCCTTTCTCAAAGTTCCTCTACAGACTGGTATGAAACTCATTCTTACTGTACCAAATAATTGTGTGCAAAGACAACTGCATGTGGTCATTTAAATCCCGTTCCTCACCTGTCACTAAATAGCTGTCTGTTTGTATTTATGTGTGTCAAAGACAAAATCGGACAAAAAATTTACTTTGTTTAGATTTTTCTGACTCTGCAAAATAAGTCATCTGTTAAATCTGGTGCAAACAGAAAACAATTCAGTGAAGCAAGCATATGAGCAGTGAAATATTATTTTATTGTGAGTCATGATATGAATGCACCAGTTCTCAAATAGATTGACCCTGGTGTTGATCATGTCCTAAAACGCATAGGTAGAAATGGTAGACAGACCCTCATAAGTGAAGAGTTGGTGGTGGTCATTTTTCCACCAACTCTTCTGCAGAACTAGCCCAGTCTTTGAGTGTGCTGTAAAGGCTTAACAAGGGTCCTCCACTTAGTTAAGAGAGGTATAGTCAGTGAGCGGTCTGTTGCCCAGCGACTTGAAACCTCTATTAAGATGTGTGCCCAAGTATTTGCTGTTGTTTGATGGTGATGTGTGTTCAATGAGTCATAAGTGCCAGGACAAAATTAAACCACACAGACGAGACTCATAAAGAATTCAAAGAGACATGAGCTAATGCAAAGCAATGGCATATGCATACACACACACATGCACACACGCAGAGGAACATTCATACACAGACATTTTGAACCATAAACAGACCCCAAGCCTAAGGCTAGCTTGGAAGGGTTGTTAAATGCAATCTTATTGAAGTATTTTTTCCTGTTTAATTTGGGTGGTCAGGGAGCAGACACAGTTTAATTGGGTTTTGGAAGGGCAGAAGTGAGGACGTGACAACCAACAGTTTAAGACTGTGACTTTGCCTCCTGGTCTTAGCCTGGGATTATTCTTTTTCTTTTTTTATATTAGGAAGATTGAAAAGAAAATATTTTGCTCATATTTTACGAAAAAGTAAAACACTGCTACAAAAAAAAGTACAAAAATAAAAATGATGTACTCACCTCCCTGAACCTAAACGGACAAAATGGCAATCTATAAGATAATGGAAAAGAAATCCAATATATTTATGGGCAAACTGCTGAAATTAACCTTTAGGAAAACTATCAGTCATACACTCCACAGTTTTGTCTTTATTAAAAGTCTTGCAGTCCCTGTTGAAAGATAGCGACTGTAGTTTGCCACTAGCCACATAGGACACAACAAATATGCAGATGAAGAAGGCGCTCTGGCCAGGTGAGACCAAAATAAACATTTTTGGCCTAGGTGCAACAAAATATGTGTGACAGAAACATTCTGAAAACACAAGTCTCAAATTGTGATCGCATGGCAGCATCATACAGTGGAGTATTCTTTGCATTAGCAGGACATCACCATTGGTCACCGATGATGGACAGATGCATCCATCCATTTATCTATTCCCTATACTTGCTTGTCCTTGCAAGGTTGCTTGTGGGCTGGTGTCCAATCATTCACTGGGTGTTAGGCAGAGTAAACCCTGGACAAATTGCCAGTCCATCACTGGGCAACACAGAGACATATAGGAGAAACAACAAAGCACACACACCCGCACACCCCCGCACGCCTACACACACATGCACGCACACTTAAGGGCAATACAGACAGACCCAACGGTCATGTTTTTGGACTTGTGGGAGAGAATCCATACATGCAAACTCAAATAGGCCTTCTAAACATTGATGGGAAAGTGTTAAAATAATGCAAATACTTTGAGAATTCCTTCTCTAACCTGTTATTCAGCCAGCTGCTGTAGTCCCTTTGAATTTAATGAAAGTTACAAATAGATCTCTTAAATATGTTCTTGCTAGGTTTTCTGTCTTTCAGGAAATAAAAATAATTTGAGTAATTCTAACTGACCTAAATCAAGAGCAGTTTATTTAGATTTAACTTCAGAAAGTGAGAAAAAAATGCATGTTTTGTTGTCTTTATTCTGAATATACATATCTAATTTCAACTGTGTAAGACCACATTCCATGATGAACCTTGGAAAAGAAATATCAGTGTCAGTATTAGTGGCTTTTAATTTGTGTTGTTGATCTTATTTATATGTATGTGTTTGCTTATATATTATGTATGTGTATATGTATATGTATTAGTTATATCTGGCTTAGAAACAATTTTTGATTTTGAAGAGAAACGGGAAATGGGAAGATTATTCATGTAATGATCGACAGGACAAAAAAGGGATGAGATTAAATAAGTTCAACTTCTTCATATCCCCTTTCAGATAGGCAGTGAGCAAATGTATGATTTGTAATAGGGCAGTGCATTTACACCTAAGAAATGTGCAAGTACAACTTTTTATTATGTGGTGTTTTTTCTTGGTAAAATGTCTTAAATATAAAAAATATCATAATTATACTTGCGATTAAGCAAATTAATGCCCCTCAAGTCTGAAATGTTAACACAGCAGAGACATATTTTAGTCAATTACACTTATTATTCGTGTTACATTGTAAAATAAATTAGCTTGTAAAATTAGAAAAGTCATTTTGTGTGTATGGCATTTTTCTACAAGCTCTGGGGTCCTGACTTTTAGAGATGCTGTGCAGAATTTGTATAGAACATGAATGTCTGCAGCATTAATTGCAGTTGTCGCAGAGGTTTTCCAGTCAGTTCCCCAGTAAATCTCTAGCAGATTATGGAGTCAGATAATTTCTGAAAGTAGCAGTTAGTCTTCTGGGGCGTGCACTATGTGTTAGAGAGTAAATGTTTAAATTGACTCTGTTGCAAAAAGTCAGCAAAAAAGAAATCTCCACATTCCCCAGAAAATATTAGCTGTTAATGTATGGAGGCTATTGTCAGTGTGAAAACATTTGTGTGTATTTGCGTTTATGTGGGTATAAACAATAAGGAAGTATGGTCAATTGTCCTTTAGCAAAAGTCCATTTGTAATGCACAATGTTTCTTTGGTGTTTAACTTGTCCTTGACTCACAGTAACAATATGCAAGTGAAGACTTAAACATTTGGACAAGGATTTGTGAACCTGAGTTTAGTTGCTTTTGCAGAAGCACACAGTTGTGCACCAAATTATAAATTGGAGTTAATTTATAATTTATAATTCCTCCCTGCCTAGATAGAAAATGTGGCTTGAGTAAGTTTTCAGATGTCTCTCCACCATTCTGAATTTGGAAGAAGAGCACCAAAGATTTAGAAATCCTTAACTTTGAGTTTCAAACACTAAGGAAGTAGTAAAGAAAATTTAAAAAAGAGCATGGTAATAAAAATGGCTATGGTTCATAAGATTTTCTCACATTCCTCTTAGGACGTAAGAGAACATAGTCTGATTAATGGAGATCTTTGTGCCCATTCAATGTCTTAATTACATTTTTATCCATCAAAACATTTTTCTTTAAAAAGTCTGCATTTTTTTCTCTGAGTCTTACATTTCTTCTCCACGTTGGGGAGCATTGAGCATATTTAACAAACCAGTAGTGAGGTTAACAAAGCAGTTCATTCACTGTTCATTTTTAAATATTGCAGCTAAGACACCCTAAATGCAAGCACAACACTCCAGGATTCTGAATGAACAACGTGCGTCGGCTCTGAGAGTCCTGGCCGCATCACTTGGTTTCGCTATTGGCATTGTGTGACATTACAGCAAGAGGCGTTTGGTAAATTATTTCAACAATAATAGCAAATCTTAGCAATTTAAATAAATTGCAATCATAAAATCCTACTTACTATACATTAACATTTTTAAGACTTATGAAAGATTGATTCAAGATATTGAATATTGAATTTCAATTCAAATTAAGACCTTATTTTTACATTAATTCAATGCCTACTATGACTTTTTAAGGGAACCCTGCTCAACTTGTCCATGTGTCCAATAACGCTCCACTGCCTGGCCTGCTGCAAACCTCCAATGATCCATTTGCTCCAGCGGCTCCAGGTTTCTTACTCAGCCTGAAACCCGTTCACATCTCCAACCGCATCCCCTCACAAGCCAACCCTTGAGATTCCACTTATTCTTCCCTGGCGGACATTCACACCACCTCCAGTAACACTCTTATCTCTATATCTCACCCTGCACATTATATTCCTCAGCTCACCACCTTTCATCTGCTTCCTCTCTGTGTTCCTGATCCCCTGCGCCGTCAAAGTTCTCCCCGCTTCCCACACAAACTCATCTCACTGTTCAAAATTCTTGTAAAATAAAACTTTGCTGCATTATGAGTCCTCCTAATATTGCATGCATATTTTCTAATTTGTGTTTCTAATTAGAAAATATTGTTGCAATTTGCAATGTACAACCCCTCTGCACTGAAAATTTATATTTTCAAATTTACTTCTGTAATAATTTTGCTTTTAGACCAGAATTATTTAGCAGTGTTAGAGATGCAATTGGTTCAATCTCACACTAAATCTACCATTAGCTTCTTCCTGTCACATTTAGCCCTCTGAATTTCCACTCAACTCCTTTAAACTCAGCTGCTGCACATTCATGTATTTAACGTTGGAAACCAGAAGATCAGTTTCACATGATTAGCTTAATAATCATTCAGTCTATAGTATGAAGCAATCTTAATTCCTAACTTACAGGATCCTAAAATCCTGGAATTTAACTTTTATGTGTTGTGGAGTTACATGCTCTGATGTAAAGGAAATGTTTTAAACCACAAATTTGATTTAATCTCAGTCTACTTCTGTGACCATAAACCATTGCTTTCTTTCCCCTGTGTACTTTTATCTTTTTCAGTTTTTGACATTGCCTAATTCTCACTTTCACTTTCCCCTTCTATCCTAGTTTACACCCAAGAATTCACGTGTAAAGCAAACGCCCCGATAACTGCAGTGGCTGAAATTGATGTGACATGTTTCAAATTTTCTTCAGTTCTTTAATATAGCATCTGCCCACCCCATCTCCACCCTCGCTCTATTCAATATCTCACTCCCTCCTCCTTGCGCTCTTTCACTGAGTTGAGCAATTCTAAAGCTAGCAAAGTCATTCCATTCTGCAGGCTAGTTATTAAATTTGTTTGCAAATCTCTGTCCCTTTCACCACCCTTCCTCCCTCACTCTCCCGATATTTCTTTCTCCGGTGTCTTCATCTCTCCATCCCTCCCTGCTCTTGGCGAACTGCCACATCCCCAGCTGTCATCAGCATTCAGACCCATAAGTGCTGTAATGGCAATGAGAAATTGAGGGAAGGAAAAGGAGGAATGCCACTGTTGAGACAAAGAAGCGGGGAGAAGCCAAAGGGGACAGAGAGAAACATATCTCCTGGAAAAATAGCTCAGTATGATATTTTCGAATATGGAGCAGTCTTTAATATTTTTTTTATAACAGCAATTTGTTACCAACGCTCCTGACTACACTGGGGGATGAAAGTGAAGACAGAAAACCAGGTAAGGATGCAGAAAAGTGGAAGTAAGGTTTGGAGAACTTTGGTTCAGGCCAACACATCTACTGACATGTTTGAATGATTCTAAAAACATGCCAATCAAAAGCCATACATGAAAAAACTGAAATGTATACACGAAAGACTTCTTCACTGACATGCAAACTCTTCACCGCTTTGTTAAATTGTTAAATTTTAGACTATAAAAGAGAGATTTTACCATGTTATTTATTAAATAATGACCATTTTGTGGCATCTTAAGGACACACACACACACACACAAATAAAAAACTGAAAAAAGAAATAACATAATATACACAACATGCAGAATTTAAAGATATAGTTTATTTTTCACATGGCTGTAATCAGACCAATCTGCTGTGTGAAACTTATTTCTTTCTTCAAAGTTTCTAAATTTGTTTACTTTAAAAAATGTGACCATATTTCTATGTTGTGTATGATTTTAAGATTTGAGTGGGATCCCACTAGATGCAAAATATGATGCTCATCTTGATGTCTAAACCAACTGCCTATATATGTGGATATTAGATAACTGCAAGAGGAGCACAAGTTAGTTTTCACCACAGTTTCTATCTAATTGGATTTAGATGGACACAAAGGACCAATGTACTGGCTAAAGAAATAATTGTTATGTTGTCTGGGAATAAACACTGAAACTCAGATTCTAATGATGGTAGGATTTTATAAAATAATGTTTTCATATAGAATCCACTAATTGTAGCTGTAAAAAAAGCTGCAGCAGACCTCAGAGACTTGTGGAAGAAACAGACATGATCATCTGTAGACTAAGAGATACTTAATTTGTTTTTGTTTTGTGGTTCTTTGTTTTAGCATTTTTCTGGCTCTTTCCCCATTACATTTCTGTGGGTTAGGTTTGATTCCTTGTTTATATTTTATTGCTAGCTTCACTGGGTCAGTGGAAGAACCTGTCCTGTAAGTAAAGAAATATAAATGTTGGCAAGTCAAAAAGTAATGAAAAATACTTTAAATATAACTTCAGATGAACTTGTGTAAATGTAATAATGTAGATACTTTGCCTGGACCTAAAGTACATAAATCTGTCTTGACTAAAATCAAACTGAACCTTTTACACAATGGAGAAAGTATGTATGCCCTGCTTACATTCTTCCCCTTGCTCTCTCCTGCACTACCTTTACCAAAGAGGAAATTAGTTAGCTTCTATGGGGTGTATATGGGTGTGTGAGCAGCATGCACACAAGAATGATTGGCAGTTCTAAGACTGACCTTCTGGCTCTGACTGGTTGTGTTTGACCAGGAATGTTGTGTTTCTGCAGATGACAATAGGAGCACAATTTGTTTCACAGATTATCTGTCTCATTCTGTCAGGATAGAAGGACATTTACTTATTTTAGACACTACATTGAGTAGTGAACAGACATGAAATCATAATGAGATTGACGGGGAAGACACAGCAAATGGCCCAAGACTGGGAATGAAACTTACGACAACTGTGTCGAGGACTACAGCTAAGCTCAAGTGGGGACTGCAGCTCTAAGGAGGATATTGGGGGGAAGGCAGCACTTTGTGAGAGAAAAGCTTTTAGGCACCCAAATGGCTGCCACAAGCGAGTCAAGGCAACACTCTAGGTATAGTTTTAATGAGGGGATATTATTATAGCATGATATAAAGCTCAATTTTACGTAAAACACTTCCGCCCCTCTTTAATCCACCTCTCCAGGTCCATGTATACAGTTCACTTTGCCCTTCAAGGCAAACCTCTGCTCCTATCTTAGCTCAGCTGAACTGCAGTTCACAACAGGCTCTTAAAGTTCTGGTTTAAAGACTGTTTACTCCGAAAACAAGAGGAAAGATGAACTGATTTCTCACTTGAATATCAATGTTTTTGTATCATCGTTGTCCAAGAGAGACAAATTATCCACAATGAAAAATCACTGTATTTGTTCAAAACAACATTTGTTGTATTTTTCTCTTCATGTTTTGACCCGTTGTTTTTGTTATCTGTGTTTGGCTCCATGCTCTGATTGGGACTATTTTGTTCCTTGCCGGCACAGCGCCACATGATGCCTATGCAGTAACAGAAATCTTGGCTTCATGCACATATCCGCAGAGAGTTCTAGTCAAGCAGCGACGTCGCTTTTTGATCCTTCAATGTCAGTTCTTCCCATCATTGTTAAGCAGAATTCTCTGATAGAGAATGGGAGCTGGGTTTAGACACAAGAGGGACAATCTAGATGATCAGATTTTCATCAAGAGCTTTTACAATCGAGTGGATGGTAGAGTAGACTAAGAAGCATAAATTAGACCAAAAGCACTACAGACCTCAACAGCCCCACCTATGGTCATTGTATGTAACTTAATAAGAAGCAGATTGGGCAGCCATTGCATCTAATTAAGAGTAGTGATGGTCCAGCACTGATGGGTCATACTCATGGTGAATCAGAACAGCTGATTCCCATTGAATAAGTCGATGGTACTTAAAATCTGAAAAAAATAAGCAATGTATAATGAAAACTTGAGTGTATCTAAATTTAACTTTTGAGTGGACCCGAATAATGATTTTAAGTAAGTATGTTTTATTTGTTTAGCACCTTTCTCAGATAAAATCCCATAGCTCTTCATGAAACACAGGAAAAATACAAAGATAGACATCAAATCTCTCCCACTGAGCTCCTTCAGACTAGCCAGCAGCAATTAGCAAACAGCTGGTGGAATTGTACATTGTTGGAGCTCATCATATGAACTACTTTTCAATTTAAGACTCTTAATGGAAAAAGCTTAAATGGAGGAATGTTGTCATGAAACAGGAGACAACTTTCTGTTGGGTTCCAGGGTGGTGCCTTTTTGTTTTGTCCCTTTTTCTCTACCAGAGGCTGCTATGGGGCTGCTTACCTGGAGGGCGTGAGCTGAGCCTTTGGCTCAACACACCTGCGGCCACTTTGATCATCTGAAGGAGGATATAAGCAGGGCACTGTCAGCACATCAGCACCAGAGTGTTAGCCAGTTATGGTACTCTAGCCCCTTGCTGATTCGTCACTTGATGACTGATTTTCCTGAGTTTCACTTATCTCTTGTATATCTTCCACGGAACGCCTGGACCTATCCTAGTCCATCTCCCCCTGAGACGCCGGGAGAAACCAATCGCCTGCATACCTGACACAGTCTCTCCTCTTGCCGGTTACTCGCCTCCAGTGATCCCCAGCCGACATCACTGGCTGGGGATGTCGCCCGCTTCCTCCTCCTCTGCCACCACATCAGAACTTACCTGTCCGCCCTCCGCCGCAGTCCCTGCCTCCAACTTGCCGCTACTCCTTCAGGACCTACATCCTGGTACCTCGACCATTCCCCCCTCCGTCCGAGATTCGGCCAGCACCAATAAGGACTTCTAACCATTTGAACATTTCCTAAGCTCCACTTTCCCTGAACTCACCATCTCTCTCCTGTGTTCAGTCTCCGAGGACCACTTGTTACCCTTGTTTGGTTAAAAGAAATGAATCTTTCATTATCTGAGTTTTCCGTTGTTGTGGGTCAGGAAATTAGAAACAATCATGACACTTTCAAGGTGTTAAATTGCAAAGTACAATTTCTTTTAAGCCCTGTTTAATATTTACAGCATTTTATAACAACTGGAGATGACAAAGTTATTTGACTGTTCAATAAAATGGCACTATATGCCTGTAAAACACATGAAACCCTTTGAGATCATATGAGCAATTTCACAAGGCAAGAAGAATATGACTAAAGACAGCATCCTGCAGCATGTAGAATGCTAGTAAATGTCAGTTATTCATAGAGCTGCGTGAGTGACAAAAAAAAGAAAGGGTGAGTTTATAAATGGGATCCAAATATAGTTTGGCAAAAGACAAAGTCAAAAAGAGAAACAATGAGAAAGTTTGTCAAGAAGGTAGCAGACATTGAAGTTGAGAATGGCTCCAAGAATGGGGATTAGTAATAAACAGCGATGTGGTGGAGACGAAAGTCCCAGGGACTTCTGAGCAGAAGATTGTCTCTTCTCGTTTCCTTTGAGCAGAGCGCCAGGCTGCCCTGCACCTTTTTAGGGAGTCATCTACCAAATTGGATCAATAAGTAATTAACACTCTGGCTCTTTGCTGGCAAGTTCTCTTACCTCTCTCCACTGATGTTTGGTCTAGTGTGCTAGTCTATGGAAAAACAAGCACACACAAAAAGGATGGATGTGGTACAGGACATGTATAAATACTTGCAAATTGTTCATCTTTAGATTATTCTGTTTATTACATTTTGTGCATGTTGCATAAAAAAACAGGTAATCTAAAAATCTTCTGTTTTAAATTTCTCCCATTTTCCACAGTATGCTCTGCATATTGGTCCTTCTTCACAAAAATACATACAGTAAAACTTGCAAAAAATCGGAATTGGGTCTTTTCAGGCTGCAGTGTGAACAGCCTAACTTGTAAAAATAAGAAAAAGAAGTTGTGCCTGGATGAATCAAATAGCATAGATTGAATATGTAGCAGGTGGAATACTTCAGAGGAAAATATACCAGGTAAACCTCTACTGTATGTAAATGAGAAAAAAAGCAGAATGAGAGAGAGGGGTAGCAACTGACAGAATGACAAAGGCAAAGACAAGAGAGGAAAGATAACATCTCTGGGCAAAGTAGGGGATTGATGTGTGAGGATTCAGCGCAGAGCCCTATCGTCAATCCTATTGGCTAATCACATGTACAGTTGAATTATTGATAAGAGAACTTCATCAATAATTGCAGTGCTGCTGCTTTTGGACCACAGGCCACAGAAGAAGGGAATCATAGCTGGTGGCTTTGCACAACGAAAACATCCGACCTGGACATGCAGATTCATATATATGTGTGTGGGGGTGTGCGGGTGTGTGTGTGTGTATGCATGAGATAATTTTCTACTCCACTTTTCACGTGGGATAGACTGATTGACAAGGTCGAAGAACATTGAGTGAACTTTGTGGAATATTTGGCAGCTGAACAGTCAAATATTTCCCTCCCAGGTTCAGTCAGACCAGGAAAAACAGCTACAAGTAGAGAGCATATTGAGCTTAGATTCACTAGAGGCTCAGAAAGACAAGTCCAAAAGCAATTGCCGTAAAACAATAAGTTCAAAGTTTCTGCTGCCCCCAAATGGACATAAACTGAGTTGTGCAAATGTAATATAGCATAGTTCAGTGTGGCTGTGTATGACTGCATTTTGTGAGCTGGAACCTATGAGGCTTTTACTGTAAAAGTGGCTAATTGCTTTAACATATTGATTTTCTACACTGTGTTGTAAAATGACACACCTCTCCATAGGCTCTAGACACTGGCAAAATATAGAAAACACATTCAAACCTGTTACCTTATTTTCATTTGCAGTTTGCATTCATATGGAGATTGCCATCTCAATAGCAAATCTATATATTTTTTTATTTTCTGTTAAATGAATTCAAAACTACAATTTATGCAGCTCTACAGCTGCACACGTGAATCTATAATTAATAATGTACAACTGAAATAATAAAAAATAAGAAGATATTGTGTAGAAAATACAAGATTTTTCTTAATCTGAGTTTTGTGACCCCGGCTTTACTTTTTTACCTCAACTAAAAGCTCGGTATTCTGGACTTCTAAATCTTATAACATTCTTTTTTCTGTCTCTGTACATGAAAGTTGAAATGAATCTAAATGAATGAATATCATTACAGCCTCTTCAATAGCTATGCTGTGTTACTAACCTCTTTTGGCTTTATCTCCCTCGGCACATGGGTCCTAGGCAACCAAAACTTTCTGGGACTTACAGATAGAAAAGTGTAACTACTGTTTTATATGTTTTTTTTTCCCCTTCCAAATGGAAGAAATGCTGATTCTTTGATCAGCAGGGAGTAAGACATGCCATAATGAGCTTTACACTTAACAAGGGTACTTTTTATGCCTGCCAACATGTTTTACACCGATATCAATGTCTTACATTCTGTTAAATATTTGGTGACATTAGACTATAAATGAATGTTTTAAAATGAATGTTTTAAACTATTTAAAAAATTGAATTTATTTGAAAGTGCTACTTGTTTTCAAATAGTTTATTTGCCCTTGAAAAGTCATCTTAATAAAGATAAACCACTTGTTTCCCCGCTGAGTAACCAATAGCCAGTGGTTAAACAGTTGTATTTTCTTTTTTCAGTTTGCACATGTAAGCTAGTAAATATGGTATTGTGTAACCTTTCATTGATTCTAGGTTTTGCTGTATTATTTCCACAGTATTGCTAAAATTACAGAGAATAAAATCCCATTAATTCAATCTGAGATGAAGGATAACATTCTGACAGCTTTTCCTCACCCTGCTATTTTTCATTAATGATTTATTTTCAGTTTACTCTTTGCTGAACCAAATCTGCAGTTCCTGTGATCATCTCTGTGTCCTTCCTAGTAAAGTCCATCCATTGTCTCTTTGCAGCCAGGAGGCTTCTAAACGTAGCTCCACCTCTGTTTACCCATTTCAAAACCACTAAAGGAGATACTGATGGCATTAACCTCCATTTTTTTATTCCATATATAGTATTAGAAACTCAGCATTACGTTTACACTTCTCTTTCCTAAAAAAATCAATAGTGGGTGCCATTAACTCTGGGCAGAGTTATAGTGCTGGAGGCTTCTTCCCGTTTAAAGGGAATAATTTCTTTACACTTATCCAAATGTTTTTAAGTCAAGTTTATTGTATAGCCCATTTCAGCAACAAGGCAGTTCTCAAGAGATTGTTGTGACAAGATGAGTCCAATAACAAAAACATGACAAGATTTTCATCACACATCTGCAAAAATGAGAACTAAATTTGGCCATTCAGTCCTAAAATCTAATAGTTTTAACCGTCACACCTGACAGGTCCCTTCCCAGTGCTTTCTGTGGTACTGCAGCTCTTTCTGCACAGCAAATTCTGAAGAGAACCTGATACAGTTATAGATCCTCCTCCTGGATCTCATTAGTTGTTTCTGATTTGGAGATGTGCATTTCTGCAAATGGCAGTAGGAGCACAAGGAGGAACCAAAGGCTCTTGATCTCATCAATTTCTGCTATCATCACATAGATGTTTAACAAATCTGTAAGAAAATATGTTTTTATAAAAATTACATAATGCAATTTAAACGTCCATTTACAACCACACATGCATTGTAGTCAAAGCTCTGTTTCTAAGCATAGGTATATGATTTTTTTGTACCATTTCCCTTGATCAATGGCCCCTTCCTGTGCTTCACCTGCTTTGCAATTACACCTGTCTGCAACATCTGAGGGTTTAAAAGATCAAACACTGTCTCAATCCTCTCACAAGGAACAGATCTAAGAGTCAGACATGGCAGTAAAAGGTCACTTGCTGTGTTTGGATGCTACACAATAGTTTCCTTTTTTTGTTTCCTTTTTATCTCTTTGCCTCCCTTTTCTGTTTAGTCCCTTACTCCCATCAATGATCCTGTAAAATGTCACTCGCTCTAAGAAGTGATTATTGAGCAGAGGACAGCAGGTGGGATAGGCAAGCAACAAGCAAGCAGCTGAGCAAAAAATACATTTTATTATGGTTGTGATCAAACTCGAGCATATAATATAAAGGTTTTCAGTGTAGTCAATGTTGTGTAAAACATAGAGAAACACCATATGGCTATTACAAAACACCACCAATTAAACAGGTGGAGGTGATTAAAATCCTTGTAAGAAAATGACGTGCATAGATTAAATTAAAGGAATGCTACAATCATTTCCTGTCCAATTTGTATTCTTGTCTGCCCTTTAAAGATATTTGAATGTAGAAATGTATTTCTTCAAATGACTTATGTTTGTGCCTTTCTGGTAGTGATGCATTATTATGCCAGATGCAGCTACAAAATTTTATTTGTGGGCAGATATCAGGCACAGTTTTCTTATTTAGTTTGTCTTATTGATGTCGCACTAAACATATTACAAGAAAACATAATAGATTAAGAATAGAGAGAGGGTTTCAAAAGACAGAGCATACAAACAAAGACAAGAAACAGAAGCACTGATCCAGGAGTACTTTCTACATTGAAGAAAAGTGCCAAGTTAATGGCAATAATAGCTTTCTAGTGGTTTCATCTATAACAGAAACAAGTAGGAAGATAGGTTCTGAATCAGTTTTCAAATCCATGGTAAGACCAATTTTCTGAAATCACTTCCTTTTCACTGAGTCAAACATGAGTTGACAGGATATTTGACTGATGACAGAGACATTCAATTCCTACAGTGACAATGTATAATTGTCCAAGAAACATCTCTGACGTTGTTGGATTCCAGAAGAAATAAAATAGTGTTTAAATGGTTCAAAGTCCCACTTGCAGGAATTGTTCTACATTTGTAGTTTTTACACATAAAAAAAAGTTCCATTCAGACAGTTTACAAACTTCTTTGTTTCTATTAACACACACAACAGACACACACATGCAATTGATTGCATCAAGCCCCAAATAGGCATAGTATATTATATACATTGTTGTTGAATATAATGAATGTCAACTGGAGAAGCAGACAGCTGGGTTGAATAAGCAATGTGGCCAGCTGGTACAAATATGTAATAGCTGACAGATCTGATTTATCATAATTCTCAACATTTTGTGACCCTCGACAAAATCACGAGCAGAGTGGCTCTTAAAAACCTCTCCATTACTTAGTTACCCACAAAAAACATGGTGTGTATGGAGTAACAATAAAAAAGATCAGAGCAAGCTGTTCACTTATGCTTAAGGATTATCTTCCTGGAGAGTAATTCATCACCGTGGTTCATGTGCTATGATCTGTTTATGAACCACATCTGCTCAGTGGACTATTAATAGAAATTCTTGTTGTGATCATGCCCACAGACACCCACCCAAGCAAACATTAGCTCACGCATCCAATGAGGTGCAATTCTTATACCCGTTCTGCCTGCTTTATTTTTAGACAGGGGCAACAAAATCATTGAAGGAAGAACTCATTTAGGGGATGTTTATGCTGAAATTTATTGTTTTGATTTGAGTTCAGTCTTAAGGCTTCATGTCACTTTCACAGAAGAAAACTGAACAAGGTCTTTCCAATGGCGTTTCATGTTTCCCTACTGACACTGCTTCAAAAAAGGGCAACTTAACAGAGGAGACAGACAGCCAAGTTTAAATAGATTCCCAAGTCTAAGGAATTTTAAAGATCTAAATATTAGCTTAGCTAGAAATAAAACTTATTTTTGGAAGTTCATGCAAGATAAATGTAATCATTAAATTGTGTGTCCTGTTTTAAATCAAAATAGGACCGATTTTGTTTCATCTTTCCAATTTGTCTTGAATGCACAATTTGCTGTTGTCCAATACTAGAGTAACTGTGTCATACATTTAGGATACCAGACAATTGGGAATCCTAATCACATATTTAGGATACTCATTTGTCTGGTATCCTACTCATCCTCAAAGTAGGATGAGTTTGTTTGTGGTGTTAGGTCAAGATTTTACTTATCACATCCACAGCTGATATGCAAGCAAGGAATGAATGTCAGCTGTAACTGTGTTCATAGAAAAGATGAAAAAAATAAGATCTAATTTGCAGTAAAAAAAAAAGATTGTTTTTGTTCGGTACTAAGTAGAGTTTGCAGCTATGAAGTTTTTCCTTTAGCTTATGTTAATGTTTATCTGTATGATGTAGCACTGGAGAAATTTCTAATCCCCTTTGGGGGAAGGAGACAAGGGACAGGTGTGATAGGTGTTGTACTGAGCAAATTACATTTCAGCACAGTATGTGTTATGTCCTATTGTGCAACTCTAAGTATCATAATGTTATATTTTTGTAAACAATTATATAACTTGTTCTGTGTTATTGCAACAACCAAACCAAGACAAGAAAACAGAAGGAAAATGCGACGCAGGTTCAAAAAATGGAAGGAAAAAGTCAAAGTAAAAACCCTAAAAAAAGGAAATATGGGGGACCAGAGGGAGTAGGTAAAGTGGGAAACCCAATCCGAGTTGATGTGGTTCCACAGCACAGCTGCAAAATCAATTTGACTGGTGGTGCTTCTGCTGTGAATGAGAGGCAAAGATGATGGACCAAGTAAGTGGAGAAGGCAGAGGAGAAGGAGAGCGGGATGAGTGAACAAGGATGAAGCTTTGACGTTAATAAGACTGTGGCAATAAAGCAGGGAATATGGTAAGAAGGATAGAGGGGGAAAGAATGAAGAGGTCATATAGGGGACAAAACAGAGAAAACTCTAACACACTGTATGCAGGTGATGAAATGTAGCATACACGAACACATGGTGTTTACTTGCTGATATGAATGAGGACAACTTTGACTTGTACTACCGAAAGATAAAAGGTGCTTTATACAGACAATATGTACCTACTATATCAGGTACAATTATAAGACAGAGTAATAAAATATTGCTGAGAAAATAAAGTTATGCCAATCTTGTAAGGCTATCAAACTGAAATGAGCTAGTAAACAAAACAAAAAAGTGTTCATTCCATTATTTTTTTGTTCCACTTATTAAATAAAAGCAAGAAGAGAAATGGCTGTGTTTCTTTAATGTAGTTACTTTAACACAGTAAAGGCAATTCTGAGCCCTGTATTACCTTGTCTTGTCTAAAAAGAACTTCAGAGTAATGTTTTAAAGTGTCCTCTGCACACTTTATCTACCGACTTTAATGTTAATACATGGACTGCTGAGGATGTGAATTCAGGAAAATTTATTTTTACACGTTATCAATGGGGTTAATCATGCTTATTGCCTTTTCTGGTGGATGAAAAAAAACCCCACATAGTTCTTATCCTAAAACCCTATAGATTTACAAGAGTAGCACTTGAATTAATTAACTCCACAGCTTATTAGCTAAGTGGAAGAGGAGGAACAATGATGACCCACATTTTGATATCAGCAGGTACTAGAGCGGCTTGCCATCTCTCACACCGTTTTTGGATATGTTTGAATGTGCTAATATTGTCATAAGTTATGGTTTTATTATCCAGGTGGGCTGCAAAGGAGCTGCCTTGCCTTATAAAAGCACTAATACTCCTTGAAATGTTTTAACATGTTATTACACTAGTTATAGGTCACAGAGGTTTTTTGTGGAAAACCAATACAGAATAGGGCATAAATGTTGCATTTTTTAAATAAATAGGGCAACGTACTTGGATGCAGCAAATTTTTATCTGTTTAATAGTGGGCACCATAATCACCTCTAATGTTATCATTTATTTTTCATAATACTTTAAACATTGTAAATAAGAATGTATCAGTATATAAAAATAAAATAAAAAAATACAGCTGCTGTTGTGACAGTAACAACTTCTGAAAGCGGACAGTGATATTTTTGACAATAATGATCCTGATTATGCAGATTGTGAGCTCTGAGACCAAGTGCAGGAAATTGCAGAGCTGCTGTTTGTAACCAGTAACACATAACTCACCTGGTTAAACATAAAATAAACTCCTTTTCTTTTTTGTTGAGAAAATGCAACTTCAAAGTAGCATGGGAAATGAAAATATGTCAAACATGCGTGAAAGAGCTAGGCAACACATTAGGTTGGTTTTTGATGAGGAAATAACGTTATAACATGATGTAAAGCTAAATAAAGGTCAGTTTTACATTCTACTGCCCCTTATAAGGCACATTGGTCTGGAGCTGGATGGAGGGAAAATAAATAAATGCAGTTATTGGGCCCATTAATAGTGCATTTCTTTGTCCACTGTAGTAAAAAGTTACATGTATTTATCTGCTTGATGTGTAGATGAGATGATGTGGGTCCAACGATTCGCTTGTTGAACAGCATTTCAACC
This sequence comes from Phalloptychus januarius, assembly GCA_902982915.1. Taxonomy (NCBI): domain Eukaryota; kingdom Metazoa; phylum Chordata; class Actinopteri; order Cyprinodontiformes; family Poeciliidae; genus Phalloptychus; species Phalloptychus januarius. The sequence continues at coordinate 30,464,173 of CADWAE010000133.1, forward strand.
AAAAGAAAATAAAGTGCAGTTGAATTTGTCAATATTTTCCTGCAAAAACTTTGGGGTAAGAATAGATTATGATGGTAAATTTTTGACTCCATGTGTCAAAATTACAGACATCGAGAAAGTTTAGCACTCCTCTTACAGAGTTCTGGAAGATGAGTGGTCTCTTTCCCACCCTGCAGCCAATGCACCAATTAACAGCTGACTTCAAACCAGCGCTGACTGGCCGGCCCAGTTGGAACCACACGCTCCAGGGAGAGAGGTGGGACTGGGCCCTGCAGTGCAAAAGAGTCTTAAATGTACCAAGGGAGAACAGGAACAGTGTTTGTCCATCCTATGGTCCTTAATATAAAGTTTGTGCTTTCGAGGTAACAGTGTGTGCTGGTGTAGTTCAGTGCTTTCCCTCAGTCACCATATCCTTATTGTATTATGAAGGGTGCTACTTCCAGAATGGAACTCCTTATTTTCTCATTGCAGTCGACAGCCTCAGCCAAGAGGCTGCTATTTTTGAAAAGGAGTGGGTGACTGTGGAGATAATAAATGAGCACACACAGAAATACATGCACACACTTTCACTCATTTAAAAGAGACACAAAAACGTGCAAGCAAATAACACATTTGAATAAAAACAAATGCATCCAAACAGTTTATTCATAAACTGTTTTAAACAACTTTTTGCCTGAGGATAAGAAATATTCCGAATATACATTTTAAACATTAACACCTACATTCCCTCACACACTTGCATACACTACTGTAAACTGTCAATTTAATGCTGTTAAATACAAATCCTCATCAACATCAAAGGTGTTTGTCTCTAACAAATAACTTGGTCAATTTTCCAATTTTTTGTATGCTTCTTTGCCTTTATTTTAGTGTGCCAGTCTAATATTCTCAGCAATGGCTGTTGAATCTATAGAATGTCTATTAGATTCTGTTCCAGCCTAATTGGATCCTCTCACTGACATCAGTCCAACATATGGCTATTGACCACTAGGGTCAAATGCATCAGCTATTGTGTTGCTAAATGCCTCATTTATATCCCACCTCTAAAGGCAGAGCTGTTTGGTGGATTAGGCTGAGTGTTCAGTAGAGCTAATGACTCCCTCAGGGTTAAAACTGTGAATAGATAGTTATTTAGGGATACAGATTCAAATACATCTTATTTGAAATGTTAGCTCTGCCAAATTTAGCAGATTTCAGACCACGATTCCTCTTCTTTCATTTTGGTGATGCTTGGACAGCCAAACCTTTGTTTGTGCTTTCTTGTGTGCATGTTTCCAAATTCAATCAATTATCAGATTATTTCTCATACTACATTATTTAAATATAGTGGTTTATGAAATATTTAAACACAAAATTGCATACATTAAAAAAAAATTAAAAATTTTTGAACTGAAATATTTTGGTCAAATCCAAAGTGGTAGTAAAACTTATATTAGCAAATAGCTGTAGGAATGTGAGTGTAATTTAGGCTGTGACATTGAAAGGTTTTGTCACATGCACTGAGTTTCTTCTGTCTTTTAGCTCATTCTCTTTTTTGGTGTGACATTGAAACTGGCCGCTTGTCCCTTGATCACTCCTAGCTTCATTTGTCTCAATTAGCAGTGACAGATTTTGCTTTTCTCATGTCCACATCAATTAGCTGAATACAGAACATTGCTCGTGGGTTTATATCAAGGATCGGTTCCTGTATGTGTGTTGACCTGCATATGAATGTCGGGTAAAACTCATAAATAGGGAAAAGAGATTTTAATAAACCTGGAAGCCTGGATATCTGGAGAAAAATATAGTAAAATGAATTTTTTCCCAAAGTTCATTTTGCAGTGAACTCAAGTCAACTCCAGTTGTTAATTTAGGTTGTGGGAAATGTAAGAAAGCAGAACTACATAGTAAGCACAGCAGTTTGCTACATGCAGATTATGAAACAAGAACAATTAAGTTTGACCACATAATAACTTTGTTGCGTTAAAAAAAAAAAAGCACCAGAATAGCCAAAAGGCAAAATGGTGATTTGGCAATGTAAGAAAAATCAAGGAAGTTCAAAAGTAGAAATGTGTATCCAAGGCAGTTTAATCCTTCAGTCTATGTTTGGTTCACATCTCCAGAAATCAGTGAGCAGGAAGCAGGGCACACTTTGGACAGGTTGCCAGTCTGCCATAGAGCAATGACACACAAACACACACACACAGTACATGACTTGCCCTAAATATGACCTAAGCTCAATTCACAACTTGGTCCTATGTCATACATGTTTATAAATTAATGCATCATCAATAAAATTTAAGCAAGGTATACAAAAATAAAATAAAAAAAATGCTGCGCATCTGTAAAAAAAATCAAACCTTTTTAGGGGACATGGAGAAAAAAAAAGGAAAGAAATCCTGACTTATTTTCTCGAGATCCTGCGAAAAGAAATAAAAAAGTCGGGATCTCGAGAAAATTAGTTGGGAACTCGGGATCTGGAGATAAAAAGTCGGGATCTCGTGATCACGACTTAGTTTCTCGGGATCTCGAGAAAGTAAGTTGGGATTTCTTTCCTTTTTTTTTTTATCCATGTCCCCTTAGGGGCTCCGTAGAATATGTATAATAAGCGGTTTGAAGAAGTAGAACTTATTTAATCATACCCTTTTTCCATCTCATGGTTCTTAACTTAAATAATCTGATCTTTCTGCAGTTGTGACATTTAATTAGAGCTCTCATTCAAAATAACCTGTTGAACATTTCCATGCACAATTGAATGTATTTTTAATTAAAATGCCAAAAATAGATGGCGATACACGGAACTGGGAACACTGGAACAATTCTGGTACCCCCGTGTCAAAGCAATCACACAATCTGTTTCTCACCCCTTTACTCTCATCTGCATGCAAATGAGTGTGAACATAACAAGGAAAAATTGAAAGATTAGCACTTTCTCCTTTCTAAGTAACAGGTTGAACAAACCATATGTTCCTCACTAACAACATCATCTTGTTTTCACACCTCTCGAAGTATGCCTTCTTTACTGGATAAGACACTCTTTCAAAGGTGCTACTCTAAAGTGTGGCTGATTTAGCTTGGAGGACCAACAGGATATATTTCAGAGGCGAGGTTTCTATTCAGACTTTGTAGGTATCCGTCTGATGTTGTCTTGTTGTTGTGAACTTTCATTTTTAAATGATCAACGTTTCTCACCCACTGCAAATGTGCTAAATGTATCTGATAACACTTCATTTAAGGGACATCCATTTTATTTTTATAATTCAAGTTCCATTTATTTCTATTATATTCTATGCATAACAACTTTCCTCTCTTGCTGTCAAGGTTTTTTACATTTTGTCTCCAACAGACAATTTCAGAATAACACAAGATATGAATGTTTTTGTGGCTTTAAATAAATTGTAAACACTTTTGTTATGACACATTGTGTCTTCTGTTAATTGTTTACCTTTTAATAGTTTTCACTGGGTGAATCAGACAGCAGAACTACAAGTGTGGTTTACAAAAGAGACATTGATTGGTCCCTTGCCTGTGGCAGCAGTTAGAAGATCAAATCAGTAAGGCTAGACATTCCCTGGGGAACTGAAAAGAGAGATTTTCCACAAAGCAACAGGAGTTCACCAGTATACTCTGCTGGAAAGCAATTGATTTTGGTACTGACAATGCAATTGTTCACAATGCCAGCTTAGGACAAAAGGGTGACACTTAGTTATATAGTCCAGAGTCTCTACTGAGGATAGATAAGATGGAGATCTATCCAGGGGCAGGATGGAATGTCCCAGATTCGTCTCTTCAACTCATTCTGGGACTGCGAGACTAACACCACAGCTCTAGTTTCTTTTTTTTTTGTTTTATTTGGTCCTGTTTTCCTCCCCTTTCTAGTCATGGGGGGGCAGTGTTCCCTTTGTTATGCTGGACCTCCTCCTTCATTTACTCTCAGGATGTTACCATGGCAACTACAAGACACTAAATCACCTCAAGTAGAAGTTTCACTAAGAGTGTGTGTGTTTCTGCGTGTTCATGCATGCAGCTTTGGATAAGTGTGGTTGCCACCCCCTTCATTGCTACTGGAGCCATGAGTCCTCTATTTCCCAACCCTGGAGAAAATGCACTCAAACACAAGCATACATACCAACCAATTTACTAACTAGACACATTTATCAGCACAAAGACACAACAGAAAGTTGTGGCAGAGTGCTCGTGAAGTGTGATAAAGGACTACCCTATGTCTGGAAACTGTTACCATGGTAACTAAGGTATAGTAGAAATAGGCTTAGGTTCTTTAAAATGATTTGTTTTTTTTGTTATATTAGGTGATAAAATAAGCAGCAACACTTCAAGAGTCATGAATATTAGTAAACAGATGCTTCAAATGCAACGTTTTGAGGTAAAAAGAATGATTGTGAGTCTAAATAAGAAAGATAAAAAGGGTAAAGAAAAAAAAAGTCTGTGCTGAAAAACTTATCTCAGACTTCTCTTTTTTACAATAATGTGTGATATGAGGCTCTTCTAACTGAATAGGCAGTGCTGAGGCCGTCAGGTTCAGTGTGGGGCAGCTGCTTTTTCAGTGCAATGGGGCATGGGATTAAACGCTGACAGTGAATCAACTGGTATGACTTGTGCCGTGTTGGAAAATCTCTATGCACTGCAGCAGGTCAAAGAGATCGAGTGGGTTATAATTAGAATGGTAGAGAAGTCACAAGTGTCACTCGAACCATCAACTACGCCTTTACGAATCACTCTCGTGAGAGAAATAGAATTGTATCTGCGATGTCACTCATATGCTGTGCTTTTTTTGTAATTAAATAACAATGAAACACTTTCATTTCTAAAATACCAAAAGAAGATAATTTGGAAATAACATCCTATCAGTACATCTCTTCACTAAGCCGTTCTCTGAGTAATAACTTATCCAGTCTTTAAACTTATAAAGTGAGTTGATCACAATGAAGTTTATTTAGGGGAATCAAAGTAAAAGGATCTGAATACATATGCACATTTTAAATATATTTTTAAATCAAGTATCCTTTCCCTTCATCTCCACAATACTTTGTATCCTTCTATTATTTAAACTCTCCATAGAAAAAACTGATGTTTGATGTTACCAAATAAATGCTTCAATCCTGCATCAGGGGCAGAATCTTTTGACAAATGGATGACAATGCTGAAGCATTGTGGAGTTTGCAGATTTTTCTTTTAATCATGTCAGCACAACAGCAAGCTTTACATGTTAGGTTTGGAGTGTGTGGGTTTATCCATGCTCTTACTATTTTTGTCCAGGTAGGAGGAGCCGGGAATATGAGCCGAGGGCAGAAACTGAAAATAAACTGGAGGTGGCGAATTACGTCATTTGCAGCCAGTCGCATGAGAGGCTTTACTCGTCTAAGCAGATGAGCAAACTACAATAAGGAATAAATGCAATATCCCACAGCTGCATGTAGCAGCTCTTTATTAAGGCTCACTGGTGACTGAATAAATTCCAAAATGCTAAGAAAGCAATTTTTTTTTAAAATACAAGTTTAAACTAATGTAATTTTGCAGCACTGTATACCTAAACAAGTTAGCATTGGTGAAGGATACACCACAATTCTAGTGTAATGCACACACCTTTAAACAATACTGCAACTTCAAATGCATTTAATCCTGTTTTTTTTTTCAGTTTTATTACAACTTTGAGCTGCTTTTTAAATTAGGTGTGATGTATTTTTTTTCTTTAGTTATGCGTTTCTTAATCATAATTTCATTATATATTTACACATTTCTAAACAGAGATTGGCTGACAGGGCAATATATATTAACAGATGACATTTGAGCAATATTTTTGGCAAAATAAAATATAGAAATATGTAAATATTCCTCAATGAAAGTGAGAAATATGTTTTCCTTCCCTGTTTATAACTTTAACTATATGGCAGAGGTCAACTTTGGCTTCGTTAGCAGCTCACAGTTAGCCAGCAACAGTATTCTCACAGTGCCTGTAAATTGTAAATCACATCTTGTCTGTGACTTTGTCTCATTTCTCTTTTTACTGAACACCCAAAATTCTGTCACACAAATGATTTAAAACTGGAGCAGGCTTCCTCGGAGGTTGTCAGCCAGTACAATATCTTTAGGTAAACTTCTTCCCCTCTTACTTAAAGTAAGAGCTTAAAGTCAAGATGCATGAAAGTATCAAGCCTAACGTATTCACCTTCATATTATAATAACAGCTTATGTTTACAATAAGCACATTAAATTGATTAACCACTCTAATGCAAAATCTTTTGTATTAAAAGCAGCAAAATTGCAGGTAACAGAACACTCCTATTTATAATTAGCTGGAAACACTCTAGCATCCTGTTGTCTGTACACAATAAAAAAAAAGAGATAAAGATGCAAATTAGAGGGTACTAATTTATCAAACTGCCGTTCACCGCAACAATTCAACGAACTGAATGTCATAAAAATGTGCATATATAAAGAGCCTGTAGACAAAATGTGATGTAGATATCACTTGTAGTGCTCAATAAATCATTGTGGACTGCCCAATCAATGATGCTGGGCGTTCTTAATTAATTTGTTTACTTGCATTTTCTCCGTCATTCTTGCATCTGTTTCAAAATGATAAATGCTAATAAAATGTGCTAGCAGATTGCTGCTGTGCCAAAGACAAAGATAGTTCTAAGTGTCTAGTCTGGCTTCAGGGTTGCATGGTCTAATCTGCATTTCATGGCATAATCAATCTGATTACTTCTTTAATTTTTTTCTTTTTACCCATCTTTTCTCTCTTTTTTATTCTTTCTTTTTCCCAGAGTCTTTCCAGGATTGTGTAGCCCACAGAACTAGACTAAGAGACTGTTTGAAGGCCTTTGCAGGTGTTTTGAGTTAATTAGCTGATTAGAGTGTGGCACCAGGTGTCTTCAATATTTAACCTTTTCACAATATTAAAATTTTCTGAGTTACTGAATTTGGAGATTTCTAAGTTGTCATAATCATCAACATTAAAAGAAACAAACATTTTAAATATACCAGTCTGTGTGCAATGAATGGATATAATATACAAGTTTATTTTTTAGAATGGAATTACTTACATAAATCAACTTTTTCATGACATTCTAATTTTATGGCCAACACCTGAATATTTTATGACATTTTTATTTAATAGTGTAAAAATATTTTTTGAAAAAAAAAAAACTTCTGTGGTGAACAGAAACTAATGATGTGTCTAGGCTTGATAGAGTTGGAATGATGACTTGGTGCATCTGTTCTTTTGCATACTTGCTTGTGTTTATTTACATCCTTCATATGTCTTTGCGTTGCAAGCATTTCCACAAGTCATGGTGTCACCCTACAATCTGGAACTTGAAAATGTTGTAAAAACAGAAAATGTTGTTATTGCCCCTCTAAAATCAGCAGGAGGTGAATTCTGCACTCTGACTTGCGAAAAAAAGAGAAATTTATTCAGAAAACTTTACAAAGTGTTGTGGGGAACTGAGCTTGGAACATCGCATTTAATTTAAAGAAAAGTAGTCTGTATATATATTTATATGCGTGAGTCTGTGTGTGTGTATTCGTGTTTTTATCTCCTTGCGGCTGAGAGCTTGAAGGCGTATCCCGCTGCTGGTAAATTACCCAAAGCAACATGGTGTGGGGAGGAAACAGTGGGAGAGAGTGTGGAGAGGTGAAGTAGGGGATTGAAAGACGAGCAGAAAAAGAGAAAGACAGAGGAGTGATCATTTGGAACCCTGGGTCTTATCAAACATTGTTAGAGCACCCTACTGTCTCTCATTTACAATTTTATCCCCTTCTGAAACAACCGTAGACAGAAGTTACACAAACATATTATCCAGCATTGGCAAAAAAAACCCAAACAACTAAAGACCATTTCATTATAAATATTGAGGGAAAACATTCAGAAAGTAGCTAGATGGTGCAAAGAGAAACAGTGACCGAAATGACTACTTATGTCTAACAGTAGATATATTAGCAAATGAGCTGGCTGTGCAACATTGCTACAAAAATGATTACTAACAGCATTAAAAGAATAGGAAATAAAATGTAAAGGATGGCATTACTAGAATATAGCATAATCTCAGACATTACTTTTGTTATGTAACTGATTTGGTGCAAAGTTGTGCCACTAATATGTTACCTAAAAACTGAATATCTACATAAGTAAACGGGCATCTGTGCAATCTAGGAATAAGTTTAACTGTTTGCTGCCATACAAACAGTTAAATTATCTTTCATTATAGCATCAAGAAGTGTTTTTTAGTCATCAACATCAACAGGGCAGCTCAAGAAGTGATAGGATTTCAGAATGTTGGCTCCAATTCAAACCGAGATCCATATCAGCCTCGAACTGCAGTGGTGTAATACTAAAATAACTCTAGAATATACACACAGGGAAAAGACCACCAACCCATCCGCCAACCTTCACTCTGCAGGCCTGTGTTTCTGCCAATTGTTGTTTGGTTGACTTTAGTTGAAGTTTAGGCTAAAGACTAAAAGCTGTTGCATATTTATGTAATGAAATATATACAATAGTTTCATACTTATAAAAATAAGTCTTTCTTTACCAGACGTCATAGAGTTTAGGCAAACCAATGGAACCTTTCATGTGAACCTGTACATGGAGCAATTTGCTTGCTCCGTTGAAAATATATTAGGGCTGATGGTGTTTTTTTGTTGTTTCTTTTTTAGTTGCCTTCTATCTTTTTGTAGCTATTTAGCACTCTCTGCTTCAAAATATAAACATAAAAAGACATTATGCTGACCCCAAGAGAGGGTATTGTTGAGTAAATAAATGTTCAGGGTTAAGATGAACATTTTCCTCCTTTTATCTCTAGATCACAGGGTTTTTTTCCCCCCATCATCGGAAAGTACATTATATGCCCATATGATGTGCCAAAGGATGGCTTTTACCTGACTACTCTGTTGGAAATATTTTATGGACTTCTGAATTATTTATTATTATTAATTATTCAGAACCAATTGGCAGTTGTTAAAAATATTCCAGTATACCGAACTAGAATATATTCCTTAAAAAAAATTAATTAATACAAAAAAAACTTCCTGGACAGTCAACAAATCATGATAGAAAAAGATATAGAAAGGGAAAAATGACACTGTGGAAAACCCAAGCAACCAGTAGCAAGATTGTAATTATTTTATAGAGAAAAGAGCGTAGGAATTCTCAGATTGCTTGAAAATGATGTGTATGTTATTAATTTTGACTTGGTAGCTGATGAATTCCACTATAATGACAACAACTATAAAAGAGACAAAGAAATTGCTTGTTTGGAATTAAAAATCAGTTTTAATGCACCTCAATGATCTTGATGCTAATCCAATTTTAAATATAACAGTCTTCCACATATGGTGGTTAGCATTGCATTGCATTCACATTCCCTTTTTGGACATCCATGACCATTGACTGATGAATAATTTGTCACAGCATTATGTTCACTAACAGTATAGTCTTATTCAAATTAATTTGAAAATGTGCTTCAATGAGGGTTGTTTGAAAATAAAAACCTTTAAACAGTTATTAAACACACTTATCAACAGGCCCATAAAATAGGGCAATACTTTGAAATATTTGGAGATTAACTAGTCTATGGCCCCCTCTGCTGGAGACACTATTCATGATAAACTATATTATTAGCTATTTTTATGTAAATATGGATGATAAATCCAAGAGGAAAAAATATAAAACTAGTAAATTCAAATGTGCAAATTGATTTGATACACATGTACAAATCTGAATGGAGAATGTAAAATTATATTTTAATTACTAGCTTATTGTATCATATTCCATGTCTCTGCATTAGAAAACTGTCTAGAATAAGGTTCAGAAATGCTGACGCCTTTTGCACCAAAGCTGTTGGAAAAGCTTTTCAAAAGCAACAGTCTGCATCACGACTTTATTAAAACTCTGATAGGATGTAATGGTGTGATAAAATGTGCATCTATGTATGCACAGTGATAAAGTATTTAATAACCCACATAGCATCTGCAAATTATTGCCTTTAAAATATATGAACATGTTTGACCTAAAGTAACCAGTAATTTATGTTTAATAGGATGCTTATCCAAATTTAAAATTATTTTTTTAATGCTGTAATTTTGCTAGGCACACAGACATACCTACTGACATATTAATTTTGGATAGAAGACCATGACCTGAGATAAAAGGATGTACAAGTTGAGACGATGGATCACTTTAATTAGTATTTGGTCTTTGCCTGATGATACCCAGACGCAAATGTTCTTGCAGACCATCTGTAATGATAATGAAATGAACACGTTCACGTGTGTGGCCATGTGCTCCTCTGGTGGCGGCTCTGGCTCCAACAAAACTCTATCTGTTATTTATTAGAAGATGCCTGCTTAGCTGAAAGCAGAAAACAAATCTGAGTTGCACAAGAATAAAACAGATGGGTGATACTGCCACACATTTGCAGGTATAATGTCACAACATGGTGACGAATATGTAAAAATGCAAACAATTTTTTTATAAAAGTCACATACCCCACCTTTAACTAAATGTTCTTAAGATCCAAAAATCTAAGTAATTAGATTTAGTTTTATATAGTATTGTATTAAGTTTTCCTAAATCCTATTGGTTTGCTTAGTAATGTCTGGTGCTTAGTGCAGTATTTTGATTTGCTGGTTGTGATTGGTTGCTATTTATCAAAGTGAATGCGGTATTTGCAAGGAATACATTGATTGGATGAAAAAGCCTATCTGTAATTGGCTAACTGTGTGGCTCAGGTACATAAACATTGTCTAGTTGCAAGGACAGACACAGAGCCAAGTGCATGTGAGAAGACGTACTGAGCCAGCATGTGTGAGATGTAAACACGCCACATATTAGTCCTTGTTCATCAGTCGCACTGCACGGTCAGGTTGGAGGCACAAATATGATGTTTCAGACAGAAGGTTGCTCTTACAAAGTACTTACATGAATGCTAGCTAACTCTGCCTCATGTAGCAGCGACTTGGCTAACATTAATGTGGGCTGGGATATGCAGCTCATTGTCTTTCACCAAAGACACTTTACCCATCTTTGCAATCACTGTTACTGGTGTATATAAAATATATATTTTACATTTAATAAACTCTAATTTAATAAATAAAATGCATTTAATAAACAAATGATGCTTATCCTGGTAGCCTGTCAGCCTTATAATTCACTGGTAATATTTTTCTTCTGGTCATTAATGAACTGATTTATAATAGAAAACTGGCAAAAACAATTTTCAATAACCCCCTTCCTTAATAAATAATGAACCTCTAGAGAATAATAAAAAATAAACATGGTTTCAGTCTCTTCCTTCATCTCAAGTTTTATTTCAATCCATCTATGACGGACTTTCCCCCCTCTTTTCTTCCCTGCCACCTCGTCCCAATCTTTTTCACATCTTTTCTTTGCTTCTTATTACCCAACCTAATGATAGCCAGTCCGCAAAGAAAGAAGCACTGATGGCAGTGTGTGCCTGTTGTTATATTTAGATCTAATTAAAGATCATTATAATCTATCAGCACAATCGAGGCTGGGCGCTGATAGAGTCAGAAGAATGGGGATACAAGAGTGGGAGGGAAGCTGTGAGGGAGTATAAAAACGAGATGGATTGTGGGATGTGTGCTGAGGGGGCTTGATAATGTGAATGGATCTCAGTCAGATCTCAACCTCAAATACCCTCCGTCCCCCCACTACTTGATATTATTCCATAACTACCCCCTTGATTTTTCAATTATCTAAATGTGATTACAACACATTACAATGATTGTGACCCTTGTACTGGCACAGAGGCAAAAAGGAGAGGGAGGAGAAAGGATAAAGAAACAGTTAATGAGAGGTGTTCAAGAATGTACTCCGGAGAGTTATTAGCTAGAGGCAAGACTGTTATGGTATTAAAATGTAACTGTAAGAATCTGAGTTAAGTGATCATTGTAACACGTATTGTTACCAATTTAAATACACAAAAATTATCTTTAAAATCACATTTCCTGCAGTGATACTAAAACCTGTTGTTTGTTCTAACTTGGATAAAAAAACAGGCAAACAGAAAATGCATAGAAAACACCACAGACAGAAATGATATAAGACAACAAGCATTCTGGCATAATTTGAAGCAAACCTCCAGTGGAACTGCTTTATTTTTCAGAGCCATGCAGGTAGAGGCAAGTGGGGCATTATTACCCCCTATAAATTTGTCGCCCCCAGGATAAAGATTAATTACTTTTATGCATCCAAATGTTTTTGTGAGTTGCCAGATTAAAGTTTTTTATTATTTATGCTGCATTGTATGTTTTCCATGTTTTCCTCTTTACAGTAAAACTTGTAAATGTCTGTCAATCCCTCATGCATCAACTATTAAATGATAATAACAGATTTGTTTTCTTTCTTTTTTTTGTAAAGAGGGGCAAAGTTATCTTTTACTATAAATTTCAACAACATATATAAAACTCTAGAAATTCTGGTTAGAGTTGTGTTTTTTCCTACGCAACCCAAACAATATTAGTTTTGATATTTAAATAATGATTCATTTTATTACATTAAAACACAATTGATGTGTTTTAACGTTGTTTCAGCTAAAGCATCGACGGCTTTTGTAGATCATTGCAGTGGTATAATTTAAGTACTGGATGTAGGTTGGCCTTTAAACTTAGTGCTTCTGAGGACACTGCACCTCAGAAGCACTAAGTTTCCAGCTACCTGGGAATCACAAAAGTAGGACATGCACAGCCCCCTTTCAATGTCTTATATTGTTCTGTTTCTTCAAGAACAGAATCTCTAATTCCAGTATTTCTCAGCCAACAAAGTGACTACAACGCCAGTAAAACACAACTGAACAAGAGAAATATGGTGGAAAATAGTTTGATATTTATTTAGGATGTGGTATAGATGTATTTAGGAACAAAATGAAAGAAACTCCATAAATTGAGACAAAGGTATGTCTCAATTTATTGAGACAAAGGTATGTCTCAATTTATTGAGACAAAGGTATGTCTCAATTTATTGAGACAAAGGTATGTCTCAATTTATGGAGTTCCTTTCACATAGTTTCTTAATAAATGTGGAAATAACAATTATTGCTTAAGTAAATATCTGCATTATTGACAAAGCATAGCGGTTGACTGTTCTTGTTACTGAGCTGACTTCTCAGAACTTGTCTTACACAATCCAAATATTTGGCTGTTGTTGCTTTCCTGGTTGCAGTTTCACAATTTCACATTCCTCGACATCTGATTTTCTTCCTTCTGGGACTGAAATCCCCACCACGTGGATTACCTTTCCTCTCTTTGTCACCTTCCGGACACATTTCTCCAGTCCAAATGACATTCTGATGTCTGTGCAATAGATCCTAAGTCTGACAGCTCCTCATACCTGAGAGCCTTTGTTGAATGTCTGCCACTGAACTTTGTTCAGACAGATTAGTGTAGTCTGCTCATTTGCCTATTTGCTTACTATTTGCTGCTTTCTATCATTGTTATGTGATTATTTCTTCTCCTACATGCTCAGTCTTGTATTTTTTCTATTACAAGGAAATAGGAATTACTTCCCTATCTTTTTCTGTGTTAATCTCTCATAAAAGATAAACATCTTTTGAATTAAATAACAGTGTAGTTAAACATTTATTTCAAATACCACCCTCATGGTGTGAGAAACAAGTTAGCTATGATGTATACAAATGTTTCTCAGTTTTGGCAACTAATTATCAAATTTTCTTGTACATGATGAACAATGAAGAGAAGATTCTTTGAGCTGCAGTCTGACACTAATTAATTACCTTCAGAAATCTTTCAGTTGTATAATAAACCCCTAATTATTCAAGGTCATGGCTCAAGAACATTAATGTATAACACAGCTGGGCACTGTCTGTCTTCCTCAAGAGGTTTGTATCTAACTGTGTGTTAGTATCAATATTTATATTTATGCACATTTTTCAGTTTGCTGCGTACATGTCAAGCCACAGTTTCCTTTTCATTACTGTGGCCTGTGTTGCTGCTGTTATCACCGGCTCCAGGCTGTATAAATTAACCAAGGCCAAGGAAAACAGAGGATAACAAGAAGAGGTTACGCACTGTAAAGCAGAAACATCATACTGACACCCATGAACTGGGGTACTGATGTTTATTTTTTTTATCAGTTTGTTTGAAAACTGCTGTCTATCTTTCGAGCAGAACCAAACTGCTGGAACTGCTTGTGCAGAGCGCAAAAGAGGAATCCTATCTGAGTAGCATAGTTAGCACTCCATAATTAAAGACTGTGAGGTATTAGCGATTAGCCCACACCCTAAGAGTTTTGCAACAGGCATCAAAACATAACGAGGATAAGAAGAGTGAAAACGTGAGAAAACCATGGAACTCACAGTTCATTATCTGTGAATAATTAAAAGCACATGAGAAAAATAAACTGCAAATAGGAATTGCTTGTTGAACACAAATCAAATAATGGAAAGAAGAGACCATGATCCTCAGTGCTATGCTCTCTGGCCAGATCACAGTAAATTATGGAAACATTGTGACAGCAGATTTAAGAACGATTTACACCTGAGGTCATTCATACACTTAGTTCCATCCAAAAGCAGCAATTCCGAAAATGCAAATGCCTGCTGAGTTTGACTCAGTATATCTTGTAAAACATTCTGTTCAAGCCACTGTGTTTCAGTAAAATCTCATCTAAACACGTACCTTATTTGTAAAAGTTATTTATTAGTGTACTGAATGTACATGCTGAGCCTCACATGTTGATCGTCTTCCTCCTCTGCCCATGTGTGTCTGCCTGTATGACTCTTTTCACTCAGCTGGAAGCAGCTTACCTCATATGAGCTGCTGCACTGGCTGCCATCCTCAACCAAAACAAAGAGCTCTTTCTCTTTGAATCTTTCCTCTGTTACCCCAAATCAAGACTGTTCTGTGTCTCAGGTCTTTTTTCCCGCCATGCAGCTTTGGAATTCTGTCATTTTCTTGTCAATTTACTTCACCCCTCTCCTTAGCAACCCCCTTTCCCCTTTAAGATTTAGTCCTGTCTCCTCTGACAGAAACCTGTTTATATAAGGTTAATTTGCCTCTGACAAAAGTGTCCCTCTATCCTTCTTTGGGTGTCTTGGAGAAACACTTTGAAAAATATGAGTAACAGATTTAAGGTAAGACCTGGAGTCAAAAGCTCTTTATATCTCTCTCTACCAAGCTTCCAGAATCCAAACAGGCAAGCTGATGCACAGTCACCATCTTATTTTACTCTGCAAAAGGCATTCAGTGAAACTTCACTTAAACATTTTTGAACTTCACCGATTTAAATTCTAGGAATCTATAGCATGGTTACTCTATATGTCTTTTTTCCATAGTCATTGGCAAAAGAAAGTACACCATCTCTAAATTCTGTGCTTTAATGTCTGAGTGATCTGTGTTTTAGGCTTGTGCCTAACTCCATCCATCCATCCATTTTCTATACTCCCTTTTCCCTTTGTGGGGTCGGGAGGTGCTGGTGCCTATCCCCAACTAACGTTCCAGGTGAGAGGCGGAGTCACCCTGGATAGGTCGCCAGTCTGTCGCAGGGCAACACAGAGACAGACAGGACAAACAACCATGCACACACACACACTCATACCCACAGTTTAAGATGATCCAGAGTTGTAACTTGTGCAAACATACGTGTTTGGACTTTGGGAGTCAGACCTTTTACCCAGATCAAAATCTCCACATGTACATGAAGAACTTGCAAACTACACACAGAATAGTGCCTATTTGTGTGTCTTGTATCGTGTCTTATACAGGATGCAATGGGAAGCTATTAGCACTCCATATCAAATCTGTTTGAAGTTTAGATCACCCCCCACTAGGGCATTGCACTGTTAAAGCAGCACCATGAGCTAATTTTACCTGAGATATATACTCTCACAATTCACTCACCAGAATGTTACTCAAAAAATTATATAACTATAATTAAATATATAACATATTCATATTAAATTTTATGTTGCTTGCTTGAAAGTAGATGTGTTAGTAAAAAGAACAGGAAGAAATTTAAATATTGGAGTTTATGAACTTCAAATGTCTCCAAGCCACATAAAAATATTTTATCACCAAGTATTTCAACTTGTATATTTAATTCAAAGGGTTCACAAATCTGTCTCACATGTATCAATAATTTTTTTAACACAATTGCAGTAAAAGTGGCCCTACGCAATTAACTGTAGTGAAGTTAATATTAAAGTTTCCCTGCATGGATTGGAAAGGATTGCCAAGGAAACACATGTGTTTTTGCATTCTCTTCACCTCTGGATTTTATTCTTCTTTGTAGTCGTAGATTCTTGGATACATGTTGCGAGCACACATACTGCCTGAGCAATCAGGTTGCATCTGAGAATTAGTTCATACAGTGTGTGAACGTAATTTGTAAGCTGTGAATTATTGAACCCTGTCTGTAGACAGTTTGAGACTGAGCTGAATATGACTGAAGTTAACATACCATGTATGCCTAGCCTAGTGCTCTCAAGTTACAGGTGTGAGTAAAATTTGCTATTTATTCATTAATCAAGCTCCCAGACTGTGGAAGAAAAGAAGTGAGGCATAAACACCAGCTTGCTTGAAGTCCAGTGTGAAGCTTCCACTGCTGTTGGTCCACAGTGTTTCCTGAATTCCACAGTAAAGGCAGAGAATCCAGAGAATCCTGGATCACTTTATTCTTCCCATTTGCAGAGAAGCTTTATGTAGATGCTGATGTCAGTTCCCACCAGAACTTGACACATTGCTAAAGCTTACAAAATGCAGGTTCAATGACCAAGTGTGCTTGATAGGCCAGCAAACTAGCCTGACCTTAACCCTGTGCAGAATCTAAGGTATTTTCAAGAAAAAAATGACAAACACCATACCCAACTATGCAGATAAGCTGAAGGCTACAATCTAAACAACTTCTGCTTTCATTAAATCTTAACAAAACAGGCTGATTTCCTCCATGTCTCACCATGTAACTGGTGAAAACAAAGTGCCCAGCCAAGTATTGACAGAAATAACATTTTTCAGAAATAATAATATTTAGAATGTTATCCTAAATATCCTTCTTTATCAATCTTATGTACTATTCTAATTTTCTGAGGTTATAATTACCTCAGAGCATTTCAACTGACTTTGCAGATGATCACTTAAGCTATAAAAACAGAAAAAAAGTTATTGAGATTGTGATGTAACAAAAGTCATGTGCTTTATCCCTGTGAAGTCCAATTGTCAATACCACATACTTGATCCTTAGATACAATTTTCAATGTACATCAGCTTAATAATGACCCGGTGTGTTATGTCTTGTTCAAAAAGCAGTCCTTACTATTGGGTTAGAAATGTTTTCATCTTTAAAACATATACTTTCACATATCTTTGTTAGTGCATTTTAAAACATGATTCTAAAACTTATGGACAGTCGAGCAGATCAAATGGTCAGAGTGCCTTGTAGGAGATGAAAAGGGATATGTTATTTTTTAAAATTAGTTATGAAGTAACTCCTTTTCATTATCCTTCTATTAAGGATGTGTACAATAAATACACAAACCAAATAGCTTTTCCAACAAATGTAATTCAAATAAGTGAGAAAACAATAGACACTGGGCCAAATCGCATTTCACCCTAAGCAAACCAGAAAACCCACAGCAACGGCTAATCAGGGGATTCTTTCTGTGATCGGAGCCCCCATGCTCCCAGTGTGCACGGATTCTCTTGGATAAACGGAACAGGAAAGGGACTTTGAGCTGTTTTTGTGTGCGGATAGAGTTTTTCTGTCCCCATCCAGCATATCCCCAGAAAAACCTGGATTGTGGAAGATTCTGGATTTGTGTTTGGGCCTAACTAATTGAGTCCTTTAAAAACCTTCCTGCCCTGACTCCCGGACAGCTTTGCATGCATTCCACATTCACAAAGACACATTCACAAATCCAACGGCAAACACACATGTGCTCCTCTTTGTGTCTTTCTGTGCCAAGCCTAATCCTGCTTTACCAGCTGCAGAAAGAAGGAGACACACAGAGAGAAAATCTCCTCCCTGCACTCCGTTCCAATTCACTTTTCAATTTCAAGGTGCTTTATTGGCGAGGCTTTGCCTTAGTGATGCCAAGGCAATTAGCAAGAAAAAAATCTTGCTTTCAAAGCAAAACGAAAGGAGGAAAAAACAAATTGGCTCACATGACAAGCACCACAATCAGAACAATAATAATCAGCAATGAAATCATTTCAATTTGCCTTCCATTAGTTTATTTTTGTACCCACATTTTCAAATGGTTTTGTACAGTTTCTCTTTTTTTTAACGTGTATTGGCCCATGGAATGTGCTCCATGAGAAGCGCAGATGAAAGCAGAGAAAAGGCAGCAGTGGAAGACTGATACTAGGTTTCTAAGGAAATGTTGAGGTTCCTTACACCCTAATTGTAGTCCCACAATTCAAAACAAAACTTCTGTGTGGAGACACAATCTTTAGATAAATTAATACATAGTGCTGTTAAAAGTCACATTTGCACATGTAAGCTATAAATGGAGAAATAAGTAATTTGACAAGAACATCGGATGCTATTTTATTGTTAGCTTTTTGAGAATACATATTTTGTTTAGAGTTTTGTAACAAATTGAGAAGGAAAAAAGGGCTGCCTTTGTGATATTTGAGATACCTGGATCA
Source organism: Phalloptychus januarius (assembly GCA_902982915.1). Classification (NCBI taxonomy): domain Eukaryota; kingdom Metazoa; phylum Chordata; class Actinopteri; order Cyprinodontiformes; family Poeciliidae; genus Phalloptychus; species Phalloptychus januarius. The sequence goes on from CADWAE010000133.1 coordinate 30,482,797, forward strand.
AAGAGTAGCATCTGGTCAAATATGTGAACCACAGGAATCATTAAAAAAGGCTCTTAAGGATGAAGACCTGAAGATATGTTGAACATGCCAAGATCTCATAACGAAAGAAAATAAAAAAAGGTACTTAGTGCGTGTCATGAAAATCCTAAAAAATGAAAATATAATGCATTTATCTAAAAAGTAGCATAGATGTTGTTTTTATTCTGTTTTCAAACTCTTAAAAAAAAAAAGTAATATGCATGTACACACAGCACTGAAGGAATGTCTGTTGGAGTCGCCCTGTTCATTTGTGAATATTGAGCTCCATGTGACTGTTTTCAGTGTCTCATCTATATACATTAGAAGTTTTTTAAGTCATTCACACAGAGGTTTTGGCTGAAAATGAAGGAGGAGAAAAAGTTTTCTTCTTTCCCTTTAGTAACTGGTAAAAAGTTATATTAATATTTTAATAAGTCAGCCTATGTTGACTTATTAGGCTGATCTGACATGTTTCTGGTATTATACCTAAAAACAGAAAGAATTCCTTCTTTAGAGCAAATTCATAAAAATATACAATTAATAAAGACTAACTAGACAGCACAGCCATCATTTTTTTTTTACATGTTTTGAACCTTTTACCTGGTTACTATCAAATAAAAGCAGTCAACATTGCATGGAAAGTGGAATTTGTGTTAGTATGTGGCCATGTAATTTTCCATGGAAGGTGAGGCTAGTGACTGTTCTTGTCAATTTGCAAGCTCAGGTTGGAAATGACCAGGAATTGATGTGAAATTTGGCTTTACACTGCATGAAAACTCAAAGACAATAGGAGTCCTCCCCCATCTTTTTATCTGACTGTGGCAGACCTAAGAATAAAAACAAACAACCACTTATTATCTTTATATAATCTCTCCTTATTGTGGCAGAGAAATATATATTGATGAAACATAGAATGGCAAAAAAGGCAAGAGGAGAAAGTAAGAAGTTAAGTTATAGTGGTAAATATATTCTTCTAAAAATAAGATATGGTAATATGAAAATATTTATCTTTGTCATGTACATAGAAAAATAGAGAAATATTGAACATGTAATTATAGAAGCCCACAACGATAGTTTATACGTGGGTTAAAAATTTCATGTCATGACTTTCTGTTTCAGTTTTGTAATTATCTAGTCAGTTGAATTGATGGCAATCATTTTTAAAGGCTCTTGTCAAGAAGTGACCATTTGAGAACTCTAGCAGGTGCAAGAGTTGGAAAATGAAGTTACTAGCGTTGCTTTCTGCATGGACAAAACCTAAATGTCAATGGAAAAAAGAGACTTATTCTGGTTCCTTTGCAATGTAATCTGGATAGTTTGTACATTTGGTATGGGCAGGGCCTCTATGCAAAGTCTAAGAATTGAGTGAAGGGTCTGAGCATTGAATCATGTTGACATAACCTTACCACATTCTTCACATCATAAAATGTCATGGAGTCTTCCGAAATGCCCTAATGACTAATAATAATATCAACTTGTGACAGTTCTCTAGCTCAGATGGTTCAGATGGCTTGTGGTATAGGGCTGACAGCAGGACCTCTAGATTCAAAGGAGGGACAGCTGGCCTTTTGTCATGGAAAGTAACACAATTTACACTGGTGCCAAAATAAAACTAGGACAAACAATCCCTCAGGGGCATGTGTCTTCCTAGAATTAAGGCTAGAAATTCTACTCTGACATTCAACTACGTGCCCAGGAACATCATGGATGGAAAGAGCAAGTGCCAGCCAGTTGTCCATGTTACTTAATATGGATCGGAGGCAGTTACAGACTTTGCACATGCATGAGTGAAAGTGCTATAACTTGATGCAAACAGACATACCAAAGCATTCAGATGTCAACACAGAATCTGCTCAATAGCAGAGCATTCGTCTCATCTGTTTGCCCAGGGACAACGTTGAGTCACAACAATAGTAAATAACCCTATATTAAGTGGGTCAATCTTATCTCAGAAAGAACTGAAAGAATCCATTGAGTCATGGGAAGAAAGTTTGGTTGGGATGTTTCTCTGATACTTTGCATTGCAATGTAGGCATGGAAGTTGTTTATCCAGTTGGGATTGCAACTAAATCTCTCTCCCACACACAAAGAAATGCACAATAAGCCTCTTGTTGAGAAAGAACAATATACTTTCAAAGCAGTGTGCTTGTAGTTTGTCCACAATGCAGACGTAAAATGGGACTTAAAACAGATCTTGAAATCATTACATTTCTCTCTTATGCCATTTAAGACTGTCCTTAGGAGTGCTGGACTGAGTAGTTTATATGATAAGCCCAGCAGATGTGCTTTTCCACCAGGTGTTTGCTAACTGCTGCTGCCACTAGTCTGGAGGAGCTGAGAGGGGGAGGGTACTCTGTGAGACAGAAGCTTTGCCGGAGAGTGCTGCTTTAAGGAGGAGCTTTGTGGACATAGGTCGCATTTTGTTAGAGTAAGCGCTTAGGTACCCAAGAATGGCTGCAAAAGGAGATTCATGGATTCCTCAAACATGCAAGAAAGAATCAAAGCAACGTCCTAGCTACATTTTGATATGGGAATATATAGACCTCAAACAAGACAATTTTATGTAATACCCTCCCTTTAACAAGACATATGTACTGTACATTTTGATAACAATGGGGAGTATTTGTGAGGAGACCACATTATAGACAGCAAGCCTCTAACCAATGTAAGCTATTATTTATCTTGTCTTGTTGATTTGTTGTTTTATCAGTTTCTGCTTCCTAGTCTTGCTTTGTACTCACCCAAAATACCTGATTCTTCTTTACTATTTACTTGCTTACTGTCACTGGTGTTTGGTTAGTTCTATTCAGATCTTTGCTTATTTTAGTTCCTTTGCGTGTTCCCTCTGTTCCAGTTCTTGGGTTGCCTCAGCCTGTTCCACTGTTTTGAGCTATGCAGTTTGGGAGATCATGTCCTGTATTAGTTTCAATAACTCCTATTTTTATCTTCGTCTGTCTCTGGAAAAAAGCTTGAATGCATCCTGTGCTGTTCACATGACAGCAGTCTCAAGAAAACAGCTTTCAGAATACATGAATATTTCCTTTTTTTGTTGTTGTTTTAGACCTATGAGCGAAGGGTTGATGTAGTTGCATATTACAATATGGAACATATTAAATTTGTTGTGATAAAAAATTCATTATTCTGTAGCAAGAGAGTTTCAACATGGTTTCCATCTGAAACGTAAACAAATTCTGACACCATTTTGCACACCATCAGTGTTACAGTTGAATGGTTCTGTGTTGGCTGTGTGTGCATATGGTACTCCAGTTTCTTGTTTATTTTTGGGTAGCAAGCCTTGGGCTACTGGTAGAGTGGTTGCCATGGAGTTTTGACATCATCTCATAAATGAGAATAGATGAGTTTGGGAAGTCAATATGGGCTGGAGCAGCTGAGGGGTGTTAGCAGGGGAAAAGAACCCTCAAAAAACATTGCTCCATTAAAATAACACTCACTTCTCGTTGAGTCACTTGTGCATGCTCATGAAGCGAAGGATGTCCATTAAAATGGAGATACATTTATTTTCTGCAATTTTTCGACATGTATTTTACAAGAATCTCGTGTAAGGCATCATCCTACATACATACATACATACATATGTATATATATTTGGTTAGACATGTCAACATATAGATTGAATGCCTTGAGATTGGCATTTTTGGTGAATTTGGACAGTAAGAATTAACTTAATGTAATTTAATAGTTTTACTATTATTTTTGAGCTAAAGTCATTACTAAACAAGAGACACTTGTAGTATTGGGTATTTTATTCTAGTGTGCTATAGATTAAAGTCTGTAAATAAGAAAAAAAACAATCTAACGTTGGTGATCTGTAGATTTGGCTATGTAAAATCATCAAACATCTCAAAGGTATGGCTACACAAACATGTGCTAATAATATTTAGAGTTCTGAATATGTGACCACAGATTTGACAAATATATTTTAATGGTTGTCCAATGTTCTTGGAGTAACTGTGCCTCTCTGTAAAGTCCTAAAATGACAACCACGAAAGTTAAATTCAATTAAAAGATTCTAATGCACATCAAGAACTGTTCTGGTGAACCTCCAGGTAGCCACTCCCCTCTGCTGCACCTTTCTGCAGCTCATCTCTGCCTGTTAGTCATGAGGACCAGGTGGACCCCAGGCAATCAGAGAGTGCAGGTACTTTAGATGTGACTGAACTGTCACTCCTGTTTGAAGTGACAGGAGTGACACTGACAGTGTGAAGCAAGCAGTGCTGGTAGCAGTCGGAAATCAAAACTGCAAAAATCTTCTAGAAACTGTGAAGGACAGCCGGTAAGCCTCTTAATGCTGCTGATCACTTGCTAAAACTGGTCTGGTGTATGGACTGTGATTGATTGTTGTACATATAGTAGTTTAATCTTATTAAAGTCAAGACAGTAAGATAAAAATAAAAAATGAAAAAATATAAATAAATAAAATGGAAAAAAAATAATATATATAAAGTTAAGAAAGAAATGACACTAAAAAAGAAAAACAAATGAATGTTGATCAGAATGTTTGATTATGAAAATATTTAAGAAAATGAAGATGAATATGCTAATTTATTTATTGGTGTTGAATTTTACTATGAAAAGTTGGCTATTTATTGTATTTTGGAGCATAATTAATTTAAAGGTATAGAAATTGGTTTGATTATTTCACAATTTATTTATCTTGTTAATTTCACAATGTAATAGATGTGTTTCTGTTTCTGTTTGAGGTTTTTCACCTATGTGCCTGTGTGGCTATGTGCCTGTGTGACTATGTGGCTAAAGGCTAAATCACATCATGAAAAAATAAAGATGGATCAGGTAAATTAAAGGCTCTTTGAGTGAAATCCAGTTAAAAGCTTCATTGTAGGGAATATCCTTTTCAAGTTGGGGAATTGCACAGTAAAATAAACCTGACAAAACTTGACAGGAACTGTATACAAATTTTTAAAAAAATCTGGGAGGAGAAAATTTGCTTTGTTACCCACTATATATGTTTGTGCTGAGGAAGGAAACCCTGCAAATGAATTGTTTTTAACACCAGCTAATTTTTAATTAGGGATATCAGTGTAGTGAAATCTCTGAGCCATGTTCCAGAATAAAAAGGATTTTTATCATTTCCTTTCAACCCAGTTTTTCTTCCTTAAATAATTTCTATTCCTTTCATTATATGTGTTAAATCTCTTCTCTGTGAATCTCACTTTATTTAATGTCAGCAAGAGTATGGTATTAGCCAGGAAGTGTAATCCTTTTTCACTTACACTCCCAAGCAGTATTAGCCAAATTATAGCGATATATAATTTTCTCAATGACTTGTCCAACTTCACAATGCACATATAAACAGACTGTAAGCTTGGTTATTGTTTGCTCTTTGAACATTTTACATCTGCACATTACATTCTGCACATACTAATAAGTACTATAAAATAGATCCCAGTTTTCTTTATGTCTGGATATCTTGTTTTTTGATATTTGTGCTACCATGGGCATGCATTCTTGTTCTCGTGAGCATGAGTGCTCATGCAACTGTTTCTCTTCAGATAAAGTACAATAACAGGTTGGAAATAGAAAAGCAATCTTTCAGCTAAGTGATATGTGAAAAGTGTCACTTTTTCACCTGGCAGTAATTGCCTACTGGTGTTGCTCAGCTATGGCAGCAGATTTTGTCATGGTTTGAGGGTTTGGCCGTGCTTGGATTTTGTCATTGGGTTTCATAAATTGCAGTCATGCAGTCATGTGCTGTTATTTTCTCCTGCTTTGATCAATGTTAATCTTGTTTAATTACTACAATTGTCTTTTACTACTAATTATTACTGTTATAATTAGTTTATGTTGAAGTTTTCATAGTCATATTCTGGATATTGTTTTGTTTTATTTGGTACAATTTGCTGCTCCCTTGTAAGAAAAAACAGGTCCTATTTGCACTCTACTTGTGTTTCTCACTTAGCCTTCTTTTACTATTTGCCACTCACCCTTTGCAGTATGTCTTGAAATATATACCACCCTAAGCAAACCAGAACTTTTCTGCGCTCTGCTTCATCCAGATCTATGTCTAGATCCTCACAAGGTGAGGATGGAGTAAGATGTATGCGTCTATGACTTCTCTGAGGAATGCAATAAAATGCTCACATCACAAACTTACACCCTGCTAGGTGTAAGAAATGTGCAGCTTCACCAAATTCCTGGTGTCTACAAGTGTTACTAAGAATGTGTGTGTTTGATGAAAGGGGCTCATGTGAATCACACTATGCTAAAAGACTAGCAAAAAAAGTAATCTGGCCAAAGGCATCGAATTAATGGCATCTACTGGGGCTGTGCAGCTCTACAATTCACTTTTCTACAAATGGCAGAAAAGTGAAAAAAAAAACATGAATGAGAAACAGAAAATGAATTGGTTGGTAAAACTTTTCTTCTTTTTCATCATCACTATTTTATTTACATCACATTATTGGCTGAAATAACTTTTTAATAACATAAAGCTAATCAAACTTGCCAGACAAGCTGTAATTACTCACAACTTATCTCTCATAAGAGAACGCTGATAACATTGAATTTGAAAGGTGGATAATCCAATGAGCATAAAGCCAAAGCTTACACTGAAAATGTAAAAGTTTTTTGTCTAAAATGTACTTATGCTAAAGTGGTACAGGTTTCACATAAAGAAGTTGGCCACATGAATTACTAATCTGTAAAATGACTGTGGACCTTCTTTAAATGCTAGTATGACCCATTCTGAAAGGCAGACAATAGGTTTGGATGTCGACCAAATGCCAAAACATCAGCAATAATCACTTATTTTGAAATAAGTCAATTTCCAAATAATTTAAAGGGGATCCATTTACAGTAATAAAAATGCCAAAGACAACTACATTCTTTAAGGTAATACAATGCTCAAATTGTGCAAATGCTCTTTCAAAAACTTAAAACTTTTTGCAATGCTAAATCAATTTCAGTTAAAAATCTATGCTAAATATGCGGAAGAATGCATGTCTTCAGTCAGTATTAACAGTTTCTTACTTAAAGCTCTTCAGAGCAGCAGACAAATGATGCAGCTGAGTTCATCAGGATAAGATGAGATAATCCTCTTTTCCAGTCGGATGCATTGCATGGCTTCAGAAATAAGGAGCTTTTCAACAACTTTCCTGATAAATATATGACTTGTGTTCTCTCATGTTTGATGGTCATCCGATAATTGTCTTATCTTCAGGCACCTCCTACTACTTCAGTGGTATAGCCTTCTTAAGCAGACATAAAAATCATCTAGCAAGAGATTGCTGGTTATATAATCAACACTGACTGGTAAAGTCAAGAGGTTTGTAAACATAATGTCCTTCAACAACTGGACATGGATAAAATGCAAACATAATGCAGTAAGTCACTGTAAACAAATTGAATTTTTTTTCTCATTGTGTGACATTTAATTAGTGTTGTGATCTGGCCAAGAAGGATGGAAACACAAAGGGAACAAATATACATATTAAAACTATATTAATCCCAGAGAACACTGAATTAACTCACCTGTGACTATACAACATAATTTACAAAAACTCCATCCTGGATGAAGTAGTTCTCTTTTTAATCCTAAAGCCTACAGAAACCACATTTGCATCTTCACTGGCATTGACCCTGGCTTTTTGGAAAATTTGCTCGAGGATTCTAAGTAATAATAAATTCCCCAAAGAAACACTGGTCCGATGTTTGAAGACCAGAATGAAAACCACAAACAAAATGCTTACTTATGCAACAAGTTAAAAAAAATTCAAAAGTCAACCAAGGAAATAGAAAGAAAATTGCATACATTCACAAGCCTCGTTCATCCCATTGCACAGTTTTTAGATGCCTGAAAATGCTTCAGGCTCATTCACATTTACATTTCTTTACTCTGACAGAGCTTTTAAATTATTTAGTTCCATATCTGTGTTTCTGCATCTGGCAAGCCTTCAGATCTATTAAAAACACCAACAGGCTAGCCTAGGAACCAATCAAACCTCATATGTCATTGGCTATGGCAAAGTGCAGCTGGTAATCCCTTTGTTCAAATACATTTCCACCTGGCCTTGTACATGCAGGGACAATCATTGGTATTTATCTATTGTGATCAGGTTTGTTAAACGACTCGGTCAGGAATAATCTGCATTTGCTTATCCATGTAGATACGGCCAAAAACAGGCAGCTGGGGAAACAAATGTCTCTCATCATGCCACTGACAAGCCACATACAATTGCGATGCTTTGTGGTGAAATTGCTGTAGAAGATTGAGCAGCTTTTAGTTGCCATGTTCTATTTAAATCTTTTGTTTGTTTTTGGTTCTAGCTGTTTTTTGTATGTTCCCAGAAACTTGAGGTGGGAGATGATTATTTTAAGCTTCTGAGTGATGCTACAGTTACAGGACAACGGTGGATTCTCTAAATTTCTTGCCTCTTTTTGTATTATGAAATGACATCAAACTTATGTACCTCTTGTATTGAACACTCAAAGCCTCTTTACAATTAAATCAATGAAGAAATAAGTGACTTTTTTAACACTAAATGATTATGAACGATCTTTTAAAAAAAATAAATAATAGTGATATTATAATGGAATTCTAGGATGTGCTGCTCATTTTGGAAGCATATTAAGAAGCTTTGTTACATTAGTATTGATTTGTTCTTTTTGTAGACTTTTGTTCAAATTGATTTTGATTAGGGGATTAAATGTTTGGACAGTTATTCCGTGTGGTTTTGAATGCTGCCTAGTTGGAGGAATATTTCCTGTCATTTAATTTTGAACAACAAAAATGACAAAAAGATATTGTTTTTAAATATCTGAGAGCAACTAATTAGCATCTCAAAAGCTCAAATAATGCCTGAACTACAACCCAAAATCCCAGATGAGTTGAAAACAAATCTTCAGCAGAGAGAGAAAGAGGAAGCTCAAACCATCTATTCTCGATTATAACCACAAGTTGACATTTCCAGGTAAAATCTTGAGGGTGACAAAGGCTTCTGGATTCAGAAAAAAAAAACATACATAGTAGCAAACACAATCCAGCCTGATTCATTGAATAAGGCATAAATATAATCCCTTTGTGTAAAATAAAGCAAGAACAATTGATTTAGTTGCTTTTTTTCCCCAAAACTAACTTTTTATTCAATTCTAGCAAACATGTTATTAAATATGAGGTCATTCTTGTTCCAGAAACCTTGTGGGTTGTTTGTTCTTCCAGGAACTTGACCTTTAATTACAATGCCTCACAAAGTTATACAGACCCCTCGGCATTTTTCACATTATCGCATAACAACCACAAACTTTATTGTACTTTATTGGATTTTTTGATAGACCTACACAAAGTAGTGCATAATTTGAAAGTGGAAAAAAAGGATACACAATTTTTTTGTGGTCATAAACTGATTCAACCCCTCCTAAATAAACACTTTCAAGAGCTACCTCTTCTTGACTTTACCGTAGCTGCAACCTTTTATGGAAAGGTTCTCCATTTCCAGTCTTGAGAGCTCTTGTCCTGCTGCACTTAGATGCATCTTGCTCTACCACGCCTCTATCAAATGCTAATTTGTTGATTTTATTCAGGGAGGTAGTGACCCCTGCTTTAGGCAAAGTCTCATTTAGGGCTGTAACAATTCCTCGAATAATTTGATTATCTCGATTATTAAAATTTCTCAAGGAAAATGTATCTGCCCTGAAGCTTCGTTAGATCATGTTTCATCACACCGTGTTCTGGACGGGTTATTATTTGTGTTGCCCAGCAAATGGTGGAGAAGAGTGCAGTATTTATACAGGTGAGCAGATAAACTGAACAGAATGTGTAAATATAAGATTTAATATTCTGCACATTTATGCATCCTTCACACACTTAACTTTAAAGTTTTGTCTATTTAACTCTCTGTATGTGTGTGGCTTTGTATTTGATACATTGTAAGGACCATTTTCCTAACACATACTACATTGAGGGGAACAACTGCCCCTTATAAGGCCAAAGACCCAGACTCAATAAGGGGAGGTTTTTGGGCTATGAGTTAGGTTTTAGGACTAAGGTGTAAATTGAGATCGGGTTAAGTTATTCTTAGGCATGTACTGCTAATGGTCAGATTTAATAATATAACATGAAAGGAAGTCAATGCAAACTCCTTGTGAATATAAAAAAAACATAGTACTTGTCTATGTGCATTTGTGAGAGAAAGAGAGAAACCGTGGGAGAGAGAGAGATAAAGAGAGATGTATTCAAACTGCATGTCTTGCCACAGACTTTGCCTTAAGTAAATACGGACCAGTCTGGCCCCGTCATTACAGAACTGGTTTTGGGGGAAACAGGATTCCATAGAACATCCTTTTGTTTTCTTTCATGTAGAACAAACCTGATTTGCAGTACATGAACTCTTGGCAATCAGGATTAAAGTGTTACTACAGGGTAATTGAGCTGTCTTTCTCCTGGCTCCCACACATACAAACGCTGACATATTAATTACAGTTTCTTAATTACTGGGCCTATGTATTATGTGTGAAGAATGCAACATTTATACGACATATTGTATTGTTTAGAAGTGATGCCTAATCATTGGAATTTTTTAACTTAGATTTGAATGAATATGTCAAAGAAGTTAGTAAGATAAGCACTTCAGCAAATCTGAAGTATATTCAAATGGCATTTGTACAAGTCAACTGGCGCCTTTACTGTAAGTTGATTGCACCTCAAACATCAGAAATCCTCTGATTTAAATTTAATGTCAACAAGTGCCCTCATTAGAAATAACTTGGCCTTTAGCAACCGTCTCTTTTCTTACTCTTTTCTTTGGGTTTGACACATGCTGCACGCAGGATAATTGCTCATTTCTAAATGTGCCAGATTAGCTGACCCCATAAAACAATAGTGACACAGAATGCCCAGAAAAGAATTACAATCTCTAAATGAGTTTTTATTTTTGGGTTATATCCATTTTTAATACAGGCAGATGGAGACTTTGCCTGGGCAATATAATAAGCTCATGTTGAGATCAGGCCTTATGAGATGTCAAAAGGGCAAAGAAAGGACAAGATATGGGTTAAAGGACAGGGTGAGTTCAAGGATCAGCTAGAGCGTCAGTGAGTCATACTGTATCTACTACCTTGAAGGAGCATAGATGCTTCAAAGAGGCTTTCATATTATTTGAAGCCTAAATGCACAACCCTGACAGAATAATGCAAAATCTTCAGAGAAGTATTAAACACACCCAACAGTTATGTGAACTTTTGCTCATGAAACACTTAACACAATGTGTCAATGTTAAAGAATCCAAAACTGGCAGAGCTTTTTTAGACTGAGCTCCTGGGGAACGTTATGTTTTCATAGTGCTGAGTTTAAGGAGGACCCATGTGCATAGAGCTAGAAGGAAATGAAAAGAACACTAACATACAAGGATGAATCACAGGAACAATGGCGAACATGGAAATTAGCTGGAGTGCAACGGAAGGAGCCATTGGAGAGGCCAGAGTGATTAATATAAAGAGGAGGGCCTGGAGATCACAAAATAACAGATTTGAGAAGGGAATTGGAGGGAGAGCAAATGAGGAGACAACAGCTGAGAAGAGGATCAAATGAAAGGCTGAGGGTAATAACCAAAACTAGGAGAAGAAAGAGACAAAGAAAACCTAGAAGTAAACAGTAACTGTTAACTCAATTTGCAACATTTAATTGAGATTCCTCCATCTGTGTGATTCTTAAAAAAGAAAAAGCACAAATAATCCACTGGATGTGCATTTTTTGCACTCAATAACATTCAAAACTTTTTTAGACTGTAAGCATTGGTTATTTGTCAGCTTAGTCAGCATATTCCTTAAAATTAAGGAATATGTAACCCTGTCCATGTGAGATGGTACCTTGCTACTTCCAAAGGCTGCGTTGTCTTTTAAGGGTTGTTGTCGGAGTGCAGACTGAGGCAGGAGTCAGACACACATCGGTTATGTTCATGGTCCGTTAGGTTTATTTGCCGCACTTTACAGCAGCTCCACCTTTAGAACCACAAGCAAACACTCACTGTTAACATAACTCTCATTTAAGCAGTTCTTCTTCCAAATACAGTATATATATATATATATAGATATGTCTATGTATCTATATATATATGCCTTTTCATTTTTATCGTCATTTGTAGCTTTTTAAATAAACTCCTTTGCAAGTGCAAGTTTTTTTCGAGAATTAAAACCAGAACTAGAAAGTACTAGTGTCTAGAAACTAGTAAAACACATGGATTTATAAACAATTTGGGAATGTTCATAAATTTAATTTGATAAAAATTTAAATCATTTGCAATATTTTTTCTCTGAGTGGTTATTAAAGCCAAAGAAGCTGGAACTGAAAGGTGATTGTTTTTTTTTATTCCTAAATTATATCATGCAAGTCTTGAAGAATCCCTGCAACATCTGCCACTACTGAAATGAATGATTATTATTCTAACACCCTAAAGGTAAAGACCATTCATACAAGTCAGCAATACCTGGTATGCACCTACAATACAGTCTGTACCACAGTCCACGTCTGCAACACCATTGCAATATGGCACAAACAGTATGGTGGACTCAACTTTTTCTTAACCATAATTCACAGAATAGCTCTAGATTTGGGTCAAGCATTATTTAACTACTATAATTATGCAGGATAAACTTCATTTTATATCCAGTAGACTTTTTTAGTTGAAAACTTGGTGTCCTTTCTAACCATGAATATTTCCATTAAACTCTACCAGAAAGTGAAAAACAAATTTGCAAACACAGCATGTTTTTGTTTACAGAACATTTATGGATAGATGAAAGGCACTAATGCCTAAATTAAACTCAAGGCGATGGATGTCAACAAGATGAAGATGAAGGACAGAAAAAGAAAAGTTACAAGATTTTGTTAAAGACTATTACTTGGGGATTATGAATTATGACAGATCTGTTTATTTGGAGAAGGGTTGCATTAGAAAAAAACTAAAAAGCTCATGAAAACAAACTGCAACTTTAAATGGTTATGTATTGACCATTGTCTGTGCTAAATGTTTGTGAGCCTGGGAGAAATGGTTCTCACAGGTAATGATAAACTCTTCTGTGGCTCAATTACACAGCACTGAATGACCTAAGGGGACTGTTTGATAGGTCTATTAGCTCTTAGTCATGATAGCAATGCTGCCTATGGGACTTTTAGTTTAACACACGCCCTAAGCACTTGAAGTTGCCTACACACAAAATGCACAACAGCACATACACATTGCTGAATTATTAAAAGGAATTGACCAAGTTCAGTGTACATTGCTTAACACTGCTGAGCTGTAGAATATCTCAGGCGATTTGGCCTGATTCTTTGAATTTCAAGGAAGTACAAATCTTGAATATCAGTTTATGCTCTTTGCTTAACAAGTCACTACACTATCACATTATTTATCAGTTTTGAAGGAGCAAATACTTAATATAACAGGGTGGGAAACTGGAGAAGCAGCTAAGGTTTTCAGAATTGTAACATTGATACATTTTGCAACAAATCTGAGAAGCAGCAGATTTATACCATGAAATATCAGCTCAACTTTTGCCTGACTTCAGAACATTTATGATTATATAGAAAAAGGAGTAAAATTATCTGTATACCTATTTTTTCTTTCTCTCGCTTTCTCCCAGGGAGATCCCCACCTGTATCGAAATCTATGAAAGTTTAAATTAAATAACATGCTAAACATTACGGTGGATGAATACATTTATATGTGTAAAAATGTACTGCTAAACAAGGACCACACACAAATTAACTGCCCGCTCAACCATTTGGTTGAGCACAGAAAAAACATTTTCACAGGTTTTTTTCTAGGTGCGGCAGTTAAAGGGTTAAGGCAACAACTTTTTTTTTTATTTGCACAATTTCTTTAAGTGATCTTGTACAAACTAAGGTTTTTTGGATGTGTACTTCTGTTTTTTTTATTTAATTAACATGGTTACTATTTGCAGACAAACTCTATTTTGCCTTATGTGTTAGTTTTTATGGTGCTGTGACCCTTCTAATTTCCCTTAATCTGTCTATATATTGTCTCTAAAAAGGTAACAATAAAAAAGTTTCACTTGGTAAAAAAAAAAAAAAAAAACACTCAAAGAAGCAAAAATACATTTAACTAAAGTTTTTGTATGACGCAATCATTTTTTCAAAATATTAATATGAACCACATTTTCATCAGGCAGACATTCTCTTTCTACATTATCTTTCTTCTTATGCATTTCTCCTCTGTTTGAAGTGAAGATGCATTATGCAGTAATAACCATGCACTTTGGCATCTTGCTTGAAGTTTTTCTTATGTTGAAAAATGCTGTCACTGCAAGCCCGCCTTTGCTCCATGATTCTCTCTCAATATATCCACGCTAATAGCCAGAGAGTAAATAGCCTTACAAAAATGCACTTTTGAAGATATTTGGAAAATGAGCCAATTATACAAAAAACATTTAGTCATCTTTTATGGGACAAACTACAATAATAATTTCTTAAAATATACTTTTGGATGAAAAAACACTTTTGAATCTAACTTTCAAAGATTATTTCCACAAAGCCTTTCAAACTGGACAACCACTTCATAATGTAGAGCAGGAGAGTTAAACACATTTTAATTTTGGGCCATATCAAGATCACAAACTCCAGAATATATTAATAAAACTACTCAATAATATTTTTAACATCTAATTTGGTCCTATACAAATGAAAACTGATCTGATTTAGTGATAAAATAATACTGAAGCACACAACCTGTTATCTTAAAATTCAATTTACCGGTATGTGGTCTCCTAGAGTTTAGAGGGCCAGACAAATAATTATGGAGGGACACAATCATAAAAAGAGCTACATCAGCCCAATCAGATATTCATAGCTCCTGTAGACTCTATATGCATAATTATTTTATTCAATCTATTTTACCTAATGAATTTCTGAGTAGATTGTTTTTACAGCCTGTTTTATTTTAACAAAAAGAAATGATCTTGAGCGCACTTTTATGTTCATGCCCACTAAAAACCCACAACAAACGAACTACTCCTGGCATGTCAGTACCGTGTGGCAATTTGAGGCTTCAGTGCTTTCCATTAGGAGTTTGAAAATGAATTGTAAATTAATATGGATTCATTATGATTTCACAACTAAATAACTGTACTTTGATTTGCATCCACATGGCGTGCTGCCCACCTGATATTAGAGTTCTAATGTGGGTCCCGTGTTTTAAATTGGTTTCAGGATTGCAATGATTAGCATGGAAAGGCACACATCTCAAACACATGCAGAAACAAACATACAATGTGGATACTGAAACTCAATTGTGTCAAAGGCCATAGGGATTTTAAAATGAGTTCCCTTAGTGCCATAAATTGAATATTGCCAGTAAAAGGAAATATATTCATGAATGTTTTAGCTTGTGTGGAAAAGAAAATGTTCTCGTATTTATGTGTTTTTGGCTGCTAAATTTCACAAACGTCTGTGTTTCTGGGGAAACGGATTGCATTTCCGGGATAATCAATGGCTTAGTCAATATAACGTCTTCTTTACCGTAAATGTCACATTCACATGTGGTATCTGGAAGATGTCTGTTTACAATAATCTGAACTTAAAAACATGAATTAGTCACAAACATTTTGAGAATGGTGATGCAATTTTGGAGAATGGTGAAAGAACTTGAATAATTCAACATTTTTACATAATTTATGTCAACTAATAAAAAGTAGAATTGGGAATGGGATTGCACACATTTACAAGGACCATTCAAGCACCAAAAATTTTTTTTATTTCAGTAATCCACAACCCTGATCACCAGGGCCCATTGCCCTGCATGTTTTAGATGTTTCCCCTCTCCAGCACAGCTGATTTAAATGATTGCATGACCTTCTTAGGATGCAGTCAATTTCTACAGAAGTCTGTCTTTCATGTAAGCCAGGTGTGCAGCAGCAGGGAAACATCTAAAACATGCAGGACAGTGGGCCTGGAAAGTAGTAGTAAAATTTGGAGTAGTGCACAAACATAAAAAGGCATCTCAGAAATAAACTGGTATTCATGTAACAATCTTCAAGAATGGAATGATGATCATTTGACAAGATAGTACAAATTACAGTAGAATAGATGACATCTGGTTTATGTAGAATGTTTTGGGAGACATTCCTCTACAAATCACTGTAACTCAGCAATAGGAAGTAAGAAGAATTGTCATTTTAGCCATGGTATGCATTGCACAATGGTCAAAGGACATTGTTTTATGATACAGAAAAGAAATTCTTGATTTGACTTGATGCAGATATCAAAAAACAGTACTTGGACATCAAGACATTTGACAGGTGCTGGTTACTTCTGAAGTTAAGTTTGATCATCATACTTTGATAGACATAGAATAATAAATAAATATTTTCCAGACAAGAAAAAGGACAATTTTGTTCAATTTTACTTGTTTTTTTTGTTTATGAAGTGTCACTTGAAGAACAAGGGCATTCTGTTACTTCAGGTTAAGAAACAATTATGTACCTGTAACAAATCTATGACAGTGTATGTTTGTTTTTTATTTTAACTCGCCTTACTAAAAATGTAACTCATCTTCATTTTTTTTAATCTTTTGTGTAATAGTTTTAGGTTCTAATTTCTTCACATTTAATTCTTTTTCCCACACATAATTGTTTTCTCATCTTTGAGTTCTAATGACTTTAAGGCTCTTTTTGCACTACATAATAATAAGAACAGAAAGAGAGTAAAAGACCAAAAGGGATAAAACACAATAGGAAAAGAAAAACATACAAATAGAGTGAGAGAGAGGAAGGTACAGGAAATGAATAAGAACATACACAAGTCGCTCACCTCACTTTCCTTTCCTTCAGTCTCATATATAAATGTGATGGCACCTCTCCCCATACAAAACCCCATAGGCAATTTAAAAGAAAGTAGGCCAAAATGAAATATGGCTGCAATATAAAAACAACACTTTAGACACATACAGTGTCTGATAGGACCCTTTTGTGTGTGCACATAAACAAAATTGCATGCACATGACCACACAGTGCGGGGTAGCTATAGATGCAATGGTAAATTAGGTGAGCTGCATGACAGAAAAGTGTTTTATTAAGATTGAACAGTCCGTAAGATTTGAAATGCAATTTTATGCCACTAAAAGTGCTGTATAATGAATCACCCCATACACCTCCACCAACACGCATACACACCAGTACCACACGCAAACTCCATTATTTTCACCCTCTTATGTAGACCCTCACTCACAAACAGAAACACACACGTGATTTCTGTGGAGTCAAACTGCTTTCACAGTGTCCTAACCTTTAGCCACCACCATACTGTCACATAAACAGGCTAAATCCCTGATAATCTGTGTGACAGCCACAGAGTTCTGTGCTGAATTACTTAAGAGTGAGACTGACCTAAATATGGATGTGGGCATTAGCCAAGAAACTGACCTATTAGCAATGTGATGTCATACATGACTGCATGTAGACTAAAGAGCAGAGAGTGGACATGGAAGCCAAGTGCCAGTAAGATGTGACTGCATTTCCTTGTTTGGAGCTTCAGGGCTTAATTACTCAGAAACTACACACTGCAACATCAGTAAAGTGGACACTAATCTGGCTTAAACATCCTACTGAAAATGGTGTAACATCATTTTAAGGAAATAAAGTAACAAGTTCAATGACCTCCAACAAACTCAGGATCGACTAAAAAAAATATCTAACTGGTTAAGCTCAGGGCTGCATAGTGGGGGTGTTGGTGAAATCTATGGAAGTTTTCCAACTTTCATAGATTGTTGCTACACTATGTATGATAGTATATCAACTGTTTCACAACACTTTATTGGCATTTCCATATTTATAAACTAGACAAAACTTTCCAACCCTTTTTTCCCTGTATATCAAGTCAGTCATAATCATTCCTGATAAATGCATTTCCACATAAATGATGCTTAAGTTAAATTTTTCATGCTCAGTTCCTGCTTTTTTAACTTCCTGTATTTACTTCTGTTTGTACTTTGACAAAGGTAGAAATGAATCAAGGGAAGACAAGTAGACCTAAGAGACACACCTCAAACCAGGTCAATGTTGACCAAGTCTTAAAGGGGTAGTTTTGGATTTCTGATTTCTTTGATTAACACTTCTGAAATTCAAATAGAAATGAGAAAGTTTAGCTAAAGTAAAACACTGCAGCTTTGTTGGCTTTTCGTAACACGATATGATGTTAAGCCCTTTTTTTCCCCTCCCCCAACAACAACAACAAAAGAAAATACACAAGACAAGGTAAACAAGAAATGCCATATCCATAATATGGAAATAGTAAATACAGTAAGTTATTCAGGAGTGCCAATGATTACAATCTGTGAGAAAATAAAACACTGGGTTTTCACATGTAGGACTGGACGTTTGGTGATGTTTAGGAACCTCTCAAGCACCTGGTGCCATTTCATAGCATAATGAAGTAACTATGTTACCTTCAGTTGTTATGAAATGCTGTATACATTAAATATGAATTGCGTAAAATAAATTTAACTTAATATAATGCCTTGAAATTAGGACTCTTGTCTCTTTAAGAAACTCTTGCTCATTCTGATACTTTGCCTTTAGGAAGTCATCAAAACATCTCTCCTCCATTAGCCACTTAACAATATTTTTATATTTAATGCGAGCGTAAAGACAGATTATTTTTAAGAGATTTTTTTATATACCAGAGAACATGATAACTAATGATTAATATACCTTAAGTACTTTCTTAAATTTATATAATGAGGCACTTATAAAGGTATCCATCAGTAAATTTAGTTGGTGTTTTTTTTTATGTTATTTTGTGAGATTAACAAAGTCTGTTTTCTAATTTGGTTTATTTTTAAGGTAAAACCATGTTTTCCTATTGTTATTTGTTAACAGTGAGTTCCTAGTTGAAGAAAGTTCAACACCAATTACTGTAAAGACCTTTATTATCTATTACAGAGTTATTTTCTATTGCTTAACCTTTGGGTGCTGTAAAAAATCTGCTATTTCAGCTATTTCTTTGTGTCTGAAAACAGCCATTCCTGTTCAGTCCAATCTACTCTTATCAGTCTACAATCCCCAGCAAGTTATCTTGTTAGAGTGGTGCAACTGGAAACCAGTTAATACGATGTCACACACAGTTTTTCTGTTTTGCAGTCCACTGGTTTGTAAGTAAACTTCCTGCTCCAGCTCCCTATTGTTTCCATTCTCTCTTCCATAAACTGAGAATATTAATGCATATATTTTGCATTTTCACTATGCTTTGACTGTGAAGGATAAAGAAACCAAAATGTTTCAGACCATTCTGATTGCTAGGCCGGTGCACATGTTCAGAAGGGCCGAGTTAAGAATTCAAAGAATTTCCTCCTCATAACTTGGCAATTGTTAATGAGCAGGCTTATTTTATCACCACATTTTTCTCTAAAATTGAGAACAAATATATTTAGACAGATTTATTACTAACACATAAGGACATATTTTATATTTGAAATTATGGTTTGAAATATTTACAGTTTGAATCAGATAGATGTGAAGTACATGTTAGAGTGACAGACAGAAAGAGCATGACATAAACCAATATTCTTCTTTCTGACACAGTGATTGGATATTTGCTATCGCTTTGCTCCAGGCTTTTACTCGAGACATGAATTAAATGGGTTTTTTCCCCCTGTCTTTTTTCATAACTTCTGGGCTCATCCTTCATAACAGCATATTGATATTAAAGGGGCATGGGTGAAATTAACTTGTATGTTTGGGGTTACATTTCACAACACAGCCTATTCTGATGATGCCAGAATGAGAGACACTCACTCAAAGGCCCCCATCAAATTCCTGTCATTTCTTCCTTTAACCACCTAATCCCTGATGGTGTGCAGTTAGGATGGAGATGAGGCGGTTCCACATCTCAAACAAATTGCTTCCTTCATATCTCTCTAGTTTTGTATGTCTGTCTCTTTCCTACCTCCATCTGTGCAATCGTCCAACCGTATTGCTCCTACATGACAGAACTCCCATGGACCCATGCCTACAGGTTGATGTTCACTTGCAGGCTGAACGACTTTTAAAAAATTAACAGAAATGAATAAAGATGAACAAGTTGCGTCAATGGAACTGATTCCAGTCTATCCAGTGAAGATAAACATATCAATAAATCTGACTAATCCCTGTGTTACTAGTTTACTAGTTTAATCCTATTGAACATTAGATGATTTAGTTTATTTTTAATCAAAATTATTTGACTTTAAAAACATATATATGACAGCAGCATTGTAATAATATCTCTCCACAACTATAATCTCAGAAATTATTTTTTTCCATAACTGAAACGCATCACACAAAATATACAGTTATTATCAACGTTCTAGCAGCATCTATAGAGATTAACAGTCAACATCACATTGTGTCAGCAGCCACTCTGCTGTCCATGTTGCCTCCGGAACTCAGGCAAGAATATATTATTCCAACTATTTAGAATATTTACAATTAAGCTAATACAATAATTTACAACTTGCCACCAGTGCAGGTCACCTCTCTTTGTCCGGCGTAACTCCCACATGCAGCTTTTTGACATCTGTAATTGTCAGAAATTTTCGTTCCAGCACATCGTCTTTGTACCTAGCACTGCCTCCCTTTTAACCTGCTGCATTTGTTATTTCTGACGGGACAACACAGAGATTTCACAGCACACAGAAACCTAAATAAACACACAAAAACAAACAAATCCTTACAGGGACTGATTTTTCCATGCAAAATGCCTGACGTTAGCTTCACATAAACAATGAAATCTAGCTCATGTAGTTGATTTTTATTTTTTATCTGGCATCTGTTATGTTTCCTTGAACATGAGTTCAAGACGTATGAGTTATACAAAACGTATTCGTTGTTTCTTTTTTCAAAAACTATTCTTAGATAATGAGATTTTAGTCTGGTCAATTTTGCCCATTTTGTATTGGGTGCCATTTGTAAAGTTACTAAAAAGCAGCACCAATAGTTTGGTTTACTAAGGCTATAGATAAATAGCCCTAGGCTAAACATTTGCCAGCCAAGCATTTAGCCTGCTAACTAAATATTTAATTTGAAATCCAAATACTATTTTTTGCTTCTCTCAAACAGAATAGTTAATACAGCAGTTAGTAGGCCATTTGTTTCTCACTGAGCAACAAGAAACATTTTGTACTGTAGATCCCTCTGAAGAATCAAAAGGTGTGTTGATTCTCAAAGGTACTTACTTTTAATGTGTATTTAGTTAATATGTTTATTTGATATAAACCTAAAGTAGCATATGAATGGACGCATTGAAAAATTATTAGTTACACACATTTTATATATGTGTCTCAGTTCTTATAGTGGTGATATGTCATGCTTTTGAAGGAATTAAATCTCATAAAACAGTTAAATTCCTTTCTTGTTTGGGGTGGCATGCTGCAAAAACATGGTGAAATTATGACAGATATTTTTTTTCCTATGACAAGCTATTTAGGCCAAAAATTTAAGGTTAAAATAGGTTAAAATTTTACTGAGTAACTTTACGAAAAAGTCTCCATAAGTTTGAGCTCCCTTCAGAATAATCTGTTTTAAACCTTGATCACTTTAAATCCAAATAATCTGCTGTTCTTCCTATTGTGTATGGTGTGCCATTGGTAAAGATACACAATAGATATTAACATCAATATTTTAGCCTTTCATAGAAAAAAATAGCTTTTATTTTGATATACTATGTCTACATATCGGCATGTTAATTTGAATACCAGCTAAGAATCTAGCTAATATGCAAAATATTTAGGTTTCTAGATTGACCTACAAAGCTACAGACTTTGGTCTGAGCTAAATACTTAGGTTGGAAAATAAATATTTAGTTTGAAAATTAAATGTGTAGCTTGGAAAATAAATATCTAGTTTGGAACAAAATATTTAGTTAGAAATACAAATATTCAATTTGGAGTTAAAAACCTAGTTGGAACGTAAACCTTAGTTTGGGCTAAATATTTAGCTTCCTAACTAAATTTTGAAATGTAAATATTTATTTTGTAAACTAAATCATGTTGATTAAAATTTTGGAATGCTGACATTTATAAATATATGAATGACGTAAATAAGTGTTGATATTTTTTTTTTTATTACATCAAATTTGAATACATTTTATTTGGCAGTAATTTTGATAGTGAAGGCATTGACTTCTGTTTTGAGCTGTATACATTTCTTTTTTGAATTTGCCTTCTGTCTAGTGCTGTTGTATAACAGTTACTTGGTTTCCCCCTAAATAGAGCAGTTAGTATAGTAGTTGAAGCAGTTACAGCAGTTAGTACAGCACTTAGCACAGTGTTTATAGCAGTTAGTGCAGCACTTTGTATTTCACATTGCAACAAGAAACATTGTTTCATACTGGCTGTCCATGGGAATACTGAAAAGGTTTGTTTATTGTACATTGTATTTACTTTTCATGTGTAGTTTGTCTGTTGATATGCTTATTTGGTATAAACGTAAAGAAGCATATGGATTTAAGCGTTGTTAGCTACTCACATCTTATATTTGCTTCAGCTCTTATAGTGGTGATATGTGGATGTTAATGCTATATGATGAATGGAATGTGCTTTTAACGGGATTAGATCTTAAGTCATCAGTAAAGCTATATCCAAACAACATGGTGAAATGATGACTTCTAAAAAACAGCCATATTTTTATATATATATATAAACCAAAATGTTTCTGTAATTTTTATTTATTTATTTATTTTATTCTGTAGCTTTACAAATGGTATGCCATAATTTTGAGCTCCTTTCAGAATTAACTGTTTTGGACACTGTCGTCACTTTAAATTGAAACTGCTACCCAAATCAACGTTTTTTTTTTCTGATAAATTGTCTAAATACGTTATTCAGGGTTCTATCTTTATATTTCTATGCGAAGTTTTACATTTTTGTACAATTTGTTGAGTTCAGCGTTATTTTTGCATGAAACCGTCTCATTCGGTCAATCGGTTCTTCGGCAGTTGAATGTTCTCCTGTGTTTACAAACTAATAACCCTGTTGTTGTCATGTGACGCCACACTTCCGGAAGCTTCCTAACTGACAGTTTTTTTGGAAGGCAGCTGCTACGGAGTTGCTATGACAACACAAAACAATCCGCAGGCTTAGAACTAGCTCTCGTCTCTGCCTATATAATTTGAAAACAATATAAATACACTACAAATATTACTTGACTACTACGATGCAGACTGTGAAAGAGATATGAAATTATACGATTATGTTAGCATTAGCTTTACTCCAAAATAAGGGACATAGTTGGGTGCAGTGTGGTCCAGACCAGAATCAACTATTCAAGATCCTGAGTATACTCTAACCCTATTTGTTTCATTTCACATGACAAACTTAGACTTCATTTCCCAGGAAGAATATATAAAATAGAAATAAATAAATAAATAAAAAACAGAGAGATGTGAATATTTAAAATGGCATACAAAATAAGATCCCATAAAATCAGAAAATGAAAGAAGTTAATATAGTTGAGTATAAGATACTGCTCAACTTGATAAAATCAAGTAATTTATTAAAAGTATTCATTATTGAGAGAATCATAATGGGTATCTGTTCCTTTGTTTTCTCCTTAGATTTCCCATGGCTGCCTTTCAGCCTTTCCTTCTTCTCATCCTAACTGAATCAGTGGTCTCTGAATATGGCCCTGTAATCAGCACCACCTATGGAGACGTTCGAGGGAGGCTCAGAAAAGTGCTAGATGGCTATGTTCAAGTATTTCTTGGTATTCCGTATGCAAGACCGCCTACTGGAATTTATAGATTCCTTGCTCCGGCTCCTATGCCTAGATGGAAACTTACTAGAGATGCCCTTACATTACCAAGTTCCTGCTACCAGGTGCGAGATACCGTCTTTCCAGGTATGATTCAAGAATACACAAATCAAGATATTTTAAAATAAGTTTAATTTCATCTTGCACCTCTATAATATTTGTCAGTAAAAGTGACTTGTCTTCACATGATGGGTGTTCTGTTCTTTGCACTGAGACTGCCCTCGTCAAAGTGTTCAATGACATTCATATAAACCGACTGGGAAGAACACAGGGTTTGACACTGTTGACCATGATATACTACTGAAACGACTGGAAAGTTGGGTCGGACTCACCGGACCACTACTGAACTGGTTCTAATCTTACATAAAGAGTTTCAATAGGTGACTTCTCATTGAAGCAGACAGATGTCCTGTGTGGGATATCCCAGGGTTCAATCCTAGGACCTCTTTCATTTCACATCTACATGCTTCCACTAGCTCAGGTTATAACATGAAATAAGATTAGCTTTGGCAGATGATACACAGCTCTACATTCCTTTCTACAGCTCTACAGCTATCCAAACTGAACAGATACTTAGAAATGATAAATGTGTGGATGTGCCAAAACTTACTCCAGCTAAACAGAAACAACTGAAACTAAGAAGTGTGCATTTCCTGCAAAAATGCAAGTGTGAATGCTAACTGCTCATTGCTGAATGCTTTTGGTGAAAATGGCAAAAGCTTTTGAAGCCGACCTGAGACATGAACTGTAAAAAAATGTACTTTTTATATTGTGATTCTCAATTCTGCCACATGATGTAGCAGTTTCCCCCATTTCTATGGGGTGAAAAATTCATAAAAAGCTGAATACTATAAAATTCAGCTTTTATTATTCAGAGCAAGCTGAATAATATAAACTTTGGATGGTGAAAATAGCACAAAGTATGCAGGAGAAGAAGCCAAGGGTGTAGATCCCATCTCATTATTCCGGGGAACATAAACAGGGAATTTTTTAAAAGCAATTTTGGGGTGTCTGCAAAGTTTGTCAAATGTAACATAAAATATGGTTTAAAATGTTTTTATTGTGTTCAGGCTGCACCATCAAAAATGACTAGTATGTCATCTTTGACAAGAAAAGTTTTTTTTCTCAGTAAACAACCTGTTGAGATTCATAGAAGGCAAACTAAGATTCAAATGTTGAGTTTGGTTCAGTGTCACAGATCTAATTTATGTTGCACCTTCACAAAAATTTAAGGCTCTGACTAAAAACAAGTTTTAATGAGTAACACCACTTAAAAAAAATTCCTCATAAATATTGTTTTATTGCAGTGGCTATCAATGTGTTTAAACTTTTACTTATTTTATTTTTCCATGTCTTGGATGGCTGAGAACCTATAAATATATAGAAATTAAATATTTGGGAAGTATCATAACTTAAACTTAAGGGTCAGCACCAGAGTTTTCTAGAAAAATATTCAGACTTTATTTTGTGGGGGTTTTTACTACAGAGCCCCTGAAGGGACATGGAGAGAAAATAAAAAAGAAAATCCCGACTTTCTTGAGATCCCGAGAAACTCTCTGGAGATCCCCACGTTTTTTCTCGAGATCCCGAGAAACTAAGTCGAGATCTCGCGATCTCCAGAAAGTTTCTCGGGATCTCAAGAAAGTAATTTGCGATTTCTTTTTTTTCTCTCTCTCCATGTCCCTTTAGGGGCTTTGTATTTTATGTTGAAAGTGTTAAGAATTAAAGGCATACTTTATTTTGTTTTACTGTCAGCTGCTCTTGTCTTCCATATAGAACTTTATAAAGCTATAATTATAATTATCAACCTTCTACCTAGCGATGAACAGCCCAACACTAAACTAAATTTTTGGCGCTGAAAATAAGTGAAAAAGTAGTCAGTGTCCAATGAAAAACTTTTATAGACGTTCAGATAATCTACAGGAATTATGTGTAACTCTGAAAATTTGTAAAAAGCTTTCTTCCACTGCATGCTTGTCAATAATCAAGGAATTATGAAGTGATCCATAACTGCACAATATTTGTCATGAATGGTCTTTAACCTAAAGATTAGAATATTTAATAGCTAGTTCAGCATATCTATTCTGTGAAATGCTTAAGATAAGGACTAAGGACTCACTGAGCTCAAAGGCTTTATAATCTTGCAGCTGCTCTAGCTGTAATCAACCTTTATTATTAATAACAATGTGATATTGTTGCAGGGTTTGAAGGTGCGGAGATGTGGAATCCAAACACCCCTGTGAGTGAGGACTGTCTGTACTTGAATGTTTGGGCCCCTCCGATCATAAAATCAGAAGATCTTGTTCCTGTATTAGTTTGGATATATGGCCGTGCCTTTGTGGCAGGAACATCCACCCTGGATATCTACAAAGGCAGTTTCCTATGTAAAACTCAGAAAGTTATTGTGGTATCTATGAATTACAGGTGAGAAAACATTTGTGGTTTCAATTGAAACCACGAGTGTACCCAATCCTAGTTCTTGTGACACGGCTTTCTATATGTTTGGCTCTTTCTGTTCAAAAACATTTAATCAAGTTTTCATTATTTTTTAAAAAAAAAGATAATACCAACAGAATAAAGTTTTTCAAAACTCTTTTCTGGCTCATTTATTCAGACATGAGAGTCATCTGGAACATGGAAGTTAAAGTGAGAACAAGTCTCAATAGGCATCTCGTACATCTGTTTGATTTTACTGGTTATCTCAAATACTATTAGAGCCAATTCAATATTCATCTTGTAAATATTAATATATACATGTTCATATTATTCACACCCTACAGCAAGGAGAAGGCAAATAAAAAAGTTCACAAGATGAACTAGTTTTATAATGTTTTACATATTTTGTCATAATTTTTCTTGTTACTGCTATATTTTCTACAAAGCTTCCTTAACATAATTTTATCTGCAAAAATGACATCAATGGCCAGTTTGAACACAAGGTGGAAGTGACAGCAAAATATGTTGAGTACAGCACTGACCTATTTTTAATGCTTTTAGTATTCTTTTTCTTTCTTGTGGTCATGATTTTTAGACTGGGAGCACTTGGATTTCTGGCTATTGATGGACACCCACAAATCCGGGGAAATCAAGGTCTACTGGATCAACGTCTGGCACTTAAATGGGTGGTAGATAACATCGCCAAATTTGGAGGTGATCCTAAAAAGGTAAAATAATATTGTCCTTATCTTTCCTAATATCAGAGAGTAATGTTGTATGGACGATGAATAAAAAATGTAAATGCATTGTCATTTACCTTTGTTCCCAGATAACAATATTTGGGGAGAGTGCTGGGGCAGCATCTGTGGGGTTCCACCTGGTCTCTCCAGGCAGCCAGAGCCTCTTTCAAAGGGCTGTGATGCAGAGCGGCGCCCCTAATGCACCGTGGGCCATCGCGAATCAAAGTGAGATGTATGACAGGTAAGTGTGCTTAGTATTGAGCTAGTTGATCCTGGATACGCTGTGTAGATCATATAGTTGTTTTTTTTCTGAAGAATGATAATTACCCTGCGACAGACTGGCAACCTGTCCGGGGTGTACCCCGCCTCTCGCCCGAAACTTTAGCTGCAGATTGGCACTGGCAGCTCTCCCGACCCCATGTGGGAGAATGGTGTTAGAAAACGAATAGTAAAAATTATTTGATACTGAAGTGTAATTTTGAACATGTTCTGGAGTTCTAGAGTAGTTCTGGCACCTGGTACTGAGGGCAACCTAGAAATAAAGCATAAAAGAATACATTCATTGCAAGCTTTCTTTTCCACTTCTATACAGTGCAATGGTTGTCAAAAAACTATCATTTTGAGTATGAAATACAGTGTCTTGAAATAGACAGAGCTTTCTTCTCTTTTGGCTTATATGACCTTAGGAAACATAATAGAACAGCTTTCAAATGTTAATTTAAATTAAGAAGTTACAATGCTATCCAAACCAACGAAGTTTTATGTGAAAAAGTAATTGTTGATGATGAACTAAAATAACTGGCTGTGCCACCACCTAAAAGTGTAACAAGATTTTTGTTTGTCATTTTCTTTCCATATGCCATCAGTGACATTTAAAATCCTTCCACAGCATCTCAATCAGATTTAATGGTTTACTCCCAGTTATTTTCATCACCTTATAGCAACTACAAGTGAACATCAACAATTACAATGAACACATATTTAAAATTTGAGTCTAAATTAAAATAAGTTGATCAAAGCTGGATGGTGAAGTGCTCACCCTTACCATACATGGACGTTCATATTGGGGAGGACAAGACCTGCTAGCTTCTGTTACTAGCAACACAAGATAAATAGATGGTTTTTTTTTTTTTTTTTTATAATGATCAGGTGAATTTTTAAGAATAAATAAATAATCATTAACATAATACTAAAATACATACATAAGATAAATTCTACAGGCATATTTGCAGAATTAAAAACATCCATCTTGTTACTTTTGCAACAAACCCGACAAGCAGGTAGGGAGAAAATGAGATGAGGGACACAAAGCCATAACTTCTTCATATCAGAAAAACAATTCTATGGCTGCACTCTAAACTGATTGATTAACATGAATGTTATCAAGTAAAATAATTGTTTCTTTTAGTTATCTTTTAACTTTAAAAAACACCCAAGGACTGCATTCTGTCTCCATCAATTACTGTTAGAGTTGTAGTCTCAAAAAAAACTTAATGAAAATGATCGGTATCAGTATTGGTATCAGCGATCCAGGCCCTGTATGTACTTGGTATTGGATCGACATCAAAAAATGCATTATCACACATAGCGGTAATCCACTTAAATATTTGGTCTGCCGTGGAAGATCAAAAGTTTACAGCAGAAACGCAAACTTTTTCATTTGACAATAACAAACTATAAAAGCACTAATGCTCACCTACTTGCACTGAAATATGACTCCATTCAGTGTCATTTAAATCAAAGAGGATCAAACCCAGTTTTCATGATTTTAATCTTATATTGTTTAAGCTAAATGATAAAATTGAACCACTTTATTGTCTAAAATAGCATGACTCATATAAAAAAATAATGGGAGATTTTAATTGGATGTAAATATATTTACTTTTTTGCCACATATAATGTAAATGTAAATGTGCTTCTTCGTGCCCATATATTGAATTAATTAAAATATAAAATTTGTATTAACAGCCACCTCGTTCAGATTGGCACTTCACTCTATGCAGTGCAGGATGGTTGATTATAGTGCAGGTCATTTCCATTAATTGTCAAAGTGTCAAACTGCTGCATTACACATGATATGGACGAATATTAATTTTTAATAATAAAAAAGAACCAGATCTTGATAAGTGAGAATGCAAATGCATTCTAAACTAAATGCAAGAAATAAATAATAAACATGATCTCAATTAACCAAGTGTAGCCCAACTATACCGCTTTAAAGTCGGTAAGGCCTCCTGAGTTGTTAATCTGTGAACTCACAAATAATAATTTTAATACAACCTCGTGTTTAACTTAATTGAGTTTCACCCTTAAAGAAAGATTACCCCAGTACTTGTCTATATTACAAAAAGAATCAACACACCTTTATGAGTTTGAAACTGTGGAACATATATTAAACATAATAGCAAAATCACCAAACACACAAAACTTCAATCTCCTATGTAACTCATGTGGGCCCACACTTAAATGTTCTCCTAAGCCGGCAGTAACAACTAAATGTAGTCCCAACAAACCCGTTGCAGGCTTGAGTCGGTGAGGAAGCAGGGAACAGTTGCACTCCACTCCAAGGAAAAATCTCTATCCCGAGTCACAACTGTCCAGGTGGTTGCAGCTCCTCCTCCAGTTCCCCGGTCCACCGAATTCGGGAAAACAGCAGGAAAATAGACAGTCCTCCAGCAAAACAGAACGCTCCCACGACGTATTTCAGGTAGCCGAGCTAGCTAACCGTACTAACACGCACAGGGACTTAGCATTCACGGTGCTAGCGAATGCTATGCGCTATGGCGAGCAATAATGATGATTTTCACCTTACTGTATGATAAATTTCGATTTGAAATTTTCACAGTAGGTATAATATGAGTGTGATGTTGACATATATAAACAGGCTGTCGAATTGAGAACTTAAATACCTTCTACACACTCTTAACAACTCCACCACGTTTTTCCATCGCGGTTCGTCTTTCTTTTCTCCTTTTTTCTCTGCTCCGTCACTTCCACTCTACTCTCCTATCTGCCCCCGACTCTTAGCCAACCACGGACCAGTAAAGTTGCTGTACTTCCTCTTACAACCATGAGCCCTTCAAAATAAAAGATGGTAAAGATTACTTTCCGATTTAACTACATATTTCCAACTATTTTAACTTATTACATCCTGTTACATCAACTACAGGTAAATACAACTTTTCTTAACACCTATTTGTAACAATTTCAACATATTTAAACAAACATGTTTAACACATTCTCAATTATTCCACTTTCCATGAACTTAATACAAAACAACATATCTTTAATTTAGACTGGGTTACACAAGGACAGACTGATTCAGATTTGTTCATATCCCACATCCATGTCCCTAGTATAAAAACTAAAAGACAAGGTATCAAATATTAAAAGCATAAAAAAACAACAAAATATACCAAAAGGACATGAAATACAAATTAACACATAAGGCAAAGAATATAGCAATGTATTTCATTCTTCACCTATAGTTCCTACAAACACTAAATCAAGTGTGAGTCCCTCTTCCTTGCCCTGCATTAAAAAGAGATATTGCTGTCGGAACAAAAGAGTGCTTGTACCTGTTACTTTTTATACTAGGAAGTCTGAGCCTGATGCCAGAAGTCATAAACTAGAATTCACTATGTAAAGGATGAGAAGTATCATCAATAATTGCTTTAATTTTCCTAATGATTGACAGACGGATCTAAAGTTCAGTCAAAATAAACAATAACTAACATTAAACACAGATAACAAATGATCAAAACTATAAATCCAGAAAAAAACACCAAGAAACCAAAGATCCCAACACCCAGAACTCCTATTTTTCATGTTAGTCTCAGTCTCATCCTTCATTTTGTGTGTGTTTTCAATAAATGATCAGTATTATATACTTTACATAGTGATGCAGTTCCTGCTTGGTGTTTATTAATTGTTTTATTGAACTTTTTTCCCAACAAACAGAGCCGTCAGACTAGCACTATTGATAGGCTGCCCAGTGAATTCTCCTCATCGTATGGGATATTGTTTGCAGGATGCTAGTGCTGAAGAATTAGTAAACAAGCAATATGAAAATATTATACCGCCTTCAGTTTTGTCCTTGCCTTTTATCCCACATATTGATGGAGACTTCATACCATCTGATATAGAAGTAAGTCTTTACATGTTTGCATAAGTGATTTCTTCAAAAAATGAAGAATACTTCTTTCTAAACAACAGCAAAACTTGTCTCAGTGACCAAGAACCTCTAATTCTCTCCTCTCTTATGGAATTCCAAATATTCAAAGGGAAATGAAAATATTTTAAGTCCAGTACATACTTAAAAAAGAGCCTCTTTTTTTCTTAATTTGGATTTGGACAGACAACATTTTGCTCATGTTAAGCCAGTAGTTGTGTGGTTATTGCCTGGTAATGTTCTACTCACTAGGAAAGTGGCATTCATTGCCAACAAACAATGCAATTCAACATCATTTCTAAAATGATCTTAGAGGCCTATGTGTAACAAATAAATTTTACTTGACAATGAATAACTAAAACAAGACAATTTTTAATTGAGGATGGGTCCAACATAATTATTTTAATCGTGTCTTTTTTTCTTCTGCAGATGTTGCTAAGCAGCACTAAGTTTCCCAAAAAAGAACTGTTGATAGGATTGAATAAAGATGAAGGAACCTCATTTCTTTTTTATGGAATGCCTGGTTTCACTCGCCAGGGCGAAAGTTTCATCACCAGGAAGGACTTTATGGATGGTTTGCCATTAGTAATAAACTCAAGTCAGATTGTTAAAGAAGCCGCTATTTTTGAGTACACTGATTGGGAAGATCCATCCAATACGAAGTCCAACCGTGATGAAATGGCTAGGATGGCTGGAGATGTGCTGATTAATTGTCCTGTAATGATATTTGCTACTAAGTAAGTTCCAGATCTCAGGTTAAATGATAAATGCTTTTATATAGAAAAAACATCATCTGTTCCAACTGTGGTGTACATATGTTTGATCCCTGATAGCAATACCAAAAAACTTTATAGAACTATTTATAAAATTACCTTATAGTAGTATATTTATAGAACTACTACTTAATTTCACTTAGAAAATAATAAAGTAGTTTTGAAATGAAATTTAACTGAGAACAAAACACAGGTTAACTTTGGAAAATGTAAAAAAGGGCATAATTTTCCCTACACCTTAAAATTATGTGCTTGTTGTTTAAAGTCTATCATATAAAATCCCAATGACATACAGTCATATTCAATCAATCTAAATGTGCATTTCGATGAGGCTTGTTTTTCAGATTAGAAATGTCTTTTGAAAATAACTTTTAAGCAGTTATTAACATACCTTTCTTTCGGCCACATTTTTGGATTAAATGTTTTGTTTATTCTTTCTGATGCAACATTCTGATCCTATGTTATGTCATTTCATGATCGGTCAGCAAAAATCATAATAAATACCTGAAATAAGGGATTAAAACATCAGTAGTTCCTCTAATGTTTCAGTTGATTAATTTTTAATACATTTCAGTAACGCTGCCACTTTTTAATATGCATATAAGGTTGTGTTTGTAATTGGCAAAATTATTTAAAAAAAAGTTGAAGGTGTTGGCAATAGATTAGGGGAAATTAATGCTTTCTTATCTTTACAAAAATCTCAAGAATACCAAAAGAACTGTTCTGATTATTTACAGTGCAGAACTGTAAATGGATCATTTGAGTGAAAAAAAACAACAAGTTAGCAGTCAAACCTTTAATTATTTGATGTTATCTTTGTGTTTCAAGTCAAAAAATAAATAAAAGATTCTTTACATGCTGCTTTTAGCAAAATCATAATATATATTTATACAGCTACTCTAGGGTTCTTGATACTCAAAAAAAAGAAGAAGCTAGAATAACATTGGAGGTGACTCAATACTTTTCTTCTAATTCCATGACTTACATGTGGCTGTAACAGTGAGATGTGGTTCTATTTTAGACAAAAGGATTTCAAATGTCAGAGTTCTGTTTGCGGTTTCATCTGCACTGAAATCAATATGTCACCTCTGAACTATGGCAATATTTCTAAGGAAATGCAAATGTGATGCATTTATTTACGTTTCATTCATTTTTTTAGGTATGCAGAACATGGCGGTAAGACCTTTTTTTATTTTTTTGACCATGCTTCCTCTAAAAACCCCTGGCCAAAATGGGCGGGTGTTATGCATGGATACGAGATAGAATTTGTCTTTGGGATGCCTCTGGATCCTGCCTTGAAGTACACAGAGGATGAAGTGACTCTGACAAAGAAGATTATGAAGCACTATGGTGACTTTGCCCAGACTGGGTAGGCTAAACAGATTCTCAGTCAGTCATGCAGGGATTGTGAGAAACCTAAAAACTCTTTTGTTTTACCTTTTCAGAAATCCAGGGTTTAAAGGAGGTGAATGGCCCTTGTTTACCGCTGACACTCAGCAGTATGTCTCTTTGAATGACAATAGCAGAGGAGTAAAGAAGAGGTTAAAAGCTAATGAGTGTCATTTGTGGAACAACTTGTTTCTTAAATTTCAGAAGTTGTCAGGTGAGACAGACTAACAATTCCCTCTACATAGTCTGACAAATGTACATGTAAAGTTTCATGTAAAGAATCTTTAGTTGGACAGTTTTTGTTCATATCTCGAAAACAGATGTTTTGCCTGTTGAGATTAGCCATTTTAGTTCTTAAACTAAAAAAAATTCAGCTCAAAGAGGAAATTGCAGCTTGTAACTGAAACCATTCCTTGTGAAAGATTATTTAATCCGACACACAATCTCTTTGCTCTTTGTCTTTCGCAGATTCCCTGGCTCGTTGCAGTTCAAGTGGGATTCACTCAAGTTGGGTATTCCTTCTTATTTTGTTAGTTATCAGTTTAACCCATTGACTGAGCTCCTCCTCTCGGTTTAGTTCATGTGTTTAATGTGTAACAGGTGGGTGGCTGCTTTTCTTAAATATATCAAATATTATCAAAGCACCACCTGAAGGCTGTAGGTTGATTCTAAGGTCCCTGTAGCCAGTTTTACTTAAGGGCCCACTCAAAAACATTTTGAAAAAGGCTTTTAAAACTATTTTTACACTGTTTGAAAAACTTCCTTCCTATGCTTATTTGGAATAGTCATTAAAGTGGTTTGTCATTAAAACAAAATTATTCTGTTTGTCCTTGACTGATTTTTTTTATTTGTTATAAACACACAAGAAGTCACCTGTTCTTTCTTTTCCTTTTTAACACCTTGTTATTAAGTACAAATGTGGAAATGGGGAAGTAGCAGCAACAGAAAAAGGTCCAGTAGCCAATCTCTTACTCTTGTGTATGAGCTACATTTGCAAGAACTAATTGAGTTGTGTTTATTGGGGCCTGCTCATAGCAATGAACTGATCTGAACTAACTAACCTCCAACATGAAAACTGACTCAGTGTCTAACAAATGTGTTTGTGTTCACAATGTTAGATTCTTAAGCAACAGCTTTCTCAAAGAATATGCTGCCTTTCTATTGTTGTTACTATTTTAGGTGCTATTGTCCATATAAAAAATATATATATAATTGTCTACTAATCAGAATTAGTAGACTAAAACTCAGGTATTAAAATCCTGTAAAAACATTGAAACGCTAAAACATCCAATGGAGTGAATGCATTTTTATCTGTACTGATTTGTTGATTTGTGTTTGTTTTTTCAGCTGATTTGTGTTGACTTGATTTTGGAAAATGTATTTACACTTTGTTGGTGTTAAGTATATGAAAGAGAGATTCACTCTGAAATATCAAGAAAGTTCTATGTCGTAGGACAATGAATTATTGACTATTTGAGAGCTACGGCAATTAAAGCTGGAGAGAAATTATTTTCTTGAGGTAGTCCTTATGTTTGTCTCCATTGCAATGCAAAAGATTATCTGTTTGAGGCACCCTTCACTCTCTTTACTTGTAAGGATTTTTTTTCCCAATATGTGATAAAATTCCAAATAAGTTGTAAGGCTTTAGAAATCACCTGTTTGTTTTTGTTTTTTCTATCCCAGATTTCTTTCACCCCATATTGAAATAAAATTAATTATGTTTTAAACATAATGCAAGCTAACTTTGCCTTAATGTCTTTCACTCATGTCCTCAAGCAACTTGAATACTTTTATTTATTGTGTTTTTATGTGATCTTTCTGTTCATTTAAAATAAAGATTATCTTTAAACTGCTCTAAAAGTTTTAACGTCTCACAACTCTAATATTTACAATAGACAAATAAAAAGTAAATATGCACTTCTTGCTTCATCACTTCATTTCTCTTTTCAGTGCTCTGCATTTGCCAAGCGCCTTAGTGCTGAGCTGCTCTCTTTTCAATACTGCTGATTAAAAATGTCTGATGCATCAACACAACTAAGCTGATTACAGATTTTGTTTCCCTGAGCAAAAGTTTCTAAAGAAAGAAGAAGTGAGCAAAAAGTGAGGTATATTGGGACACACACTGAGTCAAAGTGGTTAAACTGTGTTTAGTCTCATCTTTCTAAAGTGTGCATAAAAGAGGAAGTCTTTGCTTCTGTGTTCGTGTGAATTACTTTGACTATGTCTAAATGTGAAGTGTGTAATTTTAAGAGGAAAACCACTCAAGATGTAAGAGTAAACAAGATCTTGTTAGAGTATAACTTGTAGGTTCCCAGCTTTTGAAGTTACTATTGTGGCACATTTGTTAAAAGATTGCAGAAATTTGTGAATATCACACCCCCACTTCCTCTGGCTGAAGAGAGCTATGGCACTGTCAGCTCTGCCTTAGAGATGTATCCACCAAGGTGCCCACTCCAACTCGAGAAGAGAAAACAGCAGTCTCTGATGGGAAAAGATTAGAGAGAGAAAAAAAATGACCTATCTTGAATCTGATACTTGCTTTGAAGTGTGGCAAATCAAGCAAATGTTGTAGTGGTAATATACATGAATCTTTTATCTGCTACTTTGCATGGAGACTCTCTAATGCAGATCAGGCTTATAAGATTATTTGTTGGTGCCCCAGAAACGAGACAGAATCCACTGAGTGGTGAGATGCTGATTCAGGTTCAACATTTTAAAAGTGTCAGAAGGCACAGAAAGGTTGGAGTTTCTGGATTTTTACTCTTCTATTAAAAATACCCATTGGCACTACCAAACATCATTTATTTTCTTGCTATGAAACAAGTTTAACTTGCACGATAATGAGCTTCAACTTATTTTATTTGCAGTCTCAGACTTTACTGCATTCTCTTTGGTTAACTTCATACACCCAGAACTTTTCGCATTTAGACACATAACGACCACCATCTGTAATGTACATGTATTCAAATTTTATTTCTCAGGCCAACACAAAGAAATACATTACTGTGAAGTAGAAATAAAATTATGTTTTAAGATGGTCTTACAAATAAAAATTTGAATATTCATCCTCCCAAATGGACCATTTGTTTAAAATCTGTTACTGACATAAACACGTAAACTACTGTCAGCTGGTATTATTTATGTTGCTTCGTCTGGAATTCCACATCATTACTGATTTCACTTTCAATATTTCAATATAAATCACAGAAAAGGGAAGAGATTGAGGAGAGAAAATTGATACCAAGAAATAAGACTCTTTTATAGCACAGCACTACACCTAATATTAAGATAAAGAAAAAAGAGGAATGATTGGAAAACAGTATTCTATATTCATCAACTATGCAGCAGGTTGTAATTATATTGAAAGACTGATTTACATTTGTATGTACAACATAGCACATTGGGTAAAGCATTGGAGGGATTTGGTCGAGCAAAGTTGGATCACAAAAAAGTTACTTTGAATGCTACAATCACAGACAACAAATTGGAAAGTCCACAACAGATGTGCAATCTTTGCATTTCAGAGCTTGATGAAAAGGGAGAAAACAGAGAAAAATCCCAGATTATCCACAGACAGATGATGTTCTTAGTCATGATAGACAAGGTCATTTTAAATCTGGCATCAGTGAAAGCTTCATGTGTGGCCCAGCAGCTTTGGTCCTCTGACAAAACACATAAATCCATGAACCCTTGACCGCCAGAAACAAAGCTGTCCTTATGGACAGCCGATTGAGAGTCATATCCTTAAACTGCTCAGAGGAAGATCTGAACATCAAAGGCTTTTGTTGTTTTTGTATGCTTCCTAACATTATTTCATGTCTCCCTATAATATATCAGCTCATTGATTTCTTGGTTAGGGACGTCTTACACAGAAACACAACATTTAATCATAAACTGACTGAGCATGTTTTCTTCTTTTTTTATTTAACGTTTAATCAGCTTTAAAAGCCTATGTGATCATTATACTTTGGATAGGACTTCTGGGTCATAAAAAAAAAAAGTTTATGGCATAGAAGACTTTAGTGCAGAGAAAGAAGTATGCAGAGGATGTGATCTATTGTACAACTAAACCTCCTTATGAAACTGATTCCAAACCACAGAAGTCAGAGTGCTCATGTCTGGCACATCCATGGGAGGAACAAAAGGAACGAAACTGCATACAGAACAAAAGCGACTGGCAAAACTTTGAGACACAGAATACAGCATTAACCCATTTTCATGCAGGAAGGAGGAATAACAGCTGGAATCACCACGATGTCAGATCTATAAAACTCTGGTCACAGAAAAATGTCTTCCTCTTTTGGCTGCAGCACCCGTTTCTGCGTCCAAAAGGACATATGCATACATATGTCCTCATGCATGATGTATGCATGACGTACGTATGCACACACACATATATATATATGGTAGGATACCATTACCCCACTTATCATTACAGAAAAATCATTTATCCAGTATCATCAGTTGCTATGCTAATAATTTGCATTGCTGGCATTGCTGATTGGCCCAGTAGAAATTCTACTGGTGAAATCCAAGTCAATGGGAGAAAGCCCTGTGCTGTGAAGTGAGATACAAATTGCAGAGGACGGTTGGCTAGATTTATTTATTTTGTCTTGTTAGATAAAAGCCCTAACCCTAAGCCTATGAATGATCTGGATTAATCTGAAGTTGAACTAGTCAAATAGTTGATACTAAATGAAACAAAAACCAAATGCAGCCTGTAAATCGCTGCAAGCAGTTATACAAAACAGGTAAAATTGGAAAAAAAAATTAAGCATAAACATGCAAATATAAACATAGCATATATCCATCCAAGGCAAATCAATTATTCTATGTAACATCTTACCCAGGTATGTTTCTTGCTGTTTTCATCGCTGAGAATTTTTCTCTACCTCTTAGTCTTTTCCTTCCTCTTTCCTATATTTTACATATTTTTACCTGAGACTATGCTTCCTGTCCTCTGTGTTGCATCTCGTTTTTTCACTGGCACATGTCACAAGTGACTCATTCAGGACTACACATAACACTCTCAGCATTTCTTAGGATAAATAAGGGAACCAGTGTGGATACCAAAACGTATTTTGCTGACTAAGCACTAAACTCCACATGACGAGCTTTGACTCCAAAATTTCCCATGAGATTCCTTCCATATTGCTTACATACACATGGCAAACTACCTTTTATCCGCATACAGCCAATTAGTGGTATTATGGCAAAAGCAGTGTTTTGGAGTCTTGTTTAGAGAAAAAAACTGTGCTAAAGAAACGGTCATGTAATGTTTCTTAGAAAAATAACAGATTGAAATGCTTATGTTAACAAATATAAAGCACAGAGTTAAAAGTATGCTTTATTTGAGTAAATTCTCTCTTGTGCAAAAGCTATGAAATGTTTTGTAGACAAGCAAATACTCACAACCATCCACTGAAAACTGAAATAACCTCTGGTCCATCGACCCTGAAAAGAATAAACAGGGTTTAGAAACTGAATGTAACGTTTATTAAGGCTAGGCGCCTGACTATGGCCAGTATTGTTATTGGCAATCAGAAAGATTCGGCTGAGGGAGCTCATGTGTGTGAATAAAACACCATCAGACAGAAAGTAAAGTTAAAGTATTGTATTTAAAGTTGTATATGTATGTATATTTAGTTAGATATATTATAATAATAATAATTTCCAATAAACATAAGCAATAAACACAACAGGGAAGACACAAAACAATAGCAGGAAAAAGAATAAACAAACCCCGATTACACCCAAGAGTTTTTTTTTTCCCTTTTCTTTAAGTCCGTTCTGGAGTCTAGAGTGATTATTGTCCATCAATTAATACTCCACAGTTTTGAATCCAGGACCCAGGCAATATGTCCAGGATAACAATTGGTGCAACTTAGTCCTACCGCGAAGCTGCGGTGATCTGGTAGCTCCATCCTGGGTGGAAACAGGGTGTGGAAAAAAAAACCTGACCTAAACAAGGTAATAAATAAAACAAAAATTAACCTTCATATTTGAACAGGGTTAAACTGTTATCAAAAATAATTAAACATACATGAAAGATCAAATAGCTATATCCCATCAAGCATTTCTCAGGGACCATATGAATTAATTCCAAATTAAAGATTGCATTACGATTACAGATCAAAGTTAAAGTGCACTTTCAAGTAATATCTAAGTTTAATTGACATCACATTCAATTAAACTTGATTGCCTTCAATAAACAATTAATTGTTGTTTTTTTCTTTAGTTTTGTTGCGCAACTCCACTGGAAGTTACCAGTTCCAGACTTCCATCGGCCATCACCAAAATCAAGGAAAAGTAAACAAAACTATCCTAAAAGGACGAATTTACAAAAATCAAAGGGCTTACTTAATACTTTGAGGGTTTATCTTTTATTCGGCCACAAAACTAACACAAAGAGAATAATCTTTTAGTTAATAAGACCATTTTTGAGTCATAAATGCATAGCTTGAGTGGGCGTGTCACCACGGCATTTCTATTATATATAAAAAAACCAAAGTACGTAAAATGAACGACTCACCGTAGAGTGATTGCCAGTAAACGCCCAATTTAAGCTCTCGGTCGTGTTAATTTGGCTTGATCCAGCCGTATTTCTTCCGTGTGTTGGGAAGACGCCAAGCTCACGCAGCTAGCCACAGTGACAGCAGCAACAGCAGTGGAGGGGATCCGAGTTCACCTCTCACCCGGAACTTATAGTGTGGCATCAGTTTGACCCGCCAAAATAAAATACGGGGCAATTATCTTGTACAGGTTACATGAACAGAAAAAATGTCTGTCTGTGTGCTGATGGAGGAATGTGACTTGCAGTTTTCATTTTTTAATTAATCTATATGGTTAATATGTGTAGAATGGTCAAACCTATTTCATCAGATTCACCATATTTCAATGAATTTCAATGAGTCTTATAAAGCTAATTTACTATGTTCCAAGATAATCTGCATTGGTTAAGCTTAAAAATGATTTACCTGTAGATTATTTTTATATTAGTACACATATTTTATTATGTGATTGCAGATTTGTGTCAATTTCAATTTGTAAATATCAAGATTAGATTTCAGTTCTGACAATAAATCACACCCTTTAACTTCACTCAGTAGATCATTTTTTACCATAAACATTTGACAAAACAAATTCATGTTCACTGTTCAGTAACTGAACTTAAAAATAGCATAATTACAAAAATCTAATGGTAGCTTTAACTTCTCTCGTTCTATAAAATATCCAATTGTGGCTATTCACCCTCTTTTCATTCAAAGGCTTTAACATAGAGATGATCAACTTACTGCAACATTATGAAAATATTGGAATGTAAATGTACATCAATCACATTTATGTTTTTTTTTAAACTAACAGCAATATTGTGGTTTATTTAGCCTGTCACAAGTTAAAAAAAAAGCTTTTATTTTGATATACCACATCCACTTATGGGCATGTAAATTTGTTTATTAGCTAAATATTTAGTTAATATTCAAAATATATAGAATAGAATAGAATATCCCAGTGGTTCCCAAACCTTTTTTCCTTTAAAACAAAAGTTAAATAAACATATATACATTGGTAAAATAAAACAATGTGTACTTTTTCAGCTATACTGTTTTCATAACAAAAAGTGTCAGAAATACAACTAAATACATTTAAAAAGGGTATATTACAGCAAAAAGAAAAATAAAAGTAAAAAATATAACAAAGGTATCTACTTATGAGATAAAGTAAAATTTTTGAAACAGTTAAAGTTTTTTACAAGTTTCTTTAAAATTATTGAAAGAGGGCATTGTATCACTCCATTTCATGTTGTGAAATAGACTTTATTGTGGAATAAACTTTATTGATGCCCAAGGGGAAATTGCTTATTAGGTGACAAGCTACTCCATCCAAAGTCACAAAAGATAAAGTTTATAATATATTCCCAAGAGTGATGTAAATAATTCAATATGTCTGAATATAAATAAATAAATTACTAACACATGCAAATATATTAATCTATAAATAATATATAAATGAGGGCAGAGAAAATTAGATTTAAGTCACTCAGACTCAGGCATTGTAAAGCCTAATGGCTACAGGCAGAAATGATTCATACTAATTTAGGCTTCTAGATTAGCCAGCAACATAAATACTAAATATTTAGGTCTGAGCTAAACATTTAGGCTGGAAAATAAATATGTAGTTTGAAAATTAACTGTTTAGTTTAAAAAAAAATGTTTGAAACTTAAATGCTTAGCTTGTAAAATAAATATTTAGTTTGGAACTAAATATGTAGTTTGAAAAATATATATTTAAACATCTAGTTGGAAACTAAACATTTGTTTGAAGGCTAAATATTTAGCTTCCTAACTAAAGATTTAATTTGAAATGTAAATATGTATTTTGTAAACTAAATGGTGTGGATTAAATGTCTAGTTTGGAATGCTGACTTTTACAAATGTGTGAATAATGTGAGTAACCATAAATGTTTTTTATTGCAGCAAATTTGAATACATTTTATTTGGCAGTAATTTTGATAGTGAAGGCATTGACTTCTGTTTTGAGCTGTATACATTTCTTTTTTGAATTTGCCTTCTGTCTAGTGCTGTTGTATAACAGTTACTTGGTTTCCCCCTAAATAGAGCAGTTAGTATAGGAGTTGAAGCAGTTACAGCAGTTAGTACAGCACTTAGCACAGTGTTTATAGCAGTGCAGCACTTTGTATTTCACATTGCAACAAGAAACATTGTTTCATACTGGCTGCCCATGGGAATACTGAAAAGGTTTGTTTATTGTACATTGTATTTAATTTTCATGTGTAGTTTGTCTGTTGATATGCTTATTTGGTATAAACGTAAAGAAGCATATGGATTTAAGCGTTGTTAGCTACTCACATCTTATATTTGCTTCAGCTCTTATAGTGGTGATATGTGGATTTTAATGCTATGATGAATTGAATGTGCTTTTAATGGGATTAAGTCATCAGTAAAGCTATATCCAAACAGCATGGTGAAAAAAACAACACCCATATATAAATATTTTTATGTGACAGGTTATATAGACCAAAATATTACTGTTATTTTAATTTTTTTTACATTGTAGCTTTACAAGTGGTACACCATAATTTTGAGCTCCTTTCAGAATTAACTGTTTTGGACACTCTTGTAACTTTAAATTGAAACTGACCCCCAAATCAACTTTTTTTTTGCTGATAAATTATCTAAATATGTTGTTATTCAGGGTTCTATCTTTAAGTGTCTGTGTGAAGTTTGACACTCAACAATTTGTTGAGTTCAGCGTTATTTTTGCTCGAAACCATCTCATTGCTGGCCTCATTGGTCAATCGGTTCTTTGGCAGTTGAATGTTCTCCTGTGTTTACAAACTAATAACCCTGTTGTTGTCATGTGACGCCACACTTCCGGAAACTTTGTAACAGACAGTTTTTTTGGAAGGCAGAAGCTACGGAGTTGCTATGACAACAATAAACAATCCACAGGCTTAGAACTAGCTCTCGTCTCTGCCTAGAAAACAACATATGTACGCTATAAATATTACTCGACCACTATTTTTGTGTACTCTTCCGCCTCTGTAATACTAAGATAATTATCAGTGGTATTTGCTGATGATTTAACAAAATTAGCTTAGCTAATGTAGCTTTTATCTGCAAGCTGTACAGCCTGTGTGTACCTTAACTATGTTCCAAGCCACAAAGCTCCGCCATGCTATGCGCACTCTTTGTGTTCACTAAACAATGAAATGTCATCGAGCTCGGAGGCAGCTTGTCAACATTGACTGATCTGTTTCCATTATCTATCTCAAAAGGGTTGATCCCTTCAGCAGTGATTTTGTTGATTTCTCTTGCACCTTGGTTTAGACTCATACTTTCTTTTTGTTGACCTGGAAGCTGTGGTTTATCTATGCTTTGTACAACTTCGTCACAGCCCCGTTCGGTCAATAAGGTTTCTCTACAATTTCGTTAGTAGTAAAGAGGATTAGATAATAAAAATATATATATAAACTCTTCTTTTCTTGCACAGTGCGTATCGTAGTACTGCTGCATGGCTCATGGTGTTTCCAGACATCAATTGTGGCCGACATAAAAAATCGGCCATTTTTTATGTCCACCAGTTATTTTTTTGGTTTGGGATTCCCCTCTGTGTTTACCTCGCCCTGCTTCCTGATTGGCTTACCTGTCACAAAGCTGCGTGCTCGTTTGCAGTAAGAACACCACACAAGACGCGATATTGGGCCAAGACAATCCAACATGTTGTCGGAAAGGGAAAATCGGGACCAAAAATCCTGTCCTATGGACTAGGTTAAAAGTACTGGAGTTCTGCTTGAGTTGCTACGGGAGAAAATGGGATCGGCTAGGCTTGCTAGGTAATCTATGTAATGGCTGAGTTTTATTAATTGCTACTATATGGAGATTTTTGAAACGGCTCAATTTCCAGACAGAAAAACCTTTGGTTGGAGTTAATTCATTTTTGTCTCTGTGCACCACCTTCGCAAGTTTCAGGCCCGACCAGAACCACTCAGTGTAAATTATCTTGAGAAATAATTAGATTTGCTATATAAAAACAGTCTAATAATCTTTTACATGCATGTCATACAAATGGAACAGATACAGTTACATTCACCACTTCTCTGCAATCTGCAATCTAAAGGGCAGTCTAATCAGTTTCAGTCTGCTTATGTGTGACCTGTGGCAGTCACACATAAACATGATTATGTAAGCTGCAGATAAAAGAGGTAAAAAGAGATAGAGGAAAACACAGAATCCATAACACTTTTGTCAAAAAAATTGAGAACCTCGCTGCTGCAAATCTCATAAACCTTATTTGGAAATGGGACCATTGCACTCCAGAAGTGAGGGGGGTGCTATTTCCTATGTTATCTACCGTTTCCCGTTTTTATTTTCTTTTGAAATCTGTGACATATCTTCATCTTTAGGAAGGAATTTCACTCTCTGCATGTATTTGAACTTCTGTCTTTTATTTACTTCAGCACAGCTCACAGTTTTTAACAAACTCTGTAGTTTTCTGTATTCTTCTAAATCTGCTCAATTTAATCTTTTTGGATCTACTACTGTCTCTAGTGGCGTGGGGTGGTAACACAACAAATATAACTATATTACTAAGTGAGAATATATATATAAATAATTGTTTTTCTTTTCTAAGTTGCTTGCCTTTATGATTCATGCATGTGTCTGAACATCTGTGTGCAGTCCCACTCTCTTGCACTCTCCCCTCTTCTCCCCAAGAGTTTGTACACATCCAGTAACCTGAACTCTCACGCACTCGGAGTTCACTGATATTTGAAGAATATAAACAGTGCATAAATAGCAACACACTTGCAGCTTGATCAGTCTTTTGTCGACTTTGCGCCTGTCACAAGTAGCAATCATTTCACTCATCGCATGCAGCGCCTGACCACCTTGCACAGGGCATGGAGGCTATGAAAGTGATCGACTTGATATGAAACTACACAATTATGTTAGCTTTAATCAAAAATAAGAGACATAGACAGATGTGTGCAGTGTGCTCCAGAATCAGCAATTCAAAGGATAAGATTGTCTAACTCTTTTAGTTTCTATTTAAAGTGAATAGCGTATGTTGTGAGTCAAGTGATGTTTTGTTGACAAAGTGCATTTCAC
Organism: Phalloptychus januarius; assembly: GCA_902982915.1. Taxonomy (NCBI): domain Eukaryota; kingdom Metazoa; phylum Chordata; class Actinopteri; order Cyprinodontiformes; family Poeciliidae; genus Phalloptychus; species Phalloptychus januarius. Next base: position 30,527,726 of record CADWAE010000133.1, read on the forward strand.
ATGACAAAAATATATTAAAAACAGCATACAAAATAAGATCCCATAAAATCAGACAATGAAAGAAGTGAATATAGTTGAATAGCAAGGAGGATAACATCAAGTAAAATCACTGTTTATTAAAAGTGTTTGTTCTTGAATGAATAATAATGAGTATCTGTTCCTTTGCTTTTTCTTTCTTAGATTTCCCATGGCAGCCTTTCAGCCGTTGCTTCTGCTGCTTCTCATCCTGACTGTATCATTTTCCAATGTAGATAAACCGATAATCACCACCACATATGGAAGAGTTCAAGGGAATGTTATGAATGTGCTAGATGGTCGAATTCAAGCATTTCGTGGAATTCCATATGCATTGCCGCCTGTTCAAATTCTAAGATTCCACCCTCCAGTGCCTATGACGAAATGGGACAATGTGAGAAGTGCCCAAACTTTACCAAATTCCTGCTACCAGTTGCCAGATGAGATATTTCCAGGCATGATTCAATATTACGCAAATTTAGATATTTCAAAATAAGTTTAATTCATCCATCCATTTTCTGGTTACACCCTGTTCAGGTCACCAGACTTTCTCATTATTGTTAATAACAATGTGATATTGTTGCAGGGTTTGAAGGTGCGGAGATGTGGAATCCAAACACCCATGTGAGTGAGGACTGTCTGTACTTGAATGTTTGGGCCCCTATGTTCAAGACATCCACACCCAGACTGGAAGATCTTGTTCCTGTATTAGTTTGGATATATGGCGGTGCCTTTGTTTCAGGAACATCCACCCTGAATATCTACCAAGGCCATTTCTTGTGTAAAGCTCAGAACGTTGTTGTGGTATCTATGAATTACAGGTGAGAAAACATTTCAATTGAAACCACGAGTGTACCCAAACCTAGTTCTTGTGACACCCAATACGTGGGTGTCACAAGAACACCCAATCCGTTTCTGCCCAAGTTCTGTAATCAAGTTTTCATTGTTTTCGAAGAAAAAGATGATACCAACAGAATCAAGTTTTTCAAAACTCTTTTCTGACTCATTTATTCAGACTGAATATCTACCAAGGCCATTTCTTGTGTAAAACTCAGAACGTTGTTGTGGTATCTATGAATTACAGGTGAGAAAACATTTCAATTAAAACCACAAGTTTACCCACTTGTGGTACCCACACAACCAAACACAGAAAAGCCGTGTTTGGCTGTTTCTGATCAAAAACATTTAGTCAAGTTATCATTATTTTCAAAGAAAAAGATGATACCAACAGAATAAAGTTTTTCAAAACTCTTTTCTGACTCATTTATTCAGACATGAGAGTCATCTGGAACATGGAAGTTAAAGTGAGAACAAGTCTCAATAGGCATCTCATACATCTGTTTTACTTCACTGGTTATCTCAAATACTATTAGAGCCAATTCAATATTCATCTTGTAAACATTAATATATACATGTTTATAGTCACACCCAACAGCAAAAAGAAGGGAAATCAATAAAAATTCACAAGATAAACTCGTTCATGTTTATCTATCTGAATATAGTATACTGCCAAAGCCTGCTTATTAAAAAGAGAGTATCAGTTTACTGTGTCACAATACTACAATGTTCATCAAATCACATTTTACAATTTGAATTGATTCGTTTTATATATTTTGTCATAATTTTTCTTATTTCTGCTATATTTTCTATAAAGTCTCCTTTACATTGCTTTATCTACAAAAATGACATCAATGGTCAGTTTGAACACAAGGTGGAAGTGACAGCAAAATATGTTGAGTACAGCACTGACCTATGTTTAATGCTTTTAGTATTCTTTTTCTTTCTTGTGGTCATGGTTTTTAGACTGGGACCATTTGGCTTTCTGGCTATTCCTAACAACACTAAAATCCAGGGAAATCAAGGTCTACTGGATCAACGTCTGGCACTTAAATGGGTGGTCGATAATATTGCTGCATTTGGAGGTGATCCTACCAAGGTAAAATAATATTGTCCTTATCTTTCCTAATATCAGAGAGTAATGTTGTATGGACGATGAATAAAAAAATGTAAATGCATTGTCATTTACCTTTGTTCCCAGATAACAATATTTGGGGAGAATGCTGGGGCAGCATCTGTGGGGTTCCACCTGGTCTCTCCAGGCAGCCAGAGCCTCTTTCAAAGGGCTGTGATGCAGAGCGGCGCCCCTAATGCAGCGTGGGCCATCGCGAATCAAAGTGAGATGTATGACAGGTAAGTGTGCTTAGTATTGAGCTAGTTGATCCTGGATATGCTGTGTAGATCATATAGTTGTTTTTTTTTTCTGAAGAATGATAATTACCTTTCAAAACATCTTATAGCCATATAGTAAAAATTATTTGATACTGAAGTGTAATTTTGAACATGTTCTGGAGTTCTAGAGTAGTTCTGGCACCTAGTACTGAGGGCAACCTAGAAATAAAGCATAAAAGAATACATTCATTGCAAGCTTTCTTTTCCACTTCTATACAATGCAATGGTTGTCAAAAAACTATCAGTTTGAGTATGAAATACAGTGTCTTGAAATAGACAGAGCTTTCTTCTCTTTTGGCATTTTTAGTGCACTTAATGGATCACTAATCCACTTGTAATGTCAAATATGACCTTAGGAAACATAATAGAACAGCTTTCAAATGTTAATTTAAATTAAGAAGTTACAATGCTATCCAAACCAATTTAGTTTTATGTGAAAAAGTAATTGTTGATGATGAACTAAAATAACTGATTGTGCCACCACCTATAAGTGTAACAAGATTTTTATTTGTCATTTTCTTTCCATATGTCATCAGTGACATTTAAAATCCTTCCACAGCATCTCAATCAGATTTAATGGTTTACTCTCAGTTATTTTTATCACCTTATAGCAACTACAAGTGAACATCAACAATTACAATGAACACATATTTAAAATTTGAGTCTGTAAGACCTGTAGCAATGATAGACACACCTTAAAGTAGGCACAAATGTATGTGGCTACATATTGATGCATAAATTATTTCTGTACAGTTAAATATGTATGAACAGCATCATTTTGTTTGTCAATAAGCATGAAAGGTTGAACAAAATGTCAGGTACAATGATCTCTAAATCTAGAAAAAAAAACACCAAGATAACCAAAATCCCGACATCCAGAACTTTAATTTTTCATGCTAGTCTTTGTCACATCTTTTTTTTTTTTTTTTAGTATGTTCAATAAATGTTCAGTATTATTTTCTTTACATAGTATTGTCATTACTCCTTGGTGCTAACTAATTGCTTTATTGAACTTATTTCCCAACAAACAGATCCTTAAGACTAGCAGAATTGCTAGACTGCCCTCTGGATAATCGTGCTCGTCTGGAGTATTGTTTGCTGAATGCTGATCCTAAAGAGATTTCATTCAAGCAAAATGAAAAACTTGTACCGCCTTCAATTTTGTCCTGGCCTTTTATCCCACATATTGATGGAGACTTCATACCATCTGATATAGAAGTAAGTCTCTACGTGTTTCCATAAGTGATTTCTTCAAAAAGTGAAGAACTGCAAATGTTTTGCATATTACTTACAATATTTTAATTTGTATTGAGGCTATGTTAAATTACCATTTGAAAAAAAACAAAAACTTCTTGTTAAACAACAACAGCAAAACTTGTCTCAGTGACCAAGAACCTTTAATTCTTGGTCACTGAAAGGGCTGTGATGCAGAGCGGTTTGGAATTCTTATGGAATTCCAAACATTCAAAGAGAAATGAAAATCTTTTAACTCCAGTACATACTTAAAAGTTATGTACTGGTATCTACCACAATATCTTTTTATATTAAGATTTTGTGGTAAATTCCTGTAGGTTTTCCACCGAATGGCTTTGTAAACTTGTGGTCCCAGAAATGTCTTAATTTGGATATGGACAGACAACATTTTGCTCATGTTAAGCCAGTAGTTGTGTGGTTATTGCCTGGTAATGTTCTACTCACTAGGAAAGTGGCATTCATTGCCAACAAACAATGCAATTCAACATCATTTCTAAAATGATCTTAGAAGCCTATGTGTAACAAATAAATTTTACTTGACAATGAATAACTAACAACAAGACAATTTTTAATTGAGGATGGGTCCAACATAATTATTTTAATCATGTCTTTTTTCATCTGCAGACGTTGCTAAACAGTACTACTCTTCCCAAAAAAGAACTGTTGATAGGATTGAATAAAGATGAAGGAACCTTATTTCTTTTTTATGGAATGCCTGGTTTCACTCGCCAGGGCGAAAGTTTCATCACCAGGAAGGACTTTATGGATGGTTTACCATTAGTGATGAAAAATTCAAGTGAGATTGTTAAAGAAGCCGCTATTTCTCATTACACTGATTGGAAAGATGAAAACAATACGAAGACCAACCGTGATGGAATGGCTAGGATGGTTGGAGATGTGCTGATTAATTGTCCTGTAATAGACTTTGCTGCAAAGTAAGTTCTAGACCTCAAGTTAAGTGATAAATGCTTTTATATATAAAAAACATAATCTGTTCCAACTGTGGTGTACATATGTTTGATCCCTGATAGCAATACCAAAAAACTTTATAGAACTATTTATAAAATTACCTTATAGTAGTATATTTATAGAACTACTACTTAATTTCACTTAGAAAATAATAAAGTAGTTTTGAAATGAAATTTAACTGAGGATAACTGGCTTGTGGCTTGGCCGCCACAAGCCAGTTATCCCTGTGGTAACTTTTCTGACACCTCCTGCTTAAAACCCAAAAAGTCAGAAGGATCGTGAGGCCCGCTTTCACGGTCTGTATTCATACTGAAAATCAAGATCAAGCGGCTTTGCCTTCTGCTCCACGGGAGGTTTCTGTCCTCCTGAGCTCGCCTTAGGACACCTGTACCGTTGACAGGTGTACCGCCCAGTCAAACTCCCACCTGCCACTGTCCCGGCGGGTCACGCCCCGCACGCGGCTTGCGCCAGAACCGAGACGCAGAATTGCCCTTTACATTGGAAAAAAAAGGGCATAATTCCTACACCTAAAATTATGTGCTTGTTGTTTAAAGTCTATCATATAAAATCCCAATGACATACAGTCATATTCAATCAATCTAAATGTGCATTTCGATGAGGCTTGTTTTTCAGATTAGAAATGTCTTTTGAAAATAACTTTTAAGCAGTTATTAGCATATCTACCTTTCGGCCACATTTTTGGATTAAATGTTTTGTTAATTTTTTCTGATGCAACATTCTGATTCTATATTATGTCATTTCATGATCGGTCAGCAAAAATCATAATAAATACCTGAAATAAGGGATTAAAACATCAGTAGTTCCTCTAATGTTTCAGTTGATTAATTTTTAATACATTTCAGTAATGCTGCCACTTTTTAATATGCATATAAGGTTGTGTTTGTAATTGGCCAAATTATTTTTTAAAAAGTTGAAGGTGTTGGCAATAGATTAGGGGAAATTAATGTTTTTTTATCTTTACAAAAATCTAAAAAATACCAAAAGAACTGTTCTGATTATTTACAGTGCAGAACTGTAAATGGATCATTTGAGTGAAAAAAAACAACAAGTTAGCAGTCAAACCTTTAATTATTTGATGTTATCTTTGTGTTTCAAGTCAAAAAATAAATAAAAGATTCTTTACATGCTGCTTTTAGCAAAATCATAATATATATTTATACAGCTACTCTAGGGTTCTTGATACTCAAAAAAAAGAAGAAGCTAGAATAACATTGGAGGTGACTCAATACTTTTCTTCTAATTCCATGACTTACATGTGGCTGTAACAGTGAGATGTGGTTCTATTTTAGACAAAAGGATTTCAAATGTCAGAGTTCTGTTTGCGGTTTCATCTGCACTGAAATCAATATGTCACCTATGAACTATGGCAATATTTCTGAGGAAAAATAATCTACTGAACTTATTTTACATCTGTTAAGTCCTATTTGTATTACCAGTTGCAATGCAAATAATCAGCAAATGTGATGTATTTATTGACTATACATTATTTTCTTAGGTATGCAGAACATGGCGGTAAGACCTTTTTTTATTTTTTTGACCATGCTTCCTCCACAAACCCCTGGCCAAAATGGGCGGGTGTTATGCATGGATACGAGATAGAATTTGTCTTTGGGATGCCTCTGGATCCTGCCTTGAAGTACACAGAGGATGAAGTGACTCTGACAAAGAAGATTATGAAGCACTATGGTGACTTTGCCCGGACTGGGTAGGCTAAACAGATTCTCAGTCAGTCATGCAGGGATTGTGAGAAACCTAAAAACTCTTTTGTTTTACCTTTTCAGAAATCCAGGGTTTAAAGGAGGTGAATGGCCCTTGTTTACCGTTAAATCTGAGCAGTACGCCATTTTGAATGATGAGACCAGAGGAGTAAAGCAGAACTTAAAAGCTAAAGAGTGCTTTTTGTGGAGGACTTTGCTGCCTAAATTACAAAACATGTCAGGTGAGACAGACTAACAATTCCCTCTACACAGTCTTACACAAATGTACACCTTAAGTTTCATATAAAGCATCTCTTGTTGTAAAGTTTTTGTTCATTTCTCGGAAAGAGATGTTTTGTCTGCTAATTTGCTCTAATTTTTTAAACAAAAATTCAGCTCAAAGAGGAAATTGCAGCTTGTAACTGAAACCATTCCTTGTGAAAGATTACTTAATCCGACACACAATCTCTTTGCTCTTTGTCTTTCACAGATTCCAAGCCGAAGTGCAGTTCAAGTGGGATTCACTCAAGTTGGATGTTCCTTCTTATTTTGTTAGTTATCAGTTTAACCCATTGACTGAGCTCCTCCTCTCGGTTTAGTTCATGTGTTTAATGTGTAACAGGTGGGTGACTGCTTTTCTTAAATATATCAAATATTATCAAAGCACCGCCTGAAGGCTGTAGGTTGATTCTGAGGTCCCTGTAGCCAGTTTTACTTAAGGGCCCACTCAAAAACATTTTGAAAAAGGCTTTTAAAACTATTTTTTATACTGTTGGAATAACTTAAAGTGATTTGTCATTAAAACAAGTTTATGCTATGCATCCTTGACTGTTTTTTTTATTTTTTTATGAACACACAAGAAGTCACCTGTTCTTTCTTGTCCTTTTAACACCTTGTTATTAAATACAAATGTGAAATTAGGGAAGTAGGAACAGAAAAAGGTCCAGTAGCCCCTCTCTTTGATGGGTATTTTTGAACCTTCATAAAAGAACCTCAGACAAACGTAATAAGTTTTATGGCCGTGCTTTTGCAAAAGGAGAAAGCATTTTGCAAGGAGGATCCTCTGATCCTTTTCACAAAGCATTTCTGAATCCTCTCAGCGTGGGCAAGCCTTTTTATTTAGGAAAAGGGAGATTGTGAAAAAAGAGAAACAAAGCAACCTTGGTCTGCACACAGGTCAGCTAGCTCAAAAGGAGGAGCAGGAGTCATCAGCTCCTGGAACACAGACACCCAGCGCCAAAAGGGCCCCACAAGGTTATGACATATGTAGAAATGATAATAACCTAAAAATCCCTAACATTCCCCCCTTTTTATCATTTTTACCGTGTATGTAAATGACTAAGCACAGAAAAGAAAAGAAAAGAAAAGAAAAAGAGTCCTAGTCTAAACATAGAAATGCACAATAAGATAAAGGAAACAGCAAAAAATCAAATGTAGTTTTCTCATCACAACACCACTTGTTTTCACATTTTCAGTGTCGGAACCATTGAACAAATGATCTAATCTGTTTATGGATTACAGAGCATTGTTATATAATTCACGTTTCAGCGCGTCTTCATCCACATCAGTGTCAGATGTTGGTCTGACCAGCTGATAGCTGATCACAGCAGTGTTAAATGTTTTAATCGTCATGTGTCGAAGGCAAAGAATGATGCAGCCTGTGAACAAACAAAAACGAAACAAAACACCCAGAATAGGTATTGCAATCTTCAACAGTAAATTCCACCAGGGTCCAGAAGTCAGCCATGAAAGGATATCAAAAGGATGTGATCAATGCATTCCACTTTCCACGTGATGTTTAAGTTCCTCTAGCTCATGTAGAGCGTCCCCAAATCCTGAACTCCCAAGGAACTCCAGTGTCTGTAGTGATGCCTCCCCATTACCACACAGGTAGTACCAGTCTGCCATCACACGTGAACCATAGTCTCCTGGCACTATGGTGCTGCAATGAGCTCTCTTTTGTCGTCCTCTCCTCAAGCAAGTCGTGACAGTCTGGATTGTCCTTCCAGACCTTGCAGCCTGGGGTGTGTTGCTGGGGTCGACCTCTGACCCCTGCAGGCGATGTAGTCGATGAAGTCGAAGATCTTAGTTGTGTGTGGTGTAGGGCATCTGTGCACAAACATGGCAGTTCACCTTGTTTCCTTCGAAAGCGGTTCATCTGTTCATCAGTTGCCACCACAGGTTGGTGCTGTAGTCGTGTGGATAGTAGATAAGCTGACTTCCTCCCCAGGACAGAAGACATGCTACAGTGTCACAGCGCAGTAGAAGATCCATCTGCCATATGGAGTCTCCATTGTTGCTTGGCGTGCAAAGATATCAGAGCCCCCTAAGCTAAAGAAGAGTGAGGATCTGTCGGTTTCTTCACTGGCGTTGAGACGAACCGCCCTAATGGCTTAGGAACCCTGTGTAGCCAGGCTTCCCCGTCATTCAGACTTAGGGGTCCAACACTCTTTGCAGCTTGCAGTGACTGAGATGTATCCAGCTAGGTCTTTCAGCAATCTTTACAGCTGTTGGTGTGGTCATCAGCACTTGGAACAGTCGTTCCCAATGTGGACTCATCCAGTTTCTGTTGGTTCGTCTCGCCTGGTCAGATCTCGTCAATCCGCTGCTGAGAGACAAAGTCAGACCTACGACACTGGCCCAGCCAAGAATTCCGCTCCCCTGGACTTCCTTTTTCCAGGTCCTGAATAATGCTGGCGAGTTTGCGTCCTCCTTGCCCATCAGCAAATGGGTATGTTGAGATCCAGGTCACAGCACCAAGATCATGGGTATTTTTTAACCTTCATAAAAGAACCACGGACAAGCTTGATAAGTTTTATGGCCATGCTTTTGCTCTAGGAGAAAGAATAGCAAAAAGGATCCTCTGATCCTCTTCACCAAGCGTTTCCCGCAATCCTCTCAGCTCGGGCAAGCCTTTTATTTATGAAGGGAAAGAATGTGAAAAGATAAACAAAGCAACTTTTATCTGCACACAGGTCATCTAGCTCTAGAGGAGGAATAATCAGTTCTTAAAACACAGACACTTGGTGCCAAAAAGCGCCACACAAGGTTATGACATATGCAGAAATGATAATAACCTAAAAATCCCTAACACTCTTATTCTTGTGTATGAGATACATTTGCAAGAACTAATTGAGTTGTGTTTATTGGGGCCTGCTCATATCAATGAATAAGGAAAGCAGTGACTGACTTGTGAAACTACTCTGATCATATGAACTAACTAACCTCAAACATGAAAACTGACTCAGTGTCTAACAAATGTGTTTGTGTCCACAATGTTAAATTCTTAAGCAACAGCTTTTTCAAAGAATGTGCTGCCTTTCTATTGTTACTATTTTAGGTGCTATTGTCCATAAAAAAATAATATAATTGTCTACTAATCAGAATTAGTAGATTAAAACTCAGGTATTAAAATTCTGTAAAAACACTGAAAGGGTAAAACATCCAAGAGAGTGAATGGATTTTATCTGCACTGTACATCAGCAATGACATTCTAGAAGTCTGACAGTTCAGACTGAATATTCTCAACCTGATAGCAGACAGCAGAGGGATATCTGTTCCTTTATTGGTTGCAGAAGCCTGCTACAAGTACCTGGCCTTTGCCTGTGCTTAAATTTGTGTTATGCAGTTTTGGACCCAATGAGTGAAATCATCCAAGTTGATTTATATTTGTTTTTTCAGCTGATTTGTGTTGACTTGATTTTGGAAAATGTATTTACACTTTGTTGGTGTTAAGTATATGAAAGAGAGATTCACTCTGAAATATCAAGAAAGTTCTATGTTGTAGGACAATGAATTATTGACAGTTTGAGAGCTACGACAATTAAAGCTGGAGAGAAATTATTTTCTTGAGGTAGTCCTTATGTTTGTCTCCATTGCAATGCAAAAGATTATCTGTTTGAGGCACCCTTCACTCTCTTTACTTCAAAGAATTTTTTTCCCCAATATGTGATAAAAATACCAAATAAGCTGTAAGGATTTAGAAATCACTGTTTGTTTTTTCTATCCCAGATTTAAATAAAACAAAGCAGCAATTGAAGCATGTTTTAAACATAATGCAAGCTAACTTTGCATTAACAGGTTTCATTCATCTTTCATTAAAGTTAAAATCAAAATACAAAGTTATTTGCATCAATTTTGCCTTTTGATATAAAACCTTTGAGAACATTGTCACTTATATTGCTTCGTAAGTGTGTCTTAGCTTTAATAATTGTTTTTTAATCTTGTACAAATAAAGGTGTTTCTTTTTCAATTAGCTGTTTCAATGCTAAGTGTAATTGAGCCAGGCCATCATATAAATTTGGTGTTTCTGTCTGTGTGGTTTAGGGTAGCTTTTGAGAAGCACTTGTCACCTTTCTAAAATAAATTGTATATTTTATTTAGGAATGTGATACAAGAGTTTGAAACATGAGGAGAGTAGATCCAGATGAATACTAAAGGAAAGTGGGTTTGGAATCTCTTCTCATGACATTTTGTCATTCGGGTAAATTTAGTGGTTTGAAAATAACCAAAATGAAATACTATGAGGGGCCGTTTAGGACAAAAAACTAAGTTTTGTCTCTCACACACTACTAAAGGCTCATACACACACACGTCTTTTATTCACCTCCGTGCTTACGTCACCGTGCTTTCTGATTGGCTTAGGTAACTCCAGGCTCCGAGAGTCGGTGTCCGGCAACTTTTAAATGTGTCTCTACTTCAACACACCTGAATCAAACAACGAGGTCTTTAGCAGGACTCTGGAGAACCTGGCTGCATTTAGGAGGTGATTCAGCTGTTTGATTGAAGTGTGTTGGACCAGGGAGACATCTAAGATTTGCAGGACACCGGCTCTCGAGTTGCTCACCCCTGTTGTGAACAACCACACAATCCAACATGTTGTCGGAAAGGGCAAATCGGGACCAAAAATCCTGCCGTGTGGACTCGGCTTAAAGGTGCTGGAGTTCTGCCTGGGGTCCTACATTAGCAGCTCGGTTCGGGTCGCTAATGTCTAGGTAATGGTGTAGTTTTCCTTAATTGCAACTGGAGATTTTTGAAACTGCGCCTTTACAAGCAGCAAAAAAATTTTTTCTTAAGCGCTTGGGTTGTTTTCAGGAGCAGTCGAGAATGGAAGAATGGAAGTGGAACTTGCAGAATGTAAATTTTGCGCACACCTTTAAACGCAGTTAGAATTGTTTATTTTAACTTGGACTAGTTGTAATTTTTGTAATGTGTTTGTCCCATAAAGTAGATGACATCAGTTGTAAATTACCAATATAAAGAAAACCGAAATGATTAGATTTTTGTCATTTTCTTATTTTTTATCGCTATTATTATTAAAAACTACGTAGTGGCCAAAAATGCTTCTATTAATAGTTGCTCTTTGCTGTGATGACTGTGTGTTGGCTGCAGCTGTTGAAGTCATATTATGGGTGGGACAGCCGGGGAGGCACTTACCCGGCCAGTGAAACGCCTTCCTCATCCCATTAAGGCTGTGTCCCGACTCGGTCCACACAAATACATTTTAACTGACTGACAAGGTAAGACATGACTAAAACTTACATATATATGGGTGAATTTGTGTGTGTGTGTGTTTTCTTTTCTAAGTTGCTTGCCTTTATGATTCATGCATGTGTCTGAACATCTGTGTGCAGTCCCACTCTCTTGCACTCTCCCCTCTCCTCCCCAAGAGTTTGTGCACATCCAGTAACCCGAACTGTCACGCACTCGGAGTTCACTGATATTTGAAGAATATAAACAGTGCATAAATAGCAACACACTTGCAGCTTGATCAGTCTTTTGTCGACTTTGCGCCTGTCACAAGTAGCGATCATTTCACTCATCGCATTCAGCGCCTGACCACCTTGCACAGGGCATGGAGGCTATGAAAGTGATCGACTTGATATGAAACTACACGATTATGTTAGCTTTAATCAAAAATAAGAGACATAGACAGATATTTGCGGTATTCTCCAGAATCAGCGATTCAAAGCATAAGATTGTCTAACTCTTTTAGTTTCTATTTAAAGTGAATAGCGTATGTTGTGAGTCAAGTGATTTTTTTTTTTCGTACAAATTTCACATGACAAACGTAGACTTAATGTCCCAGGAAGAATATATGAAATAGAAATAAATAAATAAATAAAAACAACTAGATATAGAGGGATATGGATATTAAAAACAGCATACAAAATAAGATCCCATAAAATTAGACAATGAAAGAAGTGAATATAGTTGAATAGCAAGGAGGATAACATCAAGTAAAATCACTGTTTATTAAAAGTGTTTGTTCTTGAATGAATAATAATGAGTATCTGTTCCTTTGCTTTTTCTTTCTTAGATTTCCCATGGCAGCCTTTCAGCCGTTGCTTCTGCTGCTTCTCATCCTGACTGTATCATTTGCCAATGAAAATGAACCTGTAATCACCACCACATATGGAAAAGTTCGAGGGAATGTTATTAATGTGCTAAATGGTCAAATTCAAGCATTTCGTGGAATTCCATATGCAAAGCCACCGACTGAATATCGAAGATTCCGTGCTCCGGAGCCTATGGATAAATGGAACGATGTGAGAAATGCCCAAACTTTACCAAATTCTTGCTACCAGACACGAGATGACATGTTTCCAGGTATGATTCAATATTACACAAATCAATTAAAATTAAATAAATTAAACTTATTTAAAATAAGTTTAATTTGATCTATTTATCGTTAATATGTTGGGTGTTCTGTCGATTCCATTGAGTATAGTGTAAAATATGCTGATACACGAGGTCGTTACAGTACCCTCAGTTAAATAGATATACATCTGTGTCAAGCAAGTAAATTATCCTATATGTAATCATATGCGTTTCAAAAATGTCCTGCATGAGACATTTCCCTATCTGCCAGTTGGGCAGATGTAACTAAAAGTTTTTGGGAGCAGGGCTCACAGAAGGCCAGTTCACAATAGTCCAAATTACTCTCAGCCATTCTTGGGTTTTTGCTGTGTGTTTTAGGTTTTCATCTTGTTGGAAATCCCATGACCTGCGACTGAGACCAAGCTTTCTCACACTGTACAGCACATTTCACTCAAAAATGCCTTGATAGTCTTCAGATTTTATTACATCCTGCACTGATTCCAGACACCCTATGTCAGATACAGAAAAGCAACCCTACAACATAATCAAGCCTCCTCCATGTTTCCCAGCAGGGACAGTGTTTTTTTTTTATTGGTACGCTTCATTTTTGCTTCTGTGAACATTAATTAGGCTTATGTGCCTTACCAGAAAGCTCCAGTTTGATCTCATCTGTCCAAAGGTTATTCTCCAAGCAGCTTTGTGGCTAGTCAATAAGCCTTCTTCTGCATCACCGTCTCATATTTTTATGTTTTGTTTTCCTCTTTGGTCATCCCCCATGAATTTCACTTTTGCTCAAACAGTGACTGATGGTGCGTTCTGACCCCGATGTAATTTGACCTTTATGTTTACCTTCAATTTCTTTGGATGTTGAGTACTGGACTCTTTGTTTTCCATTCAAATTATCCTTCCCTTCAGTTTGTCATCAGTCTTCTACCTGCGACCATAGCCAGAGAGGTTTACTAAAGTGTATACCTTAAACTTCTAAATAAATTATGTTCAGCTGTAGTCACAGGAGCATCACTGACTGACTACAAGCTTAAAGATGCCTTTTATACTAATTAGAAGACACACTTTAGTTGAACATATTCCTATCTAGTCGAACTATTTTCATTCTTTTCTAAAAGTGCCATCATTTTCGTCCAGGACTGTTAATTAGTTTATTATGCAAATGATTTAGTTGAACCTTATTTGAAAAGCAATGTTTGGTCTTTATTGGTTAAATTTAATAGGTGTTTATTTATTACTACCTTTTAAATTGTTATTGTAATTTACATGACTGTTGAGGGGTATTCTGTCATGGACAGAGGGATGCCAATAATTTTATAACTTGTGCATGAGCTAAATTTAGAAATGTTCCTACTCTCAGCCTGTTTGTTATGTTAGGTAGTACGTCTAACTTTTCATTCCTTCAGTCATTATTTATTGGGACGTTTTTGTCATGAAAACTTTGAGCGGAAACTAATTACCACAAGTATCAGTATAAAACATGAAGAGAAGTAAAGCTTTCAACGCTTGTATTCCTCTGAACATAGGGACCGGTTAAATGTGTATAGCAAGTGTAGGAAAATATTTTAAGCGCTGCAAATTACTTTTTATTCAAACATGTTTTATCCATCCCAAACAGAAATTAAATTATTGTTGTTTTAGCATAATAATATAATTTATGTTTACTTTGGTACAAAATAATATTTAAATTAGACAGAAATCATTTCAGTAAATCTAATAGTTCAATACCTCATTAAAATCTGTATTTACAAATTTAGGTTTATGAGTTTTAAAGTAGGTTTTTGGCATAGCAACAATTTTTCTACTGATGATCATATTATGTAGGAGTTTAGATTGCCATGTCACCAGACTTGTTTTTTGTTTGTCTATTGTTGGTGGGGAGGTTTTCCACAAATGTATGCTTATTTGTATGTGGTGTGAATGAATGTTGTTGAACCTTTATTTAGAAATGAGTTAAGATGTGGATACAACATTTACCAATCATGCTTATCCATAATACAATATTTACCAAGGTAAATACAAACACAAACAATAAACTAATCTTCATGAGGAGAGTTACTGAACTTTTGCCTTGCCTAATGAAATGCGCTGACTAAAATTAGTATCCCAATGAACTTTATCAAGCTATCATTATACTTAGCCTTCTACTTAGCGATGAACAGCTAAACGCTAAACAAAAAATGTTGGCACTGAAAATAAGTGAAAAAGCAGCCGATCTTCTACTAAAAGCTTTTAAAGACGTTGAGATAGTCTACAAGAATTATGTGCAACTCTGAAAACTTGTTCCTGGCTTGTCAATAATCAAGAAATTATGGAGTGATCCATAACTTTGCACAGTATTTGTCATAAACGATCTTTCACCGTAAGATTAAAAGCTTAAGCTGAAAAGCTAGTTCAGCATCTAACCTGTGAAATGCTTATGATAAAGACTAATGACTCACGGGGCTCAAAGGTTTTATAATCTTGTAGCTGCACTAGCTGTAATCAAACTTTATTGTTAATAACAATGTGATATTGTTGCAGGCTTTGAAGGTGCAGAGATGTGGAATCCAAACACCCAATTAAGTGAGGACTGTCTGTACTTGAATGTTTGGGCCCCTATGTTCAAGACATCCACACCCAGACCGGAAGATCGTGTTCCTGTATTAGTTTGGATATATGGCGGTGCCTTTGTTTCAGGAACATCCACCCTGAATATCTACCAAGGCCATTTCTTGTGTAAAACTCAGAACGTTGTTGTGGTATCTATGAATTACAGGTGAGAAAACATTTCAATTAAAACCACAAGTTTACTCACTTGTGGTACCCACACAGCCAAACACAGAAAAGCCGTGTTTGGCTGTTTCTGATCAAAAACATTTAGTTTTTCAAAATTCTTTTCTGACTCATTTATTCAGACATGAGAGTCATCTGGAACATGGAAGTTAAAGTTAGAACAAGTCTCAATAGGCATCTCGTACATCTGTTTTACTTCACTGGTTATCTCAAATACTATTAGAGCCAATTCAATATTCATCTTGTAAACATTAATATATAAATGTTTATAGTCACACCCAACAGCAAAAAGAAGGGAAATCAATAAAAATTCACAAGCCTGCTTATTAAAAAGAGAGTATCAGTTTACTATATCACAATAGTACTATGTTCATCAAATCACATTTTACAATTTGAATTGAATCGTTTTATATATTTTGTCATAATTTTTCTTATTTCTGCTATATTTTCTATAAAGTTTCCTTTACATTGCTTTATCTGCAAAAATGACAGTGAAATGGTCAGTTTGAACACAAGGTGGAAGTGACAGCAAAATATGTTGAGCACAGCAATGACCTATGTTTAATGCTTTTAGTATTCTTTTTCTTTCTTGTGGTCATGGTTTTTAGACTGGGACCATTTGGCTTTCTGGCTATTCCTAACAACACTAAAATCCAGGGAAATCAAGGTCTACTGGATCAACGTCTGGCACTTAAATGGGTGGTCGATAATATTGCTGCATTTGGAGGTGATCCTACCAAGGTAAAATAATATTGTCCTTACCTTTCCTAATATCAGAGAGTAATGTTGTATGGACGATGAATAAAAAAATGTAAATGCATTGTCATTTACCTTTGTTCCCAGATAACAATATTTGGGGAGAGTGCTGGGGCAGCATCTGTGGGGTTCCACCTGGTCTCTCCAGGCAGCCAGAGCCTCTTTCAAAGGGCTGTGATGCAGAGCGGCGCCCCTAATGCAGCGTGGGCCATAGCGAATCAAAGTGAGATGTATGACAGGTAAGTGTGCTTAGTATTGAGCTAGTTGATCCTGGATACGCTGTGTAGATCATATAGTTGTTTTTTTCTGAAGTATGATAATTACCTTTCAAAACATCTTATAGCCATATAGTAAAAATTATTTGATACTGAAGTGTAATTTTGAACATGTTCTGGAGTTCTAGAGTAGTTCTGGCACCTGGTACTGAGGGCAACCTAGAAATAAACCATAAAAGAATACATTCATTGCAAGCTTTCTTTTCCACTTCTATACAGTGCAATGGTTGTCAAAAAACTATCAGTTTGAGTATGAAATACAGTGTCTTCAAATAGACAGAGCTTTCTTCTCTTTTGGCATTTTTAGTGCACTTAATGGATCACTAATCTACTTGTAATGTCAAATATGACCTTAGGAAACATAATAGAACAGCTTTCAAATGTTAATTTAAATTAAGAAGTTACAATGCTATCCAAACCAATTTAGTTTTATGTGAAAAAGTAATTGTTGATGATGAACTAAAATAACTGGTTGTGCCACCACCTATAAGTGTAACAAGATTTTTATTTGTCATTTTCTTTCCATATGTCATCAGTGACATTTAAAAACACCAAGATAACCAAAATCCCGACACCCAGGCACAAATGTATGTGGCTACATTTTGATGCATAAATTATTTCTGTACAGTTAAATATGTATGAACAGCATCATTTTGTTTGTCAATAAGCATGAAAGGTTGAACAAAATGTCAGGTACAATGATCTCTAAATCTAGAAAAAAAAACACCAAGATAACCAAAATCCCGACATCCAGAACTTTAATTTTTCATGCTAGCCTTTGTCACATCTTTTTTTTTTTTTTTTAGTATGTTCAATAAATGTTCAGTATTATTTTCTTTACATAGTATTGTCATTACTCCTTGGTGCTAACTAATTGCTTTATTGAACTTCTTTCCCAACAAACAGATCCTTAAGACTAGCAGAATTGCTAGACTGCCCTCTGGATAATCGTGCTCGTCTGGAGTATTGTTTGCTGAATGCTGATCCTAAAGAGATTTCATTCAAGCAAAATGAAAAACTTGTACCACCTTCAATTTTGTCCTGGCCTTTTATCCCACATATTGATGGAGACTTCATACCATCTGATATAGAAGTAAGTCTCTACGTGTTTCCATAAGTGATTTCTTCAAAAAGTGAAGAACTGCAAATGTTTTGCATATTACTTACAATATTTTAATTTGTATTGAGGCTATGTTAAATTACCATTTGAAAAAAAACAAAAACTTCTTGTTAAACAACAACAGCAAAACTTGTCTCAGTGACCAAGAACCTTTAATTCTTGGTCATTGAAAGGGCTGTGATGCAGAGCGGTTTGGAATTCTTATGGAATTCCAAACATTCAAAGAGAAATGAAAATCTTTTAACTCCAGTACATACTTAAAAGGTATGTACTGGTATCTACCACAATATCTTTTTATATTAAGATTTTGTGGTAAATTCCTGTAGGTTTTCCACCGAATGGCTTTGTAAACTTGTGGTCCCAGAAATGTCTTAATTTGGATTTGGACAGACAACATTTTGCTCATGTTAAGCCAGTAGTTGTGTGGTTATTGCCTGGTAATGTTCTACTCACTAGGAAAGTGGCATTCATTGCCAACAAACAATGCAATTCAACATCATTTCTAAAATGATCTTAGAGGCCTATGCGTAACAAATAAATTTTACTTGACAATGAATACCTAACAACAAGACAATTTTTAATTGAGGATGGGTCCAACATAATTATTTTAATCATGTCTCTTTTCTTCTGCAGATGTTGCTAAGCAGCACTAAGTTTCCCAAAAAAGAACTGTTGATAGGATTGAATAAAGATGAAGGAACCTCATTTCTTTTTTATGGAATGCCTGGTTTCACTCGCCAGGGCGAAAGTTTCATCACCAGGAAGGACTTTATGGATGGTTTGCCATTAGTGATAAATTCAAGTGAGATTGTTAAAGAAGCCGCTATTTCTCATTACACTGATTGGGAAGATGAAAACAATACGAAGACCAACCGCGATGGAATGGCTAGGATGGTTGGAGATGTGCTGATTAATTGTCCTGTAATAGACTTTGCTGCAAAGTAAGTTCCAGATCTCAGGTTAAATGATAAATGCTTTTATATAGAAAAAAACATCATCTGTTCCAACTGTGGTGTACATATGTTTGATCCCTGATAGCAATACCAAAAAACTTTATAGAACTATTTATAAAATTACCTTATAGTAGTATATTTATAGAACTACTACTTAATTTCACTTAGAAAATAATAAAGTAGTTTTGAATTAAAATTTAACTGAGAACAAAATGCAGGTTAACTTTCTAAAATAAAAAAAAATGCATGATTTTTCCTAAACTTAATATAAGGTTGTGTTTGTAATTGGCCAAATGAAAAAAAAGTAATAGTTGTTAGCTATAGATTAGGGGAAATTAATGTTTGCTTATATTTACAAAAATATCAAGAATAAAAAAAAAATTGTGATTAGCTGCAACGCAGAACTTTGAATGCATAATTTGAGTAATAAAAAACAAAAAAAAAAAAAACATAATATATATTTGTACTATATTTATATAGGGTTCATAATACTCAAAAAAAAAAGCTAGAATAACATTGGAGGTGACTCAATACTTTTCTTCTAATTCCATGACTTACATGTGGCTGTAACAGTGAGATGTGGTTCTATTTTAGACAAAAGGATTTCAAATGTCAGAGTTCTGTTTGCGGTTTCATCTGCACTGAAATCAATATGTCACCTCTGAACTATGGCAATATTTCTAAGGAAATGCAAATGTGATGCATTTATTTACGTTTCATTCATTTTTTTAGGTATGCAGAACATGGCGGTAAGACCTTTTTTTATTTTTTTGACCATGCTTCCTCTAAAAACCCCTGGCCAAAATGGGCGGGTGTTATGCATGGATACGAGATAGAATTTGTCTTTGGGATGCCTCTGGATCCTGCCTTGAAGTACACAGAGGATGAAGTGACTCTGACAAAGAAGATTATGAAGCACTATGGTGACTTTGCCCAGACTGGGTAGGCTAAACAGATTCTCAGTCAGTCATGCAGGGATTGTGAGAAACCTAAAAACTCTTTTGTTTTACCTTTTCAGAAATCCAGGGTTTAAAGGAGGTGAATGGCCCTTGTTTACCGCTGACACTCAGCAGTATGTCTCTTTGAATGACAATAGTACAGGAGTACAGAAGAGGTTAAAAGCTAATGAGTGTCATTTGTGGAACAACTTGTTTCTTAAATTTCAGAAGTTGTCAGGTGAGACAGACTAACAATTCCCTCTACATAGTCTGACACAAATGTTCATGTAAAGTTTCATGTAAAGAATCTTTAGTTGGACAGTTTTTGTTCATATCTCGAAAACAGATGTTTTGCCTGTTGAGATTAGCCATTTTAGTTCTTAAACTAAAAAAAATTCAGCTCAAAGAGGAAATTGCAGCTTGTAACTGAAACCATTCCTTGTGAAAGATTATTTAATCCGACACACAATCTCTTTGCTCTTTGTCTTTCGCAGATTCCCTGGCTCGTTGCAGTTCAAGTGGGATTCACTCAAGTTGGATGTTCCTTCTTATTTTGTTAGTTATCAGTTTAACCCATTGACTGAGCTCCTCCTCTCGGTTTAGTTCATGTGTTTAATGTGTAACAGGTGGGTGGCTGCTTTTCTTAAATATATCAAATATTATCAAAGCACCACCTGAAGGCTGTAGGTTGATTCTGAGGCCCCTATAACCAGTTTTACTTAAGGGCCCACTGAAAAACATTTTGAAAAATGGACCTTAAGAATGTAGGCCTTTTTTGGGCTCTTTTTGTTTTAACACCTTGCCAGTAAATACAAATGTGAAAATGGGGAAGCAGCAACAAAAAAAAGTCCAGTAGCCCCTCTTACTCATGTGTGTATAAGCTACATTTGCAAGAGCTAGTTCAAACCTTGAGGTTTGTTTATTATTGCTATAGCAAAAACATAAAATGAATTGTATACTAATCAGAATTAGTAGATTAAAACTCCTGTAAAAACGTGGATTTTGATCCTTTTTTAAAAACATTGAAAGGGTAAAACATCCAAGAGAGTGAATGGATTTTATCTGCACTGTACATCAGCAATGACATTCTAGAAGTCTGACAGTTCAGACTGAATATTCTCAACCTGATAGCAGACAGCAGAGGGATATCTGTTCCATTATTGGTTGCAGAAGCCTGCTACAAGTACCTGGCCTTTGCCTGTGCTTAAATTTGTGTTATGCAGTTTTGGACCCAATGTGTGAAATCATCCAAGTTGATTTATATTTGTTTTTTCAGCTGATTTGTGTTGACTTGATTTTGGAAAATGTATTTACACTTTGTTGGTGTTAAGTACATGAAAGAGAGATTCACTCTGAAATATCAAGAAAGTTCTATGTCGTAGGACAATGAATTATTGACTGTTTGAGAGCTACGACAATTAAAGCTGGAGAGAAATTATTTTCTTGAGGTAGTCCTTATGTTTGTCTCCATTGCAATGCAAAAGATTATCTGTTTGAGGCACCCTTCACTCTCTTTACTTCAAAGGATTTTTTTCCCCAATATGTGATAAAAATACCAAATAAGCTGTAAGGATTTAGAAATCACTGTTTGTTTTTTCTATCCCAGATTTAAATAAAACAAAGCAGCAATTGAAGCATGTTTTAAACATAATGCAAGCTAACTTTGCATTAACAGGTTTCATTCATCTTTCATTAAAGTTAAAATCAAAATACAAAGTTATTTGCATCAATTTTGCCTTTCGATAAAAAACTTTTGAGAATATTGTCACTTATATTTCTTCTTAAGTGTGTCTTAGCTTTAGTAATTGTTTTTTAATCTTGTTTGATATTTGGTTACATTTTGTGGTTTGAAAGTAGCCAAAATGAAATATGGTTTTTGCAGAAAGCAACTGGAGTTTAGTTCAAATTTTGTAACTCTCATAGAAAATGTGCAAACTGGTGGAGAGAAGCAGAGCTGATTGGGAAATGACGTGCTGGCGTGACCCGAGGAGTTGGCTCGCCCAAGATAAAAGCTGCCTCACACAAAGAAAACAAAAAAATCTACAGAATCCCTCCAGGGCCCTTTACTATCGGGAGGGATTAGTGGCTATTCGAGCTAACTTGTTCTGATGTAGACAAGCATGCATTCTGCATATGCCTGTGTGGATTGAGAACAATTGTTTTGGATTTAAATTGTTCGACTAAATAAATGTGTTATTAATTGGTAGTTTGATGTTTTCAGTATCACAATTCTGGTTCATGTCTTACCTGGATCTGTCACCAGTGTCTGCTCAGATGCTCCAGAACAGGCTAGCTTTCAAGACAAGTGATCAAGACAGATAAATAATATAGCTACTTTACCATCCTTATCCTCAGGAAAAGGAATAAATGCAAAAAAAAAACAAAAAAAAAACAAAGAATTCATGTCATCCTGCTTACTTATGATTTCTCCTCCTCAGCGAATGTTGATTTAGAAACAGAGGATTTTCTTCTTGAAGATGAAAACAGGCTCATTAGTACCTTTAGGTGCTTGGATCTGGAATCTCACTTGGAGTTCAGATAAAAAAAAATTTAACTCACCTTTTCAAAGATGTGCCACACCACAGTTAATATATATAACTAGAGGTTTGGGGGAATGTCTTCCACCATAACAGTAAACACCTTGATTCAAACTGTGAATTTTATCTTTACTTTTAGTACTGTCTGATATTTAAAATACCTTGATATTGTGAAACATTTACATGCGGCAAAAATACATCAAACAAAAGAAAAAACAAGGAAGCAATAACCTCTCAGAGAGAACAGCTAAAAATAATTATATTCATGAAGTTGATCTTCTGTGAAGGTGTTTCACAATTCACAATAGTCCTTCTCATTCATTTTCCTTCAGAAAGCAAATTGCTAATTTATTCTAAAGCCTCCACTTGTGGCATTGCAGTGTGGTCCAGTTCATGCATTGCTGGCTTTGTGGCTTTTGCATTACTTTAGAGTAACCTTACCAATATTTTTAGATTTTTGGTTTGTTCAACATGTGTGTGATCTAAATTAAAATGTGGTAGAAGATTAAAGAATGCAAGAACAACTCCCTGTGATTTCAAGTATGGATTTGAAGCTAAAAATATTGACTAGATATTTTCCAGTAGCGTTGTTGTCTATTGAAATTCTTGGCAATTGCTTCCATGGCTCTCATTCAGCAATATTTACTGTTGGACCACATATAAAATTAGAATTTCCACTTCCTTTTGTGGCTTGTTTGGACACATAGCATTGTTGGCTGGTTCGCCATTGGAAGGATTGCCCAAGCAGCTGGTGTGTTAAAGGCAAAACCAACCAGTGGTTGGAATGTGTTTTTCTTTTCCTACCCTATAAATAAAGTGCTGCCACACTGCTGCCCTCACAGCCACTTTGGTGCTTCACATGCAGTGAAAGGTCAGACTGGGTCTCCCTGATAGTTTGCATGCTGATTTGAAAAGGAAAGGAAAGGAGTGGGTTAAGTTAGCCAATGTGTGAAAAAGACAGGTGAAAGACATGGGAGTGGCTGAAAAACACACAGAAAAAAACAAGAAAGGTAGCATGAGGCTAAATTAACAGATATTTTCTTTCACCAGGTAAGCAAGCACTGTCTGCCTGGCTCTGTAATCAGCTTCAACACTTGGCATATAGTGTTTTTTTTTTTTTGTTTTTCAATGTGTTCAGGACACACAGAACATTAAAGGCAGCCTATCAATAGTGTTACTCCATGCATGCATGAATAATTAATCTGCTCCATCAGTTAAAGTACATTACACTGGCTGACCAGAAGACACAAATCTTTTTAAAAAAACATTTTAGGAGAAAGTTTGTGTTCAAATTTAGAAGATATACCTGAATATTCAGACTATACATGCATTTATCCTGTCCTTTTTAATAGGTAGCATTTTTCTTGCTTGCTCAAGAAATATACATATAAAGTATCTATTTAGGAAGTAAATGACTATTTGGTGCTTTTCTTAAGTTGATTTTTGTATTATTTTTGTACTCTAGCATTGTAAATTCTTTGCAAAAAATCATATACAGTTTACTATTATTGCTGTTAAATAGACAAGCAGTAGAGAAGGACAGTGGTCTTGAGTTGTAAAAGAGGGGCAGGGTATTTCCAGTCAGAGTAGAAATGAGCAGGAGGAGAAACAGGAGCCGGAACCATGAAAATAAAAGTACAGGTGCCATGTGCAGGATTAGGATGCATTACTTTACTTATGTTTCTTTCCTTATGCTGACCTCTTAAAATCCTAACCTCAGCTTTTTCACATCTAAAAACATCCTATAAAATTATTAATTTCCCTTCTTGATGTATGGGTCTACGTCGCCTTGAAAGTGTTTTTTTGTTCCCCAATATTTGCTTTATAGGTTGTTTGTTTGTTTAACTGTCATGCAGAAACAAATGTCCTCCTGAATCCATTGGACAACATGAACGCAACTTCAGGGAGACAGTTAAGGGGTTAATAAACTTTTGTTGACTGTATTTCATTAAATACATACACACGCACAGTAGTTTTGATTGTTGAGAAAAACATAGTGTTTTCATATAACATGCCAGTTCTGTCATTTTAAAATTGTGATTCCACTTCTGTCTTGTGTGCGATCGGATAAAAGGCCACTCCAAACCAAGCTCCCAGGCTGAATTTCAACCCCTGCCCGCCCCTAATACCATCCATCTCTCCATTTTCTCTCTCCTATGGCCAATGGGAGAGAGGCAGTGGACAGATCTCCAATTCATTACAGAGACAAACACAGAGACAACAGTGTTTCTGACTTTCCAAGCTGTTCTCTCCCACTTGAGCTACAAGCAGCACATAAACTGCACACTTCTCTTTTTACTCGTGTGCCCAGATACAGTGTGAATAATCCTATTAATTCTGCTTTTTAAAGAATCTTCTGTGTTCTTTTAAAGATGCATTAATGTTGTATATTTAAGCTACATTTAGCAGTGACTTTTCTCCCTCTCTTCTCACTCTGTGCCTGGCCCACTTGAAGCTTTCACTAGCCGAGTTTTCTGTCGATGCCATCACCATGTCATGGTGATGGTATCCTGACTTTTGTGGAGTTAAACTGTCAATAGCTGAACAGACATCAGGCTTTCGGATAAAGATTTTATTTAGGACAATCTGAGTATTGAGCATCTTTATCACACTCTCATGTAAAAGCATTTTTTTGTTAGTCTCCAAAGCCCTTGGTGAAGCTTCAGGTCTCTGAAGATTAGTGGAGAAGCTACAGCTTCGAAGCAATGGCTCTTCAATGAGTCTTTTGAGCTCCAGCTCATTTACACGGTGCTATGGTGCCATGGCTCCTGTTTGCATCCAAGTTTTCTAAGGGGTCAAAATCGACCTGCCTCTACTGCTTCGTGTCAATAGGTTAATTCATGTGATTATCTGAAAATATTAATGAGTTAGTATTTCATAATGTAGATTAATCAATTTTCTATTTTGACCTAAAAGGCTCTGTCCTGTGCAGCGTTAAATAGTTCACATCAGTGCGTAATGGACTCAACACATGGAGAGTGACAAAAGATGAAAGGTTTGTGTGACAGTAGACATCGACAAAAGTTTTGTGTTTTGACATTTGCCCATGTGTGCACATCTTTGTGTATAAGCTTTAAATTTCACAAGCACGAATTACACCGGTTGCTTGGCAGTTTGAGGACAAGCGACTGTAACCTCATCAGTTCCATAGGAGGAAATAAATGGAGTGGCACATTTCTAAATTAACCTTTGAAACAAAACTACTTCCTTGAAACACTCCACAATAAAAAAACTGGAAAACTGAAAATCTTCGGACATATTTGGTTTGAGACAGTAAAACATTTATTAAAAACGTGCATACAGTGGCAAACAGTGGCAGTTTTTGATTTGGGCTATGTGGGCAGGTGCCCAGGGTGACATTAGAAATGGGTGGGGAACCTAAGAAAATAATATATATCTTATTTGCTGTTGCCCCCTGAATAAGTTTGCTACTATTTGTTTGTTTGCAGGTGTAATGGAGTAAATGTTCCTTTGTTGCTGTTGAGGCTACATTACCTGGTTTGTGCTACAAAAAAAAATCATATAATTTCTTGCATTTTAATTGGTTGCAGTGCCATAGGACGGCCTTGCACAACTGCATGCATATTTATGTGTCAAGCTTACAACACTAGGCACAGCGATTAATCGTGATTGATCACAGCGCCACAGTGTGATTAATCACATTAAAATTTTTAATCGATTGGCAGCAGCACTAACACTAACACATGGAAATGCTTCACAGCCCTTCTAAGTTTCCTCAGGAAATACAGTCTGTCCATTCATATCTCACTCTCAATATCCAGCACTATGTGTCCCATTGATTCAGTGAGATGTGTAACAAAACTCTAGGACCACTAATTATGACAACAGCCTGATAAATTTCCCTGCTTATATATACTGAGATTCCAAGAATTATGTTATAAAAGTCAGAACAACAGAGATATTAGTTTATTATTAGAGATATTAGTTTGCTCAATAAGTGTGTTTCTTTAAGAAACGGCATAAGATTCAGCAGATGACTCATAGATATGCTCCTTAACTTTTCCAACAATGTAGATTTCATAAAAACACGTTTAGATATCCTAAACTTAAATATTTTCATCAGATGTAAGTGGAAGTTTTAAGTATCAGAAACGTCAGTCTACATGTAAGTAATCTGTATGAAATGGCTTGTTTACTGAATTGATTTACAAAAATGTAACTTTCAAAAATATTCCATTTAATTGAAAATATGTATGATCTGAAATTATCATAATAACAAATGCTGCAGCATCTTGGTTAAGCAAAATGTTTATTTTTTTAGAGCTATTCCAGGGGACATTTTGGTAAAAAAAAAAAATACTGTAAAACTCTATCCTGTAATAATCTAACAAGTGCATGCACTTTGATTTGTCTGTGTCACACAGGGACAAAATGTTCTCAGTTGTTCTCATTCATCCAATTAATGCATGTGTTCAGCCTTTATATAAAATTAACTCATTTACTGAAAAAACACTCACTGTGCTTTGTGGTTGGTCTCTCATGCACCAACCACCACCAGAATTGACCCATCACCAGAGGACTTGTGCATTATTGCTGGAGGACAATGGAAGTCCCTCCTGCAGATTTATGGGCCGTAATTTCTACAACCCTAATTTATTTTTCTTCAAGTCATAATTTTTGAACATGCTTTAATAAACTGCTTCAGTTGAAATCAGTGTCTCTGTCCTTCTAATGTAAAAGTCATTGGCATTCTCTTTTATATTATGTTCTAATGATCACAATAACATCAAATTATTTTCAAAAACGTCTCTAGATGGAGTAGCAGGAATTATTGCAAAGACACAAGGCGTTCTTCAAATTCAAAGCACTTCTGGTGACTTTAACTCAGGAAATCTAATGTAGATAAATCAGAGTTTGTGTGCACAAACAAGGGTTGGTAAAATCTGCTTTTCATAAAGCTATTCAATATAAATATATAGAATTCAGAAGAAATAAAAGACAAAGAGAAAATATTTATATATAGTTATGTACATCCAGTTCCCTTTTTGGTTTTCACATAGCCTTATACCTGATATCATTTCACTTTCACAAAGATGCATTTTTGTAGCTTAAACATTTAACCAGTGATAACATAGAGTTTTAATTACATGGACTGACTGTCTTTAAATGTATAACCACTTTGGTGTCATTCACAGTGACAACGTAATTGGCATTCTCCTTTAAAAACCACCTTAGTGCCTGCATACATTATGCAGTGTGTGGGTAGATGTCATCAGTTGATATAAAAATTTGCCCAGCAATAAAATTGAAGAATATATTTTTAACTTTCCCATGTCCACATTGCAAAGTTTAATACTTCTGCTTGTGTTGTTGATAAAGCAATCTTGTTCAGTTTTATTGTCATGTAATTTAGATTCATTTCTTTGTAGTCAAGCATTACCTTACTTTCCATCTGTTTAAGGAAACAGCGTATCGTAATCAAAACTTGTTAGGCTAAAAGTTCACAAGGTAGTCTAATATAAACCAGTGACACTTATGATTGGTGAGAAATTTATGTAAAAATCTGTTTTGGGCCTATAAAGCCTGCAAGGCCTTCTCTGCGGGCCTAAACACTATCAAAATCCCTAAAATATATTTACAACCTAAATTATAATTTTTGTTAAAATTTTATTAACCTACTCTCAATAATCTAGTCTCTTTTTTATAACCTTTCTCTTGGCTGCGCTGATTCCCATACATGTCTGTGTGGATTGTCAGAGATCTATTGATTTAGATATAAGCAAACTTCCACTAAAGGCTCTCACAAATCCGTGTTAATGTTCATATACAGTATTTAATTGTGTATTGCTACATTTATAGTGAGATGAATCATTCTTATGTACCTTTTAAAGTGCAATCACTTTGTGTTTGACATTTGAATAAGTCGGCAACTATGACCTTCTAAAATCAAATAACTGGCAAGTTTGAATTCACTAATCAATGCACATTCTTCACTCAGTTTACACTTTGTACTTTCAACACTAAAGTAAGGCTAAATTCATAAAGATGGAGAAGTGCTGAGACCTAAATTGCCATTTACCTCATAGTTGTTAAAGTTGGGCACTTAGAAAGAAAAGTGCTTGGAACAGAAAACCATTTATTGTCTCTCATGGCTTTAGAAAAGTATAAATCTAGATGGACAGAGCGATAACTCCCTCAATGAATTTCAGATGCAGGAAGGTTTTCCCCTTAGTGACTTAACATGGCAACCTTTATGGGTCTGTTTTTGCTATGAGTCAGTCTTTGTCGTACATGGTATTGGACATGCATTTTGCTTTACTGTATAATTTGACTTTTTCTAGGCACTGGCACGAAAGTAGTTCTGTAGATCTCTATGTAATGATTTGTTAAAACATACCTACTGTTAAGTTGTCAACATGGAAGTAAAAATGTTTTATATTGGCAAGTCACTTAAGAAATTATCGGTTTTCCAATAGCATTGTGTGGTGGCACAGCTGGCAGCACTGCACTGTTGCACTGTAAAAACATAAAATCTTCTTCTTAAGTTGCTTATTATGTTATGTACTAAGGTCCTTTGAACTGCCTTGCTGCTGATATGTGTAATACAAATATGCTTGACTTTACTTGGCACTCATTTAGTAGTGTAACTCAGAAAAGACGTGGTACTAGCATTGTGCTACTAATATGAGATAAAGTTTGTTCTTCAGACTTGAGTTCCAAAGAGAAAGTAATTCAAATTCACGTTCAGTTCAAATTCAAAAATACTTTATTGATTCCAAGGGAAATTAAGATGGCTTCAAGTTTCTAGTATTCACAAAACCAGACAAAGTCAACTCTGAAGTCTTAGTTTGTGTGACTGAAATGCCACTTGAGCCATTATCGCTTGGACTTTCAGGGTATATTTTTAGTATTCAGTGCATCATCCACTGGTAAACATAACCTGAATGATCTCTGGCTGACGAATCCGGAGCAAATTCTCTTCAGGGTGTTGAGCTGATTATTTGCTACTGTGGGAAAGCATTAAAAAGCTTATTTTAACAGTTTCTTAAAAAGCAATTAAAAGAAACACAAACATTTAGTTTAATATTTAACTAAAGACTAAAACAATGAGCTCAAGTGAATCCTGGAACATGTCAGTTGTGTGAAATAATTACTTAGGCTGAGTATTGCACAACAGAAGCAATCAGAAGCAACATCTGATTGCTCTACACGGCTGATTCCCAAATCTGCGAGGACAGCTGCAAAAGATTCAGGTTAGCTACTAGAACAATTACACAGAGGTGTGTGTTGTGAATAAATCACTTGCAAATGCTGTGATAAATTACAGTTTTGTTCCATTCAAATGATGTTGTTAATTACTGGGTAAAGGTAAGGAATGCAAGCAGTCTAACAAAAAGAGTAAATGGCTTGTCAATCTGCAAATCAAAGTAGTGTGATAAGCAAATGTGGGCAGAAGGTTGCCTGAAGTAAATTAAATGGTTCCAAGAAGATTTGGCTTCTCTTGATCTCTACACAATAGAATAGAGATAATGATGTGTTGTGCTTATCACCGAATGATGAGCTCTTGCAGTGGATATCAGATCGGCAGGCCCTTAAATTCCTAAACATTAACCACAAGCAGAACATATGGTGTCTAAAAGCTCAGACTGGGGAGAAAATAGCTCCCTCAGGAAAGTTCTAAGTCAAATTGAAAAATGAAAAAAGAAATAGAATTTTATCTTCAAAATACTGGGATGTGCCAATCACTCTTAAAAAAAACAAAAAAAAAAAAACTTTGACTCACACATACAAAAATAGCTAAACCTAAAGCTCAGACACAAAATTAGCTGAAAAACTGGATTACATGCTGGAGAACAGATGGATGCTAAAGTATTAATGTAGTATTTTGGGAAACATTAACACATTGAGAAAAAGGAGGTTACAAACCAAGGCAATCTCCTTAATTTTTGGCATCCATTTTGTTTTCCAATAAATTCACAAAGCAGGCTGCAGAAAATATTGATGGGCAGATTGCATATATCTAAAAACAAAATAACCTGGTTGCAGCTCCTAAGCAGTTGTAATCTGTTCTTATTTTTGAATAGACAAATTTAGCTAACCAGCTAAATTAGCTGAGGTTTAAAGCTAATTTAGCTGCACTCAGCCTTTTTAGAAGTTATTACCCGTTGTGAAGGATTTACTCGATTACAGATCCCCTTTTATACAAAGAGCTAATACTTTCTATTGTTAATTTCAAATATTGTATATCCTGCTTGACAAAACACAGTCACCAGGGTTAAGCATATGCTCTTTGAAGTAAAAACTCTTACTCTGTACTTTTTCTGACAATGCAAGAGTCTGCAAATTTGTAAAAAAAGAGACTTTCTCTTGTTGGATAACTGTTACTGGCTTGTCAAACTGTGGTTCTTTATAAAACAGCTAAACCTAGCTGTCCATAGATGTCGATAGCTGTCCCACATGAGCTGCGCTCGCGTCAATGTACAGGGTCAAAAATGCCACTTTTTGTGCACTGAAAGTTTATGCTTCTTGGAGCCGTAGCAGCAATTCTTGCATAAATGACCAAGTATACTACTCTAGCAACCTCCAAGCCCTATACTGCACTGTTTATGAAATTACTGCATTTACATTTCCTGGTTTGTCTATCTAAATGGAGCACTCACCATTTAAATAACATCCACCTCCTTCTTAACATGAGCTCAGTGAGAAGGACAGCAAATTGTGCAACTTCTCTGTTCTTAGAGGCAATATGGTTTCCTACTCAACACAGAGTTAACTAGATAAATGCATTTTTTTTCATTATGGTGCTTTTGTACAGCCCCTGTTTCAGTACAGCCCTGGGTAAATGCCCACATAGTCCATATCAAAAATCATCACTGCTCAGTCCAACAAAGTCTTTACCACATGTAAAAGTTATAACAATCTGCTTGGTTTGTTGGACTCATATTCTGCCTTTATCATTTCAAAACTGCAAAACAACCAATCGAACTGGTGAAGGCTACTTTTTTGGGGAGACAAGAGAATATTTGTGTGACCCAAAGTAACTTGCAGTAAAAGAACAAAGAAACACAGCAGAGAGAAAAATGGTGGACTGAAACTCCAAAGAGAGCACAATGTACTTGGAGGTACAAAGGTGATAACTATGTTTTGTTGCCATCATATCCTGACTGATAGTGTTGCCATGAAAGGAATTTGACAAAGACGCAGCTCAGTGTAGGCAGTATTTCAGTGAGTCTGTGGCACACATAACGCAATTCCCCGCATTCCTTCATTCTGGTGCTTAAATAAATTTTTCAAATATGGATTAGAAAAAAAAATCTGCTTTGCTCTGTCTCTATTTTCACTTAAAGCTTGATGAACTTGGACCTGTACCTGCTGAATAATGAAGCTGGACTCATCTGGTGGACTAATACCACCAGCTGTTTTGGCATGCTCAGTTTTTAATACCAATGCCGCCGTCATTGGGGCATTGGTATTAAAATGCATTTCTACCTTGTGTGTAAGTGGCATGAAGAAATGTACTGCCATATTTTGTGGTTGAGGACCCAAAGGAGGCAAAAGAAGCTGACAGAGTCATAATGAAAAGTTTTAATCAATGAAATTCAATCTTTCAATGGATACAATGGATAGGTGCAGCAACCACAACAGGAATTAAACAACATACAAAAACCACTCAGGGGATGTCATAATGCACGATAGAAAGATTGAAGGAAAAGAGAACTTTGATACAAACAGTTCAAAGTAATCAATGGAACAAGAAACTAGTGATTCAAACCAAATTAAGGTGAAAGCTTTGCAGTGGGTAGGAGTGTCATTGCTGGAAGAGCTGAGAGAAAATGAGTAATTGATTTTGAATAACTGTGAATTCAGGGAAATAAATTCACCAAAAACTAAGACAGCCACACCACAACACTCCCAAAATGATCAGAAATTCACAAAATCATAAGACTAAACGCCAAAAGGATCATGACATTCACAGCTTTACACAATGCTCTAGAATCACCTTCTCACAAATTTCTTATACCAAGTAAGATGTATACATGCAAAGACCTTAATAATTCTGATGATGATTAATGTGAGAGTTTCTGGAACAGGACATTGGAGGAATATTGTACTTCTGGTTTCAGTTTCTCTTTAGAGTAAAGCTCTACAGTAATTTCCTATGGTTTGAACAATAATCTGATATCAGTATTCATTACTAATAGAAGTAGCTTGAAGTTAGATATTGTTATTGTAAGTTTTATTATTTTTCAATTATTTTTTTGAATAATTTGAAAAATAAAAAAACACAATCTATATGTGATTTTTTTCTTTGCAAAATCCCTCCATTATCTTGCTGGCGAGAGAGGATAGGGCCTATCTGCAGTGATCAACGGGCGAGCGGCAGAGTACACCCTGGACAGGTAACCAGTTCATCGCAGGGCAACACAGAGAAAGGCAGGACAAACAATCACGCACAAACACTCACACCTAATGAGAATTTAGATACACCAATTAACCTGACAGTCATGTTTTCCACTTTGTATTGTTTCATGTAATTAATTCATCAACTTTCTTTTTATTGTTTTACTGCATCTTTTTACATTTGCTTTTTCTTGGTGATTATCTTGTTCTCCTTCTTCTTTTTACTAAGTTTAGTTTTTTTTTATATAAGCAAGTTAAAATTACTTTTAGTATACAATGGATGATGTTTTCCTGTAGATATATTTGATTGGGTATAATGTGCAGGATGTATGTGACTCAAGCATCTGATTTTTTGTCTTTTTGCTTTATTCACAGAACTCTTCAAGCTAAATCCATACTTAATATTTTTAAAAACTTTTTTTTTCTGACAACCCTTCAAACTAGACTGAATAACTTGAAAGCAATCCACAGTCTGATTTCATGATCATCTCTCTCAGTTGCCAACTTCTTGAGAGATTAGAAATGTCATTATACCTCTCCAATGATTGATAGACAGCAACAATTGCCCCTTTAAGGGCTCTGTAAACTAAATCAACACCAAGAAACAGCAGAGATGGAAGGCACCCCTGCTGCTTCTCTTCACCCCTGCTGTGCTTCATCATGTCGCCAAGGGCTAGAAAAAGATTCTACTGGAACTCAGTTTAAGGACAACCTCAGTCAATTTTTAATGTAAAATAAATGCCTGCAAGATATGTCTCAATTGTTGCTGTTCAAAGCGATCCAATGGTATGTGTAAAGCTTCACATGGTAGGAAACATTCTCAGGGACATGTATATATATGATTTTATTAAATGTCTTGGCTTTATGCATTAACAGAACAGAAAAGAGAAAAGAAAATTGAATAGCTCAAAGAGCCAGATTCTTTTTCACTGACTGACTAGATGTTAATTTCCCATCTAAAATCACACCTGATGTCTTTCCCTCTTGGCTTTGCGTTAACTCACCGAAATGTTCCTGACAAAAAAGAGCTCAAATATTTATACATCACTTGCTATTAATTTAAGGGTGACTCACTGATTTTTTTTTACATGTACATAATATCAGAGTGCTATAATGATTTCATTTTTAACAAGTTGGAAGTAGTTGTTGAGATGTTAATGAGAAGTATGAGTTACATAGCTTGTTCAGAATACCACAGGCAGTAATTTTGACCTCATTAGCCTTGTTTAAAGCAGCCAGTTGTAAAAGCTCAATGCACATCCCTCTTCATGTAATGGTGGTAAGACCAATGCATTGGCCATCTATCCATTCATGCACTGTTGATAACCTCTTATTTCTATTCAGGTTCACAGAGGGCAAGAGACTATGCAGCTAATTTAAACCAATGATGCCACTGCTAACCCTATTGTCAGAAATTCTTAATTGCAAAATCTTTTCAATAAATAAAAACTCAACCAAGCATTTAAATGAGTGAGAGACAGAAAAACAAAAGGTAAAGTCCAAATAGAATCCCTTAAATTTAATTATGTTTTTGCTTTCATCGGCCAAAAATCAGGTTTTGTCCTTTTTTCCCTTTTTCGGGAGGGTTCCTCTTGATTTGTAATTCAGCTTTTGATGCCAAAGCTGTTGGAAATCTGCATCAGTGAGGCAGTTAGTATTTATGCTTATAAAGATAAAATGTAAATCATCTCCTGCTCTCACTATCTGCTTGTGTGTAAAGTTATTTTTATCATTCCCTTACTAGACCCCACTTCACCTTCACTTTTTTATTTTGTCATCGAAATTTAGCCCCTAAAAATATTGTCGAAGCAGCATCTAATTTTCCTCTGTGTCTCTCGCTGTCTTGTTCTCCAGGGAGAGCTGGGTGTGAGAATTAGGTCTCTCAGTAGATATGTTGTGGGTATTTTTGCTTCGACAGTTTGAGGCTACAGCAGGCAGAGAGAGATTGTAGGACAAGATGGAAGGCTTCTCGATTTTTTAGTTTTCCTGCTTGTGTGCCGAGGTTGGTCACACTACAGGGATTTTAGAAGACACCATGTGGCCATGGGTTTAGGATGACTGCAAAATGTAGAACAAAATCTGCATATTTTGTCTGCATCTTGTGAATTTCTTCCATTCTTTAAATAAAACTTGCTCTACAAACCTCTCAAGGATGTGGTTATCCCTGTCGCTTGTAGATTTTTATGAAAGAGTCACAATGAAGAAAAGAAAAACACTTAAAATATGTGTGAAATGCATCTATATGTGACTTTGACTTTTTAAATTGAAGTACTGAACTAAAAAAACTTGTAAATTGTATTCTAATTAATGGAGGTACACCCACATGGATATTAAGTCATGTTTTTGACCATCTCTTGAAACACTTAATACATGCTTCTGTCTTGCTTCAGTATATCTAAGGAAGTATTTTAATAATCTTACCAAAGTACATAGATTTTCCTTGATGGAAAAGAAAACAGATACATTGACAAAACAAATAGCTGAAAGGGCAGTCTTACTCTGCCGTTGCCACATATTCCCGTTTCCCCATTGCTCCTTACATTAAAATATCAAGACAGTGGTTACATTTTCATGATTTTTTTAAAATTGTGTTTCAAAGTTTGTGTTAATCTGCTTACTTTTTCTATGTTTTTTTTTTCTTTCATATCCACAAATTTTTTTTAATCACATTTAGTTCAGCTTAAGGCACACCAATTATTCAATACGGCAAACATTTTCAAAATGTTTCTGGAATATTGGCTGTACCAGCAAATCTGTTTCTTAGCTGGGTATATAATTTGGGGTTTGTGTTCGAAAAAAGTCATAATGGTGGAGATGAATAATTAGAAAAAATGGCACTGCTTTCAAAACATTCAGAAGTTTACATCCATAAAATGCTACAGCTTTAAACAATGTGGGAAAGCCAACGTTATGATCCCATGGATTTGTAAGTTTCTGATGTGTTAGTTTGAAATATTTGAGTCCTGTGCTACCATGGGGAGATAAGTCACTCTAAACTACAAGCCACTGCTCCAAGAGCAACATAAAGAAAGTTTACATGGTACCAATGTACCGGGACACAGACATTAATTTTGGAGACATGTCCTGTGTCTGAAAAAAGTCAACATAATTATCACTGTTACATGTTGAGGAAATTGGGGGAAGCCTCCAAGCCTAATAACATAAATCCAACTTTGAATCCTAACAATAATCAGATTGTTAGGATCTTGGGTTGTTTGTGTTTGTTTTGGGTTTTGCTATTTGTGTTTGTGTTCTATTTCCACTTCAATTCTTTTTTAGTGATTCTAGTTATGTTTATTTGTTGTGTCTAGTCCTTTCTTAGTTACTCTAGTTTGTTTCCTTATCTAGTTATTTTGCTGGATTTTTTTTCTAGTTCTGTGCACTCTTCCTTGCCCACTGTGTCACTTTTCTCTCTCCACCTTTATCCTCACACCTGCAATCAGTTAACCAATCAGCCCAGGTCTATTGTTCCACAAGTCACTCTCCCAGTATTTAATCACACCTCTTTGATTCACTCCTAACTGGTTCTTTCCATTATTCCTTGTGTTTCCCTTGGATCTATGGTGTGTGTTTTGCCCTGGTTCCCTGTGATTTTGTAAGTTTTTTATTTCGTTTGTTTTTCATTTTTCATCAGATCTTCAAATTCACTTTCTGCCTCTGTCTCTCTGCATTTGGGTCCAACATTAACAATTATCATTATCTGACACAGACATGCCTGTTTTCGCTGAATTACATACAAAGTGGTTTGAGTGGTATAAAGACAACAAAGAGTGGCTATCAACAAGGCCCAATATTACTTTCATAGAAAATATGTGGACAGAGCTGAAGAGGTTTAGTAAGCAAGGCAGCTTATAAACATGACTCAGTTGTTGCACCAGTGTGCAGGAATGAGTAATGGAGTATTCCTACTGAATGTAGAGCAAAGAGCTTTGGAGTCCTCTGGACTTGATAAAGAGCTATACAAGTACAAAAATGTTTTATTGTAGAGTGTATGTAAATTTCAAGTGTACACTGGGAGTGCAAAAGTTGTAAACTTTTATTTTCCCTATGTATCTACACTAACACCTACAGGAAATGTTATTTTAAGTTAACAATGTGAAGTATTTGGAAGCAAAGGTATGCATAGTTGATGCACCATGGAAACAGAAAATATACTCATTAAAAGACTGACTTCATTTTATGACAGGCAAACATTACTCTTTATATATCCCATTGATCTCTTTATATATGTTTTAAAATTTTCAAAATGTTAAAACACCTGGATGTTATTTACCCTAGTTCTCCTGAATACAGTTCAGTAGTATGTATAAGTAGTTGTGTATTTTTAAGATGCAACAAGCAATTGCTATTCATTTATTTTTTGATTACCTGTGCATCATGAAATGAAGTGACAATAAAAAAATATAATAATTTACTGTATTCAATTATTTGATGTGCCAAGCAATTTGAAATAAAATTTCATCATAGAAATTAATTCCTACATGGCTTCTGCAGTTTTGTAACAAAGACACAAAGACTGGGGTTAGAAAGGTAATATGTCTCCTTGTTTGATGATGAGTAGCTCTATGAGGCTTTTCAGGTCATAATTGCAGACCGGGACAATGTCAGACGGTGCGTGTGAAAGAGAAGGAAGGAGGAAGAACACTTGAACACTTGTCTATGTTTTATATTTGGATGCTCTTTTGTCCTGAACTTCATTTACACTGTCTGCCCAATCACTGAGACGTGACCAGATTAGTGAGTGACACTAAGACATGTCTGCCAACAAATGGACAGCCTACACAAATACACACACAAATATGCACCCTGGAAAAGAAGGAATTTATACAGTAAGAATTCATCGAAAGGAAACGTTTGTCCAAGATTTTATTTTACCTTATTGAGAAGCAATAACTTCTCCAGTAAAATTATTATTTAGACATATCTAAAAGCACACGGGGTTAATTAAAATTCCCACTTCAAACTTCTTGTGAGATACCATGGAATAAAAGAGAAAAAGAAAATTATTCTATACTACTGAAAAAACATCTGTTTAGAATGAATGAACATTTGCTGACTAAATTACTGTCTGTGCTGCTTTTTAACACCACAGTTGCAAACAGCCACTGCTTCTAAATGCATAGGTCAAGGTAGATTCTTAGCCTGAAAACAGATTGAAATTTCAAACAAGGCCAGGCCCTGAACTACAGAGAGCAACTTTTAAAGTGAAAGCAGCCGTGGATTCCATATTCTCACTATGTCTTCTGCATAACCTTATCGGGAGCTTTTTCATAAAGCCTGTCAGTCAGCAACTTTATACAGTCCCTGTAATATATTCAGTGAAACGATGAATACATTATGAAAAGAGAACCTCAAATAAAACAGTTGGTCAGTTTTTCTTGCAAGGTTGCTGCTTTCATTATAATCATATGAATAATTAAATACATTTTTACGTTCATACAGTTTGGCCCTCAAGCATGGAGAGCAAATAAATTTTTGCCTTTCATTTTTCTTCTGTTTGATGTACCAAAAATCAAACAACCATGCTCAATTTTCCAAGTATAAAACAGCCTGAAGTTGTGCGATTATGGAACGGTATTTTACATGCTGAAAGACTTTTTTTTTTTTTTATACCCTTCATTTTATAATTGATTTTGTCTATGTTGGTCAGTGAAACAAGCTAATCAAGGTTATGACTCAACCATGTGCTAACCATAGTGGAATGCTACGAGACAGATTGGTGTACTGAAAGCTTCATGGACTGATACTCTGGCATAGAGACAGGGAGACATGAAAGCAAGCAGGCAGTGAGCCATACGGCCAGGCCATCAGGCAGAAAGGACTGGCAGGAGGTAGGTGGTCTGGCTGGTGGGCAGCCAGGTGGGGATGTAAGTAAGTGGAAAGCAAGAACGGCAGGCGAGGTGACACGTTGGTTACACTGACTCAAGTAGTCAGGCAGAGTGACAGGAGGTAAGACATGGAGACAGACAGACAGACCAACAGGCTGGGAATTGCTTGACTGTGCCCCTCGTTGTCCCTTGGGGTCCACTAAGGGCTGGAGCGGGTGGCATGTGGTGTGTCACTGAAAGCCCCTGATGACAAGCAGAGAGGCAGTAAAGGAATACTTTAAAAGAGACAGCTGAAGAGTGAAAAGTTTTTAATGGGATACTGGAAAACTTCTTTTTTTTTTCTTATTTCAGATTTCAGTTTTTGTATTTTTTATTTAATTATTTAATGTATTAATTGTTTTTATTATTTCAAGTTGTGTTATTTAAAATGCAACTTGAAGTAAAATTATTAAAGAAAACATATTTAACTCAGTGTTAGCTGGTGATAAAGAGGACTTATTTCATATTTAATACTGCAACATTTAAGATTTATTCAGTATCCATCCATCCATCCATCCATTTTCTATACTCCCTTTTCCCTTAGTGGGGTCGAGAGGTGCTGGTGCCGATCTCCAGCTAACGTTCCGGGCGAGAGGCGAGGTCACCCTGGACAGGTTGTCAGTCTGTCGCAGGATTTATTCAGTAATTTACTCTTAGTTCCAAACTGATTGTTTCCATTTTAGACATTCTTGCACTCATATAATTCTGAATTTTTTATATGAATGCATTCTCTTCTTTTTTTAAAAGTACATAAGTTTTAATATTTTTTAAGTAAATTATGTTTCTGTTTCCTATTGTGACATGTTATTCAACATAATGGACATTTATTATCTTCCTGGTTACAACATTAACAGCAGTGACAACGTTGTTAAGTTTGTTTTCCAGT
Source organism: Phalloptychus januarius (assembly GCA_902982915.1). Lineage (NCBI taxonomy): Eukaryota > Metazoa > Chordata > Actinopteri > Cyprinodontiformes > Poeciliidae > Phalloptychus > Phalloptychus januarius. The sequence goes on from CADWAE010000133.1 coordinate 30,566,986, forward strand.
TCAAGTCTTGGTTGGGCATTATTGTCAGCCATTTCTCCTCCATAGTTTGGGAGCTGTTCGCTGTCTGTGAAGACAGTATTGTCACTCATGTCTCTTTATTGTGTAGCGATGACCTTAAAAGGTCTCAGATGTTCGGGTTGATTTTGATGTTTCTTGCCGCATTCACACAGCATAGTCACTTTTTTTTCTTCCAAAGTTCTGCACACTTGACATATTCACCAGTCTACATAAACGCTCTCTCCATCTGCTAGTGACCGCCACTTCTTCTCTGTTCATCGGAGCTGCAGAACTCAAAGTGTTCCCGTATTCATCAGAACAGTTCACAGTGGGAAGTTGTTTCAAATAATTTGTTTAGGATAAAATAATGAAAATATTGTTTATTTCATTGTATTTTGCCTTCCTTGTGGATCTTTATTCTTCTGAGTGATTTAGTTCCCTGTACCTGATGCTACCAAAATTTGTTTTGGGTTGTGATTAAAAGTTGTAATAAACTTTGTTTCAATGAGAGGATTAAACACTGAGCTTGTTCCATTTTATTGGTATTTTTAGCTTCCTCTTCACATAAAATAGGTCTGCACAGCCCTTATAAATATGCTAACTTGTGACTCTGTTATCCCACCTGTTTCATCCATTGTGCTATAAAATCCAACTTTATCAGGCAGGTATTCGTAAAACAGTAAATGACAGAGACAGAAATCTATTTTCCTATTAATTCTTGATAATCAGATGGTGCCCCAACTTTGATTCAGTATAACTAACTTTACTAATAATTGCTTTGGCATTTGTTAATCATTAATCATACTGAACCTGCTCACTTTGTTCAGCTTTCTTTGAACAATGACTTTGCACTTTTGACCTTCACTTCATAAAGTTGCTATATGAACAGTGCATTAGAAGTTAATTATTTCTTAGTCAACAGATATCACACCTGAGCCATGGGATTTGTGCAAATCCTGCAGAGTTTCCTGGGTTTCTTTGCAACGTATCTGGTTAATGTGTGACCTATTTAATTGTAGATGGATGGAGATCTCTTGGCGGGTTAGCAGTTGTGCCATAGTTTTTATATGCCTAGCTGATGGATTGACCAGTTCACAGAGAGATTCCCAAAGCTCGGAATATTAATTTCTATAGTGAATACATTTTATTTCCCTCCACCTACATTAAACACAATTCTCATGACTCAACCTTTTTGGTCAAAACTTTTCAGTTTCCTCTTCCACTTTTTGTTCTTTTTTTTTGTACATAGGGGAAATGGTGTGATATTTGTCAAACACAATGACATCAATGTCCACTGTACATTCTGGCTGACAAACTCATTAGTTCTGATTTGTACTTTGTCACATTCAAACAGCAATAAAGCACAAAGTCTTTGCAGCCTATGTCCTGTGACTGAATGAAGGGTTTGGCGTGGCCTTATGTCACCCAGTGAGACAGTAGCTGACAGACTGACGGAGTGAATGATGGCTTTTCATGAGGAGGAATGGCAGTTTTACACATCACAAGCTGCTCCCAAACACTTCTCTGACCTTTCTACACTGGCTTGCCTGTGAGTGTGTAAGCAGGCAATGGATTTGTGTCTTCAAGTATTTGTTGACTAAGGCCTATACATTTTTCCTGAAGTAGCATATTATAGGAAAGGAACTGATCCTACTAAACCAAAATGAAAATTATGTTCAATCCTTTTAAAAATCATTCATAGTTCCATACTATTTATTCACTGATATTTTATTTATTTTAATTTAGGGGTCATGTTGGTAATTGTATGTACTTGGTGAGATTCTCTGAGTTACGAAGTCAAGGGTACAAGCTGTGTATTACAAGGAAGAAGCCTTTTAAACATATTAGACCCTCAGAGCTCTATGAAACGGTGTTTAAGGTTGCAACCACAGAGAACATTAATTTATGTCCTATATACCCTGCGCATGATAATGTCTCCAGAGCTCAATCATTTAATCCACCATGATGCGTAAAGTGACAAATCTCAGCAGGGATTACAAATGGGATATTTGCTCGCTTGCCTTATATCTCAGCAGATTAATTTCAGAAGTATTTAATACATTTAACAGGAAAACTCCAGTAGAAAAGTGTAGAGTTGACTGTTTCTGTCTATCAAACAAATCTTTGTACAAGCCTTCAATCAACAGGTTTGATTGAAACCTGTTGATTGGTGTTAGAATTTAACAACTATTGTAAGAAGTTGCATTGTGTGGAGTAGAATTTAAATCAATATTTACAAAGACATCTGTCTGTGTTTTCTGAAAGAATTGGGATAGCATAGTGGATTTAAAACAAATCGTCTTTCTTTTTTTTACTTCTTTGAAGGCAGGAGGGGTATTTGTGTTAGCCAAATTATGTAATGTTTTGCAGTGTCTGTGATACCACCACTCCACTTTACTGTAGCGATAATATTGGCCTGTTGATGAGCCATGCCTAGTTTGTTGCAAACATGACACCTGGCATTTACTAAAGTGTTCAGTCTTTGTGTCATCAGACTGGAGAATGTTGGTTCCAGAGGTCTGAGAGTCCTGCAGGTGCCTTTTGACAAACGTCCAGGAGGCTGCCGTGCCAGGCTTTCGTTTGGACGCCATGGACACCATGGTGGCTTGCTGAAGGGACGGTTGTCCTTTTGGAAGATTCCCATCTCTCAGAGGAACATTGGATTTCTGATGGAGTGACCATCATGGTTTTGGTCACCTCCCGATCGCTCAGTTTTGATGCCCTGCCAAGACTAGATAGAGTCCTGGTGATTCCAAACTTATTCGATTTATGAATCATAGAGGCCACTGAGCTCACTGGGACCTTCAAAGCAGTAGAACTAGTTTTGCACTGTTAACTACGGGACCTTTTATAGACTTGTGTTTGACTTTCCAAGTTCAGTTATATCAATGGTTCACAATCACTGTGAATGTAACAAAACATGGAAAAGATGAAGTGCGGGGAATTCTTTCAGGAAGTTCTACAGTTTGAAGTGGTTTAATAACAGGGCTAAAGTCAAACCAGAAAATGTTAGATGTGATTATCAGGAAAAAGTTCATGTTCAATACATACCATTGAATATTGTATTAACAAGCCAGTTTCTATTCATTTGTTTCCTTTTAACAAAAAGGACAAAGTACAAAATTAATTTTTAAAAGTTATTAACATTTGATGTTCAGTGCAGCCTACAGGCTAAAATACAGCAATCTTAGTTTTAAAGACAAGACTCCAGTTGTGTATAGAGGCGATGCTAAAAGTATCTCCGCTGCAATCCTCCTCTTCTGTGTTAAGCTGCAAAAAAAAAAAAAAAAGTAGAAGGATCTTCCTGCTCGTGCTCACAAAGCGGGCTTGTGTTGCCCGCTAGAGGCGAGTCTGGGGAAGACACGCAGACAGAATAAAAGGAAGAAATGCTCCGTAATTTGCAGTCCCTGCCCTGCTGGTTGTAGACATTTGCGGCCACCTTCTTTATCTTCTCAGCCAGGGGGACAAGTTGCGACTACCTCTCCCCAAATGTGGCTCCTGTGGAGAAAAAAGTAAAGGATGAGAGACAGAAAGAGAAATAAAAGAAAATCGGGAGTAAATAATTTTCATTCCAATGAAACAAGTATTTAAAATGATTATGCAGAGAGACACAAAGAAAGAAGGAGGCGTCCTGCGTCCAGCATGGGATCCACAGGTCCTATTCATTTCTCACTGACGCACGCTCCCGCCGTCGCAGCGAGAGCGCTTCTCTCACTCGCTGCTCTCCTCCCTTCACTTCACTTCCTTCCCTCCTCTCCACAGCATCCAGAACTATAGAGCAGCAGTCCCCCTTCACTCGTGCTGCTCCCCCCTCCCTTCCTCCCTCCGTCTTTCTCTCACTGTCAGAGATCTCTCTCCTCTCTGCTTCTCCCATCTCTTCGCAGCCCTGTCTCCAGCTCGGTCCGCCACTTTCTCTGACGCACGACGAGGGGGGGGAAAAAAACCAAGTCGAGGCCGATATGATCCACATGCCCGAACCGCTGCCGCTGTGCTGACGGAGACGCGCTCCTGAAGTCGCCAGGAGAACACGCTCACCCGGTTGTTGAACGCTCGCCCGAGAGGCGGCTGAGGAGGAGGAGGTGGAGGAGGAGAAGGTGGTGGTGGAAAGGGTGGAAAAGGAAGAGGATGGGCAGAAGTGGAGGACTTGCATTTTAAACAAACTGCTTAGAAAAAAAAGAGAGGAGAGAGAGAGAGAGTCGGCATCACTGGAGAGCAAGAGAGATAGGGGGAAGAGATCGCATTCTTATCACGTCTTCATTTCTTTTCTCCTCTATTTCGGTTCGGCCACTAAGAGAGGGTGAGGAAAAGGGGGGAGAGGAAAAGAGAGAGAGTGAGTGAGAACGAGAGAGAACAGGAGAGAGAGGGAGAAGAAGAAGAGGAAGAGAAGGGGAGAACGAGAGATTTACCAGATTCAAACTAGTGATCTTTTTTTTCCCGATGCTTTCCAATTGCTCAACAAAACTAAGGTGAGCAGTTATAGACTATTTCGTATGGATCATGGAAAGTATTTACCCGATATTTGTGAGTGAGAGTGTTTGTGTGTATGTGTGTGTTTCTGTGCTTCTATTGATGTCTGCATAGCCACGGACTTCAAACAGGGCGACAGCGAGCGAGGATAACTGAGAGCAGGAATCCATCCTACTAATCAATACCCGTTTTGTTCTTGCTTTAGTCCCCAATTTTACGGCCAATGTCACGACGAAAGCCTGCATTATGCTTGGCGTGTATTCCAACACGCGCTCTGCTGTCTTCCCTTCTTTTTTTTGAGTGAGGGTGGGTGTGGGGGTGCCTTGGGTTGGCACCAAATCAGAGACCGTTCCTTGTAGACCGGAACTTGTTCAGCATCATTTTTTTCCCACACTAACTCAGCGCGATGATGTCCGTTGAAAGGTTTATATCTTCTAATGGAAGCAGGTTGAAATTTGCCAATTCATGACAAGCAGCACTTCTTCTTTTTTTATTCATCCGGGGCTCATTCTTATGCGCATCTCCTTCTCCTCTCCCCTCCTCAATGCCCCGCTGTCTCTGTCCATGTCCTCCTTTGTGTTTTCCCCGTGCAGGCGGCTCAGTCACCCCCTTCATTTTCTCCTTCTCTCCCCCCTCCCTCACAGCCCGGCAACGGACCGTGAGACGCGGGACGCACCGGGCAACGACAGGACCCATCACCGCAGGAAGAGGATATGTGAAGTTGGAATCCCGCTAAACTAAGTACGTATATACCACTAGAACTGATGCACCGCGAGTGGAACTATTATGGTGCCAAATTTGCTCCGTGTCCTGAAATGTTTTGACTTTTTTTTTTTTTGACACCGCATCTGGCTTTTTGATCTCTTTAACGCCGAGGCGGAATCAAATCCTGCTGGATTACTCATGGCACGGGGAGACAACATGAAATGAACATCGTGTAAAGATATTTTTTTGCTTTTTTACTTTTTTTTTTTATCTGTCATATTTTTTGAGGGATTCCTGCGTTTTTCATTTGAATTGCCGGGATTTTGCATTCAGCACCACGGGCAGCGCTTTTGCCTGGGCCATATGCGCTTCTCTATTTTTGAGCTGAGCAGCGCAGTGGATACATGAGTTTGCAATAATGGCAAAGATTTCCAGAAGCTTTGAGTGTGTGCATGAGTGTGTGGGGAGAGAGAAAAATAAAGGCCAATAGAGGGATAATAACACAAGTGTCTGGCAGAAACATTTTCTTTTGGTCCCCATGAGAGGAATACAATTTTTAGAATAAATTGACACATTTCACTATTCTCACAATCACAACTGCTATTAGTTTTCCTTTTGCCTCACAGCTGCCCCACAGCTGCGCTTTTCTAAGCGTTAGAATCACCCACTGCTCTTTTTACATCTCCAATTGTTCCTATTATCTTAAAAAGAGTTGGTTCGTCTGGTAAAACACATTTACGAGGTTTTATCAAATTTGGACCAGGAACAAAAAAAGAAAAAAAAAAGATAAACATTTTGTAGTAAAATTTGTCCTCTTGCATATAGATTTAACTGGAGGTAAAACACAAAAAGGAAACTACTGGATCCCCTATTTTTATGAAAATGCATTACAATACAAAATACAATACTTGCTCATTCAATAGTAAGTAATTAAAATTTGTGTTGAATAAACCAGTGACTTTTACATGTGAACCTAAAACCATGCTTTTTATTAGCTTTGAATTAGTAATAGAGATATGTTCAGACTGTTCTGTTGCACTATTTTGTTCCATGATTTAAACTTTAATTGCTCATGGATTTGAGATTCTTGTTATGCATTAAATAAAGCAAGGGACAGTGTCTCCTCGACGGTACTCTTCCTTATCCGCTGTTGCTTTCGTTTATTCATAGCGATAAGCATCTCTGCTGTGATTTATTGCGACCTTACCAGCACATCTGCTGTATAATAAATGGCATTTCAGGCTACATAGTGAAGTGTAGTGTCTGACTGCAGAGAGCCGTTTGTGCTCTCTGGTATCATATTATCTATTTAAGAGTATAGGGCTTTATATTTTGTTTTAAAAAGACGGCAATATTGCAGAATCTAAAGTGGTGTCCAGTGTCTTTCTATTATTCATAGGTATTCATTTCAAAGCTGCCGTCCATTCTACTGAAACTAATGCACTCTTACCCGTATCTTCCTTTTCCTTTTCTGCCTCTGTCATCTCAAACTTCTCTTGGTTACTGAACATGTGTGTTTGTGTGCATGTAAAGTGTGCATGTGTGGGTGTGTGATTGAGCATTAACCAGTCTTCCCTTTTCTTGCAATCTCATCTACCCTGGCATTCTCTGTTGCAGTGCTGTGAAGTGGCTCTGTCCCTGGAGCTGAAACTTCATCGCCGTGGTGTCAGCGAGGATGCTGTGGGTTACCTTGCTGAGCACCATAGCCTTAGGATGGACCACACCAATCCCACTGCTGGAGGACTCGGAGGAGATCGACGAGCCCTGCTTTGAACCGTGTGACTGCGAGGTCAAGGAAGGCATCTTCCATATCCATTGTGACAGTAAAGGATTTACAAATGTCAGCCAGATCTCTCAAATTTGGAGCCGACCCTTCAAGCTCAACTTGCAGAGGAACTTAATGAGGAAGCTCTACTTCAACAGCTTCCTCCATCTTAACAATGCCATATCCATTAATCTGGGTAATAATGCCTTGCAAGATATACACGCTGGGGCATTCAATGGCTTGGGAATACTTAAACGACTGTTTCTCCATGAAAACAAACTAGAAGTTTTCCGAAACGACACATTTCTGGGGTTGGAGAGTCTAGAATATCTCCAAGCAGATTACAATGTTATTAAAAGAATTGAAAGTGGAGCATTCAGGCACCTTCACAAATTAAGAGTGCTTATATTAAATGACAATCTCATACCCATGCTGCCGAATTACCTTTTTCGGTCTGTGTCCCTAACACATTTGGACTTGAGAGGTAACAGACTAAAGGCATTGCAGTATAAAGGCACACTGGAGTATGTTGGGCGGAGCTTGATGGAAATCCAACTGGAGGAAAACCCTTGGAACTGTGTGTGTGAGATTGTCCAGTTAAAAACATGGCTAGAGAGAATCCCTTACACAGCTTTGGTGGGAGAGATCACATGTGAGACCCCATTCCACCTCCATGGAAAAGACCTGCGGGAAATTAAACGCAGCGAGCTCTGTCCTCTTCTCACTGATGCAGAGATTGAGGCCAAGCTGGGAATTCCTCGGGTGCCATTCAGCAATGAGAACACTTGGCCTACTAAACCTTCCTCCATGCTCTCCCCCTTTCACAACACAGCCTCTTCTGTGGAGTACAAGGACAGGCTTGCAAAGCCTACCAAAAAGCCTACCAGACGGCCCACAAAGAATCCACCAACTCCTCGTAGCATTTACCCAGGCCTCAACCAGCCCCCCATTGCTGGCTACCAAACAAGACCACCCATTCCAATAATCTGTCCAGCTAATTGTATTTGCAACCTTCACATCAATGACCTTGGGTTAACAGTAAACTGTAAAGACAAAGGCTTTCACAACATTTCAGAGCTTCTCCCACGACCCCTTAATGCCAAGAAATTGTATCTTAGTGGGAACCTGATACAGAAGATCTACCGTTCAGATTTCTGGAACTTCTCAAGTTTGGATTTACTACATTTAGGGAACAACCAGATATCCTATGTCCAGGAGGGTGCGTTTATTAATTTGCCAAACTTAAAAAGTTTATATTTAAATGGTAATGACATTGAGAGGCTCTCTCCTGGTATGTTTCGTGGACTTCAAATGTTGAGCTATCTTTACTTTGAATACAATGTCATCCGTGAAATCCAGTCTCATTCTTTCTCCCTAATGCCCAATCTGCAATTGGTTTTCCTCAATAATAACCTGTTGAGGTCATTACCCAATGATGCCTTTGCTGGCACCAACCTTGCACGTCTTAATCTTCGCAGAAATCACTTTGTTTCCCTGCCAGTTCATGGTGTCCTGGAGCACCTGAATTCCATTGTCCAGATCGATCTCCATCAGAATCCCTGGGATTGCTCATGTGATATAATCCCTCTCAAACAATGGCTGGAAAAGCTGTCCTCTGTCATTGTGGTGGGGGAAGTCACCTGCAACACACCAGAGTATGCTTTTGGAAAGGACCTGCGTTCGCTTGAGGTTGAGGTTATCTGTCCTGAGCTGAAGTATTCTTCAGGTCCCTCTCCAGCTCTGCCTGGTGGGGATGACCTCACCACAGGGAGCTCTGAAATGGGGGAATCAAATAGGAGAGGGGCTGTTCCACTGTCAGTTCTCATCCTCAGTCTGCTCATCCTCTTCATTTCAGCGGTGTTTGTTACTGCTGGGCTCTTTGCCTTTGTCCTCCGTCGTAGAAAGAAGCTACCTTTCCGGAAACGTTCTGAGGTGGACCTGACTGGGATCCAGATGCAATGCAGGATTTTTGAGGATCCGCCAAGGCAAAGCTGTGCCGGCAACCCTGGCACCCCGGAGAAACCAACACCCAGTTTGCACACACATTCGCACACTACTCACACACACAGTCATGGCCACGTTTATGATTACATCCCGCACCCTGTGACTCAAATGTGTAACAACCCTATCTATAAGCCAAGAGAAGGAGAGATTGCTGAGGAGGAGATGGCACAGTTTGCAGAAAAGAAAGACAATGGCAGCAGTAGCAACAGTAACTATAGAACCTTGTTGGAGAAAGAGAGAGAGTGGACCTTGGCGGTCTCCAACTCTCAGCTCAACACTATTGTTACGGTCAACCACACCACAGCGGACATTTCAGGATTTCATGAGAATGGAGGGCTCTGCCCCACAGTGATTGACAGTCAGAGGCCCACGCCAACAGTGGGCTTTGTAGACTGTTTGTATGGGACAGTGCCCAAATTAAAGGACATGCATGTTGCACATGCGCATCCACCAGGCATGCAGTACCCAGATTTACAGCAGGACGCACGGCTGAAGGAGACGTTGCTTTTCACAGCCGGGAAAGGCTGCTACCCTGATCCCTCCCAAAGTGATTACCTCGAGTTAAGGGCCAAACTTCAAACCAAGCCAGATTACCTCGAAGTCTTGGAAAAATCCTACCGTTTTTAATAACTTTGTAGCCCGGTAGAAAAGAACAACAAAAAAATCAACATGATTTTGTCATTTTCACTATGCCACCTTACAGACAAAATTACTTAGACCAATCTTAAAGCTAAATTTGATAAAACAGCATGAATTAAAATAAATATGTATAATTATACAGTCACAATGCCCCCACTCCCACTTAAAATCACCTTCGAGGAGAGGTCATTCTCAGATGTTTCAATTAAGTGCCTTTTTTTCAGAGTAGCCAGCAACGTCAACCGTTATTTTTATAATATATAAATATCTCTATATGCCCCGAAGAAAGCAAAGGAGAAAAAAATGGGGCTCTGGGAAATAAAACACGCACCATGTTACATCTGTCACTAAAATCCATTTGTATGGAGCTAACATGATGTGCTACTAGTTACCATGCGGACAAACGGGAGCTGGACGTCTCCCTTACTTTTTTGTTTTTCTTTTCTTTTTTCCCTCTCTCTTATTACTCAACTAGGATGTACAAACACCTGGAATCTGTGCACATTTTTTTCTTTGTAGGACATTATCAAAAGAGTTAAAAAAAAATACTTATATTCAAACTGAACTGCAGTTTGCTGCATGCACTCGCTTCAGTGCAGGAAGTGAGAGGATTTACTCAGAACTATCACGTCACTCTATGAACAGAGATACCGCAACACATTTATGGTTCAGTGTTCTATTTAATTTTTTATATCTTATTAATATGGTTATTACTATAAATGAAGACTTATGTCTATATCAGGGTGCTTCTTGTAAAGAAAAGGAAGCGCCAATACAGGGATGGTAAAACATTTGTGAATATTATTACGAGAACATACTGAAGGTTTTTCTGAATATTTCCACACTCTTTGTTATGGCCCCACCCCCTCTTCCCTTCTCATTGCTTCTGGAGTTCCCATTGCAATCCACTAACAGCTTTGTAGTAAGCACTTTTAATGTTTTCTCTTTCACAAAGATTTGAAGAAAAAATGTGCATATATTTATTCTGTAATTTCAGTGGAGAATTTTATTGTAAAGATAATGTTAAATCAATGTATAGTGATTATGCGTCTGCTATAGCCTTCTTAATAAAAACAAACTCTTTAATCTAATTGATGAAGGTGTCAATACCAATTCCAGTGGAACATGTGTGGAGTGGAACAACAGGGTGTGTATCTGGTGTAGGATGTGGTCAGCCATTAGCTGTTTCTAGACTCAAAAAGCATGCTAGACCAAGAAGCAGTGCAAGGTATGATAATACAAACTTGTTAGTATTCATATAATGGGACTTTCATCCAATGTATCTAAACTACATGGAAAGCATAAATACAGGGTGCTGATTTTTTTCTTCTTTTTTAACAGAGTGACTCATTTCATATTTTAATACACAGTTTGACTTTATTTTGTCCAGTACATTGCAGGGTTAAGCCGCATTTAATGTAAAACCAAAGTAAAACACAACCCAGAAAAAGTGGAGTAAATGCTGGTGCCTCTTGTAGAAGATATCTTAAAAAGTAAAAGACAAATCACTGATGAATGCCACAGCTGTCGCTATCTAAACATGTATCACTGATGTATGCAAGTACAAGGGTGAGAGATATCATGATTGGAAGATACTTCTGCAATTTATACATTTCATTATATGATTCGCTCATCAAGTTTGCTATGTGCTTTTGCTCCACTGGAGGGCGATAAAAGTGTTCTGCCATTGCAGAAATGTTGTCATTATATAAGCTAGATTGGGTTTAGTTGACAGATGCACACAAACACACATATACACATGTGACTACATCATGAAGATATTAGCTCATTAACTCATTAAATCTACACTATGAATTGAATTACTTTCAGCAATCATAATTTTATGTGATTTTTAATTGTACACCACAGGCTCCTTTCTTAGCCTCCTCCATTCTACAAACAATGAAAAGTGAATTTTAAACAAAGGCTGAGGGTTATGTCAACTATGGATTCATTTGATATTGAAATCAATATAGACTCTTTTTGTTTCTTATAGTAAAATTTTTTGGGGAGAGATATGAAGTAGTCCTGTCATCCTAAAACTTGTAAGTACAGTGAATCTAAAAAGTTTACACATCCATGTTAAAATGCCGTTTGGTGATGAAACCACTGAGACCAATACAAATTCTTTGATTTTTTTTTTCCCCACGCTTAATGTGACTTTCAACCCATACAAACTGACATTATTACAGAATTCTGTTTATTTCAGAGGGAATGTATATTCATAGCAAATGTTTATTTGGAAATATTTGGTCGCTCTTCTTTGCAATGCTCTGGACTTGACCGACGGTGAAGGCATCTCTTCTGTACAGCCCACTGTAACCACCCCGCAGATTTCCAATCAAAATGAGTTCTAAGCTGTTGGTAGACCACTCTATATAAAAAAAAAAGTTTCTGGAGAAGTTATTATTTTGTGGATTTTGATATGCAATATGAATTGATGTGCTAGAAGCTGAATTGAATTTTGAAAACTGATGTGAAAACATTGGTAGTTGAGAATGTTCATGGAATCCTCCAAATTGACTAAGTCCGCATATATGGCTGCAGCACATCAGTCCCACAGTATGATGTTGACACCACCGTGCTTCAGTTTCATGTTCTTTGGTGATTTGTATTGTAATTTTAACCCCAAACAAACATTTTGGGATTATGGTTCTAAAGCTCAACACTGGTTTGATAAGACCATAACACATTTTCCCATGCATTATTGAAAGATTAGGTTCAAAGACTTTTCTTTACATGAAAATGCTCACATTTTTTCTATCTTACCCTAACATTATACCCCACGCCCAGATATTTGAAGATTACTCTCAGTACTTGTCAGAAGTTAATGCAACTCCTCTTGGCAGCCTCCATGGCCAGTTTGTAATATCATCGCCTTTGGAGGAAAGTCTAGTTCTTGATAATGACAATGTTGCCAGATATTTTCTACACCTGATGTGTAGCATACATAATGCTTTACAAAGTATTTTGTGCACTTCCCTTAATTGGCACCTTTTGAAAAAGAGATCTCTTTGATGCCTTTGAAACTCTGCAGATCATTGTGTTTGCTGTGAGATGCAGCACAGAAAATGTCGGGAAAAGCTTACCAGGAGGACTGAATTTATGTTATGGTTAATAAAAGGCACTCTAATTGGTGACAGGTGTGTACTGATACCTATTTAAGATGAGGTCGAATAGGGTGGCCAGCCAGAACCCCATATATGAGATTGCCCACACTTTCATTTGAATTGCATGTGAAATAGGTTACATGCAAGCTTTAAAATGTTCTCAAATGATTGATCTGGGTCTCTCAGTTGTTTTGGATCACAAAAACATATCACAGGTATTTTACACTAAGGCATACAGACACATTCACTGTGTGTAAATTGGCAGAATGATTCAGATTTTGTTTAATCCCTTTGTTTTGATTTCAATGAATTAAGTGAGTGATGCTTAGCTGGAATATAGTGTTATATTGCCTAATATATGTCAACATACACAAACTAAAATGTAGCAAACCAAATTTTATTTTCTAAAACATGATGAGGTATTGTTGATGAGTCATCTCTGGTATCGGTTATCAGTGATTCAGTCTACAAGCTTGCATTAAATTGAGCATTTTATCTCATGTTGCCTTCATTGTTCATTTATTTTTGGCAAGTGTTGCTGATCAGACAAGCAAATGACACATTCATATAAATTCTTCAAAAGTGTAGCTGTGTAATGTTAAGCCTCTTTTGTCTTTATTGCTTTTAGAGGATGTTACAGTGCTAAAATGTGATAATCTGCTCCACTTAATTTATCTTCTTCTTTTTCTGCACTTACACACATTCACACACAGAAAACATACAAAACTTTAGTTTCCATGAATACAAGGCCAGATTACACCATAAACAGTTTTAGCGTGCACTCAGTTTGATTAAAAGCATGATGTATTACTAACCTAAACCCTTACCACCTCCAGCCCACTCTAAAATTATCAGATAAATAAAACATTGCAATCGTTAATGGTTTTATTACCTTTTTACCGTCCCCATTGTTCAATCAATATATGATTACATAGAGGGGCATTGTGCTTTCCTTCAGGACTTTTTCATGTATTCTTCTTATTCTGCTTGAACATCTGATGGCCACTTGGCTGTGAAGGTTGCTAATATTTCTTCGAAAATAAGAATATGCTGTGATATGAATCCATGAGTAAAAACACTTTCCTCATAACCTGAGGTTTCAAAAGTAAGCTCATTGTGAAACTGGTAATTTTACACTGGACCATTTGTCCAAAGTACACAGATGTGGTGGAATTCAAGTTATTTTGTGGTTTATTTCTTGAGAATCTATTTGACCACACATTTTTCTATAGCAGTTTCTTAAGCAAGATCATGTATACAATTTCCTATTTGGATGTTGTTTAAGTGAAAGCATTTATGAAATACATATTACATTCTTGATATCCTATGAGGATATTTTAGCTTTCTAAGTAAAATTCTGAAATAGCATTCAGTTTTGCAAGTTCTTTAACTGCCTGCTCTCTTTACTTGCAATAATTTTTTTATTTAATTATTTTCTAGTGGATTTTTGTGTCAGCAACCCATGTTTATTAACACAGATGTCTTGATGTTTATTTCTATATCTGCCGTCTGACATGACATTGCCATGATACTGCTGCTGTTAATTCTTCAGCAGATATGAGATACCATAATCCTATTAGAAGAGCGTCAGCGAGCTCCTGTGACAACTGTGAATTGAGGACAGCCGTTAATTGTCTGTAACTCTGCCGGGTAATATTTGGAGTAAAATTAATAATGGGGCAATCTAAAAGTCGGATCTTTTTTTCAAACTCGGTGTAGTGTGATGTTTTCTCCTTCTTTCTACTTACTTTTTTTTTTTTTTTTACTTATGATGTGTCTGGCCTCTGGTTGTTTGGGTGGTATTTGTCTGCACTGCACATCGGAGGAAACATGCTGTCCTGCTGTGTGCATGTCACTGATTGTGTGACATTATCTGCTGCATGGATTGTTTGCTGATTTGTTTTGTGGTTATTTGAGTGGAAATTGGCTTAGACTTTGATTTGGAATTGCAGCCCATTATAAATGAAGAGGAATGACGAGAGGAATTCTGTTTTCGAAGAACAGCATTGAAAATTCAAGCAAGCAAAGACCAACAGCTTAGAAAGGTGTGACAGAACATTGAATCAACAGAAGGAGGTTCTGAAAACAGTGCCTTCTAAAGAAAATGAACATATGTTTAGTCATCTAAAGATGTAAGTGTAGGAGGAGACAAAGAGCCACTTAGTAGTATTGCATTTTGTATGTGTGTTTGCGTGTGTAGTATGCATTTCCTTTTTTGTAGTAAAATGCAACATTTTCTTTGCTGAAAAAAAAAAAAAAAAAATAGCCAATATGCCTCTGACCACTGTGCTGAGTTGCAGTGAGATTCAAAAAGATAGAGTGCAATAGTAGGTTTTGGGTGATCCAGAGAATCTTTCTTTGCTTGTATTTTTATCAGGCACCTAGTATGCTTATTCTGATGTGTTATGTAGTTCTGTTGCTTGTTATGTAGCTCCATCAGCTTTGATCAGTTATCCTATCCCAGGTGGAGAAAACAACATCATTACTGTATGATGCAGCCACTGCCATCTTTTACAGGACATAGTGTGTCCAAAATGATGTGTAATGTTAGTTACCTGCCACACTGTGTGTTACATACGGTAGGTCTTACAGTTCCATTCTGGTCTAACCTGATGAGAGCACCTGCTTCCACAAGAAGCCCTCTACAAATGGAGCTGGTTATGGCTTTCGTTCAAAAATGCTTTTCCTCTTGCATGAAGATCAGATTTTTAATTTTTTTATTTTTGGTAGTTTTCCAAAGTGTCTCTCTTGACTTATAGGTCTCTGCAACTCCTTCTGAGTTACTTTAGGGCTATGAGTGGCCTCTATTCATAAGGTTCTTGTTACCAGGCCTGTTAGATTGAGTGGATGAGAGCTGTCCTTTACTTCTACTTGATTCATGACTGAACTGTCCACTTCGAGATGTGCAACCCATGGGAAAACATAACCTGAAACTCTTTAAACTTCTTACCACCTTTTTTTTTTACCTGCCTGCTGTCTTCCTTTGTCTTCCACATGCTGTTTCTTTTACTAATGCTCTCAAACCTATTCACAGAATAGCTTTATCTTAAAGATGAGTAAATCAAACACAAATGAATCGGAATTATTAATTAAGTGACTTCTAAAGGCAAGAGTTTATATTGCAATGTATTTCAGCAAAGAGGACAGAAGACTAATGTATTCAGAACTTTTCAGATTTTTATTTGTAGAAACCATAAATAATAATAATAAAATATGTCATATTTTTATTATTATTATTTGTAGAAACCATAAATAATAATAATAAAAATATGTCATATTTTCCCATTTCACAGTTATGCACTCTTTGTGCTGAAGTTTTTAATTTATGATTACATAAAATCCATCAACATACACAGATGTTTTCTAGAAGTAATGTGACAAAGTGTCAAAAAGTTCAGTTCAAGTTCAAAGTTCAAAAAGGGTTATTTCAGTTTATTTCATGAAACAATGCAATCATTGTTTTGTACAGAGGCTGTGAATATTTTTCAAGGCACTGTTTTAAAATAGAACATACTATACATCTGAAAGCTCTATTGAATGTTACACAGAAGGAGAAGCTAAAGGCATAGGACCACCCCTATAGATGCAGTTTCCTATGTCCTGAAATTATGAAAAAAAAAACTTTCACACTGCAGTGCAGGAGCTCAACTGACCCAGTATGCTGAAATAGAGAGAAAGAGAGGGATAGAGAGAGATGAAGGAGAGAAAAGAAATGGGCGCAGAAAGCAGTAGAGTGAAAAAGAGGGAATCAGGGTGATTCTCACAGCCCCCTGCTACCTCTGCTACCATGTGTGCAATAAAGCTCTGCAGCCGTATTGTTTGCCTTGTGAGTTTTGGCTCCCTTGAGATTCTGATTCTCTCCCCTGTCTGGAAAAAATACTGCAAGTTTGGGGAAAATAGGAGTCGTTTGTGCTGCTCAGCAGTGCACTACAGCCGCAGCTCTTGTGCATAAAACAGATTAAGAAATCTATGTCCTTATCACTCTTTCCAGGGACAGGGAGAAGAGAACAGGAAGCATACATTTATAAAAAAAGAATATGGAGCATGGTGTCCCTAGCTAGTTTTAGGAACAGTCCATTTGTGTCTTTGTTCCGCAGTGTGGGGCCTACTTTGTGCATTTAAATGGCTTGTAATGAAATTCTATGAACTACTGCAGGAGACCTCTTCTCCTATCCCTTCACTTTCTAATGAAGTGACATTTGCACACTCACTCATCTTAATGGCCTAAGATGTCATGTGATGCAAACATTTTTATGGTCTCTTTCTTAATCTGAATCATGAACCCTGACCTCAACTGAGTCACAAGTATTTTGGATCGTCTTGAGTGAGATGGTGCTTTGCTCCTGGATCATGTTTGCAGACTTGCAAAGTAGAAAAAGCTTCATAATCCTTCCAGAATGATAGATGTCTAAATTTGGGCGTGGTTTGTGTCGGTATTCGAGATGTGTTAGCTGTTTTCATGTTGTCAGAGAAATTCTAATTATATGTCAATATCATGTTTTCTAGTATCGTCATTCTGGCTGTTATCAGGATCAGGTGTGGCTACTAAAATTAATTCAGCTTTCCAATCACACTTAATTCATAGTTTAATAAGAAGACATAATTACTTTTCAATACAGCGCCTTTTAGATTTACAGAAGAATTTTACCTTATTGAATGAAATTTAAATTTTATATGAAACCGTGCATAGCCATCCATTTGTTTCCTGTATATATTGGCAAACGAGATGGTGGTGACCATCAGACATCCATGCTTCTGTGTAGCAAATGGATAGGTCATTTTTCTATGTCACATTTTTCTATGGCACATGTAGTCTCTGCTCTGCTTTAGCTGATGTTATGGTGCTTTACACATACACATGTAGAAGGGACGGTATGTGTATTTTTTTCACACACATATTCACTCTGATCCAAGTACATCATTCATACAAGTCAAAGAAATATAATCCATGTGGTTTGTTGTGTATATTTAGGATTCACTTTCTGCTCATTGTTTCCTGTCAAGGAAAATAGAAAAAAGTAACGTTATTGCTTCATATTTTTTTTACCATCATTTTGTTTCTTTTTGTTATGTGGATTTCTAATTCCACACATTCGCAAACTAAAATTTGTGAATGTGTGGAAATCAATTTTTCAAACACTGCTTGGACTTGAAATTAAATGACAGATGAGGGAGACTGCTGTCTGTTTTTGCCCATGTTTAAAAATACAGCTGCTCCTCTTAAATACAAATGGATAGTTGGCTTAGCCCTCATGTTGATTGCTTTTATGACTGATGTGCTTGTTTGTTCAGACACCATAATCTTTCTCATTTTAAAGTATCAGGGGTTTCACAGCTGTAACAAATTTTGAAAATGTCAGAGATTTTGTGAAAGCAAAATCTTGCAAAATACAAAAACAACAAAACGTGTGAAATTTATTTTGATCAAACACACGGGAATAATGTAATGCAGGTGTCACAGCCAGCACTCTCTGTTCTAAGTATCACTAGAATTGATGATCGATATGACACGAATATGACCAGAATTGTTTTGTTGTGCAGGATTACTTGCATTGCTCACATAAGAGAAAAGAAGAGATGAAAACTAAAGTCTAGAATTAGGTCTTAAAATTTGTCAAATTTTCTTGGTGTTTGTAAAATTTGATTGTGGAAATTTCCATGGCTGTGGAAGCAAGATGCAAGGCTTTTGCTCCAAGAATGCATCACTGAGTGAGTTTTAGTGAATTTGCATAAATTATTCATGTTTTCATGTGGGTCACCATTATGCAAAATTGACTGTTTGAGGTCAAGTGAAAGATAATGTTATATTGTATCACACAGTAAGGTTTTATTAATGGGGGTTTGACATACTGTAAGGACCGTGACTGAACCATCCGTTTCTTTTATGTGAAAAACATTTTGTGATGTTTCCATGATATTGAACTAAATGCAATTAACTCACATTAATGTCTTAGAGAGCAAAACAGCAAACATACTTGTTTTATTTATTCTCTTTAATTATGAATGACAATTTTCTTGAACATAGGCGGATTTGATTAAAGTAGAACATCACTAATATGTTAAAACTTAAATCTTGTTTTTTAACATATCATCTGGCCAATAAAAAAAAGACACCACTTGAATTTAATTGAGCAAATAGGTATGTGTCTACTATTGGATAGTGACTGCATGTCTGAAATATTAGTGTGTGGCTTTTTTGTGGTGGCATTATATTAATTTCATTTAATTGTATTTGGTTGTTTATTTAACATTTCACGTTTGTAAAGCAGCCTTTCAATGAGTGTATGCTTTAGAATTGAACAAGGTTATCTTTTTCTTCTTTCTTATGTATAAAATATTTCATTAATTACAGAGACAGATGTTTTAAATGAGTTGAACAAATTTAAATGTGTGCCCTTGTTCAATTTCAAAATTGGGCTGATTGAAAGAAATATTACTAACTATTAGAAATACATAAGAAACACTGCGAACTATTATGCACTCACAAGCAACATGCTGCCATTTTTGATCCATTAGATGCAAAAATGAGAGTTTCTGGTTATAACTGATATCAGTTTAGGCTTTAAAGATGCAAGTCTTTGTGAAGTTTCAGCTTGTGGACAGAGATCAATACCATCTTCACACCGACTGATCCTATGTTAACCAAACATATTTTTCTGGTTAGACAGAAAATGATGCTCATATTTTGCAAGAGTGTGGCCTTGACTGTGATTCTGTGCGCGTGTAATGATGTGCATCGGGTGTTGTGCTTTGTGAAAAGTACTTCAGTGGAGAAGAAGCGATTTGTGGAGCATTTTGCCTAATTGAGGAAGGATTACTTGCATTGCTCGCATTAGCTCAGCATTACAGGAGTTAGCTTAATTAAGGCAAGTGAGATTTTAGAGGGATCAGCAATTCCCCACACTTCCATGCACCCACACACGCCTGAAGATTTCTGTGGGTCATAAATGTCCCAATACAGAGATTCATTGTTCCTGCAGCAACACATTTTTGGGCTTAGATGATAATGTAATTTTGGTTGCCTTTTTGGAAGACAAGAACCCCAAACATGTAAAGATATGCACACATGTCAAGTAGTTGACTTATTAAAATGGGTTCTAAAGTTTTATTATGTCTATAACATATTGTTTGACATAATCAGATAATTTTGAGTAGGAGGCTCCTTGTGCTCTTTGAATTCATATTGTAAATATCTAAAGTAAAAAAAGCAAAATGTTAAAATGTTGTGATGGAAAATACATGAAATCCTTGAGCAAATTCCCCACTACATACTTTAAGCTCCCATGTATGGTATATCCAAATGAAAGCTTGAGTTCCTATGCCTCTATTAAAAGAAAGACCCTGCTTGTGGGCAGATAATTAGAGCTGCCTTACAAAAGACTCAGAACATCTAAGATTTATCCATCAAACACTTTGAGTTCTCAGTTTAACTCAAAGTCCAAGGATGGCTGTTTGGGAAACAATGATTACCTTTTCATTTGAGAGAGAAAAATACTTAACTGTTCCAATTTTGGAATACATTAGAAATGTCCGAAGTTCAAGATCAAGTTGTGACGATGCAACACTAATGTGCTGTTGCTTCAGTGTAGGAGTAAGCGCAGACACTATTGGTATTATGTGTGTGAATATGTAAATGAGTGCATAGAGACAGCAAGTTGTTAGAAAAAACTGTGGAAGAAAAGCCCTCAATAAATTCCCCGTAAGCTGCTGCCATTCTTCCTCCCACTATCTCCTCTTCCACCATGGTCAGTTTTTTTTATTCCCTCCATCTTGTCTGAAAAGGAGAGGGGCAGAGCGTGATAAGAAGCCAGAGGGAAAAGTGGGGTGGGTGATATGATGAAAAGGCATGGAGAATAGAGGATGGGAGATAAACAGTGTAGGCGCTGCAGACAAGTGAAATTATGGACACTAGACTTAAGAGTGAAGGGGCAGATGGAAAGGAGAGAAGACAGAGAGGTACTCTAAAGGGCAAAGACTATTTTTAAATGACTGATGTTTGAACGTGTTCAACTACTTTGGATGAAAAATCTTAGGGGCTTTATGAGTAATTTGATTTGAAGGATGACTGAGCAGTGACAAGAAAATAGGAGGAGGAGATGGACAGACATGTAAGGAAGAGGAAAAATGTAAAATGTATTGCCATAGCCTCCTCCAATGCAGTTTGTGATGATGCTGTTGACAGTGGTAGGGGAATCCATCATAGCTTTTTCATATTGTTACACAAAATGACTGTTTTTAAAAATGTATTTGGCCCTTTCATTTTCATTTTTTATCTTACTTTCAAAACTAAATTAAAAATGTAATATTTAAAAGAAGGTTTTACTTACTGATGTTAAAATGATATGTTAACTAGCCCAATCTCCTGGGTTCAACTATAGATTTGGAGTTCAAATCACTAACCCATCCAAGCCTGATTAGTACCAAATTTATAGAATAAAGATTACAAAAAAACAAGCAAAAAAAAAAAAAAACGGCGCCTTTCTGGCAACATGGAATAGGATCTCAAAAAGAAACACAGTTTTAAAATAAGAAAAGTATTGACCAAAACTGGCACTGATGGGACTTCCAGGGTGACAATCAAAGCTTCTGGGGAAAAGAACACAGTGGTCCTGCTCACTTTTCTCCAAAAAACTATTGCTGATCCACAAAACCTTTAAAAAAATATTTTGAGGACAGACAAAAGTGGAACTTTTTAGAAGGTGTGCCTTTAGAAGTGCAGTATTTCAGAAAATGATCTTACTGACAGTAAAGCCTGGTGGTGGTACACCACACACAGGGACTTCATGCTCAGAAACCAGTGTGGATGAAATAAAACAATTCTCAATTTTTCTCCCACTCCTGGACTGCAGCGATTTCAACTTCTGATGGATATTTGACCAGTTTGACAAACAGATTTAAGTGATAAACAAACAGCAGAAAAGAAATTGTTCAAGACAGTTTTTATGAGGAAGATAGATGGAACAAACCACCTGCTGATCCATTTCAGTTTCATTAGTTACAGGCCTTCACTGCGATGTTTGAAAGTAGTAAGACTAATACAATAGTGGTGCAAAATATGATCATGTACACAGGTGCGCTGCATTAAGTAAAGAATACTCCAGCAAAGTACGTTTTACATAACTCCAGTTTAATAATACTGACAGATTTTTTTCTGGATATGTTCAGCAATTTTGGGTGTGAGGCTCTCAACTGAGACACATAACATATTCACTAAACATATGCACAAGTGATGAAAAAAGATCTATGTGTTACATGTGTCATAAGATCACTGGGTGTCATGCTCCACGATGCTGGCACTCTGTCTGCACCAATGAATGTTTAATCACCTGAAATTTTCAAGTGGCTCAGAAAAAGACTTGGCAGGACTTGAGGTTTGACTAAATGCTTTTAATTTATTTTCCGTCAGACTCTTGCAAAAACTGGTTTTAGATATGCCAACACAAATGGCAAGATAAGAAAAAGTATGACAGCAGTTTAAGGAGAACGATGGTGACACAATCAGCCCTGATAAAATGAAAAGGCTTGGTGACGAAAAAAAAGGTTTATAATTTAAATTAGAGATACACCAGTGGCTTGGCAATTAAAAAAGGAGTGCTGTAATCTTTAATAAAATACTATATCTACAACAAGTGCCCACCATCTGGGGCAGAACAAATAGCTGGAAGCCATTGTATCATCACTATAAATCCCCAAATGACATAATGATCATGGCTTTCTCCCAAGACTTGCCATTTGATACTTATCAACTTTCATTTAAGTGTAGTTTAGCTAATCACTTTATATTGCTTTACCTTAAAATACGTTTAATTTGGATTTAATCCTGCAGTTAGAGTACTTGTTTGACACTATTAACTCTCTGACTATTTTAATCCTACGTATGAGATGGAAGCCTGGCTGCAAAGCAAAGGATAATTTTGCTGCACATTCAGCGGTGCCCTTTACTGAGACTAAACTGAGAAGAGGGAGCACTGGTCACCACTGTTGTTGTACATCCAAAGACCTATACCTAAACCAAAAACTGCCTTTAGCTTTTGACTTATAAACTACTCCCAATAGAATGAAAAGAAATATTTTTCGAAATAGACAGTTGTTTTTTTTTTTTTGCGATTACACGTCTCATTCACCTGCCGTTTTTGATGAAAAGATTTTGATTTTAAAAAACTGCATTCCAACAGTTTGTGAGAGAAAGGTTGTCAGGTTGTGATGCTTTCATTTAATTGAAAGTTATAACTTCTCAAAGTCCAAATAGCTAATGCTGGGAGGAGTTTCTGACCATGCTTTGTGGCTGTGGTGTCATATCCTAGGCAAAAGGCAGAGGCAGCCTAAGGATCTCAGCTTCCCTCACCATTCTCTGCAGGGCCTTTTAGCTGCCATAGTACTGCAAATGGGGTATGGCCTGGAGGTTCAGTATGTCGACACAATCCCAACGCCAGCTCCATAGAATGTTGTGGACATGCTGGTTGGTCATGAATCTTTTTTCATCTTTCTCTCACTGGGCTGTCTCTACTGTGCCTATTTCAAAATACCAGCGGTGTTCTTCCACCAGGTGAGGTCATCAGAGATCTGCAGGCCACTTAATGTTATCTATTCCCTCTACTGCAACAATGCTGAGGGCGTGTGCACCCACGTTATCTATCAACTTATTGACTATCAACCTTTGGAGGTTGACAGTCAACGTCTTTATTTTATTCACATTAGCGCTACATTGAAGACTCCACAAGGTCTCAAGCTTTTTGACTTCATTCATGTACAGTGATGCATTTTCAAAAAAGGCTGTTTTGTTTTCTGTAATATTCTTTGACACATAGGTTCATACAGTGTGAAATACAAAAATCTCACTGTTGTGTCATATTAAACATTATGTTAGAACCAGAAGCATCTGAGGCCTATAAAGGTTATACCAGCTAATGAGTCTTTGTAATCATCTCTAACTTGACCTCTAATCATTTTAACTTGAGGCCTGCCCTCAAGTTGAAGAAAAGAAAAGTTAAATGTGGATACCTGTATAATCAGAAAGACTACATAGATTTGTAGTTTTTTCATTGAAGATTTTGTAAGAAGGAAAACTTTGCTTTCTGAGGAAAAAAACAAAAGCCAAACTAAAGTTTACTAAAATAAATGTAAACCAGGACTTCTCGAATAATATTCTTTGGGCAGATGAGTGGAACTATTTGGTCATCAGAACAAAGGAAAGAGAGAATCAGAAAAAAGAAAAAATCTTATGCTGAAGGAACATTGTCCCTACAGTGAGACAGTGAATTAAAAAGTGAGACATTGAATTAAAAAATAATGGAAAAGGCACCATTGACTGGCTGAGAATTTAAAAGGGAAAGTCATGGGACATCTCTGGCCGAGGCTTCAGTGGTTAGCGGGTACAACAGGATCTAATAATATGACTATTTGTTAATTTAAGCAAGGAAGTGTTCTGGGAAAGGTATGTTTAGTTGTACATAAAAGACTGCAGGAAGAAATGTTCTGATAGGAGATTTAATATTCAAATTTAAGTGGATGTCTATTTTGACTACCTAGGTACTGTTCAATAACCCACTCATTTGGAAATCCAAATGTTTTTGGCATCTGTTATTAGGATTTAAATATATTAATCTCCATCAGTGCTTCATTACTGCTAGTGAAAAATAAAAAGAAGCATACATTTAAAAAAAACTCTCTCTCTTCCTCTCCCTGTATGTTTTTGTTGACATTGAGTGTCTGAGATTAGATTGCTCTTGTGGGACCTGATTGAAACACTCCAGTGGATTGAAGTGGACATCAGTAAACCCTGACATGGCACATAGCTAATGCTGAGCTCACATTGCTTTATTTATCACCCTAAAGTAGGAGTGGCTGGATTGATCCAAATGTTTGTCATATCAATACTGTCATTGGTACTGGCATTGGATCAATATTTCCTCGGGATTGATGCATCAATTTCAGTTTCTCTCCAGTTTGTTTAAAATGTTGCATTTTTTGTGTATATAGAAGACAGATATTTACCATCTGCTCTCCTCATCTTGTTGTGGTGCCTTTGACTCAACACGGAACCGAGTCCCTTAAGTTTCACTGCATCTCTGATTGCCACCAGACTTTTGGTTACGCCATGTTTGATGTTCTATGTCACCAAGATTTCTGATTCGTTGCCTCACATTGCATTTGTTTTTCGTCCTCCGGAAAACACCACATACACTGTGATGCAAGACAATCCAAAGTTTAATATTCCTGATTTTAGATCAGAGTAGTTCCGACGTCATTCTAAATGGACTCTGAACACCACATATGGCAGGAATATCACTTAAAGTTATCTTAAGAGTCATCCTGAAAATCAGGGTGTCCATAAAGTTGAACATGTTAATCGAAATATGTTTCAATTTTTCTATTAACCAAAAATATGCTGTTTGTGATACATAAAAATCCATAATTACTTCATAAATGTTATGTCTTTCATAAAATTTTTACGCGTGGAGTACGCCACTTTTTCACCTGCACAATGCAGGTTGATGATGCAGTTTGGTCTGTTCTGTACCGGAATACACAGAGTAAACACAAGAAAGCTAACTTTACCTGAGTTAGTTTTTATCATATTGCACTTTACTTGTGTAAATTTAGGCAGTGCCACACTGCGTTGCTATGGGCTATAATTAAAAAAGAAAAATTAGTGAGGTGAATCTGCATTTTTCTGCCTCTAAAAAGAAGAGCACAGTGGTAAAAAAAAACTAACACACCTTCTGAGGGACCTACATTTGTGCTCTCAATACTTCTCTCCAGAAGTAGTATTGATTATACTTCTTTGCAATTATACTAGCAAAACTGATGATCTAACTGGTTGCCTTCGCAAGCTAAACCAAACAAACGCCATGCCAAGAGTTTTTCTGAACAAACCGCCTCAACTCGCCACCGGCTAGCGAGCGACTCTGGAAGAAAAAAAAGAGACAGACATAACAGGAAGCTCTTTTAAGCAATAAAGGAGCTACTCTTGGTATTGAATGTGAAACCGCAGGCCTTTCAATGGACCAAAGACCAGACCTAAAACAGCTGTTAGTGGATTGAAGACCGGACCAGACACAGAGGATGTCAACAGTTTACCAGATCAGTCGGAGCAGAGGTACATGTCATTCATTGTTTCATTTAGGAAACTGAAGGTGGCAACTCAAATACTAGCTTCTTCAGCCAACTATTTCCTCCTCATCTTCATTACCTCTTGTGATTTCTACATTCCCATCAATTTCAACAGGCTCCGCTTCACATTGAAAAGGCAGCGTAAACAACGCAATGTCTGTGTGACAATATTTTTAAAAACCAGACAGCTTACAGTATTTGTACTTTATTGTTTTTACATCTAAAATAAATATTTTTCAAAGTCTATTGTTACAACTAATCATGGATCCGTTTAAGATTGTTGGAAGGGGAAAATCAGGACGAAAATCAGCATAAAAATCTTGCGTTATCTGCATTGTTTTGAAGAGAGAAAGATTTGACTTTTGCACACCGCTTCCCAAAAGGAGCATGTTTGGGATTGTCAGCATTTATATAAGCCTTTCAGAAAAGAATATGCATGTAATTTCTGTCTTCTATGTATAAGAAGGCAGGACACTGAGAGCCTATCAATACACACACACAAATATGCGTGCGTCAGTGTGTGTGTGAGAGACTCTGGACTTAGTCCAAGTTCTGCCTTTTCTCCTAATTTTATATATGATATTTACATCACAAGGACAGTCATGGAGTCAAAAAGAGACTGGTAATGAACTGTATCCCTATTTGCCTTTCATGTGTATACGTGTGTGTATATATTTTTATAGCACAAGGACAGTGATGAGGAGAGCACTGGCATACTGACTAAGTGAAGTCGAAGAGAGGGTCTCTGTGTTGGCAGAGGCTCTTAGTAACAAAAAGTCATTCACCTAATTTAGAACACACACACACGCATTTTAACCCAGAATCCTTCAGATAATGATGCATGCAGAAGCTACAGCATAAGATGTTGCTGAAAAATATCATTTTTAAACCGAGTTTAAATTTAAACTTTCAGTTTTTGCTACATTACTGCTATCGTCGAATCACACTGTACTGGCCTACGATTAAGTAAAGCAGTCATCAGAAAAAGAACTTGGAAAAAAGATGGGACCAGAAAGAAGAGACTATAATGGATAGAGCGGGCAGAAACGGAGACAGAGGATGGGAAAGATCAATACAGTCTGTACTTTGAGAGAAGCAAATCTGCATATCATGAAAAAACGATGCCGGGCGAGGGTGGAACGTGGGAGGAGGAAAACAGAAAAGCACAAAGCAAGTTTTCACATTTGTTTACACATGTTCAGGGCAGATATAAAGGAAAGGAAAACATCAGGGCAGATAATAGATAAAGAGAATTTGACAAAGGTGAGCCTTTTTGAGTTATCCAAAGGGAAAGAGACATAGTCATGCAAAGGAATTACTCGATTAAAGATTATGGAGGATATCAAAAGAGGAGCTGAGACAAAAGCAAAGTCACGGTGCTTGATAAATCAGAGTGGCAGACTGAAGGCGGAATGTGGTCTTGCTCCAAGATAAGCACTTTTTATTTTCTTCAATACACAGTACCTTTTGGAAAACATGCAAGACGCCTTACTGTTGGTGAATATTACAAAAACAATGGCTTAAGAAGTGCTGTTGTATTTTTGCTTTGAGTTCATAGCAAACATAGAACCAAGATAATGAAAGGTCAATCAATGCACTGGAAAAAAATAAATCAATTGCTTGGACCTGAGAAACAAGGTTTTACTGAAAACATCTGTTGACATCTTGTTTTGCCACTGAAACTGATATATTGTACCTTCAAAAAAACTTTAGCATCTTCTCTTTACCTACCAAAACCTATTATACTATATTCAATACTTAGAATTACCAACTATATCCTGCCATATAGAGACTAAATCCATAATATCTACATAATTAGGTAGCATTCATTGCAGTTCAAGCAATTTTGCATCCCTATGGTTAATAATACAAAAGCTAACATTCACAAACCATGGACACTGCATATCCCAACAAAATAAAAAATAAAATCTGATAAAACACATCAAAATATAACATATTCATGCTTTTCATGTAAACATAGCATAGAGTAAATTAATCTAATTTATATTGTTCTTTTCAAGTAGTTAAAATAGACTGGCAGCTTATAGAAAACTGTTGTAAGCAAATCATGAATGTTTAACTCCTAATAAGAAAACACAAGCACAGATTCCGACCTGTATATTTATTACTATAAGTCCAAAGTGGAAACAAACCCACCATTATGACGAGTATACCTTGTACTTTGTAGTTTGATTTACTTTTGTCATGTCCCACAGGCTTGGATTATAAAATTATACATGGTACTTTTCGTGTATAATTAAGCAAAAAATTTGAGTGATTTCCAAAAGGAGCTATTCGTGCCATGCACATTGCAGAGAATCTTTTACCTTTAGGTTCAGAAATGACACCCTCCTTTCTTTGTGTGCTTTACTCTGCTGCAGTTCTTGGCACCTGACAAAAGTTCATCTGCTCAAGTTGTCATGGCAACAGAGACGTTTCTTGTTGCTACCCGTTTGCCCTGGATCCCAACCTGATGAGTTAAAGAGAGCATGAGGGAATAAGAAAAAGGATGCCATCTAATTGAATTTTTAGATAACAATGTTGATTTAAGTGTTTAAGTGTTTATTCACCAAAATATATATTTTTTTCAACATTGAGTTTGCACTGCAGTTACTTTATTTATTTATTTACAATCAATTTTGGCAGAAGTTCAGAATATAATATGAATAATTTCTGATCAGGAGCTATCAATATTATAATTTTTGATGTCTAATAAAGTCACAATTTCAAAATTATTTTGTGGTAGTGATTTTTTTTTATTATTTGTTATTTTTTTCTAACTTATTACTTTATTTAGGGACCCACATAGACATTTGACAAAGTATTTTTTTTAATAATAATGCTTAAAGGGCATACCTCTATTTTAGATTTTTTTGGAGGAGCTGTTTTTCTGAGGTTCCTCCTCTATTGTTTTGCTCTTTTCTGAATATGTTTTTAATTTCTCTGAGTTTCTGTTGTTTTCATCAAATACAGACTCCAAATAGCAAAAATAACTGCTTTTAAAATGAATATTTATTGATTGTTGGTGCTTTCTAAGTGGTGAAGTTCAAATGAATTGTGGCAAAATTTGTTTTGTTATAAATATCTTACATCATAACATCAACATGAGATGACTTTGGGGGAAAAAAAACCTACATGGTTTCACTTTGAACATATAAACTATTTATTCTTATCTCTGAAACAAACATGGTATTCAATCCAAAACATGTACATTAGGAAATTCCAGCTTGCCTCTTTTTAAACTGTTGCATATTTCTGTCTTTTGAATTTGCTCTTCATCTTACCAATTCTCAAGTACCAAATATTTGTAGTGAGTCCTAGAGGACATAGATCCAGTGCCATCTATTCTGTCAATAACACCGCATTGCTATGATTGTGAATTCAAATCATGTACCGTTTTGAACATGAAGGTTTTATTTTGAAGAGCCAAGCGGGTCTTTGTGGTGATGATAGATGACAGAGGCAAGTAGAAGCATTTCATTTTGAAATGACCTGAAGTCATTTAATACATAATTCAACATGAGAAGGCATCTGTGAGGTCATTATTGTGAAGCTACAGCTAAAGTGAGCAGATTGGGTTTAACTATTAACAGCCCAAAGTCTGCAGAATGTCTCTTTTCTTGCCATTACCGGGTTGGACGCCCTGTTGTCTTTAGAGCCTTCTAGTGCTTTTTTGTTATAGGATTGTCATTATATTTGACCCATCCCTTCCATGTATTTGTGTCAAACCGAAAAAATATAATTTAATAATACAAAAAAAAAATATTGCAGAACAAAAATGCTGATGTAAGTGCATATTGTCTTTTACATGAGTAATTTCCCATTAGTAAAGGATTTATTCCTTTAGAAACACCCTTTTGGAGCTAAATATCCCAGATTAACATTTCTTTCCTTTCAATTGTTGGAAATACCTTGGGTAACAAAATGTAATAAGAAACGGTGAGCAGCCGAGCAGTGGTATAAATTACATTCTGATGAATTTCTGTGTGTCTTTACAACTGTTGACTGAGTGTTATGGCTTCTTTAAAATCCAGCCCCCACAGATTTTATAAAGTTACTGCCAGGTTTTACAACAACCATGACAAAAGAAAGTAGATAAAGCCATACTTTGACCGGTTTAATAAATGCCCAACTCTTTCAAACATTGTGCTTTGTACTGCAGCATGCATTGCATTTCATGCACAAATAAGCAACAGTTAATCATTATACTGCGATAACTTGCACTCTGTTTAAAGAGGCAAACAAGGTTCAACAGCAATAGCTTTTATCATACCTATTTTATGAGCGACAATGAGCAGACACCCTCATTTGAGTGTTTGTAAGTGGAGATGAAAGTCTGTTTCTGTCAAAACATGCAGACAGTAACAGCACCAATGAAGAACATAACTCTTAAGAACGACAGCAAAAGTCATGTGCATGTACATGTGTGGCGCTCTGTGCATTATTATTTTTTGTGTTAATTTTTCAGTTTTTTATTCAAAGGGTAGTAACATCTGCACTATTCTTTTCCTGGAATGAAGCCTAGTGAAAAGATTTAGACAGACCAACTGCATAACGTCACCTTCCTAAAAGAACGGCATAAGTCAAAAGTGATTTTTGGCACCAACAATAAAAACACCACCTCGTTTTTGCCAAGATGATTTAAGCAAGAAAATCACACTTAGCAAAAGATGACATAGACCATTATTTTAGGGAGGTGATGATGTTATAGATTGAGGTGTTTTTGAGAGACCTAGCCACTTCATACAGTGCTGAGTCATGTTATGAAAAAAGTGATGATGTTTCTAAGGACAATGAATAACTAGATAAAACGAGGCAACTGATTGTAAAGCAAACATTTCCATCATCCTATTCTGATGTCACTCAAAGCCGCCCTCTCACTGCTGCTTGATGAGGAAAGTAAAATGTTCTTATCACATACCTTGATAAAAAAAATGCTGATAACAATGGAAAACTTAGCATTTTCTTTCTTTATACGTTTATTATTATTTTTATTTACTTTTTAAAAATAAAGAATCAAGTTTTAAGGAGGCGGTTTCTACGAAGAAAAAAAAATCTTAGTCAATAAATTACATTATCTTTGAAAGTTTAACTTATTTCAATAATCCAGTTTGCAACTGAAATATTTCATAAATTACATGCAGACTGATGATATATTTTTGACAGTTTGCGATTTTTTGTACAGATAATTAATATTAGAAAACATCAAACCAGTAGAGATTGAATAAAAATCTCTACTGGTCGTAAGTTGGACGTAAAAATGTTTACATCCAACTTAATGGTTGCTTTCTTTCAAAAAGTTACTATCAGACTGACTCTCCAACATGCCCTTTCGGGAAGCTTATATTGATTTATTGCCTTTAAATGATTGGCTATTTGGAGACACATTGGATCCTTGTTCCTTCCTCAGTATTTCCACAGCTTACCTCAACTTCAGATAAAATGGCAATTAGACGAAAGATCACCTACTGACACAACACATTATCAGCATCATTGCCTGGTGGGTCGGTTTACACCTGCTGTTTCTGCTTTTATCTGTGCTTTTAATTGAACATAGCATGTTAATGCACAGTTTGTATGCAGATTCTCCAAATAGGATGAAGACAGATCACAGATGTATTTTAAGAAGCTGGTCAGAAGTTTACACTCATCCATATTAGAGTCATTTTGCATTGATTTTACAGCTACAATTTTTGCAGCTGAGAAAAAAGCTAATTGAAAATGTTTTTAAAAAAATCCTTCTCTCTAAGGAAATCAGTTTGATTGCACAAAGTCACTTCTGCTCTAATCACTCCTGATCCAGCATGTAGTAGTGATAGTGGACAGTCAATTACATTGAGTCTTTTCATTTGTACCAATCTCTCATACTGAGAAAGCACAAAACAAAGGTGGAGAGAACTTCCCTTTAACTTGATAAATCTGCCTCAATGTGTGTGGCTTCCTGCTTTGACTGACTTGGGGTTCTGAGAAGAAACAACAGGCACTGAAAAAAACACAAACACTGGTCTGGTGTCAGTATTTTTATGTTAAACAATAATTGTAAAGAATTAATAACCTGCAGTAGCTCATTTAGCAGCTTCAAATTGGACAGAAACACAGCCAAAAACATGTGCTCTGAGCCAGTTGTAAAATATATAGGTTGAAGCACAGCTCACAGTCTCCTTCAGCCGCTTTGTCTAAGGAAAAGACAAAAGAGGGCTAAAAAGAGAAAGAGGCAGATGTGATATCTGTAGGAGGAGAACGTGGGATGTTTGGCGGCAGCAGCAGCTAAGCCTTCATTCCAAGAAGCTGGGACAGCTAAACAAAATGCCAGACCACATGTAACATACTGTACCTTCAATTTTGCTAGAAATGCAACATTGGAGAGCAGAAGGAAATTGTAGAGTGATGATAAATTGTCATTGCATCCTTCAACAACCGAGGCCTATTGAACAGACATAGATCAAGACAACCTTCGCTGCTCACCTATTAGAGTCGTCAAACAAAGTGTTATGGTGGATCCAAATGCAGAGAGGAGGAAGGAGATTGGAAAATAAAACTATTTACTTGGTGAAATAAGAAAATTCAAAAACATATAAAAGTCAAAGTTCAGGGGAAAATGCAAGAGGACCACAAAGACCCAGAGACGTGCTGGAGGTAACACTGGGATCTGACACAGAACTGACTGAAAGATATTCAAGCTAGAGATTTCAAAACAAGGAGCATGTGTTGAATTATAGTCTTCTGTACTTTTTTTAGAATTCACAGAGGTTGTTGTGCAATAATTCCAATAGTTTACTAAAAAAAAGTCATGAAAATATAATTAAGCATTTTTTCTATATATTACAATATTTGTTCACTATCCTGTTATTGTGTAAAATAAATCTAAATTTACTAAGTGAATAGGATTGAGAAAAGCAGCTGAATGTTGCACACTGTTTGCTTCATTCCTCGTCTCAACAATGGTAAACACAACAACAAGGTCTCAATGGAAAAGATTGAAGAAGTGAAAATTTGAAAATCTTATCAATGAAAAATAAAAATAAAACCTAGCAATTCTAGAATTCATAACATCACTGTGAAAAAGCAAATTAAAACTTATGCATGAATTGCGACTACCTCACGCTGACTAACTTCAATAGGTCTGTTAAAATGTTAAAGGTTAAAACTCACAGGCTACATAACAGAGTTGCTTCTCTTAACTGATCAGATTTTCACCAACTTCTGGCTGAGTTTGCTCTGCGCTACGCACCAAGCTATGCCTAACAAGCACAGAAGGCAAAGAATACTTTCTCTGCCTTCTCTGCCTTCTCTGAGCTAGAAAAAAGATTCAATTAAAAATGTATGAGTAGGAGAGTTCACAAGGGACAAGGACAAATGAACACAATATATGAGCAACATTGGACCTGGAAGCTGAAATTACTGTATTGAATTGACTTAGACACAAAGCTGCTACAGCTACAACTTTACATCACGGTTTAATGGAAAATATATTGTAAAATGCAGACATGTCTATGTAATACAGCACATTGTGAAACAGTTACAGATTTGTGAATACTTTTACAAGGCACTGTTTGGGCATATTGTATAACCATGTTCACACAAGCAGCCGAACACATGGATTAACACACATATAAACTTGCTTGGCAGCTCTCAGTGTTGAGTGCCGACTTTTGAAGTGACTGGATCGATACGGGGGAGTGAATTGCCAATTTCAGTTTGTTCTATTGAAATCGGCTGTCGCTGCATTCTGGAGGGAAAGCACCTGAAATTGGCAGAGGCAGAGTAGAATTGAATTTGCTCTGGGAGACAGAGATTGAGGAGCAAACAGAGTGGCTACAGTACACCAGATACATCTATTCTCACAAACATACAGTGTTTATTTGTCGTGCATTCAAAGTTGCATGCATTTTTGGATCAATTATGAAGCCATCATAAACTTGAACAGCACAAACTTCGTAAGCATATTTTATCATCTTTGATTGTTTGATCTTTGGAAATCCTCTTTCCTTGGAAGTTAATTTGGAGTACAAGTTTAGTTTTGTTTTCTTAACTCATGACAGAGGTCTGGTTGGACTGATCTCTAATCTAATCTAATTCATGGAAGAATGAATTACATCTGTAGAAAGCATGGAGTTTTGTTTTGTATTTCAAGAAGCCAAGCTTACTAAACAATGTTTCAGAGAATTGCTTCTATTCTGGACATGTGGCAGAGGAAACTGCACTTCCTCAGCCACACGTTTAGCAGCAACCCACAGTCATACTCAACTCTCAATCTCACTTTTTATCTTTACAAGGAGGACAGTGGAACTTATATTTTATGTGATTCTGGTTAATGTTTATTGATTCTGTTGGTGTAATCTTTGTTTTACAATGTCCCTTGAATTTGATTACGCTGGTTATGTGTTCAGTTGCTTAATAGGATTTCATTTGGTATTCTGGTTAAATTTACTTAATATAAAGCTCTGGAAAATTTTAAGAGACCACTGCACTGAACCTCATTGAAAACCTCATGGTTTTCCAGCAAATATTGATTTCTGAACTCTTCCTGAGTTAAAACATTAGTTTCTAAAGAATATGAACTTGTTTTCCATTCCATTTTTCATTTTCTGCAACAAATACAAAATTTTTGCCTGGAATTTCTGAGAAATGTTTTCAGTAGTTCATAAAATAAAAGAAAATTGTTCATTTTAATCTAACATATACCTATAAAAAGTAAAATCAGAGAAACTGTTATTGTCACCCTCTGATTGCATTCCCACCAACTTCCTTTATTTGCTCGCAGTTCATTGCCTACTCTTTTGCTCATTTTCATTTTATCTGCACTTGTTTTTTTCTTTAGTCAGTCACTGGGATTTGTATGTTAGATTTGGGCTTTCATTGTATTTTTATTGTTGCCAAGTCCAAGGAAACGACTTACATTAGAATTAGACAATTTATTCCTTTTTTGTATCTTTCAACTTCATGATGTCCTGCAACTCTGCAAAGAAAAGTAAATGTGTGGATGGATGAACTCTGTGATGCACTGTGACAAGTTCACAGTGAGCAGAAAATGGTGTTGCTCTCATCCCAACCTACGTTTATGTGACAAAAATTATCTAAACATGTGTATGGACATTGTCTTCCAAAGGTGTAGATTTTGGCTTGTTAGTACAACAATACGACATTTTTTTTATTAGGAACCAGGAGTATTTTTAAAGTCACCCTATGGGCATATTGTTTGCCTCTGGGGGAATTGATCGATTGCAGGACGCCTATCTCCATCAGTACCACCACATACCCCAGAGCATAAGGAGCACCCTACTTTTGGTGTATTGAGGTATCATGTTTTAGTTGAAAATGTTGTCTTTAAATGTTTTCTTAAGGTATGTTTGTTACTTCCCATAATTTGACTGTTTTTTTAACTGCTCACTCTTGAATGTATCGTCTCTTTTAATGTAAATGGACAAGCAGGACTCTGTCTACTAATGTTGACCAATTGAGGATCATTTAGGCCCAGTAATACAACCTGTTGGGTTTAGGCATATTACTGTGCAGTTTATGCAAGTACTTTTTTTGTTATCATTTTGTTTTGTTTGCAATTTATGAAAATTAGGAAAAGGAAATTGTTGAATATGTAAGAGGACTTTAATAAATAGCTCATAATCATATTGGACTTTTGAAGATCACCTGTAATAAATAAGATTATGTAAAAGTTTATTGTTAAATGCTAGTCTGAGTCTTGCTGTATGTGCTATTATGAACTATCAACTTAAATAAAGAAATCAGTTTTGGTAACAGTGTTCATAAAGTTTATGAGCTGTTCAATCAGTATGCAGTGTAATGTTTTTTTGATTATTGTGGTTTGTCTAACTAAACTTGTCTGTTGCTTAATTTCCATTCTGCACAGAAACACGAGCCTCTTCAACAGAGAAGAATACTCCATTGATTTAAAAGTCTGCATCCCTTTTATCTGGATTGCCCTAGGATCCTGGGCCAGTATAAAATAAGATCTAATGTTAACATACATTCTAATTGCTGCAACAGAGAGCAATTTATTGCACACATATTTACAGCAGAATAGTAATACATTTTGTATTATACTACATTCATATTTATGCTTTATTTAATCCTCTAACTTCTGGAATGAGCATATGGGAACGTATACCCAAGAGTGTTAATTACTAACAAGTGGTGATATGACCATGGTGGATTAAAGATTACACTGAATCATAACTTACATAATTCCACAAAAAATACCCTGTTACTTAGGTAATTACAGGCTAATAATACAAACATGCTAAACTGACGTAGAGTTCATTCTGAGTTCACACTCACAAGTGAGGTTGAATTAAAGGTTGGTTAAAGGTTGAATCAAAATAACTGCATGATAGATAAAAACATGCTGATATGAGTAGTTTTTGATTCAGCTGTTTTGAACGCTGCAGATTGTTATCTGACATTCTGTGACCTTGGGGTCTGCACGTTCAGATTGTAAATCCCACAATGACTTGCACAATGAGGAGAAGGAGTGGCAGTACCCTTCAATGACAAAACATCCTTTGGTTTATAAAGGAGCTACCTCTCTTGAGCTAATCACCATTTTTCCTCGGATGCAAAGGAGAGGCAAGGTAAGTGCTACATGGTTCATCAGTTACATGCACTGTAACCTGCAGCAAGTAAATATTCCCCACAGTGCAGTTCACAGCTATTGGTATGCAGCAGGAATGAATATGTTAAATAAAAATGCAATGCTGTAAAAATTTGACTCAGTAAAATATATATATAGTGTAAATATTTAACATCAATTAGATTCATCATTGTCCATTTGCACAAGTTTTCAGTTTGCAAATTGCATATTTTGTAAGAAACTGTGTGGATAAGGTATGTATTAATACAATTTGACAACATTTTCCCAAATGCCCAAATGATAAGACATTTAAAATTTTCTGCAGACATAAACTTAAAAGTTTAAGTGCATTGAGTTTATGTGTCATCACAAACCCTGTGTGTTGTAAGATGATCCACAGTGGTAAGTTATTTTTAGGAGAGTAGTGCAAGCTAAAAGAAGACTAGTAAGTTTGCACACTTGCTCTCTATCTGTTTTTATGTTGTTTTCTATGCGTAAACATGCATGTTAGTCTGAAATGTTTTGTATTTTACTCGAAGCTTGGAAACAAACAGGGGCATGCACATTTTAATTTCCCTTCCTTTTCTTCACAGCACATTAAACTTAATGTGCTGATGTTTTCTTGCAAACATCTGAAGAAAATATAATAGATACATGCATGGACAGAAAATTTTTAGAACTTCCTTTTATTAAAGCAGATGTCTGTAAACACCTCAGAGGCAATGATGTGATTGCACTATGTAACACATGTATATTTCTGTTTTGTTTTTGTTTTTGTTGTTTTTGTTGTAATTAGATGGGGAAAAGACGATGGACCACTGTAGAAATCATCCTTTTGATTCTGTTTATCCTGATGACCATATTGGCCGTCACTATGATTGCTCTTTTTGTCACCAAAGAGCCTGGTGTCATTTCAGAGGGTAAGTGAATGTATTTATGCTAATAAAATAATAACAAGAAGAATTAGAGATTTAAAGAAAAATAATTTCAAAAGTAAGGCTCTGGGTTCCAATCCAGTTTGGGATATTTCTGCATGGAGTTTGAGTGTTGCAAGGACAGGTTTTCCCCAGGTACTTCAGGTCCTCACTATTCAAAGACATGACTTAGGTTAGGTTAATTGGTCTCCTTAAATTGGTCTTAGGCGTGAGTGTGTGTGCGTATTCACAGCAACAAGAGAATGGAGGTCCAACTTAAATTGCATTAATTTGCTACATGTAACTGAATTAAGTTTGTCAAACTTAAGTGTGTGTTTTTAAGTTTGCACACACAAAGTTTTGTCAACTTCTGAAGTAAATTCAGAAAGGAAAATAATAATAAAAAAACACTCCAAGACATTCTTTTGCAAAGTTGTCAGAAAGTAAATTTTTCAATAAATGTTTTGGCATCTGGGAAAATACCATTACATTTCAACATGGATCCCATCTCCTTCCACAGTTTCTATTATCAGGGACGGTGGTAGCAGTATGACACTGTGAGATGTTTTAAATCACCACAGCCTGGAAAACTACAAGAATTATTGATGGGATCAAAATATATTTACATTTACCTGCTTTTTTGTGTACCTGTTATTGATTTTACAGAAACACAAAATGGATTTATTCCTCAATGTCCCAACATCGAAATTTCTGAAAGAGTCGACTGTTATCCTGATGCTGGAGCTTCAAAGGTATGAGTCAACACCAACTCCAGTTATTCAATCTAATTGAGTTTAGCTGTTTTTCATTACTTAAAAATAACAGTTATTATAATTACTACTACTACATTGTGTTGGCTATTACCAAAAATTCAACACTAATCACCTCACTGTCAATAGTAGCTCTAGGGACAATATTGGTTAAAGGTGATAACAGCCACATCATCTTGTTTGAACAGGCGGGATGTGAGCAGCGCGGTTGCTGCTGGAGTCCTCTGGATGAGCGAAATGTTCCCTGGTGTTTCTTCCCAACAAACCATGGATACACAGTGCACTCACTACACACACCACAGCCTACTGGTAAAGCTATATTTTTTAGTTGTCACCTCTAGTTTAAATCGCTAGTATTTACTTACCAATATAAGCGTTGTTTTTTTGTTTTTTTTCTAATCGCTCCTCATGCTCGCAGAATGTCTGCATTTCCTCCTATTTTCACTCACTTTGACCAGGTTATGATTTTTCAGTGAAAGTAAGACATAGATGGCATATCAGAAAACATGATTGACTTCACTGCACGCAGGTTTTTCCATTTTCTGCTTGATCTCTCTGCCGAAAGTAAGCTGAGTTATTGCGTAAAAGCAAAAAAATAAAGGAAATAGTGGACCTTTTCACATTAAATCTAAGCTATATTTTTGTTTGTGATGTAAAATAACACTTCTTTGAAGGAAGAAAAAAATTGCGTGACAAGGATAGGAAAACTGAAGAAAATAATGATGTCTTTGTGGTTAGACTAAAAGAAATACCATCCGATATATCTCTTTTTTACTTGCCAAGAAAAGGAAGTAATGCAAAAATAGGTAGTCTGTCGCATACTAAATAAATAAAATGAATAAGGAAAAATGTAAACCTTAATATCAAATCTAATCTTGAGCAAACTCTGCTAACATCACAATCCTTACTCTTTCTTTTGTAGGATAATAAAACACTAATTTTTCAACAAAAAAGATATATTTTAAGTACACAGCTTGTTAATTAATAGTTATAAATTTCATTAACCAGATAATGTCAGAACAATTAGGTTTACTTTTGACATTTCTGGGAACTGAAACCTACTTTTGTGATCTTTTCTCATGGTCAGAGTTCCTCGGTTCCCAAGCAGTGAATTAATGTGTGCCTGTGTCCGGTCACCTGTCAACTTTAGTTTTGACTCACCGGAATATAAATCACTGTTGTTGTGCTTCTCAACAATCTACCTGGCCTTCAACCAAGAGACATGCTACAGCACGCAAGATTAGCCAGTGATATCATGGGCTGTTTAGATTCCTCCTTGTCTGCCACCCAGTCCAACAATCTCCTTGAAAGCAAAATGATTCATTTGAGTGAGCATGTAAGGGTAGGCATGTTTAAGCTGAATTGCTTCAGTCTACACCTTTTAGATTTATACAACCCTTAGGAATTATTTTTACTTGACTTTGTTTTGCATTTCTTTAATTTTTGTAGTTTGAGAGTTGATTGACTGTAGAAACTACTTGTTGTGTGTCTGAATGCTTTGGATTGAATAAACTAAACTAAAACCTACATTTAAAAATTATTCCAACTAGATATTTTTTCATAACTGATGTCAAGCAGACTTTTGTCTACTTCCAATCTGCTACTTTATGATCAAAAGTACTTTGACAGTAAAAAGAGGAAATAATTCTAGCTGAGTTTTTCCCAAGCTTAGACCAAAGATAAGACTTGCTCTCTCAATTATTTCTAACATTATTGATAGAAAATATGAAGACATTTTTGCAGTTACATTTGCAAAGTTGTAGGATGTTTAAGATATTTAGATTCATGAAAATATTCAGAAATAATATGGAAGATTTCATTTAACGTTGTGGTAATAGTGTGAAAAATAATTCTTAACATGAAACAATTTTATAAAACTAAGTGTATTCACTACTACAATTGTAGTAAAAGTGTTTTATTGGGTTTTCTTCTACAGTGTTTCATGCGGAAATGAAGAGAATGGCCTCTCCCTCCTTGTTTGGTGGAGACATACAGGAGCTGACACTGCATGCAGAGATGCAGACAAACAATCGACTTCATTTTAAGGTGATTGCTAACAGACTTTCTCTCTCCCTCTGTCTCTCCCCACAGAATGCTAAACAAACAGAGGTATACAATGTGTGAAAATGACCAGGAAATAGGACACTGCTTGATTGCCTGTTCCTTTTGCCTTAGATCTACGATACCAAAAACAAGAGATTCGAGGTCCCTCATGAGCACATCCCAACAGTCACAAACAGCGCCTCCAGTCCTATCAGCGACACTCTCGAGATCAGAAACAACCCCTTTGGCCTGATTGTGCGCAGAAAGGAGAACAACAAAGTCCTGTGAGTGTTGCTATGAGGGTCTTCTACAATTTGTCTTGGATGGTAAAATTTAATCTTACACAGCATGAAAAGACTAAATAGATAATAGCAAGTATACACATTAGATATGAAGAATATAACGGGGACATTTTAAATTTATGTTCATGGTAGACAATGTAGTTTTAACTATGAAGATGCATTATGTGTCATAAAACTTGTAATCTAGATGGGTTACTGAATATTTGATTAAGTGACTCACTTAATGACTATCAAACACCTCCCTCCAGGCTTAAAGGACTAAAGTTGCCAAACAGAATTGTAATTGATTTTGGGATTCTCATCTGCTTTAATTATGGCTGAAATCTTTTAAAGTGAGCTGTTTTGCTATTACCTTACCATAATTTAGCTGAGGTTCAGGTAAAACTTGATAGGTCAACGCTACAACTCAATAGTCAACTGGATCTTGGAAATGTGTGCACTAGAACACATTGCCATTGGGCATCAAAAACAGCTCTGTTGTATAGGTGTGTTTTTTGAGAATTACAATAAACATAAGCCAATAAATAATAATAAGACTGAGAAGAATAATAAATGCTCAACAATAACGTCTTGAAATGAATTCCAGTTGGCCTTTATGTGCAGATGTTTTGTCTCTCATGATCAGCATTTGCTTAACTTATTATTATTTGAATGGTTTTCCTGTCTCAGAGGGATAATGGAAGCTTAATCTTACATTATTCTTAAAACAAAGGACCATGGCATTTTAATCCATTTAATAACACATCCATTCAATTTTTAATATGATATATTATTATGGGTTGATACTTATAAAGAGAAAGCATTAAAGTTGGCACTCTTGGTATTGCTGCTGTGTTAATATAGGAATTACGGATGACTAAGTCTCTATCTCATAAGCATTTGTTATAAGATAAAGAAAAGCAATGTACGGGCAAAGGCTGTCAAATATATTTACCCAAAGAATGCCCTGAAGTCTGAAAGACTTCAAAACTGGTAACATGTCAAATGTTGGAACAAGCTTTCTAAGAACCCTCCTCCCCCCCCACACACACGCACCCGCACACTCATTTTCTTTTATTTTTTTTAAGTTTTTTTTGTTTTCAAATGGCAAAACAAACAAACAAAAAGACACTGTTTTGAAAAAATACTGGAAATAAAAATTTGTATTAAGCTAAATACAACAAATAAACTAAAACGTATCCATACTACTTCTAAAAAATGTTTTCAGTTGAACAGCAAGTGAGTAAAGAGTCATCCTGAGGTCACGTCCCAACCTTTGCTTTTGCACTAAGCAGTATAATTCCCTATCAGCTTTTTACAACCCTTCCCCCCAACTTGAGCCAGGAGAACTGATATCACTCTTGGGATTTGCTACTGAATTTTAACTTTAGCTGGTTTTTTCTATTAGCGGTTCTACATTATGGCTAATCCACATTGTATCCAAGCAAATAGGCCTTTTTCAAGTGATTGGAAAAATAACAAACTGAGTGGTTGTTTTTTTTCCAACATGACTTTTTCATCCCAATGGTCAGCAGATAAGGAGACCTTAGTTAGCATTTCAGGATTCTCTTTGCACAAATTAGAGGTGATATCCTGACAAGGATGACGTACTGCACATTATCAGACATATCTATGAATATCTATGAAATTTGGGTTAAATATTTACTTTTAAACTATTTCAAATTGCACCATACGGTCAATAAAAGATGATTGTGTTATCTAATTGCACCAGTAACCGGTAAATGACTTCTAAGTATCGACTGTGCATGCAGGGTAGTCGTGATTCTCCTCTTCTGCCTGTGTGGCTGCCATGTGGGTGTTCTATTGTCATGATGAAAGCTTCTTAGAAAAAGATATTTCTATTTACAGGGACACTAATGCACTGACTGTGTTATATAACCGATCATGATGACTGATAACAAACACTCTTTATTTCTACTATGTTTATTATGATTATTCATTAACAAAATATATTCATTGCATCCACAACTTGTGGGTTTTGACAGCAGTTTGCAATTGTAGTATTTCAACTATCCGTGTATGTCTGGTGTTGAAGAAATGCTGCCCAGAAGGCTTATTAGAGCTTCATGAGATGGCCTGCTTTTTTTCTCTTTGCAATAACCCTTTCACAATTCCTTGTCTTATTTCTCCTCTCTCCACTACATCTTCCTCTTGTTTTCTTTCTCACATTTTCTCTCTTCTCACCAATCTGACATTTTCACATCAAAATCTTGTCTCTCACATCTGTGTTTTTTTTTTTTTTATCTGAACACATTCAGGTTTGACACCACAATGGCTCCACTTGTTTTTGCGGACCAATACATACAGCTGTCTGCTAGGCTCCCATCTCACAACATCTATGGCCTGGGTGAGCATGTACATCAAAGATACCGCCATGACACGAACTGGAGAACTTGGCCCATTTTCACCAGAGATGGGTTCCCTAATGGGGTAAGAACTCGCATATGCAAGTCACACCACTGTTGATGTAGATGCAGCATGTAAATCAAGAATCTTCAACACCAATTAACTCTGATGTACACATGCATTTGTGCACACATGCAACCTTCCATGTGTTTGCATTATGCCCCCTCAAAGAGCTTTTAATTGAATGTTTCATGATCTAATTGGACAACATAGTCACCCCTCTTCAGTTGCAGCGAGCCTCCCACATCCCTCCTGCAATTCACAGCTTTCCCACGTCCCTTCATCCTTCATTCTTTTCTCCCTGCAGGGAACACACAACCTCTATGGACACTATCCCTTCTTCCTCTGTCTGGAAGATGAGAGTGGAAAGTCATTCGGAGTCTTTCTGCTCAACAGCAATGCCATGGGTAAAGATAAACACTGACACGTACACACACCCCACACACGTTTCTATGTTTCACTCTCCTCAGGGATGTTCACGGCAGCCAAAGTCTACAGTGTGAAAAGGCAGCAGCATTTTCACACATGTTTAAGAGTAAAGTCTATGCACTCCCTCAGTTGTAATGTGCCCAATAAAACATAGGCATGACGAGCTATGCATGATTTTAAAATTTCACCAAATGTATTTGAGAAAGATTACACCTTTAATTTGAGTACATTTATAATGCCAGGAAAATCCATGTTTTTAATACTGGTGCCATACCTACTTGCATAAAATGAAGTGGAGGACTATTTCTCCTACCAGTTCTTCAAAATGGGGAAAATAAGAGCACATTCCATTTAGCTGCAGGGAAGATGTGCAAGACTCTTCAAAAGCCAGGCTGTTTGAAAAGAGTTTCTGCCCTA
This sequence comes from Phalloptychus januarius, assembly GCA_902982915.1. NCBI lineage: Eukaryota > Metazoa > Chordata > Actinopteri > Cyprinodontiformes > Poeciliidae > Phalloptychus > Phalloptychus januarius. The sequence continues at coordinate 30,610,655 of CADWAE010000133.1, forward strand.
AGCTTGCCCACACATGCCGTGAGCAATAATTAAAAGATTTACAGCATCTGGATCTGTGATAAATAAGGATGAAGGAGGTGACACGGTTACCTTGAGGAAGCAATTATAAAAATAATCTACAATACTCACAGTTAAAAAAACTGTTGTGTGAGATTAAGCTTCTGCAAAAAGAAAGACTTAATAGGAAGTTATTGTTTTTTCTTTTCACATATTTACTAATGGTCTCAAGAAATATTGAGGGTGCTATGAAAAATTACAAAGCAAACAGTAAAGAAAAAGGTTTTTGATGCACTTGACACATGACGGTAATTTATACCTCCCAGCAAAAAAGTCCACTGTCATGTTTAACCATCTTTTCTTTATTCTATAATACAATAAATAAAAAGGTTTATTTTTTTCACAATAAATAAGGCATTGTTAATAATACAGGAGTGCGATTTACAAAAACAATGACCAGGGCAACCTGGAGAGCAATTGACATGAATCATTTTTTTCTTTTTTCAGAGGTGACTTTGCAGCCTGCCCCAGCAGTGACCTACAGGACCATCGGAGGAATCCTCGACTTCTACATTCTGTTTGGCGACACACCAGAAGACGTGGTGCATGAGTTCCTTCAGGTAATATTTTTGTTTCATGAATACATGAACACCTAATTTAATTTAAACACTGTAAAAGCTTTACAGCTGTGTGATAATGTCTATTCCTCCTCTCCAGCTCATTGGCATGCCTGTCATTCCTGCCTATTGGTCCCTGGGCTTCCAGCTTTCACGGTGGAACTACGGGAGCCTCGATGAAGTCAAGACCACAGTGGAGAGGAATCGTGCCATTGCTCTCCCATACGTAAGATCTATTTTTCTTTCAACTGATGCAACTGATGCTATCAAAGCTTTTATCTACAATAATGTGTTTTATACCTGTTGTTTGCACAAGCTTGGCGTGTTGTCCTATCTCAACGCTGTTTAAATTTTTATGTCTGCAGCACTTTTATGGTCCCATTGTAAGCAAATGATAAACCCTCTATCAAGTTAGCCATGCAGAGGTGTAAAAGTTTGAGAATGATACCACTTAAGATGAAAACGTGCCAGCTGTTTTATTACTAAAGGAATAACTTTTATTTTAATTGAATACTGTGTCAAAATCTGTGTATTGAATTTGACACCATTATACAGAGAAAAAGAGGTGTTTAAAACATTATATGAACCAGGAAGAAGCAGTGACAATGTCTGGTACACAAAAGAGGGGCTTCTTCAACTATTACCACTGCTTTATAGCTTCCAGGAAGGGAAATGGAAGCAACTGATAACTCACCTTGTAAACCTGAATTTGAACCCCTGTGTGCTTTCAGAGGCAAGAGACTCAAACCTCGACACTGTCTGTAAGAATGCGATATGAAGGTTGGAGCAAGAGTTCGATAGACAGCCTGAGTGATAGGGATGGCCTTTAGCTTAGATTGGGTAATCCAGCTCTCTGTCAAATAATAGAGAGTCTGCTGGCCTGCATAGGTTCAGTCCAGGAAGCACAATTTTTTAAGCATCAATGAATGTTAGCACTGATCAAAGATCAATCGACCAGGTTCCTTTTATTATCTCATTCATCTTCAACAGAATGTTAAAAAATACTCCAGTATTGCATTACTACTAAGCCATGAAATAAATACCAGTTCTGGTTGACATTTTCTTGGAAATGAACCTCACTACTTATCTTTGTGGAGCATATGACAGTAAGGCTACTGTCAGATGGTCTTTTCAGAGAGAAAACTGATATGCATAATTCTTTTGACCCTAATTATTTAATCAAAATTTAATAAGATTGTGAATACCACGTTAACATATTTAACTGTATCACAACAAGGCAATAAATGCACAATTCAAGGACTAGACTTGAATTATATCTTATCAAAAACAAATACTCCTACAATCTCTACAATATTTCTAAGGACATGTCAGACTGCTCTGATGTATTATACATGAATATACTTAATAGCATCACATAAAACACATATAATAATATAAAAAAAATTCTGGAGGTGAATACCGGCAAAAATAAACATGGCAGAGGCTTTCATAACTTAACAGACAAATGTTATATACGATACATGAGATATAAAGTTCTTTAAAAAATTATAGGATGATTATTTTTGTGTCTCAACATGCGATTTAAAATTAATAGAAATACATGTTTAGAAATGTATTAAATTTTAGAAAATAGCAGCCAACACTGGAAACAAGTAGCCACATAGTAAAATTACTATGAGGTGAAGTTTTTATAAGATGCAGAAAAAAATACCCATATTATAGACAATTCACTGGATTTACTTTCTTCTTGACAGGATATTCAATACACAGACATAGACTACATGGAAGACAAGAAAGATTTCACCTATAACAAAGTGAACTTCACAGACCTTCCTGGGTTTGCTGACTACCTCCATGAGAAGGGGCAGAAGTACATCCTCATCCTGGTAAGAACACTCCCATTTCTCACAAAGTAATGACAGACGCAGTAATACATCCAGCAGTATGAACTTATCGAACTGCGTTTCCAATCACACACCACTGAGACAATTAATTCATCCACCCATGTTATAATGTAAATCAAACATTGTGGCTTTTAGCTGATATAACAAAATGATGTTTACTGGTGTAAATATGAAATGTTGTAGCATTCTTCTAAAACAGTGTTTCCTTTCCCCAGGACCCTGCAATAGCCACCAGCAAAAGGGTCGGGAACGCTCCATATGAGGCGTATGACCGTGGTACTGAAAAGAGTGCTTGGGTCTTTGAATCAGATGGAAAAACTCCACTTGTTGGAGAGGTAAGCAGTTTATTGGTAGATGTTGAAATAAGACCAAGAAATATCACCTACATTTTCCAAAACTTCATAGAAATTCTGTAAAAATGTTTTGCAGTTCACCACTTAAATTCTTGCTGTTCACATAAATCCTATGAGATACACTCTGCTACATGTGCCTGTGCTATTATTTCACTGTCTCCATCATGTCAGTAGACATTTCTGAACAGACATTCAAACCTAAAAAAGCTTATTTTTGATCATTTTTCCCACATTGCACACATTTGAAAAGCGCTCTCCTGCAGAGTATCGAGTCGGGGAGCAAAAATATGTTGCTCCCATGCTTTTATATTGTTGCCTTTGATTATACACATGATTAGACTTAGTCCCCAAACTAATTGCCTTTTCATGCTGTTTACGAACAGGTCAAACATATGCATTGATTCTGCATTAGTGTTTAATCTTAAAATGTTCTGAGTCACTGCGTGACAGATTGCATGTTCAAATGTGCGCATATGTGAGATAGGGAGAAAAATGTCTGCAGTTCGTCTGTGTGTACCCATTTTTAAATGGGAAGCTATATTAGGTCGTCTGCACATGCAGACTGCACATGTGAATATGACTGATTATAGTTCTTTTTATATGACAGAATGTGCTTTCATTCTAAGGATGAGCTGGCTTTATCTAAAACATTTGCTGTTTCTACACCAGTTAAAAAGTGATGCATCCAGAACCATCCTGGATGGGCCCCTTTTCTTGCAACTCTTGCCCCATTATCTCCCAAACCACACACACCTTGCCAGCTTCACACCGGCAGCACATCCAACCTCAACTCGTCTGTAGTTGTTATAACTCCAAATGCAAAAATCCCAAAACACACAATAACAACAAATTGATACATTGGAACCAATGATTTTGATTCAGAAACTACACTTCATAACTTCTGTATCGTCTCTACAAAGTTTATAAATTGAAGCAACTATAAAAATATTCAATCCAGACATGTTTTGTTGCTTTTGGAGTGACATAAAGGAGAAAAAGAGAGAGTCGCAATCTAGGTGAAAACTTGTGATAAGCACACAGCACTGACATTGTAAACTAACTTATAATTTCTTCATACTTTTATCACAAACTCCATTACACAATTGTCAATATTTTAAACTATTAAAGTTAGAATTGAAAGTAGAATACATGTCTGCATTCAGATTTAAGTTTGAAATACATATGTTCCTTTATTTGCATGTTGTGCCAGTGAACACCCTTCTGTATTCACCAGGTGTCTAGACACACCTGTCTTTCTATTTTTATTTTTCCTACTCTATAATTTAAGATAATTTATTGCTTTTTGGGGTCATTGTTACATTATTAAGGATCAATCTCCCTTCACTCTCTCAACACTTTACCACAGATAAAAACATGAAAACAGATTGTTGGAGTATAAATTTACCCCCCGAAAACGTTCTGATATGGCAGTGATATGTTTTCATCTTAAAAAATCCTTTGGACTGATTTTTCTAATGGAAGAATGTTAAACAAATACAACTGGTTTAATATTTTCCCCATTATAAGTGAATCCTGTTAACTATGATCTCATATAAGTTGATTACTTGAGAAATTGCTTTTTTGTTTTTGAAACATATGTCTCAGTGTTTGTGTAGCAGTGTTTTGTATTTTTCTCCAACTGAAGAAGTTAAAGAATATATTTGGAGTAAACAAAGCAACTGGTAGGGAACAGAAAGTGTAGGTAACATGAAAAAAAAGAAGATTAGTCACAGTTAATGGATCAGAAGGGGCTGTAGATAATAGATCAGAATGTACACAGAGACAGACTGTCTGTCTTACTGAGTAAGTGACAAGACAATTGCACAAGAATCAATCTACAATGAGACATGAAAGACAAAGCAACAGTTTATCAGGCACCTGGAACAAGAGGACAGACAAGGTGGAAGCAGGAGAATTACTTTTGGAGAGAGGGTTGTGAAAGGGACATTGAACCAGCCAAAAGAAAAGAAAAAAAGCCAAAATCCAAAATAGTAAAAGAGGAAGAGAAAAACTTTAAAAGGCAGCAAGAGGTATGCAGTGACAAATGCCAGCTGATTTGTTCAAAGCATTTGCTCTGTAGAAGCCATCAGCAGGGATGTGTAGATGACAAAATCCTGGAGTAAGGGAACAAATGACTCATAAAAGAAAGATGGCATCCGCAACGGTCTATCAATAAGCTCTGACCTTGCTGTTCTTTCCATGTGCCAAAAGCATCGGCCATAAATCTGTGTGCGTGCACGTGAGTGTACATAAGCATAATTCATACGCTCGCTACAAACTGGGCTGTGAAGTTATTGCCAGCAGAAGTAAAGGTAAAAGATAGCCAGAATGGAGCAACCTTGAGATTTTATATCCACAGCAGGGTTTACACACAGAAACTGCTTACACACCCACACACACATAGAAAATTTCTCCCTCTCTCTGTGTGGATTAATCATTTTTCTCAATACACGTCATTAAGGGTGACTTCTAACACACAGTCACGTCGCAAGATTTCTATTGCATTATCGATTTCTTCTCTTCTCTGTTCTCTTCCTCAACTCGTTCGACTCTTTATCCCCTTTCTCCTTTTTCACCTTTCCCTCATCAATCCCACCCCTTCTCTTAGTTCATCCATACTTTCCTCTCTTTCCTATTCACACATCTCAGAGCTGTTTCTCCAACACACACAGTTTTTTTAATAGCTTCAATGAATTTCACTTCTACATATTTTCAGGAGCATATGGTTGCAAACATATTTGAATAATAGAATAAAAAGGTATTGTTACAATTAGAGAAAACAAAAAATGGAGCTTGCAAAGTGAATACCAAACAAAGTTTTCCACAGCGTTATCTGCAACAACACTGAACTGTAATGGCAGAAAAAAATGGTTTTCATGTGTTTATCTTTGTAGGTTTGGCCAGGGGAGACAGTGTTTCCAGACTACACCAGCCCAAAATGCATTGAGTGGTGGATAGATGAGTATGTGCGGTTCTCCAAGGAGATCAAACATGATGCCCTCTGGATTGTAAGTGTATTTTCAGACATAAAATAATCCTGGTAATTAGCTGAAATTCCAAACATCCTGACATTGTTCAGCAGCCAAGTACAAATATTCAGCAAGGGACGTCTTGTTTGAAGCTCTAAATCATTTTGTGGCAATTGCTTTTCTGTGTGTTGAGTATCACTGCAGAGAACAAAGGCAAAGAAAAGATAAAACCAGAATCTCTCCCATCAGTGATTTCTTAATCAAAATTTTGGTTGGGACTTTCATTACTCAGACATTTTCGGTTGCAAAACACATATTCAGTTTCAAATTTCTCTGAAATCCTGTAGCATAGACAAGTCTCTGAACCACTGAGGTAAAGAGTCATGGATTCACAAACCAGCTGAAAAAAACAAAGGATATATTGTTATTAAAGTCATCACATTGATATAACATCCTTTTTTTTCATTCAGGATATGAATGAAGTGGCTAACTTCAAGAAAGGATCAAATAAAGGCTGCGCTGACAACAACCTCAACTACCCTCCCTACACTCCAAGTAAGACTTTCAATTTTAATAATAAAAAAATAAATTTCTTCTAATTCAAGTATTTGCAATATTTAGATATCGCTCAGATACATTTCTTTCTTCAATTGATGTATTGGCTTCAAATTATATTCAAATATGACATTATAGCAACTTTTAATATAATGGATTGCACCACTTTTGGCCTTATATGTGTGTCTACTTTTAATAGGCAAATAAAAAACAGTGGGTCCCAAATAAAGCATGACCGTGATGACATGAATGGCTATTCCCCTGATCATTCCTTTTTTTTTTGTGCTCTACTTTTTCTTTATCCATCACTTTCCTCTTTCTTAGGTTCTCCATGTCTTCTTCTTATCGTTTAGAAAGTATTTAGCATTGTGTCAAGATCTTCCTTTCACTTTGTTTATCATTTTCTTTCCCACAGAGATTTTAGATGAGGTGATGTTCAGTAAGACCCTCTGCATGGATGCCAAGCAGGAGTGGGGGAACCACTATGATGTCCACAGTCTGTATGGCTACTCTATGGTGCTGGCCACTGAAAAGTAAGTGCATATATAATCAGTGACAGGTATGGCTGGCTTGTTGAATGAAAACAAACCCACTGCCTTGCGTTAATATATTACAAAATGATAAACAGAACGCAAAACTCCGCAAAATATTAGAAAGGCCTATTAAAATCAGACGGTATTGTGCCTTTGTGAAAAAGGAAATCAAAGAACTGGTATTTTAAGGTTTTGTCAGTTCATTGCACTGAGGTGACTTATGCCCTGCTCCAAATCGCAGGAAATGATTCTTGTGGAAAATTGTAAGTCGGATACCATGTGCAGAATTATATTTTAATGAGCCCAAGTCCCAGGGTGCCTTAAATTTCTCATCTGGGTTTTGGCACTGGAAGTGTGTAATGACCCATTATGTTTGCAAACCTACAAAGAGACATCACGGTGAGTATAGGGCATAATCACCGGAGCATGAAAATTCATACGGATCATGGATATCTGCCAAAAGACAGCACAAAGGCAGGTTTTATAACAAATAATTAACCTTTTATGCAGAAAAAATCCTCTTAGCATACATTTAATTATATATGTATCATGTAGGCTGTAGGCAGGTACATTTCTTAAAAATAGATGTGTTAAACATTAGAGTCATAACAATCTGGTATTTCTGATGTACCCCGGACTTGCAGATATCAAATCACATGTCAAATTTGTCTACAATTATAAGCAAACCAGGAGACAAGTCTTTAACAAACCACCTAAGATTAGTCAGAGAGCTGTTTTTTATTACTGTTTTATAAAATAGGCCATACAACTTTGAGTTTTTGACACAGCTATCAAAATCCGTACTGCTATGAAGGTCAAACAAAATGAAACATCTGAACTGTAATAAGTAACGTCTGTGCAAATGAATATACACTTAAAATTATATATACACATATATATTTTTTATTTTTTCTGAAACTAAAACACATCAAAAAGTTTTGGCCAAACATATGCCCTAGTAGGAATCCATATCCTATCTTAAAGACCCCTTAAAGAAGCTATTTGACTTAACTCATCACTGAGTTTTTCAATTATCTGAGATGAACCAAAAATGAGTTACATTAGGTACTTATAATAAGGCTTATAAAGCTTTTTCTCAGCCTAAATTTACACAGTCTCATTGAAGTTTGAATTTTCAATATTAATTTTATATTAAGGCTATTATTTTTGTCAAGTCTTATTTATTATTTATTTTATTATTTATTATTTATTTATCATTTGCTAAAACTTAACACTACTTAATGTGAATGTCAAATTGATTTGCATTCATTTATAAAAAAATACAACAGAAAATGTCAACAATACAGCAATAATATGGGAGAATGTTTAGTTTTCATAAACTAAACACACTTTACACCAGTCGGTGCCAGTAATGTACCAATTCTTCAAAGAAGAATTGTCATTGATGGTGCCAGTTGTTTACACTGCAATGCATTCTGGGTAAATGACATAAGCTTGGTCCCATTGCGCTAACTTCACAACGTTGAGTTGTGTCGTTAAGCCTTTTTCATTTGAACCAGAGAATTGAAACTGATGGGAATGTAGAAATCACAAATAATGAAGATGATGAGGACAGATGAGGCGGAAGAGTACAGAGTTGGCAGAAGAAACTGGTGTTTGTGCTGTGGCTGCTGCCACCTTCAGCTTTATTGAATTAGGCGTTTTGTGGATAAAAACTGTCGACACGGTTTTAGCTTGTGAAGGTAAAAGCACATGTTAAAGCCTTCATCGGTTTTGCTCGTACACAAGACTCAACGTTTGCTGGCGAGAAATGTTGAGGGCACAAATGTAGGTTAAGTGGAAGTTGGGTTTGGCTCTTTCCCACTGCACTCTTTCTTTTTTCATGTGGGAAATGATGCAGACTAACCTGCATTTAGTCTGAGACTATTACTTTTAAATAAAAGCTAACAGCGGTGCACTGTGTGGCACTGTCTCAAATTACACCAATATTATAAAAAACAACTCGGGTAAAGTTAGCCTTCCTTTGCTTACTTTTTAAATTACAGTACTGAACGGACCGGCTGCTTCATCAACCCAGCATGCATTAAACAGGTGAATAAATGATGATCTCCATAGGTGAAAAATATAACAAAAAGCTTAGGTTAAACATGTTTTTATATATATATATATACACATAAGTAATACATTATTATGTATATATAATCATGACAAATCTGTAGGATGTTATTACCTCTCACTTTGAGCAGTATACTCGTTCACAATAAAAGGCAGCAGAGCTGTGTGTACAGTGAACGCACTAGGACTAGATGTGCTCACCCACACTCACACAAACCAAACACAAACCCACCTGAGACTCAGAAATATAATCCCACAGAAGACAATTTGCTGAATCACTACTTCTGTATTAACGTTGACTCATAATTCATTTGTCTATTTTTTATTCTCTTCCTGTTTTTCTCCCTCTTTCTAATTAAAATGTAATATTGGCAGGAGACACATTTTGTAAACACCAGCAAGACTTTGTATTGTCATGGAGATCAATGCAGCTTCGATTTCTCCCAAGCTTAGCAATAACATAGACGCAGGAAAGGCAAAAAAAGTACTACAAAGCTGTGTGTCTGTGTATTGTATTCTGCAAACACTGATGTTTGTGTGCACGTGCTTGAAAACTTTTTTACCCTTCATAATCTTTTGTTTTTAGCTTCAATATCCTTTGCATCGGAATTACCTCCTACCAACTCACATGAGTCTCTCCTGTCTTCTCTCAGAGCTCTGAAGGAAGTGTTCGGGTCAAGCCGTACCCTGATGCTGACACGCTCCTCCTTCCCAGGTGTGGGAAAATATTCAGGGACATTGGCTGGGTGACAATGGTGCTAACTGGAATGACATAAAATGGGCTATTCCTGGCATGCTGGAGTTCGGGCTTTTTGGAATTCCCTATGTGAGTACCACATAGTCCATTTGTGCATGCACACAGACAAACTTGAACTAAGAAAGAAAACTATTATACTTATTGGTTGCCATGACAACATCATCCAAGAATCAAAAATGGTTTGATATGTTGACTTTGTACAACTTATGGAATTTGCACACCTTAGAAAGGCTTAGACTAACGAGTTCCCCATCTTTGCCTATGAGCAATTTAAAAAAAACAATGTGAAACACTCACTTACACCCATAGCAGACAAGTCAAAGATAGCTCCTTGCATAAAGTCCACCACTATCTCGCTATTGGAGGACAATTCTTTTTTTTCCCCGATTGAAAACGTAGAGAGGTCGGATTTACAGATTTATTGCTCATAGACAATTTGCATTTGAGAAAGGCAAATTAAGCAAACCATTCCTTTGTTTAGTCTCCATATTTTCCAACTGCGCACAATAATTCTCTATTAACTATTTCCCCAAAGTTCCTCACAGCTTCAGTTCACAGCTGAGCTCCCGACCCTCAGAGCACAGTTCTCCCACACAGCTCCTTCAGACTAGCGGCAGCAGCAATTATCAAATACCTTGTGGAATTACAAGTCAATTGAGCTTACCATGCAAACTACAATGCTCCTAAGAATGATTGTAAATGACCCAATGGACAGCATGTGTTAATGTGCTGAAGTCAACAAGGAAAGGATGTTTTTAAAGAGACAAAGGCTCATGTCAACTCATCAAATGCAAAATAAAATTTCTGTTAGCTTGTTTTTAATACAGACAGCACATACATAACAACTGAAGGTAAAATGCTTGCGTGTGGTATAAGATAGCAACATGTGCCTGGAAAATATATAATATTGACCCCTTTAAAGATATAGTTATTCTGGGCTTAATGAATCACACTCCATTGTCTGACAACAAAGTAGGCAAGAGTATATAGCATAATATCCACTGAAAGTTCTGTTAAGACTACCAGTAACTACTCTATAAAATCAACATTTTACTGGCAAACATACTAAAACTAGAACTAGAACTGCACTGCCACTAACAACCGAAGTGTTTGTTTCTCCATCGCATATAGTGCAAACAGCAGTGAGAAAACAACAGGAAGCAAACTGCACACACACACACCACACACACACTCTTCCAGCTGTGCACATCAGGTGGTCTTATAGATGCCAACTACTCCTGGTAGGACTCTGTCAAGCAGATTTTAGGAGCCTCAGCAAATACATAAACACAGATGTATGCTTCACAAACAAAGAAGACAGCAAGATGGAAATAGGATTTGGACTGTTTCCTTCTTATTCTGTCAATCATTAAAAAGTTGCCAGTGGTTCAAAATAGAAAACAGGGAGATTTGTGAACTCACTAAGGAGCAGGAGTTTGCATTGCACAATGGACAGCTCACATCTCGTCTCTGCAATTAAATCTTGACTGAATTAAATCTTTTTAAAAGAGAATCTTGTGGCAAGGCATCTCACTAGGGCCAGGTTTTGTTTTTTTACACTACAGGTGATCTGTTATCATCAGACAGAGGTGTTTTATCATAACAGGTGCTTAGACTGATATTCATAACCTTTAGATATTCCATTTTAATAAATCAAAGTACGAATACACAGCGTGGATCCACAAAGTTTATTATGCTGAGTTTGTTAAATGGTCTTCTAACTCTCTGTTTCTAGTACAACAATAACATGATGACACACAGAGACACACAGCAGCTTCTGTCGAAATGTCAAACCTGATATTCCTCCTATGTGTTCCAGATCGGAGCTGACATCTGTGGATTCTTTGACGATTCAAGTGAAGAGTTGTGCCGTCGCTGGATGCAAGTCGGAGCTTTCTATCCTTTCAGTCGGAACCACAATGCTGAGGGCTACCTGGTACAGTAAAGGCATTTTGTCCTGAAGTTCTTTTATTTGAGTGTCACTTTTAGATTTATGTACTGCACTGCCCCTGTTTGGTCTAAAGCGCTGCAGGGTATACCCTTTATTCCACCACATTATATAGGTGCTATAAAGCCTAAGCGGCTAAAACATAAACTACTTTTTTTATCCACAGAGATTGGTGTACACCAATACTAGTACAATTGCTTTATGAAATGGGAGGAGTGGGACCTCTGAATTTTGGCTTTAAAACTTTGAATGCCAGCTATTAAACATCACAGCCTCTCTGGAGACCAGAGTACAAAAAGAAAGATGGATTCATACACCACACACTAATATTTGCAGATTTTACGCTTAAGCAAAATGTAGCAGCTCTGCTGAAGTATGTCAGATTAGCATAATATGATGTACCATATGGTGAACGCAATGCGAGCATGTTGTAAAATATCAAGATAGTTTCAGGTAAGAAGTCTCCCACTGACAACAGATGGACTAGGAGGAATTATTTTTTTACCTGTACATCCTCACCTCCAGCTGTGAGCCTAGCTGGACGTGCTGGTCAGAAATGTAAACCAACTGTTTTACACTAATGATGGAAGCCAACTACCATCTGACGGCATTTATTTTAATGCATCTGTTAATTAGTACAAGACAAAAAAAAATAAAAAATACTTTTCTACATCACTTAATAGGCCTGATCATGTCAGGTCATTAAGACATGCTCTTTAAACATTGTATCAAGATTTTTATACAAAAGATAAAGGGAAGATGTAACCCCATAATTTTGGGGTTAAATTCACTGGACACTTTTATGTACTTTGAAAGCCTGCACAGCAATTGCTCTTTAAAACACTGCTAAATTTAGCCTAATTACACAAGTCAAGTGCGGGCTAAATGACGAACCATTTGGGAGCCAAAGGAGCCAAAGTTTATTACTAATCTGATCCAAATGATCTGGCTCACTGATGGGGCTAAGAATTCCCATTACTAATTTGTAGAAATGTGGTACGTTGGTGCTAGATTTAAGATGCTCATTTGATTTAGGCTTATAAAAATAAATAAATGAGTTCCGTCCATAGCAATCAGATAGACTAGGACTAAACATTGTAAATGAAAGGATTGGACAATAGTTCATTGCAGTTGCATGTAACTTAGTTAAACTTTTCAATCTGTTAATTGTTAACAGCAGAGAACATCATCAAGATCATGACCTCTTTCCTATTCTCCATATTTTAAAATTATATGTTTTATGATGTGGGACTTTTTCCCCACAACTGAATACATATACTCAAATTTAAGACTTTAAGAGATTATCCTGATGGAATGAAAAGATCTTAACAAGGGTTGACAATAAAGGTAATTGGAGTTTCTTCATATTGCAAAATAAATCTAAACAGCTTTGCCTGGGGCATGCCTGATTAGAATTAGGCTTTAGCAAACAGCCATCTGAGCTGCATTATGGATTTTTTAAAAGAGAAACGTTAGATTCACAAAAACATGTAAATTCATCTAAGCAAGATGGATTTGTTGAGTATAGCTATAACTGAGCTATTTTTGTTGTGGACACAAACAGCTTGTAAGAAAAGCCAGTCGCAAATAACAAATGTTGTGAAAACTGATGCTCTGACTGACTACACTCTTTCAGGGGCATTTCCATGGTAATCACTGATGCAAAAAATAGTCTTAAACTGTGAGTGTGTGTGTGAGGGGGCAGAGGTGGGGGGGTGGTGGTGTTAAGATGTCACCTCATAAGGATTGGTAGTTGCTAGAGGACAGCAACAAGATGATGATGATGATGAATCTGATGCACTATACCCACCAAACAAGACAGCTAATGTGTGACCTTTACTTTGCCCTAATCATGCCCCTCATCAAATGCCCATGCGGCCAAGACCAAGCACACACCGACCCACTCGCACAAGCTGCTCATCAGCCTCTTGGAGGTGCCGGGGGCAGAAATGATTGGCTAGCTGCTAGAAGCGTGGCCTGTTAGCAGCTAATCATCCTCTCACTCACACCGTCATGAAATTAAATCATACTGTACTTCTTCACTTATTTCCTTTGCTGAATCCATCATTACTTTATTTAATTTTACATGAGTTTAAGATCGACTTACATATAATAAAAACTGGTTTAATTCTTCATTTGTTTCACTTAATTTTCCCATTCAATTACTCCCATGCCTTATTCAAACAAGTTTCTTTTGCACCCCTCATCTATTTCTGGTTTATTCCCCAGAAGGTTAAAGACAAATCTTTGTTTTCTTTTTGTTATCCACTCCCATTCATCAACCCCAATGCTTTAATCTGTTTTTCTGCCTCCAGCCCCAGGATCCTGCTTTTTATGGTGCCGACTCAGTGCTGGTGAAGAGCTCCAAACATTACCTGCAGATACGTTACACTCTCCTGCCTTACCTCTACACTCTCTTCTACAAAGCCCACACCACAGGGGAGACCGTTGTACGTCCTCTTGTGCACGAGTAAGTCATCCATTATGTTGAGTTAAGTTCTTTTGGTACCAATTCAAGCTATTGGATTTGTGATTCTTGCTATACTTTGGTCTTTATTTAGATGCATATATTGTTATATTGTAGAGTTGGTAGTGTTCAAAATAACTTGTTGCATTTTAATAAAAGTAACCTTATTGTCTATACTTATTAAATTTTTAATTATTGCTCCCTCACAAATGTAAAACCTGCATATCTTGATGCAAATATGTTAGATTAAGTTCCATCAACCATGAACTGGGAATTTTCTCTATTTAAAGTTACTTCAGCAACCACTTAAGAGCATATGGTAATGTTTCAGTATATTATATTAAGGGTATTAACTTTTAAGAAGCTTATTTTATTATTAGAATATTAGAAACTAAATGTTGTAAAGATAATAAGCATATATTTTGTTGCATTGTTAAACTTTCTTTGTAGTCTCTTGTTCATTAAAATTACAATAAAAAAGCGCTTTGCACAGATTAAAGAACATAAAAATGGTAAAAGTAAGTGGAAAGAAATACACAGATATTGTGTACTGTGCTTCACTTCACACTGAGATACTTGGATTAAGAGAAGCAGAAATGAGGAACCTACTGAAAGAGCTAATCCCTCAAGTTAAAATGATTTATTAAAATGGACTTGGACTGCAACACTGACGATAAGAACAGATAATCATTTGTGAGAAGACTTAAGTGAATGTAACACAGTGATGTAAAGAAAGTGATGAGAAATCAAATGTTTGTGAAAACTGAACTCTGCTAGTTTAGGATTGGGAAAGATCCAAAGCTCTCTTAAAATGTTGTTTTTTCAGGAGTTTTTTTCTAAACAATGCTGTCTTTTAAAATTTTGGATTAGGACATTCTAAGTGACTATACATTGCCACACTTTCTCCTGAAAGGTTCTACAGTGACAGTGCCACCTGGGATGTGGATCGCCAGTTTCTTTGGGGAAAACACCTGCTCATCACACCTGTGCTTGATCCGGTTAGTTAAGAAACAAATATATTTCAATTTCATAAGCAAAAGGAAAAGAATAATTTTCCAAAGAACAAAGGACGCAGGGAAAGTCTTGTATAACACAGAAGCAGCTGTATTATATCCTGGGCATTTAATAAAAAAGCTGCTAAACAAAAAGAGGTCTCCAGCAGATTAGATGATCAGCTACTTATACGTGCAAACCATGACCTCCCCTGAGAAAATATGACATGGGATTTTCTTTGTTGCCCTCTCCTCTTCTCATCCCTCATTCAGCTCTCTTTCAAACCCTCCCTTCTTTCTCTCAGCTCTAATGAGAACGCTGACCTCATTACTAGAAGATTAGAAGTGCGCATGCTTGTTTGTTTGATAGCGTATGCATGATATTGTGTGCATTTACAAGTGTGCAGATATACAAATGTGTGTGTGTGTACATGCTTACATTTACTGGATGTAAAGTAATTGCAGTTGTGTCAAAAGGGCCTGAATTTTAAGAGGTTTTGAATGGCCTCTTGTGTGTTATAAAGTATTGTAAACCCAACTGGATTTGTGTAAGTCTGGAGATATTAGAACTTTAGCCATTGTGGAAAAAGTTTTTTTTTGTAAAAGTGGAAGTGTGTGTTTACAATGGCTTAAAGTTGGTGATGTGCTAAATGCAAGGAGAAAGAAGAGTCAAAGAGTGATTTAGTAGGATGCTATTTTAAGCACACATGATTTTCTGAAAGAAGATAAATGTACCTTTTCACAGCTTGTTTGCAGGCAGAGATATAATCCAGCTTTAGCAGTCCAGCTGGAAACAGGATTTTATAAAAAGAAATAATAATTCAGGAATCATGGCTGTGGTATCAATTATGACTGGGCACTCATTTATTTCTCTTAAGTAGTAATTGCTTTCCATCGCTGTGCCCTGATAATTGAACACAGAAAAAAATCAGCCATAAAAGTCTCCAAAGAAGAAATTAATGACCATGCTTGTGATGACTAGGATTTTGATGAATGTATTTCCAGTATATTCCCTAAACATATTCTGGAAAGGATTCAGAACTTGCACATCATGTTGACCTTGTCTAATGATGACATGTTTGCAGCTGCTTGCACATGCAGCACTCCTGAAGTTAAGGACGCATAATGGACAGTATTGATTCGGAATAAAAACTGTTTATTATTATTATTATTATTAATAGTAGTAGTAGTAGTATTAGTAGTATTAGTATTGTTATTAGTATTATTATCATCATAATTTGGCTTGGCGAAATTAAAACCTAGGACCATTTTGTAAATGTGCATCTAAGAAAATATTTATTTAAAAGAGGGTTATGGCTCTCCAAAGTCAAATCTGAGATATAGAAGATATATAGATACTTGTGCAAAGATGTATTACAACAAAAGAAAAAGAAACAAGATGGAATAATGGCCCTATTTCCAAGTGCATCAGCAGATAAGTACCAGCTACTTTGCTAACAACACATACTACTTAGATAAAGCCAGTCCTTAGTCTTTTTTGCTGTTATGAAGGTTTTAATGGAAGTCCACCCAAGCACTTACATCACAATCATGTCCATCTTGTGTGAAGCATGAAGGAGTTTCTGAGCTGTGATGTTTGAGTTCAGTCCAGGGCAGCACCATAGTATCTACTGTGTGGAACATTTGGGTCTGGTTTTAGATTTTTCTTTATTCTCTTTTTTCTCTGTCTCTCTTTATTCATCTATCCGTCCGCTATGCATTTCTCTAAAGTTGCTCTTTGTATAGCATTTAAATCAATGCATGATTTAACTTTGATCTCTGTGATAAACCAAGAGGATCTCCTGTACTGCCTCTATGCTGTCCCCTCTGGTTTTCAGAGAGCTTTCCACTCTGCTGATAACTCCCTTTTCTTTTTAACTCAACCTTTCATCAAACGTTGGCTCCCATTGGAATTCTCTTAATCATCTGCTCCCAACTTACCCTTGTGATCACATTCCATTGCATCAAGTTTCTCTTTAGCTCACTCTCACAGTTTTAGTCTGTAGCTGTCTCTCTCCTAGCTAGTATCTGATCATTCTGCCAGAGCAAATCTTTGGCCCAACAGATCAGATCTTACCTTTTGACTAACCCAGCTTCAAAAACAAGGATGCATGCCTTTTGCATCCCCCCTCTAATCATAATTAGCAGCAAAGCTTTATCCTGTAAAGCCTTTCCATTAGGTGGTGAGGTGAGTGATAGGTGATACTAATATGTCAGGGTATAAGGGGAGCACTTATGTGCAGCACTTGTGACAGGTAAACAGAGCCCCCAAGGCTGCATTATGTGACTTAATTTGATTTATAGATCCTTTTAGAACCATCTGTTTATCATAATTTATCATTATTTATGGAGTTTCAAATAAAAAATAAATAAATTTGAGCACCAAACCATGTCCCTAACTTTATGACCACTGTGTGCTATTTTGTAATGGCTTCTATCAGCAGCATAATAATGTACCATGTCATAAAAATAAATTCAGCTTAACCTATTTGTTAATCATGGCAGTGTACTCCAGTCGCCTCCACAGTCTCCAGATCTTAATCCAGTAGAGCACCTGTGGGATGTGGAACAAGAGAATTGCATTATGATTGTGGAGCAACTATGTCATGCAATAACCACAAAGCATTAAGATAGTTGTAAGGACAAATGGTGTCCCAAAATGTATACCTAATAAAGAGTCCAGTGAGAGTATATCAAAGACCCAAAAAACAAACCTCAAACGAACTAATATATGTTTTCTCTAACAATGCTCTTTTTTGGAACCCAAAGACCTCAGCAGAGATCAGTCCACTCAAGTCTCAGACACAAAAAAAGATGGCTTTTTCCATCCGTACTTATTGGAAATTATCTTTGTCTGTCCTCAGTTGAGACAGAGTGTTTCACAATATGATATTTCTTGGAAGGACATGCAGTTTGCCTTACCTTTTGCTGTGCCCTCTGTGTTTATCTCTTCCCCTTCCCTCTGTTCTACACTGTCAGAGAGAACAGGGAAGTGACAATGCTATCAAAGCCCTCGGCGTACGTCTATTGATTGCCCCTGTCTGTGCACCACCTTAAGCCATCAAAGACTGTCACCTATCAGTCGTCTCTTGGTGTTGTCTTTTCTGTCATCTGTTGCAGCGTAGCACCATAGATGAAATGTGACCATTTTTTTTTTTTTTCTGAAAAACTTTTTATTAGAGAATGGGCCGTTATAAAATGGCTTTCTGAGCTGTGAACATTTTATCTTTTTCTTTTACAAAATGAGTAATATGTCTCTCCTGCTTTTATTTGCATAATGTGGCTTTTCTTCTAATATTTTGATTTTAAGTGTCAGGATTGGAACAGTGTGCTGTATAATCTATAAAAAACAAAAATAAAAACAGGTCTGCTTTCAAGCTAAATGAGACGCTGACATGTTGATTTCCACTCCACATGTTAGAGTCATACAGTCTTAGATTTACATTAGAAGCTTATTGATATTGCACATGTGAACAAATCTAAAGTGTTTGTCTTTTCTCCTGCAGGGTGTGGACACAGTCTCAGCATATATTCCAGATGCTGTGTGGTACGACTATGACACGGTAAGAATATTCTCTACTCTTCACCAATTGCCCTTTAGAAGCATCACATCTTATCTTACACAATTTATTTACAGTATTAAACTTTAATTTCTTTTACATTTTGTAAAGTTAGTTTTTGTATTGTGATATGACATAATAATTTTTCAAGGCAACTGCACTTTCATTTTGCTTCTCATGAAAGTTTTTGCTTTGGGTTACATGTTTGTGATGGAGAAACTAAAGGAATAAGAGTGAGGACAAAGATAGAGTGAAAGAGGGGACAAGTGGGAGAGAGAAGAGACTGTCTCACTGACAGAGAGAGATAAAAGAGGTGCTGCACTCCTTTGGGACCTTATTTGGGCGTTACACTGATGATGTAAAGCGCCCACTGATCAGATGAGCGATTAGATTGGCTCTCGTGCTGCTGGCCCCTTGTACTGTTTGGTCCCCTGTGATTATTTGGGTAGGAGGATGGAAGGGTGGGAGAGTTTTAATATGAGTGAAAATGACCATGAAAGAAAAACAAGATCCAGAAAAGGAAAGTACTGAAAACAGAAAAAAAACGGAAGGAGAACCAGATGAATTGATATTTATTTCTTGACATTTGCAAGGTAGATAGACTTTATATAAGGCTAATCAAAGGGTAAACACACCCTTGTTTCACCCGTAGTTTCATTATATTGTGGAATTTCTATGCAGATAGTTTATACAGAAATGCTAAAATGAAAACGTTTATATGTAAAATTTTCCATTTTTGGATACTTTATTTGTCAAAGTCATTATGAGCCACTGTGGAGTGGATAAAGAGAAACCACAAATTGCAGACCCGTAATGTAGGGCAGTCACTAACGGAGGCAAAATGAACCCTAATTCATTAATGGTAAAAAAAAACCAAAAAAAAAAACACCACCATGCAGTCGACTGTCCACTGTCACCACATGCTGGTTCATGAGGAATTGCTGAACAGTCAATGACTAGATGTCATCAACTGGATTTCCTTCGATGGAAAACCTTTTACTAAATTGAATAAAAGTAAAACTTGACTATGCCATTTTATATCGAGGATAAATTTGAATCTATGAAATTGAATTTTTTTTTGTTACTTGTTGCTATGCAAGAAAACTGATTTGAAATTGGATCAAATTAAAAATGGGAAATCGGTAGATTAAAAAATTTTGTTTTACAGTAGTAGTAAAAAAAAACATTTAGCAAATAGTTTGATACATTCCTGCAGATGTTCAGATCTTGGAACTTTGCGATGCTGAAGGGACACATTGCAGCAAACTTATCTTAAATAAATCAGCGTGATCTGGGTAGCAAGAGAGGCATGAAAGGCAAGTGGAAGACAGGTCAAAAAAATCATCAGAGGAAAATTGGCTACAGAAGCCAGAAATATGTTGCAATATAGCAGATAGATGTAGATAAATCAGACTGCACTGCCTTTGAGATCAGATGCAGTCATAAAGATAACCAGCAGGATCAGCTTCACTCCGCCATCATCTCATGTCAAACCTGAATTCACAAACTGAGGCACCACAGAAAGCTGACAAAAGAAACATCAATCAGTGGTTTCAAGATTGTAATTGATTACTCATTCATTATGGTTTTGTTTTCTATTTGTATTTAAATGTATCAACACCAACTAACATCTAATTTTTAAAGAATATTTACTGGTGTCAAAATTGGAAAAGAAAAAAAAACAGATGAAATGATGCATTTATGCTATTGGCATACTTACAATTTAACATGTTTGTGTAATATCTGTGATAATATCCATAAAGGATACAAAGTAAAACAGGTAAAAATATCACAGCAGAAAAGCTTAATGTACTTATTATTATCAGTTAGCTGGCTTTTGAAACACCTCCAGAGGTCTGAAGACATACATAGATGTTAATTTATTTGCACTAATAGTAAATCCAGTTTTATCCAATCTAAAGATTGAAATTGCAAGCAAGCGCACAGCTTCTATTTCTAGAACTCGCTCTTGTAGAGAGCGGTGGCCACTCTTTTCACATGGAGGGAAAAACACTTAAATGTTTTATGTAAAGTAAAAACCAGATGGAAACAGACATTTTCTATTGAAATAACACTTGCCATAATGTGAAGTGCAGAAGATGTTCAATGTTAGACTTAAAAGAAAGGGTTCCATTCATTAAAATGGAAATACAACCATATAAAGAAAATATTTCAATTGGTAGTTATGCATATCAGCTTCAGGTAGAACAAATATGACTATGAAATACCTGCAGATAATCAAACATCAAGGCAAACAACTTTATTATCAACCTAAACTGTGAAAAGTGTGGAAACATTATACAGAGTCTTGAGGGTTACCTTTGATTAGGCTAATGTTTAACACAACCTGCAATTATTTTTGCTTTTAATAACTTAGATGGAGCGGCTGGGAAACCGCAAACAGC
Organism: Phalloptychus januarius; assembly: GCA_902982915.1. NCBI lineage: Eukaryota > Metazoa > Chordata > Actinopteri > Cyprinodontiformes > Poeciliidae > Phalloptychus > Phalloptychus januarius. The sequence goes on from CADWAE010000133.1 coordinate 30,631,749, forward strand.
AGGTTGAAATGTTTCTACCTGCTGACAAGCTTGGCTTGCACATCAGAGGAGGCGCTATTCTTCCTACGCAGGAACCTGATGTCACCACAACATACAGGTACTCACATACAGCTCTTGTGTCACCCATAAATATAATCAGATTGTATGTAATTAGTAGTACAATAGTACAAAACTATTGTATAGCATACGATAGTGTTGTATGCTATACATACAATACTATTAGTAGTATTGTATGCTATATGCCTTTTTGTATATGTATATTATATTTTTGACAATTGTATCCATATTTCTGCAGTCGCCGTAACCCGATGGGTCTGATTGTTGCTCTTGATGACAACTATGAAGCAGCTGGGGAGTTATTCTGGGATGATGGAGATTCCCGAGGTATCGTAACATTTCTCATTTTCAGCAGATGTGTTTGTGTCACCAACACTGTTATTATCACTGATTACAGGCCTTCTTTTATTATTATGTAATGGAAGCACTTATCCATTTGAGCCCAAAGAATTGAATGAGTCAATAAAAGTATTTCAAACACAAGCAAGCAGCCCACACAAGTGGGGACCAGTCACTATTAACCTTTGAACTTTCCTTTCAGATACTGTTGAAAATGACAATTACATCCACTACCAGTTCTCTTTTGCCAATGTAAGTTCCCACCACATGCAATTTTACTGTATCTTCATTGACACAAGCTCAAATACTCTATTTGATTGAAGCTCATACTTAATGGTGAGAGCTGCTGGGGACGTTTGTCCAGATCACCAGGCTGGATTGATTTACAGATGCTGCTGAGCTCTGACGGATAAAAAAATAAAATAAAAATGATGTTCCTGCTTCACACCAAATAGAGAATTGGCAGATATGTTTAATGTATGAGTGTTAATGTTATTCATATACTCTAATGTTGAAAGCTTATGTCATAGTGCTTTATTTGTTCAAATTAAATCATGAAACAGGTATTCTGCTGAACTGTAACTATCATATTTTGTGAGTTTTAACCTGACCCTTTTCTTGTCTGCTGTATCATAGGGGCGCCTGGATTTACAGGTGACCAAGGCGGGCTACAAGGATCCAAACAATCTTAAATTTCAGAACATCACTGTCATGGGAGTGCCTAATCCTCCCCCATCGGTCACTGTGACTCTGCCCTCTGGCTCAGTTACACCACTTCCACAATCCAACATTTTCCATGATGAAGCTAAACAGGTAAACAAACAGACTTTAACTAGAACTCAAAACATTAACCCCTTCACCTCACCATTTTAGTTGTTGCATAATCTTTCTTTTGTCTTTGCACCTATTCATTAATGGAGACATTTTATGTGTTTCCCATTTTCACTGTAAACAGTAATTAGTTTACTGTTGATGCCATGTGTTTCAGGTGTGCTTCCGCTAAAGTACATGGTGTTAAATTTAGCTTTCTTTCTGTATAACAAAACTATGAGTCTTCACACTCTTCTGCTTCGAACAACAGACAAAGTTAAGAGTCACCTTGGAGACATGTGGAAAAAATGGCCTCAAAGGGATTTAGATTGTTCCCATAAGCTTTGATGAAGACCAGGACAACATTATCAAACAGATTTAAAGTTAACTCAGAACTCGGTTTGATAAAACACTGTTGTCTTTCCATACGATCCTTATAAGGTTGGATAAAAAGTTATCAAGATTAAACAAATAGTCAACATTTTATGTTTTTTATTATTTTAATTAATCATTGACTGGTCATTTTATTGGGGATAATTTTTTTTTACATGAATAGCAAATCTGCCTTTCACAGGGGAACACCTACATGAATGTAGGAAAGACACCAGCATCAGAGGTGCTGAAAAGGGAGGTGTAAAGGGGAGGTGTCTGAAAGCAACAGTAGCTCAAATAACCACTTGTTATTGCCAAGATGTGCTGAATACGGTCCTTGAATGCACAACATGTAGAACCTTGAAGCAGATGTGCGCAGGAGCACAATAACATACTGGATGTTAGTCTTGTTAACTAAGAATGAAAAACTATTGCTACTTATTCCCACAGATATGATTATGTTATAAATACTTTGCCTCCAACTAGAAGTCAGAATAATGCCAAATTATGCTTAATTTTCTGAAGTTACAGACTAAAACCCTGAAATTATGTGTTTTAGTTGACTATATTTGCGATGAAAAATATTTACTTAATTAGATAAATTACAAAAAAATAAAAAATAAAATAAAACAATAATTAATGTTATTGTAAGTGTAAATCCTGGAAGTAGGAGACAAGGGCAGAATGGGGTTAACCCCAAACAAATAAGGTGAACCTAATAAGGTATAATACAAGTGTTAATTCATATAAAAAAATAAGAATGTCACAATCAGTACTGTTACCCCAGGCATGCAGGATGGATAAATTTTCCAACAGCAACACGTCTGCCATTTGTTCTAATAAAACCTGAAAAAAAACATAGGTATGAAATTCAAGGTTGACCTCTAACTGTAAGAAATGACAAAAGTTCACATTAGTTGAGGGCCATGAGAGTCTTCTGTGAGTGCCTGTGTGTTCGCATGAAACCAAAACAAAGATTGAGGATAATGACTAAGAGCAATGATTCTATTGTAAGCTCTCATGGTTACTAGCAAAAGGCAAGAGTTTATAAGCCATCAAGAGGTCCCGGGTGAAGTAGTGCAAGAGAGATTTTCCTTTGTGCACTTGTGTACTCATGCGTGCACCCCCCCACTTGCGTGCGGGTGTGTGTGTGTGTGCACAGCTGCAGATGCTCTTATGCGGATCTTCAAGGTCTCTCTGGTCACTCACACAAGCCTGAATTTATCAAATGACTCTCTGTGGTAATAATTTCTTCGGGGTGAGGGGTAAATGTGCTGTTGAACTTAAACTCAGGCTTCTTGTGACCATTTGTCTTTGTGAGTCCAGACTGGGCCTTGAATGTAGATAGCAACTGCCAAAAATTATTAAACACATATGGGTTTTTCAATATATGACTCCGATTTACAGGTGGTGGTTTTTAGCATTTTGTCTGGAAGAACATTTTTATGATCTTTTGAAAAGTGCAAGAGCTCTAACTTCTGTTTTTCAAACCTTGTTTTCTTTTCCTCCTTTTTAATTTCTTGTTGTTTAACATTTTGATAATGCCTTCCTTTTCATTCCTTTTCAATTCCATTGTTTCTAAATGTAATATTCTCCATTTTTGCTCTGCGTGACATAGTCATCATAAAATAATCTGTGAAACATTGTACATATCTAATGATCTATAGCGAAAAAAGATTACAAATACTGAAATACAAGTATTTGTCTAATTGGGACTAGACACCATTTCCTGAGCAATAAAAGTAAAAATAATATAAAAAATTAAAACTTAACAGTTTGGATTCTCCTGACTAAATGATCACAAAAATGTTTGGCATAATTCTTTTCAGGTGCTTTACCTCTCTGGCCTGGACCTGAGCGTGGGAGAAAGCTACACAGTTCAGTGGGACATGATAAACGAAGAGCTTCAGCGTTTTAACTGCTATCCAGAGGAGGGTGCAGATGAAGTCAAGTGCAAGGCCAGAGGCTGCCTGTGGAAAGTGAGCAGTAATTCACCTTCATTATGTTCATGAGTACACATAGTCTTTTGTGGATTAAAGATCAACTTCCTAATTTGTTTTTTGTTCCCTGTATAGGAAGCTACCACTGACAAGACACCTTGGTGCTACTATCCAAGTGACTATGGTTACACTGTTAAAATACAAGATGAAACCAGTACTGGTGTGACACTGGATATTACTCGGAACATGAAGTACAGGAGCAGTGGTCGTCCAGACTCACCAGACGTGAACAACCTCCGTGTCCAGATTTGGTATCATACCAGCGACATGCTCCAGTTCAAGGTTTGTACTTATTTATCGTTATAGCATATGTTTTTTTTTTGTTTTTTTTATGCTGCCCTTTGCCAGGCTTCTTCTCTACAACCAATATGTCTGAAAGACACCCATACTATTATATTACTATATTTATATAGTAAATATAGTAATATGTTTATTATTTCAACATAATAAAATCCACCTCTTTGTCCAGATTTGGGACCCAGCAACAGATCGCTTTGAAGTACCAGTACCACTGTCAGTTCCTTCAACTCCTGAGGCGGATGAAAGCAAAAGGCTTTATAAGGTCTCAGTGACTCAAAACCCGTTCGGCATCCAGGTTGTAAGAAAGAGCACAGGAACCATTATGTGAGTATTCAACATTAAATGTGTGATTCAGGTTGAACTCCAGGCCTCTTAATTTCTGACTGCCCCAGCAAATCCTGTTGTTTTGAGTGTTTGGTTAATAAATATTTTTTGTACTACAATGTTGATAGAGCTGCTCTTCCAGACCAGCAACACAATGAAAAAGAATGCATTTTAGTTAAAGAAATCTTTAATCCGCCAGTAAAATGACAAGATCTAGTTTTGTCAACAAATTATATATGCTGAAGAAACTCTGACATAGTCAGTGACTAAAGTAGCTTCCTGTTGTTCAGCAGTCACAATGTTGTCACATAACAGAAGAAGAATCTATTCCACTTAACTCATAGCACAGGTGTCTTATTTCATAGTTTATGGTTAAGATCTTTGGATTTCATGTCATCAGAATTTTTGCGGTAAAAATTCTGGGGATGTGATACAGAGAGAGTTGTAGTTCCTTGGGGCCATTTTCCCTTTTCAAAATGAGACACAGCAAATAAGTGCCTTTGACAACAATTCCCTCTACCATCCTGTTTTTGACTAATTACATCCTCCATCGCTTTCCTCAGCTGGGACTCTGCTGTACCAGGTTTTACCTTCTCAGACTTGTTCATCCAAGTGTCAACTCGACTGCCATCAACTTTTGTCTATGGCTTTGGAGAAACTGAGCACACCTCATATAAACATGATCTAAACTATCATACCTGGGGGATGTTTGCCAAGGACCAGCCTCCTGGTGTAAGTACTCAACTAAATTATACCTTCAAAAAAATAAAGAATAAAGATAATCATCCTGAGAGGTTTTTTTTAGTATCCAGCCTAACTATTTTAATTTTTATCAAGCTCTTTTGATCACAGTTTTGTCACAACCAGCAGTCATTAGCATCCTGGGTTCCAAAGGTTAGCCCCTCTCAATAGGTTTTATGCTTCTTGTGTTTTGCTACATCCATGTGCCAAATGTCTTTAACATTGTATACTCTTCAGAGATGTTAGAGGTGACCTGCATAAATCTGTCTTTCTTTCTACCGTGTCACTTTGATGTGGTTCTGTTGATCTGAAGCAGTTTTTGAGTGTCATCATGTTTCCCCAAATAGTGTCAAGGCCAGTCAGGATGAGCGTTTTACCTACATCAGCATTATCAAGCATAATTGCTGAGCACAAGGGGCAGCTCTGCAGAGTTCATACAAATGTTATGGTGCCCCTCAGAGAGCAATGATATTAAAACTAGAAAGTGGGGAAAAAAGGCTAAAACACATACTATAAGAATAAAAATAATTACTTTGCAAAAATATTCATAGCCCTTGAACTTTTCTTGGTCATGTTGCAGCTATGCACTGCAGTGTATTTTCTTCTGATTTTAGTCAACATTTTAAGACAAAGTAGAGCCTAACTGAAGTGAAAGTTTAATAAAAATAAACAGATGGTAAAATGAATAAAAAATAAGTTAAAAATTAAGTAGTGTATGGCACAAGTGTAAATTTCCAAAGTCATGGCTATCCATCCAAACTGGCCAAATAAGGAGAGCTGTAGCTAAACGAACAGCCAAAAGGCTCATGAATCTGGAGTTATGACAATTATGGAAGAGTGACAAACAGAAAAAATGCCTTTGTTAGATTTTACTTCTAAAATGTCTTGTGTTTGCCACAAGCATTGCAGAAGCTATCTCTGCACACCACAGTGCACACACAACCTACACACTTAAACATGGTAGTGGCAGTCTCAAGTTTTTCTTTGCAAGGGTGAACTTTTTTGCAAAGATGAGTAAAAAATTCAGTACCTAGATATGAAAAACTGGTAAAGACATTCCCCAAAAAACCTGTGGATGTAATGTATCGTTTTCCATCCACTTCATTTGAAGTTTGTTTATGAGGTAAGAACCCGAAAAAGTGAAAGTTGTGGCTGTAAAATAACAAGCTGTGAAACGTTTGAGGGAAATGAATCTTTCTGCAGAGTACCGTAAATATAGAAGACAGAACTTTGTACACAAAGATTTTAAAATACAAGTTGGACATTAAATCATAAACTTACCAAGTGATGCAATTTTTTCTTTTTTAATTGCTGTGTGGAAGAATTTCTCAGTTTTTCTTCATGTCAAATAGAAAAATACAATAATGGGACAATACTGAAACTGATTTTTACATCCATTCAAAAAGTTATAGTAGTAACTGAGCTGGAGTTCATCGGTTTCTTATGCTTATCATTGCCGGAGGGTGACATCTGACAGTGCAAATGTCTTCTCCTCTGCTAACATATCATCTGCTCTTTTTCAACCACTGTCCAGTTCTATCCAAGAAACTTCTGCTGTTGGCAGATATTTCATAGTAATAGATTCAATAAAATATTTACAGAGACTTGCTAATGATAAATCAAAGTGGTGGAAAAGCCGGCCTTTGAACAAACGGCACAGATCGCCACATTTCAACCAGGATTTGGCTTCACAGTTTAAATACTTTTTCATATCTTTACTTCCTTCAGTACAAGATGAATTGCTACGGAGTGCATCCTTTCTACATGGGCCTTGAGAACACTGGTGATGCTCACGGAGTGCTGCTGCTGAACAGTAATGCAATGGGTGAGAAATATATACACGTTAGTACAGACTCTAAATCAAAGGTAGATAAGGATTTAATAGATTTAGAGCTAGCTCATCAGTTTTCACATAATCCCAATGATTGACTTATTTTTAGAGTTGTTATGAATTTTGGATTAAGTAACTACATATACTATGCATGCATATAACTACTGCCTTCTAACAAGAAGAGTTCTTCAAATCCAAAAAACAGAGAGGAGAAACATTTAAAACTGTTCTCTGAGAAAAAATAGATATTACTCTTTTCTACGTCATTTTCAAACACAGATGTCAGGTTACAAACACTTCATGTTGTAGTTAAATATCTTTAAGCTCCTGTCTTTGGATGTGTTCCATCACCTCTGCCCATCTTGATTTCAGCCCACTACTAGCTTTCTTTGCAGCTTCAGACAGTAACTCCTTGGCTCAGGCCCTTTAGTATGAACTAACAAAAATGTGTCACAAAGAGGAAAAAAACATATCTGTCTCAACTGACTACAAGTTGTAGGAGCAGCCAAACTATGAAAAAAAGTGACTTATAGGCTGGAAAATATGATTTCGACTTCACATTCTGTAAAGGACATCAGACTTATTCTTGGACAAAATAGACTTTATGTAAAACTTTTAAGAGTCATGCATATCTTATTATTTTGTGTCCAGATGTGACTTTCCAGCCAACTCCAGCTTTGACCTACCGCACACTTGGAGGCATTTTGGATTTCTACATGATCCTGGGACCAACACCTGAGATGGTTGTGCAGGAATACACCACCGTGAGTCTTCTTCTTTGTTTCATATATGTGACTTTAGCTGTGTGAGCATGTGTGTTTTGCACTTGGCCCTGGGCCGCTGGTGATGGACTGCGGCAGCTGGGAGTTCCTTGCTTCATTGCATTCTTTCATTTAGCTAGTCCAAACACACATGCACACAAACACACATACAAACACTAAAACACACAAAAAACAAACAAACAAAAAAAAACACTTTATGGACCTTGTCCTATTTTTCCCAAAAAGCAACTATTTTCCTCTGCTGAATTACCTTGACTTTCTTGTTTGTTTCCGTCTTTACAGCTAATTGGACGACCTGTTCTACCTGCCTACTGGTCCCTTGGGTTTCAGCTGTGTCGCTATGGTTATGCCAATCACTCAGAAATAGCAGAGCTATACAGAGACATGAAGGCAGCTCGTATTCCCTACGTAAGTTTAAAAGATTTTTTGGGGTGTCTGTTGGGTGTTTAACATTAATTGTACCTACAGAAAAAAATAAAATAAAATTAGGTGTTAGTTCTGCATTAGCAAACAATGTGGCCATCAATGTGAAATACGTAGCAAATATGTTAAGGACTATATTTATTCCTTACTGTAAAATGCTCTACTGTTGAGTCTACTTTTATTAGACCAAGTTAAAAATTCTACTTCTGACAGAGGTGTTGTAATTTTAGAAAAAATTTGAAGTGAAAGAAAATAATAATAAATTGTTGGCTGAAATATAACACTGTAGCAAATCTAATGTCCTTAGAACATTGTCCTTTCATTATTACATTTTATAAAAATTCAATAATTTGTTGGTAGGATTAACTTTTATAAGTTTATTAGTAAGTTAGAGAAACAATTATCATGCAGTAATATCAAGTTGAGAATTTGGCAAACATTGATTGTCAGTCAAGCATAAACTAATCTGAACTTTACCTTTCATCTGCTGCAGGATGTGCAATACGCAGACATCGATTATATGGAGCGTCAGCTAGACTTTGTTCTGGACTCACAGTTCCAAAAGCTGCCAGACCTGGTGGACGAAATGAGAGGAGAAGGCATGAGGTTCATCTTCATTCTGGTAAACAACATGTAGCTCTTGCTGGCAGATGCATGCACAGAAACTGGTTTAAACAGCCTTATATCTCCAAGGCATTACAGTTTAGCACACAGTGCATAACATTAAACCATTTTAACTTGAGGCAGAAAGTACCTAAGGCTTTTTGTAAGGCTTCAGTCTTACAAATGATGTGTCTGATTCCAATAGTAAACTTAATATATTGTGAATCTCTGAAGTTGTTTATTACATGAACTGTATTGATGTGTATATGTGTGTTTAATTTCAGGATCCAGCCATTTCAGGCAATGAAACAGTTTACCCTGCTTTCACCAGAGGAATAGAGAATGATGTCTTCATCAAGTGGCCCAGTCATCTGAGCAACGAAATTGTGTGGGGAAAGGTAAGACTCAATTGATATCAAATCAACGTCAGAAAATGACCATGAACTACTGATAAAGGGAGGCATAAAAAGATATGGTGATGGATTGTTTTTTTTTCCTCGATGGTTTGTGACCTTTTTTGTGACCCTTTTTTTCCTCCTAGGTCTGGCCTGATTTCCCAAATGTCATAGTTGATGAAAGTCTTGACTGGGACACCCAAGTTGAGGTACACTGCCTCCCACATTTACAGTGTGAATATTTTGGAAACTTAGCTATTGAATTGTTTCCATCTTTGAAACCCTCAAAGTAAAACTGGTTTAAACAGTTTACTGGAAGTTTGGTAATCATGGCCTTAGTATTTGCATTTTATCTTAAATGGTAAATGGCTTTTGCTTGTACAGCACTTTATCAAGACCCCAAAACGCTTTACACTACATTTTATTCATTCACCCATTCACAAACGCACATTCACACAAGCAATCTGTTTCATTTACATATGCTTTTGGTCGACTTTAGGTAAATTCATGGTTCATCAATGTAGCTCAGTGAATATTAGAATTTTAATTATGCACATTTTTTGATCATTTCCAGATCTACCGGGCATACACCGCATTCCCAGACTTCTTCCGTACTCAAACCGCAGCATGGTGGAAACAAGAAATTAAAGACTTCTATGATAAGATGAAGTTTGATGGTCTTTGGATTGTGAGTATAAGACAATAAATATATGGCTGTACCATTTAGAAATTCTTCACAAAATTGTCCACAACATTTCCTTTTATACATTACAATCTACTTTTTCTCTGAAGGACATGAATGAACCTGCAAGTTTTGTCCATGGCACAGTTGGTGGTAAATGTCTTGGTGACCCCCTCCTAGAAAACCCTCCATACATGCCACGTAAGAAACTAAGAATCAGTTTGTGTTTTTGTTTTTCTAAACCCACCTAGAGTGACATTTTTTAATTGATTTTTGTGTTTTTTTGTTTTGTGCACCATACAGCCCTGGAATCCTCACATATGGGCTTGAACCACAAGACTCTTTGCATGAACAGTGAGCAGATACTTAGCAATGGAAAGAAAGTCAGGCACTATGACGTCCACAACCTCTACGGATGGTCTCACACCAAACCTACCTTCGAGTGAGTGAATATTTCTTCTTGTTTTCTGGTTACAGTATCTGAATTAACTTAATTGTTTGTATTAACCCATGTATTGTTCACAACATAGACAAAACACAACCATCATGTAAATTCCACATAAAAGGAACAGAAAGCTCCGACTGAACCAGCCTATTGAGGAAAATCCAGCATCAGAAGATTAATAACTCAAACTTTCCTGCCAGAAATCTGTTCTCATCAAACCTTTATGATAATGTTTGCCAAAAGAAAATTGATCCCTGTAACAATAATTCTCTTACTGCACCATAGAAAGCCCGCAACAGAACATTAGTTTAGGTTGTAACTCTAAGACTACAGCACAAGTAAGGTTACACCATTCTGTGGAAGCAATATAATCTTGTTAGGTTCTGAAATTATTTAGACATTGAATTTATAAAGCAGAATTTCTATCCTGTGCAATTGTATATGTGGAAAGACTTGATTTCAGCTCTCAACATTGTGGAGGATGTTTGTTTGCATAAACAGGACATTTCTGGAAAGCTTTTTGACATTGAACTGGCACATTGCATGCAAACTCAAACATTATTGATTGGGTAAAATGTAAAACTTCAACAGAATCCACACCTCCAGGAAGCAATCGTTTCCTAGTAGCCAAGAGTCCAGACCCTCTGTACGAAACAGGGGGCTTGTTTTTACTAGGCTAGCTTTTAGCCAATCAAATAATTATCTTTTGTTCAAATGACACCAGTGTATTGGGCTGGGTCAGAGTTGTGCCTCTTAACAGTTTACTGTAATCCATTGCACAAGTGTCATGTGATTAAAGTAATTAAAAAACAGCAGATGACAGCAGCCCCACTACCACTGCTGGTGGCATCCTATGTTGTTTTCCATTTACCTCTGGAGTCAAAATTCAGATATGTGAACAATGTCAAACCCAACAGGTGTTGTCCTCAGAAAGCAGGCTAATTGGTGTGACTGACAGCAGTTTATGTCTATAATTTATGTACTAAATAGTATACAATACGTACATAGTATACTGTATATATAAGGAGTATGATTTGTAAGAGAGGTTGTGCATGTTTTTATGTTTTGTAAAGATTTAGTGAGACACTAAAGTTCCTACTGTTTATTAAAGCTATTATTGAATGCCAGTAAGTTATATTGGATTTTGAGATCAGGGTTGCAAAGAAACCTTTTTCTCTTTACCTGGAATTCTGACTTGAAACTCAAAAGTTTTACTGCAAACATGCAGAATAAATATGATTTTTTTAAATGTCTTTTATTGATTAGAAACAACAATGAGGAAAATAAAATAACTGTTGCAGTTCCTGTTGAGAAATACTGATCAGCCACAGAGGGCACTTACTATAATTTTGGGATTAAGTGCATCATTTTAAATGCCAAATGCAACAGTTAAACAATATACCAGTGTAGGTGATGGATTCAGCATTGTTAACAAGTACTTTGCCAATGGAAGAATATGCTGTTTCATGTATATCTGTGTTTTTAAGACAAACTGTTTTTCTTTATGCAGTGCTTTGCTGGAAGTCACTGGTAAGAGAGGAATAGTTGTGACTAGATCAACCTATCCAACTAGTGGGAAGTGGGCAGGACATTGGCTTGGAGACAATAACGCTAGCTGGGATCAGCTGTACAAATCCATCATAGGTATGTGCAGATACACATACAAACTGTAAAAGATACATTTTCTTGTCCATAATGGTCAGATTAATCTGACCGTATCAAGATCTGGCAGAAACTAGATAAAGCATTTCCTGTTTTTCTTTTTATTCTTGCAGGCATGCTGGAATTCAGTCTGTTTGGCATTTCTTATGTAAGTACCAATATCTGATCTTAGTTATGACAAGACATAATCTTATTGATATGACCTTGTTCTTTCTAAATGGATTACAGCAGCTTAAGTGATCTGATTTTGTTTGCCCGACCCACTGATCAAAGGACATCTCAAAATAATATGTGAAACATGTCATTACAAGCCCCACGCCCCCTGACAAAGTTTGAGCAAGTCTGTCATGACCTATAAAGTTTGTCATTAAAGCTTAGATGTAACTTATATTTTCAAACTCTTGTGTTGATATTCTCAGGCTCCACTTATTCACCTCTTTGTCCTTGACTTATTTGTTTCAGCCCCTTCCTGTTGCTCACATCTCAGTGTGTTGTATCTCATCATCTCATTGTGTCTAGGAATAATCATAATCTGACACCTTATTGATTGTCTTACGGAGAATCATTTGCATGCTCCAAGTCGAGCCACGGGGTCATAACACAAAGACATTTGATAAATTCAATGCTGGCAACAAGAGGTGTGACCTTTGCTGTTGTTGTTGGAAGGTGCCCTGTGTGCAGCTTCACCTGTTCTCTGACGCCGTTTCTGTCACTGTTGTTTTTAGACTGGTGCAGACATATGTGGGTTCTTTAACCCAGCTGAGTATGAGATGTGTCTTCGTTGGATGCAGCTGGGTGCTTTCTATCCTTACTCACGTAACCACAACGGCAAGGGCAACCCGGTGAGTTACTTCAAAAACCCTTGTGTAGTACTGACATCAAGATTGATTTTGACCACAAACAGCTCAGCATAAGGTGCGAGTGTGTTTGTCCAGTCAGCTCAGATAGCTCAACTTCTCCTTAACTTCTTTTACGTGATTTAGAGTAAGAGAAATAAAGGACCATGCATTTTATTGCACAATAATTCTACCTCATGAAAAAGACAAGAAATAAGAATTTTAGCTACGTTTTTGAGACGCTGTCAACTTGAATCATTGAGTTGATTATAATTGGCCGACAATAATTGTTTTCAAAAGAACAGAAAAACTCTCCAGTATTGGTAAACAATTTGTTTGGTAGATTTCGGGTACACTATCAAAATAAATAACAGAGTCAAAAATGAACTGTAATGTTTAATCACTGTGGGAATACAAAAATTGCCTAATCTTCATCAGTTTATGATATTAAAGAGACCTGTTTGGTTGTAAAGTTGGATGCTTCATGAGTTACTGATTGGAATAAGATAAAGCACTAATAACCAGGAACTGCAGTTGTGAATCTCTAGTTTGAAATCTTACATATATATTGATCAAACAGAGTTTAACATCAACAAAACCATCATCTTTTTTGTGAAAATAGAAAATAGGGGCATTTTCTATGCTTTTCTTTTTAAATATTTTGTGGCACTAGTACATTTTACTGACAGTAATCAGACAGGAAACAGGCAGAGAGATGTAGCGAAGGTCTCAAGGTCGGGAACATCAGATGGCTGTATCAAGGATCAGTAGCTTCCATTTAATGGAGAGCCTGCTCTACCACTGTATATTTCCTGTTGTCTATCTTTTTTGGCATTAAAATTGCCTCAGTTTAAGACAAAAAAAAAAACTCAATACATGGACTAGTTGGTTTGCAGCCAAGTGTGAAGGATGAGGATCAGTGCCTCCAAATGTGAGGCCATGGTCTCTAGCCGGAAAAGGGTTTCACGCATGAGGGACAAGTGGACCAGGACATCAGTAGGCAGATTGGTGTAGCAGACTGCCATTGTGAGGAGAGAGCTAAGTCAAAAGCCAATCTATGTCCCTATCCTCGTCTATGGTTACGAGCTTTAGGTCCTGACCAAAAGAAAGAGGTCATAGATACATGTGGCCATATTTGTGAATCCAATAGCTATTATGTCTCGTCTTGTGAGATGAATGTAGTGTCACATGTCTGAGATCATTCAGAGTGAATAACCTTAGACTTCAATTTGAAAATTACAACCTGAAACCCAAGTGATGGCAACCAAAAGGTTTTACAGAAAAAAAGTTTTCACCTGAACCACTCTGGAATGTTTCACAGCATTTTGTAAGAGCTTTGAAACCGATGTTGCTCAGAGGGCTGATAACTAGTCAGTAGAGGCTTACTTCAAAAGATCCAAACTATTCCTGCTGTTGACCCCAACCTTGGGAGCTTACAGTGTCTGCATTGGCCTGTAAAGTCAAGTTGTACAAACAGAGTTCAAACAAACTAATTGTAATCAACTTTTCCTTCTGTTTTCCACGTGGTGTCTGTCTTAATTTGTATCTTACATATACCTACAGCGCACACAAACACATGAAAAAAAGAGACCTGTTTGGTTGTCTGGTGTTGTTGGCATTCATTTTAGTGGTGACCTTTAAAAGCGTTGGAACACATCTGAAAAATCCAATAACGCCCGACCAGAGATCGATCTCATAGGGCGAAATTTCTCCACACGAGAGACTGCAATGCTACCAGGGCACCTGCGCGTGCATCTTGTGTGTTTGTGTGGGTCTACATCTGTGCTTTTTAACGACATGGAGTGTGGATGTAATTGAATTCTCAAGGTGATCTGAATACCACAGCGCTGCACCTTACCTCCACATTAAATACACACACGCAGCATTTAATTATGAACTTTCAATAATGAGAATATAATAGAAAGAAATACTGTCACGGAGACAAAAGTATAATAGAAGTAGGCTAATTAAATAAGCATTTTATCTTATAAATATATAAGAAAGTGTAAAGGAAGGAAAAGGGGAGACAGTATGACAAAGGAGTGATAATGTTGCATAGGCTCAGCAGGTGCTTGCGCTTGCTAGAAAAAGAACAAAAGTCAAAATTAAGAGGTAGAAAGCGAAAAGGTCATCTAGGTAAACTACACCTAGATGACCTGTAGGTTTTATAAAAACAATATTTTGACATGCAAAGAGCGTAACCTTAAAGCTGCTTGACAAGACATACGACAACAACACCACCACTGTAAACCAGCTATGCTTTGCAGGGTTAGATACTGTAAGGGCAGAAAGAGAAGAGTTTCTGCAGAGTCATTACCATCGCTCTGTCACACTGTCTCTTTGCCCTTAGACAGACTTTCAGCACTGACCTCCAGATAATTTTAGTGCACTGGGAAAACACTGCTAGGTCCACAGTCAAATCAGGCCCCAATTAATTAAGCAATTTAAAAAGCACAGTGAAATTCAGCACACTTTATGTTCACTCTTCATAAAATACCACAGGATTACCACATAAGTAATCCTGTGGTATGTGAGTCACACAGAGAAAATCACACAATAATGTTTTTAAATCAAGAGATAGAAAAAGCGCTTTATTTTTTTTTTCACTGTATTTTTCATCAAATATCTGTATTTTTTCATCAGGTCACAAATTATATGCATTTTTCTGTTTATTTTACACATACGGAAGATTATTTAAGAAAGTATTTGTCTTTTTTTTAACTTTACTTTCAAGGGCAAAAATTGAAAATACATATCTTGCCGTTTTTTGATTCAGAGAATGAAACAAGTTAATTTTCTGTGAGCTGTTTACAAAAATAGATGTTTTTTGAAGAATTGCCTTTAACTATAGACAAAATGAATTTTTTAATACAGAGGGCAAAATAAGTTTTATCATGAAGACTGATAAGCCTTGAGCTGGTCACCAAACAATTAGTGGCATTATAAAATTATAATAAATTTACAGTGGATGAAAGCTAATGTCCATGGAGTAAATTTTACCCCTTTTTTTCTCTCCTAGAAGCTCATGTTCAGAGCAAAGTGCTGAGAATTACTTCCCAGTAATCATATTTGATAGTACAGAATTAGGGTGGAAAAAGGGCTCTCTGAAATTTGAAGCAGATAAAATTCCTTTGGTCTGCTGATAATTAGAAGTCTCAAATTTTACTTGGAAAATTAAATGATAATCCGGTAAATTCACCGGGTCATAAAATAATGGAAATTGTCTGTATTCAGTCACATGCAGTTAGGCTTTCAATAAATGATCGCTGAGCTGCAATTAATTATCACTGCTACAGGTAATGATCACATTCAAGGTAATGCTGGGGGGGGGATATCCATTGTTTCTTTGCTGATCCTAATAGTTTCTCTGAAAACTATTATAGAATATTTAATTTCTCCAATCAAAAAGGAAGGTGGCACATACACACTTAGAATTTAATTTATCTACTGAACACAAGGCAATTTGCATAAGGGGTGCACATCCACGACACAAACACAAAGCATCATAGGAAGCAGCATATGGTCTTGGCACGCTTCATCTAATATTCTTCATGACCGAGGGTGTGTGTGTTTACATGCGTGTACTCAACCAGATTGATTATTGTCCAGGCTGCAGTCCCTAGCTATAAGCACAGTTTAATAATAAGCACTGAGTAGTCTCATGTTTAACCCTATCTGCAGAAAAACCACTGCTGTTTTGATAAGTTGCTATCATTAAATAATACAACGCTCTGCAAAACTATTTAGACCCCTTTAAATTTTTGAAATTTTTTTTATGTTAATGTTACACACACATCAGTACACTGTGTTATGCTAAAATAAGTGCATAACAGTCAAGAAATTAAAAATTATATTTGGTTTTCAGAATTTTATACAGCAAAAAGTGTGAAAACTGTGTCGCACATTTGTATTCATTCCCTTTTACTTTAAAGGAAACACACCAGAATAATACTCTATCATAACATTAGACCAAAGTTTAAAAAAAATAAAGGGCATAAAAAAAATAATGAACCCAAGAAAACTAACCAAATTTAAAATGTTAATAATGTTAAATGACACAAGTACAACATTTTAAATATAATTGCTATTTGTGATGACATTTAAATGCATGTATACCATCTTTTGTACTGATTTGAAATGTACTTATCTTCATTCACATATAATTGCATTTATTTCTTCCTCAGAGACAAGATCCTGTTGCCTGGGATACCAGATTTGCTGAGGCGTCGCGGGATGTTTTGAATATCCGTTATACCCTCCTGCCTTACCTGTACCTGCTGATGTTTGAGGCTCACACCCAAGGAAGCACAGTTGTCAGACCACTGCTGCATGAGTAAGTACAGACACATTTGTTACAGTGGTTCATACTCTAGAGCTTTATTGCTTGCAATAAAAGATTCTCATTTTTTGTCATTTATTGATGGGAAGTTCCTCTAAAACCAATTAAAGCATGATGTGTTTTAAACTTTCTTTTAAGTACTTCTATTTTAAATACCTACAATCACTAAAACGTTATCCATTAGATTTTTCTCATTGAATAGATTATCTTGCCATAGATTATCTTGCCATAGAAGCTATAATGTAAAAGCCTTGAACCAAGATGCTGTATTTCTAGTAGGACTGCCTCAAAGCCATTTGCACAGAGCCCAGTGGCTGCTCTTGGCATCTCCCAGATGAGAGTGTTTGAAATTGTTCGAAAAAGATGTATTTATTCATCTGAAGAGACTCCTATAAAGTCACAGATGGTATTTAAGAAGCTGCCAGAACGAGTCTGGCAGGGTTATTTGGCTTGCATCTTCAAATCACTGAATTCTAGCATAACTATTTGAACAGTCGGAGGGGCTGAGGATGCATGAGTAAGCTTTGGTAACACGCCTTCTCTGTCAGGATTAATAGCTTCTTTTCTTCTCTGTCACAGGTTTGTAAAAGACAAAGCTACTTGGGACATCCACAGACAGTTCCTCTGGGGATCTGCCCTCCTTATCACCCCTGCTCTAGACCCAGTATGTTTATACCCATTCTTCCATTTGTTTGTTTTCATCAGAAATATTTAAAAATATGACACACTTTACCTTTATGCAGTAAATCAATCAGTGCTTATTTTTTAATTTGTGTCGTTTGTTTTTGTGTGAACAGGGAGTTACAGAGGTAGAAGGTTATCTTCCTGACGCACGCTGGTATGACTACCACACAGTAAGTACCTGGCCGACAATCATTTTAGAGAAAGACACTCTTAATCTGTTCATGTTGGTAAAATAACATCAGACAACATCAATAAAAGAACTACACTGACTGACTGCATAGTTTGGGATTAAAACAATTGTTAATTTTCCTCTATTAATAGACAGACTTCCCAGCTCAGGGATTTATTAGAAAATATAATAAATTAAAAAAGAGGCAGGAATTTATTATGAGGCTGTCCCTTTAGTCCCTGTTTATAACTTCAGCCCCCAGAATTACAGCAGCAGCCAACTTCCTAATTTAAACCTTGACTAATGACAAAGTTTAAAATTTTATGAGATATAACGCTGCAGTATTAACATACCAAATCCAGAGCTACAATTTCAAACAGTTCACTTTTACAAGCCCCTCTTAATTTTCTCCTCAGGCCAAGGATGTTGGTGTGCGTGCCACAAAAGTCTCCATGATCACACCACTGGAGCACATTAACCTTCATGTGAGAGGCGGATACATCCTACCCTGGCAGAAACCAGAGAACAACACAGTCTACAGGTGAACACACTCACACTGCTGTCAAATCATTGCAGCACACAATCAGTGATCAATAAATTAAAGATGCTGAAAAAAAACAATA
Organism: Phalloptychus januarius; assembly: GCA_902982915.1. NCBI lineage: Eukaryota > Metazoa > Chordata > Actinopteri > Cyprinodontiformes > Poeciliidae > Phalloptychus > Phalloptychus januarius. Next base: position 30,650,166 of record CADWAE010000133.1, read on the forward strand.
ATTTAATCTAAACTGGAATTTTGATTTAAAAAAAAAGTTGTATAATTTTATTCACGTTAAATAAATAAAAATCTGCCTCCAAGTCCTTATCATCATCACTTCTATAATTAGAAATATCACGTGTTGCAAATGTAAATAAATTTACCTCTAGAATTAGATTTTGTCAAACACAAGTTAGTAAGTTGCTACTTTAACTCAGTTTGACTTGGATTTAGTCACATGCATGCAGCATGTGGAACAGCAGACTGACTGAGAGCAACACTAACAGTTCCAGCAGCAGTTTGATCAGGTGGATCCCCTCTGCAAAAATGGAAATGTATTTGTCTGAAGCAGCAGGTATAAATAGAGAAGCTCCTTTAGCTCTAACCCTCTCTGCCTCATCCCTTTCAGTCGGAAGAATCCTATGGGACTCATCGTTGCCCTGAGTGACTCGGGAACTGCTCAAGGATCTGTCTTCTGGGACGACGGCGAAGGAATAGGTGAGTGAAAGGTCACTCATCCAAAGAGGAGCGTGTCATTGCTTGTTGTGTGTGTGTGTGTGTGTGTATTTATGAGGCTTTTATTCATGATAGTCAATAACATATCAAAAACACAAACGCATTAAAGTCTCCAATTCATGTTGCATGTATGTATACAGTGACATAAGGTCACCAATCCAAAATCAGATTTAAAATTGATTGTTGAATACAACAAGATTATACACAAAAGCTTTTGTAGAATCTTTTTGTGAGTTTATTCAGTAGTTTTCATTATTATTACTTTTCATGTGGTTATATTATGTGCCTCATATGAGCACCACAGTGTCAAAATTAAAGGATGCACCTCAATAAATTACCACATCATCAGCTTATATAGCAATGACCGTTCCTCTTTATGGAGGATGTAAGTGACTATTTGCTGGACAACTTTGAGATTTCTGTTTAAAATATCTTATCTGTATTACCTCTAAGTCATAAAAAATATTACCATGTAAATTAATGGGAATATCATTTAAACATACCCCTTTGTGTACACAACTTCAGAAAATTGGGAAAATAAATGTGTAAAAAAAAATTTGTTGGACATACTAATAAACATTATTGCATCTTTTTGTGCACAACTTTGTTCAAAAGAAAAATAGTTTTGCTCATAGAAGATTTAGCTTTCAAAAATCCACATTTAGTGCTTCCTGAGTATATTTAGAAATTTACAAAAGATAAAAACTATAACTTACTTCAATTTAGCAAAGCTATAAATTTAGAGACCTTGACAGATCAAGCCAACCAATGAATAAGGAATATTTACTTCCTCGTTCATTCTTAGATTGTTCTCACACACTTAAACTAATTTAGCGTATGAAGTGCTTCTGTTAGAAAAAGCATTACTCTGTGAAAGGCATGTTTGTGTTGGGACAAAGAAAGGGAGATAGAGACCAATCGAGGAACAAGGAGGGTGGTGGGGTTGGAGAAGTAGTGACAGAAACTATTACAGTAATTCTTTGTGTCGCTGCCTGGAGATATGCTCTCCATCACTCCTCCTTTATCTTGTCCCTTGCTCCTTTCTCATGTGTCTGTCTGCCATGTAGCCTGTCTGTGTCTTTTTATGTTTGTTTTGCCTCTTGGTTTAGTCTGTGCTTACCTGTATTATGTACTGTTCTCCTGTTTTAAGTCCTGAAGGCTTTAGTTTTACTTCACTCCACTGTCAGTCAGGCTGTCGGCTTTTCAGCCACACACATATCTGTTTGCCCACTTACAAAGCCAGCTGATTACTCAGTTTCATCCAGTTAGGCAGTTGTACTTCTAATTAACTTACTTTGTTGATAGAAATCTGTCATTTTCTAACTTAACTCAGCCTGAAATCAACTTGGGTTACCACTGAGCCAGTAAGGTTTTACTCAAATATACCACTGTATAAGTGCAGTAATTGTCCTGAATCTCTCCATGACATTAATTCTGAAGTTACACACCAATTTAAACTCCATGTCTCTGCTCTGTGCTTAATCTTCTCTTTTTTTTCCCCCAACAGACACAGTTGGAAAGAAAGAATATCTTCAAACCTCCCTTAAGGCAGAAGAGGTGAGTTCAAAGGCCAACTAAATTTCACATGTTCATAATCTTCTTCATAATCTGCATCCTTATGCATAGATTTTGTATATTACTAAAAATGTGGCATTATTTGGCAATGCTTTGTTGCAAAACATTGAGTTCAATATTGAGGTATATCATTTACTGAAATTTGAATAGAAATAGTAAAAAATTAGCTAATTTTCAACTATGCGTTTCCTTTAGGTCAGTGGTTTTTACAATAAACTTAAAAAGTTGGCAAGGTTGTTCTTTGTCTTTGACAGTTTACTAAAGGAGAATAAAATACCCACTGCATCGTCCCAATGACAGGCTAGGGTTTCATTTTTTTACTAGAACAAGCCACATCAAGCTGGCTGTTTCCTTTAAACAGCCTCTTTTCAAATAGCTCTATTGTCCATGGAGAATAAATACTGTTTCAGTGTGGATAGAGGACCACAACACAGAGGAGAAAAATGCTTTAAAACATTTACTTGACTTTGCAAGGACATGGTCTCAGAGTATATTTACTGTCCATTAGAACAGATGCACTATGTGCTTTTATGGGAAACAATACGCAACCTAACCAAAACATATTCATTATATTTTTAAGTGGAATTATGACAGGATAATCAATTTAGGAAAAATAAAACAGGTACAAGATGGATGCAAACCTCTTGTTTACATCCAAGAAATTATTGATTTATAGGGACATATTTCTGTTAATATGTGTGCCTACTTCAAGACTTCTGGCTAAGTTTGATTATAAGGAAATATTGACTAGACCTCAGTTTGAGTCAAATATGTCAGTAGCTTCCCAGTTACTGGGACTAATAGGACTACCACTGTTCTCTTTGTTGTTTTATTTTGTTTCCCTGCCAAGCAATCACAGGCACACACAAACACACATTCATCGCACAATAATGCTCCAAGGCATACATATGTGCGCACATCTACAGTATACAATGTTACAGTTAGCGTGGCCAAACATCTGTGGCTGTCCTCAGGTTCAGTCCAAAGCAATTTTACATGGTGATAAAAACAGACACATTATCTGGCAGCCGATCGAAGACAGAGCAGCAGAAAAACAGAAAACGTGCCGGTGTGAATGCTTGTGTATGTATCTGTGAACAAACAACAAAGATGTGAAAAGATGAGGATAAGTTGGGTGGTGCAGTCAGTGCAGCCTGACAGATTAGCAGGTCATTGTCCATTTTGGATGGGCTTTGTGAACATATATATATATGTGTGTGTGTGTGTTTATGAGTTTGTGCATTTGTATGGGTAGCTGAGGGGGTTTGGTCCTGTAACTTGAGGACAACACTTTAGTCATTCCAAGTTTTTGGAAAAGTTCAGCATGAAGATTGGCCATTTGTCATTCTGTGCTGCATGAGTCACAGTTATTTTATATCCATATTATTTTGTATTTCTTTAATTTGCTAATTGCCAACTGGAATGAAATGGAGTTACCCAAATGAAGTAAATGATAAATGGTTTGTGGGGTCAAAATCTGTCATGCCAACATCAATCTTCAGAAAAAAGGTGTAATATACAGTTTTGTGAAACTGTATAAAATAACTAATGTAGAGTTACATAAATTGCTTTTAAGAATAAATTGATATGAGATGGTTACAGAACTGTGTCCACATGGGCAAATTGATGTGTGGAAGAGAAACCCATTCTTAGTACACTGTTAAAAATAACAAAATGTATTTTATCAAATAAACAACCTAATGTAAATAGGTAAGCCTCTCTGCATGCTTTTGATAACTACTAATTATCTGTTTGTTTCTTTGTTTCTCCAGAAAACGTTGTCCAGTCAGGTTCTTCACAACGCTCTGAGTCCTGCTGATCATCTGAACCTGGGTGTGGTGAGGGTTTGGGGAGCAGGCACTGCCAAGATCACCGGGGCGACCCTGACAGACAAGGATGGCAAGACACATGAGCTGGTTGTAGTGCACGACACCAACACTGAGGTAAAAATAAATCTCATTGTTTATGATGGTGTTTTGATTGTTTTTTTGTTTTTAAATAATGGATCTGAAAGATAGATTGGGAAAAAGTTTAGTGTTGGCAAAGGAGGTTCTCTTCAGGCACTTCTTTTTTTCTACATGTAAAATCTTACATTCAAAATGCCACCTTCATTTCTGGTGAAATATAACTATAGACTTATCTAAAGTATAGGGTTTGTAATTTAGTGATAATGCAGTATGCATTAGTGATTTTGCATGTGAATTTGGATAGCTTTCTGCTCTAATAACCCTTGCCTAAGCAAATTAATCAGTGTCTGACATCTGCAGCTTCTTGTGCATCACTGTCATAGCTCATCCAGATTTTTTTTCATTTCAACACACATTAACAGACACACACACACAGACACGTTTGAGTTGACTGAGCATTTTCTAGTCAGCTTAAAATACCCAGCAAAGCAGGGTTCGCAGCCCATATCATGCTGTGCTGCATTCTGTTGTCTAATAGCTGTAATTAATGTTGTTTTCTCTGTGACACTGTTGTTTCGTCTTCATTTTGTGATGAACCAGGACTTGACATAGGACAGAGATTTAAAACGGCTTGTATTTTTAATTTTTGCTACAGTGTCATATCAGCTGTTGGTTTGACAGAAAGAAATGTTTAGGAAACTCGTGAGCATTCATAAAGCAAAACGATTACAAATATCCAATATGCCTCACGGTTCAGGTTAGTTTGATTTTTAGTTGTCGCTCTTCAACACAACATTTACGCGCTCCTCTCTTCTTCTTCACATCAAAGTTACTTCACAGACTTGAATGAACCTACTCAGTGGTCCTGTTTGAAGCAAAAGGGTCATGGTCCACATGCCAGAACTGGAAAGAATTTGGGGTTCAACTTGGGGACACTTCAGTGGGATTTGTTGCTGAGCACATCGGGGCTTTAGGTGACAGAAAACCCAAAATAGCTCAAAGGTATAGTGGCAACAATAGTCCAAGATAGGAAAATAAACAGAAAGGGATTTGAAAGTAAAGACCAGGCAATGCAAAGGTGGACTGTGCAGTGACACATGCAATATGAAGAACCGACTCAAAAATAAAGTAAAAGATGACAGGAGGTAGTGTGTTACTTCTCACTTTTGGCTGCTATGAAATGCTTCTGTTGAGGTTGTGTACCTGAACTTGGTTTTCTTCTTGAGAGCATAAAAATGATACCCAGTGCAAATCCTTAAATAATCATAGGTGAAAAAGCCTCCAATCTTCAGATTTGATCTGACACTTGAGAAGTTAGACAGCGAAGTAAGTCAAGAGGTCGAGAATTGCATATAAAGAAAGTCAGGACTTCTGTTGCTGAGTTGTAGCTGTGTTGGGGATGGAAAGATTGACTCTGAATAAAGAAAAGGCAGAAATATATCCCATCAAAAGAATGAGAAAAACGCGCTGAAAGGGTTCCTATGGAGAGCGAATGGGCAGAAGGAAATAAGAGAAATGGAGTAAAGATGACACAGTTTATTAATGGCAATAACAACTAGTTTTTCCAGTATGAAACAATCTCTTATCTGTAATCATAGCCTGATTGGGTAATAAGTTGAACATCAGTAAATGAATCAGTAAGCAGATGGCAGTGTCATCGAGATACGGTGAGGTAGGAGAGTCATTTCTGCCCCGTATTAAACAAGGTAGCTACAATCATGCAGAAAACTGGCTTATGGAACGGTACATTAGGACTGATATTACCAGCCAGGTAGTTTCTAAGCATGTCCCTTTTTTTCCTCATTGAAGTAGTTTGAACAAAATAAGGAGCAAGGAGCTTAGACACAGGTCTGCACACTTATCATGCATGGCCATGGAAATAGAAAATAGAATAGAAAAAATAGAAAATAGAAAATCATTCACAGCAAATGGTTCTATTTTGAAATTGTTGTTTTTACACACACAGCGTCCTACGGCTCATTCATTCTTGTCTTTCTTTCTTTCACTTTATAGGAGCTGACTATTGATGTTACCTCAAAGGCTGTTCCTCTGCATCATCCTTTCAGTATAACATGGAAGACCGGCTGAGAGAAGTCATCACATTTTTTGCTATTTAATGATTAATCCAATTAACCAGATTTTAACATTAAAACTTAAATTATTGTATCTGTGCCATTGTTTTAACAAAACTGTTTTTTTTCCATTAATGTGACTTAAAATAAAATGCTATGAAACTTAAGAAAATTGTGACTAAAACTTGTAATGATGTACAAACTGTCATGTTTTCTTTAACATTTTCCTTAATAGTGTAATATTAATAAAAATGATTTGTCTAAGTATGTTGAAGTGAAAAGTGTGTTTTTGATAATCATACAGTCAAAATGACTCCAACAAAGCAATCTTAGTCTTATATGACAATGTCTCTGCACATTCATGTTTTCAATCAGGAAAAAAGAGATGGATGGATGGATGGATGGATGAATGGATGAATGAATGAATGAATGAATGAATGAATGAATGGTAGGAAATCTTATAAAGCCTGGAAGATCATTTGCATTTGTTAATTACGCTGTTACATACAGAGCATACTATTATGAGTGAAATACTTTTTAATTTACAGAGTATTGTATTTACTACTAGTATTAATTATGTAACTGTTTGTGATTAACAGGCCCTCTGAATTTGCAACTATAAAAAACTTAAAAAGTACCCTATTTGAATGTACATTTTGGTCATTTCTGATAAATCAAACAAAACCAGCATCTTTGTATATAAAGTACAAATAATATCCACTTTAACAGTCATTTGCTTGTCTTCTCAAATACTCAACTGAAGGCGTATTATGTATATCTTAGCCATTTTATTGTTAGCTACCTCAAATGAGTCAATCAGAAATAAAATGTCTAAATCTAATCAGTCCAGACAAAAATGTCTCAGTGTTCAGATTTGGACACAGAATCTTAATCGGACATTAAAACAAAGCCACATTGCCTTTTAATACTACTTCCATAGCTGCTGTGTAACTATAAATTATATGCTCCAAACTGTTACTTTTAAAACATTTTCTAAAAGTTACAAAAAGAAAACATTTAGCCCTTGCATTAACTTTTCATCTTGCAGTAACATATTAAAAAAAGTAAAGTCATAAAAGCTCAAATAGCATCTACTGCTTTTTAATATGCTTCGATAGATGTCTTTATTCTCTGCACAAATGATGAGGTCCAAAACTTTTTACACAATAGCTAATTTATGTCTTACTTTTTGTGGATCAATATATTTTTAGAACCATCTTTACAGAGGCTGTCTTGCCAGACAATATGGTTTTAAATGAGTTGCAGTAAAATGCGTCTTTGTCACCAGAATGACTGCGAGATGCAAGTGTGTCACAGATGAAGAAGGAAACAAAAACATAAAGCAACATGAAAGCGATAGAGAAAAATACTTACAACATCTGAAGGTTGTCAGACATGAAAGGTGTGTGGGATGGGACATGTGTTCTAAACATGTTTTTGCTATACTTGGTATACTTATGTGAATCAGTTATTGAATGTCATTGTGCTTTGTGTCTTTTGTTAGAACTTAGCAAAATTATAGTCACATTGAAGTGGTTACCAAAACCAAAAGATAATAATGAAGGCACAAATGGTTCATCTGCATGCTGGTTGATGCTGCAGCCATTACTTCTGTAATAAAAGCATTTGCTTATGTGAGATTGCACTTGCAACTATTTACCCAGTAATTCAGACTCTGATTTTCTAGTGACAACGTACATATTGTAAATGACTTCTCTTCTAACATATATCTCTTTTTCAGACTCACCTAACAGTAAAATTTCCATAAAATACAAACCAAATGCAAAATGTGTAATACAAAAGTGTGCTGCTTCTGTCATGTTCAAGACATTATTTTGACAGTAACATTGCCTCATACCTGGACTGGTCCCCAGATTCCTATTTATAATTTTACAGGCTCTCACATTCTCACCAACCTACGCGTCCCAAGTCAAACACTCTAACAATCTCGCCTGTTTGTCATGAGCAATTTCACGTGTTAAATACTCTGGTTATCTTCGCTAATATGCCACTCACTCACTCAAACGGCCATGTATTATTCCCACTGCAGGCCCTGTCTTGCATTACAACCTGTAACTGCTGCCTGTTAAATGTATTTGTTTCATTATTTAGCCAGTGTGTCTCTAAAAATGCCATAGAGGCATAAGTGGTACCTATGGAGTCTGGAAGTACCTGAAATCCTCTTGACTGTTCTGAAAGGTGTTTAGAGTGGAAACATTCATTATGGAATCTCCTTTTTTACAAGACAAAATGTAATAATGTTAATAAAGCTAAATATGCAGGGGATAATTTCAAAATTATGGGGGTTTATTGTATTTGATTTTCAGAGGGCCATTTCACGACTTTCTGGACTTTAGACAACCTCAAATTCAGGACGGTAATCCAAGTAAGAACAGAATGTACTTTGTTCCTTTAGCTGAATGTAGCTAAAATAAAGATGTGTAGAGAAAAGATCAACTTAAAGCTGTCTTCAAAATTCTTATAACTGAAACAAAAATTCATAAATTGTGGATTATAATTTGCCTTTACTGTGGGATGCTCATCTTCCTATTTGTCAAACACAAGACGTGCCGATTTTGAAATTCAGGTTGCGTAAGTTATTGTATAGCTGCCATCAGCGAAGGGATATTAAGTTGCATTCTACACAAGACCAATCCAGTTCAAACATTGCATTTTTATTTATTGGAACCTGCAGAAAAGTCTTTCTTCTAAGCAGTTCAAGTTGAATATTATTTTGATCAAATGTCCTGAATGTTATTAAAAACTGCAACGAAATGAAAATCCCCAAAAGTAAGAGGTTTTGAAATAAAAAGGAATTAAAATCTATTTTGAATAGATAGTAGATTGTGCTTTGCTTCCTTATGGCTCATATGCATTTCTGCAAAGGAAAACATGCTCACAGCCTGCAGAGCAGGCTGCTTAATGTTTGGCATTGCATGACATGACACTTTCGGGGGAACACATTCTTACTTATTTTCTGTTATATAAGCAGTATACAAGATGACATCTTATGACAAATGATGCCTTTATCAGCTCTTTTCCCTCACTCTTGTGTCATGGATCTCTTGATAGCCATGAGGCTCCTTTCAGAGCACACTCACAAAGTGTCCTGATTATATAATGTTTCTGTCTGCCTAGATCAACCTTTATATCAAACTAAAATTATTAAATGCAATTTAATCTGACAAAGACATGCTTGTTTCTTTTTGTATGTTTTTGCACATTTTCAAATGTTCCCTTGTACATCAGACTGAAACATAAAAGGCATCAATGGATGTTCTGGTAAACTATTTTGATTACATGTTTGTACTTATCTGATAGAAAAAATGCAATATTTTATGTTTTATATAACCTACATCATTTAGGTTATATATTTTTAAACTTTCAATTAAATTTTATGAAGCTTTTGAAAGTTGTAATGTGTTAGACATTTTATTAGATATTTCCAAACTTTATTTTGTGACATAGAAAATGAGTCAGTTTCAACTTACTTTTTTACACATTAAATATATTGTTCCTGTTGTGAAACTTATGAAACAATATTATGAACATAGCACAATGCCAGCTGAATTGTCCTGACCCTTAGTCAGACTGGCATATTACAGTTTTTGTAATGTCAGATTTTAATGTCAGTGTGGAGAAAAGAAGTGAGCTCCATATTGTAATATGACAGCACACGAGTGAAGAAGTTACACTAGCTTTCGTATGAATTTATTAATTAGGGCCTTAATTTAGTGCTTTACTCCACATGAGTAAAACACCAAAATAGATAAACTACTTTTCTATAAAAAATAACCTGCAAAATCTGGAAGTGTTTCATGCAGTTTGTAAACTTTCTAATGGAAAAAGTATTTGAACAAATCGTGTGACTAACTGAAAAAAGTCAAAGATCATCATTAAACACAAGAAAAAAATAAATATCTCAACCACCAAAGAATGAATGAATGAATGAATGAATGCATACAAAACAACAAACATTACACATCTCAACTGCATGGCAGCATTTTAACCATTTTTTTCCATTTTAAAACTTGCATTAACTTTGAAGCGATCTATCTGTGCTTTCTTTGAATATAACCCAAAAGCACATGGACGATGCAGTCCGTTCTTCTTCACCGGTTAAAGTTACAAAAGGAATAATGTCACTATTAATGGGAGTAAAAGTGGAGTGAAGCTGCAAGGTGACTTACGAGTCAGTGCAAATTGAGAAAGATTCCTTCTCTGGATAGAGCACTGATGAGAAAAATCCATTTCTTTCAACGGATTGTGGATTAAGCACCAAAGGATGGCCACACGCGCACAAATTCACAAATCTCATCAAAGGCCAAAGCGGCACACACTCACATTTACAAACATTCCTCACGCATTAAACCAGAAGCAAGGCATGCACAGAACAAAGATTCACCAATTGGCTGGGCCATCCATGCAGAAAAGGATTTAAATATCACTGAAAATGGGGCCACACTGATTGCATCACTTCCGATTCAGCAGAGCTGGTCAAATGCCTCTGGTGACTAAGTAATTCAATACCCCAGACAGTATGCATAATGTCACAAATAACCTTGCATGCATGATCACCTGCAAACCTAAATTAAATTCACTCACTGCTATTTTCAAGGATGTAAAGTGTGTGTTTAGGCTGTAAGCGCGCTAGGGTTATTTCAAGTTAATTACATCTCGGGCCAAACTTCTGAAAAACTGTTTCTAAGCTTGTCTCATCTAAACATAAGAAAAATATGTGGCAGCTGCTCCCTGTTGCCATCAGCTAAAAAAAAATCAGATCCAATAAACAAATGAGTAATCTCCACTCATTACATACACAGAGGGAGGTAAAGATGTTCTGTTTACTTCGGTTATTTTAGGGTTGCCTTTCCTTGTTTTTGTATTATTTTTGCTCTAACTCATTAGAAACACATTTACTAAAGTATCTACCTCTTTGATTCACTGTAGATTAAAATCATCCTTGATAAATGACACATATGCATGATTTAGTGTGCACTCAGGCTCATTAAACTTTGTGATTGAAATATGTTACACATTTGGCTCACATGAAGAAAATGGGACAAATGCCAGCAATCATAGTGTGTGGTTACAGGCTAAAACTGGAAAAACTCTGACTTTCTTTGCAACTGATTATCTCCACAGAACAATACTGTCTACGATGACAAATTTAGGGTAACGTCTGAGAACAAATTGTGAAAATAGAGAGAGGTCCAAGAAGCAAGAAAGGAGCTTTGCGAGATGGGGAGCAGTGACATGTTGAGAGAGTGGGTCAGGAAAAATAAAGAACTGTGGATGAGAGTCAGACACTGTACCGAGTGCTGGGGATGGATGGAAGGACACGAAGTGAACGGGAATGTCCTTTTGCAAGAGTAGATCTGATTGAGGTCAGTTTTGCTACCAGATAAGACACCATTTTAATCACCCTTTGTCTGCCTCATCACCATGAAGGGGCTGGCCTCATCAAGAGGAAAGAAGAGACAGTGCTTGGAGACAGAGAGAGAGGGGGGGAAAGAACAAATGTGACTGTAGAGACAATGAAAATGAAAAAGCTTTGCTGAATAAGACAGTGGAAGAGGCAGTTCTCCAACGAGAGTAAGAAAAAAGTTGGAAAGAAGTGTTGCATTATATAAAATCTTGAACTGAAACAATGAAAGCAATGGGTGCAATAAATATAAAATAAGAGAAAGAAAAAATGCTTAAGTAACTGGGAAGCAGCATCAACACCAGGAAAAGTGAAAATAAAAAAATATAAAAGGTATAAATATGCAATATTTACAGAAAAAAGGTTTCTGCATTCAGGAAAGTTCTTGTTTAGTTATTATTTGTTGTTTAGTGATAGTTTGGATTTCATTGCATTTTAAAAAAAGCTAAGACAGGATGAATAAGACATTATAATAGTCTCTTTCTAAACCTAAACAATCCTTCAAGCAGATTGTGCACAATTTGATAATCTTCACATCTACAGTGAATTCAGCAGTAAATCTTTCACATGACGGCCATCAGTGTGTCAAGCACATTGAGAGTACGAGGGCAAACCCCATCCATTCAGCGCTTATGGTGGCGAACTGCTGCTAAACAAATACTAGACTGGCAGGTAATGGAAAACATACTGCATTTCAGCTTTGTCAGAAAAGACACTGAGAGCAGATTGTTGTCATAGGAACAACAAAAAAACAGGGCTTTTATGGTAAAATTTTTATTTTGATGCAGAGTCCAGACACCAGACTGCTTTAAAACAGAGAAAAGTGCTAAAAGTAGATGCAGCCTTCATTCTTCTTTGTTTTGTATTCTACCTTGTTCTTTCACTGATCTTGTTGCTTTTTTTGATTAGGTTTTCACATGCATAATGTTCATGCAGTATCACATACTAATGCTGTTTGCCTTTTAAAGAAATTCAATTCAGTTTCCATTTACGTAATCTAAATAGTGCTAAAACACAAAAAATAATATTCTTGGGACATTTTACATGAAAACAAACATATCCAATTTAATTTAATTTGCAATCAAATTTAAACCAATAAGACAAAACATCTTTCAGGGATATAAGAAAACACCTTCCAAAAGATACTAAACAATGTAATATCCATTTTAGAAAAAAAGGTTTAACTTACATTTTCTTAAAAATAGCATTTTGAAGAGCATCTTTACTCTTTTCGGTTGTCAGTGGCAGTATGCATTATAATTGATTCCACAGTAATCAATTATAATTGCTTCCTATTTACTAATATTTTGACATTTTCTTTGGTTATCTTCCCCTTGCCATTTAGCCTCTATTGTCTGTATCTGCAGTTGTTTTAGATTTTTTTCAGCTTCTACTTTTATAATACATGAAATTAGTAGGCCTCTTTTGTCCTGTACACATTCCTGCAGCAGCTGTGAACAGCTTTATTACAAGAACCTGTGTTGGATCCATCAACTGGGCTCCTCTCCACCTAATGATGACCTTTGCAGTGCAGAATGCAATTCTATATAAAAGGATTGTTTTTAGCTCAAATTTAGTTAAAGGCAATAAAGGTTTTGTAGTCAGATTTATGATTTTTTTTCTCTTCCACATGTGTACTAATGGCAATTCTTATTAAAAATAACGTGTAATATAACACATTTATTATCACTAATAATATTGCACTCTGGAAACAATATGGCGAAACGTTTGCCTGTGGTTTCTGTGTGATTCTGCTTTAAGTTTGTGGCCTGCTGTCATCACATCACCACATACATGTGTGACTCTTGGAGAAATCTTAGGAGCTAACACATTAGGGGAGTGCAGTTTCACTGAAGGATTAGTTTGCACAGCAGGAGCCTGCTTTCAAATGTGTTAGCATAATGCTGGAGACAGCTGGGGATAGGAAAAGGAGCCAGAATAAGAAGACAAATAGAACAAGAGATGGGCTTCTGTGAAAAGAAATTGAAAATTAAAAGTGAATCACATTGAGTCAAACGATATTAGGACTGTTAAATTATGACTTAACCGCCCATATTTTATATTACTTTAGACTCACATTGATTCTTAAAGGACTGAAATTATTCATCACTCAATGTCACTAAAATGAAGCAAACATGAATTAGCACTGTATTATTTTTAGAGCTATTATCTTTTATCTTTCGCAATAACTACAAATGTAATGGGGGAGAATGTGAGCGATAAACAGGATCATTTCAGAGATGAATGGCATGAAAATAAAATGCTCTCCCCATCGCTCTGCCTGCAGCTTTGAGCCCTCAACATGTTAAATAATGCTACCAAAAGTAAAAATAGCAGTTATCATATTGTTTTGTTTTAGTCTGCTAATATACAGGTTTTTCTCTTCAGCCACTCACCGATGTCAACATTGGAGTAAGGTGGTAATGGTACACCTTTATGAGTACATTTACTAGAATGTATTTGCACTCTGCTCTAATTTCTATCTAAGTAACTTTATTAGAAATTGAAGCTGAAAGTAAGATTGAATAATTGAACATCAAACTTTTTTTCAAAAATGCACATTTATTGCAGTGTTAAACACTATGATCATATACACACTGCAATAAACAACTCCATGCCACAAAACTATGTGTGTTTACAATTATTTTTGGGGGGAAATTCCTATGAAAACAAAGGGAGAGGATTTTGGCCAGTACCTGTTATTGGCATAGTTACAAATGCTTGAAAGAAAGAATTGATTTTCGCTCTTGTCCATCTTCTTACTTTGTTTTTTTTTCAAGGTTTTTTCAAGGTTTGTCTATTCATAAATTAAACAATAGCATTTTGTTTTGAATTTCTTTCCTCGGAAAGAATAGCTATCACCACATTGTTTGCTCTGTTTTTGTATTCTATCATCTTTGCAGTCAGTTAAAAAAAAGAAATTGTTAGACAACATATAAACTATCTTCAGTTCATAGATCAAGGCAATGCCTAAACTTTTAGCTATGTTGGTGAGTACAGCAAGGCCAATGATAAGTAATGAAAAAAAAGTTGCAGTTGCCACTTCTCTTTTTAAATCCCCTTTGATTTTAGAAAAGTAAAAACTGTTGGAACTTTATAGTTTTACAGCAAACCTGAACTGGTAAATTCTGCACTGAAGTAAGTTTGTTTGTTTTTAATTAACTTTTGAGATTAATGATACTGTTATTTTATTTTTAACTCCATTATTTTCAGCATTTTTATTTGCATCAAGATGATCTTTAACTTTTTCTTTCAGATTAACATGAGTTATACTGGAAATAAATTGCTTTGCCCTGGAATTAGTTGATTTAAATACTTTAACTCGACACAAAAGCAAACAAGTGTCTAAATTCAGTGTATAATGCCAGCTCCCATACAATATTTGAAACTGTTTGAATGTTTTCCCAATGTTTCAAAATACATGGTCTTGCCACAGCTTCTTAAAAAATGACTTGATCTATTGTATGCACAAAAATCCAATTATACAAACAGTGATGCACACACACACACACACACACACCCACACAAATACACCCCCACTTACAAAGGTTGAGTGAGGCCTGTCCAAGGTGCTGAGAGCAGAGCTCATGTGTTGCTGTTGGCAGCTTTATTAAGGCTGCTGAAGTGGCAACATGTTCTTAAAAATACTGTGTGTGCAGCTCTAATATCAGGTAGGTGCCATTTTTGTAATGTGGTGATTTTCTGTTCTCAGATGCTCCTGGATTCAACACTTTCAACCCAGCTTCTTACTCAAAGAGGCTTGGACTAGAAGGAGTATAATCTTCCTGAAAGCAAGACTTTCCAACCTTTTCACGCTTCTAAATGACATGAATAAAACATGCTGTAAATAACACATGTACAAGTTGCATTTCTCAATTCCTCTCTATTTTTACTTGACTCTGCCTTTTACCTGTTTACAGAACATGCAAGCCAAATGCAGGCATTTGGTGCAAAGTGGTAAAGACATGATGTCCTCTGACTCCATGACCTTGCACATATCTTGCCTTTCAGGTGCCTTCTTGGATCATGTCAACTCCTCTCCATCAATTTGAACAGACATCATTCAGCCATTTGACAGCAAATCAGGGTGAATAGCAGACTTGGCCTGTCCGCTCACTTTCCTACAACCTCCTATGTAAATCTCAACCTGGTGGTGTGGAGACAAGCCATAAAAAACAGACATCCAAGGCAGGAAGGAATGTGGACAAACCAATAATGGGGAAAAGAAAAAGGCAGATAGAGGGATGAGTGACAGATGGGAGAAATGTGACAAGGGAAGAAATCAAGAAAACGAGGATGTGGCATATATCGTATCAGGGTAGAGAAGGGTGAACAGTCACAAAATAATGAAGACACATAAGCAGTTACAGGTTAAGATGAGAACATAACATTTTGATAATGAACAAGAGCAATGGAAAACATAAAAAAAGACTAAAAAGTAAATAGAATAGGGAAAGAATAGGTAATCTTGTTTATTTTTTGGCCTTGTATCTGTTGTCAATGATCTTCATATTTCTACATTTTTGTAAATATTTGATGTCTGACATAACAGCACCTGTTGGCTGACTGACAGATAGGCAGTCCTATTATTTACAGATGGTGGCTTTAATATTAAATGAGTTGATCCTAGCTGTTTTATTTCACAAATTTTTCTAATTGCGTTTCTAAAAAGTGTTTTCAAAAGCCCCATTATCCAATTTTATTCAACCTGTTCTTGAAAGGTAAAAATGTCTTTGAAGGTGATTATTTGTCTGCTAAAAACAAAGCAAAGGAGAGATTTGGAAAATGGAATGTGAGGCTGCAGTTTGAGGGACAGGACTTGCCTCTGACTGGTGCAACAACAGACTCCCTGGGCTTCTTATTGGTGTTTGCTGTTATTTATAAATAAATAATGGACGAAAAGTGTATTCATTTCTCTTTTCTGGCAATTACTTTTAATTGGATAACCTTTTCGTTTGCTGAGGAGCACAATATTTTTAACTTTGAAAGCACCGGGTGTTAAGCAGCCACACTTTCCCTTGGGAGCAGCTCACACAGATAGCTTGACTGTTAATATGGAAAAAAGATGCAAGAAGTGGGAGACAGACAGAAAAAAGCACAGACATCAAACGCATGGAAATTCCTTGTTTAAGGGGACTTTTTTTCATTCATAAAAATGACTGAAATATAAAGTTTTGAAAGAAATTGATAAAAAATTCTTTATACATATTAAATAAATTCACCTAGTTGAATAAAACGTTTTTGGATGATGATTCTCTCTGGAATGTGGTTCTGTGCAGCTGGAAGGATTTTAAGAGAAACTTTTCATCAAGTTACTTATTAACCAGCTTTGTGTTTGAATGTGAACATGCAGGACTGTTGCTCTGGTAACCACTGCAGACCTTTATTTGAATGGTTGTGCATAAAACTGACATGACAATGTCACAAACATGACATAACACCTATTATGAACATGAAGGAGTCTTCATGAATATCTATGACGGTTGAAATATAATTTGGTAAATAATTAAACTTTTAATGCAAAGTTTCAATGAAATAGGTGTCTGTTTCAATGTCTCAAATTTATGCAGTGTTTTTTTTTATGTTATGACAATGTCATGCCAGTCTTATGCACATCCCTTCAAATAAAGTTTTGCCGACTTTTCTTTCCCTTTTTCGTTGATTCATATCTTCTCTATTCATCTACCATTCTGAGAAAATTGTTTGCCCTATTTAAATTTGCTTAGAATTTTTTTTTAATTAGCTTTGCATTTTTTCTCCACTTCTGTAATAGTCCTTGCCAATTTTACAGTTTTTTGTCAAATGAATATATCCTTATAATTTGTGATGAAGCATAAAGATATCACAGGAAAATGGGAAAGAAAAACCCTGTTTTCAAGTGTTTAATGGCTCGAAAAACATGAGTAATTTATTTAATAATTCATCCAAGCAATATTTTTGATTATTTAACAAGTGGCATCAAATGATGGCATGTTGTGTTCACTTCTTTAATCTCTATGTACTTTCATCGTCATCCCTTTTATCGTAAATTTCATTATTAAATAATTCTTGAATCCCTTTAACTTTGAAAGGCATTGGTTTCTGTAAGATCAAACACAACGAGGTTGAGTGTGCAGCAAGAATATAACTTTCACTTTGTATCTTATATAATTAACTAATCCGACAAAGCAATTACACATTCATGCTTAAATGGGAACGTGTCTGTTAAGAGGCTGTAAGAAAGTGTGACAACTAATGTGCTTCATGGAAGCTGCAGAATGCCAGCATTTTGTTACGCTCAGCTGTGAGGCAGGACATGGTGACATGCATCACAGAGAATGAAAGGGGGTGTTGTTTATTTATTTTATATATTTTTTACTTACTATTACTCTCCATTTTATGATGAAAGGTCAGGGTAAACATTTACACAGGCGTGGCTAATTGATGTGAACTGCAAAGGGAATGCATTAGATACACTTTGCTGAATGAAGATTAACTCTGCGCGTTTGTGTTTGTGTGCAAATGTTACTGAGAAGGCCGGCATTTCTGGGTGTGCATCACTGTGATCATTATGTGTGGTGTCTAGTAGCGTGTCAGTGTCTATCCTGATCCACTTTGTGTATTTCGGCCCAGGGGAGGTAAGTTATTGAACTGACCCCTGTAGTGTGACAACAGCCAAGTCTGAGGTAATCCAAAAGCCTAAACATCAGTTGCCACCAGCAACCAAAATGTATTAAAGATTAAAGCAGTCACTCAGAACAAAGTACACTTTGTTGGTATCATCTTTTCAACTGGGGCAAGTGAGGGCTTGATGTTTGTCTTTGTGTGTTCATTCTTTCACGTGTGTGTATTTGGGAGCTGTTTTGCAGTATGCTGCTATAGAAGGATGAATGCATGTTAAGCTGAATCCATATGGGGCTACACTGAAAGCAACTAATGAATATAATAACACGTGTGTTTGTGCTGCTTCGCTTATTTTGCTAAGCTTACACAGGCAAATTTAAAGATCTAGCTGGTTTAATTAGCTTTTCTTATTAAATCTAAATTTAGAACACTTTTTGATAAATTGGGTTGTTCTATTGTTTGCAGGTGTTTTTATTTATTTATTTTTTTAGTTGTAATGTTTGCATGCTCAAACAGCACGAGTGGTTATCTACTTTTGTTGAAGACAGTTTGATAACCACTGAGACTGACGAGGTCTCTGTGTATGTGTGGAGATCATGGAGGAGAGGATTTGGCAGAGCTAAAGGCAAATAACACCTCCTAGTTGAGTGAGAATCTGTCTCCTGGTTAACAGCACATTCAACAGGGAGGGTGACTGAAAGCAACACTTTTGACTGCCTTGTCAAAAAATGACTCAAAAAAGCTTGTTTTTTGTGTAGTATGACTATGAATTTTGTTTGACATACATTTGTTACTGTGATAGGCAGTTGTTGGTACTAAAAGTAATAAAAGTAAAATAGTGACACTAGTAATGATTTTGAAGTATAAGAAGATGAACACTGTCTAGGAAACATAAATGTAACGCACAAGCTATATCCGTAAACAAAGCATTTGACATGAATGCCACGCAAACTGGGGTTAATTTTTGCTTTAAAAAAGATTTGACTATTGTTGTGTGGGCATTGTCCAACATGGAGTTGGCCTAACAAAGCTACTGAAGCCTAAAATACCATCTCAACACAAAACATATTGCAGCTGCACAGATGCGTCCACAGTGCACATTTTTAAAGAAGTACTTTTTAAAGGAAGTTAAATGAATGAACAGATTTTTGCAGTGGTCTTTTAATTTTTTCCAGAGCTGACTACATATATAGATATATAGTTTTTTTCATACAGAAAGAAAACACACTTTCCGTAACTTTTTTAGTCTGATCTCTTCTTTGTGCAGAACTTTCTTACTCCGAGGCATCCTTTTGACAGCTTGTCAGGTTGTCTAGTTGAGAAAGGCTTACAACGCTTTTACTCCATCTACAGGGTAAAAAAGCAGCACACACTTTGACACACACAACTATACACCCCTAAACGTACATCAGTACACACATTGTACAATATTATAAATTTTCCCACTTTGTCATAGTTTGATAGGTTGTGAAGATTATAGTTTCTGTTGTGACCTCTGAGCCAAATGTCATTTATCAAAAAGGCAAATGTCCCCAATACAAAAAAGTATGAAGGTCTTTTTTTTCTTCTCTTTTTTGAAACAAGAAATACATGTTGTCATTCAGGCTTAATGACACCCACATGAAAGCATATACCCATGTGTATTCTAGCAACCCAACTCAGAAGATTTGTAAAAATCTTTCTTCATCTAAAAACAGTGGCCCAAACAAATCTTGACTGAAATCCAATATTTTTAGATCAGTAAAGTTTTGCTAAATACCTCAATGCTGAAAGAGATCATGTTTGACATCTTGTTTTCAGATTGAAGAGGTGTTATAGATTTCCTGAGCCTCTGCAAGCTGTAGTTCAGCATGTTATACTGCCTTGCAGCATTAGCTTCCTTCTGTCTGAGTGGCCTTCCAGGTCATGTCAGCAAAAAAGCAAAGGAGACATTTTTCTGAGGATAATGACACTCTTACCACCTTCAGCCAGTATCTCCGTAAGGATTCTTCTTTTTTTTTGTTTGTTTGTTTTTTATTGGGTTGATTATGGACATGTTACCTCCTGCTGAACACTGTCCTGGCTGGACATTCCGAGTGTATACATTTACATGTGCTGATGCAAAAATTAGAAGCCAACCTAAAGTGTCACATGAAAGCAGTATTGCTGCAACACAACACCATTTCACTGAAGTACAAGAGGCAACACCAACCATTTTTTTCTGAATTGACTGCAGTAAATTACAACCCAGAGAATGCTGTGGATGTTTCTGCCAGTCCAGAATATGTTCCGTATGTTTATATTGACTTGTTTGATCCCCAGTTCCTTCAAAACCATTTTTTTTTGTTACAAATGCCTTTTTATTCTTTTTGTCTTTCTGTAAATGATGGACTGCTACATTTTACATAAGTTTTTAAAAAGCTGATTAAAAAATTGGTCAAAATTTTACTCAGTAATAAAAGTTAGTTGATACCAATATCTGAGCCTGATAGATCTTTTTAGTCAGAAGGAAATTTAATATGAGATTATTCATCAGGTCAAAATTTGCTCCTCCTTCTGATATATGACATTCACCTTAGATAAGCACAGGTTTAATTAAAGAGCCCACATTTTCTGTACCATAAACTGAATATTTTTTGTTTTAATAAAACACATCCATTTAACAGGCAACATACCCACCCCGGTTTTGTTTAAAAACTTACACCATATTGGGTATTTGTGGTTGGCTGCAGTTTGGCTCCTACAGAATCACTAGTGGGACTCCAGACAGGTGTGCATGCTCATGTGTTTGTCAGTCTTCTGAGTTTGCTTCACAGAAGCTGAAAACCTCACTCGGTGGATAGCTTTCTGTACAAAAAGTGCAAAAATGGCTTGTGTGTCTGTGCTTAAGATCATTCTGTATGAAGTGTCGGCAAATCCATGACTAACGTCCACATATTCAATTTATAAAAGGCACTATATTTGTGTTGTGATTTTCTTTAGGGAAATGTTACTGTGATTGCACATTAAAAATTGTTTACACCCTTTTCTATCAGCATGCCACATCTTTATTTTCAACATTTCTGTTTTTTATATATATTTTTCTTCCTAAGCGGCATTGGTTTTTTTTTACATGAGTTGGAAACATATATAGATTTATATTGTAAAAAGTTGGACATTTTTACAGGATAAAATGTCAAAGTTGAGTTTTTGAGGGTTTTTTTAACTCAAAAACTTTGATGTCTTACCAGGGATGTGCAGATTTGATGTTGGAGAGCCTTGATTTCATTAGCCAGTCATCAGAGTTCACATTTCACAATTTGTTTTCCTGCTGTCCTTTCTGTGTCCCTCATTGCATGACTAAACACACAAACACACACATGAAGAGCACACAGAGCAACTGCTCTGTCACAACAGTCTCCAGAGCTCTATGCCAACAGACCTGTAACCGTCGGCAAATGCTCTTGTTTACGCTGAAGATGAATGAGACAGATCGTTGCTCGACTTGCCTAAATAGTTCCCTAAACGCCTAGACAGGTGGCGTGAATGTGTCTGTGGTTTGGATTGTGTGTTCTAGTAATGTGTGCAGGGGTGTGTGTGTCAATAGTTAATCGTTTTAGAGTGTGTGATTGCATGTATGCTTCGTGGATCTAGTGGCAGATGGCATCATTCATTTGTTTATTTTTGTTC
The DNA here is from genome assembly GCA_902982915.1 of Phalloptychus januarius. NCBI lineage: Eukaryota > Metazoa > Chordata > Actinopteri > Cyprinodontiformes > Poeciliidae > Phalloptychus > Phalloptychus januarius. The sequence continues at coordinate 30,671,893 of CADWAE010000133.1, forward strand.
CTCTTCTCTTTTGACTCCGCGTTTCTCTCTCACATTCATTTTCCCTCATTTCTCATCCTTTTACCTTCTATTTTGTAACTTCCAAAAAAAAATAACTGAGGGAAGCCAAACTTAGAAACTTTCAGCTGTGGTTGTTTACCTTTACTTGCAACTTTGCTTAAATTCATGAAATGTTCCTCTCAAAATGTAGGAGAAGAAGATGCCCATATAAATAATAAAAGAACATTTATTAGAAAGGAAAATTAAAGTTAACTCATAAAACAAAACATTTATGGTTTCATCATTACATGGGTGATCAAAATTGATCAAAGGCATACTGGAGTAAACCAGGTAATTATAACGATGCAATTATAAAGTTATTATATAAACAAACTTTTCAAACTGACATAAAACACATAAAATTGTGAATGAATGTTTTTTTATACAATTTTGAAATTAAACGTACAATGAAGCGAGGCTTTATTAAACCAAAACTCAGTGCCTATTGGCTCAGCATTTCTCATGTTTATTCAGGATAATTTATCTGCTGTGGGTCTTCCCCCTAAAATCAAAACAAACACAGGAAATGCTTATGTAACATAAATAATGTCATCAAACATTACATGGAACCTTGCAGATCTGAGCCTTTCACTTTCACTGTAGATGTAGAAGGTTCTCACTGTGTTTTCTATCAACAGTTTAAAAGCATTCATATTTTGCACAGCTGTACTTTAAATTTGCCTAAGGTGTAAGTCAACCCATCAGCCCTGGTATGGATTGGTAATTTGTGCAAGTTAGTGGCAATTTCTTACTTACGGGAATAGCTTTCAGTTTAAAACCAGAAAAGCAAGTCCAGCCTTGTGCATTAAAGTCGACTCCTTTGACTATGGAATGCATCCATCACCCAAAGCAGAAAAAGTGACTCAGCTAATGTGCTTCCTCTTCTACTTTTGTACATCTGTCTGTATGTCTGTCTGAATTACCAACCAGGTTCTCAAAAGTGAAAGACATCAGTTTTGATGGAGAAACAAAGCCTTCTCTGAAATACATTAACTTCTCGTTCTATTACCTGGTATTTCATCATTTGAATGGAACATATTTATAATTCACACGAGAAATCCATTTTAATGACTGCTGAAATGAGAGTAGTACTTAGCTTTTCTATGTGATAGTACCATAATAGAAACACCATCCAACTCCCATGACACATTATCAGCACACACACAGGCATACACACACATCTTAATTGACTGTATTTAGAGCATGTCCTTGGAGTACAGGTTTGTGTCTATGCAGATGAAAAGTAAGAATGTCATTACTGTGCAAGATTTGTGAGAGCAGGTAAGGACTAATACACCACTTGTAGTATTGAAAAAAACAGCTTTATTGATAAACTGTGTTCCTGATTGGGTCCTTCATCCAAGCTATCATAAAGTCGGAGAAGGCAGAGGAGCCACAGCTTTAAGGGCATACAACAACAGCAATACAGGCAACAGAGTTGTTATTAATGCACAGGTAATGCACACTTCCTTTGCTGTTTTAGTCAGAGGAATGAACATCTCTTACTTGTAAGTACAGCTGGGAGGAACAGATGTGAGAGGACTGAAGTGAGGAGCTAGCTGCTAGCTGTGGCTCTGCAGCACAAATAACAAAACCCTCCAGTAAGAAAATACTTAGAGCAAAAGACATGTAACACATTTTATTTACTTTCACTGCTCAATAGGAAGAAACACATTAATACAAATCTTAGCATTCTTAGCTTGATGCTCAGGTGCAATAAATGTGCAGGCGTTATCCTGTCAGACCGTCAGTTTCCGAAACCACGCACAAAAAAAGCCCTTATAAAAGCGCACACAGGGTCAGTGTGACTGTGCTGTACCACGCAGAGGGCTAAGAACTTGAGGGGTCCAAATTATCAACTTTTTAAGACCATCAGATGCTCTAGAAGCACAGTTCTCAGAAACAATTGAAAAATGTCACTATCATCTGATACTGTGGTTCACTGAAACTGCAAACCATTGCAATGTTTGCTTGTTTGACTTATCTTTTAATCACATTCACTCTTTTATCAGTCACATACAAACATAACTTAGGTATCATCACTTATAAATGATTAATGAAAGGTTAATCAAATTATAATAGTTTCCAAGTAATTTTGTGGCTGAATGCAGGAACTTGTCTTATCTGCCACCTTTTATCATCTAAAAATGCTGAGTTGTCACTGAATTGACAATAGGAGTTTTTTCTTAAAGTATGGCTATGCGATAAAGTTTGTCGCACCTCTTACTTCCTCCTTTTTTACAGTGTATAATTAAGATTTAGCAGGATCACAGCTTTATGTGCATATAGAAGAACAATACCTTAATAACCACTGATTGACAGTGCATAGCCTGAGCTTTATCTTGCTTTGTTTTACAAGTTCTTGTTGCTTCCATAAAGTAAATCATACACTGCTTCTGTCTTTGAATTTATATGTGAAAAGTGCAAAGCATGCTTTTGGACATAATTGTTACCCTTTTTGTGGTGCCATAATTTCATCCTCGTGTGGCACAGTGCATCGTTCTGTAATAAGAATAGCATGAAGGTTACAATAAAAAAGAAAAAGAAATTCTGACACAAGCTTGTTTTTTGTTGTTAAAGGTTTTTGTGGCACTACTGGCCTTTTTTTCAGCAGTAGTTGGACAGGAGGGAGGGGAGACAGAGAAGGGCAGGACATGCAGTAAATTGTTAGGGCTGCAAATTGAACCAGTTGAGGACCGTAGACTCTGTATATAGTGTGTCTGCTCTTCCACTGGGCCATGTTGTGCCCTTCTAACTGAAAATTGTAATAATTGTAAAACTGAGAGGTTTATTTGTACAGCCTTTATGTTTTCAAGTTGAGTTTCAAGGAGAGTGGGTTGAGTTGTTCCAGTTTTTAAAGTGATTTTAAAGCAACGCCATGACTCTCATGCCTTTGGCACAAATCATCCCATTCCTGCCATTTTGTGAAAAATGCATCATCCATAAATTTGAGCCAACATCATCCAAGCTGTACAGACTAATTGTGTAGCTTAAAGCACCACATGTCAAATGTTTTCAAATTTGTTTATAACTGTTCAGACACAACAATCAAAAAACTTTGATTATAGAAATTTTGCAGCATGTCTGCAAGGTATGTATTAATAACTAATCTTTATAGTTCTCTATACTATGTAATTATTCAAATTTTAAAAAATGTGGAAGATGCATCTATTAATCCCAAATATTCAAAAAAAGGAAAACTTTACCCTATTACACTTATATTTCACTGCCTGTTAATGTCTTCCAGAATTTTCTGGCTCCATGTGAACCAAGCTAGTTACATCCAAGCATTTATTTTTACTAAGTAGAAAACAGAATGCAATCTCATGACTTCTCTTGTCAGTACTTATATTTTATACAACAAGTATAACACTATCAAAATTGGAACTTGAAGTAATACAAAATGTGAGACTAAATAATGCAATATTGTTCAGGTGACAAGTGATTTTATATGCACAGGGTCCTCAGGCTAACGCTTTGATTTACCTCTGTTTATTAAAACTCTCCACAGTGTTGACCAAATGCAGAACCCAAGGCTCTTGTAACAAAAAAATATCTCAAATCAATGGACCATATCATAGTGACAACATGCATCTTTAATTTGCAGTTTGTGCCATCGATAAAACCTTTCCTGCGGTTAGGTAACAAAGACAAAAATAGAAATCTGTGACAAAACACATTTGCTATTTGGTAATAATAAATATTAATAATATAATAAATAAACCATAAATATTTGAAAAGGAATCAAAATAAGCAACAACATAGGTATGAAAGGAAAGATGAGAAATGACAGCACTGTGGCAGGATACCTTAATCTTGGTTGTCAAGATCCTCACTGCACTATTTTAGATGTTTTCTCCCCAAACGTGCTTGATTGGTGTTGAGGGATCAATAACAAACTTCTGCATGATTTGATAACTAGCAAAAAAGAGTAATTCATTCATTGAACGAACGTAGAGTAGTGGGTAAGAGCTGTGAATTGTATACGTTGAATCCCAGTTCGTGCCTCAATAAAAATTCTGCACTCTGACTACTTCTGTATCTGACTCAGAGGCATATCAACGGGCTGTCAACTTTGACCCTCGCTGTGCAACAAAAGCACATCAGAGTTTAAAGTACTGTGTTTTGACGCACAGCTGCACCCAAGCCAAGCAACAAGTTGTTGTATGTGTCCATCTGCAGTGAACATTTGTGGCAGATGGGGGACACTGAAGAGCCATCGGCCATTACACCTCCCAAAGGAGCTACTACCTTACCTGAAATGACAAATCACTGCTGCTTTCATTCCCCCTCCTCCTTCCCTATATTGTTTAATCCTCTATGGACGTCTGGCACAGCAGGAGAGAAATTTAACATGACACATCACTGTAAGTGACAAAAACATCAGGTGAAACAGCTAGAGGAAGGGCAGATGGGAAGAATGCAAAGAGGATTTAGATATTTAGGTGGATTAAAAAGAGAAATTCAAACCAGAAGATTGGTGTTGTGTTCAGTATAAGACTTGTCACAGCTTTGTAGGGAAAGAAAAAGTAATCTTGCTTGGATTAGCAATAGCAGAGAACAGTGAAGCAAAAAGAGAAAGAGGGATAAACTCAAAAAAGTCATGACTTATTGATACTGATATATTGATTCTCAAATATGTGGCTCTCATCCGAAGCAATCACTGCTCTCAGTGTTTATTTAAAAAAAAACACTGTCAGTGTGACGCTTAATCTGGTGATACTTGATTTAATAACAGTGCAGATACTCTTATTATGTCTCACAGTAGAAGTTTTCATAACAGGGCACAATTATTCTCAGTATTTCTATATTTCTTGCTGGATTTAGATCTGTCCCGGGACTGCCTGAACATTTAGGTTTGTCTTTTTGAAGGCAAGCCAAAGCCCCACTCTCAAGTCTTTTGCACCTTGTATTTATTGAAAGATGCTGTTTTGTACTAATTTGTTTCAGGATTCTTAAATTAGATTCACCCATCTCACAGCCAACTATGATCAGCTTCCTGTTTCCTTGATGAACAAAAGTATCCCACCAGCATAATGCTGCTGCTGCCATCGTATGTCAATATGAGGATTATGAATTCATGGCATTAGTTTCTTGCTGCACAGTGTTTTCCACATTGGTCAAAATACTCGACTTTATTCTCATTTAGCCAGATCATCTACTTTCACATTTGGTGCTACTTTGTGTTCGTCTACCACCTAAAATCAATATAAAATGCATTTAAGTTTAGGTAAGTGACTAAATATGAACAACTTCAAACGGCAGCAATACTTTTGGAACAAACTTTGCACTGGAAGGCACTTTATACAAACCTGCTGTTAGGGCAGAAAGCACTTTAAGCACAGTGGCTTCATTGTTCCATCTGTTCTTTACTTTAAACAAATCTTTAAAATACTGTTTTATAAATAGTGTAAATGCTTGGATTGCTAGTGATTACTGTAAAAACTTCAAAGGTTTTTCTTTTCTCCGTTTTCCAAGACAACACAACTCTATAGACAAGGTTTTGGTAAATAACATCAGATTGGTGATTATACTTAAAATTATTATTTTTTCTTTTACAAGCAAAAACATGCAAAACTTTGAGCAAAATCTGTTTATGTGCATGCAAATATAATGATGTGAAAGAGAATGTGAAGCAGAGAAAGCAGTGGTTGAGGGGTGACGATGGGCAACGTGACAGAGACAGATAGAGATTTCAAAAGGCTACCGTTTCTTATCAGCAAAGGTCACTCAAGCAATTACGTGACACATTGATTTATATTCCCGAGGGCAAACACTCCCAGCACAATAACAGCAAGTGAAACACGAAGAACGTCACATACACAAATGGAGGCATGGTATTAATCTGTGATCCAGTGCTAATTATTATCATTTTCTGGTGGAGTCTAGTGGTTGGCCGAGATCATTAAAGTCCACCAGGGTGTTTTAGTCTCTCAACTTGTGTTGAGAGAATTAATGTAATTGAAATTATGCACCGTGTATTTAGCTGATTATTATTATTATGATTCAAAGTGTTTTTTTTACACATGAAATATCTGTTGGGCGTTAGTTTTGCTTGACATACAAAGTATTCCACAATCATATTTTTATGTCAAATAAGTGCCAACAAGTGTTAGAATTATTTCCTGTTCCCCTGTGCTATTTCCTCTCCCTCTCCTCAGTCTTCTTCACACCTTCAATCAATTAGTGCATCAGGTTTTTTGTTCAGCATCCAGCCTCCCCAGTATTTAAGCCTCTCATTCTCATTTAGTCAGTGGATCCTTACATCTACTCTCGTGACTTCTCTGTTATTTCTCTGCAATCTCCCCAAGTTCTCCTTGCTGGTTTGTTTCCCTGGATTTATGGTTTTTGTCCCGTCTTTGCTACGGGAGTTTTGGAGTTTATAAGTTTCATTCTTTATTTTTTTCATTAAAACAATTCTTCATCTGATCTGTCTCTGCATTTAGGTCCTTATGCCAACACAACAAGACGATAAGGTCGATAAAGGCAAACTGAACTCCATCCACAAACTGTTTAACATTCTCAGAACATAAAGACAAAACATGAGGGAAATTTTAGTTGTCTTTAGTAGCAGTGGTCGTGCATGGATGGCAGATCCGGCTTGATGAATTAATTCACGTGTCAAATATTTGCCAACTTATTTGAATATATATTGCAACATAAATTAATATTTAATATGCACATGTTGTTTTATTATTTTCTATTAATCAATATATTGTATTTAATTAATTTTATTTACTGTCACTTTTTTTGTCATGCTAAATTATTGCTGTATTTCTAATGCATTTTCTTTTAATTTTTTTTAGATGTAACATTTGACACATTACTTTATGAAGCCATTGATTTATTTCTGTTTTTTGCCACATGTCAGAATCTGTCCTCTTATTTTACATTATTAAATAGCCATGGTTTTACTTGGAAAAATTCCTTGTAATTTTAGATTTTTCTGTTCAGCTTAGCTTATAAAGCACATGATTAGATTTTAATAATCAAGCAGGTTTATAATAAAGAGGTCATAAAACCCATTAGGCTGTAACCTCTAGAGACCAAAACTATCTACATTATTTTTATGCTCTAATGACCAGTTTATAAATTGTTTCACAATGTTCAAGAAATTATTCATATCCCCCTAATAACCAATAGATCTTGAATCTACAATGAATCTTATTAGGTTATACCTGGAAGGCCATACTTAAAGTACTAAAGTAAGGCCATTATTTTCAGCATGTGTCTTGAACCCTCATTAAAAATCTGTGTGAACACCTAAAATTGTTTAAACTCACTTTAGATGAACTAATTATATTTATTGTCTTCACATATAAAATGCTAAAGTGATTTGCCACTTTAGGCATGCTTTCATTACAGGAACCTTACCAGGGAAAAAGGATATTTAAGGGTGGGAGTATTATTGCCAATTCCCCTGCCTTTTCCAATGAAAAAAATACCAACATAGAAATTTACCCCCGAAATGGTTGGAAATGGGAGGCAGCACTGTCTAATTTACCAGTAACTTTTGAATAGACCATTCTGGATGCACAGTGCTAAGCTTATAAAACTGGCACAAGATTTTCAATCTTTTAATTTAAACGAGGTAGCATGTGTGAAGTTTCCAGGCACATATTGCCTTATATGGCACAATAAACTGGCTTTAATTGCTATATATCTCAAACATGACTTAAACAAAAATAGGTTTAATTATCTTAATGCTTTGAAATTGGGCTTCTGTCTCTTTAAGAAGCTGCTGCTCTTTCGACACTCCGCCTTATTATCCTGCTAACAACCGTCCTTAGGAGCGAAGACTGATAAGCTCAGCAGACTTGTAGTTGTTGGCAGAACCTTTGCACGGGGCAGGCTGCTCTGTTCGGCTGGAGGCTGCAGATCCAAGGAGGATCTGTTGAATTACATCCAAGCTCATCATTCAACAGGAGCTTGTTGAATTAGGTGGCACTTTGTGAGAGCGAGCACCTTTGAATGGGAGATTTAAGGATTTCTCAAGCATTCCTGAAAAAAATCAAAGCAACACTCTGAGTATGCTTTTGATGAGAGAATAACATTAGAACATAACAAAGTTAAAAAGAAGTTGATTTTATATACTACCTCCTCACCCCCCCCAAGTCACATTAGTTTAAAGTAGTCTGCAATTCATATTTTGTTTTACCCTTAGAAGACTTTAAATCATCAAAAACCTGTTTGCAGCAATATGTTGCTAAAGAGGGAATAAATGCTTGATTCTTAGTTCAACTTTTTGTTCCTAAAAGTAAAATAAAAAAAGCCAACAAAACAAAAAACATTTCTCCCATTCACTTTGCTTCCTGCAGCAGATTTTCTAGCAAACAGAAGGAAAAGTCTGTGTTTTCTACACTTCCAAATATTGAATTATCAACAACCGCTTCGTTTAGCTAAGCACTTCTGTCTTCACAGTGGAGGATGGTTGTTTACAGGGCATAATATTTCGAGTAAGATTAATATTGTCAAACATTACAGACATCAGAACCAAACATTACTGATTGGGTAAAATGTAAAACTTCAACACAGTACACGCCTCCAGGAAGCATATTACAATCAGATAGTAAGATGTTAATCTCAATGATTGGACAACTAACAGCCATCGGATTTTGGGGGAAGTAGTTCATACTTGATTTGGAAATGACATCCTGGCTTTCATATTCACATGAACAAACATTTTATCAGATTCATTCTTGAAGCATCTGTGCTATTTCAATGTCTTTACTAATTAACACAACACATTTGTAATCCAGCCGCATTGTGCTTTATAGGTTATATAAAGGTGAAAACAGACGAGCTTATTCTACCGAAAGCAAATAGAGGCTGATTTTTTGCAGACATTGTGAAAGAGAAACTCCCCAGGTCACACAAAATGATGAGCTTCTCTGTAGTATCTGCTGTACTAATCTATTTAAACCTGGAATGAGATGGGGTGTAAAATAGCATATGGATTGCTTTTGAATCTTGTAATTTAACACACTTAACAGTATTGAACTCTTTCCTCTTGCCTGATTGATTGACCATTGCAAAATCGAATGTGTACATCAACAGAGTGCCGTAATTGTTAGTACAAGCTTTGAGTTATGTTATAATTATTGGACTGACTGTAAATAATTAATTTTTTTTTACATATTAAGAGAGATAGTGAGAGACGCTCATGCAACGGCTCTTTACTAAGGGTTGCCACATACACCTAAACGCTGTTGATTGTCAGCAATGTGGATGCAACATTTTAAGACAAAACATTAATGAAGGACTGTTAGTAAAAAGCTGCCGCCCCCGCGACCTGACCCCGGATAAGTAGCAGAAGATGGATGGATGGATGGATGGATGGATGGATGGATGTTAGTAAAAATCTGCTTATATTTCTTAAGTAACTATGCTTAAATTATTTTTTACAGGATTAACGTAAACAAAGCTGAAATTCTTCAAAATATCATTCTAAACACTGACAGTACCTTTAAAGAGATGGCAAAGAAAGTGACCAAGGTCCCATAGTCTTCTCCAGCTAGTGGAAGCATGGAGCAGGAGCATCATTCACATATGTTATAAAGGTAACATTATTTTAAAGCTCTGGTTCAAAATCAACAAGCAACAACATGTCTATGAAAGCAATAGCTGAAATAAGGTTATGTTCTGTGGTGTGGTGTCATTATCAATAATAGTTCCCTTACCTGTAATAAACTTGTCATAGCTTCATGAGTTTGTTGTAGAAAATGAAAAAAAATAAATAAAATATATATACACAAGATATACGTGAAGAAAATCCAACCAGTGGACCAATAAACAGACCAAAAACGGCAAGATAAGCAAAATTTATTCCACCAATAAATTTTCCTCATCTGACTCAGTGTTATTCTTTAAAAAAGCAGAATATCCCATATATATATTACCAGCCAAACTAAATGGTCTTTAGCTTAATTATGATGTGATTATTATTTAGAATAGGCGTATCTATCATAATAAAATAATACTGAATACCTTATCTAGGTAACATCACATTAATAATCAATACGTTTAAGTGATTTTTCAGAAACAGCAATAATTGTTTGTTCTGTTAAGAATTAAACCAGTTAGAACCTGTTAGTAATTTGTTTTTATAGTTTGTGCAAATGCAGTGAAATGATGACATGCTCATGGTTAATCAGGATAATCTCAAACCACTGTGTCTAGTTTCAGAAAAAAGAGACATATTTCAAATTTGTTTTCATAATACAGGTTTTGCAGGAAGTGATTGACTCATAAGTCACCATTTTATCCATGATGTGATGGAAAACGTTGTAGTTAAGCCATGGTGAGCCATGTTTTCCATCCTCAAAAAACCTTTGTCGTATTAGTAACAGCAATAGCATTTAAATGCATAAACATTACAAACACATTTGAAACATTACAGCTTATCTGAAGACAAGTGTACAAGCAGGACAACTATTAGCATTTGTGTAACCTGTTTAAACTGCAGAGGGGATAAATACTGTTTTTTAATATATTAGATCTGCACTTATCTGTAGTGATCATGTGCATATGTAAATATAGAATGAAAGAAAAAACAGCATTCATACCCATCCCAGCCAAAACATTTTTATCACACATTCACCTCTCCTGCCATGAGCTTTAGTTTTCCATAGCATCTGTTCTTCTTGGCACTTGATGAACAATTAGGCCAGCTACTTCACACTGAATTCATTTCAGCACATTTTGCATATATGATAGATAAAGATACATGTTTTGTTCGTTCCAACTGCAAATAGTCATCCTCACACAACGCAGTTCCAACCTCACACATATAACCTGCAAACGTGACAGTGACTGTATTTTTTCTGACACAATTATACAAGGTAGTTTTAAATATTTATTGCGCTCTTGAAAGTATTTAATTTACTTGTGGAGAGGCCACTTCACTGTTAGCTGATTCGCTATTCAAAAACAATAGACAACTAATTGAATGTACAAACCAAATGAAAATAATGGAGAAAACAAAATATGTCCCCACAGTGGTTGCTGCAGAGTGCAATGAATTTCAAAAGCACAAACATTCCTCCTGTAATATAGTAAATAGTGTAATTTTAAAAAGTATGTTTTAACAGAACTAGCGAAAGTGGCTTGTTAAGAAAACACCTTAGCAACAAACATTTTTCTGGTATTTGAAAGAGACCTGAAGTTCAAGAGAAAAGACCCATTTGCATGCATGAACTTCTTTTTTATTCCTTGCAAAAGTATTCAGACCTTTAAACTTTTCCATAACTGAACATGCTGTAGTCCCAATGTATTTTACATAATGAACCTACAGGAAGTCTGTTTCTTTAGTCAAGGCGATCCTTGTCCAGCAAGGTGCTAACTCCCCATGAATAGGTTTTGGGAATTTTAATCAGGAAGCCAAGTGAACATTTAGCTTCGTAGGCAAACAAAAAAAAAAAATCTGTGAAAACAAACCTGACTCTTGACCAACTGACAAAGCTTGGCAAGGAGAGAAGAGAAGAGAAACCAAGGGTAGACACAGTGCTGAGATGTGGAGATGAGCAACAGCAACACCACTGCCAGGGATCAAGAGGTTATGCCCTCAAGGTGTACAGAGGAAAAAAAGACAACGGGGAACAAGCATACAGACATCCAAGGGGAAAAACAAGAGGAAAGACAAATCCCACAACCAGCAGGAGCTGTGACACATTTTTGTTTGAAGGACAAACAGCTTGACCACAAAGTATGTCAGCGTTGTCAATACTACAAACACAAGGCTTTTGAAGTGTGGAAAAGCCACAGGTTCTGTGGAAGACCTATACTTAGGCAGAACTGTTGCCTCATTTGCTCAACTATATACAGATTTTACAACATACAACTCCTGGATCTACTCATCTTCACGCTACTTGGTCTGACGATCTTAAAATAGAGATTGATGATGAAATGTGGCAAAGTAGCACAGGTTGCATTAAGCCCTATAGATGCCCCAATTTTATTTACTTAATTGTTTAAGTAATATTCATTTGCTGAAATATCTGTTTGTTCTTTACTGTTTATTTATTTGTGTATTTTACTTTTTATCTACATATGGAAATATTTTTTGGTGTTTTTTTGTGTACTTTGTTTTATCTTTGGTTTTTGTTTTATCATTTGCTGTTTCATGTTAATTATTCTAATTACTGTACATATTACTTGAATGTCTCTATAAGGTGTTCATTGTGTTAAAAATGAAAAAATAAAAATCATACTTATATAAAAACAATTCTAGAATATGGGCATGACAGTATATGTAGTGTATTATTTACTAGGATGTCAAAAAAATATATATATACATATATTTTTTTTTAATTTATTATATATTTTTTTGCAGAAACAATGAGGGTAAACTCCATATCTCAGTACAAACTCTTAGTTCATATGATTAAAAGGTGTAATTAGACTCTTTTGATTGATTTCAAGAGAAATATCCCCTAGTTATGTATATATGTGAGCAAATATCAAGCAGTAAAGCCCAATAACATCAATTTGCAGAAATACATATCGAGATGAAATGTGAAAAATTAGAGAGAAATAATTCATGTTTGATATATTCATCAGCAAGACTAGACCAAATAAATGAGTAGGAAGGGATTATGATAGATTCATCGACATTATTTTTTTTTCTTTTTCTCCCACCTTGTTTCTCCTGCTGGTTTTCTCATTACTCTACTTCTTCATGGACATTTCACTGACAGCTTAAGTTATCACAGAGTCATACATCAAACAAGGAAACCCCTTTTCAATAAAGCCAAATCAGTTTTCACTTGGTGATAAATTTGCTGAAGTGGAGCTTATTGAAAGGCACTGCTGCATACAGCAATTTTCCTATGGTTTATGCTAAATCAAATGGACCACAAAAATAAGCAAATCAGACAAAAAAATGCAAAGTCTGATCACTGGTTGTAGGTTAAGTTTTGAGAACTTAATGTAGTCAGGCTAAAAAGTCTGTCTGTCTAATTAAAATATAACAAAACCATTCCTCTTGGTTTAAATTATTATATTGTACCAAATCTTGTTTTACCAAAAGTACAATAAAGATGTTCAAGTTAATCACATGTAAGACATTGTAGTAAAGTCACAATAATTTTACATTTCTGTTTGATGCATGTAGAAATAAAAGTACATCAATTTTCTTGAAAATTTTCCTGAAAACATCAAGAGATCTTCCTTAAGGAAATGGTCAAAAATATATATCCAAAAAGAAGCTAACATAAAATTATAATATAATAAATGCTTAGAGTAAAAGAAGTTATTCATGAATCATCTTATAAACTGACAACCAGGAGAAAAACAGATTTAATAAAAGAAAGAAAGAAATGGCGCACATCATATTCCAATCATCCAATATTTTCTTCTGTTTCTCATTTCCACTTCAATAACAAATTCTCTGATGACAAACGTATATTTAGATAGACTCACTTTCCCTACTCTTCTACCCTTTTATCATTTTATTTCTTTTGATTCCTAGCTGTCTCAGGCTTTCAGATCTGATAGATACAGCAGAGTTTCTGTTTATTACAGCTGTCAGTCATCACTGTAATTAAGAGCAGCAATGAGGAATTGCCTGCATAGGCAATGATTCACAAGCATACACGTGCGTGCATAATCAGTCATGTGTAATTATAGTGCAGCAAGGAAAATATCTTGCAGTCAGTATCGTGTCTGCATAGTGAGAGTCACAGTATGACAGAATAATGACTGTCATTAGTGTATAAAGACACAGGCTTGTAGTTCTAACAAATTTCGGCTCCTCTACCCATCATTAGCTCAGTTGTGCAGGTGTGTATGTAAATGTGCGTGTGTCCTTGCATGTGCCCTGTGTTCAACTGTCTATGAAGTTTTGATGTGAGAGTCTGCAAATAACAGGAACATTTTTCTTCAAACATTTTCAACTGATTTATCTCATAAACATAAGGATTTTACTGTTTTAAGGATCTAACATGCTTTAAAGATTTGCAATGAATAATCATATGGAAGTCTGAGAAAGTACAGCCACTTGTTTAAGTTGCTTCTAACAGCATAAGTAAAATCCTGACTTACTAGCAGATTTTTCACTTTCAAAGTTACTGTAATTTTAATGCGGAGTGCAATTCCCATTGTAAGCCAAAACTTCTCATTTCCTGTGATATCCTTCTTAAGTGTAGCAGCCATAGCTGAGAAGGCCGTCTTAGGAGTTATATACTCTGGAGGTCCAATTTATGAGACATTTTGTACAAGTCAAACTAATATTAAAATAATTTGCAAGAAATAATTTAAATAATAATTAATCCACCACTAATTGTACAAAATGAGTTTAAAAATTTTTCTTGAAAACTTAAACTAATCCAAATAACCAAACCTTCATCTATGTGGTCATGTGTAGAGATTCTCCATACATTTGTTGGTGTGAGTTTTCCTTTGTTGGACATGAAGGCTAATTTTGGCTTTGGTCGTCTGTTGAAGGCAGGTTGTGAGCCATCTGGTGACAGCAGGTAAGAGATGGATGGAGAGGCTTTGGGGAAAACTGAGTGGTGGAAACGGGGAGGGATTCATCCCTCCATCAATCACGTGTGAATGAACAACAGACATGGGGCAATAATAGGGACTGGGGGATGGAGTGAGGAACGAGAAGGGAAGGAGGAATATATCACAGAAGTTTGAACATGTTTACAGCCATCTTTCTCATATGTGTCGATGTGCAAGAGTGATGAGACAAATAATTAGTACTGCTAGGTAGAAAAGAAAAGTGAGCACTCGAATAAGAGGATAGATTTAAATTTCATCAGGTTTTAAAGGAAACCACATTTCTGGCTCCCTGGCAAAAACATGTTTTTTTGTATTAATACCAATGTTGAGTAATTATTAAATATAAATTATATATAGTCTTACCAAATGCTGGTGCAAGGTTGTGCCCATTTCTGTAAGGTTATGCCCAATGACACTGTTTGCAGCATTAACATCCTTGAAAAGACAAGAAGATTTCTCAGATCTTCCTGAGAAAGATGTGTGTACTTCCCATCTGCTAATATTCTACTGTATCATGGGATGATGAATTATAGGATATTATAGTGACACTACATGCTGCAAAAATCTACAGTGGGTTGTAATATTGCTAAATAAGAGTACAAAAGCCTACATATTGGTCATTTATTGGGGCTGAAATGACTGTTGCTGAAAGATTACATTTACATTTACATTTACATTCAGTTTAGGATAATGTAATAAGAGAAATGTATTTAAATGACAATGTCTGATACAGATTTACCAAGCTCCTGGTCCAATGTCATAATACTGACCGCAAAAAAAAAAAAAACCCAACACAATTTTAAAAATATCTGTTTTTATTTAAACCATGTCAAAGATTATACCATAAAATAACAAACTGAATATTTTCTAGAGAATAACTATTGTAAACTAAACCACCAATAAAATCCTATCCATTATGTATAACCTTGTCTGTGATGGATTTTTTTTGTTTTATTTATAAAATATGTCACTGGATGTTGCAGAGAGTTTGGGTGGATAGATCCAGAAAAGAGTGTATTTTAAACCCTTTTCTGCTTTCGCATGCAAAAGGAAGCACCATTAATCCATCACATTTATGGTGGGGCTCAAAGGGAACAGCTCGGTTTCCTTTTGTTCATCTGGTTGCACAAACTGCCTCTCCCAAAGTTACAGTTTTTATCCCCTTCTCATTACCGACTCCATCCTCACCAAGTTTAGTTCCTCTTATTAACAATGAGACAATTTACTACACTTATTAACAAAAAGTGCCAATCCTATTAGTAGCAAAATTTAATACTGGAGAGGCAAGTTTCAACTCCCACAGAACCTCCACTCCATCTGTCCTCAACAACACAGAACAACGATTAGATTAAAAGAATAAATAATTGCAAAAATTCCAGCACTGCAGTAGAATGGGTAAAAAGAAGAAAACACACTTAATGGAATAAGGCAGGCAGTTATTGGGTTGAGGACTTCGGATTAAGTAGACAAAGCAAAGTAAAACATGCCTTAGCACAAGTTAAGCACAAGTTAAAGAGGTTTAAGCTGCAGTAGGGAGTTCTGAGAAAAGTGTGGGCTTAGCCTGAAAATGTTGGGTTTGAACGACAGTGTGCGCTGAAGGGGAAAAGAGTGAGAGCAGCGCACATACCGAGAGTGATTGGTACTGCTAAAACATTCCTCTTGGCTCTGATTGGCTGTTTCTGACTGGGAGCAGTGCATTTCTGCAGCTGGCAGGAGAACTACAGGGAGTAGCTAGTGGAGCTCAATTTTTTCACAGACTGTCTCATCAAAACTTAGTGACAGGTTCAACAAATAAGTAAAAAAATATTTTTATTAAAGTTATTTACTGCAGCTTTAAGGGACAAGCAAGATGGGACAGTGGAACAATTGTGACGTTGGCATTAAGAGTGATCAGTGGATTCAGGACGGTGGTTGGACAGCAAAAGGGATCAGCTCTAAAAACATTGTTGACAGATTAGCAGATGTAGTCAGGAAAAACACCTCCTAAATAATAATGTTTGCTGATGACATTGTGATCAGTGGTCAAAGTAGAGAGGAGTTGGAGAAGAGCTGAGATTGAAGTATTCTCTTGAGAAAACTGGAATAAAAATCCATGAAAGCTGTACAGCAAACATGGTAGTAGGTGGAATAGTGAAGTTGCAATTTGTAGATGAATTGAGTTTAGATATCTTGAGTCAACCATCTATAATTGATAGTTCAGTGAGACATTCAAAGAGACACAACTGAAGACATAAGAAGTAACCAAAATGAAAAGAATTATACATTCAATTTAAAGGTTAAAGCTATTGCTTGTACATTGCCAACATTGGGATAACAAGCTAATAAGCCATTTACCTACAAATCTGTTAATATTTTGGTAAATGTTACAAGTTGCAGTGTAACTTGATACTTGTAATTGTGATTTAAGGAAACTAATATTTTAGCAACTCTTCTTATTAGAAATTGTAGACTTAAAGGATGGTTTTGTTGAATGGACTATAGTCCATAAATTTCTAATTTGACCCATTTAAGAAGATTAATCTCCTTCTGACAGAAGCAAATGCCATCGGCTCATCTGCCAGCAGGCAAGGCAGGTGAAATGTCTTGCCCAAGGACACAAACGACGAGGGAGGGCGGAGCGGGAATCCACTGATTGCAGGGCGAACTCCTACCACCGTCAGCACTGTATACTTTCAGGAGTACATGTTCAGTCTGTTCAATCTGTTCTGTTCAGACATATCTGCATGCACATGATGGTGGAGTCAAGTTACTGTTAGTGTCCTTCAAGGATACAGTCAAACCAATTAAAATAAACTAATGGTAGAATGGGATGCTGCAGAAATCTGTGACAGCAAGGAACCGTGAGATCAAACGAAGTCAGAATTTAAATTGAACAATTAGTTCTTGCAGACTGCCTAGTGAGCAC
Source organism: Phalloptychus januarius (assembly GCA_902982915.1). Lineage (NCBI taxonomy): Eukaryota > Metazoa > Chordata > Actinopteri > Cyprinodontiformes > Poeciliidae > Phalloptychus > Phalloptychus januarius. Next base: position 30,689,342 of record CADWAE010000133.1, read on the forward strand.
AATAGAGCTGAACTGCTCTAATGATGTGAAATAGCATTTTTTTTCATAGACAATATTTCACACATGAATAGAATGGATATAGAAAATTACAAGAAATAATGCAGTTTTTACTGCTTTCAGTGATAGCACCTACTTTGCATATTGAACATTAAACATAATTAAAAGGTTTCCATGCAGAATAAAGTTGTTGCTTGAAACTGTCAATTTGTAGTTGTTCATTATACAAGAAGTCAAAGGCCTACATACAGTTGACCTAAGTTACAATGTATAGAATTTAAAGTGTAAACTTCTGCATATCCAGTACATATAGTACATCGATTAAGTTAGTTCACAATACATTCCAAAAACCCAGTCTAATAAATATAATTAAAGAATATGCATCGTTCTTCGAAAAAACCTCTAAAGTTCCAGTTAAAATGAAATGTCATTTCTCAAATTAAGTGAGGTGTCAGCAATCAGACATGTTTTGACACCAAGCTTATTTCTAGCTTTATGCTAATGCAGCACCGAGATGTTTGGGTTTTAGTGGTATTTCACTCTTGCTGAACTTTGCATGGCAGGTCTTTGATTGACAGTGTAGTTATGAATAAATATGCATAAAGAGGGTGTGTTGGGTATTGGTACTAGTGAGCAGGTGAGGAAGAGAAAGAAATAGTTATGGAGGACAAGTGAAAAGCAGGGAAAGCTTCCAGGAAAGAGGCTTCAACTTTTAATTGACATTTCTTCTATCGATCAATTAAAAATATTGCAGCTTTTGAATGGAAATCAGAAAGGACCAATACGTAGAGTTTTAATGAAATGTTACTATTTCAGAAATAAATTTACGATATTCATGAAAGAAAATGGGTTGATGTAGTAACCTAATCAAACATTTGTAATTGAATCTCACATTTGTTTGGTCTCTTGGAAATTGTCTCTCTGAAATATGCAGAGAGGAAAAGCAAATGCTAAGATGTGAATTCATAAGGAATGGCTTACCAAACATATGCATGCATATTCATAATAAACAGGGCTGAATTTACTTAAAACATTTCTTCTTTTTAAACAAAGACATGCGTGTACTGAGTTACAAATTTACTTGATAACACTGGACCAGAACAGCACACATAAATACACCAATAGCTTCACAAGCTTCAACAAAACAACTCTAATTTGTTCATTCAATTAAGAGCATAACATCCAGTGTAAAACAAATGACAAAGAATAAATAAGTAATGAAACTGAAAAAATAGTATGTTGATTACCTTGATTAAACATGTGAAAAATAAACTACAACAATTTTCTTTCAAATGGTTCAAAATGTGCATATAGGAATTCAAAATATAATGTAAAACAAATACATTGCTCAGAGCAGAAAGTATAGAATTAGACTGGAAAGATCTCCCGTTATGAACTGGGCATTTCATCACCAATATCTGATCACAATTTTTTTCAATAATACCAGAACGGCGCACCTCAAATATGTTTGATTATTTCCCTTTATTTGTAATTGTTTTCTTTCAAATTTGCTCTGTCTATGTCTTTGTTCTGTTTTATAAGCTGGGCTTTCTATATTAGAAAACTGAATAGTCATTATCCACAACACAATATTTTACAGCTATTCTACTGGTTTAAGGAAAAAAGCATGTTGGCTTGGCTGTTTATTTCTGCAGCACTTATTTATTTTTGTCTTAACGGACAAAACAAATAAAAAGCAAGCTCATTTTTTACCTCTTAGAAGTTATCATAACACTGGTTTACATTTAATGTGAGGTAAACGTTTTCTTTCTAGAAACCTGTTTGATATATGATGGCATTAATTATTTTCTCAGTTATGTTGTTTCTAAACTGTATCACATTTGCCTTGGGATAAAGCAATCTGCTCTCCTTTTTATAAATTTCTAAAGAATAATATTACCAAATTATTGGAAAATATTTGATGAAAGCAACATCTAACTGCTTTTATGTGCCATTATTGAATTACATTTTAAACAATCTGATTTATAATGTGGAATACTAGCTCCTGGAAACCAGCTCTTTTCTTGCATGCATAAACTTAAGTAACAGTTACCAATGGTTACAGTGTCAATTGGTTGATATATTTTGCAACCAAGCTGCCCTTGCCTTATGCTTAAATTATTAAATGCACCACTTGGTTTAATAACTTTATTTATAGTTTCATAAACAGCTGAAATTAAAGCACTTTGTGACTGAGCGAGGTTGTGGGGGGGCGTGTCTGTACATGCTCACTGCATCAAACTCATCCCTGCACTTCATCCAAAGCATTTTAATGAATTGAGTTGGGGTTGATAGTGGCAGTTAGTGTATATGTAGCTGTCACACGGCGTTACTGTTAGCACAGAGGTCAAGCATAGCCAAAATGAGCTCTGACTTCCCCTGAGTTAACACCAGCTCATTAGTCAAGTAGAGCAGTGCAGTCACACCTCAACACACAAGCTAATTTCTTCTGTCTCATCCTCTATCCTGCTCTCCATGTATGTCTTCCTATTGGTGCACCTTTATTTTGTTATGCACGCAGATTGGCACTAACCTATAAAAGTTCTTCCAACACAGTTTAGAAGCAAGAGCAAGAAACAATGAATTCAGTATTAGTTCAATAGAAAGGGAAGTAAAAAAAGCCTGTAATTATACAGCCATGTGGAAAAATTACATTAAATTCTCAGTTCATTATAGAGAAATGTTCACTGACTGATGGTTGTTTTTTTTGTTTATTGAAAGAAGTATATTTAGTTGCACTTGAGCAATAACAATAAACCTTGTTATGCTACTTAAACAAAAATGTATTTTTTTTTCAAGCAAAGGAACACTACAACATAAAAGCAATTATTGTCCCTTTAGTTGAAGTATCTTAAGCAAGATGTTGTTTGCAGTCATTAACCACTCTCTAACATCAGTCTGAAGAAAGTATATTACAACATGAAATATTTGGGGATATTTATACTTGTTAACTGATGTTGCATCTATTTCTGAGCTAAATCTCATAATATTCAAGGTTCTTCAGAGAGTTGTACAGGCTGATGACTCGGGATGACGATTCTCCTGTAGCAGCCTGTATTACAGTGGCCTGGAAGAAGCCCCTGGCACTGCTGCTGTTAAGCAGTCTCAGGATGGTTCTCTGGATGCTTCTACACAAATTTCCTTGAATTTCTGTAGAGTTCACTCCAGAGGCTCTAGAGTCTCTCCAGATCAGAAGCAGCCTTCGTCATCAGATTAACACTTTTAAGTGCCTGGCTCTGCTGCTACTCCAACATATGATAGAAGAAGGCATTGCCCTCTCCTTGACAAGCTTATATAATTTAATAGAATCTTATAAAAGATACACAGGATCTTGCTGTGAACCTTGAAGCTGCATTTGGGGAACCTTTGAGCTTTCTCAAGTACACTATGCTCTGTCTTTTCTTGGCTTCACTGTTGCATCTCCAGTCCAGTCTCTTATCCAGATGAACACCAAGGTATTTATATTTTTGAGCCACTTCTACTTTTTCTCCGAGGATAGAAATACTGTTTGGCCAAAGCATGTTTCTCTTGAAATTTACAATCTTCTCCTTTCTTTTGTTCACATTCACAAAACAAGATGATTCTTTCCCCACCATGACACAAAGCGGTCCACCAACTCTCTGTACTCAGCCCCTTGTCCATCTCTGATACACCTGTCAGCAGGGTGTGTCTTCAGATGACAGGACTCTGTCTTGTACTGGAAGCCTGAGGTGTACAAGATTACAGTCACATTTGCTGCTACTGACCACCTGGTCATGAACACAATCCTTCAGTCTCTCAAACTAGGATTTGTTTCTCCAGTAGCCATAGATCCAGGAAACTGTTAAGACCTCTGCCTGTGTCTTTTGGAGTTTTTTGACAAAGTATATCTTCACAGTGCTCCCTGTTTTGTCCAGATAACAGTGGGCTTGTAGAAGGAGATATATGATGACATCTTCAACTCCACGGCAATAACCAAACTGCAGGGGTCCTGATATGTGCTTGTTTGCATACTGAAGTGGGCAAACAGGAGTTTCATGATGTGGGATGTCAGGCCAACAGGTTTGTAGTTGTTGACTACTGGGTGAGGTTTTATGCTCCTAATCTGGTCGAAGACAAACTTGCCGAAAGAGTCTGCGACTGAGGTGGAAGATAAAACATCTGAGGGGTGGAAGGCAAGCTGAGGGGCAAAGAAGGTGGAATGTCTGTTAGGCTGAGTGAAGGAGATGAGGATGACAAACATGTTCATGAATTAAACCTGTTGAAGAATATGTTCAGAACATTTGCTCTGTCCAGACTGTATCTGATCCTCTTTTTGCTTGAAGCCTGTGATCTTCTTCATCCCTGACCAGACCTCTATTGTCCCCCTGTAGTTTGCTTCTACTTGCTGTCTCTAATTTTGACTTTGATCTGCTTCTGTAGCTAATGTACATGCACATATAATTATCTTCTTTTTTCCCTGCCTTTTTTCCCTTTCTGCACTCCACCATAGACTAAAACTGATAAGAATGCAAGTTTACATCTTTTGTCAGGATATCTATTGCTCTTTGATGAATAAGCTGATAGTCTGTGTGGATTTAATTTTATAACAGCATATTCTAGAAATCAGTTTTAATTGTTTTACACCAATTAAATCCACCAAGAATATTAAATATTATCTTTGTTTCTTTTTCATTGTTGCTGCTCCTTCGTTCCTTAGTCTAAGTTTTTCTGCCTTCTCTGCTTTCTCACTTTTTCCTTTTAATCCCAACAGATGAAAGTTTAATGGCATCAGGTAATTATGAAACTTCAAATGAGAATTCACCGCTTAACCCTTCCTCCCCTTTCAGCCCTTTCATCTATTCTTGTTTCGCCTTATGTCACTTTCTCTGACAAAGTCCGTTTTTTCTTTATCAAAATGTTGAACTTCACATGGTTCAGGAAAAGAGTGCACTCATTTCAGACGAATGAAACCAGAATTACTGGGATTTCTTTTTTTTTTTTTGCAGTTAGATATAATTAGTATTTTTAAAACTTTAGAATTAAATTCTATAAAATTTGATTTTAACTATTAGTTACAATGTGGCTTTAAATTAAATTGTAGGATCTAAAATATGGAAGTATCATAAAAAGTGGTCTAAGTCGGTCTCTGGTTCTACATCAATTTATTCCATGTTAAATCCCTTGTTTAGTCAGTGAGTTCAACCAAATCACTTCTGCTGTCATGTTTGTTGTCCATCATTGCATCAAAGTGTTTAAAAATGATACTTTGTAGATAAGGCTACTTCTACTACTTTCCATAGCGATGTAATTAACCACAGAATTAAAATTAAAACATAAAAACAAATGCCAAGTTCATGAACTGAAATTTAAAGTTATAAGAAAATAATGTGCTTCTTGCTTTGCAACTCCAATCTGCTAAAATTGATTGTGCTAACAGCGCAAATCCAGAACTTTCTAGATTTCTTCATTTTGAATTCATTGCTCTGTAAATTTCTTTTTTTGAAGTTCATTATGAAGATTTTTATTCCAAACTACCTGTATGCAATGTGTCCTTCCTTCACTTGGGTTTCCAAACTTGTGACTTGACAGAATAATTTGTCCACACAAGGACACAACCGTTTTCACCATCACTGTTTAGAAAGAAATTGAGTTCAGCTGTAAGCAAACATGCTACTGCAGACTGTTGTGTATCTGCTGGTGAAAACAAAATTATCAGAACCCCTATTGAAGAGAACCTAATAAGTCTTAAAAAGTTTAAAGTTAATACTCAAACCTGCAGTCTTCAGACTCTGACTCATACGAAAACAAAAGTTAGTTATTCTCCACAGTTACCCTGAATCATGCTGGTCCCTCTCAGGTAAGAACCAGACATAAGGGAGCCGTCCAAAAGTTAATCAAAGAAGCCAAGGCTCAGTGCAATGCGGTCCACCGTATGTACACGAGATGAGTTCCTCACCACTTCATCCCCATCATCATTAATTTAGACATGACCCAAATGCACTGAGGAGGCAGTAGATACCATCACCTCTTCCATTGCTATGAGATTAAGTTAAATCAACACTGAAGAATAGTCACCTGGTGCTAGAGCTTACAGTGAAAGCCTGAATTTATTGTTAAATTGTACAAAAAAGAATAAAAGGAATAAAGAAAGAAACCTTAAAGATATTTTTTGTACAAATTTACAGCAATATTTACACAGGTCTTGGCTGTTTTATGAAAGCTCTAAAATCATGGGGTTCTGACTTTATGATACAAGACTGATGCAAAGGCCTGGAACTACGGGTTGGAGGAAAGAAAGAAAGAAAGAAAGATAGAAAGAAAGAAAGAAAGAAAGAACAGCTTCCATAAATGTCACCTTTCCTTAAGAGCTGCTGTCAATTAATCAAACCTGGACATTTTATTTTACTGACCTTTACAGTTTGGACCAATTAAAATGATTAAGGTATGATATATATATCTACACCTTATAAAGCAGCGCTCTTTGCCATCATTTATCTTATTTTGGCACTTTCCATTAAAGTAGATGTGAAATTTTAGCATCTCATTTTAACAACCATCTTAAGTTGTCACTCAAGCACGAAGTATCTCATTTTGTATCATGTTTAATTTCAAACAAACATAGTCTTCTTGTCTGGAATAATTAGAGAGGGAAAAAATCCTCCATGAAATTATACTCATTATGTTTTGTCAGGAACACTACATGTTGTGACCCTCCCCCTGTTTCACAAAGCAGTCAATATTTGTTTGGTATCTCTCCACAGGTTCCATTGTGGTTTTATCAGGTTTAGTTAGAAGCATCTGAGTGGCTTAGCTGTCTTTGCGGCATCCCTCCAAACAAGCTTTACTGTTCCTCTCCTGGGACGTTCATCTTCCAAATAGTGAGAAGCTTGTATGCTACTGGCTGCACATTGTCAAGCAACTTCATGTTTTCAATTGAGCCAGAAGTTTACTTTCATGAGTGTCAGATCAGTTCTGACTTGTAAGGATTTATCTGTGTCTTCACCAAAGTTCAAGAATTAAACAACAAAAGCTTCATGTAAGCCACATGGGGACAAAACTGCACACAGTCCCAAAGAAGAACATGAATCCAGATTATTACTGCAGAAAAGAATCCACTCTTTTTGCAAACATCATTTTGATGATTGATTGGGATTGTTGTCTTATGAAACATCTTGTAAGAAATGGTATGACTACATGTTTTGACTTTTCAGAGCCATTTTAATTTATGTGGTAATTTTTACAGAAGAAAAAAAACAAAGTCTTGCATATGTGTGTGATCAAGTCAGCGTAATCTCCTGTGACCCTACTGCTTGTGGCTTATGTAAGTTTACATTGGTTCACCAGCTCAACATTTACACTTACACGTAAAAATGGATGCGAACAGATGCTCAATTACTGCTCAATCTACCTTTGACTCTGAATCAGATTCAAAAGCAGAAGTAAAGCCTCCTACACAGCCATAAAGAATGCATCCTGTTGATTGCGACTTAGTCAGCAGGTTGTGAAACGGCTCATTTACTAGACCCCAAAAAACATGAATGCAGCAATAATCGCTTGTGTCAATAATTGTTGACAGTAATCCCTCAAAGCAATCATGCAGGTGGTGATAGTGGAAAGGAAAAACTCCTTTAACAGGAATGAACCTCCTGCAGAACTTGGCTTTGTATAAGCAAAACACTTTAAATCTAGACCAACAACCCCAGATTTACTTTTGAAACATTATGAATGAAACATTCATTGTGATGTACAAATATAGCATTTGACAAAATGTAATGCTTCAATTGTTGACTGTTTGTTCTATCAATTTGTATTTTGTGTTTTTAAGCGATTTGAACTGCCTTGTTGCTGAAACGTTCTATACAAATAAACTTAATTGATTGATTGAAGAGGCCATCTGCCACAACCGACTGGGGAAGTTTGAGAAGATAGAGCAGATACACAACAAAGAAGCAGATGAACTGGTGCAGGATTATTTTCAGTGTTCATAAAAATAAAGTTAATAGCAGGAGAGGGAGAACAATTAGTTAATGGCAGTATAATCTCAGCCGATGACCTCTTCCAGGAATGCATCACAGCCAAATGGAGATCAGACCAGATGTAGCTACTACAGAGAGAAAAATAGCTGAGAGAAAATAAAAGTTAACAGTTGAAATAACAGCAAATAATTGGAGAGTAGTAGGAGGTAGAAAAGGAAAGTGAGAAAAAAAGCTATCATAATAGGTCCCTTTAAGGGACCCACCATCCTGGTTTGCCAGTTCAGAGGAACTTTCCCTGTAATGGGAACTTGCCCTGATGTCCACACAATATTGCAGAGTCATCTCAACCAACACAACCCCACAGCATCCACAGCTTTAAGGAACCCTGAGAAAATCTTTCCCAGTCTTGCCACCAAAAGGCTTTTTAACTACCTTGGTGACCTCAGCACCAGAGATTGGAGACCCTGATCAAAGGTCCTCACGCTCCGCTTCTCCAGTGGACGCCGTGCTGGTGGGATTCAGAAAATCTTTGAAATATTCTGCCCACTGACCCACGACTCCTTCCACAAACAATGTATGTAGCGCACTGCTTCCCCCACTTTGTGATTTTTTTTTCTAATAAACTAAATATTCCATATTGGAAGCAAATGTAATATTTAAAGAAGGCTTTCCATGAAGAGTAACTTCCTTTGTTATTACATTGGGATTTTTAGCCTCAGTATTCTGCCATTGTTCTGCCATGCTACTCCGTTTGAACTGTTTCAGAAGTAGGTGTAAAACTGTATTGTCTAGTGCTGCTGAAAATTATGTTTTCTCACCCTTTCTTGTTAAAGCGTTGCTAAGGCAACGTTGGTGTAGTGAGGTGCCAGTGTGCTGCAGTTTGTTCTGTTGGTTCTTGTTGAACATTGACACTCATAATATGAAGAGAAGCAAGGCAGCTGTCAATAACTTTACAACAAACACTGCCTTACACACTTCAGAGAGAGTATATTTCAGAACTTAGACAATACACACCTTTGGAGCAAATGTTTGCAAGTTTTTATGTCATAAAAATACCACTGCAAGGTAATGTCTTTGAGATAAATACATGTCAAAATTGAGAGCCAGAAAATTTAAGTGGAGCCTTTTCTTAACTGTTTGAATGTGATTTTACAAAATTAAGATCCCAATATGGGGACCTTCATCCATTTAATAAAATAATTATTGATAACAAGAAAAAAGTGTAAGAATTTCATCATCTTTGTCTTGAGTGTTTGAGTGCGTGCACTTGCTTAGGAATATGAGCATGTTGGGGTGTGTGTGTGTGTGAGCTGTGTTTTTGTGTGTGACAAAGATAGATGGAGTTTCTGGTATAAAACTTAAGTTAAATGTCACACCTGTCTGTCACAACACACCTGCTCAGACAGGTTGACATTTACACACCTCAACAGACCAAAACACACACGTGTATCACGATTGATGTAACCGCATACACAGAAGACTACATGTGAAAATACAATAGCACATGAGAATAACAGGGTCACATTAGCAAGGGATTAGAGTCTATTCAAGTGAGTGACTATGACTTTGTTTTTCCACATAAAACCATCATGTCTGCTGTCTGTTATGTGAAGTTACAGGCTTTTTATCGCTTTTTTATATTAGGTAGTGTAATATAAAGTAAATTGAATACTATTTTTATTAGAGATGAATTGAATGAATTTCTTATTGTCATAGCATAATCTTCTGCCTTCATCCTCATTTGGCAAATGCAAGGCTAACATACTAATAAAATACTATTTTTTTCCAACCACATCTTCACCCGTTTGTATCTGACACCCACTTTTCCACTCTTGTGTCAACTGTGCTGTGCAAAGAATAGGAGTAAAAAATGCTGTACATATTTGAGCTGCTATGATGTACTGACCTGTCTACAGCTTACCTTGACTTTCTCTCGTTAACCACTGAAATAAAACTTCCCTACAGTCCTGTACATGATGGCTGCTGAAATAAGTGAATAAATTGACAGATGTTTGAGGAGAAGAACAAGCAGAACCGATAGGATTACTATGATTACTCAAAGAAATTGAGTAATCATAGATTCTTAAAATTTACTTGATATTTTTAAACACCACAAATTAGTCTCTTATTTTGATTATGTTCTGTCCGCTTTTTTTATGCATCCCAGAACATTTACTGTAGCATTCCCTCATATTCTAGACTCCATCTGGGGATGTAACACCAAAATTGAAACCTGGTATTTACATTCAGGCATTTGGGTTTCCCAGGTGAAATTTTGGTTTGACAGCCCACTCCATCCTCAAAATAACAGAAATGCAAAGGACATCTTTTAATAACAGCAACTATTGGAATACATTTTCAAAAGGGCAAATATTTGGGAAAACAGCATTCAAATGAAAATCTAAATCCTTTTGGAAGCTATGAATCACACGTTGTTTAGAGGCTTATAAAAGTAAAGGCACAGTAAAGTAAAACTTCCAGAGACTCCCTTGGTGTCTGTTCCTCACTAGATTTACCTCTTGCTGTACAGTACAAGCAGAACATCTGCAGCAGGTGTATTTGTGTTCATAGCAAATTTAGTTAAAATATGACTCATAAAAGTCAAATTTGTTTGTATTGCACATTTCAGCTACAAGGCAATTAAAAGTGATTTACATGATGAACATAATATAGTACCAATTATGGAACAAAAACAATGCATTTTATAAAATGCCATTAAAATTATCAAGAATGGGTGCAGCACAATGGGGTAAAGCATGACAAATGTATGGCGGCCTTAGACCTGGACTTGGACCCTGTCCAACAACGTTAACTGCACGTCTTCCCCTCGCTCTCATAACCCACCTTCCTGTCCAACAACAGCTAAATAAAAGCCAACAGAGCCAACAAAAACTAAGAAAAAGAAATATTCAGAACACATCAAATACACTGATGAATGTTCCCATTATTGTGAATTAAAGGTAACTCTAAATAGGTGAGGTTTTAGCCTTGATTTAAAGAAACGTATTGTTTTGTAGGTATTGCAGTTTTATGGCAATTTGTTCCAGATTTGTTCTGCATGAAAATAGGATATTGCTTCTTCATGTTTGGTTCTTATTCTGGGGATGGAGAGTGGACTTGAAACAATTTGCTTGTTCTGGAAGGTTGATACTACCACAATGGATAATTAGTGTATTTTGGTGTTAAGTCAAGATAATCTAAAATACAGATAGTAACAGGCTTGATATTTAGCGCAAATTATTTCTAAACTTTTAAAATAAATTATTATTTCTTTACCTACATTTTAGCCTGTCCTTAGGGTATTCAGAGAGCAAAAACTGTACATCCATTCAACTGCCAACTCATTAAAAAAACAACTGTAACACTTCAGTAGCAAAGCCGAATGACAGACTGTTCATGCAAGAAACCAGAAGGGACAATGCATTGTAGACCGCTGACTTATAAATTAGAAGGACAAACTGCTCAACTACATAAATCCTAATTCTGCTTTTTGCTCAATTTGTTCTCGTCTCTTACTTCAGTTATTCACATTTCTTCTAGATACAATTACCTTAGGTATTTGTTTAAGGTTACATAATGAAAGTACTGCGCTAGGGTCAGGAACGTGTCATGGTAGGTCATTAAAAAGCACAATAAAATAAAGCTCTGCCAACAATGTTCACATTACCATGGCAATGTGTCTCAAAACTGTTACATAACCACTAAACCTTTGCACTAACACAATGCACATTATCTAAAATTGTCAAGAGCAGAGGTTGAACATCAAAAGCAGACACACAGGTGGGAAGATTATTTTTGGATAATTAATTAGCAGAAAGTTAGCTTATTGCAGGTAAGTGAATACCACTTAATAATTTTGCCTTAACTAAAATATCTGATGTTTTCCTACCAAAGATGACTTGACCAGTGTAACAATTTTCTGAATCTCTACCTGAAGCAAAGGCAGACGTGAGCTCTGTGGTTAAAACAGCTGGAAGGAAATTAGTCCGATGGAGTGTCATATGTACACAGTTAGAGGTATTCACTGAAATTAGTAAATGATAAATTGCAACTTTACCCTTTAAAAATACCATACAATTGTTAAAGAGTCCATTCCAATTTTTAAAGAGTCCATTCCTAACAATATTATGTGTTTTGTTGTTCAAAGCAGAAGTAGCACACAAAGTATTAAAATCCTTTATTTGCAAGCATTATAAGATGAATAGACAGTGCCAGCTGTGCTGTTCATTAGATGGTTAGAGTTGGGCAGCTGCTACAGCCTGTTGGCAGCCTCTTGCAGCTCTCAGGTGTATGTCTAGCTGAAACAGCTGGGCCACTGGCAGCACAGTGAAGTCAGCAGTGGCTAGTGGCCGGAGTTGACTTCAGAGGCCTCATTTGGCAGTAAGCTGCTGAACTGTTGTTAAGGGAGGTTCCTTTTATGGACAGAAATGTGGTTTTATGATGTAATAACTGGGCTAGAATTACCATTTGCTCTACAGGCAAACAACATTAAAATGAGATCAAGAAGTCAAGATTTTACTAACTCAAATATTTAGTTATACGAAATGGGCTTATTTCTTCATGTTACTGTTTAAATTAAACAGTGATACACTGTGATATGACCACTGTCTATTGTCCTTGTAGGGTTGTTGTATATATAAAAATTTTTTTTCATCTGACATTGAACAAGAGGGAGGGAGAGGAGGTACACCCTGGACAGTCTGCCAGTCTTTCACAGGGCAACCAAAGCTATGCAGGACAAACAACCATGCACACACCTGTATCTGAGGGCAATTTAGAATAACCAATTGACCTAGCAGTCATGTCTTTGAACTGTACAAGAAAGGCAGCGTACGAGAGGAAACACTACACACTTCCCTGCACACGCCAACAGTGTTATTCAAGTGTAAATCCACCTTGTTCCATCAAATACTGCATAAAGACCACTAGTGGTTTCTGATATATGTTATATGGCACTTTGCCCAGTGCAAGGTGTCAAACTCCAGTCCTAGAAGGCCAGTGTTGTACAAATTTTAAATGCACTTTTGCTTCAACTCACCTGAATTTAATGTTTAAGCTATGAGCAGGACTCTGAAGAACTTGACTGTATGCTGAATACTGAAGAGCAACAAACCATTTAAATCAGGAATTCAGCATCGGCCTTCAAGGACTGGAGAGTGACACTCCTGGTCTAAAATGTGGTTTTAAGCACTAAAAAATAAGAAGAAAATGTCATCCCATACCAGGACTTTTGAGGAAGCTGAGTATCTTAGGTGTGGTTATTGTCATTATGTCATGACAATATGATACAAGACAAATAATCTGGAAAAAGGCTGAGCTGCTACTATTGCCTTTGAAGAAATGGTCTGCCATTGTGCCAATGACAGAGAAACAACTTACTTCTATATACTAAAACCCGCTTCAGGCTCAGTTGTTTGTTTGTGTTTTTTTTTTTTTTTTAGTTTAGACCTGTTTTGTCTTTGTCTGTGTGTGTTGCAAGAACATAATAGTACATTTTGAAGTTGATTGTATTAATTTATATACACAAAAATAAAATAAAAAAATGTAAAAAAACCACCCACTCTTGTTCCCGCTTGTGTCACGTCCCAATTCTATACATCCGGCTTTTGCTCCACTCCTTTTGGGTCCTACTTCCACACTTCTTCTAAGCCTGCATCTAGGATGACTTTTGCTAAGTATATTACCCACAACTCATTGTTGCATGTGATGTTTTAAAGGTGGAAAAGTGACACTTTTGTGTTTCTTATTGAAAACAAAAATAAATACTATGACAAGGCACACGTCCATAACAAGTGACCAAATCGGAACACTAGTGGTCTAAATTTCAGGGTATGGTTTTTTGAAACTAAAGATTTCTTAAAGCAGGTGGGAATTGTGCAGTGTTTTAGAGAGAATTTGACAATCTCTGTAATAAAAGGTGCTAATTAATCTACTGACTTGGAGGAGACTTGCACTAATACCATCTGGAGCAGCTGCTTTTCTGGTTGTTACAATTTTTAAACATCCTTGTCTTTATCAACTCCAGCACAGGGAACATCCCTTCCCTTCCTGACATAAATGGTACCAAAACATGTTAAGTTTGTCAGCCATGGAGCCATCACGACCAGAAAGAATATGCGTTGCTTTATAGTCTGTGATGGTACGTCACACACATGTCACAGTACCCTGGAATTAGACCTGATGCTCTAATCTCTGGCTGTGGCTGTGAAGGATGCAATTTGCATCCTTCACAGCTATGCGTACCATGCAGGAGGCAGCCTTTATTTCATCCATGTTTCTAGAGATAAGAAAAAAAGTTACATGCAGCATTGCGGGGCATCGCAAGCAAATTTATCCACCGCTCAATATGTTATCATCCACAACCTTTGTAATAAATCCCTCAACTGCTTCTGTGAACTCCACCATGCCTCCACCTCATGCTGCCACTGAATATATCCCGGTTGGCTAAATGGAAAAACTTTTTCACAGGCCATCAGGACAAAAGGAACTAAACCGATTTATGCCACATTTTGCATTCTTTGTTTTTTTGCACCTCCTTTTTAATTCTTCTGGCTAAAACTCCTTACCTGTCCCATTCTACCTTATGACACAATTTGATTTATGGACTAAGATGCTTTGATTTCATTGTATGTGTGGATTATGTGTATTGTTTTCTATTATTCTGTGGAGAATTCATGCTTATGTCCCAACTAGAAATATATTTGCATTAAAAAAAATCATATGTTCAATACTTATTTTCCAAGCTCTAAAATGCACAACAGAAATTAGTTTCTGCTCCCTTTCTGTATCTCATGTGCTTCTATCCAATGTCCATCTATCCAGCATGTGTAGTTGCTTTTTCCTTCTCACTGTTGGAGGGAATGGTGCCTCTTCCCCCAATTGAGGGGTTGAGTACACACTGGATGGGTCAAATGGGCTTTCTTTTTGTCCCAGTCTATAATTTTCTGATGTTGAGCATGAGTGTTTGTTTGATTAAGAGGAAGAGTGGCACATTGACTGTTCTTCACATTCAACTTTGTTCTGGATCAAATATTCCATCTGCTCTCTACATCCTCCCTGTCTGTAACAGGTATGATATATGTAAGAGCTCATAAAATACATAGTTAATTCATAATGTAATTTCCTGCAACACACAATGAAATACTATGTTCTATAATATTGTAGCTGAAAGCAACAGTATTGAAACATACGTAAACAAACATGTCAGTCATCCAGGCCGTTTGATGCAGAATGACAGCTGCAGATTGAGCTACAGCAAGCCAGAAGGCCAGATTCCAGGCATAAGGTCACATAAAAAAAGATGCACACATATAAACACACACACACAACCAATATCTAGTCCAGCAGAGCTCCAGCAGTGACTCAGATGCAACTAGCCTATCTCTAGGCTCTAGGGATTAAGAGCCCAAACTCCACAGAGACGGGAGATATGAGCTCCAGGAGTTCTGCTGATCAACAACGTCAAGCCAGTGCTCAAGATATCAGTCTGTGCTCAGTGAGGACAAAAAGATAGGCTGTTCTAATAGCCAAGTAGTGAGAGAGTGCAGAATAGGGGAAATGGAAATGAAGGGCAGCATGTTCTTTTTTAATTCTCATGAATTGATTTATAACTAGAGCAGAACTTATAATTTAGTGACTAATTAAAATGATAGAGGTTAATTTCTGATGTTAGATATTCAATATTTAGATATCCAAATTATTATGAACAAATCGCTGAATAAGTAGCTTGGTAAAAATCAAGTTCCAAGATTTGCTTTGTAGAGAGGGTCATGACCTTCGGCTATTGAGAAACGATTGCTTGCTGGAGGTGTGGACTTTGTTTGCGTTTTAAACATTTGGATCTGATTTTGTGCAATCGCTAATGTTTTCACGATGATGTCTGCAATGTGCCAGCTCTAGGAGCTTACCGGATAGTGCATGTCTTAAATATTCCTCCTGCTGCGACTTTGATAGCTCAATACTTGGAATTGAGTCCAAACTGGACTGAATGGCTCTACCAGTGCTATAAGTAAATCCAACTTTGCACAATAGATTCAATTTCCTGCTAATTTTTTTGTTTTGCTTTGCAAAACTGATCAAACTCTGTTTGATGCACGAATGGAGCTTGTGAACGTTAAATTTTAAGTTTCACCACAAATTCTCAAATGAGTTTGTGTCTGGGTTTTACATCATTCAGCCATATGAATATGAAATGATCTTGGCAATTTTCTTGTAAACTAATTAATTTGAAAAGCACAGATACATTTACAAACAGCAATACTTAAATGAAATTGATGGCACAAATGTCTTGCTACAATCACCTTAGTCCACAAACACCATTAGTTCTGGAGGCTCCATAAGTAGCTTGTAAAAAGTAAATACCTTTCCACAAGGTATTTACTTGGAAAAAGTAACACTTGCAAAAAGGGGCTTTTCTTGTTTAAGATAAACATAATATATACTTGATGGATCCTCTGAAAATATAAAAGGTCAGGGGTATTTCACTCATCTGTCATTTTTATTATTGAAAACATCTAGATTTTATTGGTGGTGTCCAAATGTAAGCAAATAAAATAATGTTAAGTGAAAAAGGTTTAATTTGTAAAAAATATTCATGTGTCATTAATGGGCTAAATTAATGACAAACCGGATGTGGTAGAGGAATGTGGTCCCTGATGGGAACCACTGTGGTTTTCCCATCTGCTGTGAATCTCTTAACCTTGCAAGTCCTAAAGTATACTATAATTTTCGATCATGCATAAATAGGTAAAAAAGCAAAATAGGCAGCCCAGAGTGCAAAAATAGAGTAAATTATAACCTCAATATTCATAAACAACCATATGGACACACACATATATGCAGCTGCCCTTACCTCATGGAGAGGTTAAGTAGCATTAGAACAGACATACTCATTAGATTATGAGTGATGCTTGGCAGTAACTGCAGTAGTTTAACTTTATGGTGCTGCATGTGCTCATGATCTCTGCCACTATTACAGCAGCATCTGTAGCTGTGTTTGTCATTAGAGGCATTACCATTTTCATAAATGTGATCCGGGTGACATTTTCCCATGTAAAAACATTCTAGGAGTGAACATATTGCTAGTAAACAACAATTTATTTTAATTGAATAGTGAACATTGATATGGGATGCTTAATCTTACTTAAATTTTAGATTTTGGAGGTGGAATATCTGGTTTTCAAAAAATAAAATACTTATGGTGAACACTGAAAATCAGCAGTCATCACCAGTAAACACCTCCATAACTAGGCTAGTAAATATCATTCAGCAAAAACGAGGTTTGAATTATACCAGTATTTTTGCTGCACAGAATGTGCCTTAGTTTCAAATTTAATTACATGCAGTAACTATTCTCTTAAAAAACAACCCCCTTCCAAGAAACATTTCCTGTGGCCATGTCTACCATTTCACTCTCTGCTTTTCCTACAATTTGCACACTGTGCTTTAGTTGCTATGAGAATTAGGCAACATGATGTGACGATTTTCCCAAATACATGAAAAGCCACTAAGTTTCACCAAGAGTGTTATCGCCAATTAAAGATGTAATATTTCATGAGGGGAGAGCAGAAGGCCTCTGCATAGCTGATCCTCTCCCTGCAGAAAAAGTGTAATGTTTTCATGAGTCTGATGAATATTTTAACTTTTGAGGCAATTACATGGATCTAAATGAGTAGGAACGTACTTCAGCTGAAATAAAATATGCAAGAGCTGTGAAAGACATGATGAGTACCGAACAAGCAGCCTCAGCCTGATGTAAATACATCTGATACACATTGTATCAGATGTTCATTTTTCCTTTGTTGTGTGTCTCTGTTGCCTTGAACACCAATAAATGCTTTTTTTTTAAAAGGTTTTATTGACTCTAGTGGCCTATATTTGACAGTGAATTGACAGGAAAGTGGGTAATGAGAGAAGGGGGAAGACATGCGGCAAAGGTCACCATGCCGGGAATCAAACCTGCGACAGCCGCATCGAGGACTGAGGCCTCCATATGTGGGTTGTGCTTAACCCCTGCTCCACCACAGCACCCTTCAGTAAATACTTTTTAAGTCTAAGAATAGTGTTTTTATTGTATTTAAAAAGGGAAACATTAACTCTTGTATGGTTCATTGGTCTTGGCACATTGTCTATAAAGATAATTTAAAAACACAATTTTAATGGTGGTGTTACAGGATTCTATGTGTCATGAACAGCGTGCTTAGAGGACCGGTTGTTAATGTGTGTGTACGTATGTTTTAGTGAGTTTGTGTTTTTGTGAAAGTGTAAATCTGAACTTTCTATTTCTGCTCCTGTCCCATTTTTGTACAGGGATCCAAAGTTAGTGTAAAATATTAACACCCACATCACCTGCTCTCATATTTTACCTTCTGTCTCACAGGAACCAATACTTATTTTCTCATTTTCCAACTCAGCTGGAAATATGGAGTGGGATGCAATAAATATAGCTTTGCCAGTGTGGTTCCTTATCACAAGAGAGAAAAAGAAGGGAAAAAGCTTTTGAAAGATAAATTTGTGAATGAAAATGTAAAGTCTGACTTTAAACTTAAAGAATAGAATAAGTAGAGGATCAGCTTGTTTCAAAACACAGACAAACCAATAGATTTGGCCAAATGTAGTTTGTTTGGAAATGTTAAACGTGACTTCAAAAAAATTAGAATATGTCTAGGACTAAGCAAAACATATTCATTCATTTTTTTGCACAGAACCATTCTCAGATAATGAAATGACATCAGACATTGTGTCCAGCCCTTTTCTGGACACATTGAAATCAATCATTCCCTTTCATGTGCACATTTACATACTGAAGGTGACAAGCTACTTCACTGTAGCCACAACTGCCCTGGGGAACTCTGACAGAATGGTAAATGGACTGAACTTATATAGCGCTTTTCCCTTCATTTTGACCACTAGAGTCACATTCATCCGTTCACCCCAACATTTATATACACTGATACGCAGATCGGTAGGCAACTTGGGGTTAAATGTGAGAGTTCTTCTAGCAGAAGCTAGTATTGATATTGGAGGATACTCATGTAAAAAATATCGATACTCAATATTTATCTCGTGCGCGAACGTACTGACTGCTGAGCAAGCAGATTCATCGAAGTCTAATAAGTCTTAAGAGTAACACTGCGCTGTGTCACACAGCACCGAGCACCACACCCTCTCCTCACTCTCTATTTTATTGCTGCACTGTCACATGGCTCAGCAGCCAAGGAAATATCGGCTGAAAAAAATGTTTCCATTTCAAAAGTCATGTCCCTGGTGGCATTGCTTCAAAAAACCCTATCTGCATCTGAGCAAGAAGGCAGCAAGCTAGCTGCAGAGCTTTTGGCTCAATGACACTGCCTTTTCAGGAACATAAAAACATTTTATAGTTTTGCCATCAGCACTTACTTGAACATCAGGTTCCAAAACATGGAGTTCTGTGACTCAGTGAATGAAAAGCCTGTAAAGGCTCATCATTCACGATGAAGTCAATGAGTCAGACCTCAGCACCTCCTTCAACTGCCACCAGTTCTGTCACCAGCTCCTGTAACTTCTACATCTGTAGCAAAAGGGGGATTTGAGCAGAATTTGACTTGGAAGTCCCTTTGTCTCAGCACCATCGGAGAGCTGGCACTGATGCTCTCCGATGGACGGAAGACAGGCCAAATCCAAGGGACCAGGATCCACTAATTTGGTGGAAAATAGTGAATATAAAAATTATATGTTTTTTTTTTTTCTTGAAGTTATAGTCTTGAAGTTTTTTTTTTCTTGAAGTTTTTTTCTTGAAGTTGCCATTTTGCCTGTGTGTGCAAAATGGCAACACACAGGCATGAAAAAGGTACAAATTGTTCTGGAACGAGATTAATTTAGATATTTCAGAAACTGAGCAAACTTGCAAAGAGACATCTAGGGGTTGTTGCAACCTCAGTGTCAGCTGAGAGGCGTTTTCAAAGGCAGGACAGCTACTGCATCATGTGATGTGCACTGAAACACAAAAATGTGAACATGGAACTGTTCTTAAATAAAAACCTCTAATCCTTTATTCTCAACAAGGTCAGGTGGGGCTACCATGTAGTGGTGGGCCCTTAATGTATTCTTTCTGTATTTATACTCTTGTTTAATTTTCAATTATTGTTTTATTTTATTTAAATACAATTTGATAATAAAAAGCTGTACTAATGGTTTGTGAACTCTCCAATCTCAGAAAATTGTGTTAAGTTATCTTTTGTACACTCTTTATTTAAGAAAAAAATGTAACTAACTGCACAAGGTAATTCCTAAAGAATAAATTGTAGATAAAGTCATAAACAGTTGTAAGTATGTAAAAAGTGTGCTGACAGTTATTAGTACTCATATTGGCACTCTGTATCAATAAGTATTTAAACATAAGTACCTTTGCTCGTACACAATCATAACAATAAATTGATATCGGTGCTTCCTTAATCATTACTATTCTGGCGGCCATTAATGAAATGGGGTCTGAAATGAAATAGAAAGTCCCTAAAAAAGCAAATGTGCTCTCTGACACGAAAACAAAAATACTACCAAATTGCAATCCTACATTTATTAGTTAAAAATTCAACACAATTCTAAATACAAAATATAATGTACACAAACACAGTCTGCAAAAACTGTGGCATTTCACTGTTGAAGTGTCTGTGACCCATGGGATTCTTAGCTAAATCTCCTGTCAGTCATTTCTGCACCAAACAAAAAGAAACCCCTTCAAAGTATTGAGTAAGCAGTTTCTTTGTGCTGACCACAGTGCCCCGGCACTGAGGCCAATCAGACTGGGAAGAGATACTGGATGTCATTTACCCACACACACATGGCTGTCTGCATGTACACATCTCTCAGAGAGTCTGTGTGTGTGTCTAAATGTGTGCTTGTTAGTGGTGCATACAATCAGTGTGGCTTGTGGATGAACTGAAGAAGTCTTTCTCCAACCTTGACAACATGTGGATGATGAGAGAAAAATAGGAAGATAAAGTGAACGAATGTTAACTGACTTCACATTTTCTAACCCAATTAAACCTTGAAACCTTAAATTCCAGATTAAACCGTATGCAGTGAGTCTATGTAAAGTTTGTGTTAATTAAGCATCAAGGGAAGCAAAAGCAAAACAACCAAACACTCTCCAGTTCCAGTTTTTGGGGGGATTATTTTAATTTCTTTTTTAATTCTCTACACAGCCAAATTAATTTTGCTGCTGTAAAAGGACTAGTTTTTTTTCCCCCAGAGGACATCAATAAGCATATGTCTTCGATAAAACAGCAATTATAAAGAGCTTTCTTTATGAGAATCAGTTTAGGACAAGTAAAAAATTATGCAGGATCATCCAGTAACGGTTTGAGTATCAGGCTTCAAGTGCTGTGCTAAACACACCCCCAGGTGGAAGACCTGCAAGTTAGGAAAAGTAAACAGGCACATTCTGCATAACCACACAAAAAAACTCAGACGCACTAATTTTTACATCTTATTTCCTTTTTTTTGTTTTGAAACACAGGGAATCTGCATGAATTAGTTATGAGGCTGAGTCACATCAAATCTGTGTTTACTGTTTATATCTTTAGTGTATTGTATTTCTGACAGTCTGCAGACAGAAAGCTGACATATGTAACACTGTTGGATATATAGTTTATCTTGTAAAATGCCTTGAAGTAACTGCTATAAAATGCTGCTCAGGAAAAAAATTGTTTTTGTTCTTCTCCTTTGTTTTAATTTTGCAGAGGTTTTAAATGATTCAAAAGGTCATTGCTGAGTTAAGCAAATCTCATAATCAAATATGAGTAGCACATTGTTTTTTGTGTGTCCCAAAGAAGGACATTGTTCAAAGAACCCACAGCTGCATGTTTTGTGTTTCTTCTGTTGTCATTTCTGAGATTTTCTGATCTCTCAAGAACTTCTAAGATGAGCAACATGTTCAACATTTTTTTTCAGCTTTCTTTATTCTCAAACTCAATTATGAACTGGGGTCATTTTGAATGATTTCACAAGCAATCAACACCTCTGTTTACTATCATCTTAACAACACTCAGATGTCTGTCAGCGCCTTTTCCTGTTTTATTATTTCTAGTTCCAAATCCTGCCACTAGATCTATTCACAAAACAAATAGATGACAATAAATCATTTAAGGTTGACACTTCTCAAATTTGATACTGTGAAAAGTTTAGTGTTGCAACTATTTTTTTGAATAGGAAAAGCCTCTACTCTTACTGACATGTTATGTTGCCTGAAGAGAATCATATATAGATAGTGCTATGCTAAAATTCTTTCATCCTAGATTGTAACAAAGAGAGCCTCAAGTTAAGAATCTCTTTTGACAAAAAAGTCAGATATATTGTCTCTAACTTCAACTATCATCCTAAGATTCTTCTGCATGAAAACCTTTGATACTGTGCAATGCAAATGCAGCAGCAGCATTTGGCATAAATCTTTTCATGTGACATTTTTATAGAATTGAATGAAACTGATTGCAGAGAGCATCAGATAGAAATTAATCTGAAGGTTGGGAAGGTTCTATCTGAACAAGAATATACATACAATACTATATATATATATATATATATATAAAAATAAACAGATTTGTGTTTTCCTAGATCCATTGCAGTGTCATCCTTTTTAAGGCTACAGCTACAAGATCAAGCCTACACCTTGAGACTTAGGTGCATCGTATTTGATGCACCTAAGTCTCAGAATTTGGGTTTCATGGCAGATGCACAACTTTGTTGCCTGGGCAGAATTATGTTAGCCCACTTGAATCCAGCCCACTGGATGCAGGGATGGTGTTTTCTAATGGATTAACATTAGCAGGAGAAAGCAGTCGTAGTTAGCATTGGCCTGCCTAGTCAAATACTTTACTTCCAAGCCTACATCTGCATTCTGTGTCTTCACTTGTCTGCTTGTTTATCTGGCTTCCTCTTCAGCAGGTGGTCATGCAGCTCCTCCTCCATAATAAGCAACCAGGGTCAGGGAGTAACCAGCTATATGCACTGGCATTACGTATTTTAATTGCAAAATACAAGTAACTGTAATTTGCTAAAGCCTGATTGATGTAACAAATTACAGCTTAAACTAATCTTAGGTGAAAAAGCAAAGCAATTTATTTAATTTACTGCATTTCAAATTTAAATGCATTATCTGCTGTCCAGTCCGGTGCTCACAGGAGTAAATGTGATACTTGCAAGTGCAAATAAATGCATCAGAGAATTCTACATACTCGCTCCCACTTTTGTAACTGTGGCGGTGTGCCAGAAGCATACATGGCGAATTGCTGATGGCAGAATCATTTACAAACAGTGTTACTTGATTAGCTATGGTGACATGAAACATCCTGATTTGGTAAAAGGACCAGCTGAAAGCAAGTGAGCATTTCTGCACGTAATCACAACCTGGAAATAACTGTGTTTTCACACATAGCACCTTCCATTTGTCTGCCTCATTTTTGGTAATATTGTAGCACACATACTGGAATATAGTATACTGTATGTAAGAAACAGATTCATTTTAGGATGCAAAGTTACACTACTACTTAAATTAAAAGACTTTAATTACTTAATTATATATTTGAGGCAATGAAACCACAGCATCTGACACCACTTTTTTTTCATTGAAAAAAGTATACAAGCAAATTGGAAGCTTTTCCAAAATCATAAGTCATTTATGTCCAAGTCAACACATTATTCACATTTTTCCAGTAGTTATATTATTTATTTAATGGGTTACTCCAGGTTGTGTGGTTAAAAGTAAAAATAAAATATAGGGAAGTCTTTTAAGTATCTCTTTAGCAGAAATGGATAGGAAAAAAATATATATATATTCCCTTCACAAATCCTTGAATCATTTGGCTTAAATTTAAAGTCTCATCCTTCTGTGAAGGATCAAAGTGTGTTGAAAAGTAAGCTGAAACTAAAATTAATTATGTACATTACTTTCTTTAAATGATTGTTAAGCAACTATTATTTTTTTAAAAGAGTAACTTCTGGTATAATGTTACAAGAACACAGTAACTCACCACTTACGGACCTCATCAAAAGTTATGCACATTTCCATTAAAAACCGAGAAAACTCTACATCGTGGATAGACACAAAACATTATATACTTTCCCTGGATCTGCAAACTTTCTTCAAGCTAATTTTGATCTTTCCAACTTACGTGTAAAAAACAGGTTGACATTTGTTTGGTATTCAAAGGTAACATAGAAAAGTGTGTCACCATGAACAAATATATAAAACTCAACCTGAGCTTCAAAATATTAATGGCTCTAATAGACTGGAATTTAGACCTGGCATTCTTCTCTCTGAAATCAACCTCCAGTTCCAGCCAAAGGAGAAACATCGTTCTAGATTTCAAAAGAAGTCTCTTGTTAAAAGCACAAAGATCCACATGCAAAACTCTCAGAGAAATTTCATCTTTTGTCACTTGTTGTTTGTGATTGCCTATACATAAGTTTTATTTTATTTTTCATTTTAGTTATCACTTCACCACTGGTACGGATAAATATCAGTTACTGTTGACTGTTCCCCACATCTGGTAGAAGAATCATTGTTGATGGTGCAGTCTCTGTCTTAGATGATTGATTGGAGCCTCTTCTGCACTAATGAAGGAATCTAGAGGTGTGTTCTTGATCCATGTGCTTCTTAGTGATGTGTTCACTTGTATAGATGGGAATGCAACCATCTTCTTGTAACGTTGTTTCTGGTACTAACTTTCCCCACAGAGGAATGATAAATAATATTTAGTCTGAGGCTTATTTAATGTTGGTTATTTAACATTGGTGAACTAGTCACCCATAATTTAACAGCTAATTGCTGTTAGCTGTTAAATTCACACCCGAGTCTATTTGAGTGGCAGTGTGTGTGCGTCTGTGAGCGAGTAAATGGATAAAGAAAAATCTGCTTATTACAGAGAAAGGAAAAAAAGTCAGCAGCTTTTTTCCCCTGCCAACCTGCATTTCTCAGCCTTTTCTGACCAATATTACATTTCTGCCTCCATTAAAAAGAAATAACTGCACAGCCTTTCTAACTCCCCTATCTTTTCTGCAAGCTACACTTCAATGTTTTTAATTTTCTTTCAAATAAAAAGCCAATACAAAGTTGACCAATATATTCTGTGGGTGTTTAAGTGAGGTACACAATGTGCCTGTAGCATTGTCTTCAGCCTGCTTTTTAAAATGTGTGTTTTCCTAACACACACTACATAGTGGGGACCGACTGCTCTTTATGGGGTCCAAAACCAAGGCTTCATAAGAAAAAAATGTATTTTTGGGTTATGAGTTAGGTTTAAAACTAAGGTATGAACTGAGTTTAGGTTTAGGTTTGTACTGGTAATGGTTGTGTTTAGTGTAAGGGTCAGAATTAGGATATAGAAATTAATTAAAATTGAATAGAAGTTAATTTAAATTCTTTGTAAAAATAGAAAGACATACTGTGTGTCTGTGGGGTAGTGAGGGTGGAGGGGCTGGGTAATGGTAGGGGGTGTTGTGTGTGTGCGTATGTGTGGGTGAAGAGGGAAGAGGGGTATGGATTGACTGAAAGTGTTTTCAATACAAGAGGATTCAAGGTCACAGGATCTGAACATATACATGTAACCCTGAACACAACACACAATTACCTGGGAGATTTACACTAACTATTCAAATAATGAGCCCATGGTTTTTGAGTTCAGCATGAAATGACTTTGAAAATGTTACTTTTTGAACTATCAATTTCCAATTAAAACTCTAAAATATCAGTTAAAGCAGGCAATCCCATTGAATACATGATACTCTTAAATGTGTGATCTATAAATCCTGCATAAATTAGGTTTTGCCAAAGTTTAAAGGCAGCAAAACATGCAAGTAGCATCCTTAGTTAAGTCTAAACTTATATATCTCTGTTTATGTACGTTATTTATGTACAAGTGGATAATTATTTAAAGTTATCATGTTACAACTCCATAAGGAAATGTCCTCACTTCTAATGTACAGCCAGTTGATCAGCTGGTTTTTCCAGCTCTTTGTGTGAAAACTGGAATTACTGTCATTTAACTACAACAAAAATAGAAGCTGACATTCAAGTGAATGACTCAAATTGACTGTAGGCAGTGCAGAAATCTACCAGGAACTGACAAATAATAGAGACTGGATTTCAGGCAATTGCACAAGCTGGACACATGACCCACCAGTCCATTTCACTTGCCAACAATAATGCTGCGGAATAACACTAATGAAAATCAGGATATCAGTGGGATTGCTATTCATTACTGGTCCGGAGACAACACTGCCATTTCACTCCAAAAATCCAAGCATATTTTAGGAAAATATCAGGTATTAGTATATTAGAACAACATAGCATATTTGCAAGGTTGAACCATTCTGCCGGCTGCCCAGTGGCGCAGCTGGTTGAGCTGTTGCCTTGCAGCAAGAAGGTTCTGGGTTCGATTCCTGGCCCCAGTCTTTCTGTATGGAGTTTGCATGTTCTCCCTGTGCATGTGTGGGTTCTCTCCGGGTACTCCGGCTTCCTCCCACAGTCCAAAAACATGACTGTCAGGTTAATTAGCCTATCTAAGTGTGAGTGTGTGTGCATGGTTGTTTGTCTTGTGTGTCTCTGTGTTGCCCTGCGACAGACTGGCGACCTGTCCAGGGTGACCCCGCCTCTCGCCCGAATCGATAGCTGGGGATAGTCACCAGCAACCCTCCCGACCCCAGTAAGGGACAAGGGTGCAGGAAAATGGATGGATGGATGGATGGATGGATGGAACTATTCTGCCAAATGTAATAATGTATGCTGCACTGAACTACATGTCAGAAGTAAAGCTATATATTAACTCAAATGTATTTTATTTTGTTGTCTTCATCAGGTGACAGGTATTTAAAGCTACAATTCAAGCACTTTCAAAAATTATTATTCACACATCTCATTTATATTCTTTACAGCCAATGGAAGCTTATTATCACCATCTGTTCAGATTAATTACGATTGGATGTTTCGATCATAGTTATTGCTATTAAATTCCATAAAGCTGGGTCCTCAGTTGATTTTCTTAACTTTGAATAGATGGCAGAAGAGGCAATTTGCTCTTCAAATAATTAATATCAGTACCTTAAATTTTGAAATATATTATACGTAACAGTGAAATTTTTACATCTCGTAATCTAATAAGCTGCATAGCTGCATTTTAAAACATCTTTAAGCATCTTGCTTTAGTATATTTGTGGTGCTTATTTCTATATATTGACCAATGTGCAGAGTGGCACATTAACTGGGACCTTTAATGTCTTGTTTAGGTGCCTAGAGAATAAAGTCAGCTAAGCATTCATCAGTGTGCATCAGTTCTATTGGCGATAGATGAGAGCAAAAAAAAGTTAAATGCAAGTTTCAAATTTCTGCTGAAGTAAATGATTGGTAGAGTGATACATTTTTGATCTGACAAGAAAGTTTAGCATACCACTCATCGTTATTATGCAAATTTAGCTTGGTAATATATGGCTCTGATATGCACAGTGATGATATTCAGAAACCATGTGTGTTAAGATTTAAAATTTGGAAAATATTCTGGGTCCCATGTGACGTATGCTAAAGGCTTAATTAACAAAATTTCAAATGATATTCTCAGAAAACAACACACCAACCTGAGTATCAAATTAACACATGCATGTAACACTTCGTTCCTACTATTGTAAAAACGTAATACACAAATAAATAAAATGAATTCACCACAAAATAACACACTAGCAGAGTTTCTGATGCAGAAATAGTTTTTTTTTAAGAATTGCCTGCAAACACCATGTCTGTGAAAAACATTTGCGACAGAAGTGCAAATGTATGATCAGGAGATTATTTTTGAGTTTGCATGCACCAGTGTGTTTCAGTTAAATTCCATCCCTCATACCTGGAGGCCTCAGTCATTGTCACTTCGCTTCATTCCATATTTCTCCTGCCTATGCAACTGGGACGTTTTATTTTATTTGCTTGCTATAGACCAAGGTCTGGATGATTGATGGACCAACATCAGGTACTCCCTGCCCATTTGTCAAGTGCCCCTATTTAGGACAAGCAACTTCCATGTCCACACATACACAAAAATAAAAACACACAAGAAAACAAAAAATATTTTTAACCTGCTATCTACACTGAAGAGTCTGTGAAATGGTTAAAACACAAAATACAAATGCAACTCGATTAGAATGTTGTAAAAAGGTTCAGTTCAAAAGGTAAATCTTATAAGTACTATTATACAGATTCATTCTATTCAAAGTGCTATTTTTCCAACATTTATGTCTATTTGATGATACTCTCCTGCAGGTAATGAAAACCACAAATCAAGTTTTTCTGAAAATTTGAATGATACAAAAGTAAAAATTGCAAAGTAGCTCAAGAATCTCTGTGTTTATTTAAATTATGTTATTTCAGAAATAACAATGGCAAACAAAGAAAAAATGCAATTTCACTGAAGCAGAAAGCAATTGGGTGTGGTGGACAATTGAAAGCATTTAATATTTGGTAGCCACAGTGATGTGAAATAAAGCCAACCCCGCAGGTGACCTAGAGGTTGCTATTAAACAAATCTGGGCTTCCTTAACATTTGAGCAGTGCAAAATGTTGATGGCCTCTTTATACGTTAAGAAGCTCCAACCAAATACTGAAAACATATATTGTACAGCACAAGACCTCTCAGCAGGGCAACATCTCTGTCTTAGAAATCTTCATTTATTGGTCTTTGTGATAGTATTATTTAGCCTGGTGGAATTAAGATTCTTTCATCTGCAAGTCCTTTCAACAGGTTTTGATTATACATCTAGTAGCACTAGGAAACTTTTCATATTTACCAAAAGCTGAAAATAACACAAATGAAAGTGGCACTTTATTCAAAGTAGTTTTCTTTCAGTACTAATGAATTCTCTATTTTTATGTACCAGAGCATTAACAATCAAAGGTCAAAGGAAAACAGCTTAAAAATGAATGGGGTTTTCTATAGTGGCTGAACATGCCATCTCTGAAGGTAGAGGTAGCAGAGAGTAAGATAAATAGGTAAGAGAGTTGCAGGGGAACGGAGTGGAAAGAACAGTCAGCCGCGAGACTAGATTTATACTCTGCAAAGTGTTTTTAGAAGATATGTCACTTAAGATGTGTGGACAGATGAGTATCAGGTGACATGACAGACACTAGACAAATGCCATTGTGCAGAATGAAACGTGCGAGTAAAACAAAACGGAAATATTAAACAGAGGTCCGGTTGTAAGAAGCTAGCTTACTAAGTATCGATAGTATAAATCAATAAGCTACACTTAAAATGTAACCTTCACAAGTTTTTTTTTATAGATTTACTTTAGTTTTCACCAAAGACAGACTTCCCTATTTTAGTGCCCTTGGCGAGATTTTATGTGGTGCCTCCGTCTTTCCTTGGAAAAAGGATACACTGTACTTTAAAGTCTTGGCTGGATTGTACCAATAAGCACATGGTGTAATTAATTACATTTTCCATCATTACAATATCTTTACCATTACTGACAATAAAATGCAGCACATCACTATAAATCAGCATACACAGGGTTGAAGCTGTACTCATCAGACCAAGAGTCTCATTTAGCCTAAAATTTGTCACAGAGTAAACACAATAAAAATATGCTTTCTCTGCAGCATTGTTCATTAAATGGCACATTATTGATGTATCAAAAATTGAATAGGATAGGTACACTTAATGACACTGTGTTAGTGATTAGGTGATACATTCAGTGAGTACTTTTACTTGTAATACTTCAGTATTTTTAAAAGCCAGTACTTTTCTATTTTAACTCAAGTAAGAATGTTAATATGGTACTTTTACTACAGTACATTTTTGTTTATTTACTTGTACTTTTACTTAAGTACATTGTTTGAATACTTTCTCCACCACCACTGTGTTTTACTTATTGCAGTCGTAGCAACTGAACTAGCCGGGAGAAAAAAGAGCGACTGTGGTCCTAGTAGCCTGAGTTATTAAACTACTGTACAGGAAGTGATGCAATCTGTTTTATGTACACATTGCTGAATTTACCATTAGTTACTATGCGAATGAAGTGTGTGGAATAAGCTGTGCCTTTATGTAAAAGGATTAAAAGAAACTGTTTATTACAGAAATAAGTATATTGTCTAGAATGACAGAAAGTAACATTGACACAATGATTATTTTGAAGAAAGACAAGATATGGTGCTGTTTGGAAATGTTTAATAAATCAGAATACATTCCAGGAGGATTTGTGAAGTACGGAGTTGTTTCTGCCTCATCACTCCTACCTGCTCTATCCTGTTTACAGGAAAATGAGCATCTGTTACACTGACACCAGTCCTTCTGTGTGTGGAGCTCATCCGGGGTCGGCGCCACCCTCTGGTTGGGAGCTGATCCAGAGATAGATGACACCTGGGACCAGAAACGAGCGGGACTGACCAGGGGGCCAAAGGCCACAACCTTCAAGTGCTGCAAAGAGAGACCTGAAGCCGGGGCTGGCCACGACTTTGAGCTGCTGCAAGGAGAGACCTGAAGTCGGAGTTGATTCAGAGGTGGAGGACGCCTGGGACCAGGAGCGAGCACTTTCTGCTATAATTTTGGGGTGCAAAAAGGTGAAACCAGAGGAGCAGCAAATCACATCACGCCGGTTTCAAGGTTTTCTATATGACAACCTTCTTGGTGGAGTTGTTGGGGTCCATCAGAGCCTCTTCAGTAACATCATGGCCCTGGCAGAGGAGCAGCCTGAGAAACACTCCTGAATGTGCTTTGCCATTGAGCGGTACAACCGTGGCACAGAGTGGGTGAGCCCCTGCAGGTGTAAAGGCTACACCAATGGATTAAACCAGTCATGTCTGCAGCACTAGCTGGATGAGAAGTAGAAAGAAAATGGCGGCAGTGTGGCACCGAGTACTGAATCATTTACCCCACGATTGGCCCACTGGTGTACTTCCTGCAGCAGGCGCACAGAGCCTGTCCCCTTCGCCACAGTTGGAGAGGTTGTTGGGACAGTGTACTTGTCATGCAGGTGGTGGGGCATAAAAAGGATTTGCTGACCCTCTTTTTCTGCTCATGGGCCTGTCGACCATCTCGGTGCCGCTGGTCCTGGGAAGATGATCTTCCCACAGCCTGATTACTTAGTCAGGCTGTGGTAGAGGTACTCCTATAAACACAGCCCTTCATCAGGTAGTGGCGATTATCTGCCTCGTCTGCGTACCGACGGGCCTAGCACTGGAGACCACTTGTCTGTATCCAGGACTCTGTGTGGGTCCTGTGTGCCTCCATAGGCAGTCTGGCAGGACAGCTGCTGTTCCGATGGGTTACCTCCAACTTGCAGCGCACCATGCTGGGGTGCATTGCGTTCGTGCTGATCATAGGAGTACTGAAAGTGTATTTCAAACAGCAGCAGTACATCATGCAGGCTAACTATCTGGAGAGATACGAGAATGAAATATTTAGATATTATAGACAATACTTCCCCCAATACTGCTACACCGGTTTGCCAGTATCAAAGTCCTAATGATTCTGCTTTTATGTTTATAGAACATAGAAGAAACATCATATTAAGAATCTTGATTTTGGTTTAGTAAAACAGGCTTTTATATCAGACATATCTACGGACAAAGTATTTTTTATCATTCTGATTTGAACTAATTTGTATTCATGTATGATCTAAATCAATCTAAGATCTAAATTGTTTTGGCATTCTTTTCTATCAAAAAACGTTGTTGACTAATTGTATTTTGCAGAAAAGTTCTAATTTCTAGGAGATGGTTGTACTTTTTTTGCTCGCATGTACCCTTGAAACCCCATGTGACTGCATAGGATTTACAAGTAATCAATAAGCAGAGTTGTAGGCCTGTGATTATACTCTGTATAATGATGGCAATAAAAGGATTGAGGAAAATAAAGACAGCGGCATGAGAGTAAGAGAAATGAGACAATAACACAGAAGACAGGATGTGGTGCCGACATCCTTAAACATTAGCAGTCTACAGTCAAAGTCACCTTCATTACAACACAGTGTTCATAATGTCTTTGTTGAATTAGCAAACTCTACTTCCTGCATTTAAAGAGGTAAAGGGGACATTTTAGAGCAAATACTGGTGCTAGAGTTCTTTACTTGGAATGACTCAATCAAGAGCTTTTTTTTTCTTGTCTTGTCCTAATCATAGTTATTTAAGATCCGACATTTGCTGGTGCTGGGTTCTGATCTAATTTTAAATTAAAGTTAACAAAGGACTTACAAGGATATACGCTTAAATGCTTAAATATCAAGTAGTTTTCCATTGTAATAAAAATAACACTGCTTTTATCTGTGTTATTATCCACAATTGTAAATGTGTCCTGTTCAACGCACTCATTGTTGAAGTGTAGGCACGGCAGTCAGTTTTTGTCCTTGTTTTTCTTGGCAGCTGTAGATTTTTTACTTCCATTACACTGTTCCTCCATGAGTTTACACAGATGAAGAAAGTCACTACAGTGTCCTAACAATTTGCTGTATGAAATGTGGTTTATTGTTTGTGCCTCATGACATGTCTGAGTTGACATATTATACAAGTATTGTTTTCAAATATGTGCATTTTGTGTCAACTAGCATCATTTTCAATGTTTGCTGAATAGAGCTGGTTTTCTCAAAGCAAGGTTTGTGCTTTGCTTTGAGAAAACTCTATACTCTATGCAGGTCAACCTTCTTAACAGTTTCAAAAATTTTTCACAGCACATAACAGGGAGAATAAAGATGTCCGTTTCACAGTGAATGCCATTGTAAAGGATGAAAAATATCTAGCTATTTCCAGAAAATATATGTGTGAAGAAAAGAGCTATTGCCCTGGCCCGTACAGTATATCATGGTTTTGTATGGCATGCAAACAAAACTGTATAAGAAACAGGGAGGATGTGGATGAACTGCTATTAACTTTGAAAATATTTTTTTTTCTTTTCATTGGTGGTAAATATATTATAAAACAGACATTCAACACAAAAATAACAATCTGATTTATGCTTTGTGACAGTTGGTTTCCAGAAAAAAACTCTCATCTCTTAACACCAAATTAGTAACAAGTAGTACTAGAAAATAGGAAATCCAGCTGATTGCATTAAATCACTGACTTGCTGCATTCTGTCCTCATGTTTATTGGATGAGCACGAAGGAACATATGGAGTAATCAGATCTCTCATGTATGAAGGAGTTTGATTATTGAGGGCTTTATATGTGAGATGAAATGTCAAACATTATGACTTTAACAAAGCCAATATAGATAAAACAGAAGAAATATGATCTTTATAATTTTCATCAGAACTCTTGCTGCAGCTTTGTCATTCATCTGAAGGCTTTTGGGCCAGATAGTAAAAAATGATAGTAACAAACACATAGACTAGTATATTTATTATACATGGACAGAATAATTTTGACTATAATCAGATATTCTTTACTTTATTACTGGAGGACAACTTAATATCATTCATATGGTAACTTGTATGTGGTTGGGATCCTACCACTGTGTTTGATTTTTTTTCATTCTTTCACATTGTGTGTGAATGGGTGGATGACTTAAAGTAGTGTGAAGCACTTTGTGGTCCTCTGGACTTGATTAAGTGCTACAGGTCACTTAACATTTTTCATTTCTTCAGGACCTCAGAAGTGAAGGTGTCAAATTCAAGCAATAGTTGTAAGAGCATCTCCTAGATGATTAGCAGCTCTGATGAAGTTTTCCATAAACATCTTCTCAAAATACTGACTTGGACTTGACTTAGCAAAAGTATGAAAGTCCATTCTATAGCCATTAGCATGAGAGGTTATTGTGATGAATTACACAAAGGGCTTATAAGGCTTGTTAGAAGGTTACCCACACAAATAAAAAAAGTAAGTCAAAAAGACATGAAGTCATATAAAGTCCACCAATAAATCTGGTCTGTTATGGGGAAGAACAAGTCCTCCAACTTGCTTCATGCTGGATTTTTTTTCCAACTTCTCCTCTCAGTGGCACTGCACTGGGACCAATCAGTATATTTCTGCTGAGGTGCAGGAATGTGTATATGGGGTGTGCATGTGTGTGTTTGTGCGCATATAGGCAACTGTCCAATACTCTGTAGAGTTGTTCAAAGTATTAAAAAGTAAGTCTGTCGCAAATCAAAACCTGTTTAGTAAAATTAGCCCTACAGTACACACATAATACACATATTCATGTAAGTGTTACATTGTGTGTTTTTATATGTCCATTCACCCATCCATCCATCAACATGGTTAACTTCCCAGCCTGAGCCTAACATCCAATACTAAGCCTTACAGAAAGGGAAGTTCAGTTTGGGATTCACAGATCATAAATTTGACATACATAGTGCTTTTCTACACCATTTAATATTTGCCATGTGTTGTCGGTGGTGATTACAAATCAAATGTAAAACAGACGAGCAGTGTTGGACAAAAGTATTGACAGCAGTTTTTGTTGGACAGATCAGAGTCATTGCATTATCTCATTTCTATTATTCACAACTCTATACGTAAAGGATGTAGGATATTTGCTCGCTAAGATACTTAAAATATCTTTATTCTTAGTGGGTGGCTCCCTTCATTTTTATACTTACTTGCAATCTTGTGCGACCATAAGTATGGTATTTAACAATAAATACTACCACACTTCTTGGGCATTCAGAGCAGAACAATGCAGTAAATGATGGCTAACAATATCCTGTAGGTGATACAGTAATCTTCTCAGCCTTGACGCTGAATGTAAAATATCCATCAAAGTTAACGAACTAAGAGTTGCCATCTGGGCTTATTGTCTGCTGTCAAAGCCATACATGCTTCAACTACCAATGGCAGGCTGTTGCTCACGCCCCTTATGTCTTCTTTTCTTCTCGCTATCTCTCCATTTATAGCCTTAGTGACATAGTCTCTCTCTTTTACTCTCCCTTTTGTTTCTTTGTCTCATCCTTTTTTTCTTGCCTCTACCAGGCATCGAAGAGGAATGATTACTAAATGATTGCTGGCTAGGAGATTGAATAGCACAGTTGACATTTTCCTGTCAGTAATATACAGTGGAAGGAGAAATCTGCATTGGCCTTCCCCCAAAGCATATTGCTCTATTGTTTCCAGCTGTTGTGAGGGACATAGTGTAGGCTGCTTATTGTTGACACCAGGATTTTCTGGATGCACAAGTGTGAGCTGAATGTATTTCTTATGCATCTGAATTACTTTGAAATATTTTCTTTTAATTCCAGAAGAGATTGTGGTCAGTGTTGAGTCTAACTACTTTATACTTGACCTAAGTTTTACCTTTACTGTCAGGGCATATTTTAGAAAAGAACAGCAGCAGGGTGGATTCAGGAGTTGAATCTCTAAAAATCTAGTACAAACAGCAGACATGTCTTCCAGTATCAGCAGTATCCAAAAGGCAACAGAAAAGTTTTGCACTATAAGCTTCGTCGGAAATTCTAATGAGCTAATTAAAATCCTCAAAGTCTCTGTGATTAGGTCTATAATCCACAGCATTTTTTTAGAGATTCACAGAAATACCCACTTTGAATTCTAACATTTCCTCCTCTGTAGCCAACCAGTACAACTGGAAAATATAAATAAAATACTATTTAAAATAAGCTACAATCTTTATGACCATCTCTATTATTATACCAAAAAGAAAAAGAAATCCAAATTATTTATACAGAGTAAAAAATATATATAGTATATTAATTAAACCATCACACATTTTTGCTAATTCATCTGTTTTTCTAATATGTCTTACATTAATTACTACTTAATTTGAGAGCATGTCTATGACACCTTTCTTCAATGTCTGTGTTCCTTTTTTGTCTCCTGGTTCTTCAGGCATACTTTTCTTATCTGATAATGTTATCCAATGTGTCGCCAAATCTCCAGGAGTGCAAACACACCTACACCCAGAGGGAATTTTGATACCTTGTTATCATAGCATATGCAGAGCAGCTATAGTATCTTCTCCACATGACATGTCTTACCTGCAAAGAGATTGCTGGGACATAGAGAAAGCAGAGAAAGTAGGTAGCAATGATATGGTTTTCACACTCCCAGTAACAAGGTAGACTTTTAGCCTTCATGCTGTGGCCTGAGGCCATTCCACTGCTTGTTTTTTCTTTCCTCTTGAATTTTTGTATTACAGTCTCTCTACTTAGTTTTTCAGGCACATGTGGAAACGTTTATTGTTGAAGATGCTTGCAATTTAAAAAAATGTAAATATCTGAAGCCCCTTGCATCAATATAATATACATCATGACTTGCTTAATTAAAGCAACAAACAAGGAAACCAGGGATGGTATGAACACCTTGTGATGACCACCTGTGTGATGATGCTCCAGAAAAGGGAATACACCAATTCAATTTGTTTAGAACAAAATCAAGACATGGAGAACTTAAAAAAAACCAAACCTTTCTGAATCTTGCATCTGGGTGCTGTTTAAGAAGTGAAAATAAACACAACCTAAAATTTGTATTGAGTAATGCTGCTAATCTATGCCTAAACCAGATATTTGCTCTAACAGCATCTAGCAAGCAGCTGAATTCACATGTGATGCAGGACCCATGTTGCTGAAGGCCTCTGTGAGATTTAATTAAATCTCATGAAATCACAAACAGTTCATGTTTATGGGTTCATGTTATTTGTACCAATGTCAAGGTTGAGTGGAACATACCATAAAAGTAAGAATTGAAAATCTACCAAATGTCCAAAGTGACACTTTGGGACAACACTGTCAGCATGACTACAGTAGGTTGTCCTTGCAGTTCATCACATAGCATGTTCGGGACAAAGCAAACATGGGAATAAAGAGTTCTAGATCTGTTCAGTGTGCAGTTGAATTTTTGTGAAATGCTAGGCTGCTCTATATTTGGTAGATTTTGTTTTCAAACCTTACTTTTGTGGTCTTTTCCACATCTTTGATACACCACCACTTGTAACAAGGGAAACATGATTTCCAACATGGGTATCTTTAGGGTATTGAGCAGTGAGAGTGCTTAGCATTTTGCAAAAATTCAGTTGTACACTGAACAGAGCTAACAAGACCCTCTATTACCATGTTTGCTCTGTCCTGTACTATGTGATGAACTGCAAGCAGAACCTAGCTGTGATATTGACATAGTTGTCCCACTGGATTTTTTTAAACTCTCCTGCTCCCCCTCAGAAATGGTGGGTAGGCAGGCAGGTAGGTTGGTTT
The DNA here is from genome assembly GCA_902982915.1 of Phalloptychus januarius. Classification (NCBI taxonomy): domain Eukaryota; kingdom Metazoa; phylum Chordata; class Actinopteri; order Cyprinodontiformes; family Poeciliidae; genus Phalloptychus; species Phalloptychus januarius. The sequence goes on from CADWAE010000133.1 coordinate 30,726,420, forward strand.
AACCCTCTCCTTGTTTGGGCTGTTAAGTTGTTCCTGTTGCTCTTTCTTTAAAAACTGTGGATGCTTGGCACCAAGCTCATTTATTTAATTCTCAGTATTTGTCAAACAATCCACTTATTAGTGTTTTAGCACCAATTCAGCATTCTCCTGAAGAGTAAAGGTCTGTTTTATATAAAGTCTCGCAAGATGATAGTCTCCCCTTCATTGAAAAAAGGCAATAAGAAGGGCAAAATGACAGGAACAGAGAACGATGAATGGTGGGATTACTACAGCACACCCTGTTAGTGCAATGTTTGATTTGGTTTGGTTCTGGCCACTTAAGCCTCATGTTAGTTCTTTTGTTTCCCTAAAGCAATGTGATAATCCTCTCTAATGCAGTGGAGAGGGGTGAAAAATTAGAGAAACACCCAAAGACGATATGCATGTACGAAGTGGCATGGTTGTAGTTAATCGGAGAGAAGGATAAAACGCAATAATCAGAGAGAAAAAAATGTTTTTCACAGTTGAGGAAAGAAAGCAGGTTGCTACAGTCACACTTTGATACAGCTTCTACTCCAGTTGTCAGGGTTTTTCTCTTAAAACTTCTTTCACAGCCTCTGTCATTTTGCCTTTTTCTATTGCTGCCTTTCATGTTTGTTCCCCCTATTTCTCCTTGTCTATAAACTACAAAAGTAGTTTAAAACAATCTTGTCTGTCCTTCCACACTTATTCACCTCTTATAGTTTCCCATCTCAAAGGAGTTATTAAGCAAAATTAAAACGTATATCCCAGCTGGAAAGAATTAGTGGTTCTTTTAACTCGGTGGGGCCTCAAAACACAAATTTACCCACTCCAGCAGATATATTTAAGTACTTCTTCTTTTAACAAATCAGTAATGTTACAATGTCTAAAATTGTGTTTGTGTCCATTGGCGTGTTTTTTCCAGAACTTAAATAATAGCATGCAGCATGAGCAGCTCTTGCCAAATAGTTAGACCATAGTGAGATGAAACAAAGTCAAAGACGAAAAGAGATAAAGGTGCAGAACTGGATACCACATGAAAATTAAACTGTATTAAATCATAATCCGGTTAGCGATGGCTGGCTGTAATCTCACTAATAACATATTCAACTCCTAATCTACAAATCATTTAAAGAGAACAGAATTTTCCATGTTGGAGTTTCAGAGGCTTTTAGGAAGAATATAAGGATGATGGCTTCTTTTTGCAAGTGCCAAATGTGAGATGGGCTGACAATCTGCAAAAAAAAAAAAAAAAAAACACACACACATTGGAATACTTGTTCCTAGCAGTTATGGGGAATAAACAAACTGTGTTGTGACAAGCACTGAAGAAAGTCAAGGTTTTCTTTGAAGGATTTGGGGAAAATGGAAACCCTGAATTTTAGAGGAAAATCATTTGTTTAAATTCCTTAAATGACGTATGCAACATTAAATGCTTTTGGGTAATTATGTTAATGTTTAATGGGGGTCTTTCTTGCCTGAATACAATGACTTCCACTCTTCACATCTTTGATACCTTTAAGGACCTCCTATTTTATTTTTTTTTCCATCTCCTTGACTGACTTGCCTGACTATGTCTCCCAATCTAATACATACAGTGTCTTGCAAGAGGAAAGTCATTGAACTTTCTCACATTTTATCATTCCCACCATAAACACCAGTATTATTTATTTATAAATAATAAATTTATTTATTATTTAGAAATAATTAAATACATTTTCAATACCCTTTGTATATCAAATTGAGATCTCAAAGGGCATATTTACACACTGATGCTATCTTGTAGCCACAGCTGCCCTAGGGCAGTCTCACAGAAGTGAGGCTGCCATTTTAAGTCATCAGCCTTTCTTACCAATACCTTCAGGCAAGGGCACATACGACGATGGTAGACTAACCGAGAATCGAACCAGCGACTCACCGATTGTAGGGCAAACTCTGTCGTGCCCAACCCATCATGTGATCAACCAAAAAAGTAGTGCATATATTTGGGAAATGGCAAACATATTCAACCCACTTTACTCTGGCATCCCTAAATATGATCCATTTTTTCCCCTAGTTTTTTCTTGTTTTTTCCCTCTGTGTTTCGCAAGTTCCTGTTTATCGACTTCATCGCAGGCAAACACCAGAGTTGATGGCAGGACACAGGGCAGTCTTTCAAGAAAACCTAACAGATTCTGCTAAACTGTTATATTTAGACAGGGGGACATGCGTAAAACTATCAAACTATTAGATTTAGGTCAAATCTTACTTGTGTGTTACAAACTGCAGACCTAAATCTAACTGAGAAGCTGTGGCAAGATTTTAATAATATCTGTTTTTAAACAGACTCTCTGACTATAATTAATCTATTTTGTGAAGAATAGACAAGACTATCGAAGGCATACCAATACTGCTGTAATTGCAGAAAAGAGAGGTTGCACTAAGTATTAACCATGAGGGGCTAAAAGAGAATGCACACCAATTTTCCACCACATTTTATTTATAAAAATATGTTCTAAAACATTTGCATTTTTCCTCCATTTTACAGTTATGCATTCCTTAGTTTGTGGTTGTTCCACAACAAAATGTTACAAAGTTCAAAATATTTTCTGTAAAAAGTACAAAGAAATATCTGTATAGTTTATCAGTCTTCTGACACAAGCATACTCTGTCCATGTTACAGAAAAGTAATGATACAGCTTGGCATGCACAAGCAGTCCCACTTCTCCTACATTGGCAGATGTGCAGGCATATACACGCATAATTGGCCTTTTTGGAACAAAAGTGGCCCAAATGTGAGTCGCACACATCACTTGGTTGGCTGTGGGTATCAGGAAATCCAATATGGATTTGCTAAATGAACGTGAACAGAGACGGAGAGAGTGGCCGACTGGAGGGGAGGGGAGCAAGCGAAGGATGCGGGGAGGAAAGCAGGCAGGTTGTTGATTACTCTAGTGTTTAACATTAGGAAATGCCACACTGAAAATTGTGCTCAAATTCCCCTGTCAATTGCCTTGCTAGCCATGGCTAGATAGAATGAAAGCAAACGAATGGGGGGAGGACATTGTTTGAAGGGGTTGGTTTAGATTACCACTTGTCAAAGCAGAGCTTATGTCAAATATCACATAAAAATCCCTAAAAGTTCACAGAAATATGCACTTGCATATTATTATGCAATATTTCGGAAAAGTATTTATATTATTTGAAATGTAGCTTTTTGTTGCGTCATAGCTACAACTCCAAATGCACTGTTTTGAACTATTTAATTTGATTTATTTAAATTCAGTTCTGTATAATTATAAACCAAAAGAAAAGCAATACATGGTTTTTAATGTCAAAAAAATCAGAAAGGTGTGCTAATTTGTTTTCCCTTATGAAGTCTTTTTAGGAACTAGTGAAATTCAATGAAATTGGATGGAGCAGATCTGTGAACATCAATTTGAAAGCCTTGTTACAGGTTCTTGGTTAGATTTAGGTTTAAATTGTATTGGGCAATTCTAACACATGTACTGTATATGTTTGAATCTAAACTGCTAAATTATACTTTTGGCTTTTTATAGTAAACATTGTCCTCCTGGAAAGTCACCTCATTACCACAACAATCTGTTATTTGCAAACATTTTTTCCGAGCACTTCCTTGTATGTAATTACCCCCATTCCCCCGTTATTTCTTATGACTGAGGAACTACTTCAATGTAGATGCTGAAGAAAATTATTCTTCACAAATATATTCAAAAACAAGTATCATTTCCCTACAACATCCCAGTTATACACTACTTTCTGTTGGGTTTTTTTCAAGAAATCTCTATAAAATACATTGAAGTTTGCCACTTTAATATGACAAAATGCAGAGATATTATCTTTGCAAGGCGCTACAAATAAAACTAAACACACAGACCACTCCACACACAAACACTTTAGCCCCTTCTGGGCATCCATTACTCTGTCACTGTCCCTCCATTGCATTCCCACAAATATCTGAACAAGAATTCCCACACTTCATTTTGATGTGACACCTGTTGGAGAGAAGAGGTGAATTGAGTCTCAGAGTATTGCACAATGAGGACAGAGAAAAGAGATACCCACTGATTGCAAGCAGAAAGGGAAACATCTGAACATCTGTGGTCATGATGAGGGCACCAAATACCTGCCAAAGCAAATCTAGCACAGTCAAAGGACCAGAGGTAGTGCAGCACTTCAGCTTTAATGGGTGTGTAAAAAGTAGCTTAAGGTAGCTTGGAAAAGCAAATTTACCATGAAAGAAAGAGCAAAAATCTGACAGTGTGGTTTCACTTGATGAAAATTTGCCCAATAGGCATGGCTGTGGAGACAAAATTTAACATATCAGTAGATCAACTTAATTATGAAAACAGAATGAGTTCTAACAAAAGTGTACCTGAAACCGCAGGTCATGTTTCATAACACTTTTGAGTTTGTTTTTCTTCCTGAAATAAAACTAAAGTAAGCAACTTCAGTGCTGTGTTATATACACTCAAATGCACACCGCATTAAACCAATAGCACCCACTCAGTGACGATTTAGATAAAACCGATTGACGTTTCCCATATGTGGCACACAAGGGACAGTTAAACAGCTGCTCCAACCTAACAATAATATGCAGTATTTTACATGATCATTTATTTCTGATTTACAGACATACCTTGCTTTTTTACCACCGTTATGCTTCATCAAAGGCCTCTTGAGACATATATTCATGAAATCCGAAGCAGAACGGACAATAACAATGATAACACAGCAGACACACTCTGCCCAAAGGACCAGCCATAGCTGGTGACAAGCCATAGCTCCTAATTACCCTCTGGAGATAAAGTCAGAGTCTGGAGCAGCACTAATAAATAAGGCCCTGGTATTACTGGCTATAAGACGCTTTTGCCCCAATAAGTAATGATGTTACTATCAGGACAGGACCTCTGAACCTCCTGGGGACCAGTAATCAGTTGCCTCATCTAGTTTCAGGATAAGTAGGACATTGCCAATTTATCTCTCCAACAAAAGTGATATAAATGATTACAGCAAGATGGTTTTTCCTTTGAATTTTCCTTTTATCAACTCTGATGATTATAGTGGGAATTGTCCACAGAGAATTCTGTCAGGCATTCAATTTCTACTTAAGCGCAAAATGACTCTGCATATTACCCAAGAGAGCTGTGTGTCCCTTTGATGGAGATCTGGCTTATGCAACATGGCATTATCAATATTAAGCATTTCTTCAGAATTCCCAGTTCGGCATCTAATAAAAAATCTTAATTATATCGAAAACAGCAGATTTATTAATATGTTTTGTCATCAAAGGAGCCCTTACATCCTGCATCATTTTCCCATTCATCTACTCATTGTCCAGTTCGATCATTGCAGTCAACCAGTGGTCAGTGGGTGGGTTACATCTGGGACAAGTCTCCAGTCTATTATAAAGTTACACTGGACAAACTACCATTTGCACACATGCACAGACTCCAAAAGGCAATTCAGAGAGACCAGTTTCCCTACAGTATATTTGAAACTAAATGTACCAATGTTTACACGTACCAAATAAAAAAAGACACTTGCATTTTATTTTATTTAATCAGATTAAACTTCTCTTGTTTTAGGTCACTTAGAATGACCAAAATGATATATTTTTGCTAAATGCCAGAAGACTTACAGAGCACATCTTTAAGAGATTGTAATTTTCTTTGAGTTTAGAATTTTGCATACATTTGATCTGTATTAGTCTTTAAGCTATATGGCATGGGTCAAACCTTTTAGGTTTTCTTCCTGCCAGTGTCTTTACCACACCTAGAACGTCATTAAGCTTGAATCTAAGGGAATCTACAATCATTCTGAACTGGAGGCTCCTGAGTCCAAGATGTTTGGCACAAACTGGATGTAGTAGATAGATTACATTTGTGTGAATCTACATCCTTCAGTTGTTACTTTGCTGCCAGTACATCTGAATTTCCCTACTGAGGGACAATAAAGGTTATATCATTTCTATTCTATTCCATTCTGTTCTATTCTATGTATATATTTATGCTTTGCAGAAATCTCTGATTACACCAAAAAAAAGTTATTTTTTTTCTATACCATTCCCATGTATTTGAATCTTTGCATATGTTTTTTATAAAACTTTATTTCTAAAAGAAAACATATTTGTTTTCTTTATGGTGTATTACAAGTTGTTGATTTTATCATTCCATCCAATGAATTAACATCAGAAGTAATTTAACTTAAACTATTATTTAGTAATAAATTCATTTGTGACCCAGTTTAAAACTACTCTTCTGATGGCATAAGATTACCGTTTTCTTTTTAGTTATTATGGCTGACACATTATTATGTATTATAATAAGTGCAGATAGAGTTAAATATGTTTAAGCTGCAGCAGAATATTCACTCTGTCCACACTTAGGCAGGTGAGGACACAATGACCTGACCAAATTTTACTTGCTTGCAGTTGTTCTCTCTTGTTTCTATGGAAACGTATATGCAAATGAATTCATGAGCACAAACTCCAATATTGCCAGATAATCAGGCGATACAGCCACTTCCAATGAAGTAAACACAGTCCAGTAATTATGAATGTGGTTTGCTGTTGATGTGACACCTGTGTCCCATCCCATGTGTCTCTTTGAATTGGACAGCTGTGCTAACAGTGAATATCATGGCAAAGTTCAAAGAGACACATGCGCGCACGCACACACATGCACAAACAGAAGGTACTAAACATAAGTAAATTCATCAACAAAATTCTAAGTTTTATAGTTAGCTACAGCTATGTGGTTATTTTGTTGTCTTGTTTTAATACATTTATTAAATTTCTCAAGTTGTCTATGCTATTAGATTAATTCAGAACTACTTGACCTTACTGACAAAAAACTTTCAATACAAATCTTGCTCTTCAAGTATACTATTAGTTCATTCTATGTGTTATTTCAAGTTTAATTTTTTACATATTCCTGGCATTGCTGTGTGATCAATACACATGTCTTAAAAAAAAAGTTAACTACTTAAGACTAAGCAACACTCCAAAATCCATATGGAATAAATCTGGTTTGGCAATGTTCACAACTTTTTTGTGAATATTCTGTTTTATTTTATTGGTTCACTATATTTTACTGGTTTACCTTTAATAGTTTAGGTTTTGCCATCATTTCATGAAAAAGATGATGGGTTCCATTTTCAAGAGATTTATAATTCTCTGTAGAAATGTGTGCATCAACCACAAAACAAAATTAAAATATGTTGTTAAAACAACAAAAACTAAAATATTGCATAATCAGGAAAGAACATTATGTAAAAACAAAATCTCAAAGAGAAAGAGAATCTTCAGCAAGTTTCAAACTAGTACTGGGACTAATTTACAACTTCTATTTTAAGGCAATAGGTTTGGCTAAATTGATAAACAAAAAGTAATGGTTATATTATTTTATGCATGTTGAAAGAAATATTTAAAACATGATCGACTTCTGTCTTTTTTGTCACAGCTACAGAATTAAAATCCAGTATCAAATGTCAGGTTCAGTTAGTGAATATACCATCATTGGAGCATGAAATGATTCAATATGCGTACTGCCTTCCTTTTGTTTCTTGTCTCCTCCATTTTTCATGCTTATGTGACTCTCAATATAGAAAATTTGCATAACTTGAAACCTGCTGCCACAGGCACCCATCAGCCCTTCACATGGAATTCCCTAATACTTATAATGTGAACCAACATGCCCAGCTGATGGGGACACTGTAGAGTTTAGTTATTAGGGATATGGGACAAGGTAAGTGCACAACTGGGCAAGTGACAAGTATATTAATAAGCAATCATTTAACAGAAACTGAATACTGAGATTAAGTAACATAAATATAGTGATTGGAGTTTGCGATGAGTTATGAAAAAAAGACAGCACAGATTATATCTAAAATATGACACTGAATTATTTGACCTTCAATTCCATCTGCTATCTAAACTGTGCAACTTCACTGTTGTGCTGAGTTTTAGTGAGAATTGTCTAAGCTTTATGATTGGATGGCTTCTGCTATTATTTAAGAAAAAAAACATTTCCATAGAGCTTCCACAAAATGTTTATACTAGAAAAAGCAAAGTAAATTGGATACAATGGCTTCAGTGACAGTTTTAAAAATAAATGTTTGTTTTATGACATAAACAAAACAACCAAAGTCAACATTTTTCTGTACAATGTTCAATAATGTATTGAATATAGAACTTCATTTTCACCAGTGGGAGATTATGGCTTTTGCTATTATGCACCACTATATATGAAATAAAAATAAAAGGGAAAGATGAATGTAAAAATAGAAAAGAGGAAGAAGGATAAGGAAAATGCAAGAAAACACCCAAGAAGTCTCCTTCTACACTTGCAGGAAGAGAGTGTGTATATAAGGTTCCTTCATATGATGGTTCAATAGAAGCTGTGAGGGGCCAACGAGTTGCCCCTCTGAACCTGAGGCAGACATTAGGGAACTCCAGAACATGTGACCTCAGGAGGAGCCTGGGAGGACCCAGAGACCCAAACACAAAGAACCCAATCCAGAGAAAAACAGAGGTGAGGCCACCCAGCAGCCACAGAGCGGAACCCCCAGAAGGCTGATGTGACAGGCAAGACGACAAGTTATTTCCATAATTAAGAGCTATACTTCAACAACTAAAACTGGAAAAATTTAAAAACTCTTTGTAACAAAATGTTAATAAGTGGTCCCAAAATATAGAGACTAGAGGCTGGTAGTGAATGTTTGGTTTGAAACATTACATGGAGGTAGTGCATGAATGAACTGAATTAAATGGAATACCTTTGTAATCACATTTATAGAGGACACACAAAAACAGCTTTTCTGAAGAAGGAAAGGCATTTAAACAGCATTTGTATATATGGGTATGGGCATAAAAAAACTACATTCTTCAGATTATTAACTTAATTTTCTAAGTCTATTATTAAATAGACTTAAATAGACCATATGCATATGAATGTGTTGTAGAAGGCTTTCTACAAGTTTAAAAGTATATTTGTGGGGAATTAAGCCATTCCAACCGTAGCATTTATGAGGTCAGGCACTTGTGTAATAGGTTTGGTTTGCCTATGAATAACTATTAATAAGTGCCGAAGGCAATTATTAACAAAATTGAGGTCAGGAAACTATGCAGACCAACGAGGGCATGTTTTACAATACTGCATCCTACAATTTACATTGCAGTTAGTGATATAAGGCTTTTTCACAGCTGCTCAACCATAACATTTAATTTCATGAATCTCAGTTTTTGAGGTAATCTGAAAGATATGTAAAGTTTGAAGGTCTTTAGCTTTTGATTCTCCAGACTGTCTGTGCAGTATTGGCTGTCCTTGCTCTGCAATTATGACCTACCACTTTGTGGCCTAATTGCAGTCATTCCAATTAGCCCCTAATTTGTTATAATATCACTAATAGTTGACTGTGGAAAATTTACAGACTATATGAATTTCACAAGTGGCATCCTATGATCCCAGTTCTGCTCTAGGACAAGGGTTTTTACAGACACCATCCACCTACCAAGTTTAAAATAAAAAATATTCAGCAAACACCAGAAATCATGCATTGTTGTGCTCACATGGCGCAGGATAGTTTAGTCAGTTATTTGAAAAAATAATATTTCTTGTATGTTTTATTCAAATTTTGTGCTTTATGCATAGGACCCGTTTTGTCCCTCTTCTGGTATACGTCAACTTAAAATTGTGCACTAGCATCAATATGTACTTCATACTAATGATTAATATGACATAAACCCATTCCCCCACTGCCTGTGCCCAATGTTCCATGTACAATCAGGAGATGGCGAGGTACACTCTGGACATGTCATCAGTCCATCAGAGGGTAACACAGAGACATACTAGATAATCATCCACTCACTTCAAAGAGAATTTAGAGAAACTAATTAACCCAACATGTACTTTTTCATACCCGCAGTCTTCCGCTCCAGTCCTCAAGAGCTGGTATTCTGAGCCTTTTGAATCAAAAGGCTGAATTATCTCTTCAGTATACAGTGAATTTCTCCAGAGTCTTGCTAATGACCTGATCATTTGACTCAGATATGTTGAAGCAAAGACACATCTAACAGTTGCAGGACACCAGCCCTTGAGGATTAGAGTGGCAGACCCCTATAAGTAAAAGCAGGAGTACCCAGAGAGAGTCCATATGTATAAAGAGATATGAGCAAACTCTGTGCAGAATTCAAACCCAGGGCCTTCCTGCTACAAGGCAACAATGCTAATACTGTGACACCATGCAGCTCTTTGCAAAATCCATCTGTCACACATAATGCAGCTGTGACTAAAGTTTTAAAGATTAAGAAACAGGAGAAAAACATAAGCTAAAACTTAAAAGTTGCTTTCTTTGAGACCAATCGTAATATACTTCATATTATTTTAATACAAACCTTGATCACTGAAGATAAGTACTCGTCCAGCATCCAAAGGATTTATTAAGTATAGAAATATAAATCTCCAAGTGTAAGTATTTGTCTTGGTCTCTTTTTTTTTAAAGAGATTCTGTCCTTGCTTGGTTTTTATTTTAAAGGTTTTAAATTTCAACATTGAAACAAACCAAGGTCTTGATACTGAGCTCAAACTCTTTTTAGCCATCCCCAATGATAGAGAGAGCTTCTAATTAGGAGAATCACACTACCAGTAAAGGTTGCTTTTATGCCCTGATATGAATACAAATTGTCAGATGTGTTGTGAATGTTTTACACTACAAACCACCCTAGAAAAAGGCCTGTACTTTAAAAACAACGGATATATATCCACTAATATGTAGTGGATACATACTAAATTTACAGTTAGTAAAAACTGTAAATTTTTACTAAAATTTACAATTTCAGTAAAACGAAAAGAAATAATAAATTACACACACATTACATAAAATGTATAAGTTGCTGCCAATTTATGGTTTGTAATGCTATCTAAGAACCAAAGTAACATACTCCTTTAATTCCCAAAGTTATATTTTTGCCATTGAACATTGTTACTAATTAGTTAATTAACTTTTTTTTTAAGCAGAGGGAGACTCAAATCACTAAATTTGTCACAAAAACTGTGTACATTTTCAAATTAACTTTAACCAGGAAGAACATCACAAAGCAATGCAACCGGTTCCTTATTTTGAAGCTGCTTCATTTTTGCATCAGTCACAAATCAGATTGCACTCAATACATGTCTAGCAATCTTGCCTATCAAGTCAAGCAATTTGCATCTACTTTGTATCAGTTTGCTGGTGTCATTTTGCAGCTACCATTCATCCTTGAATGATGACTGGTACACATGCAACTGGTACAAAACCAGAAAAAAAAAACTGTTGTTTTTCTAGTATTTGATAAGCAGAGAACTCAAGTTCTAAGTCTTCCCTTATACTATGAGGGCTTGTTGTCCAATCAGACAAAAACTTCATTGGACTGGAGTAATAATATTAGAATAGAATTTCTAAATTCCAGTAAGAAATGCAAAAAATACATTAATAGTGAATAGCAGAAGTATTTTTGTCTCCATTAGAACAAATTTTATATGTGTTACTACATTTAATTTCCCTCTTGGCTTAGTAAAGTACTTTTTAATTGGACTGAATCAACAACAGCACTCTGTGACATAGCACATCTTCATTTATGACAAATGAACCATCATTTCATGTGATTGCTTTTAAAGTTTACACCTGTGTTCATTCACTTCATCACTGTTGAATAAAGAAAATGTACAGTAAATTTACTCACTTCTTCACTATTTTCATCAAACAATGGACATGCACTTGTCAACGTTAGGCAGATTGCAACAATGAAATGAACATTTTTTTCAGAAGTACAGCATGAATCATCAAAGGTTTGAAGACTAAGGTCTTTCTTTAGCATGTTTGACAATGAAATTCACTTTGTGCGTAATGAGTTTTGATCAGCCTCTTTGTTTTCTGTGTATTTTCAGTGACATCACATCAAATTCATAATATGAAAGCCTGTGATCTATTGTCCTACAACAATATAATTGATACTTGGCAAAGTTGTCCTGAGATTCAGGAGGATGATAAAAAACAGACTTGGAACAGACAGCCAAGTGGTTTTGAGGTATTTATTTGTTTGCAAGCCTATTTCCTCTAAAGCCAAAGAAAACAGAAACAATTTCCCTTTGAGCGTTGTTCCATGGATTTATGAGAGACCAAGCACAATTTATGGCGCTATATAGTAAAAGAAGAAATGGGTATATACAAGCACAATGCTTTACATGTTTCATGGAATTAAATAGAGACAGCTTGGTTTTTTTGTATACATTCTCATGGACCAAGAAAATAATTTGTTCTTGGATCACTGTTCATTAGCAACTTTTTTTTTTATCATATGTGGCGCCCCATTTTCCTATCTGTTTAAAGTTCTGTTGTTGTTCTGATCCAGAATTGTCCCTGAGTGATGGGAGTGTCTCTAATCTGACCCAGATCATAGGAATGAGTTTTCTCACTACAAGCATTCGGGGGTCAATTCTCCCTTGTTGCAGAATGGAAAGAAACTATGGGGTGAAACATCAGATAACAGAAAAACAATCAGTCTTTGTATGACCGTACACAACAGCTTTTGTGTGTTTGTGTGCGGATGTGGGCCCATGCAGGCCTACATGCAAGCAGCAATATGTGTTTTTGTCAGTGTGTGATGGAGGACCACCGATCCTATCAGGCTAATACCTCTGTTGGGTGTGTGACTTGGCTGAGAGCAACTAGATGATAATTCCGCCCTAGGTGTGTTTGTCCTACCAAAAACAGGGACAGAAAAATAACAGAAGAGTAAATGTGAGAAAAATAGATGCAAATACCTTTAGCGGTAGAGGGAAGGGTGTTGATTTCTAGTTGGCATGCTAAGCACAAATTAATGTTATCAGGTGTTTGGGAGTGCTGGTGATTGTGCCCTCAGGATCAACAAGACCCAAGCAGACAAGACTCTGTGTGTGCTTATGTTGCTTCAGTGCTGGTTGGGGATTATGTAATCTCAGTTTATATGCCCAATGCAAACAGCCAAAAGACATGAAAAAAATGCACATATTTGTGCAAACACACACATGTATGCTTACAAGATCGATTCATTGAATCGATTCATAGTGCACAGTCCAATCTAAATCCTAGCCCTAACCACAAAAGGTCCCCAATCAACAGAGAATTTAGGAAATATTCTCTGAAATATTCTCTATCTGCCTCTCAAGACAGGCAGATAGATGTGTATATGTGCATTTTCACGTAATTCTGAATGAAGTTGTGTGGTACTCAGATCAGATCTGGCTGAAATATGATTATATTTTCTAAACACAGGGAAACTGCTGAAATGCATTGAATCCTTGAATGATGACTAAGTATCATGCAAGCAAATACATTTTACCCAGGACTGTCAAGAGTTTTTCCAGTCTCGGAAAGTTCCATGGATGACTAAAAAGACAGAGCCTATCCCTGTCTGGTGGGTACTGAGATGTTGTACTTTGCAGCAAAATGGCACCTAGATATTTTTCTACTCCATGGATGGTTGCATGATGCCAGATGGATGAGTTCATGGAAGGATGACAGGCAGCTAGACGGGTGGATTGACTGACAGAAGGATAGATGGATTATGAATGGATTGATGAATGATAGATAAGTAGATGGATGGATGGATAGAACTAACTTTAAGGTGGAAATGTGAAAATAGAACTGTACACTACACACTCCCTTTTTCTTTATCTATGCTTTCTGAGACTGCCTAGTTGTAATCAGGTGGTTAGTCAAAATTGTCAGCCATTCTCTGCATTGAATGTAAATACCTGCTACAGTGACACATGAAAAACCGCTTCTATAGTAAATAGAACAAAAAGCACAAGTAAAAATTAAATAAGTTGTACAAATATTACAAGTTGAATATTTTTAGCTAATTGCAGAGATCAATAGACACTCATGTTAAAGTACAACTTGGCTAATAAAGATGTGTGTAGACTATAATTCAGACATCAAACTGATAGCTTGGCAGCATGAGGTGCTCAACGAGCCATGCAGCTGTCACAGGTTCAGGTCTGGCAGCTCCACGCGGCATACACAAACCACCTAGAAAAAAAGAAACAAAGCTGGCGTCTCTGAACACATCTGATGTACTTCCAGATATGTTTCCTAGATGTGCAAGTTCAATTACTGGAATATAAGCAAGTGTGAAAGACACCTCAAGATGTTTCATGTTGTGGATATAATTATTCATGTGTTACATTTGTGTGTGTGGTGTTGTAGCAGTTGTCAGGAGGGATAGGTGTCAAAAGTTCTTAGAATACATTTGCCAATAAAACCATCAAATACTTAGAAGAGAAGTCTGGATATCTTGTGTGTAGAGTGTTTCCAATATAACTCTCTAACAACTTATATCTTTTCATCAGCAGTAACGATTTTTTAGAACTATATCTATATCTATGTTCTGCTCTTTCAAAGTTTAAGGTAATTTTTGTCTACAGATAATACTACAATAGACTTGCTTTTAATACGAGATGAATCTCTTATGATTTTTATATACGCTAAAAAAATAGCAGTATACAGAGTAATTTATCTCTGGAATGTGTTGTATTCTGAAAATACATTGATGGCTGATCATGTAAATTTCAAGAAGAGCGTAAAACAAATGTATAATAGAAAACAAAAAAAATTGAATTGATGAAATGGTAAAATTTATATTCAAAGTCTGTTGTCGTTTGTTTTCAAATATATGTATAGATTTATGTCTGGTTGAACCATGTGTGTGCCAGTTGATTTTTTTGTTTCGTTTTCTTTTTTGGGGGGGACTTTATTATAATCCATTGGGGGCCCAGAAGAAAATCTTTGGGAATCACCGTGTTAGTCAATGGATCAATGAGGACACAGTTTTCTGCATAACAGTTAAATGGTTAAATAAAGTATAAAAAGTTGTTTTACGCTTTAGAAAAAGAGTCTAACGTTGTAAGAAGTCGCATAATGTATCTTCTTTAAGACCTCATAGGAAAACGCACTGATCTAATATCGATTAAAGCACAAGGCTATCACTTATGTAGGAAAATAAACTCTTTAATGTACAAAAGGTTGTTTGACTAATATTTCACAATGCTGAGCAAACAATACTGTCATTCTGTAAGAGCTTGTCCCTCATTTCCTAATAGAGCAGAGAAAAACTGCTTATTAGATGAATAACCTTTTATCAGCCATCCTGTCATGCAAAGCAAAGATTATGTTTGTAATGCATCAAAGAGACACAAACTAGACTTGATGCTACTTTAGCATTTTTTACACTGTTAGACTCTTACCACTGCCTTATATTTTTATGAAATATACATCAATGTTAAAATAAGACAGGAAAGTTGGTAGTGTTCCTAAGTAGCCAAACTTAAAATGTAGAATGGTATCCACAGTTTTACATTGTTGTGGAAAAAATAAACTATTACCAAGCACTGTGAGTTGAAATCACTCAATCAGGTTTATTTAGTACAATACAGAGAGCTTGTAGGACAGTCAATAATGAAGCAGTTCTGGATGAAAAGCTCTGCCAGGCAGAGACAACCCATGAGTTTTATACCAAGGATAAGGGATCCAAAACAAAGAGGGACACAGTCTGGTTCTGATGCAGCGGTAGAGAACAACTCCCAACCTTGTACATGTAACCCAAATAGCTTCTTTTGGTGAGAGTTCACAAGTATTTAATATAACGTCTGATAACTGTTAACATCAACGGATGTTAACTACCACAACATGCATTTACATACATTGTATGTATGACATGCATACATAAAAATGTGCATAGCTCCTTAACTATGGGAATTACTTTAACCTTTTATTCCTTAATCAACCCTGGTCAGATTCGTCTGATTTTTATCATTTAAAACAGCATAAATCCTTTCACTAAAAGCAAAAACCAAACCTTTGGCAGAATTTCTAATATCATATTTTGCTCTGTAATTCCACACCAATGATGTGCATTTCAAAATGCTGTTAAGTCTGTTCATGTGTCTGTATCTTTATCACTCTTTCATTTTCTTATCCTGTAAACGTACACACAAATGGACATGCATGCACACATCCCCCTAACTGTGTGATGCATGCAGTCAGGCCTGATAAATGGAAGTGTCTAGAAAGAGGAATGAGTTGGTGGCTTGACCTCCCTCCTGGCATGTGCATCCTTCTCCAGACTGCCTTATCACCAGACAAATGGTCATAGTGGCCCACATATCACTCCCTGAAAAACGGGCACTCCTTAAGTAGTCTACGAAGTATTTGAAGCATCTACCTAAAAAGATCATGCATACAGGCATACAGGGTCCATAAGTTTTCTCTGTAATCCACAAACTGATGGTTTTTTACATTTCACTTCGGTTTGTTTAAATTTCAAGTCAACACAACATGGTAATATCTCATTTTAAAGTGATAAGGTAGCTGTACAAGTAGACGCAAAAGTGAATTTGTCTTAATCTTTTCATGCAATACAGGTTATAATTTCTTGGCTGTACTCAAAACTAACTTGATAGTGTAATATTAAAAAGTAAAAACTAGAAATCATTCACAAAACAGTCTTATAAATCTAACATGTAATAAAAATGTCTATTATTTTTTACCATTACCACTGGTAGTAGCTGTGAAAACATCTGACATACCTTTATGCTATGTATCCACAATGCACCTTTTTACCTTTGTCTAAAGTGATTATAGCATCCGTCAATAAAAGAATCATCATGTAAGACTCGGAAGAGTATGGAAAGGATAAGACCATTTAGAATATGAAAAAATAAAAAAGTTTTTTTTTCATGTTTATATACCTGTATGTGAATATTGTGAGTTTATTGTGTGTCTATCACAAGCGCAAGTTTGAGATTTTGTGTGGAATAGAGAGATACACCGTACGGTTGGAAGTTGATTCATTTTTCACATTTAAAAATTAATTTCTCAAATGGATCAATAAAAATACTTGCAGCTTTCTAGTCAGCACTTTGTCTACTGCAGGCCTATATCGTGAGTGATCATGCATTCACAGTTTATTTTTGTGGTAAATGTCCTGATGTCTATCTTTTCTTGGTATAATTTCACATTTAGAGAAATAGTCAAACATTTTTGAACTATGGTTCTGTTAAAGAACTAATATCTTAGCTCCAGTGGGTAACTGTTGTCTTTCTTTAGAAAACATTCATATTAGTGGGTTTTGAAAAAGCTGAAAATGTGAAGGACCAAAGCTCTTAAAGCAACTCCAATTTCTGACACGTCAGAAGCGTTTTATACTAACACTATTTTATGAATATTTTAACCAAGGTTATCCAGCATGTGCTGGTGGCTTTAGTCTGGCCTACATGAGTTTATTAGAAAACAAATCTGAGATAGAATATCTTAAAATTCTAAAATATTTAGAATGAGAAAAAACATATACGTATTATTTTAATTTAGACTCCAAAAGGAATCAACAAACAAAAGAACTTCAAAATCTGAAATAAAAAGACAAATCCATCCTGTCATTTAGACCTGTCTGAGTTGGTCAGGTGTGCTAGCTAATCATTTGGCATTCCTGACTTTCAAGGACCCTCTGCAATGGTGATGAGATTAGATTGTAGTGTTTGCTAAAGGCTCTGGCATACTTCATTCAAATTGCCGAAATCGGTTCACATTAATGTAGATGCATGGTGAAAAGTGCGTCATTTTTTTGTGCTGTGTTAGTGCGAAGTGCTGTCTGATTGGTCAAAAATTTGTTGTCGCGTTTTATTCAGAAATATGCTTGAAGAACAATGTTGATATTTCTCTTCAACTAGTTTGCTTTCACTTTCTGGCTTTTGTATGTGCAAAAGACAAATCTGCTTTTAGAATTAGAAACAGCCTGATGCAATAAGAGTAATAACAACAGGCTAACATGACCTTCACACTAAGAGAGCCATGATGCTTACATACATGTGGCGTGTATGAAAGCATCTGTAAAAGGCAGGGTGGGGTTCAATTCTGGGAGTTTATGGTTCTCTAAAAGAGAAGCCAGCTCTCATTATTCCTATCAGAAACCACTACCGCAGACACCATCCTAATTAATTTTTAATGTTATATATTTATTTATTTATTTTTGCTTCAAAATTGTTGGTAAAAATGTCTGAAGTTTTGAATTTTTTTCTCCTTCCTTACCAGTGTTGGAGATGTGTGATATCTTGGTATGATAAGTAATACAGAACCTGTTTGCTGTTCATTACGCCACTTTAAACTGTCATTGTGCTGTTGTGTAACATAATAAAATATAATGAATGTTTAAGTGTAGCCTAAACGTGAATCACTTAAAATACCAGGTTTCATTTTTCTTCTTTTTTTTTTACTTTCATGTATCTATAAATTCTGTGTCTGTGAATGTTAATGATGTGCCTTTATCTCCTCGCTCCACAGGCCATTAATCCTGAGTGTGGGACAAGCAGTCATTACATTTTTAACCCAGGTCACTTACTGTGGGTGGCAGATAGGCGCTATAACAAACTCTTCCTATGGGTGTGTGAGCGACACACATCCATGTCTATGAAAATGACAAAAAAAAATCAGCATTTCAAGCAACTTTCTACACATCCACAATGTATGTGCTTGACTCAACAAATCTGTTTGCATAATTCTGGTGAGTGTGTGGATGTGATATGTAAAACATAACCTTAAGATTAAAAAAACCCTTAGCAAGATTAAAAAAAAACCTAGCTCTAGCACTGCTACTATTATCCTCTATACCCATTCTCAGTAGCCGCTAGATAAATTTCAGCTTTAGAGAATAGGTGAGCCTCAAGGAGGTAAATTAAGCAAGTAGGACCTCATAGAACCTCTCAGTACCTTTCTTTTTAAACTACTGCGGTTGGGTAGAAATACCCCACCCTTTCACAATGGGCATTTTTCTTTAAGTACGTACCACTCGTGCCTACAGAATGTTTGCATCATGCTACTTGATTCATGACGCATCAGGTCTTGCCACTAGCATATAGAATTTCTATGGATTGTGTGACATTTTCCCTGTCCTCTTGTCAGTCTTCACATTCTATTTGTTCCAGATGGCTGGATTTAGCCGATCTGGGATTAAAAAGCTGGATTTCCATGGTAGAGTGATGAGCATTAGAATTCAAGGACTTACGACTTTGCAGATGAGTTACCCAGCAAGCTGACAACCTCAAGAATCCTATTTAAAATGAATCTGACTTTTATTTATCTCCCCTCTATTTCTCAGACCTGCCACCTGTATGTTTTCAAGCTTGCCTTCATGTTCAACCATGGATTTGTGAGGTCGAAGGTGTGTGTGTGTAGAGCTCAAGGCTCCGATGATGGTCTAATATGTTTGGCTATCAAGGGAAATAAAGATCCAATACTGAGGGGTCAGACTAATTGCCTAAAAATACCCTCTCCCTTCTCGTTAAATATTTTTTTTAAACCAGTGATGAACACACACAACTCGTATGAATGTTTGCACATATAAATTACACATTTTCTACTTGATATGGACAGAGCAGTTTTTTAATGTCTGCACAAAATCTCTGGAGTAATTCCTTATAAATTCACCCTTTCAATATTTGCATCCCTTTTGGCATTACAAAAAGAAAACACACGCACATACACACACAGTTCTTGGCCTCACACAGACTCAACGTCAGCACATTATCATTGTTTTTAGGGCTACCTAAGGCTAGTCTTTGGTCACTGCATGGCTAAGTCAGCCATGAAGGGATAGTAATTGCATGATGAATTTTACTTTCCCTTATTGTTGTCTGTTGTAAACGAAGGCAATGACCCTGAAACTGTCATTTCATATTTGAAGCAATGAGCTAGAAAGAAAGAACACAAAGCCCCTAGACAGACCAGACTCAACTTATAAACACATCCCTCACAGCTCGTGTGTATTTGAGCAGGGAGGCTTTCAATAAGTTTGAAAGTTGCAGCCTCTTTTCGAACAAAACAATGAGGGGTCATATTTCTTGTTCTTTGGTCCTTCTGATGTATGGTTGCCTCAGTTTTTAAAACTTTGAATATTTTCAGCAGAGTTCAAGATGGTCTAATGATGTAATTAAATAAAATATGAAAGCAATAGGGGAGAAATAGTGCCTATATTTTTAATATGGACCTGTTGATGTTAAGTGTCAAACTATGTTACACCACAACACTTTTAAAAGATGACAAGACTAACCAGCATAGAAAGAACAGAAACTATAAGATGGGGATAAATAAAATGCACTGTATGAACCTTTTGGTTTTAAAGTCACAGCAAAGTAAGGTGGATCGAACAAAGCATTTATGTTGACAGCAATGATTAACACAGGAGTCAGTACCAAAAGAGAAACTCCTCTGCACTCAGTTTTCTAATGTAACACAAAAGTAAATCGAACAATATTCTGTTTTATGTTTTGTATTCATAACAGAACAAACTAAAACCCAGAGCACACCCACGCAAGAGACATGGTAGATCAGTGCTGCCTGGGAAACAACCCAGATGGCTCAAATACACAGGGAGACAAGGAGAGAAATATTGTCAAGCGATTGTGATCTAATTGTGTTTAACAACAAAATGTTAATTATCAGATATTATGCTTGACACAATTTAGATATAATTTTAGACAGTTTAAAAAAAACTGAGAAACATTGTAAACTGAGGCTAACATGAAAATTTTAGCTAGACCTCATCTTGAACTTTTTTTTACAGTCAGATGGTTGTCAGACCAAATCAATGATGTTAAATTCATTGGATATGAAAATCAAATCAAGATCCTAAGCATCTTAATCCTCATAAGTCCAAAAAAACTTTTTTTTTTTAGTCTGCAGGCAAAATTATATAAATTTTAGAGTTGACGATGTACTTGACACAGAATGTAAAGCCATAAGATTAGAACAAAGCATCTACGTTTTAGGTCTGTCAGTAGCGACAGTGTCCCTTAACTCTCAGAGGGCTGAGGGTATGAATGTAGAATTGTTCACCTTCATGTCTCTGTTTGAAGTTAGTAAACTATGAAGGATGACTCATTTGAAGCTAACATTGCTTTGAATGCACCCATTTGGATCTAATGCGTTTCAAAGCATGTGTGCTTTGAAGTTGATTCTCGTCCCCCTCGAAGGCTGCAGCTTTCAGAGATAGTCCTCTGTGAAGTCAGTGCGTGTCCCATTTGGAAGTCGATGCTTGTTACAGGATGGATAGCAGAGGAGCGCTGAATGCATGGCTGAGTGACGGTTGCTTTCTAAGCGCAGGTCACCGACTCTTATTGACATGAACTGTATTGTGCTTCTTTGCATACATATATGCCTAGCATATATGCATACATTCATAAGAATTTACATGAGATTCTGGTTGGCATTTCTACTCTTTTCTAATCCAAATGTCATGGCAATATTATTTGCAGGACATCAAAGCAAGAAATTATGTTTTCTGTTACTGTATGTTAAAGTAGAAGATGGAGTTTCCAATAAAAAAGTAACTTCCTGTGGTTAGGCGGATGGTGCTTTGTTGATATTAGCATATGACCACAAAGTATGGTTGGGATTCAGACATGGAGGACTCAAATACCAAATTTGAGGCCTGACCCCAGCCCCTTTAACATCAAGAAAAAGTCAAGCTTTTGATGACATTCAGTCATTTAAGGCTGTGCTAATGTCGCGCCTGCGATCAGCTGCAATAGCCGTCTATGTATTGCATTTGAAATCTTCGTAGATCAGCCTTAAAATCAATTCTTGGAGCAAACAAGCAGAGCAAAGAACTTTCCTTGTGGGAATACAACCTAATACTTAAGCTGAAATATACCGGTAACTCTTACCAAAGACAAACTTTGATCTGCTTTTTTCCATTCAATGGAGTGCCACTGCCCACAAGCAAAATAATGTGGAAGTAAAAGGTCCCCATCTGCTGATAAATCATGAGCCCCCAGCTGTCTGAGGATGTTAAAGGAGTCACACACACACACACACCCCCGCGCACACACACACACTGCACATTGCTTTGTATTAGGATTCACTATGCTACATAGCATCCATTTACTGTGGAAAGTCTAACCCAATGCAATATCTGTAGACTGCCAAAATATTTTATTTTTATAAAAATTTGCATTTTCAGCTTAAGTGTTTAAGTAATGCATTATAAATATATGGTGTATTTTACAGTTACAGTTTATACATTTGATAAAACATTTGTAAGTACATGTTTATAATGAATTTGATTTATAATACTTTAAAAGTAAATTTTCAACACCAAATCCAGTGCACATTAGCTCTGTACTTTAATAAGAACTGAGAGGTTAAAACATTTTCCCATTTTACATCAATCTCAGTCAGTGCGCTGCTCTAAACCTGTCCCAAGTGTAGAGAAGTCATCATCAATTTTACAACTTAATGTTAAACTGTGTAGATCACAATAACTATACAAAAATATTCACTATATCTACAATCAAACTCAAGAAATGTGAATTTGAGTTTATACCAAGTCAAAATTTACATAGTAATTTACTGAGTGAGAAGCTCAAGAACACCACAGTCTGAGTGCAGTAGCTCTGAGACTCAACAAAATGCAACCCTGTGGAGAGATTTAACAGCTCCCTGTGGTGAGCCCCATCCGCCTGTAATTCACCACTGGGGAAAAAAGACAACTTGTGATAAAAACTGTTTGTCAGCATCGACATGAGTCATTACAGTGTCTAAGATAAAACCCTGGATCTGACCAGTGTTTGTTACTCTGATGCCAACGGGAAACAGTAAATAATTTATACCAACTCTCCATGAAGTGAATTTGCAAATCTCTGTTTTTGTTTAAGCAAATTCATGTCAGTCTAACGCTACACATTGTGGTTGCAAGGTAAGATAACATATTTATGTAGTGTCTGTAGTTAAACATTTCTCCTTAATTTGGCTCAGAGACGGAGAAAATCAAAAAATAAAATGCTATAGAACTATCAATAACAGCATTCTCTTATCTCAAAAACGTTATGCTGACAAATTACAGCTTGAGTCACCTTATGGTCTGGCTGTTGATTCCCTGGTTGAGCTATTTGATGTAACCCAGGCATGAACAATGTTGTTCTCTCCATCCTTACTTTTGGATTAGTGTTTCCCTTCAATAAATATTGCTGTAACCAAAGTGTTTACAATAAGAAAACATTTTTGGAAGTTGAGGAGAAGCTTAAGCTGAAACAAGAAGATCTGCTTTCTACAGCATTTCTCTGTGCGCTCAAGTCACAACCATTCAAGCTATTAAGGTTTTTTTTTCCCTTTTACAAAAAAACCCAAAACACATTTATGTAAAGGGTGTACAGCCTCAGACTGTGACAGATGAATGTCACACACACCCATATAGTACTGTCTTTCTGAAAATGATATTTTTGTTTGAAAATGAGTCTTAAAATTGTTTTGAAAACTAATGGAGAGGCCAAATGATACCGATTTCAACCTGAAGATACTTTGACAAAGAAAAAGCTGCAATCAGAAAGATTTATTTGCCACAAATGAATTAAAGTTTTGGCGCTTGGACCCCGGCAGAAGACGTGGGGGCTGTGAATTTCAATAAGCTTTGGATGAGCAGTTTAGGACGAGGATTAGAGACGTCTTCCCCCTGGGGCCTGGACACTGGCTGTGGAGGGAGAAAAGAGGATGGAAGCCTGAAGAAGCTGGAAGAACAAGGGTAGAGAAGTGGTGGAGGTGGGATGGAGCACCTTATAAGTGCAAGCTTGCTTGATGATTGGCTATGATGAGGTGGTAGGTTGCGGTAGAAGATGCTGCGACTGGATGACGGAGGTGAGGCGAAAGAGAATTTTCAAGTTTGAATTTACTATTAGACTTATTTTGTTTCACAAATTCAAAGTTTTCTTGCTCTGAAATGTATGTGCCTTTTTAAAAAGTGTAGACATGAACCTAAAAGAAATTTGAGAAGAAAAAAAAATCCTTCAAGGAGTCGTATGGTGTACGACTCTTCTCCAGTAGAAGATCTCTACTGTTTCTATTTGACATAGTTTAGATTGCTTTAACTAATGCCTTAGCGTTGTCTTTTGTTTAAAAATATGTTTTTCTTGCACTAGGCATGTTTTTCAATACCCAGTACTCAATCAGCAGAGTTTCAGTAATGTGTACTTTATATTTTGAATACAACAAAACCCTGACAAGCTATAGCATCATAATTGCCATTTAATAGTTCTGTGATGTCAGTTTTAAAATATAAAAAATAGAAGAACAAATCAAAGTATTTTTATCCTCCATTTTTTCTCATTTTCTATTGTTAAACTTAAGGATCCTGCGTCACCTTTAGTGTGTGTGTGTTGTTGTGTGCAAGTGACCAAGTGACTGCATGGATCTGTGTGTGTTCTAGCTGTGAGACCACACGACAAAGGTTGTGTGTAATCCCTATTGTTGGTGAAATGCCACTGCTGTTATTAGGAAAGATTTATGTGCTGTGCCCAGGGATGAAGTCAGAATGCCAGCTTGTGTGCGTTATTAATGCATTCCACCAAGGGATAAGAGCCGGAATACCATAACACATTCATAGTTTTGAGTCTCTGTCGGATGACTGTCAAGAACTACATGCTTATGAGTGATTTATAGAGCACACCAAAATAATCTCTTCATCCCTTCACAAGGCAAAATTAGTAAAAAGCAAAGAGAAAACATGTCAGTCCTTTGTGTTCGGCAAGACATTAAATAAAAAATGAATATTTTAAGAAAACAAGCTGATGGAACATTCTTTACCCAAGATCTAATCACATGTCACAAAATAATAAATTATATTAATTCAGATTAACTTCTTGTGATTTGTTGCATTAACATTTAACAAAACCCAAGAGCCTCTTGGAGGACAAATTTCTATTAGGGTCTTCCTATTACAACAAATGAATGCTGCTTGCAGAGGGATGCAATGCTTTAAGGTTGCTATCAAGGACATGGTGTTAGGCTTTTTTCTCAATGGAAAAAAGTAATACCTTTTTGGTCTTTTATTGTTTTTGTTTTAACTTGAATATTTTCACATCTTTAGATGAGCCAAACATCTAACAGCTACCAGTTCTGCCTCATATAAAATTAGGTGAGTAAAAAGAAAAAGTATCAAAAACCCCTTTAAACGTTTGTTACAATTTGTTATAAGAATCACTAATGGCCTATTATTCTGAACTGAAACTAAAGGGTACACAGTATTCCAATTCTTGAAAAGAATAACTTACAATGTTTACTACAACATAGCAAAAATAAAGTTTGCTGAAATGAACTTTCTGCAGAAGCCTCTGATTTCACACACGTATAATTTAACCTACATACAGCAGTTATGTGAAGGCCTCAGAAGTTTGATTGAGAACATCAATGAACAAACAATATCAAAGATGGCTTATTTATTTTCCTTTCATACCAAAATTGAAAGACTGTGGTGCAAATGACCAATCAAGACATGGAAATCCACATAAGCTAAACCAGAAGAGCATTAATAGAATTGGAAAATCTTCCAACAGAAAAACTATTGCTCCAAAAAAGCCAACATTTTTGGAGCAATAAGGAATGCCAATACAATAGACGTTTTTGAAACAAGAAATAGCAACCCTAAAGTCGTTGGGAACAGTCTTCCTTTTGTCTTGACTATCTGTCATCTAACCATTCTGTTTGTAAATTGCTGCGTGCCTTATTACATAATAACTGAAAAATCAATCTAATATTTTGGCATTTAATTTACCTTATGTATAGAATCAGACAAATGCAACTAGAAAACGTGCAATGTCTAAGCATATATAAGAAAGCATGCTTTAACTAGACATGTTTTCTGTGCAAGCCGGTATAATCTAAGAATAAATAATACAAGGATTGAGAAGCTAAAAAAGATGTTGCAGCAAGAAGAATAATGGAGTGAATACACATAGAAGGTTCATCCTGTATTTACAAGAGCCATTTTTCTCACCACCTATATCATATGTTGTTCCTTTTGTTGGTTTTGTACTTTTGGTTCTATTTGTCCTTATGTGTTTGGACCCATTTGAATGGCACGTGTCACTCTGTGACCAAGTGGCTGCAGGTTATGTTCACTGAAAGATGGCAACAGTGAACAAGCAGCCATAATGATATTTTAAAACAATTTAGAGAAATTAAGAGAAAAGCAAGAAGAGGACAATTGAGGCAACAAAAAACAAGAACTGCTGATGACAAAGGAGAAGAAGTTGGCATAATCAAAAGAGAAGAAACTGAAAAGAGAAGATGGAATACAGAGAGATCAAGGAATCACTGGTCAGGTGGAATACAATCCATTTTTCTTGTCAAGGACACTACTTCTTTTGTTGTTTCCTTATTGTCTGTTTTTCATTTTGACCCCTTTTGTTTGTCTTCTTTTTCTTCTCTTTCCTCTCACTCACTTCATTATTCAGTCAAGCTTCCCTTCTCCTGCAGCTGTGTCACATTAGCTAACCTTCACAGGTCTTTAATCCTTCACTATTGCTTCTCTGCTCTCCTTTTGTTGTTCTCTCATCCCCCCCTCTCCTTCTGTCTCTTCTTGTCATCGTTTCTGCCACAATACTGTATTGACACAGCTGTTTGCTTCATCAAGATTTCCATTTTATGAGTAATAAGGTTTCATTTGGCCAAATAAGTCCTCTGCTTTTATTTGAGCTGAACCACTGTTGACCCTAAATTATCACTTCAATCACTTGCAAATGATGAATGTTCTTTCTGGCACAGTTAAAAGCTAGGCTACATTAAAGCCTTGAACTGTTTTCCAGTTGCACAAATATGAAATATTTTGTTTCGTTGTCCTTTTTTGTCTGGCTTTAAACACAAAGAACTAGTGAATCGGCACAATTTTAATCAATAGGAAAGTGAAATGGATGCACAAATGATGGGTTAGGCCATTAGGATAACCACTAAGACTTTTTGGTGCTCATTTGATCAATGTCTATGAATCAAAATTTTTATAAAATGAAGTGAAACTATATTGACTAAAAACCCTAAATCCTGTTTCTCCTCACTTCTGCAATGCCATGAAACAGCTACAAAGTTAGCGGTATGGATTCATCATTCACATTCCACATGTGCTAATACCACTAACTTTAAGTTGTTGCAAGCAACACTAGGTTTAAGTTGTTGCTAATAACATTAACTTTAAGTTGTTGCTAATAACATTAACTTTAAGTTGTTGCTAATAACACTAACTTTAAGTTGTTGCTAATAACACTAGGTTTAAGTTGTTGCTCAAGCAAGTGTGTGCTGAACACAAACCCAAAATGACACAAAATTGTTCCTGCAAGCACTGGTTCATTTTCATTACTAACAGTGGATGAATTAAGATGAATGTGGCTCAATAATAAAAATTTAAAGCAAACAAAAACTTAGTATGTTTTCTACTTTCACTTTCAAACCCCTGGAGGAAAACTCTTCTTATTTTGAAACATCCGCTTCTGTTGGTTGTTCATAGCTTTTCCATATGCAACAATGAACCTGCAGCTAAATATGCTAGCAAAGATAATATGAAGGCATTTCTTTAAGGGTTCCTACAAATATTTTAAAGATGAATTTACATTATCCTTTTTAAAGGAGTAAAGGTCGATGCTCCCATTTGTTCTTATCTGTATATTCTCTGCGAGGGACAGTTTATTTGCAAGATCCTGCTATGATATTTGAATACATAATTCACTCAAAGCATTGTTGATTACAGCACTACAGTGGCAAACATCAGTCAGCTGGTTATGCTGCTGTATGCGTTGTACTGTGGCTACAGGAAAAGACAAGTGTTCTGCTGTTGACTTGCAATTTAGAAACCACATGCTGCATCTTTGATGGTTGTGCAGGAGGCTCCACTACTGCTTCCGACTCAGTGTCAAAGGTATACAGTTGTAGAATTGCACATTTACTTGCAGCTATTTTTACAAGTATAAAGTGAGTGTAAAGCTGAGTTGGAGTGAGAAATGAGCAAGTGAAATCTCTCTGAGAATTTTGCGATAAAAAATATAATGAGCATATTTTATGTAGCCCATAGACCAGTGTTTCTCAATTTTGGTCTTCAGGAACCACTGCCCTGCACATTTTAGATGTGTCTCTCTTCCAGAACATGTGGTCTAAATGATCTTGCTTCCTCTGAATGCTATCAAGAGCTCCAGAAGCCTGTTAATCAGGCTGTCCAGAAAAATGCCTAGAAAAGCACTACATGAGTCTGATGTTATTTCATTACATTTCTCTGGAACTGAAATGATTCTTACACATACAGACACTATTCAGATGGTGGTCGAGGAGACACTCCACGGGGGCTGCTGGTCATCTTCTACTCTGACATTATTCAGACACATTTGTTTTTGTCCATCACCTTGTCCAACTACTAAACAGGACAGGTCTGAACTACAAATGAGAAATTAGATCTGCAGAGAGAATCAACAGGTCTGACCTTCCCTTTATTCAGGACTTGTACAGGTTTAGAGTGAGGAAAAGGGGCAGCTAAGACTTCTGTAGATCACACACATCCTGGACACAAAATGTTTAATGATTTTGCCTTCAGGTCTGTGCTACAGAACGGTATTTGCCACAGAGATAGTTCCTTCTCCCAGAGTGTCTCTTTGATGAGCATCTGACAGTCAGAGATCCCACATCGATAAAGATTATTTTCACTAACTTCACCTTGTTTTCTTTTTAAAAAATATACATATTCATAAAACACTTTCCCTTTTACAAATTTATTTTAACGGTGTCTTTGTTGAGCGCAACGTTAACGCAGCTGAATTCAAATTCCTTGTTTGTGTGCACAAACTCGGTTAATAAAGCTCATTCTGAGTCTGAAATTATACATAATTTAAAAATACTGATGCAATGTCTTCAAAAACATATAAAAAAAATAGCAAATGTCAAAGTAAAACGATGATGGGTACAATATGTTCCTGCATTGAAATAAAAACAGACTTAGAGAACACATTGTTTTGTACATTAATTTGAATCTAAACCACCGAGTCAGAAAAGACGGTATTGTTCCTGACCTGCACATCTCAAAGAGGGATCTGTTCTACTCAGACAGGCAGTAATATCTCTTTTATCTTGTCTTTGATGTCCCCCTTCCCAGTCACTGTAATCTAACTGTTGTATTTCATCATGGCAAGGATAGATTTGTCTGTATTTGTTGAATAATTGTTATTCTAACTTTGCACAAAGATTTCATGGAAAAAGAATAGTTGACTCCACAATCTACAATGACATAAAAAATTGAAACACAAAACTAGGAGAACGGCTAAACAAATCTTATGAAATATACTGACATGTGGTGTGTAACAAGAGTGAATTGAGGCCCTCGTCTTTGAATATAAAGATACACATTAGTAATAGCAAATGACTGCATTTCAATTTTTGATCTCAGCACAAAACACAAAAATGAATTCTTTACAACACATCACCAAACAAGAAAAACAAATAAATGCGTACTGGCGCAAATACAGAAATACATACATATTTGCCTCTTTGATCTCATGATCTGACTTGGTGTCAGAACAAAGAGGCATCTTGGCAGCTTGAACTCGCTCTAATCCTTAAAATTGATGTCCACTTTCATGGCTGAATGTGATAGCTTTGACAAAGGCATAGCTTAGTACTCTCCAAGAGGTAAGACATCAAATTAGATCAAGGATAACTGGTGGTTCCAACATATATGGCAGTGAAATTTGTCACAGAGTAGCTGAATACCCTGACGTTGAACCACTTTTAACTTCAAGAGATGCACACTCCACACTGTTACATTCTTTAGTCTTGTAAGAAGTGCTGTGAAAGCTGGAACATCAGCAGCAGAGGAACAAGAGAGTATTGATCTCAGCCAGAATTAATGAAAATCAGATTTTCATTAATTCTGGCTACCTATTTTAACTATATTTACTTATCGCATAGTGACTTGAAATAACTCACCACATGCAAGAAAATCAAACTATTTGTCTTTCAAATATCAAAAATACAGGAAAGACAGGAATGCTAGATGGCTTTCATGAGTGAGCAACTGTGCTTCTTCGGCTGATCAAATGCAAACGTGTCAAGTGAAAAATCAGACTGTCGAGGCTTTACTCACCTTTGGCTTTCTCCACCGCTGTGTGCTCTCTTCAGGCTCAATTCATCTGTCAAAACCTGAGCATTTTTCTGGGTTTTCAGGCAACTGCTGGCCTTTTCTCGCACAATGTTCTCTTCAGTTCAAGTCTTTGGTCTCCACCTATCCAACAGAGGGATACAAAGTAGCACATGTGGTTTCCTGTCTCAGGCAGAGGAGAAACATGGGTAGCAGAAGAGTGGACCAGAGGTTGGCCCCTTTTGCATTCATTTGGATATTTTTACCGCACTACTGAGTGTGTGGGCACTGCCAAGTTTCTTTTGACATTGTTTTAGAGAAAACAGAGTTTCTGATTATTAGTCGTGTTGCAACCAGTGGTTCCTCAAATAAGACAACCTCGCTAGATGTTTTCATGTTAAAGTCAGTTCTAGACTGGTGTAAGCCCAGAAAACTGATTACCCAAACCAAATGCAATTCTGATCAAGAGCATTGGCACAGTTTAGTAATAATAATCTGATAAAGTAAAGGGATCCAGTGACTCCTGCAAACTCATAGCTTTATTCCTTCCTTCATTTGTCCTAACTTCAGCCCACCTCCAACACCAATTCTTTTCCTAGAGATTTTGTCTGTAATGTTAATCCACTGAATCTTGTTAATGCTTAAAAATGAAACTTACTCCTTGAGAGTAAGTCTCATTGGAATCTAGAGCATGCAATCATAGACTGCTTTTCTAAGTCAACAGCTCAGTGGGAAAGATGATTGCACTGTGTTATTTCATCCCTCAGCTTTTGGTCAAGACTAAAAAGTGCATGTTTCATGTCTCAGACTGAACACAAGTAATTACAGGAAACAGGTCGTTCGTTTTTCTGGGTTTTTAGGGGAGTTAAATTTGCCATTGGTGCGACTGCTAATATGATAAGCTTACTTAAGATTTATGCTTTTTCTTAGTTTTCTTCTGCCTGACTACTAGAAGCAGCTGTTCCCCTCGGCCTCTGCCAGTGTGTCTCATGTCATTTGGAAAGACAGTTGTTATCCAGCCTTTGTCAGCCCCATACAAGGGTGTCCTTTCAAGAAACAACTCATCCAGCAAGTGGAGATGGAATGATGGAACTTGATCTCACCAATTCCAGCATCGTCTTAAACACCTCTTATGTATTAAGAATAAATGGCCCTCAATTATCAATCCCTCTCCAGCTGAACCCAAGACCCTCAGTTGAAACCTGAGCTCTGCTGAAGAAAATGGCCAAACTAAAACAAGTGGCCAACTGGCCTAGATTTGTAACTCTAAATTATAATAATTAAAGGGAGAGTGTGACTTCCAGCCTGGGACTTTCCTTTGAGTTTTTTCTGACTTTTGAAGGGAAATTTCATATCTAAAGTTATTAACCCTGTCACTGTGAAACTGAAGCAAGTCCTTAAACCCATTTCGGAAAGTTCCCTAATACCCACCTCCTGATCTGCTCCATCCCAGCTCATTAATCCAAAAGCAGACAATACTTTTTAGAGGTTACTTAGTAGACACCAAAGGATTTGGTGCCAGCAGTTTTAATTTGGAAGACTGCAGCTTTGCGCCGTACTAAGGTGTGCACTGGAACTTAAACACCTGTAAAAAAAAAAAAAAAAAAAGATATTTTTACCTAAATGTAAAATACATAAAGTCTTTAAAAAATTAGTCATTCCTTATAGTTTGGGTCTTTTCAGAATTACCTTTCAACTTTTTAAAAACGTTTCGTCAGCTCAAGTGGCCCTTATTTAGCAGTTTTCTGACAGGAAAGTGGGTTATAAGAGAGGCAAGACATGCGGGAAAGGTCACCAGACTGAGACTCAAACGTACGACGGCCACTTCAAGGTCTTCATACATGGGTTGCACTTTTTACCCCTGCACCACTGGCTCACCCTTACTTTTAAACTTAATAGTTTTATCAGCAAGCTGTTCTTGGCAGCTTTCTCTTTACTCAGAAACTCGATACAGCTTATCCTCAGTTAACTTTAGAGTATAATGACTCTGACAATGGCTACAAAGAAACATTCCTCAAAAGAATTTACAGTGTAATTGTTTTGGCAAGAGAAGTGTGGCTCATGTCTGTTGTTGATTTCTCTTAAGGCTGTTTTCAAGTGATTTGGATTAAACTAAGCTGCTTCATTTCACAGCATACTAGAGACAAAAACTGTATTTTAAATCATCCTATATTATACAACAAACAATACTTATATAGAAAGTGTGGGTCACAGCTGACTTCAGTGTGTAAAAGCCATGAGAACTACCCAACATCCTTAAAATTATATATTTTTTAAGTCCCAATAGTTTGTTTGATGAATCTTTTTATCAATTTGTTTTGCAACAAAGAGGAAAAAAACAAATACAATCTGCATTTTTCTCACTGACTGTTTTTTGTTGTCTCTTTTGCTTGGCCCCTACTGTCACTTTGCTTTCTCTCTCTCCGCTGTTCCATCCTTCCCTCTGATCCCCTGGCTCCTCTCAAAAAGACAGCTCATTCTCCCATGACGGCTCCAGGCCACTCCTTCATCAAATGCATCCGCGTGTGTGTTTGTGTGGAATCGTGCATTTTGGACATGGGTGGTGGAGTTCACATCAAGTAATGTTGGTCTATTTGTGTGTTTTCCATGCTGTCATTTTGTTTTAATGCATTATATTTTTCACTACTTTTCATTTGTTTTGTTTTTTTTAATTATCTACTTGAAGTTAATCCTTTACCGCCATGTATTCAATATTTCCACATAACATTCTTTCCTCGTGCTTCCATCTATTTTGTCAAATATAACAGTTTCTCTGACAACAAAACAGACCCAAAACACGATGCTGCCATCCCCATATTTCATAGTTGGGATTGGGTTATCAAACCTATAAGCACCCCTCTTTTACCACCAAATGTAATGATGGTCAATATGGCCAAATAATTCCAACAGAAAAAAGGCTATATATCCAAATATGAGACCATTTGGTAATGAATGTACTTGCAAATGGCGATCTGGCTTTTTTTTTATTACTTCTGCAATAAAAAAAATTGCTGGAAGACAAATGAGGGGAGGAATATGACTTATTCTGACAGACAGCCTCATATTTAATAAATAAAAAAATGACCCCATGAGACAAAGGTTGGGGTTAAGTTACCAGATGATGCACGGCGAGATTGAAAAATTTTAAAAGACATGGATTGCATTGAATAAAGTCAAGACATTATTTTATTTCTGGTCATAAATGTCATGATCTGTTGGTGTCCAGCTTCTCATTTCCCTCGCTTACATGAATCTTCAAAAGAGATATATCTGAAAAATAGAAACAAGGAACTTTCACTTCATGTTGCTCAAATCATGACTCATGACAAACATCATCTGCCCTTGTTCTCTTTTCTCTTCATACATTTTAACACTTTTCAGCATGAATGACACTTTAGAAGACCAATCTGTGTGCACTGCACAATTTTCTTTCAGGATTTTTAGACACCGTCTCTTTTTCTCAATATAAATTATTCTCATGATACAAGGAACGAAAAAGCAGGGAGCTTAAAGAATGTTTCTATTTCTAAATGAAAATTGGGGAACGCATTTCCCTTAGATTGGCTAATAACCTAAAAATGACGTAAAGTGCCCAAAGCAGTAGGCAGCCAGAAAGTTTGCAATTATATGCCTACAATATCCCTGTTGTTTCAAAGAGCTGAAACGCTTCCTCGAATGATTCGAGTGCCTCGATTATTAGAATTCCTCGAGAAAAATGTATCCGCCTCGAAGCTTCGTTAAATTATGTTTTATTATGTAGTGCACCGTGTTTCGCCCGGTGGGCAGCGCTATTACTTCCGCCTGTGAGTTGTTGTGAAGTTCTAGCAGAATGGTGCTGAATTGTGCCGCGTTTGTCAGGTTTTGGGGGGACAAATGAGGATTGTTGAACTTTGCGGTGCGATGGTTGGAGTACGACAGCCTTTTTGGTGTCGGAATTGCGTCGTCGTGGGTTTGGTGCGAACAGAGAGAGAGAGAGACGATTCCTCGGATGATCGTAAAAATATTCTATATAGTACTCGATTACTAAAATATTATTTTACAAGAGCCCTACAAGTTTTAGCAAAGTAATTTCTGAACTATAGGCACATATGGAAAAAAATATATTTGTAAAATTGATTAGGAAGATTGGATTTAGAGCAATTAATCCACTGAAACGAGATAGAAGTCAACACTATGATTAGAACAAAGGGTGTGGTAGGACTTTACTATGAAAATCAGCCATTGCTGATGAAAATCTTTTAAAGCTATTTCCTATTACAGTGAATGAAAGCATGTTTGTCTGATCTCAATCATTATGTTAAAATTAATAAGACGTCGACTATAGTTTGCAGTCTTGGTGAAGATGCATAGTTTTGGGATCCAAAGATCCCATATATAAAGCCGTTTTTCTCCGCCTGCAAAGAAGTGTCTCTTATGTCATCCCCGTGGGCAGAGGGTCAAAAAGAAGTTTTGTCCTAGTCATAAGAAATTAAAAGTTCCATGATATTACAGAGTTTCCTTCCTGAAACAACTCCTCTTCCTACTGCTGGAATCAGCATTAACACACAGTATATGTTGAATCAACCAGCTTTAAATCAGTTTAGTTTCTTCATAGCTGGATGTCCAGCAGATCTTAATTTTATGCCACAATCAGGACTGTGCTTTAAAATTAATGAAGAATGTTATTTGGTTATTTTTTAAAGAAAATTATAAAGCAGTGCTGTGTTGGATTAATTTTAAAGATGTACAATTAAAATAAAAGATTGAATTAAAACATGATGGCAAAAATAGTTAATGCTACATTAATAACTCATAAATACAACTGGCATCTCAAAGAGGGCTGTTTGCTCTTTTCATCACCTCTTATAACTCTAGAAATATTTACTACTTACAATTAAAATGAGTTATTGGCCTTTTAGGTCAGAGTCCGATATCAATTGTCTGATGTCAGGTAATATGTGTCAGGTAACATAAATTCATTTCTTACAAAGATGTGTATATGACCTTACAAAAAGAATGACGGAGCGACATCAGAGTGAATTGATGACTGACTGTAGGTGTGTCTTCGTGTAAAGGTGCTGTCATTTCTATGTCAAGAGCAAAACTGGGTTTTATGGGAACATAGCTAACAACAGTAGTTTATGAACCGTACTTTACAAGAAATAATAAAGCCTATGACCAGTTGTTCTTCCACTGGGCACATACAGCTTCAGCATGTGGTTTGTATGAGCAGCTTTTGGTGACCTGGCTCACTTAAACGTCTTCAAAATTTGACAAGCAATTTTGAACCTCAATCATAAAAGTTTAAAATGTCAAAAGTTTGATAAATTTGTAAAAACAAATTTCATTTTTGATATTACTGACATTATGTCTTCCTGTTTCTCTTTGATTAATAAGTGGACACTTTCTTGTCTGCATTACTATATTTTGCCACTGAAATGTAATGCTTTTTGTTTTACTGTTTTAAGATTTTATGATGTAAAGCATTTTGGATTGCCTTGTTGTTAGAGCTTAGTGAAACATTTGATACAGATAGTTACAGTAGTTACTTAGGAAGACTTAAATATGTCTTTCCATTTACTGTTCATGAGAAAAATGTGCCGTTTAGACGAGCTTTCTTCAAACTATTTAAATAAAATGAACTTGACTGGATAATTTAATAACTAGAATCACTTACAATGTATGTTTTTGACATTGAATCTATCTTTAAGAATGAATTGGCTTTTAGTTGTAAAGTCCATTCATACAACCCACATTATGATTTGGAAACGTATAAATTGTATTGAACTGAACATAAAAACCAGTAAGACTTTTAGAATGATTTTGGGCAATGACTTCTTTCTAACTAATCAGAAAGAAAATCCTTCTGAACTGTGCTGCATTTAGGGACAGAAGCACTAGTTGTTGTTTTTTTTTTTTCCAAGAAACATGGTAGTAATAGATCCAGTCAAAGATATATGCTGGTGATTCTTTAAGCATTGATTCTTACAGTTTAAATGTTATGAATCTTCTTAAACTCTTCAATGGGCTTTATGTCACACTTCTGTGAAATCTGTGACTATTCCCATCTCTTCTGTACCCTTTTCTACCTCATTATATCCTTTCATACCAACATCAGCAACATGAATGCTCCATTTTGTGAATAACAAGTTTCTTTGGCAATGACCTTTTGTGGCTTATCCTTCTAATAGCAATTACATAATTTTTTTTATTAAACTGCTTTGTTGGTTTCATACTACATTCTAATTTTCTGATTAAGTGAATATCTGGTTTTCATTCACTGCATGCCATAGTCATTGACATTAACAGAACAGGAAATATTTTTGAAATACGCATACGAGTGTCATGAATCTAATATGTGAATTTCACTTTTCAAATAAATTCCTGAAATAAATGTTCTTTTCAATTATTTATTGGGGTGTGCCTGTGGATTTGGTACAGCAGCATTCAGCAGGGATGCATAGCGAACAAAATTCAACATCAAGAAACGTTTTCAGCAGTTAGGGACCCTCATACCAACTCATTCAGGCTAATGATGCTTTATTGGGAAGAAGTCTCTGTTATAATGGAAGCAGTTGACCTGCTGTTCCTGCTCATTCTGCATTTTACATAGGCTTCACAAATTATTCATGGAACCCAAATATATCTCATGTGAATTTGGTTCATAAATTCAATGAGAAGAGGAAGTAGAGCTATCATGCAGGTTACAGCTTTTCAGTAGTTTTTTTTTATACCCTTCCTTGATAGCTATTTTATTGTCGCTGCCTTCACAGCCAGGTTACTTTAAATTGTATAAGTCTGTAGATTTAGCATTTTCTAATCTTCATTCCAGTAAAAGTGAAGGTGCATGATGCATATGAAAATTAGACAAACTTACAGTTGATTAGAAATAATGAAGGGGCTGACAGAAAGTTATTCAGCTCCACAAGAAACAGTCCCACTGGAACTCCTTCAGCAATAAATCCTGTCCTTCTAGTCTTTGAAGATGTTTAACAGCAAAACCTTTGCACTTCCTCAAAACAGCCTGGCCAGCACTATGGAGAAATGTCTTTGTCACCCCAGCACCAAGAAAAATAATATTATTTGCTCTAAACACACAGGAATTATGTTTGACATCTTCTTTTCCCTGAATTAGTAAATAATGACTCCTGTCGTTTATCAAGACATTTGAAAACACACAAGTCACACCGAGGCCTCCGACATGGTGACAGCCCTTTCAATTTTGGTCAATAAACAACGGCATGTAGTTTGGATCATTTTTATAGGGTTGCAACTAACAAATATTTTAGTAATCATTTATTTTATCAATTTTCCTAAGAAACTGATAAAAAAAAGTAAAATGCCAGAGATTTTTAATGTAAGCACTTAAGCTTTTCTTATATAATTTTACAAATACATTAAAATGCAAATAAACAAATTTGATTCCTTTTTTAAATTAAGTAAAATATTGTCCAAAATGCAATAACAGTATTCCTTTAGTGCACACTAAGGATGCATCTGCAGCTAAAAAGCTTACTTACTAAAAAGCTCACTCTTTACAGTGTGCTAATCTGTACTTTTTTTTTTCAATCAACCGATTAATGGATAGTAAATTATGCTTAATAGGAGATTTATTTATTTATGTTTTACAGAATTTAAACAATGTGAAGCAAAAGCTATTATACTTGAGTTTTGGGTAGAACAAATTTAATTAGAGACAAAGGTTTTTCGTCCTATTTGCAAAATGTACAGGTTTTTTTTGCAGTTTTGGCTTCACTGCCACCATGACTATATTGTTCTTTCAGCAAATGTCCTGTTTTGAGTCTTTTTAGGTGTACACCAGCTATTTACTGAATACTAAATTAGCTAATGATTTTTAATTCATCACACTTATCCCAACAATTAATTGTTTCAGGCCTTTGTTCTTGTTCTGTTTTCCTTTTCTTGGGAAGAAATAAAAATTAAAGATTTTCAGGGCAATGACACGAATCCAAAGACATAACAAATGTCCTCTGTCATATGAAACTTTAGCTACTTTAGTTATTTGTGTTCAAAGCTCAATTTTCCACATGGGAAAAGAGATGAAAGTAACTGCAGAGGAATACAGTCTCAAAGGCTTGAATTTGAAAGAAAGGTTAATCATATTTCAATGAGTCTGCATTCTGAGGTCAGATGTTAGGGGTGTGAAAATGCATTCATCTTCCCAAATGAGACTATGCACAATTTGGGATGAACAAGACTGAGAAGAAAGATTTTAAAAGAAAGTTAGCTGAAACTAATAATGTCCATTGTTACTTCCTGAAATAAAAAGCTTCACACATAAACTTTGTTTTAAAAATAATCAACCAGTGAACGAGAATTCAGTACAGGTTTGATCAGTCCATTTAGTGACATTTTAATCCTTTTCTAATTATACGGTGGTCAAATGGCCAGAAAAACTCGTTGAAATGCTCAATTTTGTGTTTTCACAGATACAATAAAGTTTCATTAATTCAGTCTGTGGTCTTGGTCACCATATAATTAATTGTCCTGTTCAGGTTTCATCTGTGTTAGCCTTAATTTTTGGACCAGTGAGAATCAGTTGAATTCTAATCTCAGTCAAACCTCGAAGCAAATCATCCTTTGAAATTGGTTGCATCTCTTTCTTCACTTAACCAGGCACACAAAATACATCCAACATTTAAAAGTGTTGCAGACTTTTTTTTCTTTTCCAAAACAAGCAATGTGAGCTCGACCAACAAAATGAAATTCATAAAATAGTCACACAACACATGTATGCTTGCACAAATATATTAATAGCTCCTAAACTTATAAATGCTTTATTGAGCTTTATTGATATTTATGTGTCAAAATGACCCCAGCAAAGTCCAGGCCTACATCTTATTGAGAATCTGTGGCAAACTTTGAAAATTACGTCTAGACATTTTTCTATCCATTCTCACTGTGTTTGGACAAAAATATTTCTACAAATGTGTGCCCCAAAAGATTTGAAGCAACAAATGCCCACCACACTTTTTAGATTTTTACTTGTAAGAAAATCTGAACAATGGGGATCTTAATTACACTTCTCAATTACTACCTTTTTTTGGTATACAACATAAAATCTAAACAAAATGCACTCTTTTTTTTTGCTTCTTATATGCCAAAATGCTAAAGTTAAAAGAATGTGAACTCTTCTGTAAGGCGTTGGTCCTAATGTTTTCACAATGTTGGAAAAAATATGTAAAAAATAAAGCAACTCTGAAAATATTTATCATTACCCTGCTGTCCTAAGCGTTTCTGATCTGGAGACTAAATCCATGAATATGCTTTTATTTAGCTTTTTCCACTGCAGGCAGACAGTACCCTTCTGACATGGGCGGCATTAGCTGTTTATCATCACACCATGCTTGTAGCATTTGAGCAGTGTACAGATACAATTTTTGTGTGCATGTGTGCTTATACCACATTGATTTAGCAAACACTTTCATCCAAAGCAACTTGCAAGTGTAGAGAAGTTGTATAAAGAAGGGCACAGAGCCTTTACAGCACTCAAAGAGCTTACAGCAGGGCTTTGGTAAAGAAGGGGAGACAACCAAATGCCACAGAGCCAAACTTCTGATGACTGAGAAACTCCACTGAGCGGTAAGCCCATACTCAACATTCATCCATATTCTTGTATTTAGTAGCTATACTAGGAATATGTGATGGACAAATTAGATATTTCTGATTTATGTTGGAAATTGTGTCTTGGACTTTTAAACAAGGATTGTGTAGGAGGGTGCAAAGCTTGCTTTGCAGTTTCATTGGATAACTAAGGCTAACAGCAAACTAAAAAAAAAGGCATCAGCTTTGAATACATCACTTTGCTATAATTCTGTGCCTATTTACAAGAGTGAATGAATCTACTGAAGTGAACATTTCAGCTTCACTGAAAGATTTGATCTGTCTTCACATATCTGGTAACTCTCAATAAGAGTCACTAGTACCAAAAAAAGAAACTTAAAAAAAATTAAACTGAAGCAAATGTCTCAGACAGCAAACACCCAGAGTGTGACAGGAAAACCGGGACCAGTATGGAAAGACATAAGATGTACCCCATTAGGCACATCTTAAGCTGTAGTCCATGCAGAGATGACCCTGAAGCAGTCCATGATATACAGTGGTAACTGGATGTGAAATGCTGGCAGGAAACGCATACATAGATTTATAGTCAATTGGTTGACATTGGGCACAGGAACATCTATGCAGAGTATGCAAGTCCCACAGTCAAAGGGAAGGCCACCACCAGCACTGGTAGTTAAGGGATGATACATTCATGATAAGGGATTCTGGATCCAGACTGATATATAGATGATGCCTAATCCACTGGAAATTAAGGTGGTATAGAAAGTATTAAAAAAGCAGTACTGATGGATATGGCAACCTCATGCAACAGCAACCTCAAGAGTTTCCAGATTATGCTGAAATAATCATAAATATATGGCCCAACACCATATATATTGTAATAAAAGTTGAGAATGTGGGCTAGTTGACAAAAAGTCTGCTGGATTAATCCAAATAATCAAACTGTGTGTGAATCGGTGTGTATTTGCTCCACTACGAAGCAGCAGCAGGAACAATCGAAAATTTGATCTGGGCTTAGAAGATTTAATCCCGCAAACAATATAAAGGTTTTTTCCCCAAGTTGCATTTATGCAATTTGCTGTCTAGAGCAGTTCTATAGAAATGTATTACTGCAATTCCAACTCTCAGCTCAGGATTAGAGTGCTGGTATTTATTTGTGTGTATTTGTGTTTGTGCATGAGGTCTGTAAAATTGGTGGGGGCTGGTTTGTAAGGAAGTGTGAAAAGGGAAAATACCTCAAAGCAACTGTCAACCGTTACTGTGAGAGGATGCTTAAAAAGAGATTGGAAACATGAAATTCCTTCTCTAAGTGTAACTCCTGGGGCCTGATGATACAAACACATAGAGGGCGAATGTGGAGCCATCCAAGGATTAAAACATGAAAGTATGGGTACATTTTAATTTCATGTCATTTTTGAAAAAAACAAAAAAAAAACATGACATGAATGAACATGACAAGGCATGAAGAGTGTACCATGAGGGAGGAAGAGACAATAGAGACAGAACATGATGTGAAAAACATTAAAGTATACATAAAATGTTGATTGTAGGTTCTGTGACATAAGGTTAATTCTTATTTCAGAGTCTCAAAGCTGTATCCAAAATGATTCTTCTAAGCAGATATTTTGTTTGCAGAAAGAAAGATAAAACTGTGTCCTCACAAAAACACTTTCAGTTCTCCTTCTCCTCCCTGTTTGTTGAGCCTATCTAGACAATTCTGGTCTAGGTAACATCTGGTTGAATTATAATTATTTTGGTCTAAGTAAGACAAAGATCAAAATATGAGTACCAATTCCGGTGCACACTCTTGCTGGCAGTGGCAATTCAATTTCAATAAATTGCAAACGAAATCGGCAGTCTCAAGTGCCATAGTAAAATAAAACAATGTGAGCTCAGTGAGATTTTACGACTACCCAGACAAGTTACCTGCTTGAGTCTTTTTATAGTTCCCTACCAACACTAATCAGAAAAATAATACAACACAATTGCTGTTATGAGAAAATAATTTGGCTGAGGCAATAGACCAAAAGTTGCTGGCAAAAAGACTATGTGTTCAAATATATACGTTTTCCATTTTCTTTCATGTAAGTCTGCAGTTACTGATGTTGGGTCCTCATCACTGCTTCTCCTTTAACAACATTCATTTTAAAAAATTAACTTGTTTTTAAGCAGAAGCAGATATATAAAATTGATTAATTTCTTGTTATTGCGCTAACCAATTAATTTAAATTTATATTAGCTTTGCTTTTCAATAAATTAGTTTAGTTTTCTCAAATGTCATAAAATGAACAGCTAAAACAATGGACTGCAACTATTGTGCATCGTTCTCTTCACTTAACTTCCCCAGCTGTCCAGTAGAAAGCTTCCCCTCTCCCGATGCCAGGACTTGGTACTTGGTTAAAACGATGGACACAGTTCACAAACCTTATGGCCATCTGTTCACTCTGATTAAAGGGGAGTGTAAATAACTCTTCGGCCAATTATTGATATCAATTCAACAAGAGGTGCCATCTTGTTACATATCTGGGCCAAAACTGTGTGTTTTTATGTGTGCAGGTTTTATTTTCTCTGTGTGTGTAGCTCCAGCCATAAGACTGGCTCATGGTAATGCCGAGTCATCTAATTTCTTTTACCTAATTGCTCCAGTCTGCATCTTCATAATTCATATGACCGAGTATTAGTTAATGTCTGTGTGTTTAGAGGGTTAGTAGGCAGCTGTATGTGTGTTTTCCATCTGCTTGTGTGACTGTTTATGTATTTATGCATAAAATATGGTGATGTGTTTGATTTTTCAGCTCCAAGATGAGGTGGCCAGACTGCCATCAGAAGCAGTCAATCCCTGGCTGAGTTGGAGAAATAAGAAGCAATGAGGGAGCCGGTACTAAATCCTCTTGTGGGCTCAGCACTGGCCTCAGTTTAAGAATGTAGGCAGCCAGCATATACAGCATAATGAGCAAGTATCTCGCTGGAGTATTGGAATACATTGAAGCACTCAGCGTGTTTACATTTGAGTTTTAGTTTGTGATGAGGTTCTTCTGCCAAGATGACTTTGGTGAAATCGTAATGCATTGGAAAACACATATTTCACTTTTTTACATTATCCTGGGGAGTAGTTCTAAACATTATTTTAAAAGCTGGATTCAATTTTAGAAAGTATCAAAAACCTTTCTAAAATTTTTGATACTTTCATTTGTTGTATGAAACAACGATAAAGTGTTGTGTAAATAATTGATTGATTTACTGATTTAGTACTATTGCATTACAAGCTAGACCTATTCTATAAACACAGGAAAAAAATTTTTTGTGTTGCTGTCATTAAATTTCTTGTTCCAAAGTTCTCTACTCTGTACAAATAGGAATTTTAAAAATGCTTCAGTTGAATTCACCTTATAAAAAAGATTGAGATGCCAGTAACTGTGGCATCAATTTAGCTTAGAATTATGACTGGACAACAGTACAAAAGACATTTATTGATAGGTGTGCTATAAATTATATACAATATAATTACAAAATGTGACATGACCCTGAAATAAAATTTTTCCACACATTTACTAATTATACCAGTAAGTGTGGAAGGTGCTAAGTGTGATCTCCTACACATGATGAAGTTTTCTCTGGTTCCCCAGGTGAGTTGGTTAAATTGGAAAATATGACATACAAAGGCTGTATTTTAGTTGTAGGTTTTAGTTTATTTCTGTGATCTAAAACTTAAT
Organism: Phalloptychus januarius; assembly: GCA_902982915.1. Taxonomy (NCBI): domain Eukaryota; kingdom Metazoa; phylum Chordata; class Actinopteri; order Cyprinodontiformes; family Poeciliidae; genus Phalloptychus; species Phalloptychus januarius. The sequence continues at coordinate 30,769,647 of CADWAE010000133.1, forward strand.
TTATAGCAAACAAAATAATGATTGCTGTGCAAACTACCACCAATAGGAGATTGACAAAGAAGCAGAATACCTACTTTATAAACAGTTTACATGTTTATGTCAAGGTTTTTAATTAATCTTTACAAAAACATGCCAATCCATTTCGGTGGTCAGCTCTGTGGGGCGCTCTGTTTACAAAGTCTGTGTGACGGTTAAAATGTCATTACTCTTGGCTTATCCATATCTTTAGAGTAATGAATATTTAACATGGATTGAGCTCCTAACTGTTATCTGTAAGAGAGAAAAAAGTCAGAGAACCTCTTGCTGTAAATAATATATCAGAGATGTCCAAATATCTAAGGACAAGCTAAAGGGTTTATGAAACATCTCTTTACATTGTGTAATTATTTCTTAAATTGTTTATGTCACTCCTAATTCAAGTTTGTACACTCACATTTGAAGGACGCTGAACAAAAGGCATTTGTAATGTGTTTAGAAGGACATGTCAAAGTAATGTTTGGGTGTTTCTTTTTAAAATTGGCCACATTTTGAAACACAGTCACACACCAGCTCTCCCCAAGTCAAAGCTAGATGTTAAACCAACTTGACAGTGTAGGTAAATTGTAGCAGACTCAGAAATGGTTTTGGGGAGAAAAAAAAAACTTAGTTCCAGGTCTTCATTTAATTACTTTCCCTTTCAATAATCCTGATAACCCATAGCAAAATTAAATTACTTTTTCCACTTTCCCATTTTGAATCCAGGGAGCGTAGTTCAGCAGTGAAAATGCTTACCTAATAGAAAGCATTTTCAATGACAACCTGAGAAGTTTCATTGGTGTTCCTGAACTTTCACAGTGTGCAGATCCTGTTTGGTCAGATTCAATTTTTTTCCCTATAACTTTTCGTGAACAGCTGTTTTGACTGATTACCCTTTTGCCTAAGCTAAAGTACAAGAAATGCTTCCCTGAATTTCAATCCCAGGACAATTATAATTCAATTCACTATGTAGCATATGCCAGCTCTTCATTACACCAATGTGCCACCCCGATTTCCCGGATGAAGACCACTCAAATTCAAGTTGCCATGTAACTAACACATTCTGTGGTTTCCTCCAACACTAGGCCTTTTACACCTTTCTGCTGCCAATAACTTCTACTACAATCACTGCAGGCACAAATAGTTTTCCTTCTTCAGCAAAACTAGAAGCAAACCAAGTGAGTTCTTTGTAGACTGTTCTTTAAATGACATGGTGAGAAGCAAAGTCAAGCTATCTGAATTATGTAGGACTGTTTGAACATTCAAAGCAGATCTTGCTGGCTTGCATTAACTTTAAAGCCGGGAAGTTCAGATCCATTTATTTTCTCCTCAGGCTTAGCGTGTATGTCAGAAATCCGGATTTTACAGATGCACAGTCCATGGAAAGATAAAGACACCTCGCTGTTAAAGAACTAGATGAAATGTAAAGAGGGTCAAAGGTTTAATAGGAAGAGTGCTTAAGAAATGATAAAACAAACCCTGTTTAGTCTTAATGCAGTGATGGGAAGTATGCTGAGGGATCAAAATTTTACAATTACAATTTCTGAGATGTGTCTGCAATGTCTCATTTTAATAACTTTACAATATAAATAATAAGCCATAATAAGCCATGTTAATGGTCAGGAATTAACCATTAACCCTGGTAAATAACAGCTGACTGAATATTTGAGCTGAAATGCTTCCTCAAATGATTCTTGGATTACAAAAAGTCCAAGGGAAAATTTCTAAACCAATGCATTGATTTTCTAGCAGTGACATAAGTGGGACAATTAAGACCCATTATATTCTTTCAATTAATTTTAAGTGTTAGAATTTATTTTATTGTATTACTAGCTTATGATGGTCTTAGCCTGCTCTATTTGTCACATTTGTTTTTGTCCTTAGGCCTTCCAGACCCCTTAGGTCTTCTGGAGAGCGTGTTTTGTTTATACTTAAAGTGACAACCAAAACACAGAGTGAGGCATATTTTTCTTACCATGGCCTTTAGCTGTGGAACATCCCTCCTGAGGACCAGAGAGCAACAGAGAGGATGTTTTTAAAAACAAACTAAAGTTGCACCTCTTCAGTCTGCAGTTGAAGCAGATATATTATGCATTCTTGGTTATTTCTGTCAGACTAGGCCTAGCATGTTTCAAAACTAGGACTAGTGTCCTCTTTTTTTGTAAATTAAAATGCAGTCACCCTAATTTAATGCATCAGTCAAAAAATATGTGAAGAGGAAAAACACAAAAAAGTCATATCTAATTATAAGTTGCAAGACCCCAAATTATGAAAAAAAAAAAAACAGTCAGAAAAATACGGTATGTAAATACTCAAGGCAATATTTGATTTGCGTACTTGATTACCAAACAAGTTGATAACTGCAAACCTACTGAATAACACACAGCTTAACTGCCTCTGGACTTATTGGTGAGTTAATATCAGGACAAGCCTGAACTAATGATCCAGTTGACTTCTGGTCATTCCTATTCTCTCTAAACCTTTTCATTTGTCATTTGGACAATCATTCTAAAGTTAAGCTGATCACCCAAACTAGGGCGATTGTGGGCCTATATGAACCACAAGTTGGTGCAGTATTAGGCTTGCATACATTATCAACATTGTTTTACAAAACCATAAGGGAAAAGCATATTGCCAGTTTCATTAATTTAATTTAGATTTTTCATTCTGTCTCTCAACATTTATACATACAGTAAAAACTGGTTTTCTAAGGTCACAATTTATTTCTGAGAATAGTTAGAAGCACAGGCAGGTAGTTATTAGTACTGATAAATTATGCAACAGTGTTATCACGCTGACTGTCAACAGCTAGAAATAATTTGTTGATGTGTAGCAGTACATTTGAGTCGGAAACATTTCTGTACATAACTATGTGTATGTGCTCCCATCAGCTGAAATTCCTTAAGTGAGAGTCATTTTTATGATTGTCATAGGTAATCGAGCTTCAAAATTCAGTTTTCGACTTTGATATGTGTGGTGCGCGCGTGTATGCATTTATTAGATGGTCCAACTAGACGTTGAAAACTGTCTCCTTGGGGGGCCATTCTGATTGCTCATGATAAAGACAAATGAGCTGACAGCAAAGAGCTTTGCTCAAACCACTTGACAATTTGCACATCTCCATCAGCTCCCTCCCTATAACACACACACACACACATTAATGGCATGTTTGACTTGTGCTAATCATGGGAACAGACTAAGGTGGGCTTGGATGAAAGTCCAATTAGAGGAGGCAGTTAGAGGTGTTTAAGAATAGTGACAGCAATACAGAATGCTCTGCCTGTTTTTCACAAATTCTGTTTCTTTTACTATTTACTTGCACAATCAATCAATATTTGCATTTATGAGGGATGCTAAGATATTCTGCTCCTCTGTCCCAGTCACACAGCAACATGAAGGACTTTGACTAACTAGATGATGTTTTGAAAATTGATGGATGTGTCTACTAGATTGTACAAAGCTATAAAAGGAATCTTAACTTTTACTGTTTTAATCTCTCTATGATATCATAGCCTCATCGTTACACTGTGGCTAACTTGGTGAGTACAAATGCATTTGTCCCACATAAAAAGTCCTCTGTTTGCAAATGCCTGCTTAGTTATAAGACCAAAACTTATCTATAACATTTTTTTACACCATTCTTTGGACCTACAGTTTCCCTTTACTGAAAACAATGAGGACGATATCACAGCCTGTTTTATTAATAACATGATGAAAAATCTCTTCTTCCCAGGTGCCTGAAAAGTATCCTCACCCACTTTTTAACTCAAAGACAACTGATCATGCCCTGCAGAATCTACTTTCACTAGCAAAGAAAAAAAATAAATAAATGGGGTTATTCATAAGTATATAACAATCAATCAAAAGAAAAATGACAGAGGTTGAATCTCTAGCACAAATGAATAGTGTCTTACAACTGTAAATGACTAGTTCCTCACATGCAACATTTGCCAGAGCTATATAAATAGTTCACTGTGTCTATTGTAAGCTGTAAATTAATTATACGTGCGGATCATTCATTTGAAGAAATGTTTCTGTTCTTTTTCTTTCGGGGTGCCGTGGTGGCTGACTTGAGAAGCAGGCCAGCAGCCCAGGAGAGGGGAAGGTTATTAGGTGATTTTCTGTTTTTTTTGTAAATAATCTTTTGTCCAATTTGTTTGCAATCATGTTTTATAATGAAATAAGAAACCTTTCCCTTAACATCTGTCTGTTTAAAACATTTTGCCTCCCATTTTAATGGACTTACCAAATCATAGATTTAGAAAAATTGGTCAAATTGTATCCATGATGCTAAAAAGGAGGTAATAAGAAATAACCCATATTCTAAAATCCTAATTTAGTGTGAAAAACCTCTAGGAAAATGACAGCGTAAGTTAGCTTCATGCACCAATCTATCCTGTCTGTTCACATTAGTTTCTCTAACTGTTTCCTTCTCTTAAATGATGCTGAAAACACATTGCATCAAACAGCATTAAATATTATCTTTACAATTCAATAGCAAGTGGTATCTTTTGTCAAAATATGTACCATTGCAAAGAGGAAATTGCAAGGGGGAGGTAGATATGGAATCTCCCAAAAAAGGCCAGAAACACACACTCATACACACATAGAAGTGATTGCTCACTCTGCTCAACCCTGACCTCCACAGTAATATCTGGTCTTTTTGCCGCCCACTTTCTCACCATGGAGACGTCAATCACAGAGTTGCATGGCAAGAATTTTAGTGGATACATTGCAGATCTACTGCTTTAACTGCGCACTGTGAACAGACAAACAGGGCAGGCAATTATTGTATATAATACAAAGTCATTGCTGATTAGAATCATCGAGCCTTCTGTCTAGGACTCTGAGAACTTCTACAATTCTTTGAAAGGATTGAGGGTTTTTGATGCTTTGAAAAAAATATCCAATAAAATTAAAATACAGTGAACTGATATGGATGTTTGTTTGTTTTTTGTGGCTTAAGACTTTTTTTGATGACCCGCCTTCCTGCTGGTAGAAGAAGAAAAGTGACTTTGGGGGTTTTTGCACAGTACTGAACATCTATCTTTTACTTTAATATCCTCTCACCTACAGTGTAAGACCCATTTTTTCCAGATAACTGCACACGGACTTACAAACAGGCACAGCAAATTAATCATTACAACTATGCGTAAGCATCTTTTTTTACCATTAGCATTTGTTATGTCCTCACTAATATTTGCATGGAGGCTAACTAGTTACCCTATCTCACCCTGTTCTCTTCATGTACCAGGAGGATAATGGTGTTATTACTGCATCTCCACATCCTCTCATTTACTCCAAACAATCTTCTCTGTAGTTTGCATAGTAAAGTACTAAAATGGTAGAGAGATTGCCAGGGGCAGCATAGTTTTTGCAATTAACCTCCAGAACTGCAAAGTAAGGAGAATTAGACTAGACTTCAGCTTTAATTACAAAACAGCAGGGAGCTGCACCACACATGAGCAGATAATACACAAACACATTTATAAACACACACTCAAAAGCATGTATGTGTTTGTATGTATGAATTAGGAAATAGCCTCAAAAAAGCAAATATGCAGTAGTTGTATTATTATAAAATAGCAACATGTATGGAATGACATAAATTCTGCATAAATAGAAGTCAGACTTCTATGTACAACAGCACACCAAGATGTTCTCTTCCAAACCTCCAGGACTGTGTTTTTTGGGTGATGTACATTGCCACTTATTGCTTTCACATTGCATTCCTTTGCAAGTGAACTATATTTTGTAAACAAAGCCACGCAGGTAACAATCATTAGTGCCAGTGGGCAGAAATTATGGAAGTGGGAAAGAGATCAGACCCACAAAGTACACAAACAAGGAAGTATTTATAATTTTGGAATCAGTGTGCTGCAAGTTGAATGAGACAAGGTGCTCTGTGTGTCCTGATGCACAACATGCTGCCTGTAGCATCACTAAGCAGAAAATGGTTCAGATACAATTTCAGTTCAATCAGAACATGCTATAGCGTTAGCAAAACTGAAGGTCTAATTTTTATCATAATGTCCAGCAAAGATGGCTCATGAAGCCATAGTGACTTATATTTTCTGTAGTCCTTTTGGGTTAATGCTGGTTCACACCAGAAGTGAACTGCACCAGAGTCAGGATAGACGCAGACTGAGACCGCCTCAAAAAGTGGGTCTCAGTCAGAATGTTTAGACCTCACCAGGATTCGCTTGAAAGTTTTCACAACTCTACCATATGTGTGGACCAACAGGGGAGACAGAGTTTGTATTTACAGCGTACTAAATATGCCAGGTGTGAATACACCCTCAGTCATTCCCTGCTCATTACTCTTCCTCAGTTGTTCAGACTTCCCCTAACTAGACTGAGTTCGCTTTCATGTCGCCAATCAAACCGCCTTTGTATTTAACCTGACCGGTTCTCATCGTTCCTTGTTTGATTCTTCGATTGTATCCTGACCCCTTTCTTGTCTTATTCTTGTGTCTTGCTTGTAGATTTTTATTATAATTAAATTTCATCTCCATGCTGCTGCCCAACGACTGTCTATTTTTAATGTTTTCTTGTCATTGATGTGTGTCATCTTTTATGTATTTTGGCTATAAATTAAGTGTAATCCAATTAAAAAATGTCTAAGTAATTAAATAATTTCAAATAGAAAACTCTAGAAATGACAGTCAATAATGTCAAGTTATAAAAAAAATGTGCAGAGAAACATGATTGAAGCCCAAACATTTGATGCGCAAATAACATTGCAGACTTTTTACAAATATCACTATGCCTATTTTATGTTTTGATTAAAGTCCTAGCTAGTGATATCTCAGCATCTTTCAAGGTTGTGAGACACATAAATATTAATAAATGCAGGCTCACGGCATTCTCTTTGCTCTTGCTGCATTATGAATGACATCACAAAACATTAGGTAGCTGGGTAATGATAAGAGAACAGTACTGTTGGCTTGATGAGTTATGCATGAAAGGACTTCTTTCAACCCTTACTCAGTTTCAGTTGCAGCAAAGCTTGTTTGCTTAAAGCTGTTTCATGTGTGCCATTGTGAGACCTTTTGTGTGGGCCGTTTTGACTTCGCATACTTCAATTTCACAAATCTAAAATCCATTACTCGGTGCTTATTTTTGCTTGTGCCAAGTCACTTTTGCCTGGGGATGCCTGTAAGTGGTTTCGCCACATACTACTGTCTTTTGTTTTTTTGCATGTTTTTGTTGACTCTAAATGCAGGAATTTATGAATTGGCACTCACCCCTTTACTATTGCTCATTCAAATGTATTCATATGGTGATGTTGGATATGAGGAACATGAGGAAGAAGGCAGCCGGAGCTGCCGACACTAACAGCATGTGGGAAAAGCCTTTATTTTCTAAAGGATTTATTTTTAGCAACATCTAAAAAAAAATTGTCAGACAGCATTTATTTCATCAAAAAGCAAAATTATTTTCAAATTGAGCAAAGAAAAGCGATTTACTCTTATTTGGTTTTTCTAAGGGCATACATAGAAACATAACTACATGAGCTAGCACTCTCATTATTTCAGACAGTAGAGGTCAAATTTTCCAAAAAAAATTATTCTTTGACAAAATACAGGCCCTTGCACAGAAACCATGCCGACACCAATTGTAATCCTAAGGTAAAATGCAATCAAACAGGCTTATCATTTACAATATATTCAAAATGTGACTCTCCACTATTACTCAGTATCTTGAAAAGACTGCAGCAGTGCTAAGGACAGGGTTATGAAATCTTGTTCATGTTTTTTAATGGCTGTGCAGCAGTGTGGTATCTAATAGGCCATTAAAACCCTTGTTCTACTTTTGAAAACATTCTTCTTGGATCATCGAGAAAAGGCAGTTATGAAACAGCCTACTTACACCCATGCAAAGCCACGGTTCTTTTAGTAGAGTTATCTAATTTTCTAAATCAGAACAAAAGAAACATGTAGAGAAATTCTGAGTGGTAATAGGTCACACCGATAATTGCAGAAAGCAATTTTATCATTCTTGCTGGAGAACTGAGTTTGTCCTCAGTGATACAAAATGCTCAAAAACTGATGGTGAAAACTACATTACTTTCTGAATGCCTTGCCAAAGGATTATTCATATAGCCTTTACTTCAAATTTGACCATGTTGCAACTGCAGACTGTGATTAATTTGATGAAATAAGTCAGAATTAACAATTAAGCCAAAACTATAAAAATATATAAAGCTTGCAATTAGATATAAAAAGAATTGTCAGTAAAAAAGATTTTTACCAAGAGCTCCTCAAGTGACAGTTTTAGATGTACATAGTTTAAATTCTGTACAAGAAATCTCCCATTAAGCACTTTTTTATCCAATTATTAATTGGTCAATCCAAAAAATAAATAACAGATTAGCCCTTGTCTTGGTAAGCCGAGCAGAAAGTACAAAGCTTTTCACATCTTGATCCTAGAAGTATTTCTTTTACGAAAAGTAACTGGTTTCCTTAAAAAAATGTTTTATACGGTCAGAGAGCATTCATGCACTTGTCCTCATGTTAGCTGACCTTCATTTAACAGCACTCATTTTGCATCTGACAGTAACAAAGTCTAAGTCTATGTAGGTCAGAGAACAGTTGGTGGTACATGATTATTACAACAATAAAAAATTATGGCGAGGTGATAATTGCTGCTGTAACCACAGTCTGTAATGACATGGTGTCTGTGTATATGTGACCATGCTTTATGGGCTGAGTCTGGTTCACTTGCCTCTTCAATACTTTGACTAGCATCCAGGACAAATGGTTCTAAATATTACAAACCTGAATCATGGCCAAGTTTCTTAAGCTGGTCATAGTAACAAGGCAAGTATAGACAGGCACAGAAGAGAAATATAACACAAACGAACTGCAGTTAATTGAACCTACACTCCACAGACAAAAAAAATAATAATGGGATAATCTTATGCAAACATTTAATTTATTTACATTTAAAAGTACAACACCTCTGAAGTTATTAGTGATTTTGATGATTGTTGTGAGCTAAGGAACTTCATGAAGCCAAGTTTTAACATTTGTTGAAGAGCAAATATAACCACCTGGTTAGAGATGAAGGAGCTGAATTAGAAGTGTCACTCTCTCCTGTGTTTGTAGACGGCCCTAACAGCAGAGGGTCAAAGTTTTGTCCATTTGTTGACAAGAGTGAAGTCTAGTTTCATCGAAAGTTAACATTCTTTGGAGATTAAGTGTTTCACATTTTATTTTCATTTTTTATTTTTCTGTTCAGTAACCTAATAGGTTCCTGTTTTGTTACATTATGTCAAAGTTTAATGAGAGAAAAGCACAATTTTCTATTAATTGGTCAGTATTTAGCTTATGAAAACTTTAGGTCCTCATGTGATGGAAAGATAGTCTCTTAATAAAAAACCAAAATTTTAGAAAATTGTCCGCTTATCAATTAATCATCAGTCGATTGATAACTTGCATCCCTAATTAAAGTCCAGTAAAACCTTAAGAGAAGTACCTAAAGGCATATCTTTAATAATTAACTACAGTCTTAATGTTATCATAAGTAAATTTAATCTGATTCAAAAACAAAAAATGCCTGTATTTTCATAAATATCAGCTCATAGTTATGCTGATGGAGGAAATTAACTGTTTTGATATGGGAGCTTATTCTGCATGAGTGAGGGTGAAAATGTTTTTAATTTTCCTCTATATGGGAAAATGTTGATGCATCTGTTTATAATTAACTTGTTAATACCCATAACGAGCATGATGTGTGTGTCCAAGCACGTGCACAACTGTCCCCACAAATGTGAAGGTGTGGGAATGTGGCTTAATTTTGCTCACTCGTTATAGTAGGACACATCCACATTTGGCATTTACCTTTGACCTCTGCTCTGCTGCAAGCACAATTACTGAAAGGCCAGGTTCTTCAGCTAATGTCCATCACATCCACTCCCCCTCATCTCCTCACTACATCACACTCACTGGTGGTTGGAGCAAAATGTAAAAAGCAGAAAGCCAGTTTGACATGTAATTAATAAGGTGAAAATATATCTTTTCAGAACTTCACATTCTTCTTTCAAAGATTCTTTTTAATTAAACTTTTTGTGTTGTTTAAATTTAGATCATCTGGGATTCAATTCCTCTGCACTTTATGTAGGAGATTAAGAAACATTTCTAAGTTCAGTGAACAAGTTAACGATAAAAAAAGATTGAGAAAAAGAACAAGGGATGTGAAAGAGCATAAAGACAGTGGTGAAGAAAATCCTGATTAGGGGCAGTCACAGGTCACTTTCCTGCCTGTCCCGTTGCCTGTCGTCTTCTTTATATTTCTCCCTCTTCCTCCTCCTCCCTCCCTTCATCTGCCAGTAACAGAGCTCTTCTACCAAAAAGAAGGGATATAAAGATTAAGAGTAAATTACACTGAGTCCTTTTCTTTGACAAGACAAGAAAGTGGAAAGTTGAAACTTCAAACAACTTTTCAAAAGATGGAGTCTGGGGTCAAAGAGTAAGGCTGGACAAGAGAAGAATGGCCAGACACACAGAGAGAAAAAGACATCTGGGATTTGGGGCTACCAAAGTATGGAGGGACCAAGAAAGGAGTGGATTAAACAAAATACAAGATCTCTCAGTCAAACCCTACACCAGAAGAGGAAGCAGAAAAGTGCCGTCCTTAATATAAACGACATGTGGGAGACAAGATGGAAGTGAAGTTCACGAGCAGAAGAACTGGCAGGTGGAAACCGAAGCACTGATGGATTAAAAATTGATTTTATTCATCAAGATATCAAAGTTTAAACATCAATTTCTATTCTTAATTGTATATATAAATATTTAGACTTAGTTAGTGGTTATAAGCCACTCTGTGGAAAAGCAAATCCCAATTATGGTCACGTTATTTTATTATGATTTTGAAGAATGCGGGCCTAACAAGTTACTTTTTTTTACTTTAACTAAATATTATTATTTATTTAAAAGGTTCCTGGTGTCCATTTGAGTTTTAAAAAAATTACTTAAAGTGGGTTTCATTTCTTTAAAAATCTTTTATAGGAACACAAAATTTAGCCGGCAGATAACAGCATGAAAAACGAGAATTGTCTTGAAGCAATGATACAGATGGAGCTGCTTTAAAGGTCCCAGTGAGCTCAGTGACCTCCATCATTCATAAATGGATGACGTTTAGAATCACCAGACCGTTGGCTGTCTAAATTGAGCGACAGGGGAAACCGATTGTCACTCTGTCAGAGCTCCATCGTTTTTCTGTGGAACCCACCAAGCAGGCCTGGGTGGCAGAGTTTCCAGACCAAATCCACTCCTTAATAAAAGACGTTTGGCTGTCTGAAGTTTGCCAAGACGCCTGAAGGTCGCTCAGATCATGAGACAATGATTGAATTCTGTGGTGCGAATGCCAGGTGGCATGTTGGAATGAAACCAGGCACGGATCATCACCAGGCCAATACCATAGTGAAGCATGGTGGTGGCAGCAGGAACCAATCAGGATAAAGATAAAAATTAATGTAGCAATGTGCAGAAACTTCCTAAAGTCAATCGCTAGCTGGCTACTTCTGTCTGACGATGGTAATACAGAGAATAAGATAAAAGCAGAATGGTAAGAGGACAAAGCAAAAATATAGCAGCAACTGGTTATGAAAAACAAAACTTACGTTAAAAAATAAGCAAGAGAAATTGCGAGAAGTCAAGTGCAGTCATGCAAATACAATTATGTACGCTGGGAAATGACCAACTTATGATGCATTTAGAGGTCATGCAGAATATTGCAACCCTTCCAAGTTGAGCATAAACACAGCTGCAGAGGTTTGTGTGTGGTTTCCTCCACATTCAGACATCTGTTTATGCATCACATTGATGCAGCAAACACAAAATAGGACATAAGCTGTGCTGTCAACAGGCTCAACAGGGAGCTTTTTCTGAGGTGACTCGGGATCTACCTACAAAAATCTAAAACCTGTGTTTTATAGGCATCAAATACATGCAGGTCTTTGATGGTGGAGCCACAGCTGCACGAAAACATATGCCACTGCATGCCAGCACACAAATCTACACACGACCCAAAACACAAACATGGAGCTCATCTGCTCGAGCCTTTGCAGCTGCAGTCTAAACTGCATGCTGTCAGAGAACTAGTTCAAAGAAAACTTTAGTTTTGTAAGTTGTTATGCTCATACATATGCATGCTAGTATTTGACATCCATTCAGGCCACTTAGCTTAAAAAATGCTTTACCCAAAGGGGAATTAATTTATGCTGTAAAAGCAATGAGTTCACATGGACATGTTTTAAATCCTTCCTATTAACATGTAAATCATATTTATATAAAATAGAACTGCAATGCTTCGGTGTGAATTCTTTGTAGCTCCACAGACCCCTCGTTTACCCGTTTTCTGTGGCGCGTTGTAGAACAACTCGTTTTGATGCAGCAAGTGCACCTTGCAGCAGCAGTCCTGCACCTCTCCAAGGTGCAGGGCTTGAATGCCTCAGTCATTTTTGTGGTGCAATAACAGTGATACTATTATCTACCGGCAGAGAAACTTTTTATTCCAAAGTTTAATAAATATGCCAACAACCATCCAGCATCTGTATATGTTGGAACCAGAGTCTGACCCAGAGCAGGAGAACGAAGACAATGAGCCTGCAATGATATAACTTTACGTCCTCCCTATCCATACCAACTACCTACAATATGGAGCACAGTTTAGCAATAGTGTCCATGCATGTCAGATACATTTTCAAATATTAACTAACAGGAATGTCGAGAATGTCACTGAATGCATTTGGATCATGCGTTCCAAAGACAAAAAGGGCAAAAGCAAAGCCAATTAATTGCATCCAAAACATACAGTACAGTTATATCCTCAAGGTGTCAACTAAAAGCTCGCACACAGTGCCACTATCAAACCAGTGGCCAAGACCTCATTATCAACAGACAAAACAAAGTTCATGTCGAGAAGCTTTCTTGTCATTTTAGTGTTATTAGCAACTAACTGTTTTACCAAGTCCATTGTTTCTATAGAGAGAAGGAGCTGACACCTCAATCAGAGGCACACGTCCATAAGTCTACGCAAATGGACTGACCTCGGGACATTCCCATGACAAAAACATTTTTACCAGACACTTCGACGAGGATCTGATGCCAGAGGATGATGTAAAGAATCTCGTGCGTTAATACACACTGGAGCCAAACATTTTGACTTATTTACTTAAAACTTTGACATAGCTGAGCTTGGACAAAATTGTTATGAGAGGAAAAGAAGTATTTTTCACAAAATTGATAAGTCTTGCTAAGAATTTCCAAACTCAATGACAAAATGGACAATAAAATGTAGTAGGGAGTAGAGAAAACAAGAGTGAAAAATATAACCCAAAAAGAATATAAAGATATCGTGACAGCAACGGATTGTAAACCAAGTGGAGTGTTTTAACAGACAGAAACACAAGTGGCTCTTCATATAGTCACAAAAGAGCAGCAAAGCAAAAAGAAAAAGAGAGCAAAGAAAAGCCAAGTTACAGTGAAGCAGCTCTATGACACTGTAGAGAACCTGTGCAACTTTTTTGGTCGCAGTATCAAATGGTGGGCGCTCCTCAGTGCATTTATGGCGCCAGACAACTATCATATTAAAACACCTCTGTCCCATTTGATGGTCTTCTCGACACAATGCTCTATGCATTACAGATATGGAGATTATGCAAAAGCTCTCGTCAAAATATCCTTGACCACTGACAAAACAGAGGACAGAAACAAAGCAAGTGCGCTCAAGAGTGACGTAAACAAAATTGTTTCATTTTTTTGGACAACTCTTCAGTGTATAAACGCTGCCACACATTTACTGCAAGATAAGAACACAGATATTCTGAAAGCATCTACTCTTCTGCAAAAACATCATCAGTGTTTTGATGGACTTTAAGGAGCAAATTGACCAGGCTGAGTCTGCCACAAGTCTGTAGCAACAAAATGGTGAAGTCAAGCAGAAAGGTGTGGCACCATCTCCATGACTTCCTATAAGCAAAACGGAGGATCCCAGGAGGGAGCGATTCCGTCTAAGCATGTGATACACAGTGGAGAGGGCCGGGTCACTTCCAATCTAACATATTTATTTGGAATAAACTCTGTAAAACAGACAGCACAGCGAGTTATAGCAGCTGGTCGTAATGTCTGTTCTAAGCTGCTTCCTCGGCGATGGCCAACTTCCTCTTAACAAGAGCACAACACATTTTCATCGTAAAACACAATTATCACAGTAGCACAATTACCATTGGCATCACTGTCTGTACACTCTTATGCATTCAACTTTCATTACGTGAACTCGAAAAGAAAATAGAAAATATGGTCCAACTTTAACTGAAAAATAGCTGTGAGAAAAACACAGGCCACAACTACAGCCAACCAACCGAGCATGCACAAAAGCGCGAACCACGCAAATCATTAGCTTAGCCTGTTGCTAACTCCGGCTAAACATTCGGCTCGGCAGTTCGGTCCCACTGGTCCCAAGGCCTGGTGCTTTTATGCCACAAAGCACTTAGTAGAGATTAATACCGTTATCATCCATATATTATTCATCATTCAGCTTACCTGTAAAACAGAAACACCGCGAGTTATAGTAGCTGCTCGCACTGTCTGCTCTAAGCTGCTTCCTCAGCGATGGCCATCTTCTTCTGTTGGCCCGTGCCGACAGAAGAAGCATCAACCACCGGCGGATATGGCGCTGAGTGCCCTCTATTGGCGAAACTTATACACTTTTAACTATAATAGATTTTAGCGTAGTTTCTTACTGTAAGGTACCTTATTTTTTATCTTGGATATGAAAATAAGATGGGGGCGAGGGGCTGCTATTTTCATTCAATTCTCGTGCATTGTACCACACATGAATTGATACTTAAAACTTCATAAATGTGAAAAAGACACTTTAATGTCTCCAGCAGTCTAGTGACATTCTTTGCACACCTATAGATTTAAGCAGAAATCATTATGAATAAATAATGATTTAATCGTCGAGATTAATCCTCTTAATCGAGAATCAAAAATCAATTTTGAATCAAATCCCAGAAATCTGAACCTAATTTTGAGATAGTAAATGACTCTCACTCTTCATCTCATATCACCATAACTGTGCATTTTTTGATGTGCAGCAGATAATGTGTTGTGTTCCAAAACTAAGAACCAGTTAAGTGCAAACATAAAAGAGGCAACAGAAGATAATGAAGAAATTGTGAATTGCTAGGAAGAATTATGTTTTAGCTACAGATAAGGTGAGAGGTCTTGGACTCAATATTTACCTGTGAATAAGGTCAGTTGTTCATTTTGATCTGGGATGTGCAAAGAGTTTTTTTTATGTATACAGTTGTTTTACTTTTATTGTCTGAGGTTTTTAGACTGCAATATAATATCTCAAGTTAGAAGATGGGCGGAGAAGAAATGCTTTGCAGTCCCACACAAAGTAGGATACATGTTCTCCTCTATTTATTTAGTAATTTCATTCCTGTTACTCTTTAGTCCATGACACAGTGGTTGTCACTTATGGTTCTTTATTTGATTTGACCATGTCTTTTTCTATCTTTTCATTGTTTCAAATTGAATAAAACATTGACAGTCCGCTTTTCCAGAATTCCTTTCACAGTATTACTAGAGCGGCACGCTATGACTTTGTTGTAAATCCAGCTGAAAAGGAATGTAATCATATCACAACTGAGAAGCAAAGAGGGTTATTTGACAGCAGAAAGAAAGACTGAAAGGACAAAGCCAGACTCATTCCTGCTACAGGGAAAAAGCCAATTTAGCTCTTTCAAATGGCATGAAAAGAATGGTACAAGAAAAGCACAGATCTGTTCAATTCCATCTCACAGTCAAGACTGGACATTTGCAACATGGATTAGAAAGAATAATAAAATGTTTTAAAATAAAAACATAAAAAGAGCCACTGTGCAAGACATAGTATCCTTGAGAAGATTAAACAGAGAAGATACAATCACGTTAAAAGTATATTTTCTTTTACCATCAGTTTTTCAACCTGTAAAAGAAAACACAGTAATTTCTGAAGAAGTGATGACTGAGAGTATCCATTGCTAAATTGCAGCAAATCTCTTCTGTGAATCGACAGACAAGTAGGTCATGAATATAAAAAATTTTCATTTATAGTTTGAAAAAAGGGAAAATTATAGGCTTACTGTGAAAAGTGAAATGAAAATGAAAATGAAAACTTAATGTGGCAAATGAAAAAAAAAATCTGCTAAAAAAAAGTTGCATAGAGCAATATGTGAATAGACTCCTTCTTTAGCAGTGACATTTTGTGACTTACCGTCCTTGTGGAAGATGTCAGCGACTATGTGCTGAATAACTGTCCATCATCTTTGGCATAAATGTGTAGTTCATCATATAACCTTTTTGCATTTTGATTATCTTCTATAAGACAGACATATTGTTCAAAAATACAGGTGGCATGACTCACTGATTGTGTCTTTAGTATATGTTCTGCTATACATAGTTAAGTACTTTTACTGCATCAGAGTTATTTCAAATCTCCCTCCAGGTAACAACCAACAAGGCAGGAATGATTACTTAAATTAGACCCTTTAAGATGAAGGTTAAAAAAAAGGCTACCTTCTGTTATTTATGTGGTTTCTAACGCAGTTCTGGTGGTGCATTTTTTGACTGAAATTAATTTTTATTTCTAAGTGGTTTTCTAGGTCAAATCTCTTTACTTAAATGTAACTCTCCCTCAAGTAAAATCTTCTGCAATGCTGTCAGGCGGTGTTAGCGACCCTGTCTCCACCATCCTGCTTTGAATGGAAATAATTGCCATTTCTACAACATGCCACAGATTTTACACCTACTTGTCCCTCACCTTGAATCACAGAAGCAATTACCTTTACTAGAGTCGCCAGTCAGCAATGATCTGTCTGTACATACTGATTGCTCACTCAGTCACACCACAAGTCTTTAAATTTGCTACCACTTCCTCTTTTTGATAACAGTTTATTTTGACATTCTGGTGTATTGCATTCAAAGATGGTGTTGGCAATTAATTAATTTTATTTTACATACATGCGTCAAATAAGTTAGCGTGTCATTAACCATAGCATGTTGATTATGCCAACATGCTATGATTAAATCTGTTTTAATATCTCCTGTAGGGTTGGCACACATAGGACATCTGGCCCCTTAGTGAAGTATTCATGTGGTTTTGTGTACAACATAGCTCTAAGTTATTCATGGAAAATCCACATATGTAACATAATTGAAAAAAAAATGCAGCTTGGGGAGCTAAGATATATAGACTCAATGCTGCTTGACATGCTATTGGATGTCATTTGCAAAGCAGCCAATCCAGGAGCTGCATTTATTTTCTAGGTGCTGATTGGCTGTACCTACTAGACCGGAAACAAGTAAGATTGTAGATATTAGCAGTTAAAATGGTTTCCACTGTGTATATTAATGCTTAGGGAATATTTGTTGTGTGAACTAAATAGGCAGTTATAACTGTTTTAAGAGTCAGCCTTTAGTTGACTAAGCTTATGCAAATTAAAGCATAATAAACTCTCTGAATTCAAAACCGTGTCCACTAGGGAACTCCCACAAAGTGGGCGGAGCCATAATACATTGAGGGGATAAAAGTGGGGATGAGTGTAAGAGGTGATGCGGGGCTGTGGTCAGGTCAAAAATAAATACTGTTGCCAGCTTGGCACTTTGTCGCTATATTAAGAGATTTTTTTTTCCGCTGTAAAAACTATTTTTTTTTTTTTTCAAAAATGTGGCTAATGACAAATCTTGTGACTTTTTTTGTGTGTTACTACAGATTTTAAGGTGAAAGCTTCAATCGCAACTCTGCTGCTGCCCCGCTCAGTCCTCAGTGAGTGTGCTGTCGTGACCCCTTTATGAGCACCCAAGTCAGCCTTACACAGTCGTCTGTCCTGCAGCTTACTGCCCTCTGTCAGTGCAGAGAAGACCCATTCCACTGCATGTCCACAATGCAAATAAATCACAGATACAAAGCTGAGATGCTCACTAGTGAGTAGCTTCTATAGCTGTTGGTTTTGAGGTGAAACTGCAAGATGGAGGTTGACAGAGGGCTGGAGAACCTGATGGAAAATACTGCAGGACTGTTAGACTATGATGGTGGAGCTTGTAGCTACCAGTCATAAGAATCTAAACTGAGGGTCATGGCTGGTTCTGGTCCAACTTTGAGGGTTCAAGAGGTTTCACAAGTAGGTCCCAGGAGATGCTCGGGGAGACCGTGGAGTGGGAGAAACACCAGAAGTTACACTGGAGCTCAAATAGTTCATAGGGAAAATACACGGAAGTTGACATTACCACATGGGTAATGAGTGACTGGCAACCAGCTCCTTATATCCAGGGTGTAAAGAGGCTGCAGAGTATGCAGAAGATAAGCGTGAATACCCAGCAAGTTTACCGCCATACCTGCAGAGAATCAGCCCTAAGTCCTGCAGCTGGTTCACCTTGGTATCCTGTGGTGGCTACCTAGTGGGAGTGTAAGGAAAACCTTGGAGCAAATACAACACACTGGCAAATTTTGCTGACAAATACAAGGTATTTATCAATATTATAAGCCATGGACCTGGGCTCAATATGTTTTGCTTTCTTTGATTTCTGAAACAATCATATAAAACCATCGTCTTATTTATTATACTGTGCTACAAATCACAGTAAGTGTGACTATGCATTCTGTTATTTTGAAAGGACATTTACCAATTTAGTATGCAAGATGAAAACTTTATTCAGACCCTATATTTGCAAAATTTTAAAAACATAAAATGTGTCTAAAACACAAAGGAGAGAGTTTACTGAAGTAACCCATATGATCAAATTAGATTTCTCTGCAGGCAAACAAGCGCATGGGGTGCTGACCAAACAGTTGTAAAGCTCTTAGGTGTCTTTTCAGACTGTAAGGAGATCTAGTGGAGTTATGGTTTTGAGGATATTTTCTCAGCATGACTTCTGCTTGCTAAACCCCACAAAAGAGCATGTTAAATGTTAACAAGTAAAAAGAAAGATAGGGATCTGCGAGGAGCTCTGAAAAAGAAGTCTGTTCAGATGTGTAAACCTGGAAGAGATTGGTGGAACATGTGTGAGAAACCAGTTAAATAAAAAAAATAATAAAACAGTGTGTTACATGGAAAATAAAAAAGAACAAGATGGAGAGGAGGAAATAAAGGAAATAACAAAACATTAGAAGTGTGGCGGAGGATTGAGTGAAACAGCTTGAGGTAGATGTAGTTTTTCTCCAATGGAAGACCCAAATGAGAAATTTCCACTTGTGCCCTAAGTCCCAGCCTCATTAAAACATATCACTACTCTTGTCATGTGGGCATCCAACAGGAGCATGTCTGTGACCCATTCTGGTTAGTGACCATTAAAAAATATTAAACTAGAAGAAACAGGGGGATAAAGACAAGAGGGGTAGGAGGAACAGAAGATGTAGAAAGGATGTTTAGGCAGGCAGTCGAGAGAAAAAGGAACCTTAATTTTACTGCCTCGCTTCATCTCTCAGCCTCCCTCAGTCTCCCTGTTTCATCCCCTCATCTTCTGCCATAGGGGGTAATGTAGCATGAAATATGTACTTAAGGCCAAACTCAGGTGACACCATAAAAAGAGTACTTGACAGTCTGGGTTTTTCTGTGTCTGTGTCTGCTTATGTGCACCCACATTACTGTACGTGTGCTTGAGCATATTGTAGAACTGTAGCACAAGCTTTAGTTCTGTATATATTTTGCATAAAATTAGGTTTTGTATGAGTGGATGCACATTTTTTCCCTGCATATATATGTAAGTGTATTGGAGTGGTGTGAGCTGACCAAAACATGTCCACACACTTAAAGGTGGGGTATTATGTATTTCCCAGGCTGATAGTGCCATTTTATAGTACAATCAAGTAACTATGTTACCTTAAATTGTTATAAAAGGGCATAACTTAATAGAAAATTCACTTTGCAATTTGACACCTTGAAATTGTTCTCTGTCTCTTTAAAAAATTTCTACTCTTCCCAACACTTCTTCTTCAGCATGTATGGTATTCCCTGCCAAGTGATTTGTTGTTCCCACGGGGAGGCAACTTATCAGCACTTCTGGAACAAGCAGTTCCCCTCCAAACCAGTTGGTGGCAGGAGAGATATATGCCTTGATAGCATATATCTATTAACATAGGCATATATTTATTTGGTTCAAGAAAATATTTTCTTTAGTGTATTTTTTGTAAAATATTGATGTTGTGGACAGAAGAGGCTCCGGATGCAACCAGTTATTAGCAACAGTTCTAGCCTGGCCACCTCAATGAACAACTCCTGGGTCTACCACTGTCAAGAAGCACTTCAATGTAACTTATTTATTTCAGAATGCATGGTTTTGGAGCTAGTAAAGCTGAATTACCTTGCAAAAATGAGCAGTTGCACGAAGAAAAAACATGCATTTAGGGTTATGATTCAAATTAACCTTAGGCATAACTGTGTGCAAACCCTTTCACAAGGAACATCACAGACCCACATATCAAAGGGCCTTGTTGAAATTTAAGAAGAACTGACATAGCCTGTAAAAATCCATGATTGTCACCTGTGACTTGATTCACAAACTGTCATGTGACAGACTTAAATAAGTAGGAATGAGGAAGATTTAAATCTGAGTCTTAGTGGTTTGATATTGTTAGTAAAGACAGCAAAGTTAAAGAACTGTAAGAGTCCCTGCAAAGCATGGTTATCTGTCAAGTGATTACATGTTATCACTTCATACAGGAAAATAAAAAAAAGAACCTCTTCCTCCCAAAAAACGCAACCTGACATTTCCGAAGGGTCTGATATGGTGGCAGGCTTGTATTTGAGCTCTGCTGAGGAAAAGATTGGTAGTTTCTATCTGCTTGAAATCTTTGTTCGTGTTCTGCAAGCCGCCTCTTGAAGTAGACACCACTGATTTAGTATATTCCTACGTAAATTGAATCAGGAGTATCTGCCTATTTATGCACTTTTCTCCTCTTCGTTAGATCACATAACATAACAGCGCTTTGCCTTCTCCCCATATCCATTTCCAGAAATCTCCGCCTTTTAATCGGCAGCTGTCATTCATCTGCTTGGTTATCAGTCCATCCACTAATTGAAAATGTCCTCTTCTGCCTCCCTCTGTCCTCTTTCTGATACAAAAATGACCTCTCAGTTCATTCAGTCAGTTCATTTTAGCACAAAGAGAAAACTTCAAATTAATTTTGATTCTGCTCTCATGTAAAATACATCCCAAGCATTAGGCTTCCCACTCTTCCTGCTTTCCTAATCCTCTCCCACCATTAATCCGAACCTCGTTAAGGTTACTATAGAGGTGTGTTTTCTTTCCATATGCTCCTGTTTTATGATCAATCTTGTGCTTCACCTCTCTAGGTATATTATTTTACAAGTTTTTATACTGGAGAAATTAATACTTTTGATCCACAGAATCTGTCTATCCCCTTATCTCTTTTACACAGCACTCTAATTCTCATTCTCTTAAGCTCTCTATCCTTCCAGGTTAAATTCCTCTCTATCAAGATTTATATGTTCTGCTTTAATAGTATCCAAGTATTTATATTAGTTTCTTACTAGACTTTTTAAAAAGTTTTTCTAAGAACTCTTGTGTCACTCAAATTCACCACGTCTATTGGAATAATAAACATTGTAAAAAAACTTTATAAAATCTATATTTTTCTGTCCTGTACCTTTTTTTAAAGCATAAACATAAATGCAAAAGCATATACAATTTTTGTCATTGTGTTTATTGAGAAAATATTCTGTCTGCATTGGCTTTCTGCAAGATAGATGAAATAAATTCCTAGGGATATGCACAATCTATTCAACACAGACATTTCCATTGGAAAAGCTCCTTTTGGCTTGGCTGGTTCTGTATTTTTACTGCTAGCCAATTTGCTGACGGTTTTTGGTGGCCACATCTTTTTTCCATTAATATCTTTATGACACTTCAATTTGCTTTTCCCACTCACGCGATCCTACTTCCTAACTGGTGTCATACTGGCTGCTGCCTCAATCTGTGCCGCCTGCCAGGCTGGCCACGATCTGGAAAATTCTATCTTGGAAACAAAAATCGAGAAAGGACACCTGCACATGTGAAATAAAGAATATATATGTACAGACAAAATGACATACAGATATATTCTTGCACACATCACGCATTCTTAAAAGGAAATGAATGCAAGCCCATTTGCAAACTTGGCTGTATCTTGTTAAGATTTTCTTCCAAGAAAGACTTCCACACATAACGTAGAAAAAAAAAGTGTAAAGACTTTCCATTGTTCTATTATTTCACAGGTCACAAATGAAAGTTTAACTTCGATAATAAGTGTAAATTTTTCTCCCCAAGATTATTTTCTTTATATATCCCTGTTGTAGAAAATTGCCTTAATGTTAGCAGCAAAAACGTTGCGATAACATTCCCAATAGTGTTATTCCAAGTCAACGTAACGCAAATTGGATGTACATTGTGGACTGATTCTACTTTTGCTTCTCTTACAGTATCTTTTATTAATTTTTGCACCCAATATTTGTGCCCGATAATGGCATTGTGTTGACCCTGTGTGTTTAAACTGAGGAAAGTTGATTCACAGTGTGTCAACTTTCCAGTGTATAAGAGTTCAGTTTTCAATAAAGGAAAAGTCCAGCACAGTCATATCCTTCAGTTAATAATCTACCTATGACAAGTTTTAATTGTCATAGGTTAAGTTGATTGTTATTCAGGAATCTCCCTTTTGATGCTACTAAATACTGTCTTGTGTGTCTATAACAAGGATTTCTTCAATTTTTTTGTTCATATCTCATAGATAGAATCACAGTAAGTGGAAGAACTTCAGCCTTTATAACAAAAGAAACAATCTAATCTAATCTAATTTAAAAAAGCTTCTACAAAGAAAAAAAAAATCGTAAAACCCAGGACAAGAAATATTTTTAGAAGTGCATAAATGGCAGCTTTGCACTTGGTTCATCTACTAAAAAGCCACAGAATTGAACCCACTTGGTTGTGATTCTATTCATTGGGAACAGAGCTTAAATTGAGACTTGAAACAGCAAAACCATCAGGATGATAAAACAGAAAACCTCTTAGAAGCAAAAAAATATGAAGAAATACGCACTGGATCATAATGGGTCACTTTTATTTTTTCTACAGTACTGTAGCAAAAACAAAATATACTTTATAATTATATTCTTTTATTTTTACTTTAATAATTTCTCCAGTTTGGGCAGTTAAAATTTTAGCCATTAAAAGGAGAGACGTGGTTAATGTGAGTAAGTGTGTCTCCCACAGATGTTCCAGACATGCACATCTCCCTATAACAGCCAACAACACTTATCTCTGTCAGTGTTTTTGATTGCTGTATTTATCATCCAATTACACAGGACATCAGGAAGAGACAGCTTTAAATGCACTATAAAATCCTGTTTTTGCAGCTGTGATATATTTAGAAATTTCTCTTGGACGTGGTTGCAGTTGGGTCAAAGCATTTTTCAGAGCCAAGCAAGCACTTTCACTCAGATTTTTGTTACATATACCCATACAATCTAAATGAGAAAATTATACAACCCCGACTACTGTCTGTCCATCGATAAATCCATAGTGATGGAAATGGCGGACAACATAATCCAGACTTGCCATGTTCCTTCTTTGTGTCTTGGTATATGTTTTCAGAAGTTATCAGTCTCCTCCATCATCCATCATTGCTGGGATGAACCATTTTATCATACTGAGATAGAATGAAGTCATGTCTTTGTGTGTGCCTATGTGTGAGTGTGTTGGTGCAAGTGCGTCTTATTGCTTCCACCACATTACAACCCCTTCTGTGTCAGACTCATTCTATAAAGGCCCTTATCACTGGGTGAAAATACCAACTCTACAACCCCTACAGCCCCTGGATTAATAGAGAGCTAGACGTTGACAAAGAAAGAGCGGTGCTGTGGTGCAAAAGACAGAGGAGGAAGAAAAGAAAGCAACAAGAAGCAGTGGAACTCAAATTATATCGAAGAATAGTTATGAAAAAACATGAGATGCAGAGACAAAAAAACCCATTTTACTCTCCTTTGTTCTTTTTTTCCCTTTTTTTAACTATCATTAACTTTTATTTGTCACCTCATGAGTATAGTACACTCTTGTAAAGTCCTTGGACAGATCTGAGGACATAATGCAACCCTGTCTTGTAAAGCCCTCTTCTTGTTGTAAATTTGTTATATACACCAATCATCCATATCTTTATAGCCAATGACGGTTAAAGTGAGTAACGGTTTGTCGCAGCCTATTGTGCTGCAGGGACAAACATACGTCCTGGCATTCCCGTGGACATTACGTCAGCGCTGGCAGTCCACCTAAACGCTGTGCAAGATGAATCGCACCCTTCAAACGGGAATAACACTCACCAGCAGGAGCTGCTTTCCCTCAGCAGGACAGGAGTGGACTCGATTAAAGCAACTCTGGAATAACTCAGAGAAGAGTCACAGGTGTTCACCTGTCCTCCAGATTCACCAGACACCAGTAAAATGAGCTCTTGTGACATCTGTGGTAAGAGCACTCTATCTAAAGACACATCACCAATTCACAAGACACTAAGTATATCTTTGGCTGTGTATGAATTAGTAATATTAAAGTATTTTAATATAAATTGCTTTTCAACTGATATAGTCACCTCAATTAGGAAAAAAATGTCAAACATGCATCTTAAAGGGGTAGTACTATGTATTTTTCACGCCCCTAGTGCCATTTTATTGTACAACTAAGTAACTATGTTGCCTTCACACATAACAATACTGTAATAAAAATGCTAATTGCTGCTGGTCGGGTGGAGCTGAGTGGTGTAGGTGGAGCGACGGCTGCTCTATGAGGCAGAACCTCAGCTGGAGACTTTGGTTGTATACTATTGTATTGAAGTGCACCTAAATAAGAGAAGAATACCGTGTGTTAGGACCATTTTCCTAACACATACTAGTTTGTGGTCCTCACAACTGCTCCTTATGAGGACCACAGCTCAGGACTCATACGAAGATGCACTGATTTTGGGTTAATAGTTAGACTTAGGACCACGTGTTAAGAAAGAAGGGTATTTTTGTAGATACAGAATATCTTCCATTGTGTAGAAGAGTCAGGAGAAAAAAGCTTAGTGCAGACATACACATGTGGTTAACCTTTTTAATTACAATTTGTGTAACTCGGTGTGACAGTCTAGAACCTATATTTGTCTCTCACCTCTGATCGCGTCTCAGCTTTACCTTCATGAATCCCTGCAGATCTTTTTCCTGGCTCTCTGTTCTTGTGCTCCATCTTCACTCCCCCTCCTTTATGTGTTCTCCCCGTCTATGAGAAATAACCAGCCTGTTGTGTCAGGGTCGGCTTGGCTTTGGTGCTTTTGATACGTTTTTCTACTCTTCCTTCTCTCCCCGCCTGGGTTTTGTTCCCTCAGCCTCTAATCGGCTTTTCTGGGTTTGGGTTCGTCTCTTCCTAAATTTACCCCCTCTCGTTCCAGGATTATGCCTGTCAAAGTAGCTGGATTTCCTGCTTTGACGAGTGAGTTTGGGGTTGTATTTTGTGTTCTTTGTACGCACATAACATGAAATGTGCATCCATTTTTTTTCCTATGCAGTTGATTATTTTTTACTCACATTTTCTGTAATCACCGTGAGACAATCCTTCAAAACCATGAGTTGGTTCTAAAGTTTCCTCTCAGGAAGTACGTGTAACCAAGAGATTTTCACTCATCTTTCCACTTAAAGGGATGTGTGAAATGTTTACAAATACCAACAGACTACATATATGCTATAAATGTAGCATAAGACCAATTCCAAAGATTATGTTGGTTTAACAGTCCAAAGAACCAGAGAAGGATCTTCCAAGTCTAAGGAGGGGAAGTCAAATGAAAAATCAGAAGACAGAAAAGGCTCAGAAAAATGCAGACTTGAACACTGTGACAAGAAGGCAACAGACAATCTGGCAAGAGACTGAGGAAAACTGGGGAATTAAATAGAGACATGCACAGGTGCAGGTAATTAGTAGAATGAGGTAGGAGGGAAGGATGCATTCACTGCAGCTGGGAAAATACAGAGCAGGCTCAAACTGTGAGAATAGTGTGACAGGATAAGTATACAGAGTGGTTTTATTTAACATTTTATCTTTATAAAAATGCTTTAAAGGGGTTTTTAGTAAAACACAGCTTAGTCTAAACAGAATTAAAGGTTTTGGGAGCAGTAAGTGCTGCTCCTCTAATGTAGCTTAGTTAAGCAGGTAAATCTTTGAAAAGAGATGTCATTTTTACCCTAATGTCTATTGGTTCTCTTTCGCTCCCCTGTAGCACACACACACCCACACACCACCCTTGTTTAGCAGATCTACACCTAACAAGAATGTAAATATAAGCATAAAAGGGTCATGCTGATGTATAATATGTACAGCAATTGTCGATCTATGCCAACAGCTGACAACATGTACAAACATTGCATCAGAGTACCTAACAGTGTGTGTTTTATGTAATTAAAAATTATAGCATATACAATGTTCTAACTCTATCCTACATCTTTCTATTCAGATTGGTAAATATCAGTTCCAACTATTTACATGCAAATATCAGGATGAGACAAGACTCCTTCAAAAATAAAATAATCAGTTTCTTATCTTTACATTTAAAAGTAACAGAATGACAAAGTATAGTTAAAGTGTGGCAGTGAGAGAAATAAAATCATTGTATTTGGTTCATATTGGTTATGCAAAAAACAACATTAAATTATCTCTGCTCATGTAATAGCACTATAATTGTAAAGAGACCAAAACAAACAAAAGGGATATTCCAACCATTTTTAGCATCCATGCTGTTTTTGACCACGTGATGCTACAACTCAAGAGCAGGAAGACAACAGAAGGCTTGGCAGCCATTTGGGGACTGGCATTTAATATGGGAGTGTCCCATCTTCTTTTCTATCTCTCTTTTAGCTCATTTCCATCTCTCCATCCCATCCTTTTTTTTAACTGGCTCCCTGTAAAGGTCCTGCTGTCAGGCTCCACCTGTCCCTGTCACCATAAACAAAGACAAGTAGGAGACACAGGAGCCTCCCTGTTCTCCCTTATATCTGCTCTCCTTTCATCCTTGTCATCTTTTCTAACTTTCTTTTATCTTATCTTTTCTTGAGTTCCCTAGACATATTTCTTATTTCTTTCTAGACATTTTTCCTTTTTTCCTAAACCCCCTTTAGTCTCTCTCTATTTTTTGTTTTTACTTAAATCACCCATTGTCTTAATAGGTTTATTCCATGTTTTAAAGGTTTTGTAGGAAAACCCTTTAACCTTTAACACATTTTGTAATCATATTTTTTTTAGATTTCCCAAACTTCAAAATTTAAAGCAATGTAAAACAGGAAAATGTGAATGTAAAAGATAAGCAGAGCATCTATTTCAGTGTTTCCCTGCTGTCCACATTTTATATTCTGGCCCAGTATACCACAAAGAATCTCAGCAGACTGCAAATGCCCACATTATGCAAAACATTTCTGACCCTCACAAACAAGACGGGACCAATCAATGTCAATCCCCATTCCCTCGACCAATCAATGTCATTCCCTTTCCACCAAAACTGGATTTAATCGAAACGTATTGTTCCTCAAGCCATGCATGCTAAATCAGCAGGGTCGGACTGTCTAAAATTCTCACGTCTAGCACTGTATCGTATAACTTCAGAAATCATCAGTGTTGGACAGGGAAGAATGAAACCGGACGTGATGACTCAGCAAAGCAAGCCAATGTAGATACTAATCAAATTTAGTAACTTCTTTTTTGGACATTTCAGACAACCACGAGGCTTCAACAAAGAGTACCACATGCATTCAAACTCACTTTAAATAGTTGTCTGAGGTCCTTACATCAATAATTTATACAGCTCCTACTCTTTACTGGAACCTTTCTGGCTGATATTTAATTCCCAAATAAACACTTTAAGCTTTGATAAATTAAAATGGAAGAAAATTATATAATAATACAAGTCTTCATGAAAATAAAAAAAGGCTTTGAATATTAAAGTACAAACTATCCTTTTCCTTATATGTAGTCAATAAAGGAAATGATTGGCTCTGTCCAGACTGAGACATATATTTAGGAAAATGTCTCAGGAAAATGTAGGAAAAAATTATTTTAAAAATTGTCATTCCAAAGTGGACATTTTTGAAAAAATAGTTTGTGGTTTGTTCAGGTGGAGTGAATATCTGAAGATTATTGATGAAAATGACAAATTGATATGAAGCCCTGACTCTTTTACGGAATAAGTTTTGGCACTTCCTCCTGCTCATTCAGGCCTTCGATGAAAACACAACAAAAACTTCACCTCAGATCAGAATGGTGACAGGGCAAATTAAAGATCACTAAGAAACCTGCAGTTTAAGAATGCGTTATGGTTGTTGCACATATAAAATTCAAACATTCCAGGTCTAAACTATTTATCAACTCTTTTGACAGTTTGCATCTAATTAAACACATGGCAGACGTCCCAGGGAGCAACTGACCTAATTTCAGTGTTAAAGCAATACTTTGATTTTGTTTAGAAGAGTTAATGATACATATTTTTGTACTTGTGATTTAGAGCTATATATTTTCTTGGTCTGGAAGTGATCTAAGCATGCACATAAAATGATAAATTTGTTTGGACTATACACAAGCAAAGGTATGGACTTGAGAAATGTAAGGCCTGAGTCACAAATTTGTTGATTTTAAACTATTTAAGAATGTC
Organism: Phalloptychus januarius; assembly: GCA_902982915.1. NCBI lineage: Eukaryota > Metazoa > Chordata > Actinopteri > Cyprinodontiformes > Poeciliidae > Phalloptychus > Phalloptychus januarius. The sequence continues at coordinate 30,798,369 of CADWAE010000133.1, forward strand.
ATAAGATTTTGACTTTTCTTAGACTTTCACACCAATGACTTGTGACAAAAATATAAGTTTTAATATCCACTCCTCCACTTCATATTAAGTAGGTGCTATAGGTTACCCATAGAAATGTTATATTTTGTTTTTGTCTTGGCTTGTCATGGCACAGTCCAGTTGGTAGCACTGCTGCTTGGTGGGAAGAAGGTTCTCGGTTTGGATTGCGGCCTGGAGTTTGCGTGTCGTCACTGTGCTCTCTAAATTATTGTGAATGTGCACATGCCTGTGTGGTTGTTTTTTCTGTGTGTTTCTGTGCTGGCCTGTGGCGGACTGGCCTCTGATGACTTGTCCAGAGTGTACACTGCCTGGTGCACAATGACCGCTGGAGATAAGTACCAGCGCCCCATGACTCTGCAAGGATAAGCAGATATAGCCAAACATGGGCTGAAAACAAAAGTAGGAAGGCAGCATTATCTCACCTACATTTAAACATATACAACAAGTGATGTCAGGCTCAAAAAAGTCAATTTTACAAAACATCCACCCTTTAATGAAGTTTACTGCTGGCTTTTGTAGTAAAATTTTTGACAGCTGGTACTTCTCTCCTGCCATAAAATAGAGTCTGAAATAGTTCATAGCTAGTGTGAGATGGGTCAGCTGAAATCTTTTCGGCTCACTTCACTGTCCTAGAAGTGAACAGATTCTGGAGTGATGGCAGATTGCAACCAATTACCTTCTCTGCAGAGCGAGTGATATGCTGCAGTCTGCCTTTGTCCTTTGCAGTGGCAGCAGCACACAGATGGTGATGGAGGAAGTGAGGATGGACTCAATGATGGCAGTGTAGAAGCAAACCATCATTGTTTCTGGCAGGTAAAACCTACCAACCTGCAGCAGGAAATACATGCGCTGTCCTGCCTTCTTGATGAGGGAGATAATATTCTGCTCCTAGGTCATGTGGGGAGATGAGATGATGTTTCCATCAGGAAATATAAGTGTGCCACAGTGTCAACTTTTCTATTTTTTTGCTGGATATTTATGTATATAGTCCTCTGGACACCCCTAGGTCAAATTGGGAATCACCTCCCAAGGTGATGGACAATAATTGAAACTATGTCGGGGAGGAAAAAAAAATAAAAGGGGAGAGTTTTCCCTTAAACAGCCACCTGGTAGAATTGTTCAACGGACACTGTGATCATCCATGAGCAGCAGAAGACAGTTGTGATCGATGTGGCCATCTCACATGATGGGAGCATCAGTGAAAGGAACACGAAAGGATTGGATTTCCATCCATCCATCCATTTTCCTGCACCCTTGTCCCTTACTGGGGTCGGGAGGGTTGCTGGTGACTATCCCCAGCTATCGATTCGGGCGAGAGGCGGGGTCACCCTGGACAGGTCGCCAGTCTGTCGCAGGGCAACACAGAGACAGACAGGACAAACAAACATGCACACACACACTCACACCTAGGGAGAATTTAAAGAGGCCAATCACCTGACAGTTATGTTTTGGACTGTGGGAGGAAGCCGGAGTACCCGGAGAGAACCCACACATCCACAGGGAGAACATGCAAACTCCATACAGAAAGACCGGGGCCGGGAATCGAACCCAGAACCTTCTTGCTGCAAGGCAACAGCTCTACCAGCTGCACCACTGGGCAGCCCTCAGGATTGGATTTTGTTTTGTAAATTTTGTCATCTTTGAAAGTTTCTTTTACCATGTCTCAAAAATGTTTCAAAGTCATTTTGGCTGTTCAGGAGCACAACAAATAAAAAAAGTTACAATTTACTTTTCATTATTTTTAAGTAAATGAAAACAGTCATGTTTTTTTTTTTCATGATCTGTAGGACTTTGAGGTGAATTTGTGTTCTGCTTCCAATGTTTTGAGTTTTTCTTGTGTGTTAATGTTTATTGTTCTGTATTTTTAGTGTTTATATTCCTGTGTTTTCCTGTATCTGTATCCATGTTTTCCCCAGTAATCTGCGCTCAGTCACTCATCTACCTGCTACCTTCACATTGGGCATATCCTAATGATACCTCTCCCATGTCTCGCTGGGTTTCATCTTGTTGTTCTAGCTTCCCTTTAATGTAACTTCACTCAAACTGAGTAAGATGCTTTCAGGGTCTTGTGAATGTGGCTGTCTCTGTCAGTATCCTTTCCCAGTGTGCACTATTTGCTGTGCTTGAAAAGTTTGTGGAAAACAAAACCTTTAGAATTTAGATGAGCCTTGTATTTGCATTATTTTTACTTTTCAAAAAGTGAAAAGCGTTTTCCTATAAGATGTTTAAACAATCTTGTGGTCCAAACACTTCTTTATCTTTTGGCTTTTGGATTGAGGCAGAAAACTGACCAAAACATTTCCTCAATAAGAGATTCAGGCTATCAATTCAAATTGAGCTCAGAACCTGGATTGCTTTTCAATCTGCCTTTATTTTCAATACTTTCCACCTCTGTCCACTGCATAAAAAAGAAAACATAGAAGTTACTTTATAATTTCTTATTGACTAGAATACAAAGCCCTTGAGGAAACCGATCAAGTATTCCATGGTTAGTATTTTTCAGTCTACTTCAAAGCACACTATTCTTCTGTGTAGCATTATGCAATAGCTATGTTAGACTGTCTAATTACTGACTAACTACAAAGATCTAAAAAATGCATTGTTGTTCTTATTCTTGTTTAAATGTTATATTCCACAGAGATGTTTGCAATGTTCACAGACAGAACATAAAGCACAGTTACAAGATGCAGTCCTGCACTGGCAGTCTGAAACACATAATGGAAGCTTATGATGTGAATTTTATTTTTTCTTTGGATGTTAAAAAAAATAACAGTCATGCATGGCTGCATATTTAAAAAATAAAGCGTTGCATGCTTTGCGACAGACAAGAACATGCAACCATGAGTTTCTCCATTGGTGAGTGTTGCTGCAAACATCAGTGGAGAGTTGAACGCCAGCCATGAGCAGCCAGCTTCACAATAACACAATAACTGTCCATAATAGCGAGAACAGACTATATAATGGAGAAACTCACTATCAGCAGTATAACTGAACTCTACATTAACCAGTCAGTTCATGACTTGCCAGTGGAAAAACGCCTTTGGATGCTGTTGTTAACCAATCTTGTGTGGCATGGCTTGGAGTGGGCATGCAAGACCAGTAACTCCTTGGGTTCCACCAATCGTCCAAAGAGAGACTTTGTCTTTGCTGAACTCCATAATCTGCTGAACACTGATTGTTAGATGGAAGGCAGAAAATGATCAGCTCTCCATCCCATTTGTGCCAATCCCTTTGTGCATTGGCACAAAGGGAGTACACACTGATTCTCAAAATACATCTACAGCAGCTAACACTTTTCAAGTAGTATTTCTCCTTGAAAAATCCAGCTGTGATACAGACAATAGGAACAGATTGGTGCTGGCTTGATATATTTTTGATTTACTCCTTAACAAAGATTCACTGCAGTATGCTTGCAAAATTCCTCATAATTTTGAAATATTGCATCTAAGTAGCAACAGATTTGCTCATAAGTGACGTTACTTATTTCATACCATTGCATTTTAGTTAATCTTGTACCCGGTTGGTGTGAAAATAAACTGTCTACTTCGAGATGCTTCACACCGACTATTTGTCAGTTTGTGTCTCATCTGATGTTCAAACTCTTCAACCAATGAAGAGTGTGACTCAAAATCAATATTATTCATAGTCTCGAGTAAGGAAATGGGATTTTATGACTAAATATCTACCAGCAGGAGGCTTTTGGGAGTTGTTTTGAATTGACTAATTTAAGAGTCACCGGGCCATCAGGTGATCAGAACTGAAATAAATCGCAAAAGATTGTAATAGAAAGTTATTTAAAGGTAACTAAATTATACATAGGATATGAGTATTTTTTTCAGTTTACCACCACAATAAACAAAAACACTGAACTACAATGAAAAGTAATAATAACTTTTTTTAAATACATATGAAATAGTTTGCTTACAGGTATAAGGTGAAAGCTGGAAGAGGCAATCTGGAACTATGTAGAACTGGAATGAACAGCCAGACTAAACAAAGGTCAATTATCTGTCATTTAGTAAGCATACATCTACATATGAAAATTTAATGTAATATAAAGTTTTCAGAAAACAACAGTTCAAATATACATTGAGATATGAAAAGAATATGTATTCAATTTAGGAAAAAAATTTAAAAGAAAGAAAAATAAACTGACCTGCAATGATTAAGTGACTGGATTCTAAGTAGTTTCTGCTATAGGCAAATGTATCCAGAGCCATATGCAGGTGAGAGCTAATCTGTCTGGAATCACTTGAGATTGCACACTAATGGATTCATCTCTTACAGAAAATCCATCAGCTGCTGAATTTACATTAAACAAGCCAAGATGCCTCGATTGGCTTTATTATTACCCTCCTGTCATCAAATTATTGTTTTTTTTTACAGTATATTACAGCTTACACACACACACACCGCTACAAAGAGATCCACACAATGGAAAGTCCATTACATAGAATGGGACAATAAAGCAGAGTGAGGTTAGAGGTGAAGCAGAACAATAAGTGCAGGCACACACCATCCTTCATACTGGTTCACACAGCGGTAAAAATTATGGCAAATTGCTCTAAGAAACATTATTCTAATTTTAACCACATTGTTGAGTTATCTCCTTCTTAACTCTTCGTACAGACAGACAGACTCTTCTGGTTGGAATACAGAAACAACCCAAGAGTCTTTTAACAAGCAACCTGCTTTAGATCTTTTTTGTCTTCAGGCTTTTGTATGTCCTTGGTTGTTTTCAGAGTTTCATTTTTCTTTTCCTTTCTGTTTTCCAGAACTCTCTGCTCCCTTTGCTACTCTTTTCTCCGTTACATCTTCATCTTGTCCTACTCACTGTGTTACTTTTTCTCTTTGTTTTTCACATTCCCTATAAGCAATATTTCCCCAAATCTCTTTCATGCTTCCACAGCTGAAACTCTGCACAATCGTTCCTTCTCCCTGTCTGCAGTCAGTCATGGAACCTTTTCATGCTGTTATGCCATCATCTCTGCTTCTCCCCCTCTCTGGCATATCCTTTTCTCTGCACCTGGCCATGACTCTTCCCCCATCGCTGTGGGTTCCCCTCTCCACCCCTCTGACAGCTTCACATTAATCATTCCTACATCCCAAGGAAGACTGTCTTCCTTCCTTCTGTATGTCTTTTTCTCCTTTACATTCTCTATATCTTTCTATCGCCCTTTCTCTTGCTATAAGAAACAACTCTTAAAGAATATCTATTTATATGTTACAAAATTTGTCAGCCCCCTTGCAGTTATGTTGTATTAACAAGCTACCTGAAATGTTGAGCCCTAACATCAACACTGGAATGGGACGATGAATGGCAGATTAATTTATTCTAAGTCAGGCATGTTATAGAAAACCTCTTGGAGGGCAATCAGACCAAAAAAGCAAGACGCTTAAAAAAACACACAACTTTACTGGGTACATGTTGCCTCAAGGAAATTTTGTAAACTGTTTAGCACTGTGGGTTTATTCAAACACACAGTAGGATTGCCTTCACAGTTTACTGGATAGGCCAGCCGTCTTTATAAAACTAGGACAAGAATTTCACAACTTTAAACTGTCAAACTGTATATAACTGAAATAAACAAGAATTTGTTGATGTTTTTTGTTGAAGTTCAAGAGCAGTATTTTAGAGCTATAATACATAAATTCTTGAAACTATGATGCATACGCAAATTGTAACATTTAAGCCAATTTTCAAAGGGGATGAGTAATTTTGAATCCCACTAAAACAGCAAACTATGACTCAGTATGAATAGTTGTGTGGCAATGCCATCTTGAAGTGTGTGACTCAGCTGATAAAAATATACTTGGAATTCAATTCTTCACAAAGAAAAAAAAAACATTTTAACAGGAATCTGTCAAAGTTCATGACTGCCTATTGACAGCACAGAAAATGGGAAAAAAATCATTCGAGTCCAGGTACAAGACATCAAAATACATTAAAAACAATCTATGGTGGTTTGACTTATAGAAGGTGAAGTAAAAATTACAATACATAACTGAAGTGAACATTGTTTACATCTGTTTTCCCCTCCACCTCATGTTTTTTTATTAACCCTTGATAAATACAGCCAGATACATTTAATATCAAAGTAACTTAATTTAAGTCATCAACATAAAAGTTAGGTCCAATACTTACAACGAATATTATAATATTAATGTTGACTTTAAAACATAAGCTCCTTTTCTGCTGCATAAAATTATGTCGAGTCCAGTATCAATCAAATCCCAAAAAATGGTAACAGTAAGCAAAAGAAATTGTGAATGACAGAGAAATTCTTGGAAATTAAATGCTAAGTGGCTTGAGCCCTCTGAGGCAAGTCAAACACCAAAACAACAGAAAGGCATTCTTTTATTTCCTCCAAGGCGTTTTTAGCCATGTCTTTTATACCCTCATTTGTTTTATGGTTTTCTCTTGTGCTCTTAAACACCGTCTAATCCCTGATTAGTGGAGGAAGAGGGCGTTTAATGCTCCTCTTCACTTGTCTGCTTTTGAACTGTGACACACAAGAGTACTTACATTTGCGCACACACACACTACGAGACTCAGATTGCTGGGAAAAACAACTCATATTTGTTTACACACAAGCAAAGCAAAAGGGTCCAAAACCCACTCTACCTTTCACAGCTGCGCTGCTTACAAATACATTTTTCCTCCATAGCAGAACTTTTAATTGAAGAGGATTTAATAGTATCTTGTAAATGAAACCACAAACCAAGATGACAATGCATTTACCCCACAGACAAGCTGCAAATAATAAATAAGAAAACCGAATACAATCCTACATTTCTCCAAGGGCAACATTTGTAAATGTTAAAGGAGGAACAGTCTAATTTTATGTAGTATTACAACTGTCTTGTGCAAATCTGAGCATTTATATGCACACACACATGGGAACAGAACATTAAAAGAAAGGCAAAGTGACAGGCAAATATTTAAATTTGTCATGGAAATCTCCCCAGTGAAAGTCACTTTTGTTTTTGCCCGCCCACGTAAAACTTCCTTACTGGTTTATAGCTGAGTTATAAATTATTCACAGGTGGATGATGGCAGATATCCTTAAACAGGTGTTCTTGTTCTTTTCACTCATCGGCACAAAATTAGAGAAGAGTGATTTTTAAGCAACAATCCTCACATGAACAGAACTCACATGAAAATGTTCTGATTTGCCATGATTTAGAGTGAAATGTTGCAATAAGTTGTCCTTTATTGTTGTTCTCACTAAAGTCCCACCTTACAATTATTTTCTCCATAGGTTACTGTTTTCTGTCAAGTAACGCAGGACATAAACAGTATTTCATTCTCTCATTTCCTGAACCATATTGTTGTTGTTTTGTCTGGGGTTAAAGGGTAAATATAGCTGATTCTCCAATTCCATAAGGCTGGAAGAAGGACAAAGTTTATTTAATATCTATAATAAAAAATACTTTCTGATAGCAAATTTTGTTTCTCTTGCCTGGGTGATTTCAGTGAAGAAGTTTCTTCCTTCAAATAGATTAGATCAAAAAGCATTCATAACCTGCACATCTTTTAAACTTACCCAAGCATCGGGATGACTTGCCTGACAAATTATCATTATTATTCAATTAAATTAATTTCATTCCAATTCACAACCAGTTTTGTCTCAAGGCACTTTGCAAACAAGACATTTCAATTCAATCACATGTACATTACAAATGATCCTAGTTATCAAGCAGTGCAAGAATTTTGGTATGTTATTCAAGTTAGTTTAATATTGGTTTCTATCTAATGAAACACAGCAGATTGCATTCTGTCGCTGACTTTACAGCAATACCACATACTAAGCATGCATGGCATAACAGTGGAGAGGAAAAACTCACCTTTAGCAGGAAGAAATCTGAATCCAAATAAGAACCAATCCATTCTTATTCTGCAGGAGAGGGAGAACATTTAGTTATTGGAAGAATTATCTCAATCACTTTTTGTCCACTTGTCCAATGACATTTTTTATTTTTATTTTTACTCTTTTAAGCTATGAGCTTTATTCAAAAAAAGAAAAAAAGTTTGGTCTCCCAAATAAGAACCAACCTCTTACCTCCAAAACATCCTGAGAGGTTATTCTCATTTCCATTGAAAGCTTTGAGGCAAAAATAAACAGAATTTTCTTTGAGTAGGAAAATAAATACTGTGAAAATACACAGACACTCTCTAAATATGATCAGTTACAGATTTTAAAAAATCCTGACTGACCAAAAGGTGCCAAGCACAACCTGCCAATGACTGAGAAGAGGGAAGCAACAAAATAAGAACAGGCAAATGAACACTTTGCTCTGTCTCTATACTTCAAACTGTTCTATTCTGAAAGCCTGTCAATGTTTGCAGCTTCTCTAGCAGGTTATGTATTTTATATTTCAAGCAAAGATGAGCTAGTTACAATGCTAAGAACAAACAATCAAGATGGTGCCGGTTTTCAGCCTAACATTTAGTCTGCTGAACAACAGTAAAGTTTCCCCTTGAGAACAAAATGAAATATTGCTTGAAATGTCACTTGATGGGGTGATATTTTCCATTTCCCATACTGAATAACGTAATTACAGTGAGCTCCAATCAGCGGAAGAGCTGGAAAACTGGAGAGCTGACAGATTACCATCTGTTTGACAGAGGCAAGTCAACAACACCTCTATCTTGCCTCACATTTCCCCTGATGCCACAGCAGTTTATCTGTTCATTACCAACTGATAGGAGATCGGGCCATGACAGTTAATTGCATCACCAGGATGTTTGTGGGAATGTGTGTGTTAATATGTCATCACCGCTAACAGTTCGGGCATGTGATTCTGAACGATTTGTTTTTTTTACAGTTTGTGTATTTTTTATTTTTTTCTAGAGGAAGAAGAGCGAAGGACGGAATGAGCAACACTGACAGCTGCTGCCAGGGCCTACCTGTAAAGCCCGAGTTAAAGCGTCTCCATCGTCCCTGCCTTTCCCTCTCTTTTTATCTGTCTTCTTTCTTCCATCGTTATATCGTTTCCTCCACCTTCACCCTCCCCTTCGGTCACTTTCGTCACTGCTATCGTCACCTGAGGGTGTCTAAGTCCCACGATGCATTGCAATCCGTCTGTGTCACGGGCACGTGGTGGAACTGCAGTGACATCTACTGAGAGAGAAGAGGGAGAAGTGGAAGAAAAGGAGAAGAACTTGCAAATGGAGGAGAAAGAGGAGAAAGGGGGAGCAGAGGTAGAGGATGACTCTCTTCATTATTTATATTAAGGACACATTTAATCAACTTAGTGCTTTAAAGTCAGCTTAAATGAGAGAATCTGAACCTTAACAGATTTATTTTGTTTTTTGTGCCCTTGTCAGGTATGGTGTGTAGACAGCTTTGTTAACAAGACTTCCACCCAGAGTTTTTATTCTGGTCAGGGAGCTTTGATGCATGCTGTCTGTGTATTTGTAATTACTGTCTTAGCCTCTGGCTGTCAGACACCATTACTTGAGGTCAAACCTAAATGACAATTTTAACAGGTTGTATATAGACAATAATCTATTAAATAATAATTTAATTCTAGAAGCATCCAAATAAATTTGAATATCACTGATGACACAATTTATTTTGCTTTTTTCAAATTAAAGTGTGGAAACATACATTTCAAGCATTTAATACCTGTTAATGTTTATGGATTATGTCTATTGAAACCCCTCAAAATGTAAAATTATACGGGGTTGTTAATGCATATTTTTATGTTATGGTCTTCACAATCCTGAGGAAGACTACGGACTTGGCAATTTTCCAACAGTTAATGACAACCTCGGAAAATACAGAAAATTGAACCATTCAGAATACTGTATCCAGGGATGTTGACAGAACGTTGAACAGAAGGTAAAACTGTGGCACTGAAAAGGTGCACAAGCAACACAAAGATTGAGGACTTCAATGAAAGTGTCCATAGGATTCACAGTATTGGATTTACAGTAATCATTCCTGTGAATCGTTCAGTCTTGAGTTGTTTTGAGGTTTTTTTTCTGGGTTCTGAGTTTGACTATGCTCCCCTTAGTTAGTCTTATTTTAATTAAGTCAGACTAGTTCAGTCTGATCTCAGTTATTTTAGGTATGATATGCTTAATAATATGTAATTATTTGTGTTCAGTTATTTTTTTCATTGGTTAGATTTAATTTCCCAGCTCCCAGGTTTGTGTTTACTCCTCCTCACTCCCTTGTGCCGTATTCTCATTCTCTCTCTCTCTGCCTGCTTCTTTCTCCCCTCACACCTGCAACCTGTTGGTTAATCAGTCCCGGTCCATTATTCCGGCATTCAACTTGCCATGTGAAATCGGTACACTTGACTATGAAATCTCAGCTGTTTGTGCATGGAGTCCTCCCCCTGATATGTGGGAGTCTTAACAGCGACTCTAAGCAGCCTGTTACAATGTCTTTCATTGGCTAAAAAGAAAAAAAAAAAGACTGCAATGAAGATCAGTGCCCCTGTATCAGAGTCCGGAGAAAGACGGGAGAGAATCTTGTGGTCCAGAGAGAAGATTTGATAATCAGTGATTTGTTGCTAATCACACCTTAGTAGTGCCACAGGCTGGCTTGTGGCATTAAAATGGAACAATAGTCAATGCAATGCAGTATACCTGGAGCTATACTGTAGTAAATTAACATAGTGTTTAGTAGGCCCATATTTCTGTATGAAAATGTTATTTTTTTTAAATATACAAGCATGATTGACAGAGTTAAGACCTTCCTCCTGGCTCTGATGTTGGTGGTGTGTTCCTGCTGATGACAGTAGGATCACAGGCAGGAGGTAGATGAGCTCAGTCTTTCACAGATTATCTGCCTCATATTATACTGTCACAATAGAGTAACATTTTTAACAAATATGAAAAAAATAAACAACATTTTTATAAAAGTTACCTACTGAAGCTTTCTTGAAATAAATAAACTCTGCAATTATATTTTAGTTGATTTAGGTGTCCTGTCAAAACAAACAGTAATGAGCTGGTGCAAAGACATAATAGTCTGGACTCACATAAAGCAAACAGTTTGCAAACTAGTTTACATTAAATCAATGATATAAATAATTCAGCAGCTTGTTCACATGAGCCACACGTTAAGGCAGTGGTTCCCAAAGTCGGTCCTCGAGGCCCGGCATCCTGCATGTTTTAGTTCTCTCCCTGGTGGTAGTGACAACTGTTTCAGCTTGTCAATGTTCCCCTTAGACCTTCTAATGAGCCATCATTTGATCCAGATGTGTTAAACCAGGGGGAGGAATAAAACATGCAGGATGCCGGGCCTCGCGGACCGACTTTGGGAACCACTGTGTTAAGGAGACCATGAACTGGACTTTGCAGGTGTGTGAGCAGGAGGTATTGCATGTGCTGTAATAATAATCCAAGGATGATGTGCATATGCAGATTCTGACTTGCATAAAACTCAGAGGAATTCACATTGCTTTTCTAAATACATAAATTTTGTAAATATTTTGCATTTAAAAAAAACTTCAGAACAGATTAAAGTCTTGTTCAAATATAAAAAACAGAATGTCTCACAAGGCCATGTGCATTTTCACAGGTAAAATGTGAATTTATGACATTAAAAGCAGATAAACTTTTGTACAAACAGTAATTTTCTTATATGTCTACTGTAACAGAATGTAGTTGTTTGTCAAACTGAATAAAATCCCAAAAACTGTTGTTATATTTACTATGCATGTTCTGGCAAACAACCTGTTAATTTATTTAAGTTTAGGTTGTTTTTGCAGAAATTTGGTACTAACAGTTTCACAGCTGCTGCTTTTGGCTTGACTCTCAGGGTGTAAAGGTCACAGTTTGGTATGAGTATAGAACCTAGCACTGTCTATGAATTACCTTATGGTAGGTATGATACTGCTGTCAGGCTGGCAAAGTGTGGAGGGCTGGGTGTAGGAAGAGAAAATGACAGACAGACAGGTAGATTCAGTAAGAAAACAAACTTTGTGCATTTCCTTTCAACCCTCATTCTGCATACAAGGGTGGAAAAGCGAGATCAGATAAAGTGTATGAAAAAAATAAAAAGGTGGCCAGCCATTGTGTGACCACTGTGGTTGTAAAATCACCACACCTTTTCTCCTTCTGTCTCTGGAAACCCAAACTCTGTACTCAGTTGGTTAAAAGGCAAAAGGAACTACCTCCAGTCTGTCATGATTACCATCTATTGCATTAGATTGGTGGAGTTTCCTGCGTACACACCCTCTACTTAAGTGTTCATCATAGTGCTTTATTGTATATTGTTTAAGAATCCCCTTGAAAATTAGATGCTATATCTCCTTGACAGAAATAAACAAAGCAATATTATTGCTTATGCTCACAGGTAATGCCTACACAGTGATGCTTTGTTACAAAATATTTACCTCATATAAAGACCGCACTCAACTGATGCTTTTCAGACAGAATAAAATTTCTATCTCTTTTCAGAATTTCAACATCTGCAGAATTGTTTGTATTTGCCAACAGTGGCATGCCATATTATAACCACTTCATTAATTATTTCTGTCCTGAAGGGCTAGCTCATTTTACAAAGTGCCTGTGGTGAGTGTAGCCCTATCTATGAAAGGCCACCAACACAAAGACACATGTCAAATAAAACTGTGTTCATTTTGATTGGTTGACAGGTTTTCAAATCTCACAGCAGAGATGGACAGCAATGTCAGAGGTGCAACACGAGAGAGAGAAGAGGCAGAAGTTGAGTGATGCATGTTTCTGATGCAGAGAGGAGAAAGGAAAAAAAGTGATGACAGAAGTGAAGTAAACAAAAGCAATGGTAGCTGTAAAGGAGAAAATTGAAAATGAATGCTGACACATGGCACAGAGGAAAATAAAGCCTGAGTTGGAAAGCGAAGGCAGGAATGACAAAACAGAGGCAAGAGATAAAATGGCATGGACAGAGGAGAGTGTGAGGCACAGTGAGAAAGATGAAGGTGTTTGTTTAAGGTTTGCAACTGAGATAATAACAGAACAGTGGAAGCCACGGAGAGGACAGTAGATATTAAATCTAAATAACACCATTTTAGTTTTAGTATTATGTTGAAATGCTTAGAAGTTCCTGTATTTCAAGCGTTACAGCAAAAATAAAGAAGCGGGGGTAAAGAAAATGACATTAATAACAAGGAATACTTCAAAAGAACAATGGTAAACTGTAGGCACTATATATATAAATTTAGACAAACAACCAAAACATGCAAATTATCTAACATTTCAATGTCTGATTTGTATAGGAATGCTACAGTAAATAGGAATATTTTCAGACTTATTTAAAGGAGCCAAAAGTTTCTGCACCTTTCAGGTTTTCAGTCAGTTCGTTCCAAAGTAAAGGCACACAGAAAACCTGTTTGTGTTTATTTGTTTGCATTGTGTGGCCCTTATATGCTTGCACAATCATTCAACTTCTTATGAACCAATAACACAATTTGAAGACCTATGGCTGTGTCAAAGCTTTGTAAATTACTTCGTAGTCCATTGATAAAATATCAATCTTGCATTTTGGGACCAAAAACAATGACTTTTTTGTATTATGCTGAAGGATATTTTGACCTATTTACTCATTGATAACATGGACACCCATAGTTAGTTACTGAAAGGATTTGGGGTCAACTTTTACTCATAAAGTTGCTTGTCATAAGCATAGTAAGATGTGTTGAACTACTCCTTTAACTGAGCTTAGAGAAGCATTTAGATGAGTGGTCTCAAACTTCAGTCTGGAAGAGCCGGTGTCCTGCAGCGTTTAGATATCTCTCTCTTTAGTACACCTGACTCCAAGATTAGCTCATTAGCGGAGCTCTGCAGAGCTTGACTGCACGGCAGTAAAGCAGTTTCACCATTTGATTCATGTGTAGGACAAAGGACATATCTAAAAGTTGCCCTCAAGGACTGCAGCCATTGCCTTTCAGTCTGTCTTTTCTTATATATTTCTTTAAGAATTACCAAAACAAAGAGTGATTGTGACAAAGTACAAGTAGCAGGAGCTATAGGTCAAATTTGTTGTTGTGTGAACACAACAAAGTTTCATCCTGAATGATTCATAGGTCAGACTTAAGTAGCATAGCAAAAAGACACATGCAGAATGTGAAGAAACATGGCTCAATGTCACTTTAAAATACAAAAAAAGTCTGGCTTCTTCAAGGGAAAACAGAAAAAAGGAGGGATGACTCAAGATTTTTGCACAATAGCATAAATGTATCCCCAGTTGCAGAGTACTGACAGACTCATTCATATCAAAGTTTAACCAAATTCACTCTTGGCCATTTTGACCTCTAATTGATTTTTTTTCTCTCCTTGAAGAGATTATTCCTGAATGTAATGACTGAACCTTGAGATTGAAGATTACTGTATTTTAAATAACTAAAGAGGTCACAGCCATAAAAATTATGAATCCTGTACCCTCACAGTATGTAAATGTTATTAATCCCCAATGTCTTGCCCCCCAGAGTGATTGAGGTGTTTACTGCTGTGCATATGTTTTATAAATCAGCAGGAGGATAGCACCTGCTTAGTGTCCCATTTTTTCGTATTAGGCTTGTCAGGGTGATAGAGCACATAGTAATAGATCAATATTCACCCTCATACACACATACACACCACTCAAGCACTAAAACGTAGAGACCACACCAGCACACGGCTACACAGTGAAGGGAATGCACATAAACATCAACAAACAGGCACATCTAAATGCATTTGCATGAGGGGTTCGTGCCTGTTAGCCCATTTCCCGGGTTATGAGATGATTAGCATCCCATTAACAAGAGTTTCCCTGCCCTGCACAGCCTCCCTTTATGCCATAGGTGCTCTGGGATGATGAAGCATTGTTATCAGGGGCCATGAATCATCCTCTTCCCCAAATTAAACATGCAACGTCATAAACACATTATGGCAAAGCTGCAGTTCAGGATGGATGTGTGGGCAGGGATATATGTGAATGTGTGTGTGTGTTTGACTGAGTGCCTAGTGTCCCAGTTAAGTGTAATAAAGTACAGGGCTAAAATAATGTGATGAGTTAAATGAGCGGACCATCCATGCATTTAAGTCCCTCAATACCCTCCATCTCCCTGTGTCTCTTGCCTCTCTCCTCTCCCTGATCCCCTCCCTCGATACCCATGTACCTTTGTGTGTGTGTGCGTGCGTGAGTAGAGCGTATGGAGTTGGGCTCGGAGGTAATGTGATTCGACTGGAACGATTAATCTTGCTCAGGTGAGAGTGCAATGGGAGCAACAGGGAGGGCAACAGGGAGAGGGGAGATGGCCAGGAATGGTAGTTTGAAAGTAAGTCAGTAAAGAAAAAGAAGGGAAGGGAGGGAAGCAGGTGACGTATGGTTGGTGATTTCTCCTGAATCGCCCTCTCGCTTTTTTTCATTGTTATCCAGTTGTTTCATTTAATTCAACTCCTTTTCTGTTATACCTCCTTCACCAACGCTTGTAAATAGTTTAGAAGATTTGTGGAAAGACCTTTATGATGTATGGTGCCCATCTCCGGGTTGGCAAGTCCTCTTAAACAATTTGTTGAGCGCTTTTAGCTTTTCTGTTGTCTGTAGTGCCTTTTGTGCAAAGTTTATACTCCACTACTCCAGGGAATAGTTGTTTATAATAGCTATGTCAGTGCTACGTCGTAATTTTCAAGTGTGTGTTTGTGTACGTGTGTTTGTTTGTTTGGCCTGTGCCACTGAGTCGACAACATTGTCACACCTTCGTCAGAATGAGAAAGTTTTTGTTATCTTGATGCAATTCAGTCTTTTAAACTTCTGTGTTTATTTAGCAAATCAAATTAAATTCACACCAAAACAGTCTAGTTATAGAGACATTTGGAAGTACAATGGGTTCCTGGACCAGTTACCCTAGTGAACACCACACCATGTTGTGCCATACGTTTACTATGGCCAAACAGATAAGTGTTACTGTTTTCTTTTTCTTTACATTGACTGCATTGTAGGCCTTCCTTTACTTACTGCCTGAATCCTTTATGCCTGAATAGGCTGCAACACTCTAATCTTTTCTTAATAAAAAAGCATTGCAACTGTCCAACGAACCAAAATGTCAGAATCAAAAGCATCTCTATGGGACCTGAATATAATCCCTGTGAAAATAGTGTAAACACATATTCAGTGGAGGATATTAAAACATTTGTTCATGCATTTGTTCACCAACATTTAACATAGAGTTAGGTATTATATGTGGTTTTATTTTAGAGCAAGTTTCTATTAGTATGTTAAAGCACAAATACGGCAGTGAAAGTACACATATTTCTTTTACAGCTTTGTAAACAAAGTTTTTTGAGGAAGAAAGGAAATGTACAAAGAACCATTGGTATTAGCAGTTGTAGTACAATGCTGTATGTGTGCTAATTTCTTAATTTGATTTCTCTCCTCAAATAGAGCAAGTAATTTGTTTAGGGGACAATGATTTGCCTAAATTAGCTGGTAAGCTCCTTGGCAGTGGTAATGTGGATAAACAGCGAACAGAAACTGGAGCCTAATCATAGTGTGTCTGTTGAACTTCTGCAGAGACACATACAAACACTCATTTTTTCCCTCCATCCAGTTTCTAAATTCCACCATAATCATCTAGTTTAAAATTACAGCCTAACAAGGATAAGAAGCTTGCCAGCTAACTTGATAGCCAGGTTTCTGTACAGACATCCTTCCATGAATGGTTCATTAACTTTTTTGGCTAAGCACTTTACACAACTACAGTATCACTTTAACTATGATAGAATAATGTGACGGTGATCAAAATAGTACAATGAAGAGAGAGAGGGGGGCGATCGTGGCTCAGTTGGTACAGCATCACACCATGTGCCGTCTCTAGTATTCAATGCATTTGTCCTGGGTTTGATTCCCAGTCTCAGCCCATTTGCTGGATGTCTTCTCTCTCTCTCTCCCCTATTTCTAGTCCAAGTTCACACAATACCTCAAAATCTAACAATTCGACAACAGTAGCACTGCAAAGAAATGAGGATCTGAAAACCTCAATTTTCACAAATGACTTCCCTTTGAAGGTAAATATGGTGAAAGTGGTCCTCTATATATAGCATATATAAGTACACGCACACACACCCACATAAAATTCTGGAGTTTTGTTATTACCCGGCTGATTCACCTTCACGTAAAACATGCTCATGCCTTCCAGGAAGTTCACACACAGATGCTGCGTTTCATGTTTCTCATCTTATTGATGAGAAATGTGGGCGGCCTGACTGACACATAAGTTGATTGATCTACTGCTTTGCCTGAAGACAGAGCATCCTGCACAGACCATTCCAACCACTTGCATTATGCTTCTATTTGCCCTCATTCCTTTCTTCAAAGAATGCATTATTTCACTGCGTGGTTTCACTTTCCCCTTTAAAGCATTTCTTATTCAGTCAATTATCTAGCTGCGTTACCTCATCTACATTCATATTCATACTCTAAACACAGTTCTACTTTACTTTTTGGGCTCCAAATTGCCAGTCCTCTTCCCTTGCTATGCCTGTTGTGATGGGTGTTGGTGTTGGACCCAAATGCAGCAGGCTGAGATGTGTAGTTGATTTCGAAGATTTAACAATGAAGGAAAAAATAAAACTTACAACAAAAAAAGCTTGGAGAATGCAGGGAACCTGAGCAGAACAAAAATACCAGCAACAACAGGAACGTAATGGGATTAGGTAGGATTTAACAGGAAGAACCAGAAAGGACTGATAGCAGGATGAGGTTTAAATACTGAGGGTGAATTCTTGAACAAAAGACCTGGGGTGATTAGCAAACGGTTTACAGGTGTGAGAGGAGACTGGAGCAGTGGACTGAGGAGGGAGAGAGGAACCAGTAGGGAAACCGACTACAGTGAGGAAGGAAGTGAATGAGGCTTAATGAGATAAATGACTAGCAGCTTGGAACGAGGACTAAATGGCAGACTAACGCTTGGGACGCATGGGACGCTAATAGGGGAATCTGGAAATTACTCTACCTGTAACTATCGCAAAGAATAAAACTAAGAGCAGACTAAAACACAAGACCGATCCGATAAAAATAACTGAGCCAACAGAAGAAACAAACATGAATAAAGGAAAATATATACTTAACCTTCACTAAGTATTGGTTTCAAAAAGCTTTACGTTGTGAAAAACTGATATGAAAATGTGTATTTCTTCAGCCTAAATTTATCTTGTCTTGATATAATTTCTTTTACCCATTTTTTGTTTTAGCACTAGAATCTGCACATCATTTTATATTTGGTCAGTGTGATTACATAATACTCACAAATTAAACCCACCCCTTTTCAATAGGGAATGTAACAGATAAGAATAGTGCAAGTCTACATGCATCGTAAAAACACACACTCCTTTGAAAAAGGCTCTGATACAACTACGATTCAATGGCTCTTTTAGTGCCAACTGTATCAGAGAGAGAGAAAAAAGATGAGATAGAAGGAGAAAAGAAGGTAAGTTTTAAAAAAGTACTGAGGTTTTAGCAGCACAGGTCTTGTTTGAACTTCCTGAGGAAAGCTTCTGCTCTTTTGTTCGTGGATTTCCCTCAGAGAGAGAAGTCAAACCTGCTTGAACTGCAGCTGAACTCTGTAACTGTGCTTGCCTTTAGCTTCAGTAACCCCAAAGGTAGAGAAAACAGCTCTGTGTTTCCATTAATATTAAATGAGAACCTCCTTCATCAGTAGATCGGTGACTTTCAGGTAACTTCTTCCTTTGTGATTTCAAAGACCTTGAGAAACACCATCGTGGTTTCTAAGCTGTGCAGATGACAGCGTCAGCTGGAATGCCTCAAAAGTGACTTTTGTATGGAATCTAAATTAATTGTTAGCATTGTTTCTATTAGCAGTTTTTAAATAAACATGGTTAGTAAAACTGTGAGTACAATTAGCTTTGCTGTTTTTGCTGCATTATTCATACATTTCTTTCTGTAATGTTTTCCTTTTTTTGACCTCTCCCACTCCCTGCCCTTCCCTCCACGCTTTCGCTTCACTCTTGCCCTTGTGTTTCATCATTCATTTTTTGTTTTACCTTTTCAAGTTTGGTATAAAGCTAAGCTCCATGCATGCGCTGAAAGACTTAAAACTGCATGTGTTCTGTCAAAAACTGGTGTTAGAAACTTTATTTCTATGACTTACTTAACATTTATCTTGAACGTTTGTCCAATTTGGAAATATTGTCAAAGAAAAAAAAAACAGATTGGCATGTCCTTGAGAACAGCTCAAACTGCAGTCAGAAGCCATATTTCTTTATGCATCCTGACTGTGAGGTGAGGAAAAGACTAACATAGACTGATCAGAGATGAAACAAGTTGCGAAGAAAAGCTGTTGAGGATTTTCTCCATTTATTTGTTTTTTTTACTTTTCTTGATTATATATTAAAATGATCTCACATATTTGTGTGCACATACAAGTCGTATACTGTGGTAATAGCTACAGGTAATTCCAAAAGCACTGATTCTTGAATTGTCAGACTTTACAACAAGCTTTAGCACATTATATTGTGATTTTATTTTATTTCATTTTTTGGACATTTTAGCTAAGCAATGTATAGTATAAATTTAAAGGAAACTAATACACAGGTTTAAAACTGTTTCATTTCTGTTAAATTTGAGAGAACACATCTGTAATGAAATGTTGAAGTATGTCGAAACATTTCCAAATTAATTTAGTTCTGAGCCTTTCTAAACCATAAATAGATTGATTAAAACATAATTTAGTTGCTCTGGTTGCATGTTTGGTTGTTGTTTAGCCACATCTTTTGGCTTTTCTCTTATGTTTTCCCCGAATTTTGTGCCATTTTTCTTCCTATCAGCACTAAAAAGCTGAAGAAAACCATCCTCACAGCATGATGCTGCCTCCATAATTTCAGTTCTATTAACACTGAGATTATATTCCAAGTAGAAAGTTTGTAACATCTAAGTGATTTGAATACAGTTGGTTGCACTGGATTTTATTTCCAGCCAAAAGAGTGAAAGAGACTGCAAACAAAAGCAGATCACCATTTTTATTTATGTTTTTTTTTATTTAAAGAACATTTGAAAAATGTTATAATTGTTCTTTCACTTTATAGTGGCATACTACTTTTGGTTGGTCTGTCGTTAAAACTTTCTGCACTCAGAGGAAAAGTTGACTTGAAAAACTTACATCAATCTTCCCATCCAGCACCAACAACTTAATTTTAAAAGGTGATGCCACTTCCATCATTACTTATTTGGGCCCTCATACATAGCCCGCCCCTGCTTGATACAGGGAGAACTTGATTAGTGTGTGACTGCGTGTATGTGTGAGTGACAACAAGGCTTCAAAATGATTTACGACAAAGCCAAGACCTCAGTTTTTCCCTGATTGTTTTCCTCATCGTTTATGAAAACACACTCATTCATGCAACCAGAAGCAAATTAATGCTGTCACTAGACAATTCTTTTTAAAAATTAGATTGATATTTTTGCATGTTTCTGCTGAACTGCACAGTAAATATCCCCACTAAGGATTTCAACTATGTTTGAAAAAGAATTCATGCGGAGTGGGTCTATGTCCTTTACGTTTGTAAAGATGGAAATTTCATATGTAGCACAACATGACATTATGACCCCAATGCTGTAATCCTATAACTTTAACTGTCAAGCTTGTGAACATGACCACAAAACTGATTAGGCTTGGGCCATGTTGCTTCATAAGCTCTTCCTTTCCATGTCGCAGCGTGTCACGCTGAAGGTGACAGGCCTGTGGTGAATCCTTGCAAAGGTTCAGAGAGAAAAAAGAGCAGCTGAGAGGAAGCATGCCTTGCACACACACAGAGAAACACCATGTTTTAAGCCATCTGTTAAAGTCAGCGGGATGTGGAGGCCATCGCTGATACTTGCTGTCAATTAAATACAGCCGAGTTTGAGTCATGCCACATGTAATGCAGCTTCAAGATATTTTTAAATCAACAGCTACTGGACATTCCTGACACGTGCCTCATGTGGATATTATTTCTTCTATGGCCTCAGAAAAAGCAGGAGATTCTCCAAATGACTCACCTTGGGTGGATACACAGAGTTTCAAGGGTAATAAGATTGAGCTTTAACACAAGATCTGTTGGAAATGTGAAATGTGAACAAAAAAAATAGATTAATTACTATATATGGAATGGATAAACAAAATAAAAAGGCCTGTAAAGCCAAAGTGTTGGGAACCAGGATTTTTTGTTTCTTTGTGGGTTTTATGTCCTGCCTGCTGCTTCCCCTTTTCATCCACTAGAGGGCGACTGGAGGCTGCACCTCTGGAGAGCATGCCTGCTGACTCAGCCAGCGTACCTGTTATCCATCAGCTAATCATCCTGGAGTATATGAGGAGCTGACTGCTTAACACCTCGACGCCTGAGTGTTTGCCAGTTTTGGTACTCCGAGCCACTCCGAGCTAGTTCTCTGTTTTCTCTCTGAAGATTCTCCTAGTAATTTGTTCTAGTCGCCTCTTTCTCATGTGTTCCTCTGTGACACCTTGGTGAAGCCCGAGACCTGATCTTCAGGATTTCTCCCCCTCGTGACGCTGTGGATCGTTACCCACTGGTTATCTGAGTTCCTCCATCGCAGAACTACAATAAACCGTTCCTGGATTCCCAGGTAGGAGTTGGCTCACTCCTCGCTCCTCCTCGCCTGTACTTACCTGTCCGCCCTCCACTGTAGTCTCCTCATCTCCAACAAAGAACTCATTCTGTCAAGAACTCACTGGAACCTGGACCACTTAAAGTACACCCACAAAGAGACTCGACCCTGGACCCCACAGTATCTCCTCCTTTGCAAATGTCTCCTTCCAGAACAAGTAAGATCTTTCTGATTATTTCAAGGATTTCTTTTGTCTGACAACCTCACACTCACCATTCTCCTTTCACTGTTCTTCAGAAAACAGACAACCCCGGTACCCCTAACCCCCATGGACCAGACTTGCATTCTCACATTCTCATCATTGTTATAATAAACTGTATTTATCTGATTATCTGTTCTCCTGATTGTGTTCTGAATGTGGGCAAAGAAGCTGGAACCCAACATGACACAAAGAAAAAGAAATCTTCTCAGCATATACATTTATTTGTGCTGTCTCTGTTTTTCACTTGCATGTCAATTTGACTTCTTTCTCCCTGCACCCTGTTTGTTACTCAAGCTACTGTTGTGTTGTTTTTCGGCCTCAATAATTTCTACAACTTTTCTTAATAAGTTTTACTAATAGACTAAAATCAAATCAGCAGAAGAGGAAGCAGCTAAAAACTGCAAAAGAGGACGTTGCATGCTAAAAATTGAACTTGGACATTTCTCTATATGACACAACAGCCACACAGATAGTGATGACAATGTCTCCAATACAAATAGGATTTCAGGAGGCAAAGGTTTTTTTGGTGATGTATCAAGTTAAGAGGAAGAAGTCAAGAGAGGTCCTGGTTGTGAGCTGTAGCTGAGACTTAAAGATTTAAAGACTTAAAGGAGAGACTGAGATATTTAGACTATGTATGAACAGAGTGCCATTTTACAGCATAATCAAGTAACTGTTACCTTCAGTTGTTTTGAAAATGCTGTATGTGTTAAACATTATTTAAAAGAAATGTATCTTTGCAATTTTACACCTTGAAATTGGTATCCGTCTCTTTAAGAATCTCCTCTTTCAGGCAATCCGCCTTCAGTACTTCAGCACTGCAATGCCGTTCCATTATGCTGTTTACAACCATTTTTAGGAACGTTGAACTGAGAAGTAATTCCTATGATAAGCTCAGCAGACGAACAGGTCTGTCAGGTGTTGGCTAATTGCTACTGCTGCTAGACTGAAGGAGATGTGAGGGGAAATCATAGGGCAGGGAAGCTGTGTGAAGTGGAAGCTCGTTGTGGGACTACAGCGCCAAGGACAAGCTTTGTGTAAAGAAGCACATAAGCAAGCATTTAGGCGCCCCACAATGGCTGCCATGGGAGATTCAAGGATTCCTCAGACATGCAAGAAAGAAACACTCCACTTAGGCTTTTGATGAGGAAACATGGTAACATGGTACAGGGCCGTGTGGCCATGCGAGTCGGGTTCTTATTTTTAAGCGACAATGTCAAAGCTCTGCCTTTCTAGCCCGCATGTGCCTCACTCTCACAACTGTGGTTCTTTGTCTCATTCTCTCTCAGTGTTACAGCACCACATATCAGTCTGGCATATCTAATGCATCCTTCCCAGTGGTGTTTCATCCAAATGTGGACACACATTTTTTCTTAATCTATAATAAAAATATACTCACTCTTTCCTAGAATTATAAAAAATATAATTGTATTTCATTCTTTTTGGCTCAATATATTTATTGAAAGATTTACATTACAAAAGTGGAAATGTACAGAAATGACCAATGACAGAATTATGTATATTTAGGTTTTCTTGCTCTGACCTGAAATTTCTTGTGTTGAATCGCAAACTTTACATTCAGTGCAAAAGTTTGAATCAGTCATTCTCCTGCATTTATAAATGTGGTTTTAAGCACTGGATGTGTTTTTATTACAGGGAATCTGAATGTGCATAATGTGAGCAGACAGAAAAGCCACAAGGTATATGGGACTTAATGTTTTGATCTTTTGTGCAGTCAAGTCAGGACAGCACAGACACTTAAACCCAGTTCACATGTCCAAAGAACAATATGATGCCTTTGAGAGATTAACTGCAGAGAACATCATTCACAATGACAACAAACTCAGGGGAACTTCAGACTGACATTCAAGAAACACCTTATTTAAATGTTTTAGTGCTGAGAGCATATAAGTTATACACACGCATGGTCACCAGGGTAGTGAGTTATGGCAGCTCTCTTCACAGATATTTTGCTAAATTAGACCCGTGGCGCCTCCACACAAGACACAGCTTGGATTTGAAGCAGGCCTCAATGAACAGTGACTGCCTCTACACTTTTTTTAATTTGTAGATTTGGACCTTCTTAAAGTGGACAGTGCAGAATCTAAATATGCCTGGAAAACATTAAATGGCCTGTATTTGTGTAGCACTTTATCTCACCCAGAAGACCCAAAAGAAGGGTTGCCAAAGCCCAGTCTTGAAGACCGTGTATCCTACAAGTTTTAGGTGCATCCATGCTCCAAACCTGCTGATTCAAATGAATGGCTTGTTATCAGTCTCTGCAGAGCTAAAAGATAACTGGAGATGGGTGATGCTGCTGTTAATGTTAAAGCTTCTGAAGGGGACAGCGATATATGCCCAACAACTATAGCTGCAATGATCTATTGGAATAATAATAATAATAATAATAATAATAATAATAATAATAATAAAATAATAATAATAATAATAATAATAATCAATGTGATTATATTCTAAATGCAAACAATTTTCTACTATGAGATTTGGACACTTTCTCTGCTCAGACAAATAAACTAAACCACATTTAGGTCCCCTGCTAATCTCCCTAATGAGAGTCTCATGTGGATAATCTTTTTAATGAACATAACTTCAAAAAGAAGACAAATAGTTTCAGTTAGAATTATCAATGTGTTTTATATTTTATGTTTATGTTAGTCTTTGGCCTTCACGTTATGAGTTTGATATCCATCACTAACTTTATGCTTCCTGGTTGGGATTTTAATTTAGTTTGACACCCCAGTATATTTTAAAATTACACTTTAAAAACATCCTGCAGTTTTAAGGAGACATTTTACATTAATATTCAAGCACTAATATCTTTAAACAAAAAACTCACGTAAATGTCAAAAACCGAGGGTCTGATGCAAATAATACATATTGTTAATTCAAACTTTCTCAAAAGAGTCTCTGTTTCTGATCTTTGTTCTGTTTTGTTGCTGAAAAATCTCTTCATATTAGAAGTCCATGGACTTGCTGCTGTGTGTCACAGCGGCGTGCACAGCATTGAGTGTGTTAATATAATCTGGACTGGTTTGCTTTTCCCTTAGTGGCACCAGAACCTGCTGCACCGAGCTCTGTAATATGTTTGCTTGTATTTTATTGTGAGCAGCAGTCTTGAAGACAGTCTTCTCTCCTCTGTGGCATCTTTCCTCTCAGCTTGGACTCAAAGTGTGTCGTAACATGAAGTCATACAGAGACTTGTTGAGGAAAGCAGCCCCATGGAAATAGATTTAAATCCTAAATGATTCATCTCTCATTCATCATCTAAGGTCCCTGTTCCAAGACCAACACAACTGCAGTGCACTTTGGTCACAATGTTGTCTGTGTAGATCCCCAGCTATCCAAACAGCTAAGCAAGATGAACACAGAAAACAAGCTATAAAAACAATTTCTCAGAAAAATGAGAGATGCTCATATTGACTGAAATAAGGATTTGGCATAATGTTTATCATTTCACCACCGTATTCACCCAGAGAAGTCGTTTATTACTCTTTTCAAATTTCTGACATATCCAGTCACGGACCCTAAGCTTCTGGTAGTTTGTGCCTCCCACCATAAAACTTCATAAAACACTGACTGCAAACCAGTGTGGAATATTATGATCATAAATGTTTTGCAGAGATGAAAGAAAAGGTGATGTAAAGTTCGACTTTATAGCACAAGTGAACAGCCTGGCATAAACCAATTTTTAGTAGTATTCCCATCATAGTAAAAAATGTAATAAATAAAAAAACAACATTAAAACCTCTCATTTTTTCCAGATCAGTTCTGACCATCGCAGAACTTCAACGTTATAAGAAGGTCTTAGTGTATAAATATTACATGTCTTACATTTCCCTTGACTTGAAATGGAA
Source organism: Phalloptychus januarius (assembly GCA_902982915.1). Classification (NCBI taxonomy): domain Eukaryota; kingdom Metazoa; phylum Chordata; class Actinopteri; order Cyprinodontiformes; family Poeciliidae; genus Phalloptychus; species Phalloptychus januarius. Next base: position 30,824,087 of record CADWAE010000133.1, read on the forward strand.
AGACTTTTTGCTAGTTGTTTTTATGTTAAATCCAGCACAGCCACACTTTACATTCATTATCTTGTGTTTGATTGCTGGTTTTCTTACTGTCCGAAGAAGCATATTCTAGGCAAATACTCTCATAGTTTAGACCAAAAAAACATTAAAGTCTATGAAACCCATCTGTCCATGAGAACATAAATAAATTATGATTGGCCATCCCATGTTTTATCAAAGTGCATAAATATATTTAAAATGCACTTTTCTAATTCAAAAGGAGACTTTTGAGTCATGCCCTCTAACGCAGAATATACAAATGACGTTGTACTTTGAAGTCTTTCATTCTCAACGGTATAAAAAATATTTTTTTTCTTGACTAAAAGGGACATGTCCAATGGGGATATCAATCTAGCCATCTCATTCTTTAAGGATTATATAAGTGCCTGATGCCTATCTTCAAAAGTCTGGTGGTGCGGTACATCCTTTACAGATCACCACTCAAGAGCTACATGAAGACACATAGGAGAAACAACCACACACACTCACAAACCCGTACCCAAGGGTGACTGAGAGTGACCAATTAAACTATCAGATATGTTTTTGAACTATGGGGGAAGTCTGAGTATTTGGAGACGACCCTTTGTAGAGGAATAACATCAAAAGTCCATGTATTAGATTGATATAAATCGAGTCAGTGACATTAGATTTGACTTAATAAAATCATGAGACTTTTGACTCAATTTGGACTTTTTTACCAACAACTCATGAGTTGGTGACATGGTAATATCTTTTGTATTAAGATATTACTACAAAATATCTTAATGATGCCCTATGATTATTATCTAAAAGTATTAGTCCACAGGACACCAAGCTGATGTCCTGTGAAACCCCTCCCACTGCAGTATGACTTCATGGTGTTCTGTCATACATGTGCTTTAAAACAGCACAGTTAACACAGTGATCATGGTAAGGAGGGACGACTATTACAAGTTCACAACTTTGGAAAAAGAAGTAATGATTGACGAGCTGCAAGATTTTATTTTAATTTCCATGTTATTGGAAGTCAAACAAAAGAACAGAAGGTGTTGGTGGGACGTTCGCCCACTGCATCGGACCAGAAGAGAGTAGAGCCAGTTCAGTGTTTTGGTCCAACGGTAAATACTTCCTCAGAGTCTTGCATAACTGCTCCTCAAAACTATTCATCCTGCTCCCTGGTTGAAAAACCTGTTTCTGGAAGTTGAGGAGTTTACTGTTTTCCGCATAAACAAACTCAGTGGAAAGATGTGAGGGTTACAGAAGCAGTAAAGGTGCTGTGTTTGGTAGGGTTTTATTTTCTTCACCAATACCCTTTTCCCAAAAATATCCCTCAGCCCTACTGTGCACTGAGGGCCCATTCTGTCATCAGCACTGTGACTGATGTCCAATGTCCAATCTCTTTTTACGATGTCACCACTTTGCCTTCAGAATTCAATCATTTTGTGCAACGGCAGTGATGATGCATCTCAGATGTCCACCATTCTGTCCCTGACTAAGTGGCACCATTGGCATGGCCTACTTATCTCCAGCCTGGATATTAAACAGTTTGGACATTTGAAGCATTTTAACTCTGATGCGCTTTGATGGGTTACTCTTATCTCTTGGGGATACCGGCAGTCAAAGTACTTATGCAGGGATATTTTGAGGTTAGAATTAGGTCTAGCCCTGAGACTTGACAAGAATTACTTACCATTTGAATAGCCGAATGAGAAAATATAGGCAGATAAGAAACAGGAGAAACAACTTGCCAACTAAAATATATGAAATATAAGATTTAATGTTAAAAAAAAGTTCTGGAGATCTCATCCACAAAGCAATATGAAGATCTGCAAAAGCTTTCTAAATTTGCTGAAACAAATCTCTTTTACTGTTAACAATATTCTACTGACCTCCACATCTTATAGATAGAAATCTGCTTCTAAACCTTCCTTCATGACTGTGCTGATTAACTGAATGTTTCCAACCCTCTTGCCAGTTCTATTCTCTCACTTTCCTTCCAAAAGATTTTCTGTCTCCTCTTTATTTCCTTACCAGAAGATTTTGGTCTTGTCTAAGTTGACTTTTTTATGTCCTAAACCAAAACCAAAAAAAAGTTGTACCATACATGTGGAACTGAACAGTTTATTTTAGCTTAGTAATTATGTAAGAAACATTGGCCATTTAAGTAAAATGTGATAATACGTTCTTAAAGACTTTGGATCATCAAACTTCATATCAGACAAAGATAACCTGCTCATATGTCTTATCAGTCAAAATAATATTTTTTAAAAATGTCTTGGAGTGATTTTGTGAGATGGCCCTTTTTGCTCGTTGTGGTCAAAGAATGATATTTATTTCCAGTGTCTTTCAAAGCGTTGAATCATGAACATGAACTCTATTGTGACCTCCTGGATGAGTCGTTGTTGCCCTTTTGTGTTAATTTTGGTTTGCTGGCTTTACCACTGTTCCTTGTTTCTCTGCAGTTCCAAAAAAATTGAAATGTGTTTGTATCCCTTTCCAAAGAGATAAAGATCACTAACTTTGCTTTCTATCTGTTCTTGAAATGTATTTATACCAGGACATGGTGTTTTGCTTTGTTAGATGAATTAGCTTATCTCATGTTGTCTTGAGGTATAATCTTTAAAGAATATTTTGTATTTTTTTATGGGAATAAGTAATTCCTTTAATGCATAAGTCTGGGAGTAAATAAAGAAATTTAAGAAGAATCCAATTACTTTTTACATATACAAATTTCTTGCAGGATAGCTTTTTTTCCCATCCATCTTTCCTTTATAGCAGTTTATCCTTACAGGGTTACGTTCATCAGTCCGTCACTGTTCAATGCACAGAATAAACAATCACACACAAACCCAAAAGTTCTTGCTGCAAAGCTTTTTCATAGCACTGTTTATGCTTAAAAGAAGTGTGCTTGTAGAAGCTCTGTGAGAAACATTCACCAAATGAACATACAAACATGCACATGCAAGTCTGTTGTCCATCCTTGTCACACACCTCACAAAACAATCTCCCCACTGCCAGCTGAAACAAGCGTCGTGCCTAAAATTTACAACCCTATGCATCTTAAGCCTGTATGTTTATTGCCTGAGATGGCGGGATGAAATCAAACTTATTACAAGGCACTATATCATTCAGCGCTGCCTGCCAAAAGCTTTTCGTTCACACTGCAGCTCAGCTTCCCTTTGAGGAAACACAGAGCAGGAGGTAACATGGTGTATTTTCTTAGCATGTTAAGTTTCAGGCCCTCCATGTAATACAAGTGTCAGGAGAAGACTGCTAATGAGAGTTTTAATATTATTTAAATTTGTCACATTTTGTTTCTACATGTTTCACTGACAAGAATCTGCAGCAACTCCAGCTCTGGGTGTCTGGTATATTATGAACAAACCCATACATTGTGAATAAGCATGGGAGTTACCATGTTATCTTTTTTTAATCTTTTTTTATCAATAAACCACTAGAGGTTTATTGGCTCTAATGGTCTTTATTTGAAAGTGCTATGACAGGAAATTAGGTAATGAGAGAGGGTAGACATGAGGCAAAGGTCACCAGGAGTGGACCTTTGCCTCATCGAAGCAAAGGTCAAAAGGGAATCGAAAAAGCCCTTAGCACTGACTAAGGGCTTTTTATGTGGGTTGTGCTTAACCCTTGCAGCACCACCCATGTTATCTTTTTTGACATGCACCAAGGTCTGTATTGGCTGTGATGTGACACATTCAAAACAAACCAGGCAAGAAAAAGAAAAACTTGTATACATGTCAAGCTTCTGCTTTCTCTCCCTCTATTTCTCTAAGTTGCAGTCCACCTCCCTTTCTTAAACCTCATACCCCTCACACCTTTGCATTATGTATCATCTCTGCCTCCCTTCTTCTCTTCCTGCTCCAGGACTCTAGATGATCACACCGAGTTGTTGCACAGGCTTACTGAAAAAAAAAATTCCATATTTTTCTGCTAACCTACTTTTCTCCTCTTAAAATAATTTTTCCTCATCACACACCTCTTGTTGCAATGCATACCTCCTCTGTCAACCCCTTTTCTTTTACATTTTTCTAGCCTCAGCCAACCTCTCCACTGCACAGCCAAGCTGCAATAAGAGTGACAAGATAAGAGATTGTATTTCTCTGCTCAGCAGTCCGAGCTTGAAAAGGGTGTCATGTTTAAGGAGGGGGACTACCTGACATTGCACATCAAACCTTAGTAACATTTATATGGGCTTCCTGTTTCTCTCTGCCGCATCTTGTCAGGCATCACCCTGTTATTGACAGATTGCGGATTAGAGAAGTGGAGGGAGCTTTCAGCAGATTGCTGCTATCTCTGTTTGCTGCTATCTACAGTACGGAGTGCAATGGGACAAACGCTTGAGGAGGCAATAGGATTTTCTCTGCTTGGATAGCTGTGTATAAGCGATGTCAGGTTGTCGCACTGTGCGGACCTGACAATCAGTACACGGAGAGAGGAGGGGCTACACGGACAAGCAAGAGCATGGGAGAGGACGGAAAGGCTCACTCCAGCAGCAGTGGATTATGAAGGAGGAGAAGGACAAAGATTCTGTAAAATGGAAAAATTAAGGATGTGTGGAGAGATTTCAGGTCATGTTTAGATTCTAATATTTTTTTTAACAATTGGTGTTAGTATTGTTTAGAAATAATCTATTTTCCTATAGTTTTTGTCAAAGATCTTTATGCTGGACAAAAACTTAGTGAAGAAATGTGCAGGATGAGAAGCGCAAAATGACTATCATTAAAAAAAAAGAAACAAATGCAGCATAGTCTTCAAATCTTTTCTGGTTTTCTGATATTTTTTGCCACTGGAAATATTATCACTGCACAGAGCGCATTTGCAATTTTAAAAAAAAAAATATTTTTCAATTATTTGCACAAGTTAATCACTGAAAAAATAGGTTTTATTTAAGAAATAAATGCATGCTTATTTTGTAATACAGATTCAACCTGTTTTGAACAAAATTCCAAAAATATTATCAATACTACCACGGCTGATACCATTACTCCAACAGATCTTTCTAAACTGTAATGCTATCCATGACTGTGAGGGTTTTACATTTCTAGTTGCATCAGTTGATGTCAAAGTTAGAAACTGCACAAGTAAGGACATAGTTATTACCAACTGAGTTATTGCATTTGTTTGAACCGTTCATAAGTAATTAAGAAAAAAAATGAAAGGCTTCATAGTCAATAATGACTTTTGTTCCGCTAAAGAATTTGTGAGGATTGCCATGTTAGTGAATCATTTGAATTTTAATTTGCCACTTACCTCTGGACCAAACAACTCACTACTCATTTACCGAGGAGGCGAGGAAACCAAAATTAGCTTTCTATTTGTTTGTGTTCCCTCAAGTAAACTAAATTGTCACAGTAAGCAGTCACTAATCACAGAATGTCTACCCATCTATTTTCACCGTAGCATTAAAAAAAATATTCGTTGGAAGCCCACTGGGGAAAAAAAACAACTAAGCTAAAGGGTAGACATTTTTGGGTCTACAGAGGGTTCACTCCTCATTACATGGAATGCACTACTGTAACATTTGTGCTATTAATGGTAAAATAGTGTGGAGATAGTTGGATAAATAAATGACTATTTAAGCTCACACGCAATGCATTGATAACAACAGTATGCATTAAAATGATAACAGTCTCCTTAAGCAAAAACATATTTCTGTCTGGAGTAGGGTTGAACTAAATATTTACAAAATTTTCATGCTCTAATCTGATGGTAAGAAAAAAATTTGATATACAAGATCACTTTTGATACCTTGACAACATTTTTGGGGGAATAAGGTTCTTTCTAGCAAAGAGCAGAAAGAATGAATAATTACAACATAACAAATAATATTTTACCTTTGACTACAGCAAGACCTTTCAGCAGAGGACAACTCAACAATTTCCGATAATTATTATCTTTAGTGTAGCAATTTAATATTTGTGTGTCCATTTGATGATTTACATTCCAACTTATACAAATAGGAATTCATTACAAATAAATGATCATTCTAAAATAAATTGTGTAAAACAAATATGGTTCTAAGTATAACTAAAAATCAAAAAAAAAAATACTTTTCCTCTTTAATACTAAGTAATAAAGGTAATGTAAATATAGTTTCAAATTAGTAATTGTGTAAGGACTATAACCTTCGCTGAGAGATTTTGTCTTGTTAAAACAAACCCCAAGGTTATATATATTAGACTACAGCACTTAAGATGGTGAGCTTAAGTAGTGAGTCTGAAATTAAGTGATTTCTTTTAGGAGCAGGGATGTTCACAAATTGAACAAGATGATAAAAGTCAATGAAAGGTGTAGCGTTTGAATAAAAGTGGATTAACAGTGTCACCCTTTGGAACACATTCAGTAAGAAAATAGTAATAGACTTGTGTGTCTACTAGGGAAACAGTCTTTGACATATTAAATAAATTGCAATGTTTCATAAATGAAAAATATACCTATGCTATCCTTAGTTGTGATAGTTACCAGCAAATGTTTCCAAACAAATTTAATCAAAGTTATGCCAAATAAAAGGCCTGTCTTCCCATTTTTTTAATGCGCCATTTCATCACATCGGTGGATTTTCCTGTTTCAGTGAATTATTCATACTCAGCAGTGGTACTAAGTTACAATGTTATGACTCCTATTCAAAAGGAGCGCATAATAGTTTCACAGCTCAGCACGATGAATATCTATGAAACAAAAGCAAAATTGCTGCTGATCTCTCGCCATTATTCACCGTCCAGCATTCGAAAACACTTAGGAGGCCTGGTAGAACTTTGTTCACCCAAGAGCTCCTGTATAACTAAATTCATTCACAGAAAATGGCAAGAGAAAAAAAAAAAAGCTTGAGCAGAAATGATTCAGTAGATGATGGAATAAGCAACAAAAAACAACAGCAAATGTTGAGCCACTTTATGTTGATTATGATGTATTTTCATAAAATACTTTCAAGCTCCTATAAACAAAAGCTGCTGTCAGACTACATAATGCCACATTATCTTTCTAGAAACAACAAATAATGTAATAATGACTAATATTGGTACACATGTCACCTAAATTCACAATTTCATGTAGGGAAGAATATTTAATCAACTGGCAGGAAGCGCATTTGAATTTATTCATTTTTTAAACCAATTGTAAGAATATTATTGGATTCAGGAGGGAAATATTGTTGATGTCAATGTGTTACAGAGAACATTTTGACAAGGATTTTTTAATGTTACGGTTATTTAATAGTGATCAAATAATGCAAACATAAACCCAAACACCTGACATTGTTTACTCCAGCAGCCTGGGATCAGCTCTGAACAGCCTGGTGACGAACCATTCATCTGATTCAGGTGTGTTGGAGCAGCTCTCGAACAAACGGAAAAAAATGTAATGAGACAATACATTCATTGTCTTATTGAAATGTATGTATTTTAGCCCTCCCTAGTTGTCATATATTGACGCTTGGGAAGGTTCCCTCAGCGTCACATGTTGACGTACCGGGTACCCCCTTCGCGTCAGTAATTGATGAGAAGGGTTCTCCCATTGAATGCTAATTTTACTTCAGATTTAAAAGATCCTCCGGTTCCCTGAAGCCGCGATTTTTATCTTCACTTCTGCTCATTTTTTAACAACAGACACGTGGATATTTTAACCTGGTAGAATTGCTATTGTAAATAACAAAATATTCTCATATTTACATAATAAAAACATTAAAAGAATATGTTAGGTGGAGTTTTTGAGGTTGCACACAACAGCGGTATGCACCTCCAAAGTTGTTTGCAGTACCGTAGGATAGATTTTCTTTTGTGATTGCATGTCAAACGGTTCTGAAAACGTTGTCAAAATTTTGCATTCAATGAGAGAACCCTTCTCGTCAATTATTGACGTGAAGGTGGTACCCGGTGCGTCAACATGTGACGCTGAGGGAACCTGCCCAAGCGTCAATATACGACGAGTTGGGAGTGAGAATGTGTTCACTGACCACATCATCAAATCTACATGAACACACAAATATGTAAACAAATCTACTACTATGCATCAGCATGCAAGACACACATCCTCATGCACAAATGCACCGAGAGACACAAAGACACACATTCAGAATAACAAATTAACAAGCCAGACAGACAAGCTAAACCCAAAAGGAGCTCGACTATGTAATTGCAGCTGAATAGCAGGAAGCCTGTGCAGTATAATGGCCACAATTTGACTGAAGGCTGTTTCATTTCAGTATCAAAGTGGCTGTAATGAAGGTTGAATGACACTGGGGAAGGGCACAATAGAACAGATACTGCTTCTAATTAATGTAGCTGATGTTAGAAAAATGAATTGGATCTTTCTGTGCTGACCAGTAGATGTAAATGAATCTAATAACTGATACATTCTGTGGTTCTTCACTTATTTCCCATTTCTAATTGTATACGTCGGCTTTGTTGCATAGCTTAAAATTCCCAGTTATCCCCCACTTATGTCCCTAGACAGCCACGATTATATAAATAATTACATATTTTCTGTCTTGTTACAAAGATTTTTATATTTTTGAACATTAGTTTCAGCTAGTTCAGCATGTTCTTCCATGTCTCTCTAACAAAAAAGCTGATGAGATATTTGTCTCGAGATGAGATGTTTCACCCGACCCCCCATTTCCTCTTGGCTTCCGAAAATAAACGTAGAGCCTGTGTGATACCAAAAGGATTACCTGAGCAGATGCGACCCTCTCACCTTTGTTCTTCACTGTGCATACACCCCAAATTAGCATTCAACACGCGGAGGAGGAACCTGCCTGATTCATGAACTGAGGTTTAAGTACCAAAAAAGCTTTGAACGACTGAAAAATATCAGTTATGTTTGACCAAAGCACAACGCAAGTCAGTCACTTTAAAAGCATATTAACACACTCTCTGCCAGGGGTCTGACACATTGTGCATTAAATACTTCCATGGCTTTGCTTCTACTGCGCTGACTCAATTGTGTAACTTTTATTAAAAGCTTATTACAACACAAAAATATGGGGCAAATGTTTGGCTGAAATAATTACAGATGGAGACAAAGATTTTGTTTATCCTTCAACAAAGCCCCATACAAACAAAAGTTACAACTAGTGGGAACTGATTAGCATCCTTTAATATGGAAGTATTCATATTTAGATTTTAAATTACCTAAGTTTGGTTAGAAATGACTAACTAGAATACGTCTGACAATTCAAAAGCTGTTTATAAAGTCTGACAGCTGGTGGGAGGAGGGATCCATAATAACGCACTTTTGTGCATTTAAGATGCAGCAGTTAAATAAAGTTTACTAAAATAGCTGAGATAATAAAAGGGTCAAAATTCACATAAAATTACTTGAATGCTAAAATTAAATGTCCTTCATATTTTATCTATATTGACATGAAACTTACACAATCAGTTTCAACCTCCGGGAACGGGAAATTAAATGCTTTTAGAGAGTAGAGTAACTCTAGTTCAAAATAAAAAAAATACAATATTGTACACATTCTTTGAAAATTACAAGCTGGCAAATCTGTTATGAAAAGTAAATCCACCAGGTAACTTAGACAAGTGTCTCCCTGTAAAGCCAAATTTTTATATATGAAGCCATAAACAACCTTAGCCTCTCCTGCACATGTTGAAAACTCACATTCCTCCCTCCATTAAGGTAGTTGGACTGAAATATGAATCATTTTAACAAGAATGTATTATGTATGTATCAAAAAAATTTTAATTAATCATCAAGTTCAAATATTTATGTGATACAAAGATATTAATTTACTTAATTACAAAGATTAACTATATACAGGTTCTGAATAAAACCCAAGAAGGAACACTGTAAAATGTAAATTTCACATAACAAAAGTTGTCAGTGGTGAATTTCAGTGGATTTTCCTTTTTAGTTTGTTTTCTTCTGTGTTTTTTTTATCAGACAATGTAAAGACTGCAAACATTACAAAACATAGTATTTTGCAGGATAGAGAGAAATGTCAGCAATTTTCAAAGTCTTGAGTGTTGCCAAATAAATGTTACTGCTGTAAGTTGTAAAGAGACTTTGCAGATGTGGCATGAAAAAGAATGGACAAAGAAAAAAACATGTATGTTGCTTTATCCACTGAAAACACAAGGCTCTGGAGAGCCCCAGGCTCTTCTGAGACTCTTTCATAAGCTACATACTGCGCTGCTGGGCTTTATGTGTGATGGCCAAGGCAGACACCATCGTTGGAAGGAAAGCACAGAAGAGAAAAATGAATGTTCTGGTAAATCATATGGAAATTACAATAAAAAAATTCCATTGCAGTAATAAGTTGTGGAAATGTGACTAGACAAAGTGGTTACAAAGCAGCAGGAGAGTGACAAGAAAGCAACGAGCACATGGAAACTTAATATTCGCTTTAAAAACCTTCAGATATTTTCTCCGATTTCTTACATTCAACATTTGAGATGTTTTTTTTTTTTTGGTTCGTTAATACTTTGGACCTTTTACTATGCATTTAAGACACACAGTTACAGAAATAGAATTTATCTCAAACAATAACTAACAAATCAAAATCAGGAACATTGAACGTCACTTACAGAATCCATTAGCTCCACAGGGATGAAATACTACTCAGCATGCAGTGGGAGAAAGAGAACGATTCTGGGTCCTGGGACCAAATATCTTGCTACTCAATGAACACGTCAGCAGTGCTAACACAAAGAGAAAGACGACAATTAAGGCTGACATTTACACCTAGGGGCAGTCAAACAGTCCTGCATGTCTGTGAGGGTAAACCTGTATGAACTGACCTCAAACAGACACATTTAGACCCACAGCAAATCATTTTGAGCAACTGCTGCTAGGTTGACTGAAGGCAGAAAAGGATAAGCAAACTGGTAAACTAATACATGTAAAAAGTGAATGGAAGTGCAACTGCACATAATTTAGCTGAGTTTGACAAATGTGATATGACGAAAAATAGCAAGAGGAAAAGACTAATGAGAGAACAATCTATAAAAAAGATAAAATGGGACACAAAATGTGTGCCTGTAAATTTTTGGTGGAGACACCTTAAACTCTCCACTTTATGGTGGAACTGTACATAAACTGTACATAAATGAAGAAAATGCAATAATGCAGCTAATATGCTCCTTGCAGGATGCCTGAGTTGTGATCACAGTGGTTGATTTGACAGTGAGACACCTGGTTTAAACCAGCATTCAATGGGCAAGAACCAAGATACTTTATTCAAATTCAGGAATATATATTGCCTTATTATTTGGCAGGACAATTGAGGTTTATGATGTTAGGACAGACATAGCTCTAGTGGTTGGTAAAGAGACTTGATGACCCCGAGGTACCATTATTTGCTGCAGCTCTCTGTTAGAGATGTTTATTTCTTACCTATCTTGCCATTCTCTGTGTTTATCTCTGTGAAAGATAAACTTGGAAAGTCATAAATACGATGCTGGAATGTTGTCAAAAAAACTTCTTAGCCCAGGAACATTATCCCCTCTGAGGGGATACTATACACTCAAGCTGTATTTTTTCTATCTCTAGTGTGAACATTTGTTACTACCTACATTTATTGAAAAAGCTATAAAGATTAATTTATTTATAGCTTTCTACACATCTTTTCCAGGGTAACAAATGAGCTAAGAAACATTCTCTTTAACATTTTCATCTGCTAGCCAAACGATTATTAGACAAACATTGTAAACACTTTCCTGGTATGAAAAAGCCAAATGAAAAGCATGTCTTAGATACTCAAATCAAGATGATTCAACTGTTTTCATTCAGTGCCAAATTTCTAACTGGTGTTATTAGGCCTAAATAATAAATAAATAAATGTGGACTTATGGTTCAAATCAGTGGCTCAGTAAGACATGAATGCATTTAAGAGATAATAATGTAAGACATTTATTTTGATCTTTGATTACTGATTACACAAGTGGATACTTAACCAGACTATTTATGCCTAGAAATATACTTTATGTGTATCACTCATGTAAGCAATGTGTGACTCATGCTGTAGTAACAGCTGACAACATAAGTCAAAATGAGCTGTATTCAATTTTCATAATAGCTGCTCCTGCTATTCGGATTCTATTCTTCTTTTAAGTTGCATATTAGAAGGTATTGTTGAAGTCTTGATAGACAGGTGCAATGACAATTGCTGTCAATTTACTCATGTGCGTAATTTACATGTGGGTAAAGAGCCGTGTTTTTCTTTTTCATTGCTCAGTCAGAAAACTCAGGAATAAGAAAGGAGAGCACTTTAATGAGGAATATTACGAAACGATAGAAGTAAACTTTTTTTAATCTTCATGCTCTTAATTCTCCTGAATTTGTTTTAGTATCACCTTCCAGATATTTTTCTTTACCAACCACATACTGTGAAAATGTTTCCACCTCATATTTAAACCAGCCTCATTGATTTTTAATTTACACATATCACATTATCTTTAATTTCAGAAATGCTAGTTTTATTAAAATAATTTTTAAATTAAAAGCATAATTTTTACTTTTTTTTCTTATGATAAAATCAATTCTAAATCAAAAACATGTTTACAAGTGCAACTCAATGAATTTGATCAGATGCAAAAAGTAAATGTATTTTAATTATTCAATTAAAATAGAAAAGATTCCTTACAGACAGCATTGTAAATTACAATCTTGACATAAATACAATCAATAAAAGGTGTTTTAATTTAAAAATAACATGTTATGACACAGTAGTTATAGACAGTTCCCCACCAGACTGTCAATGACGCCCCAACAATGAGGCTAAGCTAGAAAGAGTGATTGGTAAAGATACCGTCTGTTCACCGAGTGCTGCTTCCAAACATTACTGGGAAGTTGACATTAAAGAAAAAGTGTGGCAGAAAAAAAGAAAAAGGTCCACAAGCAACAGGCGTAACAGCAGCTTTGAGAGGATTATGAACTAAAGCCAATTGAAGAAGTTTCAGAAGGCAAGACAGGCTAATGTCATTCTTCAAGAGCCACAACCAGACATGTCAGAACATGAACTTCAGCCACAGAAACATCAGAAGTACACAGAAGAGGAGCTACACTGATGCTCCATTGGTCCAGAGTCCTGTTTTTAGCAAAAAGAAAATGTATATACATTTTTTTTTCATGCACATTTATGGTAACAAGCAAAATGGAGATGCTCATTTAGCTTTCCAGCAAGACTTATCAGTGAGTCAGGTGTTGATGAGCATTCTATCTCTGTTCTTGATTGATCAGTATACTTGGCTGACCTAAACCTATGGAGTATTATCAAGAGACAGATGAGTGACCCGAGACCCGGCAATGAAGAGAGGTCTATTAAAGCTATTACAATTACCAGGCTTCTGGTTGTTTTAATAGCTTCTGGCCAAACTATGGCAGATTGATACAGCAATTTATGCAAACAGACCCCACCAAGTGTTAAATTCATATAATGTAGAATTCAAGGACATTCTTTTCAGCCAATACATTGCACACATTTTGAAATATGTAACTTAATGTGCCTGCATTTAATATATCAGTTTCACAGGAATTTGATTCTGATGAAATCTGATTGAGATTCACATATATGTTTGTGTTATATGGACAAGATCTAACTTCATACCTAAAATGCAAGTATAAACACAAGTGTAAAAATGAAACACAAAATCTAATAAGAACCTGCTACACAGTCCATCATTGAAAAAAACAACTTTTCCCTTGAGTAAACATATGAGGCAGGGCTATAATTTGTAAAAGCCTGAGCACCTTTTGGTCCTGGCCTGACCACTGCAGTCAGACCTCAGGTATGCTACAATTCATCATAACTTATACCTGCATTTGGATGTGCACATGTGAGTTACATCTGCAAAAATGACACGTTTGCTGAATCATGCACATAAACAGAAAATCTGGTCCACAATAAAAGCCAGAGGAGCTGTACTGCAGCAAAGGTCAGCTTCTGCAATTAGAGGCCACATTCATACTTCATGTGAGGTTGGGGGGATATGTGTGAGTCAGCATAGTTTGGCTGTGTGTGTGAGGATTGTGTCCTTTAGCTTTCTTGCTGATTTCTTGCAAGCAATCTTTTTCAGAAAGAAAAGATAAATATTTTAAATCTTACTCACATTTCAGAAGTCTGTCTGAATGTGGAGCAAGCATAGCAAGAAAGATAAGGTGGTTCGTTTGGATTGATTTTTCTGTAAAAATTATGGCTTTTGATCTTCTATATTTTTTATGGTCAACACATCCTAAAAATCCCCATAAAAAAACAGACAAATTGTATCCCACCTGATTTAGTTTAGTCATTTGTGCCAAAACACTGTACTTTCCAAAAACTATTAAAAACAGATCAATGAATCATACTCCTGCACATGCTGACATGTTCTCTTCAGTTTAAAAATATGGCTTGTGGTTTATTTAGAGACAACTTGAAGGGGGTATCAGTTTCATAGCCTTACTGAGAGTAGTTCACAAAACTGACAAGATACAGTATAGAAGCCCAAATTACTAAGATGTGGTATAAATGAATTAAGGCAGATTATTGCAAAAGGCCACAGAATCTAAATTGACAGTGAAAAGGAATTGTTGGATGTATTCAAACTATTTTAAGCAGTTTTAACTTAATAGGCAATGGGAAGTGATCAAATGTATTCTTTTAAGTCCAAACATAGAACTGGGGTTCCTACCATGTCAAACATTTCAGGCATTTGGACGTACAAGCTGAGTGAATCTTCCTCGGTGATATCCCAGTGTTTTATTCTTATGAATGAACCTTTTACACACAAAACTAGTTTTAATAGAATTTGCTGTCAATGTACACTAACTCAGTCAAGTTTTAAAGCTTCAATACTTTTCCCTGTTCGGCTTTCACAAGTAGATTACATTTATTATTCATTTCTAATATTGCTTTAAGTAGTCTGTGTTCAGAGTAGAATTGTCCAGCCTGTTTTATTTAAAGTATTAACCTTTTTGTTCTGCACAGAAATAATTACAGGACTATCTCAATAAAAATGGTGCCATTTTAGAGATAAAATACCCTAGAGTGATGCACACCTTCCCCAACTTTAGCATAGTTAGCAGCTAATAGTTGGGGTGCACTTGTGTGTGCTAACTTGTCAAAATTTTGATAGTTTTTTTTTTCTACCATGTACCCAAAATGCTACCAAGCAATTTAAAAGTGGCTGTTCAGTTCTTTTCTGGCAAAAGTTTTCAGACAGCTTGAAGAACACTACAAGTATAAAAGACAAACAGAGCAGGATAAAAAAGCAGGAAAACACTTCCTTCCTGACTTTTTATTGGTCTGATGTAATATTCTAACGTTAAATGTCATGTTTTGATTAGCCATAAACTCAAAAATCCTCATAATGATCATCACCTATTCTATGTGTTTCACTTAATGAATTGAGTTACTAAAACAAATGAACTTTTAATATTCTAATTTATTGAATATGACCGCATAGCTCATTCTACTATGGTAATGGGATTATCTTTATGAGAGCTCTGTTTGTCTTAATTTTCCCCTTCATTAACAATGTTTTTTATTGTTATGTAATTTCATGATAAACATACTGAGATAGTTTGTTTCATATTCCATGCTTTATATAAGATATTCTGAACAGCAAGTCTCAGCTCAGATTCTGGATATCAAGGTAATAAATAAATGAGTAACTCATTAAGTGTGTTATACAAGAACATATCTGTTTTGCTATAGGATGGTCTATAGCAGAGACATTTCCCATTTCTGAAACCCAAAACTTTCTTTGCTTTAGTCCACTGGTAAAAAGAGAGCTTGACCTTAAAAGCTACAAAAGTCATTATTGTGGTGGTACAACATCAGCATAGAACAGGTTACATCATCAGAATATTGACTGAGTCCTTGGTTAGTGAACCCAGGTAGGGCTGGACTGAAAGACATTTACTGCCTCCGCTGTGTTTTTTCTATTTGTATTGCATTTCCCTTTATCTCTCTGTTAGCCCTTTTTGACAGTTTCCTGCTTTCCCCTGGTTTTTTTCTCTCACCCTCAGTTGGAAATATTTGCTATTGTTTTTAACTGATAGACGTACAACATTTCTCACTTCCTCATCTTTATCCTCTCTCTGTCTCCATCTCTGTCTGAAAGAGGGCATCTCTCCCTGTGATAGCCCTGCAAACTGCAAAATCTTATCATCGTCATCATTATCATATTCATCTTCTTGCATCAAAGCCAATCAGTTGCTTAGCATGTTTCCTGTTGCATCACTGCATAAAAACAATCTTGCTGAGTTCCTTATAGTTGGAAGGCTATTATACATAGAAAATGGAGCCTTTCACTGAAGATCCATAACAAGGAGTAAATGGCAAATACTCGCATATAATCCCCAGTTAGGGCGCAATAGTTCTAGCCCCAAAGCTATGGGGCTTGCAGAATCAGTGCTTCAGAGAGAAGCATTTGAGATGCAGACACTTAAATCGAGGGGATTTATGAGAGCAATGAAGCAATCTCAAAGGTTGTCTCCCATGAGGTACAAAGAATAATATGGTGGCACACCCAAAATACTATAGAGACACTTTTTCCTCCTTTTGTTTCTCCATCTCCTTTGTTATATTTGTTTAACAAACCACCTATTATAGATTTTTGCTTTTGTTCCACCTATTCAAACCATCACATTTGAATCATTTGAACCATCACATTTGTTACTTTATCACTAAGAAGATAGCTATCTATTAGATTAGCACATCCCAGCTGCCAAAGTAAACAGATATACATACACTGATCAGGCATAATATAATGACCATTGACAACTAAAGTGAGTGGCATGGATAATTTCTTCATCATGGCATCTCAAAAGAGTATATTTGGCAATACTTGAATGTTTTGACTCCAAGTTTATGTGCTCATAGCAAAAATAAAATGGGCAAATGTAAATGTCACATTAGATATTTATATTGCTTTACTTTTTTATTGCCATTTTTTATGTCCAGTTTAAATTTTATTTACATGATCTCATTGTTATTTTGACATTTTTCTTGCATGTTGATCCACATGACTTATTGGACAGTCTGGTTAAAGTCAGTCACCTGGTGAGGAGTGGGTGGGCCCTAGAGTGACCTTTCAGCTGCCAAACAGACAGTTGAAAGGTTCAGGTCCGAGGTGAGGTGCCTCCCACAGCAGGGAAAGGCTCCCGGGCCAAATACATGTGAACACTTCACGTGATTTTCACATGACTTTGATGGGGATACAAGGTGTAAAATACGTGATGTTTATATGTCAATAAACTGACTAACCAATACCAATACTGACTAACTGATAGAAAACATTAACATCAACTTGCTTCCTCCTCTTGTTAAAAGAACCTCCTGGTGTGCAGCTCATGCAGTTTAGCAGGAGCTCTTCACAAAAACTGTGATGACTAAATAACTGGGTCAGAAGTGCTTGTGTGGGTTGTGCCCAGTCTGCTGTGGTCAGTATTCACCAACAATGAAAGCATTGAACTTGTTCTTTTTTATCACAAATAGACTACAGTTTTAGTCATCGTCTTGATAGTAAGGCCTCACTGCGTTGCAGTTTGTTGCCTAAGGAGATGCCCACAGACCAGTTATAGCCCCAATGCTGACCTCTCTCCACCACTATAAAGCAACAATGATGACATCAAAAATGGATCACACAGTAATAAAAGATGGTAGCATGGCCTTTCCAATCATGTTTTCTGTTACAACATAGCTGCACATGCATTACTTACCAGTTGAACTCATAGTACCACGATGAGTAACATAAAGGCAAGCCAGCAAAGGTTGTATTGTATTTTAGCAAAACTTTTGCCATCCAAAGGTATGCTCTATGTATCACTTTGATGGAAATGATTTTCCTTGATTGCTGTGGAAATGTGCCCTACAACAAATCCATAGAGGTTCAAAAATGGCTTAAGGAAGCATGACAAGAACAAAACTAAATCTGGCAGATAAGGACCACCTTATCTGCCAGGTGCCAGGTCTGCACCACTGTGTCTTTTGTGGGATGCTCACTCAGGATGACTGAAGTTTAATCAAAAGGTTGTTCAGCTAATTATTTTAGGATGTGCTTAACTTTGACCTGATTATTAGGCCTATTTTAGTCTGAAAGTCCAGATTAATAATTCATTGCTGAACCTTAGCTATTAGAATTTTAATATTCAACCATAATTAAGTCGCTTGTGATGTCTGAAAGAACATTTTAAAGTGCAATGAAACTAAACATCACTGGTGGGGACAGGACTTGATGGTTTTTGTTCTATGAAACAGTATTCTCTAATCTCCAAATATTAATTGTTAAACATGACACATTATTCTTTCAACATCTCAGAGTCTTGTAAATCCATGTGGTCTATCTGTGCCAATCAGTACAAATACACCAACATTTAGTGTATAAGGAAATCAGTAGATTTTGTTTCACTATATATTTTGCTGGAGCTGGGATTTCACATACTGCATTGTACATTTCCAGGCTCCAATTCAGAATTGATTTTTTATTTTCTTTTGGTGATTTGACATGTGCATTTTGTAAGTTTTAGGAGAGGCGCATAAAAACATATGCATATGTTGTCATCTAATTCTCTGTGTAATGCATTTTATCTCAAAGAAGCAGCAGAAAAAAAGGGACATTTGTAACTTAAGACATCTTCAAAGCTCACCCTTCACAGTAATGCGGGATCAATGAGGCTGCCAGGACTCTGCGTCTACTGCTGCTCAGTTCCTTTAATGATAATGATGATAAATAGGACAACATGCAGTTGTGCAGGGATCATGAGACGTTTTAATTTATTTCTCTCTGCTTGCCTTCTCTGACTCACTGCTTTCCTACTGGACCTACAGTGTACCTAATCTTATTCCCAACGCAAATGTCAGCAGTAGTTGCTCATAACTAGTCCACGTAACAGGACTACTGATCTAAACCCACTGATGTGAATAAAAAAAAGTGGTCATCCACAAGACTTTGCTTCAAAAGCTGTCAAACACACAACAAATAAAGTTAAAAAAATAAATAAATAAAACAACACCACACCCAGAGGGATGCTGCTGGCAATTTTGAGGTATCCACTAAGAGACACTGAAGTCTGTACCGAATTCAAAAGAGGGTGAGGGGCAGTGGGGAGGAGTGGATCTGTTTGCCTCAAGGCCACACTCCGATTCCTCCATCATTGTATGAAGATCCATCACTGAGAGCTGGGTGGACACAGTGTTTCGTCTGATGCGGTCTCCGACTCATGAGAGAAGCTGAAAGGAAAGCATTTTAATATTTTTTTTGGGACTAGAAAAGTTTACTTAATTAGTTTAGGCTAGACCATGAAAATATGTTATTTTATATGTCATTTATGCTCATATGTATCGAGATAAGACATGTTGGGAGTGCCTTAAAGGAACATATGATACAGGACTTAGTTCAGGATAAAATTAAACAGAGGAAGGAAAAGGACATTTTTGTGGTTTGTTCAGAAAACCAATTAGAGAAGGAGAAATAATCTGTATTTTTATGGGAAATAATGGTTTTGTTTGTTATTATTACTGCCTCGCGTCTCTAATATTTGAAAGAGCTAAAATAGATCCTAAAAGACACTGAATAAATATTGATAATTGTTGTTGCAGTTTGTCAACAAATGCCTCAATAAGTCATTTGAGGCATGACTTATTGAGCACGATATGTCATAATTTATGTGATATTGTACTGTTTGCTCATTGTTTTGTGACAGTAAATTTTATTGAGAGCTCAAAGTCTATCTGTCTAAGTAGTTTAAAGGAAAAATGATTAAGATAGTTTCCTTAGCTGTGACGAGACAGACAAGATCGCTGTCTCAGACTTTCCTCATGCATCTGTTTCGTCCTCTGCCTCTTATTTGTTTGAAATCAGGAGAGTCTCCATGCCAAATAAAAGTTTCTACTGTAAGATTTGCACTGTTTCTTAGATATATTCTTAGATATAATTTAAAACAGTTTTTACTTTTCCATCTGTATTTTTATGCCAAATAATGGTTTTGAGAAACCATTGTAAGACCGCACCATTAGTGATGGCAATAACAGTTAATTTGAGTAATTTGGGTTATTAATTTAAAATAATCCATTCACAAGATCCATTCACCAGATCACACAGTTAATTCATGCAGAACAGAACCAGATCCAGCACAATCCATATGTGATCCATTCAAGCTGTGACACTGCGTCACTCCAGCAGCAGGGTGTGTCGCTCGCTTTGTCTCTCCAAGCTAAAAAAATAAATACAATACTATTTTAAAATCTTTTGAAGTTGTTTGGTAATTCCCAGCATGTTAACCTATTTTGTAGTATATTGGCTCTGACTAAAGCATATTACATGTTTGAAATATTTGGCATTTCACAAAAGAGTTATTATTTGTGTATTTTGCTCCAATATTTTTCTTTGAGTTAATGTTTATCTGGAAACTTGCAACTCAGCTGTAACATCTTTGCTGCCCAACCTCTGTCTCTCACCTTTCTGGTTCTTGCGTGTAAGTTACTATCTGTCCATATAAGTTTAGTTCTAATGAAGGAAGTCACCCAAATGACATAGATTTTGTGCTATCAACTGAGCGCAGAACTGAAATATCATACATTTTTCGTTAATTGGGAGTTGCAAATTATTGCAGTAATTGTGTCTCTGTATGCTTGCTATGGTTAATAGCCTATTTTTTCTCTTTGCTAACTGTGGTGGATTGACTTTGTAAAGTGTGCGCTCCTCTTTCCAGATGACATCTCTGATAGACATCTGCCCTGGAGTGCGGATGTGAAAAATGAAGCAAAGATAAATCTGCAGTTCGCCTCACATTATTGGAGTCGCACACTTCACCACAGCGAGGAATCATCATCATCATCATCATCATTAAAAACCTCTAAACATAAACTCAGATCCTCATCCACAAAAAAACAAAAAAATAGGACACATAAACCTTTAATTCAAAAGGGAATTCTACTTCTCATATGATAAATGGAGCACAAGTTTCTTAGTTTCTTATTAATGTCACAAGGACACATGCCTACGTTAAAAGCTGGACAGTGAGGATAGTGTCAAGGGAACTAATTATGAACAAAACTGAAATCTAACAGTGTAACTTTGAGGTGAAGGAGAAAGGCAATCAAGGCAATCAAAGACTCAAAGAATGGATACAAAGGCAATACTATTCAGAAATGGTGATACTTACTGCTCTCTAGTTGACCGATCATAATGGGATGCATGTCTGCTCACAACACACCTTGTAGTGTTTTACCTCCAACCACCACAAACAGCCTAAAAGATGGACTTACTGTCAATAATAAAGCAAAATGTAGACGTAAGCAAAGTGAAAAACTACACAAGCATTTCATTTCACAAGCAATCTTTGCTGTTTTAAATAATGTTTGGTTTGTTGTTTTCATAGATTCCTCCTACATGTAACTAACCAAACAGCAATGGCTTTTTTATATTAATCAAACAATGATCCCTTCCAAATCAGCTATTTTGTTGTAAACAGCAAAGCAAGTCTGTTGCCTTGTCAGGTAAAACATAATCAGGTTTGATTATTGTTAAATTTTTTTTGTTATATGAAAAATATCTAACCATATTTTAGACAATGCATTAGACAATGCACAATGTCTAATTTGAACACAATTTTACTTCTCTTTAGAATTAGAAATGCCAAATCTTAAACAATAATGTATCTCTACATAAAGCTCTACTTTGGCCCACTTTAGGGATTTCTAATTGACCTAAATTCAAACCTTTCAGAGTAGGCCTTCAAAATAAAACTATATGAGCATTAAGACTTTGCAGAGATTTTTTTCCCAAACACCTGCAGGTATGTGATCAAATTGCTGTTTTGACAATTCATTCAAATATTGAATTGAGCCACAATTCATTCAAAGACTTCCCTTTGAATGTCATGTGGTTCAATTTGAAAGACTTGAGCCACACACCCACATACATCACATGAAGTAATGACTGTGTCCTGACAGGAAGGAACCTCCAGCAGAACCTAGCTCAGCACAAACAGGCATCTGCCACATTCAGCTTGAGGTTTGAGAAGACAGAGCAGATACGCACAAAGAAAAGATGTAGGGGTACTTTCTATGTTAGTGAAGAGTAAAAATTTAATAGCCGGAGAGGGAGAACATTTAGTTGTTGGCAGCAATATCTCAGTTGATGCTTCTCTCCAGGAAGGCATCAGACTGAATGCCAGACCAGATGTAGCTTCTATGAACAGGAAAAAAACTGAGAAAACATAAAGTTAGAAGTGAAAGAAGAGTAAATAATGCAAATTACAAAACAAGAGTGTGGAAAAGTGTTTAGTTTTTTCCTCCATCAGCCTAAGCCTATAGCAACAGAGATAACTCAGAATAACCAAAACCTAACCCCTCAGAATGAGGCATATCTAATATTATAATATTATGTTTACATTGTGCTGCTGGAGCCCTTATCTCAGCCTCTAAACCTGATTCAGTTATACCTGATACTTCTACTTCTATAATGAGAAATTAGTCGATTCTTTAGGAGACTATGAGGAGAGGCTTGTGGAAGGATACACAAAGCATTTGAACTCTAAAGTCATAGAGTTTAAAATGCAATTCTACTTAATGCTAAGTAAATGTCTCTAAATGTCTGGCTTCGAAAAAAATAATAAAAAATACCCATTTCTGTATTTTTGGTAAATAATACAGCAAAATTAACAGAAATAATTTTGGCAAATCTAACTGACATTAATAATGACAGTTTAGTTTTTATTTACTTCTGACTGTGAGGAAAAAAGTGTTAATGTGTCCTTATACTGAAATGTATGTAGGAAAAAATGTAATAAGCTTATTCTGATGCTTTTTATCTTAATCATAAAAAACAGGACACGCAAAACAGCAACAGCATGTTTAAATAGATACTTCTACTCAGGGGTCATTAGTACATCATCACTGTCTTTGTAGATGAACCTAACTTATTTTAAATAATCTTTAATTACAGGACAGCTACAAAATGTTGTAAACTATGTACCCATAATATATATATGTGTGTATGATCCAAACAGCATGCTGGAAAAACCGATTACAGTTTTCACCTGAATTTATCATACCTTCATTGTGAACAGACATTCCTGCATGGGAATTTTTCTTGCATCTACTGTGTATTTTTGAGCATTAGAAAGGCTATATGCTGCTATATGCAAGGCTTATTATTCAAAACAAACCAGCTAAGGTGAGTCTGCGTCCCATACCACCATAGGCTTTGGCACCGCTGATGTACACACACACTCCAGCTCACACACACTCACTGCCTCGAACAAATAGACTGCATCAGTGTTACCGCAGGCCCAAATGTTGCCAACTCACACAGCTGATGAAATATTCTCTGTTTAGTCTCCTCCAAATGTCCTGCTAAATCCTATGAGTGTGTGTTTGTGTTGGTCTGTAATGCGTCACAACACAGCGAAGGCCATGCTACCTCAGGTTGCACAGCATTTAGACTAACACAAAAATACAAGCAAACATACTCACGGTGGGGAAACCATAACATGATTAATATGATTTCTACTGGCTGTAAATATAAAACCAAAGACATGCAGCCTCATTCAAGGCCAAGACTGATTTTTCATTTTGTTTTAGAATAATGCATTAAGAATCATGCTTTTTTTCATCTTTTACTCTTTTTCTGTTGACATCAGGCTGATCCAAGTCCAGAACCTATTTCCGATTGTGAAGTTCCCAACTTTTTGAAAGGAACATCAATATTAAATTATGCTAGTTGAAATCTCTTGAAGACAAGTAAAATAGGCGGCTATGTCTAAAAGGATGAGCTCTTTTTGCTGTGCTAAGTTTCTTTTGATTGATTGATCTCATGTGGTACAGTGAAACTAATCATAATATCCAAAAATTCAAGCTGGCTTGCCTTGCAGACAAGTTGAAACAAGCAATCAGTATGATTGAAGGGACATGAATACATCAGGTTGGTGACTTAAAAATGCTAATTTTATAAATTTGTTCTCATGCTGAGAATCTGATTGGGAGCTCAGTACTAGCCCTTGTTACCTCTGGTAATCTATTGATAAGAAATCTCACCATACTGCTTGCTAAATTAAAAATTTAAATTAGATCTGCTAATGCAACGTTAAGTTGTATTTTTCTTTTGCTGTCTTTCAATGAACTTGCATCACTTGGAGTCCTCGGGAAAAAGGAGTGATTTACTTAAAAGATAATGACACTGTTGGCAGACAAACAGAAGCAGTGATTTAAAGCTGAATTCAGCCCTTTTAAGCCTGAGTGAGGAGAAAGCAGTCCGCAAGGAGCGACCTGTCTGGAATCACATCAGGGAAGGACTTTCTGAGTGGATCTGTCAGTTGGCAGAAAAGTGTTTTGATATTGATTGGAATGGTGCTGGTATATAGCCATGCTGGCATCCCAGACATTGTGCAGATGAAGCCATTCTTGTGTTGTGGAATTTTATGAGTTATATCACTATTCCCATTGGCAAGTAAAGTAAATAACATAGAGAGAGATATCAGGGAGCAGGTAAACACTGTTTTATAGAGTTGATGGGTTTGGAAGCAGGAAAAACAGCAAAGGATATTAACAATTAACTACGGTCAGATTAGGATGACCAGACAACAGGGACAGTGCATTTACAGAGTTGCAGGGTTTGTGGGGTTTTCCAGCCTGCAATGGAGGCTGGAATATCTTCAGAAGCAGCAGTCCAAAAGCAAAACTTTGAAGAGTTAAGAGACAGTGTCATCTACAGCCGAGGCTCATAAACACAAGTCAGAAACAAAGGCTTGTTCAGGAAGTCTGACCCAGTAGAAGAGGCTCAAGTTGGTTCTGAAATGTTACAATCAACAGGACTTGGCACATTCATGTGAACGGAGCTGTAGCCTTATGAATTAGAAAAAGTACTAGTTCCACTAACAGATGATTTCACTTACTAGATGGTAAAAATGTCTTGTTAAAAGTGAAATCATCAGGCAGTGGATCTAATACTTTTTTTAATCAATATTCAGGAATTACTGACTTAAAACAGGCTCCACTATCTTGCTGAAAAGTTACTTGTGAGTTTGTTCTCTTATTTCAAGTGTACAAAGATATTTGCACAAGAAATTAGACCAAAAATACTTTGTGTTTGTACTGAGAGAACCAAACATATGTATTAAAAAGCCTTATTTTACTGGTCCTATTTAAAATCTATGTCCAAGAAACTGAACGTTCAGTTTCTACCAGCTGTAAGTAAATGATCTGTGTTAATAGAAAGAAAAGGTTGAACTGCATGACTCTGAGTGTAAGGAGTTAATGTAAGGTTACTATAGCCCTTAGCAAATATGATTAGTTTCACATTTTAAATTGAACTACTGAATGAGTAACTTTGTTGATGATATCCTAATTTATTGAGATATACCTTTAGTGAATTAATATTGCTTTCTCCATTACAAGCTGAGAAAGATGTTGAAAGAAAAAAGCTGACTCCAATAATCAAAACCACATCTTTCAATCACTGATGCAAACATAAGTGGGAAAGGGTTCATGACTATAAATTTATTTTCATTCTTATTTTCTAATTCCTTTTTTTAATTTACCTGTTTAATAGCACCGACTGTTTGCATTGTCTCATCTTCTCGCCGAGTGATTTTGAACTGATTAGTTGAAATGCTCCTAATGCAGAGAGATATTACCAATTACCCTCTTTATGGCAGAACTGTGAGTTTGCAGAATAGGATTTCTCAACCAAGGCTGGAGAATGTGACTGAAACATGAGATCGAACTTTAATGAGTTTAATTCCGCTGTGTTTTATGTTCATAATTTGTATCCCACGTTGAATACATTCGTGGTGCTATTTTGTGGGAAGTTTTAAAGAGATTATAGCTTGTGTAACAACTTGTACAAACTTTTGTGCAAGTAACCTTTTGCTAAAGCAGAGCAGAAGATGTCTTAAAGAGAATAAAGCCTCGGGAAGGTTCATAGACCCAACACCTTGTTGTTATATTTCATTCCTTGTTTTAGATATTTTCATTGAGAAATAACAAAGAAAATCAGCCTTTGTAAATGTCTGACTCGTGACATGTACACTTTCACACATGTGCTGTGTTTTACACTGCTTCAGTTTTTCTGAAGTACGAACTCAGGCTTTTTAGCACTTTCTGAAAATCACTCAACAAACCCAATGCTTTGACAGCAGACATATGAGCAGCAGAGACAGAGTGTGCAGGCTTATCAACCATTTAGCAGCTGATGTGCTGTGGAGTGAAAGGCCCTATCATGATAAAGTGTCTGAAACCTGCACATTCAATTACGGGTCATAGGGCAGCTCGTACATCAGTATGCGTTATCCATCAGCACTCCTATTGATTGCCCTGCGATAAGTGTGCATTTTGTAGGGGTGGGTGTGTGTGTGTCAGTGTGTGTGATGCTGCCTGCATCTTTTTGGAATCAGTGAGAGGTTGTGCTGCTTTGGGAAAAGCCTCATTTCACTTCAGAGGCACAAGAATTATTTATCCAAACTTAAAGATTAAAAAAGTCCCAAGGTGCAAAATCTGGAGTGAAGTTTTTTTTTATCTAGATTAACTGAGTCAACAGTTGTTAGTTTGATTTTTGAGTAATTTCTTCATTATTATTTTCCTGTGTGCGTTTAATATAATTTGTTCTTCAGATGGATGAAGTAATATCTTCTCAATTGAGGTATGGTTTAAATACAGGTTGAAATGGCAAGAGGTTTAAGGGATTACATGAAGTAGGTGTGAGTAGTCAGTGTCTTAGGGTCTCTTTCATAAAGTATTAAAAGTGCCCTGCTGCCTCTGGGGTCCCATAAGCTGTTTAAACTTTGGGACAAATTTATAAAACCTAATTTCAGTATTAAGGGAAGCATGCTGCTACTCATAGTAATCAGCACAAAGGCTTTTCCTTTTAGCTTTCTTGTTCATCCTGCTACAAGTGTCACATCTGCACTAAAATGTTTATTCCTGATCTCTGGAGTTTTCCCAACTTAGAAAGGTCATTTCTAAGTGTCCCTTTTCTCACTGATCACCCAAACTTGATCACACAGAGACTCTGAAGCGATTATCGTAGAATTATATAAAATAATATAATAAATCACTTCTGCTGCCCCTCTGTATTGGTAAATACAATTCAAGGATTTCTCTGGCAGTGTGAAAAATTTATTTGCATTTAAACTGTAGTTTGGAGAACTTATAACTTTCCTAGTAACCACAGTGTGTACAATTTGTAGTTGTGCCCTCTTCTCTCCAGCTGGGACTCCTAGCCAGAAAAAGCGAGGCATTTATCAGTCTGTGTTTGAACATAGCACAAGTTATCTTTATTTTTGATGGACTGAATTGCTCATTTCAGTTGTGTAATAACCTCTGGCACACTAAAAGTAACAATACATTAGGCTACTTAGAGTACTGAAAGATACATGTGAGTGTGATGAGTTTGTAGCCTGGCATAAGGTCAACCTAGAGCCACTCTTTTGAATTCTCTGATGACAAAGCAAAGCAAGCGCAATGCTGTTACCAGGCTCCTTCATCCAGCTGTAGTGACCCAGAAATGATGCCACCACAATAATGAAGCATCACAATCTCAGTGCAGAAGTTTTCTCCATGCTCAAAACAGTAGGGGAGCTTTTAAATTTCTTGACATGTAAGTGGGAGCACTATACATAGATGCACAGAATAGCACTTTGAAGCCATGCAGAGAACATCCACTGAATGGCTGGTTATTTATTGTCTCATGGTTTGGAGAGAAGGAGGCCATTAGCTGCAGGAAACAATGGTTTTAAGAGGCGGAAAAAACTCTCGACAGATGACCTAAATTACCCACTAGTCCAAATAGGGCTATGTTTTTTTTTTTACTTTTCAGCACTTTTATCTCAAATGGGTAGTTACCCCGTCACACTGAATCATACAGATAGACATAATAAATATAGGTTTGCAGTGAGGCGATGACATAACTATCATTTGTGAAGCAAAACAAAACATAACACAAAAGCCAGGTGTCCTACAAAAAAAAACGTAATGAAGAGTCATGGGTCTAAGGAACATTAGGTACTATATATACTGAGGGAGATAATGATTCTGGTGATGCAGGTGGGAAAAATCATGAAGCAGGACCAGGTGTGTGGGAGAGAGGAACTTAAACCAAGACAGAAACTGATGGATGAAACAAGAAACAATGATAGAGATTATTCACTGTCTAAACAAAACTTTAGTGAAGTTTTATAATATTCATATTAGAAAATGAATATATTTCCAAATCTGATGTTTGGGGCTCACTGCCCCTCATTTATAGATGTTTTCTTTTCCATTTCCAAAATGGAAAATAAAACATTTATTTTTCATTTTGAAAATGGAAAAGAAAATGGTTCAAATCGCTTTTCAGAGGAACAAAAGTTTATTTTACATCATTCATCCGATCCAGCTATTAAAATTGTATGTGCTGTTGCCAGGAAGTCATATTAAATATTTCCATTTGATTATATTCATAAATTCAAAATGTCTGCAATTTAAGATTAGTCATATTTTTAGTGTTTGCACTTAATTGTATTTAGATTCACATGTGTTTATTTTGGAAATGAAATAATACATATAGGCTGCAATATAAATCTTAACAGCTAATTGGAAAATAAATTACATGTAATGCTTTTTGCTCAGAAATCTCCCAGCCTAAAGAGGACCCAATAAATATTTTACACAAAATGCATTTTAAAAGTATAATAAGCTGGTTCTACATATTTTATGCAATGCTCAAATCTGATTGCTGCACCTCAAACTACTTCACTCTCCTGAATTAATTGTCTGACAGACATGAAAATCAGCCAAAAGCCAGAGATGATGATAGGGACTACATGCCCAATAATCTCATCTGACTGATCAGTCATCTGTTTGAAAGGCCAGTAATCTCTGAAAATAACATAAAGTGAAAGCTATTAATCATACAGCCCTGCATGCAGATTACTATATAAGACGGATTTTATGCACTGGAGACTGCAGTTCATTTACAAGTTATTGATTGCCTATTGTTAAAAAGGTTAGCAATTCAAATTTACAGACACTTATTAAAAAACTGTCAAAATGGTTTACATCTTTTCTGTGCTGCAGAGCAACACTTTGGTATTCTTAACCTCAGAAAATATAGCTGGGAAAATATAATTTGTTAATGTCAAATTGAGTTTAAAAGACAATATATATATTATGCACTCTCAGACTGAAGGAAAAAATATGTCTGTAAGTCATAAAGTTTGACAAGAAAAACTTCAAATGGCGTCTGGATGAATACTTTTTATGAAAACTGACTTTATGTCTCAAATAAACACAAACCTCAAAACTTGGACAGAGTCACAGCCGCAAAGCAATTAAAATCGACTGGTTAAGCAAATCAGATAACAGAAAGATAGAGAGTAACTAAACCACAAATAAGCTTTTTTTGTGGATAAATTAGATAAATTGGGCTTCATCTGATCATAGTTAGGCATTTTTTGTAAACCTGTTTAATCCCATAATATTTCTCCTTAAACTGTCTTAGTGCTCTCTGGGTTGGAGGGTGGCTACTGCCATTTATTTTTTCTGCTTATTACAAACCATAAACAAAGGTTGATGTCTTCATCACAACCCTGTTTTCGGGGGGAAAACCATCTCACTGCGATGAGTCTGGAGTTGGAATTATTGTCTCTGACGTCTGAATCTCTTTTCCCAAATGGCTGGAGTGGGTTGAGCCATGTGTTTACTTCAGACTTGCAGCTTATTTTCCAAAACCGGTAACTAAAGCAAATAACCAATAAAGTTGAGATATATTAAAAAGCTGTGCGTTATCCCACACTCCAAAACAGCTTGGACTTTAAATTTGACTTCAGTTCAGCTGTTAAGCTAGTTGAATTCAAACACAAACCTCCTACATTGCTATTTAAAGCATGAGGTAGTTACACAAGTCCAACTATTTTGCAATAAAATAAAATAAAAAACACTATTTTCTTAGAAGTTAGCAGCTTTGATTTTTTTTGTCCATTTCTGCTCTAGGAACTTGTTTCTATGATTCCTAAAATTAGTCAAGTATAAAGTTTCTCATAAAAATACTGAATGCAAAAACATTTGTTAATATACCAAACATTCACTTTTCCTAAGTTAAATTAAAATATAAAGCTACAGATGAAAATAAATTAAAAGAATCATTTGGGAAGCTGAATGAATTGGCTCTTCTTTGGGAAGCCACAACACCTGGCTCTCTGAAAAAAAGACAATCTTTCCATCACTACATATTCAAGGTATTTTTTCTTACATCACTAAAACCAAAAACAATAGTTGAAGAATTGCACTTAGAAAAATACTTGTTTTTGAAGCGTGTACACAATGAGCCAATAATGCCTACTGGAGGTTTACATCGACTGCAGAAGAGCATAAAGTAGTGATTTAGCAGAATGCAGGATGTTCTATTGTCGATATGCGTATAAGGCAAAAAGCTGTAGAAAGGAGGAAATGTATGTGTGAGATTGACGTGTGCTCTTGTGTGTGTATATGTACAGTTTTTGCCCAGTGGTACTGCCTGAGCTGAGTAGCAGTGGAGCATGTATTGTAATCAATAGCACTTCAACCAGAGAGCAAATCAATGGAGGCTGCACTGTAATGGAATGCATGGTCAAGGGAGAGGCAGAGGGGATGGCTGAGTGGTGAGAGCGAAAACAAACACAAAAAGATGTGAACGCCAGCCAAGAGAGATGAAAGAGAGGTGGGAAAATGTGAAAAGAAACATTACTGGATTAAAATTGCATTAACTGAATTAAAGAGAAAGCCTGAAACATAAAATGAAGTAATATGAGTCCATGGTGATAGGCAAAAAAGGAAGGAGGGTCAAATAATTAGGTGTGATGGGGGAAATGTACAGTGTCAATTATCAGTGTAGGCAAATTCTTGCGTTAGCGTGCTTCCTCAGTGAGCCTGTTTAAACCCCCTGTGAGTGTTAAGAAAAGCAGTGCAGGAAAATTGGCTCCAATAAGGGGAAAATTGACAATTAAGAAAAGAAAACAGAAAGAAAATCAAAGAAGGAAAACATCATGGGATATTAAAATGTGCTGAGATTATTTGCAGAAAATATAGAGGAAAAAATAATGAGGTATGCAACTGTGTGTTTACATACATATATATTTCTTAGAAATTAAATACATTAGGTATATATATATATAGTCAGATGAGAGACATTGCTGGCTTCAGAAAAGAACAAACAATCACTCAGGTAAAACATGTGTACTTGGATGCATGCAGTATTGAGTCAAACTACTTTCACTATTGTCAAAAACTTACTTTTTATAAATTAATCCAGTTCAAGCAGAGTCAGCCAGAGAGACATTCAACCACACAGTAACTCACTAAAATCGTGCGTTGGTAGCAATTTGGTGAAACCTGACTTAAATAAACAATTTTTAATTGAATACCATGTTTGCATTTATAGTGCAGAAAACAAATACTTTGTCCAAACACTGCATGACTCATACAGCAGTGACAGATCAACATGTCAAGATATAGAGAAAGAGAAAAAATACTACTTTTTGTATGTCAATTTTTTCTTTGACAGAAACAAACAGTTTTACTTACGTTCCAACTCCCTGTGCATGTCTGCGCTCCCACCCATATAAAAGTCCTGCCATCTATTAAAGAGACCAGTCTTAATGGGAAAGAACTAAAATGTACATTTTTTATCATTTGTTTGCTGATAGATGTGTGAGTTTCTTCCTCTGTATCTGAGTGTGAGGGGCGGTTTAATGGGGATTGATAATGATGTGTTTGTGAGTGATTTTTGATGAGCTCAGAGATATTCCTTTTCTCAGCTGCATGGATATTAATAACATCTGTGGTGTTTGGGGGAAATACCACTGTTCGGCTATTACAGCTTGCTTGCATGAATGTGGGCACATGAGGCCGAGTACAGGCATAATTTCTTTTCTGTCTCTACATCGAGCTTACACACATTCATCGACACGCATTAGGAGTGCATTAACAAACCATCTGAGTTTTTTTCCCTCTGCCTTAGCCTGTAACGCACGCAAACACACGCACCCCTGTATCTCCTCATTCTCTGTATGATAAACTTGCTTATGACAGCTAATAACTCCCCTATTCCTCCTGGTCTTAATTAGAGACAGTTATTATATTGTGTTTGATGCCCCCCCCGAACCTTCCCTCCCACCATCCTTTTCTCTTGTTCTGTGTCTCCCTCATGCTTTCTTCCTTTTTCCTTCCCTCAGCATCCTTACACTGTTGCACAGCTTGAGTCTCGCCAGTTGTTTGGAGCAATATGTGGTGAGGAAGAAGTCAGGATGCCTTCACAAAGTCATCTCTGTCTCTCTGCTGGAGGTCTATGCCACCAGTCTGCTTCCCACGCAAACAAGGAAACACACACATAATTACAAATATCCACTTCTTTTCAGGCTTCTGTTTTAGTTTCTTGATTCTGTGAAATTGTTTGTTGTGCCATGTATTGAACCGATTTCTTTGTGGGTCGGAGGTCTGAAGGCTACAAGATCTAGGCATGAACTGGAAACATTACAGGCATAACTCTCACTTCTGGAACTGTATTTCAACAACAAATCAGCAATCCCTGTCATTCACAGAGGCAGACAGTAAAGTTAAAACCATTCACAACTGTTTTCATTTTGAACTTAACTCATTCACATCATAGCTCGAAATGGACTATTTGAAGAACAAATCATTGTATGCCTTTCACATGCTCAGATGATTACAAAAATTTATTTGATAATTTCACAAAGAATGCAAAGTACTCATCAGAATCGAGGATTTTTAGTTTGATTGAATTGCCTTTTTAAAAATTAGACTTTTTTCACAATTTTTAGGTGGTCAATTGATTAAGTTTTCCTTTTACGACAATTTTCTTTCACTAACCTACAAATGGAAACTTTGGCTTGAAACAATGTTGGCAGAGTCCTTTTTCATTTCCACATTATTTACATGTCCAATACATAATTGTGAGATCTTTCCAATTAACTATTTCTAAGAATTAAGGGACCTCTAGGCATAAAGAATACAACTTGTCTTCACTCTCCGTCAGACTCAAATGAAAAGTTTTAATTTCAGTTGAAAAGAGGTCAGACTCTGCAATTTAGGGTTTCAAATGAAAAGTTTTAATTTCAGTTGAAAAGAGGAACTTGGATGACTAAGCATCAGTCAAGTCATTGTTTTCCCTTTTCCCAGCTCAGATGATAACAATATCTCTGTTGATCCTTAACACAAGTAATGCAACAGCTGGAGCTCAAGTCGCATGCGATGGTTTTTGAAGGTTTGACCTTCTGAATTTCCCTTTTTTCCAAACATTTGAAGGGACTTTGTTTCACAATCTTCTTGAGGCTGCAGTCACTCCAGTTGATTAAGTTTTTCCTTTTACCACACATTTTTCTTTGCACTAAACTTTCTACAAATAGAAACTTTGGAAACAACAATCTGTAAACAACCTGCTTCTGTAGCAATGGCCTCTTTTCAACTAACCATTCCACATTATTTATATGTTAAAAAAAAATTACAATTTTTTTTGTTGTTGATCTTATCCAATTATCTATTTTCTGAAGAATTGAATAAGCTGTTAGCGATAATCAGAATAAACAGAACTTGTATCACTGACTGCTGTAAGTCTATGATTCTTATGCTAATGAGGCTGCAGACAGTGCAATTCAGGTGACTTGCCCTCAGTTCTCTTTTTGTTTGAAATCACAAAGCTAGTAACTATCAAATTCCATATGAATAAAATTAACGAAATCCTTTCACTGCATGTGGTTAAAGTTGACAGCAAATGTTGTGAGCGGTCTTTCGCCTCTCTGTTAGACCTTGGATATTCGAAGGTTTCATAAAAGAGAGGCTAAGTTTGGGACCAGTTGAACAGACTTAATGTCAACACAAGTCTTCAAAAATTGATCAAACTAGATTATTTAGAAAATAAATTAAGGTCATTCACAAGGTCAGCATGTCAATGT
This sequence comes from Phalloptychus januarius, assembly GCA_902982915.1. Lineage (NCBI taxonomy): Eukaryota > Metazoa > Chordata > Actinopteri > Cyprinodontiformes > Poeciliidae > Phalloptychus > Phalloptychus januarius. The sequence continues at coordinate 30,857,978 of CADWAE010000133.1, forward strand.
GACCATGAGTGCAGGGAGAAGCTCTTTGGAGTCCTCTTAAAAATGAAAGGAGATATATCAGATGTTTGTATTTGCTGCTCTGTCAACAGGTTGAATGCTCCAAAGTGCACATGCTGAACAGGAGAATAACCTGGAAACTTTGTGTTTGCTCAGTCGAAGCACATCAGTTATTGTTGGAAGTCGAAAAGCTGAATTTTTATTGTACTATGAAGCAGCTTAAAAAGTCTAAGGTCACCAGAGCTGAGGTTTTGTATGTCCCCTACGACAAAATGCAGCTGTGCAACACTTTGAGCATACCAACAGGGGTGCCTGACTTTTTAATCTGCCTTGCTGCTCTCTCTGTGACACATTTCTATCTGTGCTAAAGTTTGTACAAATTTAGTTTCAGTGCACTGCTTCTGCGTGTAGGTCTCTGTAACAAATGATTATGGCTTCAGGGAATGTCATTTTCATGAAAAATACATCTACATACAATTTATCTAAAGGTTTTATGTGCTTCTTTTTTTCTGTGCTGTTAATTCCATGAATACTTTAAAAAGACAGCATTTGTATCAGCAGAGCTTGGTGAAGATAAAGCTTTACCTAGACTTAGATCACTTCTGTTGCTGCTTATTTTTGTTTCAGACTTTTAAATGTATTTTAATACCAGACAAAAAAAGTTAAACCAACTTGTGAAAATGCAAGCACCCCCTAAACTTAATAGCTTGTTCTGCCACTCTTCTGACAATGACTCTATTACATTTCTGTGGAATATTGTGATTCAAAGTTCTTCACAGAATTGTTTTAATTCGGTCACAGAGGTTTCCAAGTCAGAGTGGACTGCCTAAGGTCTTGCCAAAGAATATCAACTAAAAATTACAATTTTTAGCAGAATAATAATTCCCTCACTATATTGTGCATGTTTCCTGCATGTCTTGGTGATTTCCAAGTTGTTTTTTTAGAGAATGTGAGGCGAGCCTTTGTGTTATTTTTGCTCAGCAGCGGTTGTTGGTACACTTCAACGTTCTTGCCGAGTTTCCTTCTTACTAGCTAAAAAAAATCAATCAGACAGCTGCAGCTGATCCAGAACACTGCTTCTCAAATCCTCATTAAAAGTAAGAAAGCAGACCACATCATCCCATTCTAAAGTCCCGATTTAAGCTCCAGGGATGTCAGAAAACATAGACTTTAAGATACATTTATTAGCATATAACCTTTGAAAGGTTTCGCACCGAAATTCATTAAATACCTGTTGCCTTGTCAACCTGTTGTTGTTGTTGTATCAAGCTTCCAGATCACTTGTATCTTCTGCATTTCCAGAATCAGATCCATGGAGAAAAATCATTCATTTGTTATTCTCTTCTAACCTGGAACACAATAACAGAAAACTGCAAAATGTTTAATTTAAAGCACTAACTGAAATATTATTAATTTTAGTCTTTAGTAAAACTTTACACTCCTTAACAATGTCACTGTAATCTTAATGTTTTCATCTTGTAAAGCACTTTGAATTGTCTTGCTGGATCGTGCTGTATAAACACATGAGCTTTCATAAGTGTAATTCTTAAATGAGGCAAGAGAGGCCTGCAGTCTTCTGTGAAATCCTGGACGAGTTCTCAGTGCAGCCTGCACTGGAAAGGGTCAGTCCTGTTCCATGTTTTATCCATTTGTAGATGATTCTTCAACTGTGATTTGCTGGAGTCCCAAAGCATTGAAGATGGCTTTGTATGACTTCTTCTATACTGATACATCACAGGGACTTTGTTCTTATCCATCACTTTTTCTTTTGTAGACAGGGGCAAAATGGTTTATGTTTCAGCATCGTTCAGACTACTTTATGTTGCCAGGATATGTTATCTGACAGCGCAATGTGAAAAAAGAAAAACACATAGGAAATCTGTCAGGAGGCAAATACCTGCCTACTTCACTATTTATATTTTTATCTTTATTTTGCTTCACTGATAAATAAGGCAGATCTGAAATGTTATAGATTCAGTGTTAGATTAAAATCAGAAAAAAATTAACTACTGCCAGAAAAAATCTGGAAAAGACAAGTAGTTGAATAAGTGGTAAGCGGTTTGATTTGATAAGCAAGTGGCCTCATGATTTATTTAAATTATATCTGGTCCCAACTTGTCATGAGCTGAAAGAGGAACATGTATTGAGACTCATGACATCAAATATTTATAATCCCACTCTACCTCTCTCCCACTCTCTCACACATGCACATTTTTATACACATCTGACTGAATGTTAATTGACCATATTGTGACTGAAGTAGCATTGCCTACTTTTTGGAGAGGCTGCACAGTGATTCTTTATATTTTGGTACAGTTAAGCTTTATTTATTGTATTCTAAAAGTCTAGGTTTTGTGAAGTGCTATTAAGGATATATTTCCTTTTTCGTCTCTTGGTTAAAAATAGTTTTCATTAGTTTTGATTTGGCAGTGTTGTTGACACAATAGCTCTCTCCCTGAAACTAGACAAAAAGGAAACACTGGACAAGAACGTTATCCATTAAGGACGTGTGTCAGCAACTAAAGTGCAAATTTACTTTGTTTTCAGAGTCACATTAACACTGCTGTCTGCATTCTTTCCCTCATGCATTTAATGAGATGTTAAATACAGCAGATAAACTTTAAAAAAATAAATTAAAAAAATAGTTTAAGTTTGGACTGGCTACATTTGTAAAGTAACATGTACAAAGATATAAACTAGTGGTGAACTCTCCCAAATAATTTAGAATTTTTAATGAATATTGATCTTACTAAATGTTTTAAAAGTCACAATTGCTGGTGAAAAAAAAAAATAATTTTCACCCATGGACATGGGTAAAACTGATAAAGGATAACTAAACTATGGAGAGTTGGACGATGCAGAACACCCTGCATAGAACATGCAAAATATTTAAAGAGATCTCCAGCCGTGACCCACAGCACAACCTTTTCAAGAAAAAAGTCTAAAAGTCTGAAAAGGTTGGTTGCATTTGTAAGGTGTCATTTTTATGATGTTGAAGCCTCAAGGTAAATAACAGCTGTCTTTGTGTCCCTGCAAAGATCATAATTATATAAACCACTTTGACTAATATATAAAGAATCAGATATGCTAGAGTGCCTGCTGAAAACCACCTGATTGGAAAAAAACACCAAGGTTAAAACTTTATGTCGATACAAAATAAAACAATACCTGCAGAAAATCATATGCAGCTTCTTTAGACAACACGGTAACTTCTATTGACTGGCGACCTGTCCAGGGCGACCTCGCCTCTCGCCCAGAACGTTGGCTGGAGAGGCACCAGCACCTCCCGACCCCACTAAGGGAAAAATCCCAAGCATTGCACATCTCATGGAGCAATGCATCATGCAAAAAAAAAAAAATTAAATAAGGAAATGTAACATCTACACAACTGTAAACAAGAAGATGCACAAATCCTCAGTTTATGTGGGAAAATCTGTTGACAGCACAACTATCAGTGGCATACCACAAATCTGGTTGTTATGGAGAAGCGGCAGAATGAAAGCCACTGTTGAATAAAAGCTATTACAGATCTCATTTGCCTTCTTCCACAAGTCATGTTGGAGACACAACAAAAATGTAGAAGAAAAGGCAAGCTTATTTGTATTTGTACGTAAGGTATTTCAAAGTGATCTACATGGACAACAAGGGGACAAATAGATAACATACACTCATGTGAGTGTTTCAAATTTACGACACACAAAAATAAAACACATTAAAATAAAATGTAAGCAAATAAAAGCTTAAATGCAACAGGCATGATAAAGCAAGCTTTGGCCTTTGTGAGAAAACCCAAATAAACAGCATTATTTTTAGTCATAATTTGAAAACAATGAAGAGTTTCTCCACATCTAAGGCTTTCAGAACATTAAACTATGTTGCAAGTTTGTTTGAGCAGCATATTTGAACAAGGCAATTCAAAGTGTAAAACATATTTACATGCAAAACACTACAGGTGGTGCTGAACTAACATTATCTATCATTCTGAATACCCACTGAATATTATTGGATATTACTGAATATTATTTTCACTGCACCACAAACATTGAATCATGACTTGTAATCAATATCTGAACCTTGGCATTGAAAGTTGTTATACCATAAATTGTCCAGAAGCAACATGCACTGTCAACTTGGAAGATGATGTAGTTATGTTAAAATATGACAGATGCATATAGAGATGATAACATTGTTACACAGACACCTGTGCCCTATTTATGTCTTAGTAGAGTCAGAAAAGATATGCTTTCAGGTTAATGCACTTTCACTTATTAGATTGTTGGGACAATAATACCCCAGGATTGAATTAGCATTGGCTAGAGGAAGTATAATTTATCGCTGGCAGCCATTTCTGTACTGATGTCACATTGAAAGAAACCACACAGAGCATTGTTTCTGACAAGAATGTTGTTCTATAAGGAAAAGATCAGCAACCTAGGAGACATAAATAAATGTGAATAAACTTGGAGCAAATGCTTTTTGTTTTTTTTTACAAACATCCAACTTTCTAGACACATACAGAGCAAGCTTAGATGAAAATCCCAGTAAATGCTATTCACTTTGTCACTACAGCAACAATATCAGTTAATTTCATTGTAAACAGTTCAGATATAAAAATGTATCAAAATTAATCCTGCATATGACTTGTATATATATAAGTCTGGGACCAAGTCTGGATCTTTGGTATAACACTGAGTTCAGTGTTTGCAGAAAAAAACTTGCTTCAGCAACAGTGCAACAGTGAAGCAAGGCAGCCAGGTCAGACAAAAATAGCAAGCTATAAGAACAAAGAAGCACAGTTCAAGAATACACCAGCATCTGCATCAATTCAGTCTGCTTTGTGAGATCATTTCATTTTTTTTCTTGCTGACAGCAGTAAGAAAGTGGCGGATTTGGATAATTTGAGTCCCTGATAACTTAATGTCTCTGTTATCTGATACACAACACAGGCAGGCCTCCAAATATTCAGATTTGATCAAAACCTTTATTTGTCCAAATAATTTAACTGAAAACGAGACACTAAGTATTATTCTAATTATCTCAAACCTCAAATTAAAGTCTTTTGAAAATTAGCAGAACATTTTCTTTTAATTGTGTGGGTTGGAAAGCAGGGGCCAGTCAGGGAACTGGCCCCCAGAGGGATTTGTGTTGGCGCTTTGGCACCATCTTCTGCTCTCTAACATATGCAACACCACACATCAAGACCTTCAGCTAATCTTCACCAGAGGTGGAATGGAACCACAAAATGGACCTGCCATTGTTGGCCACGGAGGCCAACAATGATTATTTAAAAGATATGCAAAGACACACAACACACCACAAGATGTATGTGCATGGTGTGTTGTTAAAAAAATGTAAATAAAGCACAGCAGACCACTATAAAGAGAGCAGCCCTGTTAAAAAGCACTACTAAAAATGTTCATCTTGGGAGAAATAGTGATAGCATCACATTTTCTCCATACTGTCAATTGATGGCTTTACAATTGTTTGTTGTCGACTATTCTTTCATTGTTCTTTCAGCATTGTAGTCTAGACACGCAGTTCCACAAGGTGTTTGCTAATTGCTGCTGCTAGTCTGATGGAGCTGTGTGAGGCAGTGCTGGGGAGGGGAGGTGTGCTATGTGGGGTACATGCTCAGCAGGGGACTAAAACACGAAGGCAGAGCTCTGGGTAAATAGGCAGCACATTATAAGAGCAGAAGTTAAGGCGCCCACTGGAATTTCAAGGGACTCTCAAACATGCATGAATGAGTCAAAGCAACACTGTGTGTGTGTTTGATAAGGGAACAACATTGTGATATAAAGCTAAAAAAGTTGATTTTGCATAATCTCCTCACACCCCCACTGACTAGAACACAACTTTTACATTTTGTAAATTGACACACAAACTCACACCGTTCCTTTCTCTTAAAAATATTCAAAAATCCAGTAAAAAAACCAGTATCATTTATGATCTCATCTGGTGAGCTCATTACGCTGCTTTCTCTAAATTGGTCTCTGTTTACCAGATGAATGAGTCTAGTCATCAGGCTCTCTCTGGAAAAGCTTCAATTACTTTTAACTGCAGTAATTTCAGCCCAGAAATGAGCGAAAGAAAACAACATAAAGAAACAGACAAATGTCAAAATATGAGAATAATTTCACACAATAACCCAAAATAATTTGTTCTTTTTTCCCTGGGATAGACAGATGAATGTTAAAAACACAAGACCCAATAGGTCTTTAGAATATTTAGCTTTTTTCCTTCATGCAGCAGTTATTAAATATGGATTTATGCCCAGGGGTCCTCAGATATATTGTGTGTGTAAAAGGAAATAAGGAATGTGGCACTCTTTTCTTATAAATTGTCTTATAAATCAATAATTTCTTATTGATCTTTTCTAATACATTTTCTTATAAATTTCTTATTAATCTAAAAACTTCACCTTGTTAAACATATTTTACATTAATTAAACTTTACCATGTGAAAAGCCTGGCGCAGGGTTTTCACAAAAATGTTTCCTGAAACATTTTTAGTAACACTAAAAATGTTTCAGGAAAGTTTTGCAACAGATGCAGCTCTGGTATTTCTGATGACATAAAGACAGTGACAAAGTGCTGACAGGTGAAACACCTTGTAAATATTTCCTATTGCATCTGCTTTTTGTCTGCATGGGTTGATTATTTGGCAACAAACTGCTTCAAGAACACTCAGTTCTTAGCAGAATAAGTCGGAGAAGTTGAAAGAAATCACGAGTCTTGTGTCGTATTATTACTGTGTCCCCACCGACCTCTTATTCTCACTACATTCAGTTCTATATTCCAGTTTGTTTTCTGTTACAATATCATTCCCAGAAGAAAGATGTAACACTGTATTGCTTGCTGCCATGGTTCCTAAGTGGGTTGTACAGTCATATACCTGTTCACTAGCGTGAAAAATCCCAAACACTAACACATCCTTTCTGTACCATAAAGAAGCATAAGTGGAAAGAGGTTTACACTGGGTCTTTATTGCTGGTAATGTTGTGACAGCATAGGGCTTTCTGCTAACTTTATAACTTCTTTTTCAGAGAGTGTGATAACAAAAATATATACAGAAGATTTGAAGTGATATGCAAGTTTTCAGATTTTTATTGGTTTATATCTGTGTTCCGATGTACTTGTGCAACTTTTTAAGTATGCATTAATCACCAATGATTTGAATCTACTGTCAAAAAACAACAACAACAAAAAAAAATGCATTATGTTAAAGTCCCAGAAAAGAACTTAAAGGAAACACCCGTCTTGAAAACAATTCGTATTGGGACAATTAGGAAAGATGAAAGCTGTATTATTAAGTTTCTCTCTTTTTTACAGTGTACATCTGGTCTCAGGAAAACATTCTCACACATTAGAACCAACAGCCTCAGATGAAAAAAGACATCAGACGTCAAGAACCGTTTTTGGTTTTAATCTCACCTAAGTAAGACATTTTCCCAACCATGTTCCATGTTCTCAAACCTTTATAGCTCTTTCCATCAGTTGTATAGTTGATCTCTGAAGCTCAATTTGCTAAGAAATCAATCCACTTTTCTGATCTCTCTAATGAACTCTCTTGACTGCCTTACACTACAGAATCTTGTTCAATTGAATGATTGCTGTCAGACAAAACCCTTTTAAAGGAGGTTATCAGCTGCTGCCAATCCAAATCACTGCAAACTGTGAGGCCTTGCAGAGTTCAAGAGAATGTCAGGCTTTCAGCACCATTGAGGTAACAAAATAAGTCAATTTATTTCTACCTATTTATGTATAACTCCTACCTTTTAAGACATGTTTTTTTAAAAAAAAGATCTGTTCTGAATGATTTTTTTCCCTCTCCGTTAAGAATCAAGCTGTGCAATCCTTCCAACCCTGAGTAAGAAAACAGTTTAAAAAGGATGTTTAAACATTCACACATAACTCTCTAAATCAAGAGACTTGTTTCATCTTTGTTGATGCCTTTCTTGAATCACATAAAATTGAAGGAGTTCATCTATAATGTGCTCTCTGGAATAAACCTGTCTCCATGCTTAAGTTGCTCACTTAATGTTTCCCCTTTGAAAAATCTCCAGCCATAGTTGTCAATAACTGTGAGGATACAAATATTACGACATTTACAAACAAAAACAATGTCTTTCTTATTAAAAAAACTGTTTTCTAAACACTTCAAACCAAATGACATCATCTTTCATTGCCTTGGTTACTCAGCCACCCTGTGTCCATGGCATCTCAAGGGGGACCAGTTTCAAAAGCATTGGATTCGCCGCTGGGTTGCTTCCCCCTGTGCTGCTAATTAGCACTCTCATGGCTTCCCTACGGTTTGCAGTGCAGTTGATAGAAAAACAGACTTTCATACAGAATTAACGTTCCCACAGAAAATACAAACACAGAATTTGAATGCATCTATATTCTATCTCATATTTCACTAGAATTAGCTAAATCAAACAGAAATATTTATTGGAATATGGCACTGTCAAACAGACTTTGATCACTAAACTAAAGAGAATAAAAATAGTAATGGACAGATAACAATATTGCTATGCCATGAGACGTGGGCCTCAATGTTTTTACATACTCTTACAGAGATGACTCCATTAGATGTAGGTGTATGTAAAAAAAACATTTCAAGCATTTCACAAATGTCTCATTCACAAGTAGCTAAAGAATTATAGGAGTGAGAGCTGGGAAGAGACTGGAGCATTGACTGCAGTAATATGGGCACAGCTTCGACTCGTCATGGTGAAGAAAAAAAGATTTGAGCCAAAGAGGAAGGTCTCGATTTACCAATCCATCTTTGTTCTGACCCTCACCTGTTCTCATTAGAATTGGATCATGACTTAAAGCATAATATCCTTTACAAGCAATTCGCTGACATAATCTTCAGCGGCTGAAGCCGCTGACATAATCTTCCTCATTAGGCTAGCTGGGTCTGAGCCCAGTTGAGCAAAGAGGATCTGCTGCTTCACCGCATCAAGAAGAGTCAGCTGAAACTGGGAAAATAGAGCACATCACCCCAGGTCCAATGACCTTACACTGACTCTCTGTAGTTCAGAGAATAGACTTTAAAATACTCCTGTTACTTTATAAATCAGTGAATGGCTTTCCAACACAATACATTAAAGACCTGCTTTTGTGGTATCAACCTTCCAGACCTCTTAGATCTTCTGGTTCTGGTCTACTTTCCATCCCCAGAATGAAAACAAAGCTTAGAGAAGCAGAATTCAATTTTTATGCTCCACTAGACTGAAACAAACTTCCATAAAACTGCAAAATAGCCAAAACAAAGAGTTCCTTTAAATCTAGGCCAGGATGTGACTCCCTTTTGAAGTTATTCGTGGACTAGGAGGAAACTCTGAGGAATTATTTCAAAATGTTTCTGTTTCCCTACTACAGTTACTGGCAGAAAATATTGTTCCTTGACACAAACGGTTTTTGCAGCAGTCAAAGTTAATATTCATTTTTGCAGACAGACACAATATTATTAGTATGAAAATCATAATGGAAATATTTTAAATTGCATTTTTTAGAAAGCACTTAACATCAATAAAAAAAATACTTTATATTTAAAAAAAATATACATCAGCTGTTTCTGTGGATGCTTTTCATGTTTCAGATACAAATATTCTGCTGTTAACTAACAATGTCTTCAAATATATTCCTTCCGAGGCATTGAAGGAATTAGCAACAGTCTTTCAGTTCTTACTTTTTTCGTCTGATGCACTTTCTTGCATCACAGCCTCCTTCAAAATGAACCATACGAAGATAAACTGCCATTGACTGAGGGTAAACGTGACACAACAAATCGATGTCAGATATGACCGAACTCCTGTTCCCAATCAATGCAGTACAAAATCATTCCTTTCAACGGCTTCAATTTGAAACTGTTGAAATTAATTGTGAAGTAGGTGGTGAATTCAAGGCTCTAGTACTATTTTGTTCTTCGTTTTCCATTGTCCTGGGAAACACAGTGCCCTTCCCCCGCCAGCAAAGGAAGGTTTCAGTTCACACACTTTGTCATTTCCAACATAGCAGCGCAACACAAAGAGTGCAGGGTGTTGTCCTAGTCTTGGGTTCCCATGACATCATAAATCCTTCTCTTCCTGCTGAAGCTGGAAATAGGTTAATGCAGTGATTGTTCAATCAAGCAGTTATACCAGAATCCTGTATTTAGCCCTTCATGGCTGGAGGTTCAACTATTTAAGTGTTTTGGACTTTTTTTGACTGTAAGAGATCTAATACAGAAATGAATAAAAGTGAGAGAGAAAATCGTAGAAGCAGGGAGAAAAATGTTTATCCTCCGTGTGATCATGTCACCGTCTGTCTTTCATTTAGCCCAAGGTTCTGATTAAGTCGTTTGTGTTTAAAGAGGAGGAAGCCTCTAATTCCCCTCCTTTCATCTAATTTAATTATGCGCTGACATTTTCCCTTTATTCCTTGAAAGGATAAAAGCAGCTTAAGCTTTTATGTGGAGCTTTAATGACGGCAACGGGGAAACTATATTCGTTGATTGCTTGGCCTTAAGTGTGTTTAGCCTTAACACAGTGCGGCACTAAACATATGTGGATGCACACATCATAGATGCACAGGTTATTACAGAGCTAGATTCAGCTGGTGTGCACACCTTCATAGTTAAACATACACACATGCATGCACCACCCCCACACACACACACACACAAAAAACATTTAATGTTCAACTACACTGCAATCGGAAAACTAAAAAGACATCTCTGCTTAATATTCAGCTACAGCACTGCCTCTGGGTGCTTTTTGACTGCTCTGTTTTGAAGTTGTTGGTATGGTGGGTCAGTACTTAACACCCCTGCCATGCAGCAAGAAATGGTTCAAACAGGCTGGCCAACACTTTTCTGTTTGGACTTGTTGAGTTTTCCATGTTTGGTGGAGAAATACATGTTATAGGAAAAAATATTGGGAGATGTGAAAACACTGCATTGATCCTAGAGCGAGATTTTTGTTTTTTTGCCACAGTCGTAGTCATCATGCTACAGCCAGTAGCCTTGCCTAATTTTCTTTTCCTATTCTGTTTAAGGTGCAGTTGCAGCTTCCTGCCCATGACCTGGCTCAACCAGGGGAGGGGGACATTAAAAATCAGATTTTAATAGTTTAACAGTTGAGTGGTTTATTGTTCCATTTTCTTTCTTGTAAACCAAAAGTAAAAATTTCTAATTAAATGTCAAACAGAATCTGAAAAACCAAAACATTGAATAAAGCAAAAATTACAAATCTAAATTCAGGTATTTCAATCGGACTGTAACCCAGTACTCTTACTACAAAAAAAAACTTGATCAAAAGGCCACGGCAAATAAATAAAAAAAACTAGAAGCTAGTAGCAGTACAAAAGCGAAACAGCAATAAATGTTTCAAATACAGGTCACTTCAAAGTCCACTAGAAATATAGAAGTAATCAGGATTACAAAAACAAGTCAGAGCGATTAAAGCTATCAAAACTCAAAGTAAAGAAGGGAGCTGCTCAAACAAAGAGAACAGATGAAGAAACAGACATTTCAGATGCATTTTGTTGATGCATTAAGCTTGTGGATGTTTGACAATCTGGTGAAACAAAACAACACATATTTCCCTTCCTGGAAATGCTACAGAAGTGACATTATATTGGTATATTTCTAACTGAAGAGACCTTCTGCTTCAAGGCGTTTTACTATATTGGTTGCAGTGCATAAAAGCAGCAATCCAGAGACAGAGCTTCTATAATTAGCTATTAATTTGAAAGCAAAATCAGAGCTAAGTGGTAAGTTTCAATCAGCTATAAGAGATGTTGTGTAGCACTTGCGAGGTTATGAGCTCCATTTTATCCCCTGTTCCACCGAATGTTCAAGTGCCACTAAGCAAGACACTGAACCCAAGACTCCCACTGATACTGTGTATGAATGATGGCAACTGGCTGCATAGGGTCTCTTAAGATTGAAGTGAGCTAAATACACACATATCACCCAGTTTTTACTTTTATTTCTTTTTGTTGGAAAAGGGTTTACATTGCAGGTTATGCTTTTAAACATGCTTTAAATGTAAAAATTAGCAAGAGGTATGAATAATTTTGCGAGGCACTGAAAGCAAATAGAAAATATATAATAGGAGGCTATTTTCAAAACGTTGAAGGCAGTGCACATATTTCTATTTATGTATAAACAGATAAGCAATAATTCATGCAACAAAGCAGACACAGAGGAACTGGGATTTAATCGTCCTAAACGTGATCTGGGTGTGTGTGTGGGGGTGTGTGTGTTTGGGGGGAGGCTTGGTCCTAACGAGGAGCTCCAACAGGTGTTTCTCATTAAAGACAGAGGGAACAAATCTACCGCAGAGAGGAGGAAAGGAAGAGTGTGTGACGAGTAGAGAGCAGCGCAGCAATATATTCCTGTTATTCATTAGTGTCTAACAGGCTGCAGATATTAATGATTCACTGTCCATGAGGTTCTCCATCCTCAACATGTAAACATGCTCACAAGCAAAACGAGCTGAGGCTGAAATGCTCACTATATCATCAGTGCCTGCTGTCTCCTCTCCTACTGTGCTTTTTAAGACTGAAAAGTGTCTTTGCTTCCTTTCGTGTTTTTTTTGTGTTTTTGTTGGTTCTTTAAACCCGATTTGTTTACTGCAGCCCTTGTTACCAATTCTGGAGCAAGTCATAGACTGAACTATACAGGTCGATCTCGTGGACACAGACTTGTGGTTTACAATAAATGAGCTGCAATTGTTGCATTTCTTGTACTAAGAAACATGATCAAAGTCATCTTACCTGGACTGTTACTCAGTGGACCAATTCACTCTTTTCAGATAAAGCAAATTGTAACATTTAGTTTAGAAATCAACTCCAAGGTTTCTGGAGAAAGAGTGAAAAAGTACATAATGAAGTTGTTTGACATATTTTTGTATTATAAAGGATTTATCAATCAATCAATCAAGTTTATGTGAAAAGCACATTTCAGCAACAAGGCAGTTCAAAGTGATTTTACATCGCGAAAGCATAAAAACATCGTCATGCAGCCACCAATTGTGAAAATAGTAACAAATATGAAACTTTGTCAAGTATCATCATCAAAATCGTCAATACACATCAATGTTCCAGGGATCATGGGTCAAAAGCAACTCTGAACAGGTGGGTTTTAAGCCTTGATTTAAAGGAATCAGTGTCTGCACTGTTTTGCAGTTTTCCAGATGTTTTTTTTCCAGATGTGTGTTACATATGAGCTGAATGCTGCTTCTCCATGTTTGGTTCTGGAGATGCAAAGTAGATCCAGGAGACCCGAGTGGTAAAGTATGCAAATAATTCATGAAAGGGCTTTTTTAAAATTGAAATCCTGCAATAACTTGACTGGCCATCCAAAACACATATTGATGTAGAAAGGCTGTAAGCAATTACAAGCATTACAACCACAAGGAAATAGCACTCCAAGCACACATAAATTTAAACACACTTCCTTCCCACAAAGTGCTACTCTCCCAAGGCCACACACATTTTAGAGCTCCTGTAGCCTTTACCTGTCCTAATTAACCAGCTGAACCAATCCATCACCTTGAGAAATCCTCTAATTAACCCTCAACACACCCCCACCCCACCACTACCCCCACCCCACCTCACCTGTCTCATCCCCCCAGCTCTCTTTACTCACCCACCACTTTTAGCACTTCGTTGCACACGGATGCCTCCATTAACCGTTAAACTGGACTTCGATAAAGTCCACGTGCCATAGAGAGGTGGTGGGGGGAGGAGGGAGGAGGATGCTCGCTCTCATTAAACACTTTGAGACCTGACAAAATCAATTACAGTGATGTATCGATTTGTCAGCTGGTCCTGGCGATTCGACAATAGCACCTAGACTACCACAGGGCTGAAGGGAATGCAGGGATTCAGAGAGGAGAGGGATGCTATAGGGAAAGACAGAAAGATACCAGAGGAAAACCATGGAGAGGTGTGAAGGTGAGGAGTACTGAGGAAGAGTAGTAAGGAAAGAATGGTTTTAGGCGGAGTGATTGAATAGGTGTAAAAGGACAACATCATGAGCGGAGCAGAGATAAATGTAGACCTGTAAAACGCAGGTAGGGAGAGTAGAGGGGAAAATACCTTCCTTATCAAACTAGCATTCTCCCTCCCTTAATGTCACTCCATTTCTCGCTTGTCCTTTGTTGACCTTTCTTTAATTTCTCCCCTCTCCCACCACAACCTCTCTGTTCTTTATATTTTCTCACTCCCTCTCCCTCTATTATAACTTAGTCTGCCTGAACTTTCTGTCCAGGGCATAAAGTACTCCCATTTCTACCATATGTGGGGTCATTTAGGCATAGATGAGGCTGTAACCTTGAAAGTTACTGACAACTAAGTTAAAGCTGGGCAGGTTGCAACATGAGAAAACACAGTAGGGATGCAGCAAAGAAAAAACATGAATCATGGATTTGTGCTTCGTGAATAGAGGAGTTCTAATGCCTGGCTATGCATTCTCTAAGATACCTGCAAATCATTCTGGTGTTCATCCTGCATGTTCAAAACAAGATTGCCCATTATCTCACACCTGTGTTGCACTGTGCTGCTATGTCTATTCACAACCGGGGAATAATAAGGTAGACCCACAGAAAGCAGCTAGCACAAACTAAGTAGCTATGAGGCTTTTTTATATTTCACAAAGACAGACAAGACATTGCTTCCTTTTTCTATAATGAGGCAGCAGGGCTGAAACAGACAACATGGGACATGATTAGATGGCTGCACTTGCAGCAAATATGCCTCCAACCTGAAAGCCAAAAAGAAAAGGAGCCACTTATTCATACTGGGATGATGTAGTTTGCATACTTGAAGAGATTTATGAGTGAAATTTCAAAAGACTGATGGTATATGCTACAGTGTTTGCGCACCATTGAGTCTGGGGGTGGGGATGCTTTAATTGATCATTTCCTGCATTACCAACCATGCAAGCAGTGATAGAATAAATTGAAGTTAAAGCTACCATGGTCTAATCATGATATAAGTGTTGTGCTACATGTTTGAGTAAAGAACCTTTTTCAGTAGGTGTATAATCTCTTTTATTGTTTTTTTTCTAAATAGAAAGATTAGATCAGAGCTGCATAATGTTTACGAAGCTTTTTAACAATCCCCCTTTTCCAGAAACGGCACTTGGGTACAGCATGCCAAGGAACTGCTGTCGATTCACCGATGAGTCGTAAAACATACTGTACACTGGAGAGACAGGCACTGCAGAGTTACAGATATCAAGACAAAAATGATCGCCTTAATGAGAGAGTTGTTTTGGTTATGCTTGCACAAATCATAGCACTTCAGTGTCGTTTGATTTACGATAAATATTGGAGTTATATACCTAGAAGACAAGCAGATTATGAAATTATTAAAAGCAGTAATTTTATATTCAATAGGACTGGTAAATTATTTTGATGACATACAGAAAATCTTTAGAAAATGTAAAAAAAAAAGTCACATTTTGGCCAATGCCATCCTGAGCCATCCTGAGTTTCATATCTAAGTACGTGTTTGGTCTATATTAAAATTGTGAGTGAAAGGCTTGGTTGTAAATATTCAATTATTATTAATTGTTGCCCACCATTAGTTATTGGTAACAAATAGAATAGTTTCAGGTAAAGTAAAGAAAAACCAAAAAGTTAAATGGTGACAGTGGTGAATGAAGTTCTAGATGTTTTATAAAAAGGGTTTTGTTCAGGAAAGAGAAATAGTTCAGAAGCAAAAGAAAAACAAATCCCATCTATAAAATAATCACAGGAAATCTTGAGGATACAACAGCAGAAGCAGAAATTCAACAATACGTTTTACCATCAGCTCCAGCTGCGATATTTGATCTGCTCAATCTTACAAGTTTTGTTTGAAAATAAGCAGTTTTCTAAATTTACTCATGAGTATGACAAACAGCTCGAAGCAGGCTGTGTGCCTTGGCTAATTCTGTTTTTATGATACAATCAGTCTTGGCTTTAGTACAGTGAAAGGGTCAGTTAATATAGTAGACTTAAATGTCAACTTCTGCAGTTTCACTCTCACTCTGACAGCATCAACAGCTTAACAGACGGACCCAAATCTAACAAAGGTCACCTCTTCTTCACTGATCTTGTTTCATGTTTCTATGCATGCAGTTGTGGGTCTGTGTGTGAGATTCTGTTTGTGAAGAGACAGAAAAAAAAAAAGAGAAATGGACTGCATAGATCTCAGAGTTGTTTAGGCTCAGCCTACTGGTTCAATATCCATCAGATTTATGTCTCTGTTATTTTCCTCTCCTAAACATTAAGTGATAAACTCAGTGAAGGACACAATAACAAAGATCTACCTTTTCACCTCTCTCTCCTTGTCTATCTCTTGGTCGCTCTGTCTGTCTCCTTCTGTCCCTGCGCTATCAATCAGCCTTGTGGTAATTGCTGTTGGATTACGGGGCTTTTGCTGTCTGCTTCTAGCGATTAACGTCAGGCAAAAAAAATGCCCCTTATATACCTCCACAGTTACTGAGTAAAAAGCGGGGCCATGTGCGTTCACATTCACCACACACAATCAACAGTTCACAAACTAATCTGCAATTCCATCACGAAGTTAGCATCTATTGAATTCCAGTTTCAGTGTGTGTGTTTGGCTTTGTAATTCAAGCATGATTTTCCACCTGTTTGTCCTTGTTTGATTCTCAAATGCATATCAGCTGGAGATAAAGTGGTGGATGTGGGGTAGTGATCTCAGTAGAGGACAGTGGCGGCCATGATAGATTAGGACTGGCTGCAGGGAATAATGGAAAACAGCAGAAGTGAGGAACATACACGCTAGCAACACAGCACTAGAGCATCTGCACATTCGCCTCAGAGACGACAAACCTGTTTCCGTGCCTGGTGTTTATCTTCCTCCACTCCTGCAGAAGCGTACAGAGAGATGGCAGAAGCAGCAACCACTGGCACAGTTTCCTTTTCCTTCCCTCACAAACATAATTTATCACCTACAGGAGCTTACTCAGTGCATGCACGTGTATGTGTAGACAGTCTGACCTAATCTAGTGCCACCTTAACCTTATTAAAGAACAAAATGGTGACAACAGAGAAAAAATGTTCTTCCTAACCCCTGTAGGAAAAAAGAAAACTGGCACCAACAGCAACTGTCCCTCAATGTCTGTCCTTTAACTCATGTCTCAAAGACACATGCACATTCTGACAAACACACACGCAAAGGGTTCCAGGCAGGCTCTTGCTGAGAATAAAGGAAAGACACCATTTGTCTTCCCGTCACCTCCTGTCCCATTGCTGTCCCCTGCATGTCAAATTGTTTTATTTCTTCAGTTAATCCTTCCACAGGCATGCATCTCACAGTAAGACACAGTCCTCCCATATAACTAATTTAAACATGGTGCACAGGAACAAGAGTCACAGATAAAAGAAGGCAAATCAAAACAGCATTTATTATAACTGCTACATTTATATAAATGTGGGTAAAATGCATCTGCACAACACATAAACACAATTTAAATCAATTGTAAATTTCATTTGCCTGTCACTGTCAGTACATGACTCGTGGCAGTAAGAGGACACTTTGTCGGTCTCTCTCTGTTGTGTTCTCCTCTTTGTGTTGTTCCCTGCTGGGGCCATCCCTAAAAAACCAAATCCACCAATTAAAGGTTGAATGTTAATCACACAATACTTGCATTTTGGCCAATTATCAATAAGTACATGTGGTAAGAATTTTCTAAATATCCCAGGAATTTATCTTGAAGGGGCAGCAATATGCATTTTCCAGGCACATAGTGACAATTTATGGAACAATCATGTAACTATTTTCCCTTCAGTTTTGCACAACTGAACGGTTGCCATGGAAGATTCAAGGATTTCTCAAACATGCATGAAAGAATCAAGGCAACACTGTGAATGTTTTTGATGAGTTTATAACATTATAATATGATGTAAAGGTCAAAAAGTTGATTTTACATAACACTATCTCTTGAAGAGACCTTTGATGACAAATGTCTATAGGGAGTACCAGGTGGAGGTGTAGTTTATGTGTTGTTAGTGGTGCTATAAGAGAGGAATAGGTCACATTTGAAACCAGCAAACTCCTTAGTCATCATCAGACAAATAGTTTCCCAATTTTAGTAATTGGGAAACTATTAAATGATCACAAGCATTTGGTTTGACAAAAAGATTGAAAATATTTAAATAGGAAAGAGAAAAAAGCACATTTTGTGAGTAAGAAAGCACTGAATGTAACTGAAACAGAACCGGGACAATAATTGATCTTTGGTCCCTGTACATGCTAAGAGATTTGGGAAAGCATCTTTAACTGTGTTTATGCAGTCAAGTATAACTGGAAGTTCTAAAAAACAGTAGGCATATCAATGTCATCCACCCCACCCACACACTGTAACACTGCCACTTAAAGAGCTCCTCTGTAGCTGTGAGACAGCAGTGGTGGTGTGTAAGAGATTTACTGTAAGTTAGTATCTTACTAAGTAAACCACTTGCAGCAATGGCCTTAAATGCCCTAAATATTTTAGGTGACTCAAAGGCCTTTTAAAACCAAGTGCTACATGTCTCAAAAATTTGTAAAAGTATGTTGATTTTCGAATAATAAAACTTTTGTTGTGTTAATACATTTCTAGCCTGAGCTTTTCAAAGATTAGATTTTTTTAGTGGAACAAAGTGAGGCTTGTATTACAGTATAAAATCCACTCTGCTTGAACAAATTTAATGGTTACAGCAACCTCTCCTAAGCCAGAATACTGTTTGGTTTTGACTCCATGTTGTTCACTGAAGATCTCTTCCCCATTTCTGAAGATTGGGATAGCATTAAAGGATCTAAAATACAGCAAGTTTTTTTTTTTTTCAGAGGAGAGAAAGCATGACTAACAGTTGACAAAGCAGCCACCTGAACAAGTGAGGAGGCCCCAAACGCGGTGTTTTGCTAGGCAGCAAAGAATTTGGCTGAGTAGATCTTAGCAACCACAGCACTGTTTTTCTGCTAATGTTTATCTCCGATAACAGTTTAGATCATTTACCACTGCAGGCACACATGCAGCATGTAAACCTGCAATTACAACCTGTTTTTGTGTGTTTTATTGGATGCATAACAATCTCTTTGAATCCAACGGCACATTCAAGAGTTTCTGGCATTTAGCATTTTCCTGCCAGAAAATAAAACAGTGTGTCTGCAGTGACATACTGGGAGGCTGTGGGAAATGTCTGATAGAAAACAAACACTGAAAGTGGTGGAAACGTTCTCAACCAGTTGCCAAAGAGCCTGAAAATATACTGGAGAAGATACATTGCTGATCAAGCAATTGCACTGATTTCATAAAACTAGTTTTTTTTATGAATCACTCTGTTCAATTCAAATTTATGGGTAGAATAAACTTAGAGTCTTTTCAGTACCAGGCATCTAGAGCAGAAAATACACTCTATATACTGAAGTATCTAAGGGGCAAAACCCTTAAAATTATTTTTAAAAAAAACAAGGAAATATCCTGACACACACACCCCCACACACCCACACCCACCCTCTTGTTTTCACACATATAAACATTGAACAGCACATTAGGACTTACTACCTAACAGGATGTCAGAGCTAAAGTCGTTCTGCTGGCTAATGATCCATTACACATTTCATATATCAGACAGAGAGAGACTGACAAGCACTAAAAGGAGGGAGAACCAGGAAGAGTGGAAATATTTAAGGTTGGAAAAGCAAAGATACACATACATGTTTAGCCACAAATTGTCAGGGGAGAGACGGATTTAAATACCTTAAATGTTCATTAACTTTTCAGGATGAAATAATTTTTTCATCAATTGTTACAGTTCATGACAAAGATTGTGAGAAGGATTTTAGTACTGTGGTTGAATTTTGGCTGAAATGCTTTCATTTTCTGGAACGCTTTGAACATAACAGACTCCTATTCACTAGTAATCAATGTCAGATAATTTTCAGTCAATATGGCTTGGTTCTTTCAGGAATAAGAAGGGTTAAGTTTAAGGAAGCATGATGCTGTGATGACAAATCTCTGCGCTGTTAGATGCTCATATACATAATGATTGTAAAAGCAGGGATGCATATGCTGCTAATGCAGTTAAAGTAACCAGCTGGATGTTATGCACCATTTGAAATGTTGACTCTCATCTTCATTTTCCCCTCCACTGTCTTCTGACTCCAAAGTGAAAACTTGGATAGCTTTTCAAAAAACAGATATTAAAGAAGGTTACTGTGAATTTTTACAAGTCAATTTTGTAATAAGGTGACATGTTGGTCATAAATTATTTATTTATAGATTTATTTACGTATGCACTGTGTATTTGCCACAAGTTGTATTTCCTGCTCCATAATATGCAGCATTCGTGCAGTCATGTCAGTGTCCATATCAGGGTCCTCACAGCCAGTCTGGTCCACACCACAGATCTCCATGATCACTTGTGAAGCTTGAGAAAGTTGACAATCTGCTAGAACAAATTTTAAAGACAAACAGGTGGGAAGAAGAGGTGAAGAGAAGAAGAAAGCATAAGTTTTACATAATGATGAAAGCTTTATTTAATAAATTCCCAAAATGTTCAAAAAAACCATTGCATCTTTAAGATGAGACAGAAATATGGATGGATAGAAATGATTAGTTTTTTATTTTTGATTTAACTACACCTACTTCTTGTCCTGTATAGTGTCATGAGATAACTAACAATAGTTTACTAATTAGTTACTCATATAAAATTTCACAATCTCTAAGACAAAATCCAGCTGAAATATGAAGAGCGTCTGGACATTTTTAAGTAGTGGAAGGCAGAAATGAAAACCTGCATCACCTCACAATGTTTCTTACTTCATTTAATTTAACCTTGAATGTTCATTGAAATACATATTTTCTGCTTGAGAGTTCTGCTCCACATACTAGCACAGATTTCACACTCAAATATTTAAACTGGAAAAAAAAAAAAAAAACTATTAACAACAACGCGCACACACAATACACACAAAAATAAAATGACATGGCTTTAAAATGCACATGGTTAGCTCAAAGCCTATTTTACTCAAAAAAAGGCAGCAAAATCTTAACACTCAGCTCTGGCTGGCTGCAGAGCATCTATTATTTCCTAATAAAGGACAGCTACTTAATATTTTCAAGGAAACTGCTTGTTCACCATAATAAGTTAATGCACCGGATCAGTCTTAATCACTGGCATCAGGTGGCTGCGGGCTTCTCAATTAAAACTAAATTGAAAGAAATCTGATTACCCCATTTTCTACATGGATTTTAGTCATTCACTGCCTCACAAAAAAACCACACAGGATGGTGACTGCTGCACACATGCTGCAAGAACAACGCTCACCTTCACTTTTCAACCTACTTTTTCCTTGATGAACCAGTCATTTTGTTTGTAAAAGGTGATGTGGTTATGATATAGAGTCTTTGTTAGTCTTACTAGTCAACATGCTGACAACTGAAACATTATAAATACTTATAGCTTTGTGGTTAATGATTTTGCATTTTTGAAAAAGGAAAGTACATGTACAGTAAAATGTTAATTTACCCCAGAATAGTGACCAAAGTTTCAATACTTCTAGACAAATTCTCTTGGATTGAGAGTTCTGGTTTATCATTCAAGAAAAGCATCTCTGGACAAACAAGGCACCACTGAAATGCAACTCAGCCTGATTTACTTTGTCAAAAACTCCAGAAGATACAGGCAGAAGCTCGGACTGCCCGACTGCATTTTTTTGCCTGTTGGTCGATTACCGATCTTTAAAAAGTCTGACCTGCCGGTTGAGATTCTGGTTGATACCAATTATTTTGGTCTGAAATGTTGCTAAATGTAGCAAAAATGTTGCAGAGTTGGCAACAGTAGGATGACTATTGTTCACTGCAAATGTGCAGACATGACCTGGTGGGCCAGTCTATCAGTCAAACCTCTCTCACAGGAGCAGACCTGTCAAGTCTCCCATTTTGGCCAGGAAACTACCTTTTTTATTTTTTTAACCCCCTTTCCCACCCTGCTCCTGTACCAGAATGTTCCTGTAAATATCCCATATTATGGCAACAGACCCTCCGCTCTTGCATTAGTTCCCTCCACACACCACAGTAGCACCAGACAGCGACTTTTCCCACATACTAAAACCCAAAACTGTCTTGTGTCAGAATACTGTTTGTTTTTTACTCCATGTTGTTTACTGGAGATCTCTTCCCCATTACTGAAGATTGGGATAACTCTAAATTATCTAAAATACAACAAGGTCTTTTATGGAGGAGAGAAAGTGTAGTGGAAGTGGTTAAGGAGAATAAAAAAACCTTGGTGTTAATCTGGACAATAGGCTGAACAAGAAATGCAACAGCGAAGCAGTTTACAAGCAAGGACAGAGTGTAAACAGCAAGATGCAACATATCTTCTATAAGTCTGTTGTGGAGAGTGTAATATTTTCTTCATCATCTGCTGGGGGAGAAACAAATGATGGAAGGCTGAACAATCTGGTGAAGAAGGCTGGTTCTGTTATGGGGACGACTCTTTGTCATTGTCATCTCATTGGAGATGAGATCATTGGAGATGACAATGAGATGACAATGTCATCTCCAATGACAATGGAGATGACATTGATTGTCATTGTCAATGATTGTCATCTCATTGGAGATGACAATGCAACAAAGAAATCTTCAGAAAATCAAGAAAATTATGAACAATCCTGAGCATTCTTTTTATGAGACTGCACTGCAACAACAGAGTTTTTAGTCAGAGGCTTCTTCAGAACTGCTGTAATACACACTGCTGCAGGAGATCCTTTCTGCCCAAAGCCATCAGCATCTACAACAACTCTTTGAAGAACCTCGACTAATATTTAATTTCCCTGTGGGATTAAGTCAAGGTTCTTCAAAGAGTTAAAATGTAGTCTTAACCTTTTTTTTCTTGAACAAGTGGGCATGGGAGTTTTTGTGGTCCATATCAATGAAGGAATAAACAACAGATATTATATTTAATGATCTACAAAGATGAGTAATAGTATCTACTCATGCATAGCAAGTTCAAAGAAGCAAAACTGCAGGGGCTTGAAATTGTGCAATAGGAATAGGTAAAGACAGATTTTTTTCCTAATGATTGGATGGAAAAAGGACTGCATATGTTCCAAAAATGCATAACAACTTATATTATACCACTGTCGAGGAAGCTTTCCTTCAAGAGACAATTTGGTATGATTTGCAAATGTTTTTCTGATCACTCAGAGTTTCAGCTCTTGTTTTGGAAGATGTGCCGTTGATTGACGGATGCAATGACAGACGTAAGAATTTGGCAAAAGGAATTCTTTGAAAATACCTACAGAAGGAGTGAGTGTTAGACAGAGATAAGGGGAGGCGTAGTGGAAGAAAGGCAAAGGTAAAAGGAATGTAGCTCTGGCTACAAAGAAAGAGTGAGAGATACAAAAATGATCACAACAGTTAGTGGAATGAGTGGTGTCTCATCCCACTCCACTGCGAGCCACATCAAATTGAATCAGATTGAACATCCATCCCCACCTGCTCACTGTAAATTACATTGAGGCCCCCACTGAGAAGCTATGATGGTGTGGCTGAGCATGTGTATGTCTGTAGCACACTGATTCCTCATGCTGCTTGCTGTCTAACCAGTTTCAGCTCTAGTGTTAAAGATTTCACTCTTTCAATCTTCTATTGTCTCCTCACCCCACCTTCTCTCCTCCCTCTCTGCTGTTGTTCCTGTTTTCAGGCTGGCTTAGAACCTCCACTTAAAGCGTCATTGCCGCCTGCACTGTCAGAGTAAATGGCACGGGAGGAGAGATGCACAAAATGAAGAGCTGAAAACACATCTGAACATAGATACTTCTGGACTAAATTCATTTCAATTTAGAATAAATGTTTAGTTTCCTGCTGCTGATAGAGTGTCACGCCCATTAAACTTTCCCATGTTTCTCAACGTTTTTGTTATGATACAACCACAAACTAGGATGAATTTTATTTGGATTTGGTTTGATAAACAACCTCAAAATAGAGGATAATTTTAAGTGGAAAGAGAAGCCGCATTGCATTTGCCTTCAGCGCTTATTTAACCACCCATGAAATAAAATCCAATGCAACCACTTGCATTCAGAAATCACCTAATTAGAACAGAAAATGTCAAGCTGTATGTAATTTAACCTCTAACCTTAGAAGTTTGTTAGATAACATTAGTGAACAAAAAGATCTACAAGTCACGCAATCTACAAATCTGACCTTTTTAACAAGTCATATTTGCAATGTGATAGGCTTCCCGTGACTATTGCAAGGTAGTGCAAGTCTGAACCAAGTTTATTTTGTACTGAAAACTTCTATGACAAATAAAGTCAATGCAATAATTATACCCTCTAACAGTACAGTTCTATATATCTATATATCTTGAGTCATGTTCTAATGCAATATTTTTTCTTGTAATAAACCAAAATTTTGATATAAAGTCAGTGTCAACTGATAGTAAATACCAAAAAGATTTTATACATATTAAGTCTCAGAAAAGAAGAGACTCAAAAAATGATAAACCAAAAACTGCAAATATCTACAAGTTCCCCATTCAAAAATAGTTTCCAGAAAATTTTAAAATGGTCATTCATGGCAAATGTCATTAGCAGAGATGTGTGAATCTTCTACACACAAAAAAAACATTGCACTTAGTGACTGATATACCTATGCTTAGTTTTGTTAGCTAAAATGAAGGATCTTGACAAACATGTTAAGGGTTTCTGTTAAACTGATGATTTCATCAAATAACATTGAGTGTTTGAGAGATACAACATAATAGTAAATAATTCTGATATAACTAGCTTTGGTGAAACTTTAAAGATTTTATACATATTAAGTTTATTGACAAAAGACTGAAAACGTAAGTGTGAAGAGAAGCAATTTGATAAATGTATCTGCTGCTAAGGTGTTTTTGGCCATGTCTGCATTGGGATTAAATCTTGATGATACAATATAATTGATACTGAAAGAAGTCCTGTTTTCAGAAGTTTTAGCCTCCGTGTTTTAATAATAACTATAAACAGTGATCAAAGAGAATGCAGTTAATTGCAAAGTTAAAATTGAAAATTTTAATGAACTAAATCACAAAACCCTTTTCACACCATACGTTAGCTCTTTCAATAACCTACTGGCTTTATTGCAATGATTTTATCATTAGCTCAGTGAAGTGTTAACGAGAGTGAAGCAGCTGAATTCACTTCTCTATTAAGACTAAATTAGAAGCACAGAATGGATGCTTCCTAAGGGAAACCTCGCTGACTTGAAATGATTCTTCTATAAAGCGACTATGGTTACCTTGTAGGAAATATGCAATTTTATCATCACTCAAGCTATTTTACAGGTAGAAAGAATATATGGATTTTTAAATATATTCTTTGAAATTCATGACGAATATTTCCAAATGTTAGAATATAATACGAAATATTTAACAACAACAAACCTGTAAAATCTGAATCAGTCAAAACCTCCCCGTTAAAATGTCAGTGTTTGAAATATAAAAATTAGATCATGACAATTTAAAAACATATAATTATCCTGCACAATTTAGCTGAAATGTGATAATGGAGTAAAAATAAAAATTGAAAAGGTGCAATAACACAGTATGAATAAGTGTGCATTGTGTGTTCAAGCATGTTTTGACTTTATTTTAGGCTTTAGTCTTTGGTAGGAGTCTGGCAGCAGAGAGAGCAGGCATCTGTCCATCAAGTTTATCTCTTAATCTAGTCACATGGAAAATACAAATTGATGTCACACAGAACACATTGAATACTTCTCAGAAATGTCAGTGTTGCTGTGCGTCTCTTGGAAGTTGCATACCTGATCAATTTTGGAAAAATTCAGTTTTAGTCCCCTTTGTCTTACATTTTCTCAGATTGTTGCTGATTGCACTTCAACAATGTTGAGTTTTTGCTACTCCATTTCTTGGTAAAACTATCACTTTTTAATTTGCGTTTGCCTCTGCAAACTATGATGTCAACTTAAGAATGCAAATGAGCAGTGTGAGGGAAACTGATAAGAAAGTTTAATTTTATTTCAGGTTAATCAGATTCAGTATAATTGATGACAAGTGTGGTCTTAAGATAACTGAATGAGGAAGCTATATCAGCAGGTACTTTAAAAAAGCTCATCTGCACACGTGTAGCCTCAACACATAAGGAGTGACATATGGCAGTGAAAGCCCCGACAGGTGAATCCAACACGGGACGTGATAGCAACAAAAGTAAAAAAATTTTGTTGCTATCACGTCACATTGTTAGCTTGCATGTACGGTCCATGAGCACATCTATATGTCCTTTTGTATTTAACAAAAATTTGTAAATTTTTCTGTTACATTCAGTATCTTTACGCAGCTATGATTTGCAACAAATATAATCTCAAGGCAGTTTAGAAAAAAAAAGAGATTGTAAATTCAGTCACTTTTTAGAGCCACTGTAGATTCATATAGGTGGATAGAATATATCAGTGCTTAATAAGGACAGATCTGGCTCGCAAGTGATACAATACTTTGTTGGATTACAGACATGCATATATTTTCAAACAGTACTTGCAGCATAACCATGGCACGTGTGCCATTTGTCTGATAGTGATAAGGTATAATCTGTTTAACAAATTTCCATGGTGGCTGCCACAAACTTTTGGCTATTAGAGGAATCTGGTGGATTAATTGTGTACAAAATTGAATTCAGTGTAAAGGAATATAAAGCAATAACAGGTGGCAGCCAGCTTCCTTAAATTGTTCAAGGACACACATAAAATATGCATAAGAGTGTTAGAAGAATGTGTGCAGATGTTTACCAGATGTTCTGAGTTCATTTGCTGACATTTCTTCTCTCTGGGTTGAATGAATTTGAATTCCTGTTGGCTCTGCATATCTGTCCTTCATCACTTCGCAAAGCAGGTATTCCTCAGAGTGGCGTCCAAGGCTGCTGTGTGAACGATGCACTGAAGTTACAAAAATGAAACGACAAAGTAAGAAAGAGGCAAAGACAAGCTAACAAGTACCTCGAAAGACTCTACGTTAATTATTCAGACTGAAATATACAGCTTTAAATGACATAACATTTAGATCTTTTAGTTTTTGTCGTGAAATACACATTCACCTTTCTGATGATTAATATAATCAAATTTATTAAAAACTTACAACTGTAACAGGTTTTTTGTCACTTTTAAGTCATATGGTTGATGTTTATACCTTTATCTTTAACAAGCATAAACATGTTCATCTATACAAATCTACAGCCTCAGTTAGTTATTCCTAGTATTTCCGCGTTTTTCTCCCCACTCATTTTATCAAGAAGCAACGCTGCTTTGTCCCGCTTTAATTCAGATACAGTCGACCGATAACTTACTACAATCTCTTATAAAGTCAGGTTATATAATAATATCTGTGTCAAATCTGCGGCTTTGGTCCACCTGTTTCAGGAATGAGATATAATTATTTTGATTGCTATAACTTTGACAAGATTAAATATAATAAAATGACAAATATCTGACAAATGTAAAGTATATATTGTTTTAGTTGCACTTTCAGAATATTATTGTAAGTAGCAATGCCTTTACTTTGCCATAAAGCTGTAAAAATCAACAACACATAAATGGCATAAAGAAAACATAAAAACCCAGAAGTCAGTCTCACAATGCTTTGGGGATACTAATTATTCCAAAGTTAAAGCAAAATAACTTCAACCAAAAGGTTATGCTTTCAGATCATAATATTTAAGGTTTCCTTTATCAGTCAATAACATAATTGCAGTATAGTTACTTGCTGGAGTTGACAACAAATCAATAAAACGAGGCTTTAGGGTAAAATGGTTGAACCGCTAAAAGAAGCAAAGCTCCCCTTCTACAATATTAGGCACTCATTCAGGCTGACAGAGCATCGACCAACTAAAACAACAAACAGGAATAACAAAGGTCAATTATCAAATCATGCACACCATCTTTTCTATGCACCAGTAGTTTCCAGTTTTATTATAATAGATCAGGATATTGTCAATAATTACATAGACGCATTCAGGTGCATTTAGTTATTTATTACATTTCAGTATTCAGCAGTATTAGGACCAAAGCAATAATGCTCAAAAAGACTTTTCAGCCAATCATAATAGCTGCAAAGCAATTACTGCTTTTTCCTTCTTTCTCTCCAGTGGTCAGGCAATTAATTAATGTTATTGACTGCACCAAGAAGCTTCTAACTAGTCTAAATCAGCAAAATATAAGAAGACAGTTATTTCTGGTCAGCTAAGGTTTTTCTTTTGTGCATCTAGCAGTTTTTCTGTACCTGTATATATCTTGCAGGCAATTTTCTCATGTTTTAGTATTTTACAATTTTTAATGTGTAGAAAGTGTATATTGTTACTTAAATCTAATTATTTTCTAAAGTTTTTTTCAGAGACCTTTATTTTTTTTCTGTGCTATATTTCAGTCTCCCTCTAGTTCTTGTTTCACCAGATCTAAATACAACAAGAAACTGCATACTGACAACATTGTGTCCAAACCAATGACAGCCCAGAGCCCAAAGGAAGAAGGAATGTAGAAAAGGTAGAGGTGGAAACATGAGATGTGTTAAATCTCAGTAAATAAAAAGAAATAAAGAAAACAGATGGAGGGCTATAAAGACTCGTAAAGTGTTGTCAGGGTGATACTGCTCTCCTGTTACTTTTCTGTTCCATTATCTTTGGAGCTTTAACAATGGTGGCAGAGACAGTATTAGATTTGATCAGTAGTTGGCTGAACTGTGCAAGAACTCTAGCAGTTCCCCTATAGAAAGTCTTCTAAAAAACTACTTATTTATTTAACATAACTAAGTTGTCATTCATCATTTCTGGACAGGGGAATTCACACAAACTAACAAACATCTCAGAATGAAAATAATATGAACATATTTAAATATATTTTTATAATTGACAGATTCATACAAAAAAGAAACATCTAATATGAACCATTTGGCTGGATAAATTATTATGTGTATTCAGTCCTCATGTAATACGTTTAGGTATCAAACTATGCACAAGTCGAGTAAGCATAATTTTTAAGGAGTGAGTGACTTTCTGAATATAACTAAATGTTGACCAAGTGAAGACTGTCCACTTGAACTAAAATGCAGAGAGGTCAGAGGGCATGATAACCTTGCAAAACAGATTTTGCCAGTGGCTCATAAATGCAACAGAATGTCACCAAAATATCCGTTAAGAACAAAACACTCCATTCAAAAGCTCCACTTTAGCATTCAACAGAATAATGTAGACAGAAGAAGAGATGAAGAAATCAATCGTAAGAATACAAAGATAGATGTTAGTTGTCTTTTTTTTGTTTATTCGTCTTAATGGCTAATTGACCATATGACCAAGAGATAAGGGCTGCCCAGTGGCGCAGTTGGTAGAGCTGTTGCCTTGCAGCAAGAAGGTTCTGGGTTCGATTCCCGGCCCCAGTCTTTCTGCATGGAGTTTGCATGTTCTCCCTCCCTGTGCAAGCGTGGGTTCTCTCCAGGTATTCTGGCTTCCTCCCACAGTCCAAAAACATGACTGTCAGGCTAATAGGCCTTTACAAATTCTCCCTATGTGTGTGTGTGCATGGTTGTTTGTCCTGTCTGTCCAGGGTGACCCCGCCTCTCGCCCGGAACGTTAGCTGGAGATAGGCACCAGCACCTCCCGACCCCGCTAAGGGACAAGGGAGTATAGAAAATGGATGGATGTACCAAGAGATAACAGTTGTATATTAGCAATTTTGCTAGCACAAGCTTTTGTCCTATGGGTTTAAAAAACTAAAAAAAAAAAGTTTTCTCAAACAAGACAATGATTAGGTAAATTGTGCCTAGAAAAAAATATTTATAGATTGTTTTTGATTCAAATTAAGAACAGCATTTTTATTATTTACTTCCCAACTAACAGAAGCAAGAAGAGTGAGAAGATGTGTCATAGAATATAGATATTCAGGGCCAATGGGAACAGAAGTGATGGTTAAACTACAGGACCTGTGTCTAGATCTCTGTGTCTGTTTCACCAAGAAATGAAGAAATGCGCACAGGTAAAAAGAAGTACACTGTCTCAGAAGCATTGGCATACACACATTCACATACATAATAAAAAGCACATCTGAGAAAACCTCCCTTTGGACCAGCAAGAAGTAAATTGTCTGTTGCTCCCCCACCCATCTCTCTTGTTTCGCCAAGCAGCCAGAACTCCTTTGGGTTTAAAACTCATTTTCATCTCTCTTGTAAGCTCCACAAATTTTACATATTTGTTGAAAACCCCATTATGAGGCCTTTGTGATATGAATAATGCTTGCAAATTGGAAAGTATCTTCAAGCAAAAGTTGGACACAGAGGTAATCTTTACAATCTAATCTCTTGAAGTACAAAAACAGCAGTGACACTTCCTGATGCAGCTCACAGAAAAAAAACATGATCCAGATTGATGAAACCCTCTGAAAGTGATGCATTAATATTCAAAAACAGCCCTTATGCATATCAAAACACTTTCCCCTTTTTAACCAACCTGTTGGGTCTGAGGCATGCACTGAAAATTGGCATGTGTGAAGTCTGTCACAGTGTGTCTGCTCTGATGAGTCTGGGTGACCGGTATCCGTGTCCAAACCTAAAGGCAAAAACCCATCCAGATCACAGAACTGCTCTGATCCAAACCCAGCAGTCTGGTTATGCATCACCTAAGGGGATATGGAAACAGATGGGAAGACAGAGGAGAATGAGGGACAGAAACAGATTCAAACATTTTGTGTTAGAATGAGAAAAAGAGATGGCACACAAAGAAGGAGAGCAAGAAAAGACAAAAAAACAAAACAAATAAATATATATTGGAGCTTGTTAAAAAGAGGGATGACACAACAATAATTAAACAAACCATGGAAATATAGCATATAAACCAGCAGAGTATGGGCTAAAGTAAAATCTAATATCATTGTAACTTTTATGAACCCAAGTAACTGTGAATTTGTATTTTTCAATGTCGAGCATGTAAATACATATTAATAAGACAAAGTCTTTTAATGAAGATTATTCCCCGCTCTCCCTGTTTCCTTTGTTTCCACTTGATGAATTGATTTTTAATTAACCCCTGGAGCTGGCAAGAACATCTCACAATTGTGCGGTGTGTTTGCCATTCCTCCCATGCAAGTGTCCTCCTGTGAGATAGGAGTAAAGTGAGCAAGCTCTGTTTAGTTAAGATTAGATCTGATACATTAGCATGCTAGCCTTGCATGACACTGCAGATGGGCTGGGAGAATGTAGGGAGAAAGGCAAGTGGGAATAGCAATGCTCAGAGCAAGAAAGGAGCAGGGATGAGGAAAGAAAGGAGGAAGTCAGGCTAAAAGATAAACAATGAAATGGCAAGAGACCAAACAGTGATACTGAACAACCTGGAAGAAATGATACTTCTTTATGCAGAATATGTTCCAATAATGACTAGCTGCCTTATGTACAGTGTAAATGTAAGAAAAAAACTAATGGAAGAAGAAACCTATAAAAAATGAACAAAAAGATT
Source organism: Phalloptychus januarius (assembly GCA_902982915.1). Taxonomy (NCBI): domain Eukaryota; kingdom Metazoa; phylum Chordata; class Actinopteri; order Cyprinodontiformes; family Poeciliidae; genus Phalloptychus; species Phalloptychus januarius. The sequence goes on from CADWAE010000133.1 coordinate 30,889,456, forward strand.
GATAAAGAGACATGAAGGGGAGTGAGAGTAAAATAAATTAACAGGAAAAGAGACCAGAAAACATCTTGTGCAAAGAGAGAGAGAAAATTAGAAAAAGAAAATACTTTCTAATCATTCCAGGAACAGTTTGATTTAGGTCCAGAGAGCCCAGATAACCACCATCTTTACAATCATGAACATCATTTTATTCAAGCTTTTTAATAAAGTGTTGGCTGCTCCTCTTTTTTTTTTCACTCCTTTGCTACGGTACGAGGGATTCATGTCATTAAATGTTAATTACTCATTTGAGACCATTCTGATAGGTATTTTTTTAATCCACTGTGTTTCTGCTTTCTTTTATCAATGAATTTCACTTTTAATACCACAGTGTTATATATCTCTAAGTTATAGATAAATTATGTAATCTAATTACATTGATACTGACATTGTCTAATAGAACAGGATAGCAGCTATAAAAACTAACTAATTAGCCATGGTTCTGAAGCCCCTTCATTTTAATAAGTGAATATATCAAACATCATAAAGTTTTAAAACTTTCATGTATACCTTCTGTGACACAAGGATGCAAATATTTAAAAGTTACATTTCTACCCATGACATCAACTAATCATAACAAACCAAACCAATGGCATTCTTACAAACACAAGTCCAGGACAGCAAGTGGCCTAGGCGGTTCCATGTTTTTCCTTTCTCTTTCTGCTCAGGTTACCTTCTAAGAAATGTTATATTAAAGGCCACAAAAACCTTAACGTAATCTAAAGACATTCCAATAGAAATACCAGTATTAACTTTTCATTCTGCATCACAGTGTGTCAATACCAATTTGCCTCGTACTTGATTTGACAAAAGCACTGCCTCCTTAATTCTCAATTGTGTTGTGAATATTACCAAGGCTTACTCTCATTTTACTGTTGTATGTTGCTTTTACAGTTTCACCTTTAACAACTGCTGCTGACAAATAGCGCCACAGTTTTTTTATAGAGCATTTTGCAAATGATGCTTTAGGCATTAAGTGCATAATGGACCAGCTCGTCAATTAGCCCTTGATACCGGAGGATGATGACTGTAGCAGACAACAATAGCAGCAAAGAGGTTACAAAGCTGGGTAAGAAATTCATAATAGCAGTGAATTATAATACTTAACACTACAGAAGGTGTTTAGAAATGTGTGTATAGAAAGAAATGGTCTGCTTAGCTTTTATTGTAAGCTAATTTCACAGATTTTAAAAACAAGTTTGCTTCTAATTTGTATTTTTTGAGACTGCCACCAATGTGGACACTTACAATTGGTAGAAGTCATATGTGATTGTGGCAATCACTAACGCTTTACAGGATGAGGGATGATGTTGATCTAACTCCTACTCCTGATAAAAAGAGAGCATTCCTCCTGTCGGTTCCAGAGGTGGGTAGTAAATATCTACATTTACTTGGATAACTTTTTGGAAAAAAAGTTGAGTAAATTCTTACTTTTACTTGAGTAAACATACAAAGTATGTTGAAGTAGCACTATTCTTATTAGAGTACAATTTTTGGATACTTTACCCACCTCTGTTCAATTTTAGGCGTTCAAGGTTAAGGTTCTAAACTTATTTAAAACTACTCCTAAATTTTTACAAAACTACATATTTCACCATGTCATTTACATCTCCACCCATCTACCCATCTACCCATCCACCCATCCATCTCCAGGAAGGTTGTAGGGAGGGACGGGGAACTGGTTTGAGTGAGAGTCCATCATAGGGCTTTCATTAAACAAAGATAGCAACATGGAAAACATTTGTATAAAACAGTTATTCTTTTCGAAATAACTGTACTTTAAGTAAATAAAATATATTACCATGTGTGTTTCTGGCTGCTGTTTTGTGCCTTCAGCTTGCAGTTCTTTCTCAGTTTTTTTCTTTGCAGGTCTTAAGTCCTCTGGATAAGACAGTTCCAGATTATTGGCCATTTCTCTTGATTTCTCCCTTGGTGAATGTCCATGTATTTCGGCTTTCTCCGCGCAGGAGTCTTCTTCTGTTGGAGTCAGGTAAAGACTATCACTGGCCATTGTATCCCCACTTTCTTTACAAAACAGAAATAAACACCCAACAATAAAATAAAAGTTGCCAACACTTGTTTTCCAAAAATATGAATAATTATAATACAATTGTCTTTATGTGATTTAGAACATGGTAAAATGTCAAGCTGAACAGTAAAAACAGACTATCCTTGTTTGTAATGTTTTCAACTGATGGAGAAAACATTTTTATATTCAATATTCCAGTAAAATGGTAATGTGTGATATAAGTGGCCTTGACACTTTAAAGCTCTAATAAGCTGATAAAGCTGGCATTCAGTGTCTCCATGGTCAAAGAACTGAAGTAAGTAGTGGAAATAAAGGATGAAAAAGATGAAGGAGAACACAGAGATGATGGATGAACACAGAAATATTTGTAGACATGTGAAGCAAGGGAAGGAAAGGTAAAGTAAAAAAGTTTTGAGAAAGTTGTGAAAGACTTTTTTTTGCTGTCACTGCAGCAGATTTCTCTTTTTCTAATGTAAGTGGTGGACGACCAGACCAGGTCTTATTCATCTGAATGCATTACATGTGCTAAATATTAATTGCTTTCCCCTTGTGTACAGTTTTACTGTCCACTTATCAATTCTTATACATGTTACAAACATGGGCCCATTCAAATGAGATTTCACAATATACTTCCAAACAACATAGTAACTTTTTTGCTGAATGTAACTGCTTAAAAGTACTCTCTGTGTTTGCATGTGAAAGATTTTGAGCCATGATGTGATTTTAAACATAACTAGCAAAACCTCCTGTAAACATGGCTGCCTTTAAACTCTAAATATTTTAAATCTAAATTTAATTTGTAACTTAAAGTGGGTTTGGTCAGAGGATTAAGGCTTGGTTTGGAGTATTCTGTTGTGATAGAACAGAATACAGTGGTAGATTAGAGTGAGAGGCCCCAGATTTCACTGTGCTATGTAATGTTGCCATGGTGATACAGCAATAACTGTTCTTATAGCTATTAGTACATTAACTTTCCTTTCTGTTTGTTACATGTTTAAGTGTGATGTGCAATTAGAAATAAACTCTAATCAGTTCAAGAAAAAATAAAACAGCATGCTTAATAGTTGGATCTAAATTTGTTTTGACAGGCCCCGGAGAATAAAATAATACTGTGATATTTACAAGCCATTCACTGCTAACTGTGTTTAAGCTGTGCATGAAATAGTTGTTTTCTTGATATTTCTTTGCTGTAAAGAATTTTAATTTTCCATCCTTAAATGGAGAATAGTTTTCTCTTGGCCTGTTTTTATTTCAAGACTGCACCATAGAATTAAACAACGTGAAAATAAAGTGCATTAATCCAGTGGAATGACAGGAATGTTATGGCAGATAGGAATCTAAATCGTATTATGTCATTCTGACTGCATCAAACTTCAGCAAAATTAAGCTATTCCTCAAAAAATCTATCTACATCAGACTTTTTGGGGAATAACGCTCAGTGATTTGCAGAAGTATTCATATCCACAGGATTATCAGTGTCATTTGAGACAAGATGTGATGAGACACAATATGCCTTTTTATATGATGGTGTTAATTTGTGGTCACCACATACTAATGACATTAAAACTGAAGCATCTTCATAGCAGAGGACAACTGTTTGGCACAGGCTTGGCTACTGAAATAATCGTTCCCAAGGCCTTAGACGTAAGCTGTGGTGTTACAGTACCAGGTGATAAAGAGTTTGTGAGTTGGTTGTCTAATAGAAGACAATCTGGGTCACTGCTGGGAAGCTGGAATTGCTGTGGGGAGATTAGATTGCCTCTTGGTGTTTCATAAGGGTTCAGAGATGAGATTGCTTCTGCAAATAATTGGCAAGATCGGGCTTTTTCTGTACCATTTTGTTGTGGGGTTGAGTGGTAAACCTTTGGCAATAAGACGCACTGAGTAGAGGCTGATGGCGAGACACTGATCATAAACCTCAGGGGGAAAATGTTGATGAAGAAGGGAAAGATGCTCCTCTGGGCTAACTGATGTCGCACCATCCAAAATTGAAACATCAGTTAAAAATAAAACAGGAGGCTGGGAGGGTTTGTGAGTTTTACATTTTAACATTTTAATATTAACTTATTGCCAGGAAAGGATGGGTGTTTTTTGTCCACTTGGACTATTTTAGAAGTAGGTACAAACATATGGAAGTACAAATGTGCAAAAAGTGAATTTTACATATAGGTCCCCTTCAAAGACTAATTTGGAAGCACTGCTGCCATCAATATCAAATAATATTAGAATCAACTTCATCGTAAAACATAGCTTACCTTTCACTGAGTCATTTCTTGAAATCTGATCATTAAGGCAATGTGGCTTCTTGACCTTTTCTTGAACTGATGCTTTAGATGGTATGGACGGTTGAGTTGAATGGGTAGCGGAAAGATCAGCTTTTGAACTCCTATGAACAAACAAGGCTGTTTGGGATATTTGAACAGCTGAAACGCTGAGTGAAAAATAAAGAACCTTCTAAATTCATCTGCTTGTTAATGGCCAAATGGGACAATAAATACATTCTAATTTATTATAGCCCCTTTAACTTCAATGTAACCAATTGGAATAAGACTTGAAAGTAAAGCAATTAATCTCAGCTCACTTAACTACTGAGTAACAACAATGCAGCTTATTCATAGATGTACACGTCAGCACCAAGGGAGAACAGACAATAATTACCTTCCTCTCTGTTGTCTTAAAGAAACAGCGCATACTTTCAATCAAGAGAACATCTGCTCTACATCTATTTAACAGCAACTAAGAATTTGTCATGAGTGGCTCTTTAAATTTTTACATTAAACATTACATGTCTGCTCCCTTTTTGTAATTGAGAATGACGGATTTTGCTCTGCTGGTAAAATCTGCATTTTTTTATTAGAAATAATCTAAACCTGGCTACAATATTATAAGCCATGCTAAGAAATACTTTAAACAAAGCCTTACACTGTGCTGCTATCCAACTTCTGCTCAGTCAGAGACACCATATTCATATCTTTGGATTCCTGAGGTGAAAAAAGAAACACATGAGGATGAGTGAGACATAAATGTTAACAGACAGTGTGTTCATATTGTAACCCTCTAAGTACACTTGTATGTTTTTGTGTCTTGTTGTGCTATGTTAAGTATAAAAAAGCTCTTGGATAAAAGTGGTCTTTCTTTTTTTTGTTACCTCATCCAAGATTTCTATGACAAGGTCTAATTCAGGTGTGGAAACTTGCGACTCAGTGCTGTCCTTGTTGACAGGGACTTTGAGGAGTGATGAATAGTACTCCCGAAAATCTTCCTCTTCAGCTATAAATATAGAAACACAAATTAGACTTGGGAAAATAAGATATGAGGCATATTTACAAATTTTGTAAATTAAGTTGGAATGATTTCAAGTATAAAGTTTAAATGTTTACACAAATGTTCAGAAATTCACAATGATCAAAAAGGAAATATGGAAGTCTGACTGATAACTGATAACCAGCAATTAGCTATTGGAATCTTAAGAAGCTGCTGAGCAGTCACTCATCACTTGTTGGACCCACTTGCTGGTAGTATCTTGCATCATTTTCATGCTATGTTGTTTAGCTCTGCAAAGCAAATGCTACGGATGTTTTTCAAGGACCGTCCTGGACTCATCCATGTTTTATCCTTTCTCAGGTCAAGAGGAATCACACCTTGTCTTGCTGTAGAATTGGATTCATGTTGTTCCATGACTGCTGTAAGCCTAACCTGACCCTTGACTGCATAACATGTACTCTCTACCTCCACTATGGCTGTGGAGCCTCGACAACACTTACCTGGATCCACGCCTCTCCTTCAATGTTCAGTTCCACCAGAGACTGTAAGCCCTACCCAGAATTAGTGTTTCAGTTTCACATTTCTCTGGTTCCCAGCTTATTTCTTCCCTTTCCTCACAGAACCTGAGCCAGCCCACCCTCCAGACTTCCAGAGCACACTATTTCTGTTTCCTATCATCCATAGTCACTGTAAATAACTCTTCATTGCAATCCAGCATGAGCCAATGTGCAAATCTGCTCATCAACATAAACATAAACGGAATCTAACATTTTGTCATGGTAAATACTAAACCTGAAGGCTCTTTGAAGTAAATGATAATGATAGATGAAAAGCATTTAGTTGAGAAAGTAGAGATACAGTAATTATGTAATTTTTGTTTCTGCCATCAAGAAAATGTCATGCTAAGACATGTTTTCAAAGATTTAAAAGTCTTGATGACTAAAAATGGAACCTGCAATAGTAGGCATAAAGTAAAGCCTCCCAAAAGTGTGTATACCAAATTAAAATTTATTTTTTGATCATTCATGTTATGCACAATTCAAGTGAAAAATATACTCTTAAAATTAGAAATGCTGAAAATGAATCATGTGCTTCAACAAATTGCTCCACTAGACACTTTTTACACACTGCTGTCCTGTTAAGTTTCATTTTATCATGGCTTTAACTAAGATATTGGTCTTATGGTCTACATTCCTAATGTAGAAACCTAACATAGTGAAAAGTAGGTTGTCACTGTTCCATAGCATACATCTTTTATGTTTGTAAAAAATATAATCAAAAGTAACAGAATGGTATAGAAACTATCTTCTGTTATAAAGGGTCAAATTTTACCAATAAATTAGGGATTTTAAACTGCTATCCAAGTCGGTGAATCATTCACTTTCAAGAGTTTACTGTGCTCAAAAATTCTTCAGCAACTTATTTAAAAAAGTGCACTCCATAACTTTGATTTCACTACTCAGAATTAAATAATAGATTATTCTTTCTTGTAACTGTATGCAGATAAGACAAAAACAGAAGTGTCTTTTGGAAATGTAGAGATGTACAGAGGTTGATAACCTATTCCTACCACCTGCTTCAAACCTTTATTCTAATTCATGCTCGTTACAACAGGTTGCAGAGCCTCTCCCCCTCATCAATCTTTAAATATAAAAGGGGCAGAAATGAGTAAGTCAATGAATAATAGAAGCTGTTTACTTCCTACATGTAGGGAGAAATCCTTCATCTAAAATTTTCATTTTCTTATGCTGACAGACCAACGTGGAGGAGTGACAGCAGTTTGTGAATGTAAGAAAGTTTGTGCGCCGCATGGCTCAGTGGTTAGACTGGGCACTCTCCCTGTCCATGGTTTCTGTGTCACATGTCTTTCTCCACCTCTCCCAACCCCCTTTCTGTAAAGTTATTGTCAAAAGTCACAAGTAATGAAAAAAAAAAAGGTTTGTGCTAACATGTTTGTGTGTAGCCTCACTAGTGGAATTTACCTTCACAGGCCACTTTATTAGATTTACCTGTTTTTGCTTGTTAACACAAATATTGAATTAGCCAATCGAATAGAAAAGGACATAAGCATTTAGGAGTGGTGAAGATAATTTGTTGAAGTTCATCATCATCAGAATTTTGAATATGGTGCAGTTGTTGGTGTCAGACGGCCTTATGTGAGTATTTCAGAAACTGCCAATCTCCTAGAAATTTGTAGCTAACCAAACAGGGGTTGTGGTGGAGTTTGATGGGAGGCTTTTGTCATATGCAACAAAACCAACTTTCTCACAAACACCGTTCGGATGTCTGAAATATACTTAGACTGGCTGAAACTCGCAGGCTTAAAATCGGTCAGGAGTTAATTTTTATATTCAACCCTCAACTAAATCCAATTAATGTTAGCCTTAGGTCAGCACAATCTAAAATGACTCCCAGTTTGTTGTGATTGTTTAACAGAAGACATTAGTTTGATCTAGGAAGTATTTCTGACCTATAACATTTAAAAAACTAACAAAGAGAAGGCCCTTTATTGCAACAAGAAGCAGTTGACTGCCCTAAGATCGAAAGGTATTGAGGGGGGGTTGTAATGCTGATCTACTATCTCCTTTTAACCCTTGGTTATAGCTAGAAAATGAAAACACTTCATTGTCTGATGAGCTACAGACAGTGAGCTGCAGATGACTGGCTGAACCCTACCTCCCCTCGAATGCCCCAGCCCTTACTCTGTCAAGCTTGAGCCACCTGTAACAGCACTCTACCAGCACAATCACAGCCAGTAATTACCTGTCACAATGCTATGGATGAATGGGCAAGGACCGATATGTCTGACCCGCTGAGAGAAAGAGATTTTCCAATTGTGTGTTTGTATATCTGAATGTGATATGTGTGGATGTGTGCTTGAGCAAGTCATCTGTCGATCTACTCTTCTGAAGAGGTGTGAGCTTAGTTTGAGAGCCTGTTCTGACTGGGTGTATTAGAAAGGTTACATGCAAAGCAAAAGTATCAAGATCTCACAGTGTCAGTCTCATTTTCTGTGTCAAAAGATGTATATCACACAGAGAAGGAGAGATGTGTGGATGTTCTTGGGTACAATTCTGTGTTACCAGTTAGAATGATGTCCACCTCTTCCTCTGTGTCTGTGGTAGGTGGTGATTTTAAACCCGTGTCAAATGCCAGTGATGGAGGACTTTCAACTGGTGTTCTGGAACAGAAAGTCAGCTTTGAATTAAAGCATAACAATAAATGGAAGCAGATAATATGTACTTTTGTTCTTTCCCTCAAACTATCTACCTTTGGATGAATGGATGGACAAACGGAAAGTTTTCATTATTGTGCTATAGAATCCTGAGTGTACAGAGGGTGCGGAAAGTATTCAGAAATGTAAATCAATTTCTACATTTCTGTTTTCTTTTCTGTCAAGATAGAATGCTGAGTGTACGTTAATGAGAAAATAATATATATTTGTTTTTATTTTAGCAAACGGCTGCTATGAAACAAAGAGTGAAAAATTTAAGGGGGTCTAAGCACTTTCCGTACCCACTGTATCTTACCATCTATGGTAGTGGATCTCAATATTATCACAAAAAAAAAAAATCACACAGCAAGAAAAATGTTATGTTTCACTCCAGTTGGAGACAATAATGCAAGCCTCTACAATTGAGAACAATCACAACACAGTAGTTGACAACTGTCTCTCATAATTTATACAAAACCATGTAGCAGTGCACCAAGTAAAAAAGCTCCATTTGCTCAAGATTTCAAGTATTGTATCAGCCAACATGCACCCAATAGATTCCCTGTCCAACATCACCAACGTTTCTTGGTCCAGGTAAGCTCACATAAACTTTGTGAGGGTTAGAGAAAGAAGTTCACCTCTGGAAAATGCTTTAGGAACGTGAACCAATATAATCAATATAGACTATCAACAAACTACAGTTGTTATAATGTGTAAAAAAATAAATATCTAAAAAGGTGACAACAAAACCTTGATCCACCTTTAAAAGAAAAACAAAGCAGCATAAAAAAGGAAATGAAGAAACACAAAGTTTTTCGTGCTAGAAAACTACAACAATTTATTTAGTTTTATTCTCTAGCATTTTATTATTATCTGTGAATGATACTCTATATGGAAATTAAGCAGTGCAATTAAAAATCCTACATGCTCCAAATACATCCACCTATATAATTTAAATGTGTGCCTTCCTTTTTTACCAAAAACGATTATCTGCATATTCACTGCATTTAATAAAATGCATTGAAAAAAGTATGTAAAAACAAAAATGGCTGCCCCCAATTTATTAAAATTAATGATACCAGTGCTACCAACAGCTTGTCGTTAATTAATGTTTTTTGTTTTGTTTGTATCCTTCCTGGAACTTGTTTTTTGTACTACTAAATATTTCTTTTTTGAGACCAAATTGCCCATCTATAGACAGTATATTTGATTTTTCACCTAGGCACATTGACTTCTGTTAATAGGTAGTTCAATGGATGTATTGCCTTACTATCTCTGGAAAAACATTGCAAAAAAAAGCGCAAATATGGTTCATGATGAAGAATTGTCCTAAGGCAAAACCTATGAGCTACAAATTGCTACAAAAAACAGCGGCAGTTTTTCAGACATATCATAGGCCTGTATTATTTAATGTTAAATTAACTTTGTGTCATTTCAGATGCTTGTAAACCTTATTGGTAAAAGTCATGAACAATATTTCAAGCTTACACAGATACCACACATTTGCCATTTTCATGCTCCATAGCAAAAACTGCCAGAGGTAAAGGAATGTTAATCTGTTAATCAATTATCTTCTCTAATATTTTTTAAACCTCATCTTAAATTTATGCTAAAATTGCTTTCTAGAAATCAACCTGTCTTGCAGAGGACTATCACCAGGCGGGATTTTAATAGTTTAGTTTTCAGGACCTGTTAAAAGTCTGGCTCTCAGAGGACGGATGAGCACTCACTTACCCTGCAACATACCTCAGTCAGCGCGGTCAAAAGCTCGCTTTCTATAACCTGCAGGCCACGCACAAATCTACTAGGGTGATAGACTTTACGACTCTAATATAGCTGAGCACTTTTAGCTGATTCTTTAAAGCTCTCTCCTGCTCTCTACCCCCTCCTTTTCCCATTATTATTAAAGCTTGTTAAAATTCAACCTCTCCTTCTTTCTTCCCTCCAGCCGGTAAGACTCTCTGTCTCTCCATTAAGCTCTGCTACCATCGCTGCTTCAGGGTTATTGCACTCCAGATTGGCTCTCTGGTCTATTCCACAGTTAAAGGCTGCTACAGTTTGGGATGTAGAGCATTCCTGCTCCAGCAGAGAGAATGCCCAAAATTCCACTTAGCTCTCTTTCCTGCTGACCTGCTCTCAAGCTGACTACTAAGGCCAAAAAAACCTGCTTAAATAAAGGTTATAATAACTGGACCTGCAGAAGCCCAACCTGCAGGCAATGAACTGCACAATAAGTTCAAAGAAATTGCTTTGTTCAGTAGTGCCTTATAAGGCCTGACTATTGAGATGCAGGTGAGGCATATGCTATGGCAACAAAAAGTTTGTGACAGTAAAAATGTTTGCATACAATAAGTATGTGTTTTGGTGCATATATGGAGCTGCATGATTAATTTACATGGAAGGAAAGAAAAAGTGTGTGTTCCTGAAAGTTGCTTATGTTTTACATTATGTTAACTGTTGTACTGACCTCAACAAGTTGTCACTGTGCCATGATGGAAAGCTAAAACAATTTGATTCTACATAATACTGCCTCTTTAGCTCATTTAAATACAAAATACCATATAGCCTCTGATGGGAAATACACAGCATGTGCATTCCTAGTAATAGTCTGATCATTGACTATATAAATTAAATCCTGCTGGTTGGTGAACTCCATCTGAAACTTAGAACTTGGTCATGGCTTTGAAAGCACACACAACTTATCTGGCTTAAAAGAAGACAAAGACAGCTGCTTCTGTCTGTATAGAGAGTTCTAAAAATATTGTACATTGTACTTCTTATTTGAAAACTTTCTAAAACATCAAAGATCAACATCCTTGAAAAACGTACTTTTATCAAAGTTAATTAGCTTGTGTTTAACTTGCCAAATTGTGGTACCACTAAATACAGTTGTATTTGTATTACAGTTGGAAAACTATGATTATAGAATATTTTGGATTGTTAGGACCTATTTGAAAACAATTGTTGTGATTTGGTTTTGTATTGTTATTTGTACCTGCGGTGCTTCTTGAGAAGTAATCTATCCATGTAGGTAAGGCTGTTTTCAGAAAACTTCACACTTGGCTTCCCTGCGATTCCTTCTCTTTTTAGTCCTTCAACTTCTCTGCCTGGAGGGATGTCAGTCTGGGTCGACATGGCTGACACCAATACTGGGAAAATATGGGGAGGGAGACATGGCATAATACAATGAAATAAGAGATGAGACACACATCATAAAGTAACAGAAAAGTGAATCAAAATCAGAGAATAAGGCAGGATAGTATTTTGAGCAGCATTTTGAGCACCTTTCTATTTAAAAAGAAATGAGAACATACGCTACTGCCAAGACAATAGTGCCAAAGCAATGAATGACAAAAGCTAATCACTTCAGAGCAAGAATAAAGTTTCAAACAATAACACAAAAACATAGTGATCACACACGAGAAAACAAAATACAGAAGTAAAGGAAATTTGGTGATTGTTTTGCATTGGGAGCTCACACAGTGTCAGCTTTAAATTGGGGCTTGGGTCCATTGGCCTTGCAGAAATGATTAGCGCCAGAGGGACTAGCCGCAATTTGCAGAGCAGAATGAATAGACAGAACCTGAGTTCGACCAGGCAGTAGAGCAGAAAAAATAGGCTTGATGATGAACAAAAACATCTGGTCAGATGCACACACAAACAACAACCCAGAATATAAATTGTGTTAATAACACACCTCATTTAAACCTTAAACACACAATATGAATTTAAACAAATATAGATATAGTTAGGATGAAAAGTCACAAAAATTAGCTACTATAGTTTTATCCATGGTCTCAGGAAAGGCAGTGCTGCTTTACGGTGCAGCCCTGTCCTTAACAATCCCATGTTTATTACAACATGATGCAACAGCTATACTCTACTAGCACCAAATTCATCCCTTGATCTTCCAGTAATAGTGAAGACTTTACTTAATTAACTGATCAGACTACCAACAGGAAGAAAGCAGGAAATGCTGAAAACAAAACAAGATAAGGAGAGAAATGGCTTTGATAGAAGGATGATAAAAAAAACATTTTTATATACGTTGTATGTATTTAATATGCTGAAACAATATATTACAATTGTTACAGCATTAACACTCGCTTTTTTCAAAATTGTTGTGCACAGTCGACCTTCATTTAAATTCCATTTTACTTATTGACGCTTTAGACCAGAGCATTTTTTAAGAGCATTCATATGGCCTGAGGGCCAACACATTAATAAATAAGGTGGGATGTATAAAAAAAGCGAGGCGCAACAAACTTTTCTCACATTTTTTTTGTGCCTCCATTTGAAAAAGGCAGTTTATTCAGAATTACAAACCAAGTGTTGTGAGGAGGACATTTGTGCATCAATTCAGAAATGAGAATAAAAACCGTTCAAAACGAACGCTACAATTATAAAAGTAAAAAGTTCAGCATTCCTCGAAAGATATACACCAAGCATACCTATTCATTCAAATTTTATCAGAAGATATCAGGAAACATTGTAGCCTCTGGGACAGAGCTCGTTAAAGATGGACTGAGGCAAAGTGGAAAACTGCCCTGTGGCCAGCTGAATCAAAATATGAAATGTGTTTTTTTAAATAATGGATGCCATGTCCCTGAGCCTTAAAAGGAGATAGAACATTCATTTTGGTAAAACAGTTCAAATACTTTAGCTGAGTTTGGATGTAGGTGAACTACAGCACATGTCATGAGTAACCTTCAGAACCGTTTGATATACTGCTTCTTCCACATTAATGTAATTCATTGACACGCCCATGAACATATGTGAAAAGCCTTAAAATAAATGTAGTATCTATACAGGCGAAATCTTATAATGATAAATATAGGAAAAAAAAACATTTAATTTCAGCACACTTATTTGGTTTGTGGTGAGGTCACATTTTAAAAGTGAAAAGTTTTGTTTTTAGCTGGACTTGTGTTTGTCTTATTGACACTCCAAACAAAGTGAAGATTTTTTTTTTTATTTCTCACTTTACTTGTTGAATAGAACCTCATTAATTTTCTGTGTCGTTGGTCCTATGACTTACGACACAGACAGTCCTGACATAAGAGAGAGAGCAGTTTATTTTGGTGTCATTTTTCATTGAAGAATGTTATGGTGCACCAAAATCAAAATCTTTTTTTCAAAGAAGCATTTGTACATTTGAGACAGCGTAGTTCCTGGAAATAATATAGCTTGAATACTGAAAGTCCTGGTGCAGTTATATCAAAACAAAGAAGAAAACACTTTGTATTCAGAACTGCTACAATTGCTGCCCTCAACAATTCATTTGTCCATTTCAAAAAATAACCATTTATATATATTTCACCTGGTGTCGTGGGTGTCTCCAGTACATCGGTTTTCAAAGCGAGGTTTTCTTTTCCTTCACTCTTTTCTTTTCTCCACTGTATCAGAGCTTCCTGAAAAGATCTTGCAGACTCCTCCTCACTGTACTGCCCTGTAAAAATGGAGTTGGCCAGTTCACTTTTATCATCATCAGTTACTCCCACTGCTTTCTCCTCTCCATGTTTTGTAACCAGCACCTAGAACATAAAGAACATCTCATGAGCTTTTATGTGATGGTCAAATTGTGATGTAAGTTCTCATACATATTCTCATTACTAAAGATGACCACTATTAATAAACTAATAAAAAAACAACTCATAAACTTAATATCAACAGTGATGGGGAGGTCAATGACTTTACCACCTGGCACCACCTGATTGTCAGAAATCATTAGTCAAACAATTTTCAGTGTCTGTCAGGTGGTGTTCTGTGAATACCAGCCCAATATGGTGATATCACAGAGCAATAGGTGAAGGAATGGCTTTGTGGCAAGACTCTTGAAAAGAGCAAAACCAACAACTTCTCTCTGAAGTATGAGAATTTATTAACACAATATTTAACCTTAAAGTCAAACATTAAGTCAATAAACATACAGTATAATCAACATCCAACCAAACTACTAAACCAAAAGGGGAAAAAATAATAATAAGCAAACTAATAAAATCAGCAAACTACTAAATTATGGTAATAAAACAAAATACACCAATGAGGAATAAGTCAAAAACAAATGAATAATAATATCACCACAAAGAAGAAGAGAAGAGTGATGCGTAGCGAGTGTAAATCGTGAGGAACCACTAAAGCCCATTTTCTGTTTTGTCTCAGTTCTAAAGCAAGTTTTTGTCTTTGTTCTTATTTGGCATCAGTTTCCCACATGGTCACACCATCTACCTAACTAGCCACTGGCTGACTGGCTAGTTGTCTTAGCTTCATAGCTAAGCTCGCTGGTTCCCTGGTAGCTGGTGCATTAGTAGCTTTGGCTCCCCCTCCAGTATTGCATGTTCTGGTACTGATATATTCACATCTCTGAGATTTCTGCATAATTGTTTTTCTAATGTTTTATTGCATAATTACTTCTGATGATTTTTCTTTTTTATTATTATGTAGTTTGGCATAGAAACTTGCTGGCTGAATATTCTGACTGTAAGGTTGAGCTATTTAGTTAATAAATTCTCAGACTTTATAAAAAAAAGTCTCTGTGATTATTCCAGTATTATGTGTGAAATGTGTCTTGTTTCCTGTAGCGTGAGTTCAGATGTTTGGCTAACTATTCTGGATACTTTATTGATAATAAATCGTCAATCGTATTAATAGCTGCATATTCCAAAATTAATGCAAACTCTGTCGTCGAACACATGCAAATTATTTTATTTCGTTTGTTTTTAAATTTGTAACTAAATAAAAATTTGCAAGATGTACACCAGCTGGACATGGAGCAAATTTTTTTCTCTATCTGGTGACCTCAGTTGTTTGAAAAGGCTACTGTCAGAATGAGGTCAACTGCGCTCTGTGGTGTAAAGAGTATGAAATGTCAATCTAACTGTTCCAGCCAGACCTACGCTGCTGGAGGGCTCCTTTCAGTCCAAAGGTACATGCAGTTCACAAGTTTGCCTTTAGATACAGCCTGTGGATTTGGCGTCAATTAGGGTTTGTTTGAAGTTCTTTCAATTGACTCACATGGTGCAGAGGTAGAACTCACATCATGTGCAGGCTTGTTTGATATCTTTTTAGTGAATTGTCACATCATGTGAACTGCAAATGGAGTCAAATTTTAGCCACTGGCAAATTTATTTTTTATGCTGTATCCATTCATGCAAAGAGGCTTTATATGTTGAAATAAAATATCAATAAGTGAAATTAAGTAAGACTGCTGAAATAGTGAATAGTTTTAAACAGTGTAATTTAAAATTAAAGAATTTACATATGATAACATAACCACACCAACTAAAACTTTCTCAAATATTTATTTCCAGAGAAATCCAATAAAAAGAATGTTACAAGTTGTTCTCTATTTACTTATAAGTCAGAATCTGACTTTAAAGTATAAAGTCAGTAGAACAGTAACTGCAGCACATACCTGGCTACAGTTATGAACATTTTCCATCTGTTTTTGCTTCACCTTTGTTCCATTTTTTGGCCACTCGTCTTCTCTTGTGGATATTGCATTGAATGTGAGGCTGTGATTGGAATCAAGGCTTCTTCTGGAATCAGGATTATAGATATCGGGAAAAGAGCCAGGGCTAATCTTTCTCTGGAAGCAGCTGACGTCTTGGCTGATCACTTGAGCCTGTGCGTCTGTCTGCAACAGAAGACCGTAGTTTATGACACCAGATCAGTATTGCTTAGGTTAAGTGGCTGAAATTACTGCTCTTATCTAAATTCTATTGAAACATCATTACGATAAGCTTACACACCTATTGAGAGTTTATATTACCAAAATGAAGCCTGCTCCAGCCCATCAAACAGTGACAAATGAGTAAGAAAACTATTACAGAAGAGAGGAATACATTAGAGAAAGAGGCTAGTATATATTTACATGAACCTGACGCAACTTAAAAACAAGAAATTGTGTTTAAACAATCATGACAGATGACCGATTAGTTAACAATACTGCTACAAGCTAAGGTAATGCAATGAAAAAGGTATCTACCTTTCAATCAAACTTAATACATTTTGACAAGTGACCTTTGACTTGTCAGTGAGGATACCCTTAGCCTGTCCCCTCAATGACAGGCTAAAGGTCACCTCTCAAAATTATTAAGTTAGATTGAAGGGTGAATATATATTTTTTTTGCAATAAAGCATAACTACTACGTCAGGATGTTCCAAATGCCTGCAACCGTTCTTTTGGTTAAATTTTAGACAAGAGATTTAGCACTCACAACTTTTACTCAAATTGAAGTAGTAAATACCAAGCAAGCCCTATTTAAAGTACACTGATGGCATAAAGCAAAAGGGATGATGCCAGACATTTAGATGCCCTCATTTAGAGGGTAACTCCTAATCATTTTAAGTGCTCACACTTACATCCCTGGTCTACCCTTGAAACCCAACACAGAAAAGTATATTATATATATATATATAAAAATCCACCCGAATTTTATAAAATTATACCAAATATGTACATTGATCTGTGAATCAAATAGTAACTTCATAAATCTCAAACAAAAAAAGACAAAAGATTTAAACAATACATAAAAACACATAAAATGGAGTTTTAGTTGCATGTGATCAACCAAACCCATACTGGTCACAAGGCCAAACTAAGGCACATTGCCTTAGAGATGACCATTTTTCTCAGGTAATTGATGAATGTGGCAAACTCTCATTAAGAAAGAAATTATTTCTTTGGGTGTTTTTTTGAAAATTGAAAACCAGTTTATTAAGTTTATTCACTCAGTCATTTAATCAATGCCTGCAGGAAGCCTCTTTGTACTGACTGATGTATAGTACAACAGAAATGTCCAAGCAAGTTATTATGGCTCTGAGGAAGACAACTTCAATCGAAGATAAAATGTTTTCTTGAATTATCTTTATAATAACATATTTCTATACTGTGACCCAGCTTTGTCTCAGTGGTTACATTAAGTAACATGACAAAGATATCAAGAAAGTTTCAATGCTGTGTCAAGTGCCAAACTGGATCTGTGTTTTACATTTTGCATTAGGTAAAATTCTTACAGTTGCATAGTTCTACGCTATCCAACATAACCTTCTATCTTATGTCCACACACCTGCTGACAATGCTTTTCATCAGCAGATTTGACAACTGGACAGTAATGACAGGATCATTATTATATCTAGTAGCGGCACAATCCAGTAGCTCTTATAAAGTTTAGCTGGTCAATGATAAGTGCAACCATCTGACAAAATAGCATCCACTTCTGCCTGACAGTCATCCATCCAGCATGGAACCAGTTTGAAGCGCTGCAGTGTGTTATAATGACTTGTTCTGAAACACCTAAAATTGGACATGTAGCACCTTCAGAGATATACATCATGCCTAAAGCATATCTATTGAGTCCAATCAAATAAACCGAGCAAGAAGGAAAAAGAATCAAGTGACCTTGATTCTTTTTCTTTGCATTAAAGATGCAATAGGTATTTTTACAAAAATGTTTTATTGCATATTTCTTAAAACTGTCACTACAACATGAGACAGATAAGCTGTGAAAAAAGTTAACTCCTCTGTCATCTCCCTATGGTTCTACTGCAGCCTGGTAAAAACCAGCCTCTTGTCCTACGCTATTTGCTTTGTACAGACTCAGAGCGTCTGGGCTCACAGCCTCCGCTGCAAACAACCATTCTCCACTGTGAAGAGAGAAGCGCCGATCCGAACAAGAAGACTGTTAATGTTAATTCAATATTTGGAAGCGCGACCAACACTGACTGAATGGCTTCCTTCACTTCCATCGCTACCACTGCTAAAACCTCAGGCAGACTGCTATTCTAAAACTGTTTGCTGATTGGTCCGGTCAAAAATCGACCGGAGACAATCCAAGTCAAGAGGAGAAGAAGAAAGACTGTGTTGGAAGCAAAAATCTTTTTTGCTTAGAATTGTACAAGAAGGCAATGATCAGGCTAATTCTACTGCCACTTGTTTTTCGTCAAAAATAACCAATCGGAGTTCGGAGGAAGGTCTCAGCACTGTCAATCACACTGGTGTGCGCACTGCAGCAGGCAAACAGTTTGTTATAAGAAAAAACATTCATTTATCTGCCGTCCTCAGTGGTCATGCTAACAAGCCTAAACATTCTTAGCAATCTCTATGGAGGGGAAGGAGCTGTAGCAAAGAAGAGAGCACGGAGGTGTGTAAGCAGCATGAGCAGTGTGTGAGTAGTGTGTACAAAGAACTAAGACCCTCCTCCTTCTGACTGATTGTTTCTGACCAAGCCCTGTATTTCAGCAGAAAGCTATAGGATCACAGAGAGAAGGCAGAGAGGCTTGACTTTTTAACAAGTTATGTGTGAAACTTCTTTTTTATATAATTTACCTGCTGAAGCTTTAGTTTTATTTACTAAATCAATTTTCAGTGTGGGATATATGCCATCCTTCTATATCATATGAAAACGAACTCTACAGGGATTAAATTATGTCTTTATTACTATCACAATGTTTGATAAAGCTAACTCTCAACCCTCCTCTATTGGTTCAATGTATTTCACACACTCCAATCCTGATTTAAAGATGTTTTTTTTAAGAACATTTATAACCGGGAAAAGACAGAACATTAGTTTTTTTTAGTCTAAAATCTGTCCTCACTTGCAAGAAAACAAAATCAACCTATTAATTGTATTCTGTCTATATGTTGAATTCAGAATCTAAGAGGAAGGAAATAAAATCTTCAAGTATCAAATTTTTGTGCTTAGTGTTCAAACGGTGAACACTAAGAGTGTGTACACACACACTCTTTTCAAGATTCCATCCATCCATTTTCCTGCACCCTTGTCCCTTACTGGGGTCGGGAGGGTTGCTGGTGCCTATCTCCAGCTATCATTTCGGGCGAGAGGTAGAAACGATGTGACAGACTGGACAGGTTGCCAGTTTGTCACAGGGCAACACAGGACAAACAAACATGCACACACACACACACACCTAGGGACAATTTAGAGAAGCCAAATAACCTGACAGTCATGTTTTTGGACTGTGGGAGGAAGCCGGAGTACCCAGAGAGAACCTACGCATGCACAGAACATGCAAACTCCATGCAGAAAGACCGGGGCTGGGAATGGAACCCAGAACCTTCTTGCTGCAAGGCAGCAACTCTACCAGCTGCGCCACTGGGCAGCCTATCTTTTCAAGATTCCTTAATAGCAAATCAAAAACAATGAGAACAAACAGAAGGTTGTTAAAGCTACTCTTTTTCCTTTTTCTGACCACTTTCCAGCTGTGCTCACAGGTGCACTTTGTTAGAGTCTGAATGTCTACGTGCATCTGAAACAAAGGACTTGTCAGATCAGCATCTGAAACTGAAACTCTCTTTGTGATGGTGTAATTTCAGTGCAGTGGGTCCAACTTGCAAAACATTCAATGCAAACACAATACCTACGTGTAAAGGTAAATGTGGCTTTGAAATTCAAACTCATGACTCCCAATTTACTCCACCTACAAAAAATACTTTCTCTTTTCCAGTGTAAGCATTTCAACAACTGTGTGCTGCAAAGCATTTGTATAACATGCAGGTGAACAGATAGTCAAAGAAAGTATTGATATTGATTCTTTTCCAAAACACAGTCTTAGGGAACTTAACTACATCGCAGGTATGACGAATCGTATCTTAAAGTTGGCTCAGTATCATTTCTTCCTCATTTGAAGGAATTTGAAACTCATTTTGAATTTCAAATTTATCAAATGAATAAATTTTGATTTGTTAACCACATTGTTTAAAATTGGAGGGTATTAATAGAACTGATCAAAATAAAGGTATTGTTAAACAGAAATTACAGCCTCCATCAAAATGCATATATACATACAACAAATATTTTCTTCCAGTTGAAGAAACAAACACATTCCAGGCAGAACAGTAACAAAACAGGCCAACTTTTTCTAAATAGGTTCCAGAATGGTAACCTGCTATAGAACCAGCATTTTTCACTTACATTTTAAGATGGAGAAAAAATTTAAACCCCCTTTTGCAAAAAGTCATTGTGCTTCTCATTTCATCAATCGTTGTCTCACAGTAAGCACTTCAAAGTAAATGTGTGCAGTTCCATTTTTCTGTTTATGCTCTAATAGATTGTGTAACTGTGGGAGCTAGAAGTGGGATGATTACAGAAATATGACCTACTGAAAACAAATTGCATTGAAGAATTTTTTCCTTTGAACTATAACCAAAGAATAGAAAGTGGGTGGGGATGATCTCAGAGACAAAATGAGAAAAACAACATTATGACATAGATTAGATCAATTAAACATGGTTTGTTTATATAGTGCTCTTTGAAATTACCTGACAATATTTTGCTACACTGCAGCATACCACACCCACTTCACATGGTTTTGCCTTAATGAACTACAAATAATGATTAATTAATTCATCATTATTGATCCAGGTCTCTGTGTGTGAAAGGCAGGATATATCTAATGAGGTAAAAAAAAAAAACTTATCATATTGATGATTTGTTCTTTCTTTTTGCACCTCATTTTGCCTCATCCCTCATCAGAGGGGCGAGGCATAATTTTTTTCCAAAGAAAATCAAACAGGATTAGTATAGGGGAGAGAGATATGCCTGCGTCAGCTGCATGAGCATAATCCCCAGTCTTTATATTATGCCAAAATACACAGTTTTACATTACTGCTGGCTAAAGTGAGGATAAAACCCAAACGAAGAGTGAAATTCTACAGAGAAAACGACAATTGCCTCTTAAGGTCTCTTGTGGATTGATTAAACAAACATGTATGTTCATGGTTTGTTTAATCCATGTTGCAGCCCAAAGACACATTGTGTTTAACCTGACCTGTGCACTGTATTGAAAATATAGTAGCAATGTGCTTCACATTTATAAAAGCTGAATAGTGCACATTACCAAAGGAGAGTTTAAACACAAAGAGGATATCTTACTCAGATAGTTAATACAGTTTTTTATCGTTCTCCCTTTCAGGAGAACGACTAAAGCCCTGAGCATTCCATGTCAAAGTATGGTTTGTGTGTTTTGCTTTGGATCATAAATTTCTTTGGGCATTTATACTTCAATTCTTATCATGCAACTTAATTATTATAATATTGCATCTTATTTCATATGAGGAGTTTGTTTTTGTTTTATTTTCAAAATATTAGTTATTTTCTGTTCTGGCTTCATGGTTGTCTTGATGGTGTTTGTATTTAGGGTTTTGTCTTTCCCACTTCCAATGTCAAGCTGGGGAAACACTACATGACTTTCAGAGTCTTCATAGATTTTGAAGGGATTTAAAATCTATGAAGTCCCCTGAAACCGATTTCAGAAGACTTTTGTTTTATGACTAAAAGACTGAGGATCACAAAATGAACAACTTGAAGTGTTGCGAGATCACAGGCAGGATTCATCAAGTCAACTGAATGCATCAAACCGTCATGGAAAATTTTACAAACGCTGGAAGGAACAAACCTATAGAGGGATTATCAATCAGCATCACGTTGCGTCAGCAGCCACTCTACTGCGCATGTTGCCTGCAGAAAGCATGCACAAATACTTTATTCGAACTATTTAAACTATTTACAATTAGACTAATAAAGTCATTTACAACTCGCCACCAGCGCAGATCCCCTCTCTTCGCCAGATGCAACTCCCACATGCAGCTATGAGGCATGTGTAGACACAGGTTTTATTTTTAGTACACCGTCTCTGCACCTTGCACTACCTCCAGTTCAACCTGTTACATCCACATCTTAATTTTCCCACTCATTGTGACCAAAATAGGAATAAACTATTGTATTTTACTTGTCCTTTGCAGGCAAAATATACATTCTGCTTTTTTGTTGTTGTTTTTTTTTTCTTTTTAATGACAACTTATACCATGGATATGTTATTCAGAGGGACTTGACATATCTGATTGAGAACTGTTGGTCTTACCATGAACAAATTGCGTAAATATTGCTAGTGAGTAATATTGGCCACTGAAATTTGGGCAATTTTCTCTCGTTATTTATCCCTTCACTAATATTAATTTGGTAGCATAAC
This sequence comes from Phalloptychus januarius, assembly GCA_902982915.1. Lineage (NCBI taxonomy): Eukaryota > Metazoa > Chordata > Actinopteri > Cyprinodontiformes > Poeciliidae > Phalloptychus > Phalloptychus januarius. The sequence goes on from CADWAE010000133.1 coordinate 30,911,991, forward strand.
TTATTTTATGACGCTGGGATAAACAGTTGTAGTACGGTAACAACATGCTAGCTAATGTTAAAACGGCAAGATAAAAGCAGGTAAACATTGGTTACTATGTATATATATATACATAGTAATAAAAGTACTCTTTTAAAAGACGTATTATTTACTTTCCAAAGGATATTTAATAATACATTCACACCAATGAGTCATGGATTTAGAAGTCAGATTTAGTCAGTGGTCAAGTTCCATGAAGCCTTTTGTTGTCCAAATAAAAGCCACGATTTTCAAACAGACTTTTGTTTGAAAGTTGGTTATCAACTAATTTATAATTAATCTAGCCTCACATTAAGTCAGTGCTTCTCAATTCCAGTCCTCAGGCCCCCTCTGCTTTGCACGTTTTAGATGTTCCTCTATTCCAGAACAGCTGATTCAAATGATTGCATGACCATCAAGTACTGCAGAAGCCTGTTAATTGCCCAAATATTCAATCCAGGTGTGTGGCAGCAGGGAAACACCTAAAACATGCAGGGCAGGGGGGCGTGAGGACTGGAATTGAGAAACACTGCATTAAGTGCAGTAGATAGTGAGTTTGTGCATCAAATCATTATTTATGGTTATTTGTGGATGTACCCCGTGCGGAACACACTGTTGCAAAAACAGCAGAGCTGCATAAATATCCAGTTCATAATTTGTCTAACGTCACTACAAATAGCACAACCAAGTGTCATTTCATTAAAATAATGTTTAGTTCATTAAATAAAATAAAATAAAACCATTCTAATTTAACTTTGTAACATGGCTTTGTTAACTATTCTAGAAATTACTCTTAGTACTATTGCGCACACACACAAAAAAAACATCTCTAATTTAAGATAAGATATTGGCAGCTGTGGTTGCCAGAATTTAAATACGATATATATATATATATATATATATATATATATATATATATATATATTTTCCTTGCATGTATGCTTAATATGACCAGAGGGTCCAAACATTTTACACTGAATTTGTAGCAGCTCCTTCTTATGTACAACCCTTACTCGTACCGTTGTTGTCCAGTTTAGAACGAGTTTCATTTCTTTACTGCAGTATTTCATAATTAAACTGTTAGCTCAAAAAAGTAGGTACAGGTGAACATGAAGATTGTTAATGCATGCCAACTCAGAGATAAAGATTTCTTTATTGTAGACTTAGGTTTTGAAATATAACTGACTTCAACTTAAGCCAGAAACAGTCAGAGAATGAGCAAAACCAAAAGAAAACAGAAGTGGAAAAGTAAAGACGAGAAACTCTGAGATTGAACATAGAGAGGAAACAGGCGTGATGCACATGTGATATTGCTTCTATGAATGAAGATCTTGTTGTGGAGTTTCAGTGCCCCCTTCTGTTAAAGTCTGTCAAAGCATCTTATGAGTTGGAGTTATCAGCGTATATTTCAAGACCAAGAAGCCCTTTAGTTTGTGTGCATGAGGATACGTGTACAGTATTACTGAGAGACAGGGAAGCTACACTAGAGAAAAATTAAACGTTTGTGTAATTACATGATCCAAAAATGTTTTAAAAGGGCAAATGTATGCAAATGTCCATGCTCCTTTAAATTCCTGCAGCAACAACCTGTAAAAACCAGTTTAAGCTAATTCCAAGTATCTCACAGTCAACACTCATCTTTGCCAGGCAGACTTTTACAGAATGAATATTGAAATTACTTTTTGGGTAGGTTTGAGATAAAGATAGAAGTGTGTTTTTGTATTGTATATGTACCTTATGTTATTGCACCAACAGTGCACATGTACTGCATATGCATGTGTGGGTGTTTGAAAGCATCTTAAGGGAGGTCATTATCACTGCTACCTCAAAGTATCTCAAAGTATCAAAGTCTTTGTAGAAGAGATAAAAACCCTTGTGTCAGCAGGTCTGGAAGATATGCATGGACTAGCTGGACAGACCGCACAGGCAATGCCAGGGTGAATACTAACACAATGAAGGAATGATATGGCAAAACAACCTTGTTTTTAAAGAAAAATAATAAAATGTCATTCCCATTGTTTGTGATGCTTTTATTTGTAATGTTTTTCATTGACTGAAAAACATTACAGTCAATTAAGTCAGTTAAGTCTCAAACCAAACATCTATATTTTCCAAACTTATATTCAGGACCATTTAAAAGAAGCAATTTTGTTTCAAAATTAATTTAAAAATATTAACGATAAAATGGTTGTGCTTTGGTGGAGAGATAATTCATCATTGCAAAATACTACAACATACTACTTTAGTTTTATCCCAAAATCCGTAGCGGTGTTTTGAAGGGGAAATTTGCCGCTGAGCACACCAATCTGACTCGCCTCGCTCATCTTTTCACTCAAATTTGCGACTCTGCATTGCTAACCACAGTTCAAGAAGGAGCTTCTGTGAACTAAGTGACCCTTTGCAGGAGAGAGGCTTTCAGGTCAAAATAAGTAACGTGATTAATCTCCATTATGCCTTAAACCTTTTAGAATAATTGGCTGCATTAACGTTGACAGGCCTAATATATGTATATTGTATATCATACATACACACGTACACGCCTACATATGTGGATGTGTTGGTACAGGTAAAGTATTAAATAGACAGTATGCAGCCATCAGCTCTGCAATGCAATTGTACAGTTCACTATACAATTAGATTAAACAAACTACTTAAATGTAAAATTGTGGACACAATCAGTCCTATAGCAACATTGCCAATAATAAGGATTCCACATTTGTTGGTCTTGAAGGCAAATGCTAGTGGCAAGTCTATGCGAAGACTTAAGTGGACTTCTACCTTATTAAAACATCTGCAGTTTTAATAACTTCAGGGAAATGTATGTGACCACTATGTATACATTGGGCAATTATTTTTGAAGAAAGGAGGGGTTAAGTCATGAGGAATCTTCCTCTGTGAAAAATGTATTGAGAAGTCAGTAATTGCCTGACAGAAAAGACAGTGTAAAATCAATATAACAGCCTTTTTCTAAACCGCTATAATAATTCTGCTTTGTCCACAAGTTTACTTTTATATGAGACAGTTGCTCTGAAAAAAGAATATACCCCAATATATTGTAATTACTGAAGCCTTCTTTCAAATATCATTCATTGGTCAATTGCGTAATTGTGGTTAATTTTTGTTGTACTTATTTTTTTCTGGAAGATTCTAGAAGATAATTAGGCTCAACATGGCCCTAAATTCATAAGTCAACAAAATTTTGCTTGTTGTTCCAGTTTGGAAATCATCAATAAATGTTACTCCTTTTCACACTCCTTCATTTTATGTTTCTCTTTTAAAAAACTTCATAATTTCCAAGAAATACTACTAATATGTGCAATAAAGGAGTACTTATTTCTTCTAACGTACAGCTTTGTGTCAGAGAATGTGTATGTGCATCTGAATGCACTCTAATACTTACAGCAGTTTCATAGTAGCTTGATAGTATACCGTAAAACACAGCCTCATTTTCCTGCTCAGGCCTGAGGATAAATTACAGCCACTCCCTGGGGATGAGGCTTCCCTATCAGGTTCCAAGCAGCATATCACTACAAGCTATGCAACTATGCAGAAAATAAGGGAGCAGTTTTTGCCACTTTTTTCTTCATTTTTTTGTCTAGATGACATTGAATAGATAGTGCAGAGTTATGTGCCTGTAGGATATTAAATAATGCCCAAGTTTCAGTCAAAACCTCAGACAAAGTTAAATCCATTTATCTTTGGGAGTTTACATTTGCAGGTGTAGGACAGCAACTGTGTACTTAAGTACATTTTCAGACCGAGGTGTCCAGACAGTTGTAAAGTTTTCCTTTATCATAATCGATATGTGTTACGAGAGCAATCTAAAATATGTGTCCATTAGGGCATTATGTGTATTTGTGCTTGCCTTTAGGCTACATGTCTGCCCAGACTACTATTAGTGCTGACTTTAACCCATCGCTATAGAAGACTGGGGGCACTGGGCACTTTAATAGACAGTTCAGTGCCATCATCAGCACATGCACTTTCAAACAAATTTCCACATCATATTTGAATGCATTTTGTGTGCTGGATTTGAATAACTTATTCCACAACATAAAGGGCAGGATGTCAACTCAGCCAATTCAACCTCTCCTCCTCCTTAATTTCCTCTGTCAGTCTGTCTGACTTAATCATAAGCTTGACCCTAAGATCAGCTAAATTCAAGGCAAAAATTTGAAAAAAAAAAAAAAAAAAGGATAGATAACGACCAAGCAGCTCATTTCACACACACTCTCACTTTTTATTCACACAAACATTTGGGAGTAGCTGTCCCACCTGCCGAGCTGTAAGAAGATGAGTGAGAAAAAAATAAACAATGGTGCCCTTAGGGGTCTTCCATATCGATGAATGGATCCAACTAAGCAGTTATCAGTGCAAACACAAACACTCAGATCGACTGTTGGATAGGAAGGATGAAGCATCTAAAGGAGAAGAGAAGATAAAGAAAAACAGGTAAACAAGACACAGTGAAGACAACTTTGTAATAAAGCAGATGGAAGTGAGGGAAAGGAGTAAGGAGATAAAGTGTGTGGAGGAAACTAAAAGACGGATAAACCAAGTGACCAAGAGGAAAAGAATAGGAGATAATGGGTATCTGAATGACAGCAGAAGCCAGGAGCTGATGGAGAGGAGAGACAAAGAACAGAAATATATCAAGAGGTATAAAATAGAACAATGGAAAGATAAGTTTAAATGAAATCAACAGCTGAACAAATAGAGAGTGACAGCCAGGTTGAAAAAGAAATGGTGGAAGAGTAGGTAAAAAAAGTTGAATTCACTTCTTTTGTAAAGTGCATCCCACAGCTGAGATTAATACGGCTTAGTTTTCTAACTGAATGTAAATGTTTGTGTTTTGGCTGCAACAAAGAAAATGAATGTGTTAACCTTAAGGCGTTAATGTACGTGTCCAATGAACACATTTGCTACTTCCTGTATACGTCTGTAGTGGACTAAGTTTCCCTCAGTAGACGTTGAGTATTGGGAGACTAACTTACCTACTTTCTGCTACACTAAGAGAAAATTTTAATAATTGCTTGCATTTTAATCGATTGGAAAGAGGCAGGAGGGGCTTGCATAACTGCAAGCATATTTATATTTCAAGTTTACAAAGTTAATCATGACTAATCACAGCGCCAATGTGTAATTAATCTGATCAAATTTTTAAATCGATGTACAGCACTTTTTTTTTTAATACATTTTGAAAAAACTCACCAGACTGATACCATTAAACAAGTAGCAAAATGCTGGTTTGCCTTCTCACAATCCTTAAGAAATAACTATCTCAAAAGACTTTCAGAGTAAATATCAAATATGTTTGTTTTCTTACTAATTTAGTTGATTTGACGTCACATTTTCTGGAGATTGTTCCCTTGACTGTGGTTCTGTTTGTCATTCCAAGACCAGGGATTGAAGATGAAGATGACGACTGAGGTGGAGCTGGAAGAGTAAACATGCAGATGTTAACACCCAGCACAGGGATTTATTTATTACTATTATCGACATATGGATTTATCATTATGACACCAGCAAGACAAGACAAAAAGAACACATTCATTAGATAAATAAACAATGTACAGAACAATACATTATTGAACATTTGCATTTATATCTTATATATATATTTAGATCTTGTTTTTTCAGTACAGACTAAAAAAATGTAATACCAAACAAGTGAACATATTTCTAGTCCACAACTGGAAAAATAATTTGACATCTTTCACTTCTGTTGTAAAATACATCCCATAGCAGCTAATTAATCAGCTATTGACTAATTTAATTAGTAAATAATTTTTTCCTTGTACTAACTAACTCACCTGGCAGTGTCTCATCCTTCAAAACTCTGATCTTTATTTTCCCTGCTGGAAGCTGTGAAGATGATATACAAGTCACAGAAAAGTGGAAAATGTTTTATGCTTTAGTATACAAACAGCCTGGTAAAAAATGTTTATGTTTGTTTTAATATTAATAGTATACCAACTCCTGCATCTTTTATGTGGCATTAAATGTTTAGGATTGATAATAAAAATAAATGAAGCTCAGAGTGACTGTATAAAGTTCCATAAAATAACAAAAGTATAGGATGAAGAGTTAGATTTTTTCTTTACTTTTTGGATTTTGTTGTCATTGGTCTTCTTGAAGTTGTTTGGTTGAGGGTTACTGATTGAAGAAATACATTGTCCAAATTTCCACCTTAAGTCTCTAAAGCGCCTAAAGAATGAGACCAAGAAAGACAAATGTCACACACAGATGAAGGAAAGGTGATTAAATGACCAAATAATTGATTGTAATTGTTGTCAAAAATCCACAGTTTTCCAAAAGTACTCATTCTGTCATCCACGCCAATAAGATTATACAACAAGAAATTAGTATCTCAATGGCAAACCAGTATGATTTTTTAGCGAGATGCTTCCTTACCCACTAACTAGACAGTGAAGAATTCTATTGAGTTGAAGATGCCAGCATGAGTCCTTTGTCACAGCACTGACTATGACATCTGACAAAGCAGCATTTTCAGCTGGTTCATACAACTCTCAGTGCTTTTGTCAAGCTTAATATCAGTAGTCACTGCAACAGCTATTAGTGTTTTTAAACTAATTTGACTTATTGTACCATTTCCTGTAGAAGAAAACAATCATCTGAGTATTATAAGCACTAGTAATATGAAAGAAACAGTATATCTTGATTCATATATAAACATTGGTACAATTTTTTTCATAACTGGTAAATTTAGTACAAAACTGTGCTTATTATGCAGAATACTAAGCCATTTTTGTCATTCTGTTTTTAGCAGAGTAACACAAGCCAAACAAAAGATTAATATTTACCTGGACTATCTGCTCAGATAGGCGATATTTGTAGCTTTTCAACTGCATATTTAAATAATTACTTTAGAAATTATTTTTTTACAAAACATGACATGTTCATATTTTTTATTATTGGAAATACTTTCAAACATCTCAATTTATAGTTCTTGAGAGCAAAAAAGTTTGGAAGCCTTCTTTTGCTGTTCATCTCTGTTGGAACATGAACCAGCTTGGATACTGAGAACATCAGGTAGAGGTCTCTTGATGGTACCCAGAGTCAGAACTAAGCACAACAAGGCTGCATTTCAGTGTTATTTTTTCTTGTATTTCATTTGTTTTATAATGTTTAACTTATATCTGTATTTTTAAACTCTGTATTTAAACTCTTTAAATTTTTCTGTAAAGCACTTATACACATTTGCCTTGCTTTGCCTTTCAGAAAGCTGAAAGCTCTGTGCGTAGCACCTGGTGGGGGAGAGGTAGCTACTTTAGATTTTTTATACTTCCAAAGAAGCAATAACCTCTTTTAAAAACTTGGTACTATATAATGATATCAGTAATGGGCCAATGCCCAGTGAAATACGTATGTGCAAACCCCACACAGAAATTTAAATTTCCAAAAGTGGATGAGAGAAGTGTGGTGAAAATATTGTTTATGCTCATGTTGCTGAATGATTTATGACATTTATTCTATTGTAATGTTGGGCTCTCTTTGGAAAAAGTTTATTTTAGATTGAGCTGGCAGCCTGTCAAGGCTCAGGAAGTCAGACTCTGAATCTGTATATGTGTGTATGGAATGGTGAGAGAATCCAGAAACCTGATGATGTTGCTTTGCCGTACTGACACTGAGGGAAGGCGTCAGGTAATCATCCTACCAGCATCATCACGGCAACTGGACTGTCGCTAGAGGAGACAGTTGAAGCACACCCCTGTCAGTGAAGGATGACAGGGTGTCCCCTGAGGAGCCCCCTCAGTGTGCATGCCTATCTGGGTTTATGTATGGACTGCATTAATGAAAATCAAATCATCTAATCCAAACAGACACACAATGAACTACACTCACATCCCATGTATGTGTGAGAAAACAAATAGTTCTAAATACTAATGGCTAAAACGTTTAGCCTAGGCTCCATGAGGGAACTTGTGTATTCAGTGATGATTTATGTAATGTTCTTGTCTTCTAAGAAATTTTATGTTGTATGTTTTTTTTGTGTAGTTGGGAAATCATCTTAATTAACAGAACACAGGCATAAAAAGATCAGTCTTTGTGTTAATAATCAACATAAATGAAACATAATAAGTTTTATTTGTTAAATTTAGTTACTGAAATTAATGTATAAATTATTAAGATGCACTTGTAAGCAAACCACCAGCAATGTAGATTTTTGATTAGAATAGTGGTAAGATATATATATATCTACATATATACAAAATCTTCATATATATGGCATATATATATATATATATTATACCTCTACAGATCAAACCAATAAAATTATTTGCTAATATACTCACAATTACCAAAAACCAAAAGAGTAATCTCTTCACAAATAAAATGACAGGTAAAATTAGAAATAAACCAGCACTCACATTTGTGCTCCTTTGACCTTTACTATAGATGACTATATGGGTATTAGCCTTCCTCATTTTAAAAGGTGCTTCAGTTTTGTCATTTCTTCCTTCCAAAGTGGATTTTTTGCTTGACCTTTAGAGGTGGAAGAATCCCTCATGTCTCTCCACTTTAGACTGGAGTCCTAGTCTTTCTGTGTCTATTACTTGTTGTCTTTTCCGTGTTGTTTGCAACTGTCTTATGGTTGCTGCACACTTTTCCAACTTTGTCTGTTCCCAGTAGTGCATCTCCAATTGCATCTCAGCCTTTTCATGCCCTTTAAAACACTAATATTTATAACCAAAATACTTTTCATCCAATATCTTTATTAAGATATGGAGGCCTAATTTCTTCCCAAGCCAAAACTGTGCAGCTCTTTCAGCAGGACATCACTCAGGTTATTTGTTATACTATTTCACTAATGTAAGCAGTTTTCATCAGTGTCATCCACTCAGAACCAGCAAGCATTTTAAATCAATATGTACAGTATATGATCAAAATTATCATCTGCAGTGAGTATCAAGCTTTTCTGCAATAATAATTTTGGAAAACAAATATTGAAACTGTTTGTTTTCCAAACAGTTTCAATGTTTGGAAAACATTTTTATTCTTCATTTTTATTCAATGAAGTTAAATGTCGTAATGTTCAACACATTAGAGACCATCTCCTTTTATTAAAGACAAGATTCCACTTTTATAAACGTGCTAATAATGTTTTTTGTTCTTTGTAGTGTATCTTGCATTTAATAAATGATTATCTTTTTCTATCTTGAATTTTTCTGGGCATGTCTATTCAACAGCACAATTTCATTTAATTTTATTGTTTTACTTACATTTTAGCTTATTCCCTTTGCTTATCCTGTCCCAGCACTGCTCTTTGCTTTCTTTAGAAAGAGTATAACCAAGACTCACCTTCTCTCCTCCTTCTCTTTACTCATGCTTTCTCTCAACTGTTTAAGTTTCTCCTCCATATTCTTGCTCTCACTGGCCAGAGTTGTGGTGTCCAGTTGCAGTTTGTGCAGGTTCCTATAGCAACAAAAACACATGCACATACAGCAATCAGATATCAACAATCAATCACACAAATGACCTGTTTTGTTGGATTGTTCGGCAAGGCTTTCATCAATATACGTTCAATTCATCTTCAGCGCTAGCAGATCTCTGTTCCCATGACTAAATCAATAGTTCAATCAATTAGTTACTGGATCAGTGTACTACCAAGCAAGGCATCAACCCAGTCAATTATCTGCAGGCATGTGAGAAACTGTAGCGAGAGATAGAACTGAATTTTATACTGAATAGAAAGAGTCATGAAAATTGGGTAACACCTAAAAGAAATGCTACACAGAAAACTGCAAAATCAAGCTAGGCTATGGATTGGCCAGAAGTCCATTTTGTTCAAGCCTTTCTCATAATAAAATTTGAATGCCTATAGATGACTAGCAGATGAATAGCACTGTAGTCAAGGGATACTAATGGGTTCTAGTGAATGCCCTAAATCACATTATTGATCTCATCTTACCTGGCATTGAGCTTGACAGATCTGGTCTTGTTGTTAGGAACCACATAGTCATTTAAATTCATGCTTATTTCCAGGGGCTGCAGTATTTCACCAAGGCCTTCTACCGCACTTTTGAGAAGAAATTCTTCTGCAGCAATACAGAGATGCCATTAAATTTACAATTGTACATTTCTCACAAAATAACACTCTACTATAAATAAACCAGACCACAATAAAAACAGCAAAAATATTTAATAAAAAACAACAACAATTAAATTCAGTTATTTGCCCCCAAAAATTTGAATGACAGATATGGACATTTTCTATGTATTTAAATTGAAAAGTACATTTGAAAATACTGCAATATATTAGCAAGAGAGGCACACCTGCTAGTAATATGTAGCAAAATATAAAATAAACACAAGCTACAATGGATACCAGTGCTGAAGTGCTTATACACAAAATATACGTCATTGCCATTTTGCTCTTAACAAGCTGATATTAGCTGAATAAACAGTCCAATCAAAGTTATCTGCTTGGATTGCTAGCCTGCACCCGGATCCCTGACAGACATGTTGAAATTGATCTCTGTCTCTTTAAGAAGTTCCAAGTCTTTACCACACTCTACCTGTCCACATGTCATCATAACACCCTATATTAAACATTATTTGAACATAATGTTACAAATAAGCACACCGAGTGCAAGCTGCAGGCTGCAATACAACACCTTCTGGTTAGAACCATAGAAAACATTTTTAAAACAGAACCGTGAAATGAAATAAACTAAATTCACCAAAGAGGTGTTAACGTTAGATAAATTGGAAAATGACCATTAGCTATTTCTAAAAAAAATTAAAAGGCATCAAATCTGCCCTAAAACCTGTAACAAAAAAGGGAGTAGTGGCTACTGAAGTGTTTTCAATCTCTGTGGTAACCCATCCACCATATAATCAGCTGTCTTAATTCCACCTGTGTTTTTACCTTTTTTCTAACTGCTAAAACCACATGCTAAAACAGTTGCTCTGTTAAAACCGAAGCTAATAAGAAACTTTGGCCCTGCGTCACACTGCTTAAAGTAAGCAAACACAACGTAGTGGAGCTTAAACTTACCCTGAACCCGTGTATAGATGTCTTTTTTCACAACATGCCTCGATGAAATGAGTTAGTTCCCCGTATTCATTTTACGTTTACCATATGTGAGTAAAATTTTCGCTAACAACCGCTGCCTACAAGAACGACCTGTCTGTTGGGACGGAGTCACTATGGCAACCGAAGCCGGAAGTTAATTTGAGTAGAATATATTATCGCTTCTTGTGCGCGTTCATATCAGTTTCTACCTCCCTGCGGGTCTTTGATGATTAATCCTCAACTTCAGACAGATTACTACTGCGTGACTTTCTTTGTTACAAAAATAAGCACACAGCTCAAAAGCATTTACACCCTTGTTCCCTAAATAATCATGAGTAGGATAGTGGGAATTCCTTAAATGATGCTTTCTCTGAGTATCAAGATAAATTTAAGCACGGACTACCCTCACTTTTTCTTTGGGTGTTTTTTTTTCAGCATTTTAAGAAAAGAAAATTTCCCATAAGTCCAAATAAAAATGTGCAGCAATTCATTTTAAAAGACCAAAGTGAAATCCATAGACGTGTATGTGTGTCCATTTGAGGGTTTATCTGTAGGAAAACAATGACATATCATAACATTTAAGTACATTTTATGTACTTACCATAAAAAATTAAGTGTTGACCCTATTTGTTCTACAGTTTGCTAAAAAAAACAAACAAACAAAAAAACAGAAGGAACAAGTTGTTATTAATCAGAAAAGAAACATTCTGTTTTACATTACAATTTAAGAATGGCAATACAGCCATTGCTGACACCACAGCACCACTAGCAGCTTTTTATACAACCTACACATATATAATTAATAAAATTGTAACAGCTTCTTATAAATAATGAATGTCACATGAAAAAAAATGTTGTGGCAAAAGGAAAGGGTTTGGAATGAATTTTGTCATTTTTCTTCATCGATATTTTAATAGTTGTTCATCAGTGTTATTCTGAAATATTTTGAAATTTTAATTGTTAGATTCAAAATGCTTATTAAAAAAATGAACTCAACAAAATGTGTACAATTTAAGTCCTGACAACATAAAAAAAATAATCACAGTAATTATTGTGTTTCTGTAAGGTGCCAACTTTCCTTTATTACAGACACTTTTTTTGTATGGAGGTTTAATCCCAAAACAGAAAATTGAGTTCATGTTCTTCCTTATTTTTTTTCTCCCTCTCTCCCAGTGTAGTTTCAACCATTAGTTGCTGTAGCAGTCAACACATCCATTACAGTATTGTCAAAACTATTCTGAGACCAAGCAGTAAACTTCACATAGAGTTATGTCTGCTTTTTAATTTCATTCCAGGAGTTGGATTTGAAATCTACTTATGGTTCAGGTTTTGGCCTTGTCTCTTGCATGCAATGCTGCACATATATGGTTTTGGCTTTATTTGTATTCCAGGACAAAGAATATACTCAGACAATTCCGAAAGCATTGTCAAATTGTGTCCCAAGCTTAACACCTTCTTTCAGCCTTGCAATTTTTATCACAATTCTTCCACAACAGAGCACAATTATGGTCCACCAAGCACATGACCGCCTCGTTCCTGAATCCGGCTTTCTCTCCATTCCCTTTTGTCTGTCTCTCCCTCTTCCAACATTGTTGGCATCTGACCTATTGCTCCTGCCATCAGGGAAGTGTGGGTATATGACTTATTGAGTGTGCCTGTGAGATTGTGAGTGTGCATGGTCATTTAGGGTTGTGACCCTCCAGCTGGATTCTGTCTGTGCTGCTAAACAGTTACTCCCTCCCTCTCCTGTTCTCTGTCAAATCTGCTCGTACAGACAGGCTGGCGTGTAGTGGCATACCGATGAGTGAAAGACTGAGCGGAGAAGAGAGAAGGGTGGTATAAGAATGGTGTAAGGGGCTGTGAGGTGTGGGGGGGGCGAGCATTGTAAGAGGCCAAAAGGCACATGAAAGAGTGACACAAGAAAAAGAACAAAGGAGCAACATAATGCATGAAAGGGAGGGATGCAACAGCTGAGCAGTTGCAGGAAAAGGACAACCAGTGTACTGTGAAATGTCAGGGCTATTGAATTCATTAGGAGGCAATGATCATGGTGCTGCACTGAATGTCATCTGTTGGGTTAAATATTTTTAGTCAATCCAAATGCTGGGTACACTGAATACAGACTGTTTTAAAATTATTGGAAACATTTTAAAGAAGACACAGTCCTAGCAGCAAAAAAGGGAAAGGAAGTAATCACCCAGCTGTAGTCAAAGTAATTTAACAACCCTCCCAGTAGATAATGATAGGCATTTTAACAAAAGGAACTGGAAACTAATACTGAAAATGTGGACTTTTTCATGCATTCGTTTAATCAGAGAAAAAACACCAGCTGTCTATACTGACATTCAGTGTCAGGCAGATGTATTTACTCAGGCAGCTGTGATTTCTTTCCTATTTTGTGATCTTTGTTTGATTGATTACACTTTTTTGGATGCCAGATGGACTCATTCAAGATGGACCTGAGCAGAAGAATATGTAGGATGGAAATGTTTTACCATTGGCTTCAGCCTGAAGTTTGTCTGAAGCCGATAGTTCATCTGCATCAGAATCTATGAGGATCAAAACCAAAGCACATCAAAATAGCGATAAATTATTCTGTTGCATCATGTGTCCTTAGTTATTGATATTCAAGATACTTTATGTCTTCTTAGTTTGTTTTTTATTTATTTCATATAAATGGTTTCTTTAAGCTTCTTCTACAAGTGACTTTGATAGCCCAGGAGTTCATTATTTCTTGTGAAACGAAGACTAAAGGCAGCTTTCCCTGAATGCTAATGGCATGTTTGTACAAAACTGTCAAATCAAATTAAACTGAACTGCATAGATCAACAGAAATTATGTAGGCTGAAATAAACAGATATCTATTCAAATTACCTCAGGTTAAGGAAAGAATATGTAGAAAAACAACTCTTTTTCTGCTTTGAGGAGTTTCTATTATTGTTTTTTGAAACACTTTGTCGTCACCTAGCTCTAAAAATATTCAATTTTAACAGCTTTTTAGAAGTGCTTGAAATTATGTTACAAATAGGGTTCAAATTTCACTTGTATATAATGATGCTTTACTTTTATTTACAATGTTTGATTAATTTAATCATTCTGAGCTCCAATGTCATGGGATGTTTATGGAAAGCTGGACTTGTTAGAAATTCACACAGTGTGATGAAAATGTAAAGCATAAGTGCCTTTATTTGAAATGGGAAAAACACCATTATTTCCACTATTGCTGAACTAATCTAGCAAATCAACTACTGTGAGTGCAATGCTCGTGTCTATACCATATATGGTCTTTTTCAGGTTTTAAACACAGATTGATTAAAACCTGAATAGAATAAACTAAGTTTAGCAGTAGTTTTCATTTGTTTAATTAGCTCAGGTTTTGCACTTCATAAATTAGTACAGGGGGTCTAACATGCTGATGTTGCCTTGGTTTATCAGCTCAGGCACTAAACATGCCTGCTTGAACCTTAACCTGCCAACTGTTGTTTTAAAATAATTGTACCTTCATGTAAATGATGGGTGCGCCACTTCTTAAGTTACCAAACTATGATCATGTATGTTGCAGTATCATAATAAGACATATTTCCAACAGTTACATTTTTATGTTAGAAAAAATAGAAGAGGATCTTTCTGTCATGCAGTTAATATGAAACATTGTCGAGGGGCAGCAGTGTGTTGTCATTCATAAGTCTAAGAAAATCCTGTCCTTCAGTGCTTTCTCTGGCATCACAGAAAAAGTACTTCACAGCGCAGGGATAGTATGACAGTTTTTTAGTGGTTTTGAAATTAAACATTTATAAAATTCTATACCTTAATATAATAACCAACCCATGACTAGTAGCCTCTGGGAAACTCAGAAACTTCTTATTAAATAATATTAATCAACAACTTTAAGTAGATTTGTCTTATTTATAGTATTTGTACAGCAAAACTCTCTTCGAACTAGGAAGCTGACACCATTATGGTTTAGTGTGCCACCCAGCAGGATGTCCAAATAATTAAGCTAAAAATAACTTCTTCTGAAAATTAGGAACAGTAATGAGATTCTATATCTTCCTCTGCAACTGTATGAACGATCTTTTACGCAAGATTTTCATAAATAGCTTCTGCAATTAAATCTCATTTAGATGTTTGTGTCTCAAAGGTTTAACTGTTGTGCTTGAGCGTAAAAAAGACCTAAAGCTATAAGAACTGCATCAGCTTAGGCTGCCAAAATTATTTACTGACATACACAGAGAAATGCCTTTGTGGAAATATATTAATGAGTTTGAGTTTCACACAGCAGTCATATTTTTTTTTTGTTTTATCTTAAAGACCTTGATTACTTATTTTACACCACCCTGAAGAAGATTATAAGAAAAAGTACTAAGATTTTCTTAAAGTTTCTTTGGTCTTTTCAGAAACTGAATTTTGTAAATTAGGAATTTAATCTTATGATTGGTGAAAAAACATCCAAAACTTATGTTTTTTTACAACAAGCTTTTAGTTTCATGAACACAACAAAGAGGATCAGAGACAAAGGTCAACTCTGGAAATCAGAAAAAAAAATATGCATTGTAGTGTTCATTTTGGCTGCCCAGTGGTGCAGCTGGTAGAGCTGTTGCCTTGCAGCAAGAAGGTTCTGGGTTCGATTCCTGGCCCCAGTCTTTCTGCATGGAGTTTGCATGTTCTCCCTGGGCATGCGTGGGTTCTCTCCGGGTACTCCGGCTTCCTCCCACAGTCCAAAAACATGGCTGTCAGGTTAATTTGCCTCTTTAAATTGTCCCTAGGTGTGAGTGTGTGTGTGCATGGTTGTTTGTCTTGTGTTTCTCTGTGTTGCCCTGCGACAGACTGGCGACCTGTCCAGGGTGACCCTGCCTCTCGCCCGAAACGATAGCTGGAGATAGGCACCAGCAACCCTCCCGACCCCATTAAGGGACAAGGGTGTAGGAAAATGGATGGATGGATGGTGTTTATTTTGTTAAAATAAACAATTAGGCTGAATACAGCCTAATCTATCAAAAAGATTTAAAAAAGCAAGCAAAAATAAATATTTTGAAGTGGATTTTAAAAACATTTATTCAGCAATATTAACAGCTTTTTTCCAGTTAGTTTCAGTCTCCAATTGATGTTTTCAGTAAAACATTGTTCTTAGTAATTAAGAGTACTTAGTTTGTACATGTGGCTTATACAACAGCTCAACAGCAAATGTCCGTACAAACATTTTTTTAAGATCGTACATTAGGTCAATGCACAATGCTCCAGATTTTTTTTTTACATTCAAGCTTTTGTCATGACCAGTATGTTGATTTCTATGCTAAATTGGTAAAGGTTAAGGCAAGGTAAAGGTAATTTTATTTGTATAGCACATTTTCAGCAATAAGGCAATGCAAAGTGCTTTACAGGAATTAAAAGATAATACAAAATATTTCTGTTTTATACACATAGGAACTTGAATGGCATCCCATTGTTAAATCATAGTTGGGGTGTGTTTATGGGTATTTTTGATAATTCTTCCAGTAGCACTTTTGTGAAGTCAGACACTGATGTTGTACAACAAGCCCTGGTTCACAGTTGCAGTAATACATCCCAAACGTATTCTGTCCACAAAAACTTACTTATCTGTGTCTCTGCTATCCTTGCTTTCTGCACAAGAGTACAGTCATATTAGAACATAAAGCGCAACTCTCAACGTATGTTGGATGCTAAAATATTGCATTTCCATTGAGACTGAAGGGCTGAGCTCAACTCTTGAAAAACAGCTCCACCCGACAATTCAATCAATCTGTCACTCCAGAGACCAAGTATCCACTGCTCCAGAGACCGGTGGGGTCATGCTTTACACCATAGCATACCAAACTTGCAATCACACTTGCAGATGAATAACTTGGATGCATCTGTTCAGCATATCTGTCAAGACTCCTGTTTTGGCCAGGAAACCATTATTTTTTACCCCCTTTCCCGCCGTGTTCCTTTATTAGTTTTTACCCATACATACTCTTATGTTACATTAGTGTGTTTATAGAAGAAGGTTTCATTCCTCCTTGCTTGATTTTACACCTGGGTACTAGGTAGTTGAAACACCTGAATTAAGCAACAGCAAATATATTTTGCAATACTCAGTATGTTTAAACAAGACCTTCACATTTGGAATATGCAATTTTAGTGACTGAAATTATATTTCTTTGTTATCACAAAACAGGCTACCATTCCAGTGAGTTTAGTGTCTTTGAAATCATAAAAATCCAACTTTCTCCATTTGTTTTGTCTAGAGAAAAAACAAACACTCTTAGACCATGACTGTGAGGAGCCATAGTTATGAAGATGCTGGTGTAGATAGATGATGAGGAGTCAGAGAAGCAAATTTAGAGAGTTTTGGTACCATCAAAGCCACAGTAGGATGAGAAACATGGACAGGGATTCTCCAGTAACTCTCCTAATAATGTCCCCATACTCCTTGTAGTTCAGTGCAGTATGCCACAGAGATTTTGTGAATGGGGCAGTTAGTACAATACGCACTAGGATACACACAAACATGACACAATGATGGGAGAAGAGTTTGGTGCAAAAAGGTAAAAAGATATATATTTAAGAAAATAAATGAGACTGCTGGAGATAGGCACTAAACCCTCTTGGGACCATGAGAGGATAAACATATTTGGATAATGGATAGATTGATAGATAGATGGGCAATAAGTGGTGTAAACTGACTCATAAAGTGGAGTACAGTAAAATATGTGACAAGAAATGTAGTGTGCCTTGTGACAGCCTTTGTACAGCTAGTAACCTCTGAGTACTTTATTCCAATTTTAAGGGTAGCATATATCGATGAAGAAAAGTGGTTGGAAAATCTTAAATGGATTTCAAAATACATTATAATTAAAATATGAAAAGTGTGTATTAGAATAAAGTCCCTTTTACTCAAATAGCCCACATTCAGTTTTCTTCACAAGGTGCCTAATTAGTAAGTAGAGTCCAACTCTGCGTAATTTAATCTCAATGTAAATATATGAGGTGAGGCCTCAGAGATTTGTTATAGAACATTAGTGAACAGTAGTAAATCACCCCAACTATGATTGGTCTAAATGTTCCATGTTAGGGAGAAAGGTTAGGGATTAAGTCATCAAGATATTTAAGACAAAGTTCAGTTATAAATAAATATCTAAGCTACGGAAAATTACAAGGAGCACTGTATGATCAAACATCGAAAAACAAATACCACAAACCTTCCAAAGCATGGCTGCCCACCTATTCTGACAGGCCAGGCAAATTAATTAGAGAAGAAGACAAGAGATTGACAGTAACATTGGAAGTGTTGCAGTTATCTGCAGGTCAGGCAAAAATAATTCATTTACAACACAACTGTCAATTCAGGCCTCTGTAAATCTGCCTTTATGGAAGAGAAGCAAAAAGAAATACAATTCTGAAAAAAAATTCTATAAGAAGTCACATTTTCAGTGTGCCCACATTTTTGGACACAACAAACATGTCAAAGAAAGTGTCTTGTTCAGAGGAGTTCAAAGCAGAACTTGGTTTGAGCTAAATCTGAAACACAATGAGGAGTGGAAAACCAACTATGCATCAATTTGAAACACCCTTCAAAAGTGGAAACAATGCACTGATAGCATCAAGGGGTGACAGTGCTTTTCTTTAGCAAAGACAGGAACACTTGTCAAACTTGATGGGAAGATGGATGGAGCTGAATACAGGATAATTCAGATAACCTGTTAGAGTCTGCAAAAGACTGAGAGACACTGAGACAAGAATACAAGAGAAGGATCCAAACTTTATTGCAAATCAAAGCAAGTGTTTGAAACACACAGCCCAGACTTGATTCCAATGTAGAAAGTTTGACAAGAGCTATAAACTTCACAGAGGGCTTCCATCCAAAATGACTGAGCATAAGCTATTTTGCAATAAAAAAAACAAAATAGAAATGGGGGATGTGCAAAATATGGAGGGATACCCCAAAGGACATGGGTAATTGCAGAGAAAGGTGATTCTGCAATGCATTGATTTAGGAGGACTGAATAGAAATTTCAGTCTGACTACTTGAAACTTTTTTATAAACTGTTTTCATTTTGTGAAATTACTTTCACATGGTGAAAGTAATTTCCTTTCACTTTGTCATCGTGCATGACTTTGCTTCTGTCTGTCACATGAAATTGCAATAAAACACATGAATGTTTGTGGTTTGTATGACATTGTACATTCATTCATTGTCTGGGTGGTTTGGTGTCTAACTGTTGTGGTCATTGGTCATAGGTGGAGTAAACCCTGTGCAGGCTGCCAGTCCATTGAAAGGCAACATATAAACATACAAGACAGACTGGAATTCGAAGACAGGGCCTATCTGTACTACTGTGCACCATGCAGACCTAGGCATTGTACATTTGAACCTTAAATAGCATAAAGAGACGAGTGGGGAAGCAAAAAATATTAAGGTGAAAGACTATTTTTTTCAAAAGTCTAACCAACCAACAGTGATGAAATGACAGCAGAAAGGAAAGGCTGGAAATTAGAAAAAAAGACGTCAGGGAGAAGAACAGAAAAACAAGAGAGAAACAAGATTTGCAGTTTGAGTGGAAAGAAAGAAGGGTGGTGAAGAAGCAGGGAGGATATCAAGGTGTCAGGAGCTGATGGCCGGTCATTGCGTGTCATTGAGAAAAGAGACAGAGAGGTAATGAGAGCTGTGGTGGAGCAGAGAGAGGCCAGAGGGCTGGACGCAAAGGCCAAGTGAGAAATTGAGAGGTTGAGTGTGGAAGGATGGGAGAGACGGATGGCTGGGAGAGACGATGACAGTGCAGATGGGTGAGGAGGTGAGAGGAGCATGGGGGAGTGCACGGGAGGGCCTCTCCATCATGTGGAGTAGCTTGAGCCAATGACTCCGTGTCACGCCCCAGACGGGTTCTCACGCAGCTGCGAGCAAAAAGAAAAGGTGCGTACCTGGAGATTACACATCAGGCAAAGCTCAGATGAGGATCTGATGACAGCTAACGGGAGGATTGAATTTCACTGGTTGCAAGTAGGGATTCTGACGATCACATGATGTAACAAAGGAAACAGAGGGAGCTGATGAAAGAAAGAAAAGACAGAAGAGAAAGAAGGGGTATTGTAAAAGAAGAAGTGTGTTCTAGTCTGAAAGAAAAGAAAATGATAGTAAAATGATCAAAAGCATTTAGATGTCAACTGCCAAAGAAGAGAGGAAGGTTGTTAGAAAAACAGGAAAGCAAATGTCCAGTAAACCACAGCCCAAAAGTGGAAAAGGATTATTTGCTAATTCAGGCTTCAAAACAAGGTCTGACAGCAACAAAGACTAGTTAGACTGAATCAAAACAAAATCATGTCATTCCTTTTTTTTAAGCTCAGTTTTACAATATAGAACTACAGGAAAACATGAGTGTGACAGTAAATGTTGCTGAAATCTGGGTCAGACATGACATTTAATAACCAAGGAACAAGCTGATACTGTTTGATCACATCCTATTATTGTTTTGTCGTAGATTACAGAGAAAAATCATCGCAGGGACAAAATTTACCAATTTTCTGGTGCTGAAACAATTTTCAGAAATAGCATAGAAAGAATTAGTCCACATTATCTTATATATTACTAACCATCTTCATCTCTCTTCACACAACTAGTTCTACACAGAGACACAAACATACACTTGTGCCGATGTAAAAGCTCAGACACAATGTTGAACTGTTCCTCCACTGCCATCTGGAGATTGTATGTACAGAGCCAGAGAAGAGATCAGAGCCATAAATCCAACACCTTGCACTTGTGATTTTCTACATGGTGGTTTAAGATGGCATGGAGAACAGACATGCATTGAAAACAAAATATGTGCAAAGTGGAGCTTCCTCCAGTCATCAGTGTGAATGTGTGTATGAATGGGTCAATGACTAAATGTAGTGTAAAGCATTTTGAAGTTCTTGAACTAGTGCTGTACAAATGCAGGCCATTTACTTAATATTTGCATGTATGTGTTAGGTATGGTACTTTAACAAAATTTTAGTAAGACTAAAAACTTTTCATGCATAACTGACAGGCCCTGACCAACTCCATTTTGTTTGTATCTGGTTTGTTTATGTACATGTGGATAAAATAGATTAGTCTTCAGTAGCATTTTTGGTAATCTTATGTGACCTGGTATTTAGGAGAGTTGTGTCAAACACCTCATAACAATATCCATTTTGTATTGTAAATGTTGTTGAACACACAGAAAAATATAACACAAGTAACCATAGAGGAGTCCATAACCCAAGTTTGAACCCAGAAGGCTCAAAAGGCTTTAGCTTACAGTGTGACGTTTAATGTAAAGACTGAAAGCGGGAGAAAAAGGATTACCCAGCTGGCGTCAGACTTCCAAAATCCATTAGCTGGTGCCTCTGAAGCTAACAAGTCTGTACATAATGCCTTTTTTCCCCCCAAGTTTTAAAAACAGTTAATGGATTGCACCCTGGTGCAATTGTTGCCTTGCTCTTGCTCTAGACCCAGGACTTTCTTGCAACAAGTTCCTTTCTGTATGGTCTGAATATTCTCCCTGTGCATATTTGGATTCTCTCTGGGTACTTCAACCTTTCAACTTCATTCCATAGTCCAAAGACATGCACATTTGGTTAAATGGTTTCTCTTAAATGATCTTATATTCATGCATAATTTGCTGTCCTATTTGTATGTGTTTTAACCTGTGGTGGCAAGGCGTAGCTCCTTTCCAACACACTGTTTACAGGAGATAAGCACCAGCCTCCCTCAACCCTGCAAAGAATAAGTGGATATTGAAGAAAGAAAAGAAACATTTACAACTTCATAAGTTAACATGAACTGGTGGTCAGCATGTTGCTTATACGACCCAAATCAAACTTATTGGGATTGAAATTTTCCTACTGTTCCAGATCACATCTGGTTCAGCCATATACCATGTGGCACATGGTCGCAGCTATGTTACTCTTGTCCCAAGACAAAGAGGAAAGAAGCAAAATGGCTCAAGAGACAGAGAGAAAAAGTGAAAGGCAGAATGTTTCATTTGATTTTGAAGGTTTCAAAGAGTAGATTGAACATATCCATCAATTATCTACACCTGCTTTCAGGGTTGTGGGGGGCTGTCTTCATCTCCAACAGTTATTGAAGCAGGGCACATCTAAGACAGGTTGTCAGTCCATCACAGGACAATACATCTCCCTCACCCCAGTCTGATTTTGTTTTTATTGATCAGGTACAAGATACGTGGCAATTACAGCCCTTGTTCGAACTACATCTCCATTTATCTCCTGAAATATCTTGCAGACCAACTCTCCATTTTTTATTTTAAAAACATTTTAAGAGCTGTAAAGGCTGTCAACTCTGTGGGGGAAAAATCTATAATTGTTCTTGTGGTTGATTATAAGGAAATGAATGATTTTACACTGTTGGTTCAAACTTTCTCAGTACTGTCGACAACCTGATGTAGCGATTTAAATGCATTTATGAAATAATCAACAAGATCAGTAAACTATTCACCTCTGAGTCGCTTTTTGAAGCCTTTTAAATTTTGGCTGATCCAGAGTGAATGCAGTATAGTTAATCATAAGAAAGTGTCTAAGGTTGAAGCTGAAAAAGAAAATTATCTAAATGTTGTCAGCATGTATGCCTGACAGGTTGGAACTCAGAAGAGGAAGAGAAATACTGCAGCAAGCTGGAAAAATGTTAGGATGTTCCTAGGGGGCAGAGTGATTGAGGTAAACTTTATTGGACATGTTGAAAGGCATAGAAGTGATGAGCAAGTGTTAGATAGGCACTGTGATTAGGACAGAAATGTGAAAGGACAGATGTTGCTAGATTTGCCACAGGGATGTAAGTGGCAGGAAAAGGTACATACTTAAATGAAAAAGAATACTTGGGGTGATGCAAAAAATGTGGTGAATAGGGCACACTGGTAGACTATGTCCTGTGCAGAAGAGGCATTCTACAAGAGAAATGATTTCTTAGGGAGAATACAGCTAATAGCATTGCATTATGGTCTGTAATTCCACATACA
This sequence comes from Phalloptychus januarius, assembly GCA_902982915.1. Taxonomy (NCBI): domain Eukaryota; kingdom Metazoa; phylum Chordata; class Actinopteri; order Cyprinodontiformes; family Poeciliidae; genus Phalloptychus; species Phalloptychus januarius. The sequence continues at coordinate 30,935,046 of CADWAE010000133.1, forward strand.
CTGGTGGTGAAAACTGAAAGAAGGAGATGGATATCCATAATTTAGGTTGTAAAGGCTCTTGAATATAAGGAGAAGTTACTAGATAACTGATAAAGTTCAGTTGAAATCATGAGGGGAACTTCTATGAAGGTGTACAATTTGTCCTTTGGGCAGATTATAGAAGACAGACTTGAAGGAAAGCTAAAGTGAAGCCAAATACAGAGAAGTAGTGGAAGAAGCAGATAGTTATAGTACTGCTAAGTCTGTTGTGTGGAAAAAAGAGCTATAAAATGCACAGGTTAAGTTTTATAGTGAGCTGGATGTAAAGTTGGACATTAGAGAAGGTAAAAAGTAGCAACCGTAGCACACTTTCAAGAGTAAATGAATGAGAAGAGTGTTGGAGAGAAGGAGCAGATAAAAGCAAATTATTGGATCAAGATGTGCAGAGGATTTGTAAGAAAGAGTTAGGCAGTAACAAAGAGGCCGCAGAGAGCAAGGAGTTGGTCAAGATGTACATGTTGGGTTGTGGAGATGTCAAGGAGAGAAGGAAATGGCCTTTTCACAAATTTCTCAAAGGCTCTGAAAATGTCTAACAAATGTACTGACACCAAGAACAAAAGTGATGTGAAGAGATGGCAGAAAAACACAACTGATGAAAACATATAACCAACAAATAGATAAGAATTCCTGTTGTTTACCTTAGAAAAGTGAAGCAGCCATATGTTTTCTTATGACAGATAGGTAAAGATGAGATTCTGTTTTGAAAATATTAGTAGAGTTCTACAGAGAAATATATTATATTTCTTTACAAATATAAAGAAAACAGCGATGATGTGTGTGAAAATGGGTTCAAAGTGGGGATGGATTCACATCAAAGAGCAGATCTGAATCTTCTCTTGTCTGCAGTGGTGATGGGCAAGTTAACAAATGAGGTCAGGCACGAGTCCCAATGGAATGTTGGTTTTATAAGTTCCATTGTGAGCAAGCGAAGGAGCAATGAAGGAATTAGTGTTCAAAAACAAGGCAGGATAAATTTGGAAGAATGAGCAGCCTCCAGCCATGAAGGACAGGAGTCTGTTACGGGAACTATTAATCCCATAATGCTCCACATTAACCTACTTTCAGCTTCAACAGGAAAAAGAGGAGTTTCACTGGATGAATATGTATAAAGTCTAGGTCCTAAAAGGAACTTGTCTTCTTCCACCCACCACTTGTGAGGGCAAAATCAGAGAAGACAAAGTTTGCAACCCCCCCACTTTTATGGCTGGCAGAGAGAAGACCTGATCCTTACTCAGGAGCAGGCCTGTATTGTACTTTGTGGCCAAAGAAGAACCAGGATCAAAGAATAACCTTTGATCCTGGTTTTATGTGGGATTCTGCAGGAGGTTACAATTTTGGATGTTCCAAGGGGTTTGACAGATTTTGGCAAAACAGCTTCTTCCTTCCTTGCACCATGGCTGTGGAAGAACAAGTATTGACACTAAAGCAAGCAACAATTACACACAATGGGAGAGGTTTTAAGTTTATTTGGAAAACATGTGCAGTGATAAGTTCTTCTTGATTGTAGAACTGCATTCCAAAGAGGGACTGGGAGAGAAGATAAGTAATTATAGTTTGATAATTGGATGGAGTAAATAATGATCTGACAAGGTGTTGAACATCGAGTTCACTGGTGATGAAGAAAATAGAGTAGCATCAGAAGGTGAGTATAAACACATAGGCTGGGGTTGGCAGGTGGCTGGTGTTTGTCTTCTTTTTCTCCCGAGACAGCGTGGAGATATGGTGACATGGAGGGGCATGAGAAGAACACAATGGTAAGGATTCCGGGCAGCAGGTTCCAGAAGGGCCACCAACGGATTTGTGAGGAGATTCAAGACAGGAATCTCAGGGAGACATGGCCAACAAACACAGGGAATGAGAAAGCTGTTCACTGGGGTCTATGTACTAAAATATGACCAGGGAAAGAGGCTACTTTCAAAGAGAGACGACAAAAGACGAGTGTCACAACTGAATGCACATGACACATTTAGCCAAATACTGCAGCTATAATAAGTATTATTATTTTATAGAGCTCTGATTTATGTGGCTGCTAACTTGGCTAGGTCTTCCTTGTAAAATAAACTTCTTAACCCCATGAGACTTCCTGGATGACAACGCTACAAAAGTTTTTGAAAAGTGATATTGTCAGGAAAAGGATGAAAAATGCCAAAGCCAGAAATGCAGATAAGTTGAAGGATATATTATATAAATACAGCATTTTACTGCACTGATGCAGTAACAATTGATCCAAAAGGATCCCTAACCAAGTACTGAATTATTTTCCTGTAAAGCAGATAGACACACTCTTCAGCAGGTCAACACTTCTGTAGTAAGAAAACTGCATTTATGGTTGTAATATTCACATTTTCTTAGGTACTGTTTTTTGAGTTTTTATTAACTGTGAGCCAGTGCCATCATAATTAACCTAAATAAATGTCACTTTGATTTTAGTCAACCTATAAAATGTTCAAGTTTCATCTTCTGAATTTAATTTGTAAAATAAATTAACTTCTCAGTTAAAACTATAATGTTTACACCTGCATAAGTAAAGACATTTTACCTCCAGCGTCCTTCTTTCAACTCCTCCATTTCAAACCCTTAAGTCTTAACTACAGCAGTCTGATGTGAAATCGTCGGTTGTTTAATTAGCTTTGTTAATCTGTGTTCATTTACTCAACACACAGAGTAAACAATCCTGATTTTATCCCCTGCATCAGATGACACCGCTTGGATACTGATTATTTATGGATTAATGGGCATCTAAACAAAAACCACACATGCAAGGAAACACCTGGAAAAATCCAGACACATACATCATTCCTCTTTTATCCACGCTCATCATCGAGAACAATATGTACAGACTCATCCAGACATGCATTGTAAAGTGTATGTATGCATACACTGACACAGTACTTGGGATGGGCAGTTTCTGTCATCGCAGCAGTTCCCCAAACAGAGTCCTGATTAAACAGCAGCTTAGAGCGCTTTAATTTCATGGAAGAACAGACAGACTGCAAAAGAGAGAGCAATGGGGAGAGAAAATGGGGGAACTAGTGGAGGCAACAGATGTGCAGGCAGGAAGAGGGAAAACGGTGGAGGTGAAAGACTGACAGAAACAGACAGAATGAAACAATTTGCTCCAAGAGTGCAGATTGAATTGATGGATGGAAGATAAGAGAGAAAGAAGGGGACACAGTAAAGAGGGAGATTATTTAAGCGATGAAAGGCAGCGTTGACTGGATGGGATGCGAGGGGGAGTAAAAGGACATGGAGCAGAGGAGAGGAGATGGAAGATAAAGAAAGAAAGTGAGAATTAAATAAAAAATAAATATATAACTTTCCAGATTACTGAGGAAAAAATTAAAAAGGGAATGGAGCAGAAAGGTTGGAAAACATACATGCATTAGGCAGGTGGAGGGTTTCAATATTTCAGTCACATAAAATTTATATTTCTACCTTTATTAGGACTTTGCATTCTTTCATTCATTTTAGTAACTACATTTATGCCTAACCCTTATCTTAGCCAAAATGTAATTCACACCGTACCTCTAAACCTAACCTTTAACCCTAAACAAGGGAATTTGCCATATTAGGATTGGACTTAGGTCCCCATAAAGATTGTGGTCTTCAGAGCAAATATGCCAGAAATGGTCCAAACAACAGTAGTTAAACAACTATACATACACATATGTGAACTCACCCCCGCACACACATAAAAATCATGCATACGCACACAAAAAAAACATGCAATGCTTTCACGAGACATTGATGCTTCAGTTAACGGTTGAATGGAAAACTGAGAGAGATTATTAGGGGATATCAGGCATGGGGAAACAACCACGCAGCCAAACTGTCACACACTGTTCTGAGCAAACACAAAGTGAGCGGTTGTGTCGGCACAGCCTGAAGCACATGAGGCGAGTTAAGCCATCAGCCGGCAGCAGTTTCAGTGGTTGAGAATTTTATCCCCTTTCAACAACAAGATTCTATAGGTTTCCACGCTGAAAAGGCTCAAAAGTAATTAGCAGTAAGTTTAGACAATGTCATCTCCAGCTGTACACAGACAAAAAGACTTGTGAAAATATAATGTTATAATATATTTTAAGGAACATAGTCGTTTTACTTTACTGAACTCGTGACCTCTTAAAAGTTATGCAGTGGATGAGCTCAAAGCAGCAATAATATATGCATTTTAATACCACATTCTATATTTTTTTACATGCACATGCTTGACTTTATTGTAGGAGACTAGTTTGAAGGGTTTTTTGATGAACAGAAAGCAGCAGAGTTGTGGATGTGCACTACTCCACTCTTTTCATTGTCTTATCTTGTGGGGGAACTACAGTGAAGAGGAACATGCAACCAAACAAAGCACAAGAACTGGATCTAAAATAACTCTTAAGCACGAATCACGTCCTTCTGCTAATATTAATAGGGCAATGTGGAATATCTTTCACAGTAAAAACAAGTTCAATTATTGTTGGTAAACTCAGGAGTGGTTAATTACATGTCTCAGAATATTTCTTTTAGTTTATCCTAATTCTGACTGATGAAGCTCCTGTGTCTTTGCACCGTAGTTCACTCCTTGTGAAATTCTTACAATTTTTTTAATAGATTTACTTTACAGTCCCCTCAAGTTTGCGCCTTTTCCTAATATACTTTTTCCTTCCACTCAACTTTGGATATGATACTCTTATGATACTCTTTGAACATCCAGCTTCTTTAGCAATGACCATTTGTGGTCACCCTCCTTGTGAAGGGCATGGATGTCTGTCTTCTGGACATCTGTCAAGCCAGCAGTCTTCCCCTTGATTGTGTCCCTTACTGACCCAGAGAGAGATCGTTTAGAAGCTCAGGAAAACTTTGCAGTTAGTTAATTTGCTGAACAGGGTGTGACACTGTGACTTTCTAATTCTTAACATTTTCTACAATATTCAAATTTTCTGAGACGCTGACTTGTAGGTTTTCATCCTCTGCATCTGTGTGAATTTCTTTGAAAGCGACAGTCATGACCACTTGACTGTTCATAACTTGCAAACTTGCCATGTCAGATTTGTTTGATGATTTCACAGTTACTAGAAACAAGATACTCCTGCTAAGAACTCCATAAGTGGCATGAGATTTGTTAGTAATGTAAATATCTAGTCTGAATCTCACTGCCTCAACCTTTTCTCCTGTCTCGATTTTTACCTACAATTTCTTTTTTGTTCATCTTTGTCTCACCTCTGCTCTGTCATCTCATCTTTACCTCTGAATTTCTTCCATTTCTATATACCATTGGCCTCCTGCCATTTTCATCTCTTCATCTACTGACTTCAACTTCTATCTTCTTTTCATCTCCCCCCTCCACACACTCTCACCCTCTGTTCTCGTCCTGTTTGCCCTCTTTTTCCCCTGTCTTCTTGCCTTTTTTTTATTTGTTTCCTTCTACTTTTTAAAAAAGTATTTTCTCTCCATGCCTCCTGATCTTTTCCCTCAGAACTGTGAGGGTATTCTTATGCGTATCCTTTGACCAGTGTGAGTGTATCCACTGATCAGAAGCACCTATATAGAGAAAGGAAATCAGAACACAGTGTCAAAGTGGATTTATTGACCTACACCTTCCCAGCATTAAGACTCTTTAAACCGGCTGCTTAGCATTCTAATAGCATGCGTCTTTCGACTTTGAATCAAATGTTTTCCAACTGATTTATACCAGACCCCTTAAAAACAGGAACACAAGTATGGACAGAAAGCACTTGCATCCTGCTTCCTTAGGCTGCATTTTATTGCATAACGATGAGTACGCTCTATCTCAGTCGTATGTTTTGTGTCACCATCTTTCGATTGCAGCTCTGCTCCAATTTAACACAGTAAAAATGATGCATCGACTGATGCGCTGACCACCACCCACTCTTTCCTGCCGTATCTGCTGCCTTATTGTCCCCTCTTGAGGGAACAATGAGCAGCACAAAGACCTGATTTGAATAATGGCCTTTCATTATGCTGTAGTTCCTCTATATAACTTGCTAGGATGAGTTGAAATGCCTGCAAAATTGTAAAAGATTCACTGTCCTCCCTTGACTCTGTTGCTCTCATAAAAGTTGTAATATGCAGCCATTTTCCAAGTTTACAAGTGCAGCAGTAATCATAATGCAATTAAAAACGCATTCAGGCAGTATTCCCATTAGATGTAATGCTGTGGGAAAACACAGACATAGAAAGACAGGAACCAGTTAGTTTGAATTGCTCACATTTTGCATATAGACAAATTAATTTGAATCTATACAAAATAATATGCGGTTCGTTTTCTGAAAAATCTGACATTTTACATTCCTAGAAATATGTAGGGGAAAATATAGAAACTAGAAAAACATTTGTATTTCCACATCTTTTCCTGTCTCAATGTCAAGAAGTTTCATCCATCTGTCTGTCCATCCAGAAATATGTCACGTATTAGCTAAAGAACATTTCTAATAAATAAAATTTAAATCAAAATGGTCTGAAACAACAGAAGGAAAACAATGTAGAACACTTTATTTTGACATGGAACTGTTTTAATAACCCCCAAAAATAAAAGGTATATTATGTTCAACCACTACTAATCCACTGAGGAATTTAGGATTGATTTAATCATTTGTATTTCATTCTGTGTTGCTGTATAATTTCATAGCTGAAAAGTTGTCACTTTGCATCTGTAGCTTGGATTTCTCCCATTAGCACGTGTGATTTAATCACCTTATTGCCTGCTTCATTAGGAGGTACTTTGCTTATGTGATTAGATCAGCTAATTATTTCCCCAAGTTCTGAAGGCAATTAAAAACATTTGAAACAATAAAAGCATTACAAGACATTAGACCGATATGTTTGTGTGGCTTGTAGTTTTACCACTATATGTATGTTCCTGACAGATGAGATGAGCAAGACACAACACCTGCCGTATCTGGCTGCTAAGAAGGAAAAGTGAGGATGAAAGGATGCAAACCGAAATACAAACCGTCCACAATAAATATGACTTTGTTTACAGCTGTACAATATAAAAGCAAATGTCAAGTACTGACTGCAGCTGGAGGTTCCTCAGTGGTTCAGCAAGGATTAAATATGCAACAACATATTTTATTTTTTATACATAATTTATGCTTAGACCCTAGCATTCTTCGCATTTACTTTAGGTTCACACTATGTCAAAATGCTAAGCATTTAAATGTGCGAAGAGACTTTCCATCTCTTAGCAAGGGGGCGAGAACTCATTTTATAAAATAGATTTGCATCAGCCTCTTCCACATCTCAAACTTTTCCCTAAAAGAAGAAAGTTGTAATATAAATTAAAAACCTCTGCACTGGGTTTTAAGTACAAACATGCTATGCATACATATCATTCTATTCAGATGATGTTTTTTTTAAATTATTATTTAAATCCATAAAGCAAAAGCAGTCTGAGTGTAGAAATTAGGAAGGCGCTACATATAAAAATTCCTCATTTACATCAGATGTGCATGCAATTAAAAAAAGATTTGACAAGTGTTAAAAAATTTTCAAAGTCTAATGCTTGAAGACAATCAGGTTTGCATTATCACAATGTGAAGGATGTAAAACATTGACGATAAGAAAGCGGTAAATGCTGCTGCACTTCCATCTGAGAATAGTTATTAGACCATTTCAAACCAATTTAGATTGTGTTATTTTCTACAGAGGAAGTTTAATCAGAAGCAAGGGAGGGGGATTATTTACAACAGTTTAACATATATATATTTCTCTACAGACAAAAGCAAAACACTACATATCTGCAGATATGCTCCAACACAGAGCTGCCAAGCATGGTAGTGCATGGTAGTGGGGGTGTAATGAACTGGGGATTTTTGTATACACAGAATCTTGTCCTTCGATCACTGAGTTAAATCTGAGACATTCTGTCCATAACAAAAGTTTCAAAAAGACTTGGGCAGAATTTCACTTTCCAGCAGTACAAGGTTCATAGACAAGAGCTACAACAGAATGGCTCAGATCAAGGCATTCATGTGTTTCAAAGACCCACCCAGTCACAGTACAGAACAAAAGCCAAGTGAGAATCTGTGCAAAACTTTACAATTGATGTTACAGTTATTATTATTTCAATCTGACTAAGCCTTAGCTATTTTATAAAGAATAACAGGCTAGATTGTCAGTTTCTATACTCTCTGTACAAAACTTTCAGACTTTCTTCAGAACATTGCAAAGTTGTGGTTGAGAGTGTGTTGTGTGTAGTGAATCTCAGGTGAGAATAGCTGAAAAGGTTACTGCAGCACTTTCACCCCATATTCGTTTCAGATCCAGAACATTTTCAGAGTCATCATACCCTCTTCAGCGATTTCTTTTGGATTTGCCCGTAAGGCAAATGATCTCACATCAAAAGTAGGCCCACCACACTGCTGGGGATGTACCTGATATTATTTCACCTATTTTCAATGTGTAATGTATTATGTACAGCAGCGTCTGATTGCAAATGCAGACAACACTTTGCAGACTCATATACATAAAGATGATCAAAATGTGGAATTTTACCTCCACAATTACACCCCACTGAGTTAGTTGGTGGGGTGTAATTACATTGAGGTTTTGCAGCTGTAAATGTGGAAAACTCGGTGGGGAGTGAATGTTAGTATAACTTCTGCAAATTATGCAAAAACAACACCAGCTAATTTTTTTGCATCAAGTTACATTTACTGTTTTTGGTAAATAATTTCTCATTTTCCAGATCACAGGTGACTTTAAAGCAGTATATCTGTACCATTCTTTCATCCTAGGCTCTGGCACTTTAATTTAAAACTCATATTGCAAAATATACTATAATGGTGGTTTTATTTCTCAAGGGCTTTAGTTCACAGCTGTAATGTTAAAATATTACGATAGTATTCAGTTAGAGATCTAAGTTTAGCTCAAACACTTTAATACCTCAATTTTTCTCTCTGGTCTGTACCGGCAAGAAGTGTTTTCTTTCTATTGCTGACAGGTTTCTTAGCTCAAACACTGCAAACACTGGGAAATAAATGAGCAATGTGCACAACCTTTCTTCAGCGTTCCAGTCAGGCTGAAGTTATTTAGAGATTTTAGTTGGTGTTTTGCCCATTTACTGGCTTTGTTTTTAGCTCCACTTCTTTTTTGTTCCATGTGCAGCTTTGTAAGCATGTCTCAGTAAACTAGTTTTCTTTTCTCCAAATTGGATTTAAGATGTTTCTGGATTATCTACATTTTCACAATACATTGAAGTCTACCTAATGCATAATGTGGACGAGGCAACATACAATTAACAGTAAAACTTCAAAGTCGACTCATTTAAAGCTAAATGTTTAAAGTCAAAGATAATGTCATAGCACATACACTTTGGATACACTTGAGCAGTTCACCCAACTTTCTTATCAAAGCTATTTGTAATAAATTAGATGTTGATTACAAGGGGGAGAAATGCCTAGAGAAAGGTGTGGCCACAAGAGCAAAAGTGTGAAATATGCACACTCATTTTGTGTGTGATGACAACCCCCCAGAGACGTGTGTAGGAGGAACCCTTGTGTACGTGTGTTTGTGTTATTAATATAAATGACAATAAATCTTGCATGCAGTGGGCACTAAAATTAACCAGGCAATGCCAAGATGAGAACTAAATTATGTGACAAATGTAAATTTGATTTATGGTAATTATGCTGCAATCAGGCAGCTTGGGTTACAGCGTGCATACAGACTAATTCACCTGCCACCAAACTCATACATACAAATGAAGCCATCTTAAAAAAATATGTATGCTGTAAATGTAAATATTAAAAACAGAGATTAATACACAATTCAAAGAGATAAAGCAATAGCATAACCTTGGGTGCTCCAAACTAATTAGTTTCATTATTATAGATTTGCATGTATTTATATATATGTTTATACGTACATATGCACACAATATTCTGCAATGTCTACAGCAACCTTAACCTCAATTGTGAGCGTAAATTACCAGCAGGTTAAATTAATTCTCTGGAGGCAATTCATGAGAAATCCTACAGTGGAGGGTTTTTTTTATTGATTACATCATTTAGTTTGTGCAAAATAGTGTGCAGCACATTCAGAAGGATTTATGAACATAATAAAGAGGGGTATGCAAAGTTTGAGTCCATACAATATGAAAGTGTGGCTTTGACATTATTTTTTACAATGAGCCAAATGACTGAAACTCGAAAATGTAAATGAACTGCAGCATGCACATTCTGTGAGCACACCAACAGACCCATACAGTGGGCCACTTTAATCACAGAGTTAATTTCATTTTCTCGCCTCTTTCCTTTATCACAGGCTTGGTTCTTATTCATCTTCATATATGGAACAGGAAGAAAAAAGAAATCAGCTCCCCCTCATGTTTGATTTACATGATTAGAGTTCAGCATCATAGATAAAAGTTATGGAAAAGAAGAGCTGAGAGTGTACATGCTCCGCTACCATACCTTCAGACACTTTCTAAGCATGCACATTCAGAAAAAGCATTTATTTTTATACTCTTGACAAGGAATCTAAAGCAAATTTCACACACATACACATATTTCCTGTGAAAACAAACTTTAGAAAGAACAAACAAGGCAGGCCCTGCAATAAACAGATGAGTTAGCACTCACATGGCGCTCTGCTTGTTTAGCGTGTAACTCAATTTGAAATGCTAACACGGCCGTGCGCTCAGGGGCATGCAGCGGCAGGCCGGCATCGTCAGCCCATGTCCTCATAATTCAACTCCAGTCTTCCAACACCGTGGCGCTGAGCAGTGCCCCTCCACCATATTTTACACACGGTGAGTAAAATTAATTGGGAATTTCTGGGCACACATCATTTGCACGATAGACTTACTTTGCATTGCAGATGAAAGGGTGGGGGAGAAGAGGGGAAACTAAATGTAGCATATGCATATGCAAAATGTGTAGCTTTTTCTGTTTCTGACTATTTGCAATGGATGTATGCGTATGTGCTTTACACGAGTGATTATGACCTGTAGATCCGTCATTGGAATTCATCCTCATTAGTGCCAGTCACATTTATTGGCCACCTTAGAAAAGATGTGTAAAAAGTCTTAAAATTAATACTTTTGTTATGGCAGTAGCATAGTATTCCACTAAAAACTGTTTTTCACAAAAAAAATCATAGTTGGAACAATTATTGTTACCTCTGCTGCTCATTTGTCATACAGCCCTCTTTTTCCAATAAAGCTAGAGACACACCTCACAAATCCTTTGTCCTGATTCTACAGTTGTTTCTTGGTCAATAAGCCTCACACCAGCCTGCACTTATTGGAGACAGTCGGTAGGGTGAGTTGTCAGGACAATCTGTCAGGGTCAGGGGGTGGAGACTGGAGCCTGCAGGTGTGTAGGAGTCAGTTATACATTCTGTAATTTTTGAGCTGACTCTGGATGTAGTTGGGTAGTTTGAACTGATCACTGACCCAACCACAAATGTTGCCCACACCTATGAAGATTAAAGATTGGGGCACAGCAAGGGTTACTGTTTTTTGTAAACATCACAAACAAAAATAAACACTGAAGGAAATTCAAACTAAATAGTAACTTATTACATTGCTATCAGAGAGTGAGCAGAAGACATGTTGATTGAAAAAATCTCAACATGAGCAACATTCATCCATCCATCTAGAATCCATCCATCCATTTTCCTTCACCCTTGTCCCTTAATGGGGTCGGGAGGGTTGCTGGTGCCTATCTCCAGCTAACGTTCCGGGTGAGAGGCGGGGTCACCCTGGACAGGTCGCCAGACTGTCGCAGCCATCTAGTATCATACTTGCTTATCCCATGAAGGGCTGCCGGGGCTACTGGTGCCTATCTCTAGTGGTAAAGGGGCGAGAGGCAGGATAAACTCCCATTCAACACAGTCGAAGTCAAATTTTAATGTACCTTACCACTAAAGAGTATGAATACTTTTTACCAGTCAAGAGTTTGATGGCTTTAAGTAGCTTTAGTGTTTTTTGACCAATCCTGTAGTCTGCGATCCCTCTGCAGGAACAATTAAGTATGTGATCCCCCACATTTCTTTCATTCATAAATCACACATCTACAGAAAACCTGTATGTCAGTGTGAATTTCAAGCTCTTCTCAAATCTGTGAAGGTTGTCAAAGTTGTGTAGTGTCCCTATAGATTTATAATCACTTGTCCTGTTAGATATTTCTCCATGTTGGAATACAGACAGAGATGTTCGAACATTCTGTCTAGATGACCCAGAGTCCATAAGAAAGTCTTTCACCTTTCTTATGCTTTCTTCTCTTCAGCTTAGACCAAGTTTTTTCTTTATTTTGTTTGGTAGTCTGGGAAGAGGTATAGTCACAGAGTAAAGATGTGGTCTTTGTGACTTGTGACTACAGGTTTTCAATCATTATCCTACTTGTTTTGAGTTATCTTCTGGAGGGCAAAATATTTTAATTTATAGAATCTTGGTATTTTGAAGATCTCCTGATGCCGTTTGTTCCAGCAAGGTTTACTTACGAAGACAAACAAACCTGCAACAACACAGACCTTAAACCACAGCAGGCATGTTTTTCCACACACTGTAGTCTCCCTTGTTTTGCACTAAATCCATCTGGAGTGTTCTTTGCTATATATATAAAAATAATCCAAACAAAACAGAAAGTACTATAAAACATTTTAGTTTTATGTTTGCTAAAGGGATTTTTCCTGGTTCCAGTAATGACTGCCTGCCATTTATGATTATGTTTGTAATGACTATTTTAAGAGGGATTTTTTTTCCTACACTAGATAAATCTAATTATGCTGAAATTAAATCCATGATTTTTCTAAAAAATCTTCATTGTCACATTATTCAACTGCAATACAAGATGGATTAATTTTAAGGCTTTTTACACATTTTGCAGGAATCATATATACAAATTGAGATCTGGCACAAAAAGCGAAAAATAAAGCTGCATAATTTCCTTCACACAAAGCACACAGGGTCCATTTTTTCTGCTAACATCCACAACCACAAGATGGCTTTATGTACAGCAAGTGGTATCCATATATAAGAGAAGCTACATATCTGATGCTGCTGCTACACCTGAATGCCCCCTCTGTGGGACAATAAAGACTATTTCTATTTCTAATATTGTAGCATAAGAGTAAAGATGTTGTATGACGTGCCTTTCACGCCTTAATGACTTTTACTAAGTACTGCTTATAAGCACTTTGCACTATTGCTGTTCATGTAATTTATTAGCAGAGCTGGGAGGGGGGAACTGGTGATTAGGCCACAGGAATTTCGATAAAGCGGAGTGAAGACATTCTGCAGAACTGTCAGCCCCACATTTATGTTTGCTGGCTGTCGACAATAACAGGTGGAACTCGCAGCGAGGGCTCCAATTAAAATCAAAATCAACCTGCCTGCTTGTAATTGCTTTTTTCATCTCTGCATTCTCTGTGTGTGAAGATGGTGCTAAATATAATGACATTTAGATTTCGCAGATTGGTTTGCCTATTAGACACTTTACCCCTTTCACTCTTTAAATCTTGTTTGTTACAATCTCAACTGATCTTTATAGTCATATAAAATATGCAAAGAGTAAATCTTGTCTGCGTGTGTGAGTGTGTGTGTTTTAGGCTTTCTCACATTGTAAAGTCCATTTTCCAACAAATATTACAATGTGAGGACCTTCTCCTCCTCACAGCATAAAATGGTTAGTTTTATGGTCAGGTTCAGAGTTAGGCTGCAGAAATGAATGCAAAACAAATAGAAGTCAATGCAAAGTCCTTGTGAAGATACAAATACATAGAATGTGTGTGATTATCCATCACAGAATGGCCTTTCAGTTGAGTTCAAAAGTGTTGAAATGGCAGGTTTTTGAGTCGACACTGATGAATAATTTCAAGACATGTTATAAAATACATAGCATTCATCTGGCACAATTCTGATGAAAAATAAACAAATATGTTGGAAGAACAATAAGTACAAATAGGTGGAATAATGTGATTGAATCAGTGTGTATATATTCTTGATTAAACATTAGTATTTAGGTAAGAATTTTGACTTGGTAATATTTGCTTAATTTGCCTATAAATTAAGATTAATTGGACATACTTTGTTCACAGCCCTTTTCAGATGACTGTGATTTTCAAATGATTTTCTGTCAGACTTAGTTCTGAGCTTTGGTTAGGACATTCTAAAACATCTGTTTTCTTTTCATGAACTCATTTTCTAGAATATGTCTAACTGGACTCTCATGCTGGAAGATAAAATCCCTCTTCACCTTTAGCCTTCCAGTAGACAAATGAGAATATTAGGATAAGCATTAATTTGCCGAACTCTGTAATTGCTGCTTTGGAGTATTTTAATACCCTTCCCTTGACTGATACATTTGTCCAAGGACATCATTTATTACTTTGTAACCATTGTGCAAACTATTTCGCTAAATGATGCAAATGAGCACGTCTGGAAAGTCATACAAAAACATCTTAACCTTCAGTACAGACAGATTCTCTATAATTGTTGTGTGCCTGAGTGCTAGAATTGAATCAAAAACATGTTGCATATATGCACATATATGCCACCATGTTTATTTAGTTGTCTTTTCCAAGAAATTAGTTTTTCACTTGAATTTTTCAGGATATATGCCACATGGGAAAGAGGTTTTAATTATTTATTAAAGTCGCCTTTTATACATAACAAATCATTCCATTTTAACCAGGGTGTGTACACATTTAAGATTTCTCCTGCCAGTGCCAGGGTACTTTGTGTTGCAGCAGAGATTAGGCTGAGCACCCAGACCCATCAATATCCATAACTCCTGCATTTCTCACAAACACACACTCATGCACAGTGAGGGAGAGAGCGGAAAAAGCTGACACTTTCACTCACGAGTGAATTGCGGCTCTGATGTACTGAGGCTATTCACACACATACACACACACACACTAAGCTGGTGATGGAGTGAAACCATTCCCTCTCCTCACCTCATGCCCAGTAGCTGGCTAGCAGCCAAGTCAAGACTTGCCAATTGGCGGCTCCACCAAAGCAGCCGCAGAAACTTTTTTTTTTTTCTGATAAGCTCACTAGAGCTTACACACTCTTACTCACACATAGAGAGAGATTAACACAGTCTGTATTGATTCCCCCCTGCAGAGACCCGGTGGTCCCACTCCCCACAGTTCCTTCCTCCCATGCATTTCAAAAACTGATCACCGATTTAAGACACAGAGTCCTTTGTAGTTTTACTTGCCCTTGGGTTTACAGTGACAGTTAAGTTTCCTGTCGTCCCCACATCTATCATTTTCATTATCATTCTAAACCGGTTCTCCTCTGAAGTATTATTGCATTATCTCTCATTTCTTGTATTTTTTCCAGTCACATTATGAAAATCTTAACTGTTAGACAAGTAAGAAAAAAGTCATTTTTTCTCTACTGTTCTAAGGAATTTATTAATCCAATCCCAGCCTTTCCACCTACCCTACTACCAGTTAAACAGAATTTAGCAATATCCCTCATCTTTTGCCAACGTTTTATAACATACACCTGAGGTATTGTGTTTTAAGAGATTATTGTCAGTGTTGAAATAGGGATGATGATTCCTCAATTAAGTAATCCTTTTCAGGGTCATAGAGAAAGCAAAACCGAATTAATTTCGCAACAGAAAAAAGTGTTGATTATGGCAAGAACCTGCCGCAAGTACAATTCCAATCACAAATTAGCCTCAAAAAGCAGTATGTAACTTTTATAAAAAACAATATTTTTTGCATATTTCTTAAAACTGTCACAGATAATTGCAAAAAAAAATATTGCAATATAAAACATTGCTCAGAATCAACCAATCATAGCCAAGAGTGTCATGTTCGAGGGTAGGCTTCTGACCCACATGCAGAATCAAACTCGGGAAGCAACAGTTAGTTAAGGATTTATTTACAACAGCAAAAAATAAAAGTGTCTTGCAGGTGATCCCTAGAATCCGGGGTTGTCTGGAAGCGGAGAGAGGGGTTAATGATTTCGCCAGACTAATTGTCAGATGGGGCAGCAGGTGTGTCGGCTTACGTTTCCACTGAGGCTCTGAGCAGGACGGGGGAAAGAGCAGGATGGTTCCGAGCGTCCAAACGGAAGGTCCAAGGTAAGTGTCTCCTACAGGAGTGAGCTGGGGCTGGAGCGGGCAGGCAGGTGGAACTCAGAGGAGCCAGGCTAACACCTGGGAACGAGAGACAGCGACTGAGTGAGAGAGACAAACAACAAGCTGAGGTTTTTACCCAAGAAGGTCACAAGAACGAGATGTCTAGAGAGCTAGAGACTACCGTGACAGAGTAATCATCCGGCGGAGAGGTGAGGTCTAGCAGTTCCTTAAAACCTCTCTGGCCGATGATCCCAACGAGCTGCAGCTGTGCGGCTCTGCTCCAGGCCACTCCCAGCAGGGAACCGATGGGGAGAGACACATCCAAAAACCCAGATCCTGACAAAGAGGATGATCTAAGAGCTGCTCACACCTTCTCTTTTATCTCTGCTACACTACAGCTGGTTCACCACAACAGTCTGCAAGCTAGTTAGCCTGGCCACCAATGTGCAATTAGCACATTTTACGAGTGCATACACAGGAGTGATTGACAGCGCTAAAACCTTCCCCCAAGCTTTTATAGATTATTTTAGACATGGAAGAGGTGCATTTCTTCAGACAGCAATTTAGCACTGGGAGGTGGAGGAGCTTTATCTTTTCACAGATTATGCTGTCACAACATGTTGACACATTTACCAGTATGCAAAATGTTTTTTTTGGAAAAAACATTTTTCTAAAACTTATGTATCGCGCAGCTTTAATTGTCAACCTCAAAATATTTACATGTTAGTCAATGGGTCGATGAGAAGACCCATGTCATCATGACAGTTAAGGGATTAATCCGGACAAACAGAGCCTTGGAAAAGTGTTTTTCTCTGGCTTTTTTAGATTTTGGAGAACACAAATTTCAAGACAGTTTTCATATTTTTATTTGCATAAACGTTTGAAAGTCAAGTATAATTTGCTTTCCTCTTTAAGGCAATGCACTGCTTTGTGTTGGTCTGGCCCCTAAATTCTCAATCAAATACACTGAAGTTTGTGGCTGTAATATGGCAAGCTACCTTTAAGGGAACAAATAAGGGAAAGTAGCGGCGTTAAAACTTATGAGCCATTCTGAATCTCGAAAGACACTTGAGAACAATAGCTGCTACAGTGCACATCAAGCTCTTATGTTACAGAAATAAAATGTGCACTTTTTCATTCTGTGTCCTTGACAGAAAAGTCAGTTCAATTCATGCAAATATTAACATTTTAACAGCTATTATTTTTACCCTCTTTACTCTCTATAGACTGACAGATCAGAGCTCCCAATTGCTCTTACACTGACCCCAACATTTTAATTCCTCGCTGACTGTAGACAATAAAATGATGCATAAACACAACAAAAGGTGCTGTAAAAGTTAATAATTCCATAAACACTGAAAGGGTAAAATGTTTCAGTTGACCACTTTCAAAATGTTGCTACAAACCATATACCCACAGTACTGCCTAATTGAAAAGTATGTTTAGGACTTAAAAAGTGTGTTTAGGATATAAAAACAGGCATTAAAAAAAAAGGTAATGTGGAACAAATAACCACATTTACTGTACAACAATTTATGTAGACACAGTTCTCTGAGCCAATGCATCCCTTTACACCTTATCCTCATCTTAAGGTTATATTTCCACTTCCCCTTCCTCTGCTGCAGGTTTGTGCACAGTTCCAGTGTTGGTCTCTTGTGTCACATCTCCTCTAATCTTCTCTCTTTAATGTTCCCCTCTGTTTCCTGTCCCACATGTATTCTTTCCAGAGTCCACTGGTTCTTCTGCAGAGTAAGAAGGCGAACGGCAATAAAAACAACAACATTTAAGTGCTGATGAGAGAGATGACCTTGTAGTCCCTTAAAGTTCCTACTGAAACCCACAGATTAAGTGTTTATGTAGATTTGGAGACATCAAGCATCTGCTTAGTCTCAATGAAAATTATTACACTAATTAAATACTAGTGGAAAGCTCTTTAATGTGAACAACAGTGTCTGTGTTGGTGTCCTTGCTTTAATAATTAGCATTTGACAACCTGGTTTGTTGGATATGCATGCAGTACATTTCCTGTTTAGGCAAACATGAGTAATTCAAAAGCAACGAATGAGCTAGAACGAAATAATTAAACATGGCATAAAACCTTTAAGGAAAATCGGTTGGAATGTATTGCACATACATGCCATGCTGTAGTTCCTGCATGCTCTTCTCTGGGCTGTGGTAAGCTAATTTGAATTAATTTGTTTCACTGTGTGTTTGGGGGAGCCTAAGGCAAGCTGAAATAAAGGAACACTCAGCAGCCACCGCCGCAGGCTACCTTAATATGGTCCCCCTTTGAGACAAGCACACAAACCTCTAACCATGGCCTGACGCTGGGTTTCACACTTGTTTCATTAACAGGATGCTGCCACCCACCAGCATGCTGAAGAGTGGAGGGTTAGTATTTGTCAAAGGCGAATTCATAACTGTACTACTGAACTGTAAGCATCTAAGACGACTACTTAGGCAGCGTGATGCTGTAAAGAACAAGTCATTGGGAGCATTGAGGTTATATTTTGTCATTTAAGCTACTGTGGTGCAGCTAAATATGATGCTTTTGTTCACTTGCCCGAACAAGGCAACTGTCTCTCCAGGGAGGAGAGACGGTTGAGCCACACTGCAGTCAGGGGATGATGAGAGGATGAGAGGCCTGTCACTGTGCATCAATATTTCCAAATGACTTGCATGATGAAGGTGTGGTTTTGGGAAATCTTAGGTTACTTTTTAAGTTGATTGTCTGGAGACAGTAAAACAAAGGGACAGAAAAAAAACAACACTTAGGGAAAAAATATCACATGCACAAAAACATACAGGGATGATGCACCATAAAATAATTTATATCTCTTAAACTTTATCATATACAAACGGTGTTTTAAACTTCTGCATAGCTGTATCTCTGAAGTGCTATGGGTGAAGGCCTGGATTAGATTCAGGGGCACAAGAGTAAAAGAAGTAAAGCCACACATTGTACTTTTTTACATGCAAATAATTGGACAGGACAGTTTCCTTCCTTGTACTACTTGTTTTGGTGGATCACATAAAATCTGAATAATATCACTCTAGTCTGTTTCAAGTGATGTTCACTTTTCAAGACAATCTCAAAGTTTTTTTCTGCTTTATATTGATATTGTCTCTATAAAGTTTCTCAAAGGTGAATTTTCCCATATGAAGAGGTCATAAACCTAATAAACTCCCATTAATGACATTATTGTATTGTCTGCAGAAGTTAGAAAGAAAATGGATATTGTTTACAAAAGTATTTTCCGATTATAACAGAGGTGCTGAAAGTGTAGACCCTCTTTTTTATTTTAGCAAAATCCGGTATGAAATCCTGCAGGCAAAGTTCACACTGGCATAAAACTGACCTTTCAGTTAGACAGGAAACACGAACAAGGTGACAAAGCTGCAAAGAAATCCATCTTAAAACTCCTTATAGCTTTTAACAATTTACTAAGATTTCCAACCTGACTGCCATTAGGACATAAAGACCAGATGGCATCTTCCAAAGACCTACAAAGTACTGCTAAATCTTTACTTTGATGCGTGAAATCTTGGTTTTATCATGCATTTCCTTTTTGTAAAATAAAGAAAGTGTTAATTGAAACTTTTGCAGCTACACTTCTCTTTAATATTTTCAATTAAAAGAAATAACCCAAAAGAAAATAAATGTGACAGGGGTGCTAGTAGTTCTAGACCGAGTTCTTTGTTTTCACAAACTATAAGATGCATAATTGAAGGGCCAAAGACTGTCTAAATTGAGAACTACTATGCCTGAGCACGCAAAACCATACGCTGCAAAATGATGTTAGTCATCCATCCAATTCAAAAGCATGCTCCAGACTTGCCACAGGACAGGATTTCTACTAGAGCACACTGAGTTCGCCCCAACTTCTTCAACTCTGCTACATATATACATAAATCTCCATAAATTAAACTGGAAGCCAAATGAGACATAGCCATCTGAATTCATCCCCTCTTATAAACTGTGACAGGGAGCTGAGCTGGGTATATTGTGGCAATAATACCCAAGAGGGTCTTCTTTTACTGCGATTATGAGCATGACAGTGATGCAGCTCCACCTCACACCAATGGCACGATCCCCGAGTCTCAGTAATCCAAGTCAAAAAGTCAAAAGTTCTCTCTGGGTTATCAGAATCATTTAGACATGTGAGGTGGATGAAGTGAGCACTAGCAGATGGAGGTAATATTAGCAGTAATAAATACACATTAAAACCTTTCGTAATTTATCCTAATTACGAAAGAAGCTTTTGGCGTCTTTTGGAACATTTCAGTGTCTTCATTTAGAAAATACATGTTGCTTCTTTAAGTATTTCAAATTGAAATTAAAGTTTAAATAAGATTGGTGAATTGCTTCCATCTGCTAATAAATCTGGGGGGATTTTCTAAATGATTCACTGCCCTACTTGCACTTCAGCAGCTGAGGCCTTAGAATGACAGCCAGTGTGAACAACATGTCTGATCTAATCTACTCTATCCTCACTGTTCATTACACTACTTGTCTCAATCTGTGTCACTCCCCTTGACTCCACAAACTCCATCACTGTCTTTCGTTGCTCTTGCTGCTTTCCCTCCAATACTCAGAAAAGCTGCGGATTTAGTGTGAACTATGATGCCGTCTGCTCTGGTGCATGTTTCACAAAAACGCTTACCTCAATGTTTCTCATCTTGATTGTTCTTTTTCTGACTAAATACTTTCCACAGGGGCTGACAGATTTGACACTGGATCCCAAATCTCTGTTGTGAGCTGTGAACTGTCCCAGAGTCTGACCAAACCCAAAGCACAGCAAGAAGCCAAATCCGCACCACCTAATGGACATTGAGAGGCTGTTATTGCTGGGATAAACACCAGGAGACTGTTATACCTGATTAGCCTCATGTTGCTAAGCCAAAGTCCAAACACAAAGGTTTCATAAAGTAAAAAATGAGAGCAAAATGTATAATTTCAAACATTTCTCTGGCTTTGATTAAGTATATACCCTTAAACTAATACAGTAAATACTGTACATTTGTCCTAGAAGAATTTTTCTTGAAGTCCCTTGTGTGACGATGTTCTAAACTATCATATCCCCATCTTAGCACCCTGAACAAAAACATTCAACAAAAACAGCATAAAGTTTTACTTTGAATCATGAACAAGCTGCCTTATTGGCTCTTCCCCTCAAATAGGCAAAAAAATCACTTATACACTCATATTTAATAATTAACGTTTTCACTTGATGAACACCCATTTTGTTTTATGATCAAGCATTAAACCATTTTAAAACATCAACATGTACTCCTCAAATGTCATTCGTTCCAGCACTCAATCTTTAACACCTCAAGCTAAAAAGGGCTTTTCCTGTAATCTGCATTGTATCTGTAGGACTGTGTGAGCTTGTCTTCGTGCGCTTGTGAGTGAAGAATCTCATCGGTTGTCCTGATAGTCAAACGGTATGAGAGAAAAGATTTATGAGAAGTGTGGAGGCTATGTGTAAGGAAGGGGGGGTGCAAAGTTTATGAGAGGGTGTAGGTCATCTACATTATTCATAAAGCCCAGGGCCAGCATTGGTATTTCAGGCAAGTTTTATCATGTTGTGTGAGAATGTGTCTCTGAGTGTTTGCAATGCTTTGATGGATATAGAGAATAAGAGTGTAAATAAATGCAGCAGATACACAAGGTTAAGCTTAATTTGCCTCATTAAGTCTCAAAAGCGCCCTAATGTACAAAGCACTGGCGACTGCGGTGAGAAATATACCTCGCATATTAGAGTGCAGAGGATCATTTACACAGTCCAACAAATATGCAAATCCTGTAGGAGCTCAAAGCTGAAGTGTTATGGGCAAGGATATAGACTTTTTTATGCAGCAGCTTCTTCCCCTCATAACCTGGGGACATCTGCATAAAACTTAGTAGTTTTATGTTTGAAATCATGTTTATGCAAAACTGGCAGGAAAAAGAATTACGTGGATCTTGGATTATTGTGCTAGTTGAATGGTTCCAATTATCATTAACATGATATTGTACACATAAGCCCAAACCAACCATCTGTGGATGGTTTTAGTCATGAATTTGTGAAGAAACTCCACTGAACAAAGATTTGTGAGTATGATTCTATCCAGTGGTGTATTTGTTTTATGTATATTGATTATAAAAAACGCAGCTGGATAATGAAGCGTGGATTTCCACAGGAAGATTTCATAAAATGAGAAGCCTTTGGAAAGTGCCTGAAAAATAACCCTAATTCTGTGTTTTGTTTACTTAGATGGATGCCATCAAAAGTGGCATATCAGAATTTTTCTATCTGATTAATTTTTCTACATTCACCAATTGTGTAAAGAGGAAATGCCATCCTGTTTCTATCATCTCATAAGCATCATGATTTGCAGGTACAGTGACTGTGTGCAGTCTGGGCTGATTCTACGTTGCTGTAACTAAATAACTTCCCTCCTCCTACCTGCTCAGTGATGGTATTTTCTTGTACTTCTGTCATCTGATGTTAAACGGAATAATGTCTTTGAATGCCACTGTCCTTTTGGATGCATGCATCAATTCTCCAACACACCTGAAAGAATGAACAACCTCCTTTTCATGTCAAGCAGTCTGCAAGACTGGCTGAACTATTTATGTCATTCAGGTGAGACTCGTGCAGTTGGATTGATAAGTATGTCCGTATGTTAATTTTTAGAGGAATTGCAGCTGGTGCAACAGTTCGTTTTGAAGCTGCACATCTGCTGTAAATATAGTGTCTATAAGCGACAACATTCAGGCTGGTGAATTTTTAAAGGTTAAATTTATAGGTCTGGCAGTCTAACCTTAGCTTGACACCAAATGCTATAGCATCAAAGAAAAAGGCAATGGCAAAACATGTTTTGCTGCAAGCCATACAGTATGTAGAACGTATTGAGATGGACTCCAGGTAGGTAATGTGTGAACAGCAACCAATCACTGTCATACTGCCCCACTGATTTTAGCGTCATTTTAATTTGGTCACATTTCTATGTAACCACATAAAGTTAAAATTTTCACTGGAATGGATGTGTGCAATCCATTCTCTAAAGGATTTCTAAAGTGTGCACATTTTAAACTCAAATCTTTGCTCATGAATAACAGTTTGCATGCAAAAGTACGTCTTTGAGGCTTTTGAAAGCATACATTGTTTATTCATTTGGCCCCTGGATTTGTTCATTACCCACAATTGCAAATCAACCAGTAAGAGTTTAGCCTGAGATATGAGTTCGCTGTGCCAAGAGTAGTTTCTACAGCCTGGAGGCCAACAGATATAAGCCGACACCATCTCAGAAAAGATTACCCTGGGTAATTTATTAGATTTCATGGACCTCGATCTGGCAATGCTGAAAACTTTGTTCAATTCTTTTCATACATTCCCAAATACTCTCTAAGGTCACATTCACTGCTTACAAACAGAGATAATTGTTGTCAAAGTATTTGAATTTCTGTACTTGCCATTCCATTTGCACAACATTTTGGCCATCAGTCAAAGTTCAGATGAGCTGGTGCCTGTTTACTTCAAACTTATTCAGCCACGGAGGATTAAGGGATCTGAGGAAAGGCGTAAAAGCTGGGTTGTGACTAAAGTAGGTGCACAGTACCCCTGTGTACATGTACCCTGATGTGTATGTGTGCGCCAGATAGTGTCTGTGTGAGAAGTCAAGCAGAACCTTGCAGAGACGCTGAATATAAATGAGAAGGCTTGGTCCCAAATAAAGCAAATGTTCCTGCTGCAGCTCAAGACACCAAACAAACAGATGCACACGTTTGTGCGAGCACACACACTCACACACACATATGCGCACAGACTTCCTGAGCATGGGAGAGTCCAAACAGAACTTTAAATTGACTTTTGTCACTGGTGGCCAAGATGCCACCACTGTTTTCACTTGGCAGTATTAATGCATGACTTTGTGCAACATGTGCTTCGATGTGGAAACACCATTGCTCAAATGCAGGCCTGAAGAAACATGGTGCCAAAGCCAACTAATGGACTATTGCTTTTATTTTGATCAGGCTGGGTGGATTTGTGAGGAAAAAATCTGGAAAAATATATAATAAAGGACATTGTGTGAGCAAAAAAGAAGTGTAACCACAAAACATAAGGATATGAGATTGATTTATGAAATCCAAAACAGCCATCTTGAGCTGAGAGGAATTTATTACTAAAACAGGCCTTTTTTCATCATTTTTGGACCACAAGTGGGTGTGTGACAAAAGCAAGCTCCTCAAAACAGATGGGCCTTGGATCTTTGCTACACTCAAGAAATGATAAGGATTTTGTATTTCAAAAAAGAAAACATCAATATCAGACACATTAAAGACACACAACATTTTGCTGCACACTCTAAAGGAACTAAACTTCCATGAAAAGCTCTTGTAAGGCTGGATTTTCACCTCTAGAAAACGCACTTCAACCAAATGCCCAAATATCAACTCCCTCTTATGTTTTTAACACTTTCCTCTAGATCATCATGGCCTCTTCCTGGCCTGCAGTCAAATCCCTGTTTGAAACAACAAAGGAGCCATTTGTACAAGCCATTTTAAATCTGCCCTGCTTTGTCTAGACTGTTTTTATTTACCTTCAAGAGATAGAAACTAAATACTTAGATAAAACTGAAAAATAATTGAAATAACAAATGAGCAAAATAACTTTTTTTGCCATGCTTACACCCGTATTTTGGATTTAAATAGGGTTATTGATGTTATGATTCAGATCTTTAAAAAAGGGAGGTAATAATAGTAGAGGAGATGCATAGAAAAAAAAAATCAGTCCTTGGATGTACCATCGCTTTCTTCAGCTAAACAGAAACAAAATTAAGGTCATTTTTTTTTCGACCCAAAGAGGAATGATTAAGAATCAGCACACAGATTCAGTTATTGCAATCCCATCCAAGGTCATCTGTTTTCAGAAGCTAAAAGAATCCTGTTAAGTTTATACAAAGTGTGACCAGGCTTTATTATGATTAGGCCAAACATGACAAGACGATGCCGTAGTTCAGCTGTAGACGACATTTATTGTGCTCATCTTCAGGTGAAAAAAGTCGAGAAGCTGTCCAACATATTTACATTGGACATTCAGCAGTACCTCCTATGACTTCTATCTGGATCTGATGGTGGACTTAGGCCTTAGCCTTCAATGACACATAAAGACAAGTACAAAGTTGGCCTTCGATTACCTGAAGAACATTTTTAGGATTGAAGGACTAATGTCACAACAAGATCTTGAGAAACTCATCCATGCGCTTTGTTTTTAGCCAAACTGCATTACTGCAACATGTTTTCTCACAGGTCTGCTTAAAAAGTGAATCAGACTAGTGCAGTTGATCCAGAACACAGTTGCTCATGTTCACACTAAAACCAGGAAGATACAATACATCATCCCAGATCCACAGTCTTTACACTATCTGGCTATGTTGCTCATGGAATAGACTTTGAAATACTTTTGTCAAGTTATAAATAACTGTATGTCGTGGTGCCAAAATTTGATTTAAAGATCTGTTGTTGTATCAAATTTTCAGACACTTAGGTCTTTGTTTCAAGTCTGTTGGTTCCCCAGAACCATTAAGTTTTTATGCTTCACTAATCTGGAACAAACTTCCAGAAAACTGCAAAACTCCTGACACACTTAGTTCCTTTCTATTAAGGGTCCTCAAATCCAGGTTTTGTCCTGCAACTTTTAGGTGTGTTCCAGGTCCAACATGCTTAAATCGAATGGCTGAATTTCCTCCTCAGTGTTCAGTCAAGTTCTCCAGAGTCCTGCTAATGACCTCATTATTTTATTTAGGTGTGCTGAAGCAGAGACACTTCTAAAAGATTAATAACACCGACCCTTGAGGCCTGGATTTGAAGACCTCTGCTTCAAACTAATTTGTTCAGAATTGCCTTTGATTAATAATAACTGGAAAATTGATTAATTCTAGTCTGGAGAACAATCTTGCTATTAACTCTTCATTTTTCCACTTTAATGTAACGGTTTATTTGTCTGTTTGTTTGTTGTGTCATGTTCTTTATTATGTAAAACACTTTGAACTGTTGTTCCTAAGATGTGCTATGCAAATAAACTTGACTTAAAAGATATTGATTTAAATTTTACCTGGAATAGTGTAACTGATGCTTATTTAGTGCACCTTGTACAGGTGTGAACAGGTTGAAAAAAACTGGAATTTCAGTCCCCTCACTGTGTACCTGTGCTCCTGAGCAATCTGCTAAATATAGTTTGAGGTAGTCAGTTTTCTGAGGATTGCTGGGGGCATTCACTTTTTTATTCACAAATTGTGTTGAATAAAGTGCTGGAAACATAAAATGATCCCACCAGTCCTGAATATTTTGATTACAGCGGGTGCTAAAATGTTTTATTTGCCTACTAGGGAGAGTCTATTACTGTACCTTTTTAATGTAGAATGCTGGAGCAAATGTGTTGTAGTCATTTGAGCCAGATGGGGGAAAGTTACTTGAATGAGAAAAGAAGTCTTTCACAGCAGTAGAACCTTCTAATCCAGGTTGACCTTTAAGAGGCCTTGAAGAAAAGTCGAGCCATCTGAGGCACTCAAGAGCCCACGGCATTATCTGATCCTGAAGCTTTGCTTTGATTGAGCTGGAAATAAAGATGTGGGCAATATGACAATGTCAGACTGAGAAAGGTATATTGACAATATAATAAAATAGAGACAGCATGTAATGCAATTCAGTTTTTCTCCTTTAGCATTACGAAATAGCTTAATGCAATTTTAATTTAAATGTTACTGGTTTTTATAATTGTCCTGGTAACATTTAGAATTGGTTATTTATGTTGCCATGTGGGATTTTGAGTTCTATTTGGTCACTTTTGTTGCTTAATCATATGCTATTTTACATTTCCACAAATTCTTGTTTTGCATTGCGGGTTGCTTTAGTGCATGTTCTATTAGTCACTGTTTCACTTATGTATGTGTTCGCTTGTGCATTAATTGAAAACCATTTCTCAGCCGAGACCTTTTTTTTTTCTCAACGCCCCTGTTTTCCCTGCAGCTTGTTAACCAAGCTCACGTTTTACATCCAGTAATGATCCTTACCAGGATTTAGCAAGGAGCTAAATCCTTCCCATCCAGCAACTCTTTTACTCCTGAGGTTTGATGCATTGTTTCCAGTTTTTATGCACAACCTTGTTTTTTTTTTTTGCTTTTCTGTTTTCACTCTGAAATTCATTATTTACCTTCATAATGATCTGCCTGCCTCTGGGCAGCATGTGGGAGTCACAACACAGCACCTTTTTTATTTCTTAAGTTGCACAAAATAATTTCAGAAAAAGTGCACATCAGGTCTGAAAAATGGCAACACATTTATTAAATGTTATTTGCACCTGACACAAATGAGTTAAAACAGACAAATATCAAACTGATTAGAATCTGTTTAGAAATGTTCTTTGAACTTGATGCTCTGACATGTTTTTCTAATAGCTATATTTGTGCAATGTGTTTTTTGGGGGGTTTTTTTGCACATTGCTAATCTCTAAGACGGCTTTATCATCATGTGTGTTGCTTGAGTTCCTTCCAACTTTTAACTCTTGATATTAAAAAAAATAAATAATACTTCTAATGCAGCAAACATACCCATTTTACTGCCAGAATAATCAACCCAATGATTCAAGAAATTATTTAGTTATTTGTCGAGCTTCAATTGTACATCTCTGATGTATATACTTCAACTCATCATATATTTAGAGGGTTATTATAGCCTCCTGTAGTCATAAATGCAATTCATACCAAGGTGTTAATCCCAAAAATTACCCAAAATAATTTGGCATTCAAAACCACAAAAGGGAAAATAAACTCCTCCCAGCAAACCGTTTGAATGACATTTCCTGATTAGAGGTACTGCAACACGAGCCCCATTCAATCAAATGTTCAATAATAAAATAAACTACAACATATGTTTAATTTAATTACACATTCTTAGAAAAAGAAAATCACACGCATATTAATTTATTTTACAAGTTTAGTAAATTTGATTTAAACTGGACATTCAAATGAAGCCGGAGAGAGAAGAGGATGCATGTGCACGAGTCTGTTTGTGCAGATGGAGAAATGAAAGTAGGCTAACCTTCTGGGATGGCAATATGAAAAAGTAGAAGAGGAGTGCCAATCTGAACTATAAGGAAGAAGAATCAAATGCTGGAAGAAAGGAGCTGAAAACACTGACAAGAAAGTTTTTCATGAAGTTTACAAGTTCTGAAAGCAGCTCCTGAACTCTGCTTTTGTTCCAGCTGCCACTTTTTCCATTTCCTTCCGAGCCACTTCCTCACTTTGGCTTTGAGAACGCTCTCATCTGCTTTGCTACATTCATCTCTCACTCTATTGCTTTCAGTGCTTACCTCTGGGGTTGATCTGTTGTGGAAAGCCAGAGAAGGTCTGCAGTTGTTTTGCTCTCTGACTTGTGAAATGGATCAGTGTTCTTGGTATTTAAAAGTGATGCAGGTGCACAAACCAGGAAAAAAAAACTTTCCAGATCAAACGGGATGTGGGGTGTTTGAGGGTAATAAAAGAGGACCAGTAACTGGAAGATTGGCAGTTGTACTGCCAGATCCTGGGAAATCTAAGAAAGTAATGAGTGCTGAGGGGTCTGTTGGATTTTTAGAGTACACTCTCCTTATGTGGAAAAGCCTTTAAAAGTCCCTTATATTTTACACAAGATACTCGTTTTCATGAATTCATTAGATTTTTGGTCAATAATATCTGACAGTCCTGATTTGCTAAATGTAAGACGGGTGCAAAAGCTTCGGCAAAACCCATATAAATGCAAAAAGTTTTACAATCAAACAGACAAACTTTGGATATATAGGTTTAAAAAAAAGACCACATAAGTTTAAAGAAGCTGAATAAAAAGCAGAGTGATTGGAAGAGACACGCTGGCACCATTAGCCAGAGGCACAGTGTGTCTGCATTTTAATATGTGCTGCTGTGATTTTAGCCCTCTTCTCTGATTTTCCAAAAAAAAGTCTCAAGCATTTCCATTTCATACCACCGAATCCGTGCACTTATCAGCCGCCTGATCCTTGTGATTGTAACACCAGATAGTTTTGTCCGTATTATAATTCTATTAGGTCTTTTTTATATCCTATATAAGACTTCTGCTACAAAAAGAACATGCAGAGGTTCACTCTGATTTCTTGTTCCGTAAGCTATAATGTCCCCCAAAATTACTGCCTCCCCTGATAAAGAGGTGTAAAAAAACTTCAAATAAAACTCCACTTTTTTTGCAGAAGCATATCTGAACTGAAACATTTGCTGCAGTTCGCTAACAGTTGGAAAGTTTGTTGTTTTTTTTTCATACCAACTCTATTAGCAAGATAAAGTGCTCAGTTGTTTTCACCACTTTTAATTCTTGCTATATTGATATGAGCAAGTTAGGATCAAAATACACTTTAACCTCCATCCTGACCTATGAAGACCAATGCTCATCTGCCTTTGTTAGTTGGCATGTTTTCTTGCCCGTAATAATTTAAAAAACACAAATACCAGCATTTTTTAAATATTTATTTTGTTTCATTTATTTATTTAATTGAGTACTTATCAAAAAATACAATAAAAACAAACACTGTTTATTTGTATTTTTGATTTTGAATGAAAAAGCTGAAAATAACTCAACTTGGTCACTGTAAAACCATTAATTAATAGATTGTTTTTTTGGAGACTGGCTATTTTTATGTTGCTAGTCACAGATATCTAAATGTTTCACAAATGTTCAGACGCTTTTAGGGGTGTATGGTGCGCTTGCAAGCAGTTATTCTTTCAAATGTGGCTTCTGAAAAATATTTCTTCCCTTTCTGCATACATGTGTAGGCAGATACTCAAAACACAGAGCTATTTCAAGCTTAGAGAAAAGTGCGGTGCTCGGTTTCCTTTTATAACAACACCACTTGGTATAATCAGCAGATAACTGCTCCAAGTTATTTTTTCATCTCACTGAAGTTTCTTTTTTAAAATTCTCTTTAATTCTTTGCCTTTGTTTCTTTTTCTCATTCTATGCGTCTCTCTTATTCTGAGCTGGCATTCTGCTCCCTTTTCTTCTGAGCGGTGAAAGAAAAAAAGGAAGACATGAAAATGTAGCTTTGCACAGGTTTGGTTATGAATCGCAGCACACTTTGGTTTGAATGCAAGTGTGAAATGAAAAACACAACAAGGTAAGTTCATAAAGCTACTTTTTGAGGTAAAGAATTAATGACCACAAAAACACTCATGGGGGCGCAGACTGAAACACAGCACATAGGACATCACCTTGATGTCCCCTCAGAGGGCCCAACATTAGCAGGGTAGAGAAAAATCTGTTAACATCCTGTAAAGATAAACACAAAGAGAAGGCGGTGGGAGGCAACTCCAGCAATGTCATAAAATACAACACTTATTTTTTTTATTACTAAAATATACAGTCACGCTTAGCAGCCATCGTAAATGATGCAGGTTATTGTTTGTCATATTGTGCGTTTATTGTTTATAAATCTGTATGGCACTCCGAGCTGCTTTTAGTAGGAACAGCAAATAAACATTGATTACTTGATTGAATTAGTAGTAAGTCTGTTTCAATGAATAAGAATAAAAAAAGAAAATGTGCTGGAATGGAGCATTAGAAACCGCTGTAAATGGGTTAGTTATAACACCAATATCAATCAATCAATCAAGTTAATCTGAATAGCAGATAGTGTTTTGCATCAAAAAATATAAAGTCATAAAATACAAGCAGCAGTAGTAGTGCTGTTTAAAATACTGATGGAAATATAATCTTGAAGGAAGTAGGTTATTTTCTTATTTCTTAATGCGGTTCAGTCGAATACAGATCATGTCGTATTTGTGTGCATTCCGTTCTCTGCACCATGTTTACCATTTTCTTTGTGGTGGGAAGATGGTCGTTGTAATGAGCAAAAGTGCTCCCTCTTTACTACAAATGACTGTCAGATGAGGGGTTATGCATATGCAACACTATTCACCTTCTCTGGAGGCCTTTCACTGCACCTCCAAAGATCTTTTTTTTCTTTTTTACTTATGCTTTCTTATCATCACAGCACTTCTGCCCCTGGCTGCTGTAAGGTGTAGTATAACAAAAAAAAAATGATGATGCACTATTTCTTCAAACCGCGAAGAGAATCTGACTGTGAGATGCGGATATTTCAACCTACAGGAGATCTTTTTGGGCAGCAAAGAGCAGAGAGAGTTTAAATCAGACGCCATGCAGGACACGGCTGCGTGGCTCCAACTGGGAGCCAGGTTTATGTGAAGTAGCAGAAAATTAAATGAGTGATGAAAGTCATAATGACACTATTTTTTTTTTTACTGCTGCTGATCTGTCGCCTCTGCTCTTTTTACCACTGTGACACCCCTGAGAGCATGTAATTGCAAGAGATGGGGGTAAAAAATAGGGGGGATTACTCATGATGCGGGGGCCTAAATTTGTTTACGCAATCATGTTACAAGGAATTTGGCTTCCTCTTGAGACAGGACGGCAAGTTCAAGTAATGGTAAAGACATCTTTTGAGGTTACAGTAAACGTTTTGGCTAAGGTTAAAGTTAGAAATGGGCATGTGCGTTCCATAAAACGAACCCACTGTAAGTCATTGCGATGTCCTCTGAAGACATGGAAATACAGCGGTGTGTGCGCTGGTGTGTGCATGTGTGGAGACGGGAGGGAGAGACAGAAAGAGTGAAAGTCGTATAACTTGATGATAGCGCACCGCTGAGTCCAGCTCACTGGGTGTGAAATGATGATGATGATGAAGAGCAGATGTGATGTGGGTATACAAAGGAAGTGCGCACACACATCCTCTCAAATCCGAAGCAGCGATAGTAAAGTGAACGCGAGAGCCCTGGAGCGTTCTGACTTGTTAGGGTCCAGATGTCTGGTTGGCTCTGAGTTGTTGGCAGGCAGACACAGCAGGAAAGGACAGACAGAAACACACACACACTCCTTTGTTATTCCATCTCTGTGAGGACAATCACTGAAAGGCCACCACTAAAAATAATGCACACTCTAACCTGGTTGCCTTTTCGATGCCTGCACCATTAAACTCCTCCTAATGTGCTAACTTTTTACACATAGTTTCGACCATAAAGATTGTGTTTATGTTCTGTTTTTAAATACAAAAAAACTAGAGCTATACACATATCTGCTGTACCTTTTCCAACCCATTGCCAATAGTATCCTCCTCAGCAACAAGACCTGCATGATGTTCACAGGCTGATCTGGCCCGGCATTGATTCTGTGAAAGCAGTAGCCACCGAAGTCCCAATGGTCACTGAATGACAGATCAGTAGCTTAAAGCCTCATCACAACCAAATGAGCCAAAATTCAGAACCAGTTTGCAAAAATGAACATCAGCCAACATGTTAGCATATTGTTTTATGGGTACTTTGCTTAAGATTAAAAGTAGCTTATCATTATAAGAGCTTCATTATCAATATTTATACTTACAGTGTAGGTCAGAAGTTTACAGGCATTTGAACTTTGGTTGGTACTGCAAGATCTTTGAATCTCAAGTTTAGCCCATGATATCAGACGTATGATATCAAAGCTGCACTAAATCTATTTGTTTTACTTAGACTAAATGTAAGAAGTTCATTTCAGATGAAAAAGAGATTGGTAAATGAACTGAATCCATAAATGTAAGTTGTCATCACCAAACAAAATTAATTGAGCTGAATATAAATAAGTCCCCAAAATCAACGAAAGCACCAAATATTCTCTTTAGAGTGCAGCTGTTGATTTTAGTTAAAGTTTAAGAATTTGGAGCATGACCCCACAAACTCACATAGCTTTTATTAGCAGCCTTGGGTTAAAATCAAACTTTAAACATTATAGCTCATATTATTCAAGGGTCTTCAAAGGGTTGCTGTAGATGTGCTGCTCAATGTGCCAATGGCAGAGAAACAACTTTCCGTTACAGGAAAACTGTTTTTCTGCCATCACCAGTGGCTATGCTAGTTAGTCTGAGCATTCGCAAGAGCTATCAGGAAGAAGCTGTAGAGAGCAAGGGCGTGAACAGCGCGTGCATAGGTGTGATTGACAGCACTTATATTGTCCTCCAAAAATACACCGCTGACCAAGCCGTGTATTTTTGCAGATGGGAAAAATACCATCTGACCTTAGAGAGAAGGCAGAGGAGTTAAAAAAAATTGTTCACAGCTTATCTGTCATATATTGCGCCATTGCATGGCAACAGCTTTAACAATATGTGAAAAACATGTTTTTTATAAAAGTGACCTACTGCAGTTCAAAAATAAACTCTACCATATCTAATAAGAAAAGTGACCAGGTATTTTTTCAGACTTCGTCGATGGCTAAAAATGTTTGTTGTTTCTCATGTTTTTTCTTCTGAACTCACAAAAGAATATTAAATCAAATATTGGTGGGGCTGTATGTATATATTTCTACATGTGCGGACTACAATTGTCAAAACCACATTCAAACCAATGAATTTATTTCTAATTTAGAAAAATCTGTAAAATTGTATGCTGCATAGCCTATCAAAAACAAAGTCTCTGTATTGTTAAAAACAACATCAGGAGCGTCATTCATTGCCTTGATGACTGCAAATCAAACTCATATTACAGTATATTTAATCTCTGATTTACAGTTGAAGGAAACAGCTGCTCAGATTTTTAATGAGTGACGAAAATAGATGAAAGTTTGGTGAAATCATTCCTCAGTGTACTAATCCAGTGTGAAACCTCAGTTAGTGTCTCTCACCGTCTTGCAACAACTTTGCATGATGACGCAGTTTGTGCTCATGTTTATGGCATTTGACAAAGGAACACTGATTGGCTCAATGGGAACACTGTAATTAAAAGGTCAGAATTTTAAATTCTGACTTGCATTAACAGCTACACCATGGGCTCGGTGTTGATGAAAATTGGAGAGAAGACGCTTTTTGTAGCTAATTGTCCCAAGGGGTGCCAGCTCTTTCACAGACAATGACATAAGGAGCTGTTTCAAATGGCAGCGTGAGTGCATCTGACGCCACACGCACATGTGCTCAATGCACACGTCGGTGCTCTTACGAGAGCTCATGGGGTCACAGCTGATGTGGTTGATTATATTGATTAATTACAAAATGCATAATTATTCTATTTATTTGTTAAGGCTGGAGTCATTATGCAGAGCAACAATTTGTCAAACAATAGAGTGCTTGTCGTTAATACCAAACAAATTGAAGACGCAAAGAATAAAAAAGATTTGCAAAACGTAATTTTTGCACAAAGAAATCGCATAGTCACAAAAAAGATCCAATAGGAGGTATATTAGCTCCATCAACTCCAATAACTTAAATCAACTTTTTAGATAGAGATCTCTTTAAAAAAGCAAGGAGTATTCTTGCTTCTTGCCACTCTTTACTGCCTTGGTACTGTTGGGTAGAATGTACTGCTTCCGAGCCCCTTTCAAGATTTATGCAGCAAAATTACTTCAGACTGTTCATAGTCACAAATCACCCTACACTTTTACTACCTACTACTTATATAAAATTATTTTACTACCTACTTAAATAAAATTAGCAAGTGTGAATTTTATGAATTCTATTGTCTGAGCTATCACTTTTGAGTCTATTTGTAGTACTCAATTGAATTGAAGAAACAGAGCACAGATCTTTACACAGACAGTGATCAATTTATTAGACAAGTGTACAATAGGTTTTAAAACTTTCTTTTTATAATCAGCAGGTCAGAATAGGCCTATTTATTTTACCACTGCATGCTTAAATTGATTCTGTATTTTATTTTATCTTCAGAAACTGCCCAGAAGGTGTTGTTTTTAATTTTCTCTGAGTAAGGTCTGCTGTTAATTGTGTTTTGACGGAGATTATATATTTTATTCATTTATTTATGCTTTGTTTGTTTGTTTGTTTACGTCCAGTGCCATGTTTCATTCACTGAGGAATGAGCAAAACATCCCCATTTGTCCTTGCAGGGTCACGGCACCTACATCTAAAGGTCGTAGGACAAGAAGCTGCACACTCCCTGATCTGGTCTGTAGTTCATACCCTAACCTTGACAAACAAACATGAACACAACACACACACACACACACACACACACACACACACCCCCCACACACACACACACACACACACACACACACACACACACACGCTCTTGCCTAAGAGCAATTTGGAGTAAACATACTTTTGAACTGCGGGAGAAAGTCAGAGAACCAACCATGCACAAGCTGAACATGCAATCTCCATGCAGAAAGAATCCAGGCCGATATTCAAACCCAGCTGCTTTTTTCTGTCAGGTCCACAGTGACAAAAACTGAACCACCATGCAGCCCACTGTCATAACCATGAAGAGAAAAAGTAAAAAATGTATTCTTTGCCACAACTATAAATATTTTTTCTCCCCTTTTATCAATTCATAATATTTTTTCTCCCCTTTTATCAATTCATAATATTTGTGTTTTCTGCTTTGGTTCACAAGCAGTGTGTGTATGCGCGTGTGGGTGAGAGTTCACCTACTTTGACCTGTCTGTCAGTGCCTGCAGTAAACAGCTGGGTTTGTGTACTGTCCAAGCTCATGGTGGAGGAGCTCTGCATTGTCATGGCAACGGCTGAACTGTTAAGACTTTTTGGCCTGTTCCAGCCAGGAGATCACAGAGGAGACACAGTCATAGCTGACTACCTGCAAAGAGCGGCTTGGCATCAAACATCAAGAGTTGGATGTCATTCATTTAAAATTAAAGACCTTACTAGTGGTAATTATACAAACAAATCCTGCTGCTGAAGGGGAATGAAAACTAGAACAAAAATCACATTTACAGTTGAAACCAGATATTTATGGTACAGGTCCCTAGTGGCAGGACTAATCTAACAGTGATGATCAAAATCTGAAGGATAATAAAATAGAAGTAAGCAATGATGACCTAAGTGCTGCTTTTCGCATCCAGATTGTGGTGTTTTTTTATTATTTGTTGACAAATAATCCCTTTTCAGTGTATAGTAATTCATGTTTTACATTAATATTGTCTTAAAAACCCGTCTTACTTTTCTCGCAAGTAATAATTAACTTCATACATTACCTTTTTTAATCATTCAGCTAGATGAAGACAACCACGGTATATGTATCAAACAGGATAAATCAACTATTTTAGTGCCCTACTACATTTAGCTCTATATTAACTGGCATAAGCATTAAAACGCACACTGATTTTAACTGAATACTGCTCAAAAATAGAATTACAAGACTTAAAAAACAAATACAGAATTTAACTTAACATTGTTTCAACTTTAACCTAAATTCTCACACTTTATGAACAAAGAATAGTTTTTTTTACCTTCAACTTTGGCTGGATTCACTTTACTCTCATGCTCTGAATAGCTCTAAGTCAACAAGTAACTTAAACTAAATACTATTCAAATAAAAGCAAAATAAAATTCCTAAAACACAGAGTTGGTAAGATATTATGGCCTTCTAGTCACCTTCACTCGCAGGACTTTCCCAGCGCGGGCTGGCATCCTGCCAACTTTACCCTCGCCTGATAAAACTGGCAACTAATGACAAGACGGTGCACAGAAACCGCAACACAGTGCTATATACTACTCAACTTAGAGGTTAACGTCTTACATAGTAGTTTTGGTGTGTTTTCACCGTGTACTGACCTGAAGGATAAGAAAATAGAAGTCAGCAATGACGACCGAAGCTACTGTTAGCATCCAGACTGCGTTTCAGGCAAACCGGAACTCCGCCCCAAAGCCAAGCCGGAAACAACGCCCCTCAAACAAAGGTTCCGCTTCGCCACTACTGCTCCCATCTCAACCTCAGGAAAGCACTACGCACAAAAATTCAAAGGACAAATGCTGGATTTAATTGGTCCTAAAAGGATGCTATTTGTGTAAGTGTCACTAAAATGATTATGTTGTGAAAATGTATGTTTATGTCTAATAATTAGTCATTTAAACGTAAACGTAATTAAGTTGTTTGATTCACGTTTTGAGATTTGTATAAAATAATTGTATTTTCTTTTGTCCCGAATTGTTCTTTATTTGTAAAATATCGCGAGATTTGCATATGTGTGAAAGGTCGCGAGATTTGAATGAATAGATAATGAGCAGAAGCCTGGAACCGAGCCAAGTGCAGCAGCCTCGTGTCTCTTGTAGTTGTCAAGGTATTTTGTAGTTATGTTTGTCATATTTTGTAAATTTATTGGTTATGGTGTTTTAATTGCGTAATATTTTTATTTAGAGCGGACGACGAAGAATTAGTCCATTAAAGACCTCCGAAGTGGCAGGAGGCCACGAGGTAATTTGCGTGTCACCTGTCTATCTGTAAATGTTTCTATATCTAAAGTCTTGTATTTTAATTTTTACAGTTTTCACGGCGTTTAATAAAGAGCCCATCAAAAGGAAGTCGTGCCAGAGTTTTCACTTAGGAGTTACAATCTGAATTGATTGAATTATTTTCTGTGGCTAACTCAAACATAAGGAAAATAATAACTATGGAATATAATAAAATGTTTTCTATATGAATATATATATCCGTTTGCAAATGAATGTATATCCAACTAGACACATCCCATAAACACAACACCTGGACAGGTGATGATGTAAAAAGGACTTGATGTCTCTGTTTTTATTGATGTGAGCACAAAAGATTGAAATGCAGTCCTGTTTTAAGGTCCAATTAAAAATAATTTTTTACCACAATGATGGCAGTATCAATAACATAATTCGCACATATATACAGTCATGGCCATTAAGAGTTATGTTTTCAGCTGCTTACCATGCTAAATGTTAGTCAGAGGGACTCTGTTTGCCATATTTCTTTATTGTGCAAAACAAGACTGCTGCTGTTTCATGAACTTTTCTCATAAATTCAAGGTAAAGCCTTCGGTTTCTTGCTTTGGCAGATGGAGCATAAATCACCTCAAAAATATTCATTCTCTTCAGAGTAACCAAAGAGTAGGGAAGCATCCAGACTGCTACTACAGCAAGAGGAGGAAAAGCACAGGCACCAACATCATCCCCACATCAGTCAGAACAGCGATTTAAAGGAAACATCTGAGCTCAGAGAAACTTCTGTTCCCTTCTTTGGCAGCACTGAGAAAACCAGAAGCTCATCTGAATAAGCTAATACAAGGAATGAAATCAGGATTGGAAATCCAGGGTTGCTCATCTTTAAATGACTTCTACCTTGTCTTTGGAGCTGATCAGCTGTTGTTTGTTTTGCATAAAATTAATAACGATGACAAGGCTTGAGTGGCCGATAAGCACACTCTCTGGCTTAGAGGTCACAAGGGGTTACAAAGTAAAACACGATGATCCACACCTTCTGCAGCTGTGGCCAATACCAGCAAATGGCAAGAAAATTACATCTCCCATCCTCCCTTCTCATAAAAAAACAATTTAGTACTCAATGAGGCATTTGACAGCTTTGTACATTTAATTTAGATTGATTGAGAACTATCTTGACAACCAGGTGCTAAAAAAGGTAAACAATTATGACACTTTTAAAGGAAAAATACCATTTAGAAATTCTTAACTTTGAATTTTACCTTTGGAGGTATTCCTTTTTGCTTAAATGTTAGCAGAGAACAGTAGATTATCACTGGAAGTAAATATTTAAGAAATGAGCTAAAATAACCCTTTGGAGTTTAAAAGTCCTTCAACAAAATGACTTCTTACTCTTATCCTTAAATGCTGGAAGAAAACAAAAAAACAAAAGGTTGGATCCATGGGAAATACATGATTTATGAAGCCAATACATGACAAAAATATTATTACAGCAGTACAACTGGTCCATTGACAGCTAATCTGGACGCCACTCAAAATACATTCTGCAGAACAGCTTTTCACTGGTTTGATCCAGATATAACATCTAGCAATCATACCCCCTGAACCTTTTCACATTCTGTAATATTACACACACAAACTTTAATGCATGCTTTAGGGATTTTTATGAAATAGGCTTAATAAAATGTGTGACACATATGCCTTCTGGGGTACGTCTCCAACTTTAAATTATAATTCTGATGTCTTGCATCTGTCATGATTTGTGGTAGTTATGGTGAGGGCCCAAAATCAGAGAGGTAGAGGCAGAAACTGAGTTTGAAGATTTAATGAAAATCTCAAGTGAATAAAAAAGTCCAGGCAGCCAAGGTGAGCAAAAGGCTAGGAGCTCAAACACTGGTAGCAACTGGAAAAACC
Source organism: Phalloptychus januarius (assembly GCA_902982915.1). Lineage (NCBI taxonomy): Eukaryota > Metazoa > Chordata > Actinopteri > Cyprinodontiformes > Poeciliidae > Phalloptychus > Phalloptychus januarius. The sequence goes on from CADWAE010000133.1 coordinate 30,974,299, forward strand.
CGACAAGACAACAACACAACAGCTTAGACAAGGATCAGATGGGGAAACATAGACACAGGTGAGTATAAATACAAGAGGAGATAATCAGGGGAACAAGACACAGCTGGGAACAACGAAGGGGAAGACATGCAGACACGGGGGCTAAAGACAGAAATCCACATCCTCAGCATCAGTTCCTCAGTTAGATTTAGACCTGCAATGTTACTGGGACATTCACACACATAGATATACTTTCTTCTACACATTATAGCTCTTGTTCTATGTTTAGGCCCTCTGTTCTGCTGGTAGGCACCATATTATCAAGTTTTTCAAAAAATCTAACATGTTTCCCTTAAATATTCCTCTGTATTTACATCAGATAATACAGTGCCACCACTATTGACGTGGGATTAGGTTCAGGGTTCAGTGGTAATTCTCAGAAATACAGCAATTAGAAAGTAATTGCTGTAAATTAATTGGGTATGAGCTGACCAGGCACCTTCTTCTACATATTTTCTGTGTCCTCACATGACTTGTCACCAACTGTCAGTGTTTTTTCATTGTTTTCTTTCAACGCCAGCTTTCTTCTTGCCACAATTGTTTAGCATGACACTGATATTTGTCATGCAAAAGATTCTCTCAGAGGATTTGGGCTCCAAGTAGATCCTCCAGAGTTTCCATGGGTGTCATGTTAAATTTTAGTTTCTTAAAGGTTCACACATTAAACAGAGCTTTGATTCAGTGATGATTTATTTATAGAAAGTCTTTCAATTATATTTTTCTGACAGCGCTCTGGGAAACGGGAAAGGCTCGCCGGCTCAGGTTCTGTTTGGAGAAGGGAGAAGTTAGTGGGACCGGGAATCGAGGGATCTTGACAGAGAGTTGGAGGGAAAAGCTTACTGTCTTTAGACATAGATGGGAGCTGAGGGAGAGACTAGGATATAGGTAAGTACTGAGGCTCTGTGATGAAAACAGAAGGAGAGCGGCAGGCGGTGGTGTCCGGTTGGGCAAGGAACAATCGCGGATGAGCTCTTGACAGGACTTGGTTCCAGGCTTGATCCAATCAGCTCATCAGGATATGAAAGATGGCAAAGAAGATTAACTTAATGATTCTGACCAACAATAGGGACCATCGAGTGATAAATGACTGCTCCGCCACTTCTTAAAAGTCCCCCAGCCGATTGCTGGAATGAGCTGCAGGTGCGCCAGCCTGCCAGCACTCTCCCACGAAGATCCTCTATTAGGAAGAGCACTGACACAAAACTGAATCCTCAAAGTGGGACTTTTAGCTGCTTCTTTGATTATAGTTTTCCCTGAACTAGAGTCAGTTGGAACGCCATATCTTTATAGGTTTGCAGTTGTGCCATTTTCAGAGAAGCTTGGAAAACTGTTTACAGCTCAACACAGCTTTAAACCATGACTTTCTTCCCAGTCTGTTTCCTGTTGTTTGGTCTTTGTTATGCTGTTCATTTTAATGACATTCATTAAAAACCTTTGAGACTTTCACAAAACAGCTGCATTTTTAATATTGATTTTTGAAGGTTATTGGTTGCACCAAATTTTATTTAGATTTAATTTTAAAGGTTGTTTTTGTAAAGAGGAGAGGAAATAACACCAATAACTTGGTGTTATTTTAAAACCAAAATGGTATAGGTAATTAATAAAAAATAAAACAATTTTTACAAATTTCTAAATGTTTGGAATAACCCTCAGATTTGCCTCTTTTACAGTGGTACACAGAATGAATCTGACTTGCTGGATAGAAACTAAAGGTGTAAGCCTGCAAGTTGGCAGTTCATTTTGAGAAGCAAACGCTTCCTCCCGTTTCCCACTTTTACCTCTTATTTCCTTTTCTTCACTTTTTGTGATCATATGGTACAATGTATTCATATGTAACAGAAAATCTCATTAAAATACTCTGAGGTTTATGTTTTCTAAGTTAAAAATGTGAAAAGTTAAACATATAAATAGCGTATATTTGTTAGGAAGTATATGTATTATTTAATGTCTGGGATACATTTTTCCTCCCACCTCTCAGACCACGTCCATAACCCACGTCCCACACATTATGCTTTGTTGCAAAGGAAATGACTCGCAGACCCCTGCCATCCTTTTCCTTCCAGCCAATCACCATGTTGCTGTTTGGTCTGGTTCTGCAGGATACAAAGGCTTCAAGTGAGGCCAGGGAGCACACTGCAGGCCACAGTCAGTGACAAAAATAGGATCTAAACTGGTGTAACAAGAACATCTTTTGTAACATGCAGCAAGATAGGGCATTTATAAGATAGATTAAGTCTGAAATAATAGGTAGTCTACAGAATATATGGGCCATATAAACTGGATTTATGCTAAGAGGTTTCCTTTTACTTCTTTAAAATACTTCATATGTTAAGCATTAACATGATAATGCACATGTAAAATATCCCACTGACACATTAATTTAGGCCCTTTTAGACACTATTTTCAGACACCTGGTTCAAATAAATGGATGATTGACAGGTTTCTGTAGCTTTGTGCAGTAAGTAATGGTATTATTTGAATCAGGTCTGCTGGGGCAGACACACAACCAAAACATAAAGGATGGTGGTTAAGGGTTGAGAACCGCCGTTCTGCAGAGACTTTCATTTACCTTTCAGAGAGGAATTATTTCTGTCTGAGCTTTCAACTACAGTGGCTTGATTGCTAAGGTAGATTCTTTGATCTAATACTTTGTGAGTTACTTTGATTGTTGGTCATTTGTCCTTAGTCTCAGACTATTTGATTGACTGTGTATAACCCATATCTCCTTACATTTTCATATAGGAGCGACTTTTAAAAGAAATTGACACAAAGCCTAGATCTAGGCTGACCGATCCAAAATATCAATACTGTTGATATTAAGTCAGTATCAATATTGGATCAATACTAGTATGGTGAGATACTTTAGATTCAAATTCCCTCCTGAATTTTTCTTTTTGTATTTAAGCTCCTCAACTCTAATTTTTTATATCAAAAAATGCATACAAATTTGTTTTGTTTTTCTACTGCTTCAGTTTATCATGTTGATATGTTATTAAAGTATTTTGCTAACCCTTATAAACTTTGTCCAAATTCTGTATTAGGGTTTTAGGAAAATAACTCTGACATCAGACAATCATTAAAAATGCTGCTGTGTGCATTTTGTCAAACCTGAACTGGGTTAATCTATCTATACAGATTCCTTAGTACACAGTTATTGAATTGTGAGGCTTTTTCTCTAAGGCTGATTTTAGCATGTTTCAGTTTTATTGGTGTGAAATATGGTCTCTGAAGTGATAGAGAAAAACTATGAAAACATTGAATCCATGCATTTATTATCAAGATCTCATTTCAATCTTATTTATAAACTCATTGTAAGACAAAAGCTGAGGAAACAGCAAGAAAATGCTAGACTGGTTTCAGCTTTAACCAGTTGAATGTAAATTAACTCTGCTCAATTTTCTTTGATGTCTTCAATAGACACCTTTCACCTGAAGAAAAAAGTGATAGAAAAGAAGGCCAGCCACTTTATAGAATAGCTGTTTTCAATGTGCAATGACCGCAGCCTTGGTGTAGGGCAAAAACGAACCAATTTGCAGGCGCTCAGCACAGCATAGAATTAGGCAGCTTTCATTTGCTCACTGCCATTACAAAAAATGTAATGGATCTCGCATCACCATCTATCTCAATTAACATGTTGATTGAGAAGAGTTAAATTGGATGCCAGCGTGTCTCTATCAGAAGCTGCTGAGCTTTCAAAGAGAGTGAAAATAAGAGCTTCTTGTGAGACGACATGTGACAGTCTCATGTCAAAGATCAGCCGCATAGCTGGGGCAAATAATTATGTCTGATTAGACTTCATACATCTGGACTTTTCTCACTCATATACATCAAAATATCAGAGAAAGTGATGAGACTTGCTTTCTGCTTTACTTACATTCACAAATCAAGCTGGAACACAGAGACTGGTTAATAACATTTCCCTTCTTTAGACACTGTTGCAACTAATCCTGCTGCTAAGTTCAGTTGACAATGGAGCTGCACAGAAATCTACATCAAAGAGTCTTTTTGGTTTTGCATCCCTATCTAGATGCTCATCTTTACTGTTCATTTAAGACTATTTGGTTGGATCATACAAACACACACACTTATACACATGACTACTTCCTGCAGCTCTCCTCCTTTGTCCTTGCAGCCTTGTGTCCATCCCAATTTTCTTCTAATGTCCTCTCATTTTCCCCCAGATTCCATCAGGCTCTCCATTTCTCCATTCCTTGCTCTTGTGTCCTGGGAGCCCCAAGGTTTGGAAGTCTGGATAACCAGCCATGTCTAATGGTACACAGCCCACTCATACTGAAGGGCAGAGACTTCAAAAGAATAACACCAGCACCCCAGAGGTATGGTAGCACACATACATACACTCTCACTGGCACCTAGTTTTTTGCACTTACACTCCAAACGCCACACGCAGACACACACACACACACACACACAAACACAAAATACCCTTTTCATATGCTTGTCGTTGCACATGTACACCCCGTCTGTGAGATTGCATTCAACCTAGACTTTGTTTTGTCTCCTTGGTTTTCCCTTTCATTTGTTACCCCTTTGTCTCCCAATTTGTTGTGTTCTATCTACAGTATATGCACACTATTTTTTTCCCTTTTATCGAGATTTCAGCCAAGCCAGTCTCAAAACGAAGCCTCGACTGGATCATTATCAAACAGCCCAATTATTCTTCAGAGAAGCTTTATTCCAATGATGCAATTGAGATAAAACTGAGCATCCTCTTTGCTGCACACATTGAGCTGAAAGGGGTAATCTCAGTGGGCCAAACCTCATGCCTGCAACTTTACTTCAACAGTGAAAAATGTGCCTGTGAAGAAGGTGACTCAATGTGAATACAGTAAGTGACTGAAGCTGCTCCACAGCTCATTCCAGGTGTCAAGGAAGGTGAAAGGTGTGAGGTGTGACATAAGCATCCCTGATACCAAAGTGTTGTTTTTAGTAGGCAGAACTACTGCTGCCTTTGAGTGCTATCCTTTTTATTATTCTTTTTTGATAAATAAAGGGCTTTTTTGTTTGAGATTTGGGATGAATGTGAACATGCACAAAAATATAACATGCTGCATCAGTATCTCCACGAAGAAATTTACAGTAATAGACCACATTGAGTACTCACTGTTTGTCATCAGTGGTAAATTAAAGCTGTTGTATCTACTTTTATTAAAAAATCTGTCTATTTTTTACATATTTGTTGAAGCTGTCAGTATATCGAGATAGTATGGTTTGTAAATACAATGACACAGGGACGTATACATGACAGTAATATATCAAAGAACACAAACAGATCATGCAAGAAAATGGGAGGTCATGACAAGTGTCCTACATTTCTCTGTCTTCTTAGTCCTCTTCCTGTCCCCCGATGGCTCCTATACTCACTACGGTCTGATGGCAATGAGATGAATCCAGGGGCCATGGGTAAATCTTAATCCCTAAAGAATTTGTTATTAATAGTATGCATAAATACTGCATGCATACTCACAGCTTTCCTGACTGTGAAAGTAAAGCTCTCATGTTGATACATTTTATAGCTGCACCTAAAATTGTTTAAACCCTTTCTGCTAAATAGATTCATTGGAAAATAGGAAAACTAGCATTTGCAAAGAACAAATCTTACCCCACTACTTGCAGTTTCAGCATTCTTGGGATTATATGCTGAAAACACCACTAAATATTTTTTTGTAGAGTTCAAGTCAGGTGGCTACTCTGATATCTTCCAGGACTTGTTTTGAAACTTCTCTGCTTCCTCTTACTCACAAACTTCTCACTGTTTCCCCAGGAACCTTAAGAGCTTTTCCTATGTGTTTTGCATAATTTTGCTTGACAGCAGTAATTTCTCTTGACTTAGCCATATTTCTAACATGCACTCAAAAATTATCTGAATTGACCCCTGGAGTGGTAGCTGTAAATGTCCCAGAGGTCAAACCTGATTTGCAAATATGACAAAATTTATTTGGAGGAATACATCATTTTGAATCTAATGTGTCCAGGAACTTGGGAGTTAGAGGTAAAGTTGGTCCTTGTAGTATTGTGTTTAACTATTTAACTGTATAACTATTTAAACTATTTAACTATTTAAAGGACTAATGTGTAGTTTTCTTAGTGCAAACCCCTCAACAACTGAATTTTGCAAATAAACCTGAATTACAGTGGGGTTTGAATCTTTTTAAGTGTAGCTGTACACAATAGTTAATTTTGGTACTATTGTGGGAAAAGGAGGGTAACAAAGAACAGACTGAGAGCACTTCAGATTGTGAAATTATCATTGTCACTATGACTTCACAATTTCACAGGCTGCCAATCAATAATAATCAGAAAATATTTTCTCCATGAAACTCAATACAGCAAGTCATAAACAAATCTGTAGATTAAAGAGCTGCTAATTAGGAATAATAATAAATAATTGATGGTCTTACAACAAACAGATGAATGTTTACTTTCTGAACATTATGCAACAGCTTCTTGTCTGCAACACTGTTACACAGACCACAAATCAATAATTAATCACCTGCCTGAAGTATTTGTCTGCCTTTGTAAATTACAATATCTGCCCCAGTAATTCTGACTATTTATCTTTTAATAATTCATTGAATCATCTCTGTGGACGTGAACAAGAACTGGCTTTTTGAGCCAGAATGTGTCACTGCTGCAGAGCACTAAAGCACTGAAATGCAATGTTTACAGCAGGATCAAATAACCTTGTGCAGCTGGAGCACCATGTCTGTCACCCACAGTGCCTTTGGGTGTGACTGTGTTCTGCAGACGATGCATGTGTTAAATGGACATGTCCTCTCTGTCCCACAGCACCACTGTTCCTCCTTCGCTCTGAATGTACAACACACCTCCGCTCTGAATGTACAACACCTGGTGGGACCAGCGGATATCGCAGAACAACAACTCAGCCGAGGCAAACGCTATTCTTAACTCACAGTGACAAAACAGCAGCCTTCATGACTCTTGTAATAAAGGTGTGTGTCTTTTTAAACCAGAGAAGGGGTCTTTAAAATTTAATTTTAAATATTTAGTATATCCTCCTCCCACTAGCTCCTCATATACAAAAGAACTATGCTTGAATAAGCCTATTAAGCATGATCTCCTCTCTAAATTTTCCTCTTCCTGGGTCCAGGAAAAAGAAACGGAGCCACCCATTTTCTGTGCTGCAGTCGATAAAACAAATCTGAATTAATGAGTTGCAGGATTTTACTGGCTAAGGTGCAAAAGAGAAACTTAGGTCTGCAAAATAAATGTAATAGTTAAGATATCCATTTGTTACTCAAAAGCAGCATTTAATTAAACTACGACAATTCAAATCAATTTGTTCTTTCAGTGCAAAAGTATTTATACAGTTTGGTTTTTTTCACAACTTGTCAAGTTGCAACCACAAACGTCAATATGTTTTGATGGGACATAATAACACAGCACAGTGTATAGTCATAAAGTGGAAAGAAAACAATGCATGAATTGATTCTTTTTTTAACAAGTGCATTATCTGAAAATGTTCTATACATTTATATTCTGCCCCCTAATACTTCTAAATAAAACCCAATGCAATAAATTGCAATCATGTTTCACAGAAGCATATACAGAGTTCAACTGTGCTTAATTTATTTTCTGTATAAATTGAGATATTCTGTGAGAGTCTCACAGGTTTCATAGTGAACATCGGTGAATAAACAGCATAACAAAGACTAAAACGCCTCCAAAGGTCATTATATTTAATAGCAATTAGTCAAATGTTATTCATTCTGGTCCCTGTATTAATTCTTTGATCTTTTATTGCATTGCACTAATGCAATATGATTTTCACTGTTAGTAATTAAGGTTGCACTGCCACTTAGCCATTAACTTAAGTCAGAAATGTTCCTGTTCTTGTTGTCAGCTGACAATCTCAAAACAAGGCAATTTCTTTAAGCTGTGAGCCATAAACCACAGTTGTATACTCCTTCTGCCTTCACCACTGGCCTTTGCATGTTGCAGACGTTAGTGGGATCTCTCAGTTATTTCCAGTAGCAAATGCAGCAGCTTGGCTCATGACTGGAGCCACAGCAACAGAAAAAAGCTTCACCCCAAAGTGTGCCTTTAGATTCTGCATCGATTTTAAAATCAATGCAGATTCCTTTCTGCTAGAGCACTGTGCAATTTCTTAAGAATAGTGCGATAAAAAATCTTTTTGCCATTATGTTTGATTAATACATGTTTTAAAATATTTTTAATTCATTTATGTCACCACATCTCCACTAAAAAGGTCAAAAAAATTTAGTCTGGCATGAAAACCTTCCAGGCATGTGGAAAACAACTGACACAACATTTTGACATTTTGACATCCTGCGGATTGAAAGATTAAAGTGGTGAGCCTTCAATTTATCCACAGCAGTAGGCACTTTATACTGGCTCCACTATTTGCATATTAATTGATAGATGTAAAAGCAGTCTGGAGCCATTTATCTCAAAAGAGGTGTGCCATTTTGATGAGCAAGACTCTAATATTTTCCTGGCGCACTGTTTAATAATGTGAATTTCCCCCCAGTCAGCAAAGTTTAACATTTTAAACTCACTGAATGTTTTTCCCCCATAACATGTGGGCCATGAGTTTAAAATGAACCATATGTTCAAGTCATTGTAACAAACTCCACTTCTAATGAGATGCTGAGACCTTTCACTTTCTGGAGGGTTTCCCGATGAGGACAAGTCGAGGTGTGTGATGCCTTTCAGCTAGGAGCACTAATTGCTCTGTTGTACCTAAGTTTATCAGAAAGCTTCAGCGGCAGAAAGGAGCTCAGTCCTCTCCAGCTGACACGCCCACATGCCTTCACACCATCTTTGCCCAGGAGCCTTACAGTCTGCTGGGAGACAACAGCGGCATCAAACAGTAGGCCACATTCCTCCCTGGATCCATGTCCAGCTGTCACCAAGGCGAGATCAAGGAACTCGGTTCTGGACAAGGAGAGCGCTTCACTGGAGGAGTCCTGCATGCAAGATAAACGGCATCATAAAATGTATTGCATTTGTTATCTTGTCTGTACAGCATTTCTTGCGAAACCTGTAAATCGGTGGTTTTAATAAACTGACAGGCTAAATCAGACTTACATAGAAGAGGCTTTGTGATTTTTTTACAATCCTCAGTGTTCATCCTGTCTTCAAGCTGCGCCACCTTTGTCTTTGTTCCCATGGTTACCGCTCCGACCTGTCAATCAATCACCCCCGAACATAGCAAACAAGGTCAGAGTCTTAAAAACCTATGTTCTATTTGCGCTCAGGCCCGGTGAAATAATACATCCCAGCCTTTGTGAGTGTTGCATGACAAAAACGGGATGTCCCCAGCTTGAGTAATCCCTTAGTAACCTTCGAAATCTATTTCACAGCAGGTTGTCATGTCATAATGGTCGTAAAGCAGGATCACAGCAGTAGACTTTTTTTTCATTGGGTCCTTTCACTTAATCCATATAGGCCTGTGTTGAACAGCATGCAAAGGTCTTTCATTCCCACCCAGGTGGATAGCTTTTGGAGACGGGTGAAAAGGTCTCCAAATCGGGTCTCAGCAGGTTGTGAACATCAGTCAAGCCTCTGATTGTGTCAGCTAACAGCAAACAGAAGGACATCACATAAACAGAAATTTGACTAAAGCTTTGAATGAACAGATTTGTTCAATAAGCCTGCACTACCGTATAATTAGGAGCTCATCTAACAGTAGATGAAATAAATTTGGCATGATAATTTTTTTCATTTTTTGTATTTTAGGGAAGATGCAATTTTTTTTGTTTTTTTTCTTTATTTTTGTCAAATCTTTTTGAACTAAGTTGAGCAGTTTATTACAGCATTTTTTGTGGCAATGACTTCCATTGAAAAGGATTTCTGAATATTTATTTTTCAATCCCTTTGTTGAAATTCCCTCAAAATCTCTGGTTTTAGTTTTCGGCAATGGCAAATATACTTTAATGTCATTTAAATTTAAATACATTTCCTAGTATAGGTGGAGAGAAAAAATGGCTTTTTCTGGAAAAAAAAGAATAAATAGTGACGTTAATAATGACATGAATACAAAACATTTTTAAAGTGATGCATAATGTTTTTCTGAGAACTGTGTATCTGTGTTTCCATCAGATCCTGTAAGGGAATTTGAAGAAAATCACGAAAAATGTTTTTTTTCATGACCAAAGAACAGAGATGCAGCATGAAATGAAGGGGTTAAAAGAGCAGTAAAGTTCTTAGTTTCACGTTTAACCTGACCCAAACATTCTGGTGGCAAATTTAGTTGAATGTGGCATCAAACTGATCCAACATTCAGATGACACGGTGCTCAGTGAAAGCAAAAACAAAAATCAAAAGAACAAATCAATGTGCAGCCAAGGCCATTACTGTGCCATCTGATGTTGATTTGATTCTTTAGCCACCATTTGTTTCCATCCCTGTACACAAGCAGGATGCAACAGATGTGTTTCTACAGCTGCAATAAATAAAAAGAATGGTGATAATCTGGTGATAATCTTCACTATTCTTTTGTTTATAATCATGATGGCGTTTAATCAACTTCACCCTGACTTGTTTTTGGAGCCAGCTGCTGGATATCGGTCTGGATTAAATTACAAAGAGGCAGCTTTCCTCACATGAAACAGCTGATGATCCACCCAACCTGGTTTTGGAGTAAAATAAAGAAATATTGCAAATATTCTATGCTTAGTGTCACAGAGATCACAATATTGCACTAAACATGCATTATCTCTTTACAAAAGCGCTTGATACGAACTGTGCTATCTATCTTTTAAGATGTTTGAAATTGGAAAAAATTTCAGTTGTAATCTAAAAAGGGTCCAAATAGCTCAGATGGTGAATCCACTTTGTACAAGCTGGGTTGCCATTTTCCCAGTTTAGTTCCAGTGAGAAATTTGCTTACATGTAAAGTCACAATAAATGACATTAGTTCTCTTTCCAAAATGGAATGATTAAATTTTGTGTGCCATAATAATCTTCATGAACAAAGTCCAGGATATGAAACACAAGTCTTCACCCTACTGGCTCAAGAAGTTGACACCTTTCCATCACTGCCTGGCAGCAAAACTGAACCAAATGCTGAAGGATGGGTCACTCCCAGACTGACTGACTAATGGCTAAATCATCTTGATCACGAAAGACTCCAAGAAATATCCAGTAACCTGTCTTTCCACAACATGTAAGCTGCTGTCAGGCATCATAGCATCGATAAGGAGGCATATGGAGGAATCCATATGCAAAATGCTTCGTCAAAAATACCAGAGGAGCCAAACACCTGCTTCTGATTGAAGGAGCGGTCACCCAAGACTACAAAGCCCAACAAATCTGTGCAGTTTGGATTGATTACCAGGAATCGTACAATTCAATGCCACATACGTGGATCCTGGCCGTTTACAATCTTTCTTAGGAGCTTTTGATTGAGAAGTAATTTATACCATAAGCTCAGCAGATGTGCAGTACCATCAGGTGTTTGCTAATTGCTGCTGCTGCTGCTAGTCTGGAGGAGCTGAGTAGAGAAGACACAGGGGAGGGGTGCTCTGTGAGGCAGAAATTTGGCTGGAGGAAGAGTTTTGGTGCATTGCATATGCAAACATTTAGGCAACCCCTAAAGGTTGCCACAGGAAAATCCCATTTTATGAGGGAATAAACTTATGACAAAAACGCTTTACATAATACACCCCTTTAAGAAAGACAATCTGAGCACACAACCGTGATCAATTTCATCACCCCAAATTTCCATGTTATCAGATCATAAAACACAAATTTGCCTTATCTCAGGCAAACCTTTGGATGGAACGTCATGGCCTCATCCACAGGGAGTATCTGCTAAATCCAGCACTGGCTTTATGTCTTGGCTGAGATTTATGCTAGAAAGCAATGACTGAGAGATAATCAACTCCAACAGCCCAGGTTGCAGCATGCAGACACCCTCAGGCAATTAACTAACTGCCCCCTATGGACCCGACCAAGGCAGGACACACAAACATGCACAATCCTTTATTATCTCTCACCCTTACAGAGAAACTCAGGCTAAGTTTCCTGGCAACCAAGTAGTGAAAAAGTGTTGTTTTTGTGAGCCTGGGTGTTATTGTCCACATGTGGCACTGCCTGACTGTGTGCGTGGGCGTTATTTCTATTCACAGTTTAGGCACAAAAGAGAAGATAATCTATTTAAAACACATTAACTCCACATCAACCTACACACATTCAGAAGCAGAAGCAACATAATTCATAGTAGTTTTTGTTACATTTAAATTTAAATGCGCTACATGCCTGAAAGAACCGAGCCTGAACTTTGATTTGAAAATCAAAACAATTAAACACAAAAAAAGTTGTCCAGTGTCAATCGCATGCCTTTCAGAAAGTATCCTGTAGGTCATTCACAGCAGCATAAAGAAAAGAAGGGAAAAAGTAAAAATTTAGAGACTTGTTACAAGATAGCCAGCATGACAGCAAACAAGAATGCACCCAAAGATCCTCGCATTCCTCTATCCTTCTCGCACCTCAGCAGCCATGACCAATCCCTGCTTGTGACTTAATGGTCTGGAATAACTTGAATTGGATGATTATGCCGGCCTTCAAGAGTGACAGGATCAGAAAATTAGGTCTCAGCAATTTCAATAATAAAGCTTTAAAAATTAACACTATCACAATTGGATTATAGCGGCACATGCAGGAGCCAGTGCAGAACCCCGAAATAGCCCCACACAAATCCACCATGGAGAATCCACTATTATACAGGGAGAAGAATGAAGTTGCTGGAATGGAGCGAAAAAAATATTGTACCGCTCGTAGAGCGAGAAGCAAAGGAGTGCAGTCGAAGAAAAGAGAATGCAAGGGCAACTGAGCAAAAACGAAGTACTTTCAGTCCACAATGCAAATCCAAAGGGAGACCCACTTTGGGAATCCTTTTCAGAACTATTTAATTTACAAAAGAAAGAAAAGAACCTCCACTCTCTATTACTCTGTTAAATGACTACAGTGGGGGAAAATCTTAGAATAGGAGAAAGAAAAAAAAAGCATAAACATTATAAAAAGTGTTCATTGTTGTTGTCAATTGTATTCTTAGACTGACTTATTTCATTTTTACTGCTTCAGATTTCTTTAGGGCTGCATAAAAAAAATTAACTTTAGCTTAAGCCTCTTGTGATGCAAACAAATGTCTGCTAATAGTTGTTTTTTGGGATAAAATGTTTCAACATCAAAAAGAAGTTTTTCCAAACTGTAATCTTAGTAAAGTTTTTAAAAATCAAAATGTGTCTATAATTTCTGAGCAGCAAACTGGACTCTTAACTAACAGAAGCTCTTTGATGTCAACAGACTGAAAGGGAGGGTTTCTGAAAATTCAAATTAAAAAAAACACATGAGTGCAATAACCATGTTTGAACTCCAAAGGAGAAGAGAGAAATGTCAGCAATAATTAGAGCTTGACTTATGGTTTTAAAGCAGAAGTGAAGAAAAAAGACGGTGAAGCCAATGAGTTACTGCTCCCCTGAGTGGTTAATGCTTTTACTGCAGTGCGGTGAAGCAGTGCAGAACAGGGTTAAAAAGCGACTGCAAGAGTCCATGTTTATGGGCCATAGTGCCTTCTAATGTTTCTTGACATTTTCAAATGCGTCTGCTTTAAGTTGTGTGAACATTTACCTCAACCCATATTCCTAAAAATTTGGCCTTGCAGTGTATGCTTTATGCCATAAATATTTTGATCAGATTGAACAGCAAATTTGAGAAAGGTCCAGGAGAAGCTTCAGTCTTTACAATGCTGCCATCCTTGAAAAATGCCTATTTTGAAAAGAGACATAAAAAGCCTGGAACCAGATTTATGTATCACAGCTCCACAGTGGAAAATTTTGAGAAATAAAATACATAAATTGAGTTAATTTCAGCATGGAATAATTGTTTTTCTTGTCACCGGTGGAATAAAAATTAAAATGAAACTGAAGAATTTGTTGTTTATCCCTTTTTAGTTGATTGGTGTAGCTGGGAAAATCTCTTTACTAATTCATGACTTTGTGTTTCCCTGGCTTAGAAATATGACCTGACAAAGTGGCACTTTATTTCAATGGCCAATGTAATGGACAAGAAAACAAGTTTATCTTATCATGACGCACAGCAGGCAGGGGCATACGGGAGATGGGAATATATTTCAACACCTTACTGGTAGAGCATTGCAGGAAGATAGGGCATCTTAAGGTCTGGAGTCCGTAATTCCTATTAGTAAATGACCTACCAACCAGGAGGAGGTTTGTTATGGGAGAAGACATTAATGTCAGTATTGTCTCCTCCCATAACAAACAAATAAGTTTCTAAACTTTATATTGGCTTTAAATTAAATCGTGAATTCTGAATAATGGTCATGTGAAACGGCACTTTATGCTCCTTTTTAAGTATGGTGGATGATTTGTGGGGCTATTTTTCTGCATGACATTCTGAAATACAGGGCCCTTTTAAAGAACGTCATCCATCCATCATCTATACTTGTTTATCCTTGCAGGGTCGCAGCGGGGTTGGTGCCTATCTCCAGCAGTCATTAGGCAAGAGCACGGTACACCTTGCTAGACTATCACAGGGCAACACAGAGACACACAAGACAAACAATCATACATACGCACACAGCTAAGGACAAATAGAGAGTCAATTAACCTAATAGTCAAGTTTTTTCACTGTCGAAGGAAGGAACATAGTAGGAACATGTAAACTCCATGTGAAAAGATCTCAGGCCAGGATTCAAACCCCAAGACCTTCCTGCTTCCAGGCAATAGTGCGACTAACTACTCTACGATGAAGCCAGACTAAACCAGTAACCTGAAAATGGGTCATCTTTGGGTTTTGCAACCTGAAAATATATTAAAACATGCAGCCAAATACTCAAGAAAAAAACTATTTACCAGGCCCAAAAATGATCTCAACCTACAACAAAATGAGACCCAGGAAACTGAATGATCTTGAGAAATTGTCTTAAGAGAAATCTTAAAATTCAGGTGTTTTGAATCTATAGACAAACCATAAACTTTACTTCCTTTGAAGTTCCACAAGACTTATCTTTCTTTAAAGCTCTGACTTAGTAAGCAGAAAATTGGAAAATGTCTTTGAAGACCACGATAATACCTCAACACCTCCTTTCACATATTCTCTCCAAAACACATTCTTGTGTGGAAGTGAGTTTGTGCCTACTTTTGGACAGCCTTGAAGACCAGCGATATCGTGTTGATCTGGTGATCTGAGCCGGATTTCACTGACAAACACATTTATCGTTCAGGAAACAGCCATGACTGAGACACAAGGACATGGATGTCAATCACACAGCAAAGGAACCCTGGCAACGATATAAGGATTGATCCTGGAAACACTTTGATCTGCCTAGAATGGAGAATGTCGGGCTACACAGAATACAAGTCGGCATGAATCCACAGGAAGTGGGTCAAGGGAATTATTCAGCAATGGTGGATTTGATAGCAGCGGGACTGTGATCAAACAGCCACCATTTACATGGCAGTGACACAAGTGTGTATTGGAATGTGTGCACAAGCTCTAAATGTGTTGGTGTGTGGGTGCACAAGAAGAGGAAGATACTGAACAAGTGATTAAGAAGGAGAAAAAAATAGAAAATAAAAGAGAAAAACCTGAAGACCAATATCATGCTCTACATCTCTGCAGGAGGTCTTGAGGATGTTTCTCAAAGTCCAACAAACACAGACAGCCTTTGCTGAAAGGACAAACATTGCGCTGGCAATGTTTGTGCTTTTTCAGCGCAAGGTTTTACCCCTGTTGTATCCATCTGTTGTGACACCGTTTTTTCCTGAAAACAGCATTAACTATGTCTAAGATGTCTGTTATGGCCGTGGCCACTTCTGAAGGTGATACAATTAAGCAAATGACCTCAAAACAATCATTCTTCTTTGTCTTAATTTTGACCTCTTTTTTGAATCAGGCACTGATATCCTAAAACTACACTCCTTTGATCCAGCTCATCTTTTTCCACTTTTAACCCACTTTCTCAGAGACATGCTTGCGAGGTTTTTTTCTCAAATGTATATGACATCTGCTGCTTCGGAACATTAATTTCTTAGCATTGCCTTTGAATTCATCCTAAGCCGTCCGCTGAGAACATTACCTCTGATGTAACTCACAAAAAGCGTTGAATTTCATTAGAATACGGG
This sequence comes from Phalloptychus januarius, assembly GCA_902982915.1. Lineage (NCBI taxonomy): Eukaryota > Metazoa > Chordata > Actinopteri > Cyprinodontiformes > Poeciliidae > Phalloptychus > Phalloptychus januarius. The sequence goes on from CADWAE010000133.1 coordinate 30,990,489, forward strand.
TAAATTTGAGCACACATGACCTATATTGGTAATCCCGGGAATGTGAGTCCAGTTAAAGGACATTATACATATATTACTACACTGTGCCAACTAGTCTAACATTTCATTAAAGATGTCATGGCACCATTACTACATGTTTCCAGTGCATGTTTTCAATGTTTTGGTATTAAACATTGTGGGCCTTCACAGGATGACAGATGGCTTGAACAGTACTTACAGACCCATTCATGGGGATTTTACGTTTGACACGTCCTCCAGAGGTTTGCGCAGCAGACAAATGTGCTGAGAAGAGTTAAGTGAGTGGAAGATTACATGGTTTCAAATAGCACACAATGTGACCAGTGATGGGTGAAATAAATAACAGATTTTTTTCTTCATCATGCCACCTGTTGGTAAGTGGGATATACTGTGTTAGGTAGCAAAGGCATACTTTATCCTAAAATTGAATGTGTGCAGAAAAATGGGCAAGAATGGGGAGGTAAACAGTTTGAGACAAGGCAAGTTTGTGACAGACAAGGACAGGGTTGTGAGTGTGTCCAAAACTGCTGCTCCTCCTGGGTGTCAGAACTGTCCAAGGAAGGAGCAGCTATCTTCCTTGGACGATAGCTGCAATATGTATATCTATACATATTGTATAGATAGCAAATCTATACAATATGTTAAAATAATTTAACATGCCATGCATGTTTAGAATTAGCAGTAGGGTGCAGAATTACATTTTAAGTTTTCATTCTAAACTATCAACATTAATGGAACAATGTCTTCATATCAAAGGCAATGTACAGGTAAAGAACAGTCTCTGTGAAATATCAGCAGTTTCTGGAGGCAACTTCAAAGGATCTGTAGAGCAGCTGAAAATGAAAGGAAGATCAGCTTCATAACACGAATAACAACCCTGAAAAGGCAGATGCTTTCACTGCCTGGTCTACAGAAGGCAAAGGTCATGAAAACAAAGACTGTAATTTGTAGTTCATTGTTCCTAAAAGGACTTTTTCAATCATTAAAAAGGAAAATTACTCTGAATCTGAATAATTCTACTGGAATTTAAAATACAATATTATAGATGTATAAATTACATATAATAAAGTGAGACAATTATCCAGAGTTTAGCCTGAAAGGAACAGACTCAAAGAACTGTCTAACTTATATTTTGTAGCAAGCCTCCTCTGCCACTGATTTCATCTGGCATTGTGCTGAGGATGTTTTCCAGAGATCAGACCCTCTGGTTCACCTCCTGGAACTCAGCCTCTCCCATCTGTCAATCACCGAAAATGCCAGGAGGAACGGAAAAATACATATCTCAAACTGCTCAGTGATCAGAGCGTCCACACACATGCAAATCACCCTGTGGGACATCGAAGCAGAAGCAATTAATACCAGTGGTGTGTGTTAAAAGCAAAGGTTTTCATTACAAATGTGAAACGTGCACAGAGGGTATGAGTGTGCGAGCGGCGGGCGTGGAGGCAGATTAAACCAAGAGTTTGGGAAGTGAAGACAAGATTAGGGTGTAACCGAGGATGTGCCATGCTGGAGGTACATTAAAAATTCAGCCAAACTGTGTATGTATGCATACATATATATATATATATACACATGTGTGTGTGTGTGTGTGTGCGGGGTGTGCATGTGTGTGTGTGTGAGAATTCATTACTACCATCAATCACTGTGGTCGGCAAAAAGGAATTCAATTACAGAGAGAAACAAGGGAGAATCTGAACACAGGGGAAGATGGTCAATTTGTAGGGAAACAGTGCCTCCCAGTGGATTACTGCATGCCAAAGTAGCAGCAGAGTTTCAGAAACCAAAGCAAGAACAGATTGAAACCGCTAAAGCTTTCTAAGTAGATCCTTATACTGTACCTCTCATTCTATTGCATTATAATCCTATGTGGGCTTATATTACGTTTTTACTTTGCAATGTCACTCATCCTAGCTTGCATACGATCTCTATGTGGAGTAGACTTGCAATAGGTCGTTTTTAGCTTTCCATCTCCAACATCTCCATAGTGTTGTTATAAATCAGACCCGCAGTGTGTTTTTCAGCCTACAGAAACACAAATATGCCATACTGAGAATTCGCTGTCAGCTTAGGTGTTTTTGGAAACACTTATCAAAGGCACAACCCACTGAGCTGCTTCATCTGATCATTTCTAAAGTAGAAGATATCAGGAGAGCTAACGCAGGAAAGATGTCAGTTGACATGAAATGTAAACAAACAACTAACAGAAAGTTTGCCTTCTTAACGGCGGCTCTCAAGGTGCATGCTGCAGATAAATTGATTCTTTTGCAGGTGTGAGCTGTAATACACAGAATCACAATGATAAGCCGCCAGCACAACACATGACACACACAGCTTAGCTCAAACTGAGGGCCTGGATCTCTGCGGGAAAAAAAACGAGTTTGCAGTCCAAAAATCGAAACACATCAAAGATTTATTACTGAAGTATTGAATTGTGAAAAGCTCTGTCAAGTCCTTTCACCTGTGTTTTCTTTTGTAAACTTTAAGAGAAGTCAAATTGAATTTCTCTGAGCTGATATTTTGGTAATACATCACTGCTCTGGAGATCAGCTTTACAATTCTACTGTTTGCTCACTGTTAATACCGTCCAACAAATATTGTAATGCTATACCAATTGCACATGAAACAATTCTGACACTCACTTATGGCAATATGTTTTACATTAGGGTAGAAATGCAATCATCTCTAGTTATAGATGTACTATAACTAAAGTTACATGAACCATGTTTACAGTATATCAGAAACAATCCATACACCTTGAACTTTTTTTTTGCATTTTGGATGTCATGTTGCAATTATGAACTTAAATGCATTTTAGGAGGAATGCAGGTAACATACCAGCACAAAGAAGTGTTGTATTTCTTATAATCGTAAGTGTAAAGTGAAAGGAAAATGACAAATGATTTTTAAATTTGAGAAAAGTGTGAGATGTTTTTGTATTCATTTCAGGAGATCTGCAGGAGTGTACTGCAGAGACCCATTTTGGTCCAAATGGAGTTACATTTTGTTCTTGCAATGTGTCTCAAAGCTTTGTATATCTGCAGATTAAAACTCTTTCCCATTTTTGTATACAAAATAGCTCAAGTTCAAAAAGTCTGATTAAACAGGATCAGATTTTTCATAAATTAATCAGATTCCGGTATGGACTAATTCATATTTCTGAAATATGAATTATGATCTTACAAAATTCATTTCTTGTATGATTGTTGCAGCAGCAGCAGCCTCTAATCAGGACTGTCTTGTTTATAGCAACTTCCCACTGGCCGGTTTTCCTCTTCAAAGAAAAACATCCACTGTCACTTTTAGAACGTTGTGTTCTGTATGATGTCTAGTATCAGTCTCATTTTGCTCTTATCAAACCACAACATCTTCTTCCACATTTACTATGTTACCGTACAATTTTTGACAAACAAACTTGAACGTGTTATGGCTTTTTTCTTCTGTAGCTTTCTTCTAGAGAAGATGTTCAGCCCACAGTTGACAGTTGCTTTGTCAATAAATTCTTGCATTTGAAATGTGAATCTCTGCAGTTCCACCAGGACGTCCTGGTGGAACTGCAGGACGTCCTGCAGTCCTGCAGTTCCACGTCCTACAGTTCGTGCAGGACTGCAGCACGTGCAATCCGCAAATGCCCAGGATTTCTGATCGCTCAGAAATTTTAAGTTTGAATAAAGCAGAGGCATTTGTGCAGCTGCTTCAGCATGTGAATGCAGCTGTAGTTCCTATGAGACAACTCCTTGACTCCGGTTAAGAAAAATATGTGGATCACCATTACAATATAATTAATATGTGCCATATTTGGCCTGCTTTAAGTATATTGGGCAACTTCTTCCTTTGAACATGATAGATTGAACAGTCCTGAGTGACATGCCTGGGATGGACCTGGCATCGGACATGTAAAATCAAACATAAATCAAACTTGAGTCAAGTTTGATTTATGACTCAAACTTGTAAATTTCTCCACAATTTCTTTCCTGACTTCTTATACTGTGATTACATCACATACAAATGAGTTGGATTGGATTTTATTTAATGATATCAGAGTAAAGAGGTTGAACATATGCATACATCCCTCAAATTCTCTCTGAAAAACTAACTTCTTCATATTTATACTGCACACCAGAAACTTAGATGATAAATAATGATAAATTCTGAGTTTTTATTTCACTCAAAACCGTATAACTAATATGCCTATGAAAGAGGTACATTTAATTCAAAAGTGAACTAACGAAAAAATATTTTAGCAAAACATACGCATATTAACTGACAAAGCTGGCAGACACACAAAGACAAACAAGAGCAACTTAGAAAGTAGCTTGTCAAGATCATTTACAAACAATTAGGAAAATAAAATTAAGCATTAATTCAAACGAATTAATTCTAATTAACTCAACGTGAGTTAATTCAAACTCACATGGTTGATCCTGCTGAGCTGATATTTTGATTTCAAAGTTCTCAGTTCTTGACAGATCAGTTTTATTCAGAGTGCTCTTCATATTTGTGATAGGTAGATTTTAACTAAATGTGCCTGGTGCATGGTTGTGGACATGATTACAATCAGTATCTATCATCACCTAAGTATGCAGAAGACTCACTCTGAATGAAATTAATTTACAAATCTGACAAGAAAAATAATTAAATATGTTTGAAAGGAAATTGATTATTTTTAGTATGTCAGATGTCAGAAATCAAAGATTTGGACCAAATTCTTAAGATGTTAATATAATACAGAGGAAAGACATAATGCCAACCTACTTCTATGAATCACATATGGCAGTTTCTTAGTGGTTCCTGCTCCACTCCACCCGTACTTCTCTGGCTTCTCTTACATCTCCTCATCTCATCCTGCTCCTGTCCCTTTGTATCCATCCCTTCCTCCTCACTCCTCATCACTGGCATTATCCTGGCCCTCTTTCACAACTCCATGAACACAGCCTGAATCCTTGACTACTACATAACATCAATAACAATAAACTTTGTAATTTATCATTATTGTATACTTCATACATACAGCATATACATAAAGCTGCAGTATGTAACTTTCATGAAGAATACATGTTTTACATATCTGTTAAAACTGTCACCTTGTCGTAAGAATATGTTATGAGACAAATTTTCTAAAGATTGATCTCCTCCACCTCCTTCCTGAGCTCCATGTAGTTTTCCTTCAGTTATTTACCACCTGAGAAATTACTTTAATGTACAAAACAAAAAACATATTTACAAAATTATTTATGAGCTCATCTGCTTCTTTGTATCTTGCTCTTTCATCACCACCATGTAATTGTTAGATTGATGTTTAGTTTCTTCGATATTCGTTTTGCTTACTTTTATTTTGTTTACTAGGAAACAAGTGGTAGTGGCCTACCACTTCGTACATATCAGTTGGACCGAAATTATAGATTCTGTGGTCAAATTATATCCAGTTGGCCTCATCAAAGCTGAAAGAGCTTAAAAATCACATAGGGAGTATCTGTCTGTGTCTGTGTGATGAAAATTACCAAAAGAAGTTCATGTGTTCATGCAGGCCCTTAATAAGGCCAGGTATTTCCATCTGTTATATCATATTGTGTGTCAGGGTTCATCTGTACATGGATGAACTGTTTTTAAATCTAAGAGCAAATCAACAATCCAGTCATAATCCTTGTGGGTCAAAGGAATTTTATGATCCAAAAGTTTCTGTCTTTCAATCTAATAAATTCTCTCTGATCTGTTAAACATATTTTATTCATTTCAATCTCTTTTTAACACCTTTTCATTAGCCTGATAAAAACCAACCCCTTGTATTACACTTTGCTCTGTACAGAGGATCTAGGCTCTCTGTTGTTGAAAAATGATTGCTTCCTGAATGCCTGGACTGTGTTGAGGTATTAAATGTTATCTGATCGGTAATATTTACATATGAAATGCAAACTTAGTGCCAGTTTGACACTAAGATGCTTACCGGAAATTACATGTGCTGTAAACATCCGTCCTCTACGGCAAAGAGGGAAATCGGAACAAGGCAGCTGTTAAGGTCAGTTCAATATTTGGAATATTTAGTGTATTTTTAGTATATCTGCCTTAGTCCCTTAAATCAGGCTTGACAACTATCAGATATAAAGGAGACAGGTGTTAGATCTATCAGATTTTGCTTCATCAATTTCTCTTGACAGGTTTCATTACACTTTCTCCTTCAGTTTTTATTATTAAACACTTGGACCAGTTGCCCTGAAAGGATATCAATTGTGCTCAATTTGCTAGTTAGCAATGCTTTTCAAATTTAAACTGGTATCAACCTTTTGATGCAAGGCCCCTCCACTGTTTTTGTTGGTCATGCTGCTCTAATCAATGACCCTTGTGGAGTGATTGTTCACTAATGCCCGGTTTTCCACATTCAGCCCCGGGATTTTGACTCAAAAGCAGAAAATTATGTTGATAAAAACAAGATGTGAATAAAATAATCTAAAAATAACAACAACAGCAAAAAATTGTGAAAGAGGAAAGTTGATGGAGATTTTTAAAAATAAACCAAAGATAAATGCAAAAAATTAATCATGTCATAAGCTACATTAACAATTTGAGTTAAAAACTTGCAAAGGTCTTTTGATAGCTATTTATGAGAGATTTTCATAAGAGTTACACTACAACTGTCACTTGCAAAGAGAACCCATGCATGAACCAGGACAACATGTAAAGTCAATGTAGAAATTCTCCATTTATGCTCAAATCTGTGCCACTGTGCATCCCTAAGTGTAATAGTTTAACTCTAAAAAGTAAGGCATAAATAGGGTCACAAGCTCAGGCAATGACCAACAACTTTATTAAGGGATTCATAATCAGTTGTAATGGTATTTTCACATCTAAAATATTTATTTAGATGTAAAAATAAAGTTAAAGTAATAAATAAAGTAAGTAATAAAAATAAAGTTGTCTTTGGCTCTTTCCCGCTGCGCTCTTCTTTTACAAATTTTAATAAAATATTGTCACACGGACATCGCAATATTGTTTATGGATAAATTGCATGGTTCGTCCGATTGCACTAGCTGTATCCAGCCAAAACAGCAGTCCTTCGAAAGTTGTGTTCAACTCTTTCCCACTGTTCTTTTCTTTTTATCTATGAAGTGACACAGACTCACCTCACTATTTAATTTTATTAAATTACAACGAACAGTGGTGCAGTGTGTCATTGTCTAAGTTTACACGAGCCAAACACTATATGATAAACATCAACGCAGGTAAAGTTAGTTTTCCTGTGACAGTGGTTATTGCATCACTTAAAAGTAAAAACGTATACTCCAGAGAAAATGTGATATATTTTGGGAGAGAATGGATAGGCCAAAAAAGAAGTACAAAAAAAGTGCACATTGTTTAATAATGGTTATTTACCAATTCAATTTTTTGGACAAAAAAAAAAGAAAGCACATGTAAACTTTTGAGATCCACTGTTTCTCACTATAAAACAGTGAGATCCACTAGGCTGGCTCTCACAGCCCAGTGAGAACCAGGAAATACCAGCCTTTCCCTACTACCGATCTGACAATATTAAAACAAACAGAAATTTAAATGTTCTTATTCTGTATTTTTCCATGAATACAGTTTTTATTCTTTAAATAGAATGCATGATTGAAGAATGCAGTTTAATTGTGCTTTTCAACATTAAACTTTTCAAATTCCATTTTGGAGAAATAAGCAAGGACTGTGAAATTGGACTGCCTTGTGGTATAGTCAGCAATATGTCACCAACCCTGAGCTTAAAATCTAAAATGGCTGCTACATATTTTAAACAAAGCGATAAATTCTGTAATAAACACTTTAGTCAGGCTTCTGGTATTATCAGATTAATATTTGCTCAAATAAAGTAGATTACAACCTTTAATTTTTCAAAATATGTTACTTTAATTTTTTTATTTATGAATTGCAAATACATATTAATACATTTTATAATGTATTATAAATGTATTGATAGTTATAATATTAATAAATATTAAATCAATATTTATTTATTTTAATCAATACAATCAATATTTGTTTATTTTAATATTAATATTTTAAGGACAAAAAAGCCTTTTTGTTTTGTCCTAAGTAAATTTGAAAGGTAAAAACTTAGGAGTTAGAAAATTGTATTTATGACATTGAGAGTCATAAATGGTCTCAATGTATTGATGATACCGTTTCAATGTCTCTTAGTTCTGACATTGAATGCCCTTATTGTATTTACTAAATACATTAGCAAAACCACTAATCGATTCCTGATTAAAACATAATGCAAAACCCAAAGTGTGAAGGCGGCATTTGCAATTAAGGAAAGATGTAGTAAGGATTCATTTCGCTCCACGTCTGTACTCTTTGGTTGAGTGGCTGTGGACCAATCGGTGACAAGGGGGCGGAGTCTGCGGCAAATTAACAAGCTGTGAGCTGCGGATGAGAGCAGCAGAAACCTCACTTATCCATCCATCCTGCTTTACCTTACGCCCTTTGACGGTAAGAGCCGCTTTATGCTTCACATTCTGGAGGTTCTGAGTCAGATTGACGCCGGCAATTTATTTAAGAGGCAAGTCAGTACCACAGCTTTGGAGCTTTTGCTACATGAAAAAAAATATATATCATGTGAGTTTATCCCAAGGTTGACTTTTTGTGAAGGTGTCGGCATTTGATGGCATTGAATGAAGGGATTAGAATGGCGTAATCAACATGTGTGGGCTGTTTGATAAAGCAGGGACGCACCAAGGCAAAGGCTGATTAACACTGACCATGTGTCCACCACCCAGGACTGTCTGATTCTTGTCGCGATGCACAGCTTCTCCTCCTGTTGTTTTAACCACTCAAATCATCTCAGTGGATGCCGTGGGGTTCTTGTCCTTGAAATGCAGCCAAAGGAGGATTGAGCAAATATGTGTAATTTAGCGAGACGCATTGCTCAGCAGCAGCCTGATCATGTACCTTATCCCCACCCAAACATATACACACCAGTTTTACTCTTGTTTTTTTTCCCCTTTCATGCAGGTATTTTATGTCCCTAAAAGGCTTGATGTGTTATGAACTGATCCCACAGATGTTACTTCTTAGAGATAGACATTTAATAGGTGTTGATGAGAAGACATTTCAAGTAATAATGTGGAAAAGTAAGACGTTTAATAAAATGTATTCAATTTAAGCATATTCTGAGTTGAATTCTGATGATTTTTGCATCTTCTGTTAATAACATAGTACTCATGTCTGTCCGTCCTCATGGTCTCAATCCACCTCTAATCTCTTTATCTCTGTCATCTCAGATAATGTCCTAGTTCAGGTCTAGTTGATTTTATACACAAAAAGAGTATTTGTTTAAATCCTTATCCCATCGAATTAAAACCATATTCGTCTACTTTATCCCTGCTGTTCCTCCCTTCTTTTCTGTGATGTGTGTGTTGGGTTGTGTGTGTGTCTGTGTGTTTGTGCTGCCTATTTCCACAGAGCATTAATGCCTTAATTGTATTTCAATAATTAAATGTATTTCGAATCATCCAAGCAAAATCAAACAGGCAGGGAAGGCAAAGGCAGCATACCTCACATCCAGGAGCTGCGATTGTCCTTCAGAATTATGTGTGTGTGTTTGCAGGGTTTATTGATGTGTTTCTGTTAGTTTTTCTGCTCAGAAACCTGTAATAAACAGTGCAATTGTTTATCCCACACTGCATATTATGCCTTTCCTCGAGATAGAACCAATCCTCCTGTGCTTTTCTCTTCTCCTTAAATACAGCAGAGCACAACAAAATGTTTATCCTGCTTTTTTCATTTAACTGATCTTGCATTTGTTACAGAATAGGGTTATAATACAGTACCAAACAAGAAAATCATAATTTGGCTTACTTTTATTTAAAACAGGGCTTTCAAACACATTTGTATGTTAGATAACATTTTAAACCAAAACAAGAAAATGAAGTAAATGATAACTGTGTCTTGGTCATTCTGCAGTTTTGCTTTGCTCTTTCCAATTGCATGGATTGAACAGTGCAGATGTTCAAAGTTGGGGATAATCTGTTATAATCTGACCTTGCTTTAAACAACTCCACAACTTTATCTCTTACCTATTTGTGTTGGTCCTTGGTCTTCATGATGCTGTTTGTTGACTAATGTTTTAGCTACTGGATAATGTTCCAGATAGTTATAAAATTGTTATAAATAGTTATAAAATCAGAATATAGAAACTATTTAATGAAGTGTGAAATTATTTAAAACTGAAGAAGTATATTATAGTAAGTAACAGGGCGGTTCACCTAAATGTTGTTATTGATTACCTTTTCAATTAAAATACATCTTGTGGAAGACAAAACAGTCTGGGGAGGAGAATACTTAAAATATCTCAGTGTATTATAAAATTTTGATTGACTCAGGCTGGTAGATGGCATGTAGAGATCAGTTTTATGCTGTTTGTTCTTAATTGATTTTTTTTGTTGCAGATATGGTTGGTAATGTAGAAAAATTCTTACATTTTTATTTTGCCATATTGCAGGTGGATGGATGGATGGATGGATGGACGGATGGATGGATGGATGGATGGATGGATGGATGGATGGATGGATGGATGGATGGATGGATGGATGGATGGATGGATGGATGGGGCACACTTGTTCACACACTGAAATGCTCCTTAAAATCAATGTAGTGACTAATAGAGTCCTAGCTTGCAGCTAAATCCAGAGTGGAGGTGATGAAACAAACAGAAACAGATTTCTGTGTGGAAAACAGATGGGATGTTGAAAGTAGATTGGTCATGGAATAATGGACAGATCATTCTTTTCTGCAAAGATGTACCGTTACTTACGTAACGCTGGTTATTAAATGGATTAAATCTATTTGATCTTCTTTGCATTTTCTTACATCAGAACCACTGATTACAATACATTTCAGAGACTTTTTTTGATACACCGCTTCACAGTAGTGCATAATTGAGAAGTGTAAGGAAAATGTTACATAAGTGTTGCATAAATAAGAACTTGGAAAGTGTGGTGTGTATCTATATTTGGAGTCTGTGAGCCAATATAAAGTGATATCACCTTTTGCTGCAGTTAAAGCTGGAAATCTTTGGGGGTATTTTTCTATTAGCTTTGCACATCTTGAGATGAAGCTCAGGCTCAGTCAGACTGGGAGAGCATAAATGAACACTTCAGTTTTTTAAGTAGTTTTAGATCTGGACAATTACAACCTCTAAAAGGTAACTTTCTGGTCTTACTTACGCTCTCCTGGCCCTGCCTACCATCTTACATGAGCAGTCATGTCTTGGAGGGAGGTTTAGCCGTTGTGTCTAATGTTCAGATTATTGGTTGAACAATGGCCTTTGAATTGTTCAAGACAAGGGATGTTTTATAATCTAACTCTGCTTTAAACATCTCCACAGCTGTTACTTGACGTGTTCCTCGCTCTTCATTCTTTTATTTGTTCTCAACAGATCTCTTGAGTTTTATGCTGAGATTAAATGAAACAAGAAAGGACATTTTTTGTAATTGTGGAACTTCTAAAATCTATTGACTTAACAGTTTTTTATTCAGGACAGTAAGGCAGTTTGAATCTGTATACCACACTTGTAGAAGCTACTCCATCTGGTAGCTTGTACTACCTATATTTCCTCTGAATAATGCTCATACAAATACATACTATATGTCTTATTTTCTCTCAGTACTCAGTGTCAATTCCCCTTCTTGCATCCTGGAAGCAAAAAGTCCCCTTTTTGCTTGACAAAGCCTCTGGTTTTTTTACTTTTCACACTGACCCCAAGTCCAAGCTGATATAATTACAGCTCAGAGCTTCTCACTTTGCTCCCAGAGCAGCTGAGCTGTTAGTGTATGCGTTTGTGTGTGAACGTTGCTGATACAACATGTGGGAAGACAGAAAAAGGGCGCTGTTAAGTTTACCTTGGTGTAGAGTGTTGGTGCATGACAAAGAAATTGGGTCGTTAGATATTATCGTTGCTAAATAAAAACAGGTATCAATGTGGAAGCTGCTCATTTTCAGCTCCTCGGCGGACTCCCCGTCTCCACCTACTCCCTTGTCTACTTGTTATTATCCAGGTCTTTTCTTTTGTAAAAAATCCAAAGAGGTTAGACTGGTTTATTTGTTCTTTGTGTGTGCTCAGTTTACTCCTCATTCACATTTCTTCTTTTAGATGTAGCTGTGATTAATTTTGCCCTCCATAGAGTACAGTGAATAGTTTGCAAGCTGATTCTTCAGGAAATTTCCATTCGCTCATCCATCCACTTTTTATGTCCCTGCATGATCAGGATTTGGTTAACATGAAGGAATTTAATTGCAAACATTTAAAGGAGCTGATTTTGATGAGACTGTTCCTACTTCACATAACAGAACTCAGGAAATAAAATAATAAAGTCCAGGACCAGATGAATCTAAATGAGGATATATAATCTACTGATATGGGAAGATAGAGCTCTGCAGTGGGATTATTCTGAGTTTATGTCAGTCAATACATTTTCATTTATGTAGTCACCATCAACTTAACAATTTAGATTTCGATCTAAATTTTGTTATTTCTATGACCAGAAAGGAAATATGGAAGACTTTTCCCAAGCTTCTTCAGTCAAGTAGACTCCTTTCACCAAGAAAACAATTTTCCGACTACAGTTGGTTTCAGACATTTATTAGCGTTTCTGTTGTTAACCTGTCTTAGCTGATACTGTCATACCAGCTTACAAGACAGAGAGCATCTCATCACATTTACAGTCTTCGCTTCATTTTTGGTCGACAGTTAAAATAAAAGTCGAACTTGGAAGGTAAAAATTCAATTTCTTCCATAAAATGAAAGATATTGTCATAACAAGAGCCTGACAGACCGTTTGATTGATGGATTGGATCCACCTTATTGGAGTGTCCTGCTTTGTCTTCTACTGACCGCAAAGTCGTTAAAAGTTTTAATCTGCTGGGATTTCATGTTGGCAAAGCTGCTCAGTATTTAATCAGGTTCTGCTCTAGAATACATTTTTTATTTGACTAGAAATCTAAGTAATGCTGTGAGAAATTAGCATGGTGTTGAAGCTCGATTTCAGGACATAAATTGTACATCAACTTTCCCAACTCTGCAATGAGTTGAGAGAGTTTTTAATACATTTTCACTGCATAAAGAGTTGAAATCAGAGAGTTTCACTGCAGGAGTGATTTAACATTAATGATGTCGGTTTAATGTAAGTTTAATCACTTTTAGTGTGTGCATGCATGTGTCTTCCTGCATTTGCCTCGGTTGAAGTTAAAATTGAAAGCTGCCCCAGTGGCACCTCTAAGGAAAACTCATGAATGATAATCAGCATCCATTATCTCCGTTCTGCGAAGCCCTTCATAAGTTATACATATTCAAAGTGAAGTCATGCCAAGATTACCCTGCCATTTTCTACAGACACACTGCGGGAATCCAAGGTTTTTCTGTGCCAGATATAATCATGGACATCACTCTCTGCAGCTTATTCCCAGAGGACTAGGCCTTGATGAAATAGGATGTTAGCATTTTCACAGAATTTGTCGAAGCCTCAGCACTTTGAAAGCGTTAAACCCCATAAATATAAAAAAAATAGTCTGCTGCATCTACTCATTTTCAGAAAGATGAAAGGAGAAGCTCAGGCAGGTTTGCCTTGCTTTTTTTCCCCCTGAAACTGCACTGCAGTCATGACTGTTAATCTTGCGTGTGTGTATTACAGAGGGGGGACATTAAGTGACTGTAACTGATGTGCAGAGATCTTTCAGAGAGAGATGTTATTGGTGGCAGAAATTTCTTAGTGGAGAGTGAAAAGAGAAAGGGGTTTATCTACCTACCTTGAAGGAATGAGATATATTCAAAGGGTGAAAGAAAAACGTCTCTCCATCAGCTTGGCGAAATGAAAAATGCCCATCACTTGCAGTTGCCTTGGTAATCTTGATTTGAAATTCTGTGTAAGCACCTGAGATGGCGTGCATGTGCTTCTGTGTGCTTGTGGATCTGAATCATAAAGAGAGGATGTTTAGTAAATTCCCCTGGTCTCCCAGCCATGCTGTCGAAAGGTGTCAAGTTTAAATGGCAGTTAGGATGACGTACGTGAACACATCATGTTTTGATTGCAAAAAGGTCAACCACCGATCTATTCTGTCTGAGAATTAGGATTACACAGAGAGATTAAAGGCAGCTTTTAAAGGCCAGGGAGTTTAATTGCATGGAATTAACTTGTCAGGATTAAACTCCTGTAACTCAAACCATGGGAGATCTCCTGACACATTCTGTCCTTTTAATCGTGGGAGAGCATTTATGGCTTGTTAAAGCACTTCCCTTTTATGGTATTGTGGGAAAACCACATGAGTAGACCAAAACTAAAGTTGTGCCCAGGCTCATCAGTGACCAAGCTGGCAAAGCGTGGGACCAGCTGACAGATGGAGCGCCACAACTCCAAAGGTCGGAACGGTGTCACCATTTCAAGTAAAAGCCAGCCACCCATGGTGCTGTTATCCTCTCATGCTTTCACACTGCCACACATGGTGACTGCTCTCCCTGCCTGAGCTTTGTTGCTCAGACTTTTATTACAGAAAAATAAGAGTGCCAGTCTTTAAAAAGTTCAGCTCCCACAACTCAGAAGGTCAGAAACATTACCTGCATTTACATGTGTGCCAGCTGCCCCTTCCCTCTGGGGTGGCTACTTTTTCTGGGCAACATGGGATGAACAAGATCAGGTGGGGATGGTTGCCTGTATAAATAAGAGCTGCAGTGTGTGATGTCGGTGGCAGCTGCATTAGGTTTTGGTCATGTACATAAACTAGACCATGAAATCATTTAAAGATTGTTTTTATGTTACAATTATATTACAATTTCACTATTCAGTCTTCTCAGCATCCTTCATCTTTGTCAGGTAAAATTTTCCTAAATCTATCAGATTGTGAGATCTTTTAACTTTTTCTTAAATTCTTTCTAGGTTTGAGTTTTGTTTTGACTTCAGTTATGATGTTTGAAAATGTTATTTTGTTCTAGAGAAGTCAGTCTCATGGTGATTTGGACTTATACTGATGATGATAAAAGAAATGTTATTTAAATCTTTTCATTATATGCACCTTGGCTAGAACTGCACAATCAGACCCAGAAGTGGTCTGGTTGTGTTTAGATGGTAGCTTGGCTATTTCATTTTGTAAAGGAGAATTATGCTTTGGCTGATTTCAGCAACTGTAAATCCTGCTGGACGTTTCTTCATAGTGATCCGTAGGCCATTCAGGTAGAGCACTGAAAATTTCATATGCATGTGTTCACTCACAACAAGGTTGTAAGGGGGTTCTACTGCAGCAGAATGTAAAATGTAAAATGGATTTCCACGCTTTTGACTTCTCTGTTGCAGCAACAAATTCCATGACAAGACTTTGTTTCTCTCTTTAACTTGGTCCATTCACTGTCAACACTTGTTTTTACTGAAGCTGTCCTGACTAAAAATTGTAGTTGTTGTTTCAAACTACTGTTGGCCACAGATAACGTGCTCTCTCCCAAGTATTAACACTAGCAGTACTGCAGGGAATGCTGGAGTCGAAATAATAATCAGCCTGAACCATGGCATGAAACCCGATGGGTTTTTGGAGAACAGTCGAAGTCTATGAGGAAGATTAATCCATATCAGGCTTTAGTTAATCCTACAGTGCTTGTTAATGAATTTCAAGGTTTTCCTCACCAGAAGGACAGAACTATGCTAGAGCTGCTTTACTGTCAGATGGACTGGCTCAGAGGAAAGAACAGGACACAGCGCGACGGGCTGCCCATTTTTCTGGCCGGTATCCATTGTTTCTCTTGTTGACAGCACTGTCACCTGCCATCTCCCACATATAGCATTAGCCAGCAGATTCCAGCCATTCGTGGGACCGCTAATTGCATCTCTGATGCCAGCGGCACAGCGGAAAAAACGACAACAAAACAATCTGTTACCTCTTTATCACTGTCTAAATTCAGGAGCTGCCTGCACATTTCGGCCTTATATCCCTAACTCTCTGTTTCTCCATTTGGCCAGAGAAAAACAATGTTGCTTGGCAACAACAGTACTAGAAAAATAGCACAGTGTCTATCTGTAATCTCTTTTCAGTGTAGGGAGGTAAAGAGTCAAAGAAGGTAGAAAAGTAGAGAGAAAAGATCCTGGGCTGGACAGATAAAACTAGAATGACAGGGAGAGTGAGCTGGGAAAATGCTGACAGCATTTATGATTTTTTAAATCAATAAATCAGTACTTAGGTTTGAACTTGTATGTATGTCTCTAATCTGCATATGCTCACATATTAGCACACACCTCCTTTATTACTCTGTTTACGTCCCTTAGCCATCAACAAACTACCAGTGCAACTCTGACAGCATATCTTGCTTTTAAGGGAAGAGCGTCCAACATTCATTAGACTGATTCTGTGCTACAAGTCAAGACTGATACAAGCCAGAGCAGAAGAGATCGTTGATACAGATGGACACTTTTGATTTTTAACAAGGTCAAAAATGATTACTGGCAGATGAAAATCTTCCTTTTAAAATTTCTAGAAAATGTTAAGCACAACACAAAGTATTTGTCTTATAATAATCAATTATAATATATATTTTTTAAATTGAAAGTCAAAACAATTTGCAAACTGATGCTGTTGGAAATTTTAAGGTTTTATTCATTATCATTTTGTTTATTTTTTATATCTTTCATTTGATCACCTAGTTAGTTTTGTTATCTTTAAGCACTGGACAGGCAGTGGGTCTACAGGGGGATGAGCTGAATGGAATTTTCCACTCTCCAGCAACATAACTTTCTTTCAATAAAGAAGTCCTCCCTTCTGCTGATGTTCTCAGAGCTCACTGACCTTCGGTTCTGAGCAGATTGGGGGTCGGTGACCTTTCCCTTTGCAGAGGAAGGCAATAAAACTCCTTATCTTTGTGTGGTTCATTTTTTGCAGATTGAATTACCCTAACAGATGCCTTTCTTTTTAGAAATGTCCTTTAGTTAATTGTTTCAGTTTAATGAAATTTAGTCTTATCATTCTAAGAAATTGTATTTTTTAAAAATATATATATATGTTAAAATATAATTAAAGTTGTTTGCTTACTTTGCTTTTTCCTTCCTGTAAGATTTAAAATGACAGAACAATTGACAGACATTTCTTGTTTTGCTGTTGACCTTGATATTTTTGTGTTATTTCACATCCCTGCTCTCTTTTTCATCTCTACTTCTCCCAGGCCTTCTTCTGTTTTATATTTTTTATTCTCTATTCTCCTCTTTACTATCCTCTTGTCTTTATACTTTCACCTCTTCATTTTCCCTGTAATCCTCTTCTATCTGCTCATCACTCTGTGCCCTCCACAAATCATTCCCTCTCATTTTTTGGGTGCACATCTCTCTCCATATCACTTCTTTTCCTGTAACTCATCTATCTATCCATTTCTGCAGCTTTCATCCTCCTTTTTATTCCCCTGTCCTTATATTATTGTTTATCTTATTTTGCTTTCCTTTTCCTTTGACCAGCTCTCCTGTGGTCTGCGCTGAGATGTCAGTTCTGGAGGTTTCGACTCCGCTCTTCCTCTTCCTGCTCTTCATCCTGTTGCCGGGCTACGGTTGCTGGGCGGCGGACGTTCCAGAGGACACCACATCGGAGTTTTCAGTCAGACTGTACCACCAGCTGCAGGCTGCAGGGGGTCAGGAAAACATCATTTTTTCTCCACTGAGTGTGTCTGTTGCCCTCGGCATGGTGGAGCTGGGAGCCAGGGGGGCTTCGCTGGAGGAGATACGAGAGGCTGTGGGATTCAGTCACTTACTGCCTGGTGAGATAAACTTCCCAAGCATCACACTCAACAGGCTGAGAGAATAATGCACTATTGTCCTGTGTAGTTGTCAGTCCAGGTGTTATGGTTTACGGTACCAACAAATTCAAATTGTCCACTTAATAAATAGCAAATTTTTAAAATTCGAAAATTAATTAAGTGTTTTTTTTAATGTAGAAATGTATGAAAAATCAGTTTGTTACACATTTAAAACTTTATTTTAAAATTCACAATTTGAAATTGTTTCAAATTATAAAATGGATAGTTTAGAATTTTTTCTCCAGATGAATGCTTTTTAAAAACATATCAGTAAATATCTTACCTGCTGCTGAAAGGCACTTAGCGTCTTCACATGATGAGTTTTACCTCGTCAGTCTGCTATCTCAAACAGTTTTATTAGCTTTGCATTGAATGCTTTGCATTGCCAAGCCAGATTACAAAATGGTATATTTGAAACGTCAGACATTTTCATGACATGGCAAATACGTCCCACTGCTTCATGTAACTGCCGAAGTAATGAACTGCTTTTTTAATCTCAGATGCTCTCTCTGCACTGATAAAGATTCACTCACCTCAGCATGCTGAAAGCATGACGACCCGACATAACAGGGGATATTAACCTATTTTCTGATTAATATAGCTGTTGAGTAATTGGTCACTTGTGCTATGTACATTGTATTTTCAGATTGAGATATCAGGTGGTCATTATGAATGACAAGCAAGATTATAATGTAATGGAAAAGCACAATGTAAATGTAATAATTTTTACCCTGATACAAATGACAAAGTACGCTGTAAAATTCATGTAGCAAAAGCATATAATACTCTACAAATGAAACCAAACCTGATGCTTCAAATACAGCAACAGCATGACAAGACAAAAAACACTCTACCTGAGTACAATAATAATTTGGGCTCTGAGTGACTTACATTAACTTTGACATGGCAAAGATTTGTAAACATATACTACATGTGTGTGCAGGACACATATGCAGGAACGGGATGAACCTGTTTGTGTCTGCTGTTCTCCATGTAGGTGTGGAGTTCTCCTTGCTCCAGAACTTAACAGAGGCGTTCTCCGATGATGACGCCCACTACGTGATCCGGTTTGCAAACAGCCTCTTCCTGCAGGAAGGCATCAGCTTTAACCCGGACTTTCTACACCATATGAAGAAATACTTTCAGGCCGAAGTGGAAACTGTGGATTTCAGCGAATCTTCGGTGGTCGCCGAACAGATCAACCACTGGGTGGAGAATCACACAGAGAGTAAGTGAGACAGACGGACAAATAGTCAAAAGGGGGGAATTCAGCAGGCAAGGTACATTTATAATGTTTAAATGTTTTACTTAGAAGATATCAAGCTGTGTTAAGCCTAAGCACACTAATACTTCATAATTCTTTGTCATGACTTCAAAGCTTCAATACAGCATAAACCTTCTTTAGGAAAATTATCCAGATTTAGAACATAATTCAGTCTAAATTTTGTTCCCTGCAGGTAAGATTCGTTCACTGCTGTCAGCTGAGGATTTCAGCAGCATCACTCGTCTCACTCTGGTGAATGCCGTCTATTTCCGAGGATCCTGGAAAAATCAGTTCAGGCCAGAGAACACCAGAACCTTTTCTTTCAGTAGAGATGATGGCTCAGAGGTTCAGACCCTGATGATGTACCAGCAGGGAGACTTTTACTACGGTAGGCATGAGTCTGCATGCCCATGTGTGGAGAACTGGACCAGTATATCTTTATTTAGAAATTTTACTTCACTGCACTTTTTCTCAGTGTAATTTAAAATGTTAATCTAAGGTCTAAAATATTGATAGCTAGTGTTGGCAGAGTGAAAGGCATTTTTTCGGCTCAATGAATTTGCCCAAATTTGTAACACTTGTTCTCCAAAAATATGAAATATTTCAGTATTTTCTGTCAGAATCTTATCCTCCTTTGTGCTTTCTGTACTGCCAAAAACAGTTGCATCATGTTGTTAAGCTGCAACTAAAATTTGTGCATTTGAGTTATTTTGGTGACATCTGCATGTGTGGGCAGAGCGTTCAGACACACATACAGATACATATTCATGCATACACACTCATGAACGAGAGGGATCCCTAATGTGTTTATGTGTTTTCCTCTGATGAGTCCAGAGGGTGTGAACGTGTCGACTGTGTGTGAGAGTTGTAAACAGTGATAGGTCCTGGGAGAGAAGACCACATTTTTTCTGTCTCATTTCGCAGAACAAGTGGCTAACTAAAACCACCTTAACGAGTTCTTTCCCTAATCATCTGCGTGGTTCCTGTTTTTTGGAACCTCCTCGGCAGCAGTTCCAAGCCGGATCTAGCTGGGTATTGCATAGCAGCCATTTCTATGGCTACAGACTGCATTGCTTGATTAGCCCTGAAATCCGCAACAAGATTGTAGTTAATCTTGCGAATAACCACAAGGTGGCGAGCTGCGAATAAATATTTTATGATCAAATCTTGAGGTCCAAATTTTTTTTAATTGTTAATTAATTGTACTAAGGTTGTTAATACTCCACCATTCACACCAAAACTCGTATTTCAGTAGTAGTATCATGTATCCTGGCTTCATCAGTTTCTGGTGGCTTTTCAAGTTTTTACTCCAGCTGCAGTCCGCCCTGTGTTCTTCACAATCCTTTTAACTTTAACCCAAAGGTGTCCCTGTTGCCTTTACAAATTTTACTGACACATGTTTTTTCTTCTACTTAACTCTCCACAGGCTTTCAGTATAGGTCACCATTGTGATACACCAAGAAATAGCTTGGAAAGGATTTGGTTGCTCCTTTTGAAAGCAAAATATGATGCAACTTACTGTATTTTTTTGTCGCTGCCAGATGTAACTCTGCCTTACTTTCAACACTTTCTCTATGATGACATTCTAGAGTACATTACCAGAGTAATGTAGTAACACAAAAATTAGTATTTAAAACAAAATATTATATATTCTCCAGATTAAATGGCAATAGCAAGTTTAGTACCTTCTTTTGGAAATGTCTTTGTAAAGTTTTTCTTTCTTTCTAAAGTGCACCAATAATCTGTAACTTTTTAATGGTTCCTATTATGTCCTCATTCAAATTATTTCCTATCAGTAATTTATTTTCAAGTGTGACTAGATTTTTGATTAAAACATTTTTGATTAAAAATATCAGTCAGTCAGTCTATATGTGACAGCATGATTAAATTTGTGGATGCTTCTCCACAACTAAAGTCTCAATGCTTGAGCACTTACTTGTGTCGTGACATGTGAGTGGCCTTGTTTTGATCTCTTTTTGATCAGGTGAATTCAGCGATGGCTCCCAGGAGGCTGGCGGTGTGTACCAAGTCCTGGAGATGCCCTATGAGGGAGAGGACATGTCCATGATGATCATACTGCCCCGGCAGGAGGTTCCTCTGGCTTCCCTGGAGCCCATCATTAAAGCACCACTGCTGGAGGAGTGGGCAAACAATGTTAAACGACAGAAGGTGGAGGTGTACCTGCCTAGGTGAGAAACAACATACACATGCACATCAAAACAAGACAGAAAGTTATGATTCTGCCCTTAATGCAGTAGCATAACAAAACAAAAAGAAGGAATCTGTAAGGCAAATGCTTTTTCAAAGCACTGTGTTCTTCTACTTCACAGTCTTTTACAGGTTTATTGCATTAAATAAAGTCAGTGTAACTACATCATATTTTTTTTGCTGCAGTTTAATGCTAATTTATCATCAGTTTTTCCTCAGCCCTTCTATAATCTGAGTTATTATCTTGTTTCTCTTTTACGTTGACTACCTGACATCCCCTGTCAGGTTTAAGGTGGAGCAGAAGATTGATCTGAGAACTACCCTGCAGGACCTGGGAATTACGAAAATCTTCACCAATGATGCTGATCTCTCTGCCATGTCAGGTGATGCATGACACACAATTCAGAAAAGGCTAGTGAATTTTCATAATAATCACATGGATACAAACAGCATGATGAAAGCTGGTAAATGAACGGCAGTCTACATATTGGCAGCAAGAGGAAGTGTTCTATATATTGTTAAGGTAACCAGAGTAATTGTCAGTGAATGGGCAGTTCAGAGCAGTCGCATCAAGCAGTAAGAATAGATCCTAAAAGAGCAGCTCAGATACACAGCCAAAAAAATATGGGATGTATGTGGAGATACTTTACATCTGCACCAGAAAGATACACAAAGTTACCAGATATATAATCCAATACACAGTGAATAAACTCTTACGATTATTACAATTGTTTGTCTTATAAGGTTGAATAAAGGGGATTACATTGTAAAGCCTAATCTTTAGCCAGAATAGCCTCTTGTGCACGTCCCTATTCACACAGCTTCAGCTTCACATGTACTCAGAGGACAGGTCAGGCAGATAAGAGGAAGGCCACTTAACTCACTTTCAGTCTCTGTGGAAATAGTTAGGCTGTATCCTCTCACTTAATGTCTTCAACAAGGTGCCCCTTGATGCAGTCTATCTGTCTGCTTGTCAGTGCTGGTTTAATAAACACTCAAAGCTGTTGTGTTTTTATGCTTTAGCAAAACATGCAACTTATAGTCTATATTAAAACTTAATAGCCTTCCTATGTGTGTGTTAAAAAGACAGTTGTGACTTCTGTGTCTTGTGCAGATGTTAAGGACCTGTACATTGGAAAGGCAGTGCAAAAGGCTTACCTGGAGGTGACGGAGGAAGGTTCAGAAGGAGCTGTTGGATCTGGTAGGGATGCACTGAAATTAATTTAAGCTACACTGATTGCTGTGGATAAGTAGAACAGGTGCTGAACTGTTCCCTCATTGGTCTCTGTCAGGAATGATTGCCTTGACCAGGACTCTGGTGCTGAACCAGCAGGTCATGGCGGATCATCCATTCTTCTTTGTCATCAGAAACAGAAGAACAGGTTTGTGTGTGCATATCGGTGTGCAGTATAACAGGAGCTTTGTGTAGAGGACGTTCCAAAAGAGTTGAACTTTTAATATTTTTGACATGTCACAACAAAAAAGTTTTTTACTAGATCTGTATGTATTGAGAAAACACAATGCAGTGCATATCTGTGAAGTGGAAGGAAAAGGATACATGTACTGTTGCAAGGCACTGTGTCCAAAAAATGTTAAGTCCAGACAGCCTATGAATTGGGAAGCATGATTCTATGTGTACACCAGGTTTCTGCTGTTTACATAGATAAAACTTCCCTTTATTTGTCTTTTTCTTTAAGGCTCCATTCTTTTCATGGGTAGAGTCATGACTCCCGAAGTCGTTGAGCCCTTCGACCACGACTTCGACTCCATTTAGACGAGAAGCGAAGCTGCTCTGTCAATCAAATCCTGACGTCATAAATGCTACCTATTCTCTATCGCCATCCTCAGCTGTGTTTTATACTCTTTACAAAGAATATATATTATCGTAGTACTATATGATAAAACTACGACATTCAGCATATTGTATAATGTGACAGTGTTTTTATACTGGAAGCTTTAAATTCTTGGATACAGACACACAGACGGATAGATGTAAATATTCACTGGTAAAGTGCGGTTTGTATGAGCGACAGGGACACACTGTATGTAATCCATGCACAGCCCCTTTAAGTTCAGCTCAGGAGCTTCTGCTTCTTACTCATCTGCTACAAAACATCTGACACTCAAAATGTACTCAATTTAAGAGCAACACTTCAGTTATATACCTGTATGATTAGCGTTGTGTTTTATTGCATAAATTTGCTTACTATTTATTGCAGAAAAAAACTGCAAGCATTGCGTTCCTACAAAATATCTTAGTATCTTAGTACTGATACATTTTCTCTCTGCTGTAGGCAAATGGCTTAGCTCCTGAGGAAATATTATGCCTTATCATATGTGAATGGTTAATTGAGCCTGAGCTGGGCATCTTACAGGTAAGCTGAGGGGATTGTGTAACTAGGCCAGGTTGCTATGGCGATGGACCAGAGGATGCAGGTGGATCTGCAGCACTCTTGTGGATGTACATTTAGCAGGAAACAGTAACACCAGCTGTATTGATTCTTTTATTTGACCAAACATGAATGTGTTTCCATTAAAATTTCTCTCTCTATATATATATATATATATATACATAGAATTGTTTGCGTGTGATTACTGTGCTTTTGTATCACTAAAAGACATTGTTTAGGCTTTAAGCAACAAGACTTGTATAACTATGACAAGAACATAGTGTATAAGCTTCTGCTGGGTTATTTAAACATAAATTGGAATTAGAAGAAGAAAAAATAAATACATTACTTTACAAAAATTCTTCAGCATTTGAAAATTCAGTAACTGGCACAGCTGACTGCACAGCTTATTTTCTCATGAAATGTGCACCCCAGAGTCCTGCCTGGGTAAAGTTAAGTTTAATAACATAGCTCATTAAAACAGCTAAACACACAGCCAATAAACAGATTATGCCTGCATAATTCTATAACCATGAGGTTTTAGATACAGAAAATTTTTAAAATCGTAGGGCTGCAAGGTGTGTGGATATAAATATCTTGAGGCTGCAATGTGTGTTTTATCAACTAGCTATCTTGTTGAGGATCTATGGCTCGTGTGTAGGAGATTATGTATCTTGTACCAGCTGGTATGATGTTTGTGCCTTATGTCTTCTTCATGTGCATATTTTTCCTCTTGCCTAAGACAATACAAAATACAGAATGTAGACATGGAAAATTCGCAAGTAGATCATTTCATCTCGATTTAGCTTTTTGTAACTTCAACGTTTAATATCAACAAACAAGTTTAAATATTTTACAAAGACAACCTAAGATTAGTTACTTCAGACATTTAAAACTTTCACCACGGCTCATCAACAAATGCCTGTGAACCTCTGTATATTCAGAGCCATCAAACCATTTTGCCATATTCCAAAATCTCTCACTTAATTTGTCACTAAAAGAAGAGCTTTTTTGGCAATCTTCAATTTCTCTGCAATAATTTTTCTTATTTCTGCAGTTCTCATTGACTGATCTAATATGCTGCACACCATTCGCAAACTGCCCACATCCTGAAATGTGTCTCAGTGACAAAAGATTCCATTGCAGTAGCTGTGTATGCATCACATGATCCTGCTGTCCTATCTGGCTGTGATCCCATCAGTTTGGATTTGTCTTGCCGTTGCAGGGATTGCTTTGTCATCTACAATGCAATCTCCAAAGGTTGCAAAGCCTTTGCAATAAAAGTTGCAATCAATTTTATAATTAGCTGACTCTCTGAGGTTAGGGGAAGCTTTGTCATTTCTATATCAATTGATTTCAAAAGTGTGGCTTTTCTTTAAGTCATTTTCCCTTTGGTGCAGAGGGTACTGAGTGCATGTAACCTTATTTGTTCAATATGAACTATCAAGGTGCTGTACTTATTCATAATTTATGCCTCCTGGGTTCCCAGAAATTAATTCACAAATGTCTGCATCATGATGAGTCAAAAAATATATTTCATCCATTCAACTATTGGCAAATGAAACAGTCTAAATTCAATGTATTTTATCTATTAGAAGAAATAATTAATTTGTCATCATTGTAAAAACCATGATGACAAATTTGGGCAGGGGTCTGACATTTACAGTAATTAAGCAGATTACGCTAACATTTCATCATTGGGGAAGTAAGAAAAACCCATGGAACTGTCTTAGAAAATGCATTTCTATTCAGTTTACCTTAGCATTTTGCCTATTTAAAGAAATATACCCTCTGATAAAATTTTTCTCTGCCTGTTTCTGTCTCTGCCTTAGTCGATTCAAGGGAATAAAATTGGTGCCGCTGTTAAACCAATGACTCAAACAAATAAATAAATAAAATGGACACAGCTTATCATTACAGTCAAAAAAGAAAAAGTCCGTTTTCATATGGGGTTGTAAAAACAGTGACCTTGAATGGTGTTGCCAGGCAACCAGCAGCTTGGCGGTTTCACGCAGCTTCCTGGCAGCATTGTCATTCACGCACAGCAGAGATCCGCTTCGGTGTCAGACTCTGGGCCAGAGTTGGTGAGCAAACAGGATGGGTAACTTTCTCTGAGTGAATATTAACAAAGCCAACGGCTCCATGGGTAACAGCTGCCGGGCAAAAACGCTTCACCGAACAGCTCATAATGTGTTAACAAAGGACAGGAGAATCCATCACTTGGCGATTGGGACATGTCAGAAAGGTATGTACCATTTAGAACAAATTTGTCTGTGTTCTTTTAAAAAAAAAGTTTCCCCTTTGGTTCATGTTAAGTAGAAAAGAACATGTAGAATAAATTATAGAAACTCCAGGGTCCACTTATCACCTGCAGACAGGCACTATTAGAAACTAACAGCACCTGCTCAGATGTCCACTGGTGCCATGGCAACGGGTCCTAATCTGCATTGTCAGGCCCAGTTCCCTGTAACTCTAACCACTCTGCCAGTGGTCAGGGTGTCAGTCAGCACACACACACAGGGCTTACATTACAATAATGCAGCATACAGCTCCTATTTACGCAGATGAATGCATCAATGTACTATACACACCATGTCAGGTTTTCCTCGTAACATTATTTATTTTTTCTCTCGTAGTTCTTCTGGTGTGAATACTCTCAGTGGAAGTTTTCCTAAATCCCACTCATCCCAGTACTCAGAGCTCGGAGTTACACGCACACCGCTCTCAGTGGACCACAGTCCTGACTCTGGACTGGTATCTACACCTGTGAGTGACACACACTAACATCTGCTCCTCAGAGCCCTCTCTTTAATCCTCTCTCTCCTCACTCATCTCTTTTTGTTCTGTCTCATTTTTTCATCTTCTCTTCTTCTGCTCTTATACTTCTGGCCTCCTACCTCCAGCTGTCAACTGAAATAATCTTTCATCCTCTATATTCTAATATATGCAGAGATCTCTACATCTATTAGATCTAAAATATATAGACTTCGTACACGTACAACCCTTTGCTAAAAGGTGAGCTTTGATGTACTGTACCTTTTTGGGAAAATTATTCACATTCACCCATTTGGTTTTCTCACATTACAACCACAAACTTACATGTATTTTGTAAGAATTGTGTGTGGCACAGCAGAAGGTAGTGCCTGATTGTAAAGTGAAAGGATAAGAACACGATGGTTTGCAAAACTCTTTACAAATAAACATCAGAACAAGGTAGAATGTGTGGATGGTGTATAACCAGGTGGATTTTGTTTGATTGTGGACTGACATCTGTCAGCTGATCTAGCTTGCTCTGGATTGTGTTTAGGTATATCACAGTAAAAGGATACGCATGCCGCAGTTTTCAAAAGATTTGACGGTAAACATTTTGAAAACCATGAAGTATTTTTCTTCCACATCAATACTTTGTGCTATTTCGAGTTAGTTTATGACATAAAATATCCAGATAATGTCCTGAAGTGTGTTCTTTAAAACATAATTATATTTTACTGTTCTGCTGGCTTTATTTGACAAGATCAGATGTCTTAGGGGTGTTTTACAAGTGTCCACTCTGTCGGCAGGTGTGTGGTGGTCAAGTGCACTGGGGTCACTCTTGCACTGTGTTTGTGTTAACAGATGTAAGTGTGAAGTTACAAAGGCAAAGGAGAGGTGAGCAAGAATGAGTTTGTGGGCTAAGAAAGGGTCAACAAACAGAGAATAAATCCTACAATCCATTTGTAGTTGCAACTTGGAAAGTTTGACATCCAAGTTAGATAGATACACCGGAGCCCTCCCTTACAAAGTCCAACTTATGGTTTGGAAAATCTGAGAACTTTTCAAATACTGACTTCGATGTCTAACATGGCAGCTCCTCATATCAACAATAGCAAGCTCCAGCGGATGCGTGTTTTTGTAAGAGTGTGTCTAACATCAATATTACAGGTAGCACCAGCAGCTCTCTATTGACTGAATTAAACATGGAGTTTGCATGTGCAAAGTCCAGCTTAAAATGATGTTTGTTAGCACTGCTAGGAACAATGGCTACTTTGGCGTTGCCATATTGGAACTCCAACTTTTCCAACCATGTTAACTGGAATGCTGTTGAGTCTGAAGTGATTGTTAACTTCAAATTCTGACTTCTGAGGTAAATGTTATGCAGCTGGATGCATAAAATTTAAAAAATATGTACAAATGTAAAATCTAATTTTACATTTGTACTTTTGTAATTTTTCATATATATTTTTTGTTAGGCCGTCCAATAAAATATTTAAATATTAGGATGTATTCAACAGAACAGGCAGTTTGATGCCTTTTAATGTTTCCTGTTTGACTGAAAGTGAAAGTGGTAAATAGTTCTGATTTGAGTTTGTAGAGTGGGATGTGATATCTGTAATATTGTAGCTGCTGAAGAGATCCATGAACTAATACAAAGGGGAAACAAAAAACTTCACATTGTAGTAAAACCGGCAGTTAGTGGTTATGGTCAGCCTATGAGGCAATCTGAACCCCTGTCAGTCTGATAACATGCGTAATTGCCTTTATAGCAGCACATTGCAGGTTAATGTGGAGTTTGGAAGATTGGAGACGGTGGTACATTAAACACAAACATGTTCTCTTTTCTCTGCTGAATTTTGATTAATCATAGACTTTCAAGCCATACTGAATGATGCTTAGGCCTTAGGACCTTATATACTGATTATGCATCACAACTTGTTGCAAAATGCAGGACGGTTTTGAAAAATGCTGCCCAGAAGGATAACTACATTGTGACTGAGCTTTCACTTACATTTCCTCCTCTGTGCTCCTCTTCTCTTCGTCAGCTTCCTTCAAGCCGCTTCCAGTTTGTGCCGTGGCATCGCCTGGAGCAGTGTGAGGTCACCGGCGACCAGCTGACCTGCCCCCGGGTTAGAGAAGGCATGTCATCTCCTTTAATAACTACCAGTTAAAAAAACAAAAATAAAACAGCTGTTGTAATTTTTTCTCCGATGGATTGTGGAGAAGAACTTCCTTTTTCGTAATACATTTACAGCATCAGAAGCAGATTTTAGCTAAGTGATATTCTAATATATATTGCAATGGTGGTCACAAATAATCAGGTTTGTTTTTTCTTCAAAACAAGGACCATCAGAGGAGGAGTTTCATTTCAGAGAAGGAAGAAATTGCAGTTTGGGAAAAGGAAGGAGGAAAAAACGAGAGGAGGAAGGGCAGAGCTGGGAGGAGAGACTGCAAGAAAATTGGGAAAATTGTCTGGTAAGCCACAGGAATTTATTTGTAGTTTACCACAGTTATTGACACCCCTAATTAAAATGTGTAAAAAGCTGGTAAATAAATTTATGCTTTACAGAAGCAAAAGTATTTATGTTTTTTTCCATGGTTAAGGATTACAAATAATGAAATAATGTCATGTGTATACCACAATATCATCATCTCTACTTTGTAAAACTCTCTTTTGGCATTAGGTTGGATGGATTTCACACTTTCCACAATATGTCTGTTCAAGTGTTCATTTAAGCGCTCTTCTGTGCAAACCTCTCGGAAAACTGTGATGACCTCAAAAAGTTACATTTTGTTTCTGGTGGAACCTTTCTGTCATACTTTTGCCGTATTTTGGATCACTATTAAGTTGATAGAGCAGTTGTTAAAAAAATTCAGATTCTTATTGAAACTCTTTTTCCAAAGCATGAGGTAATTTTCAACAAATTCATCAAATGTTTCATGTCACCACCAACTGGGATATTTGTTTTGCTGAGAAACTCAAAAACACAGTCTGCTCAGTCTGATCTACAGCAAAGCCTGTGATTTTGGTGACCTTGCTGTCTGTGCAGCCTGACAGCAAAAACAGAACTCTCTGTGGTAGCAGACAGTTCAGATTGCAACAAAACAGGAAAAAAAACAAAGACCCTGGTTTTAAAAAAATCTGCTGCTGTGTTTGTCTTGCTGAAGAAGTTAAGTACAGATGAAAAAGAGAGAAAGACAGAGCCCTGACAACTGCTGTTTCTATAGGAGCTAAATCTGTCCTACCAAAACCTGGGTGATCCCTACCAGAGGGAGAACTTTTTCCGCATCCTCCGACGGCTGATCCGCGTGGAGATACTACAGCTGATCGACAACTCACTCACTGACCTGAGTTCAGTACGTCTGCCAAGGTAAAGTCTACACTTGTGAGAATGCATGGTAAATCCATTGTCTAAGTATGAAGCACATTGTTTAGTCTCCCAATAAACAATTGGGAGACCATAACATTGTTAAAAAACCCGCAACCCAGGGTTTTTGACAATGTTATGGTCTTAAATTTGTGTATGGAATGCATTCAGTGCTTTAAATGGAATGTAATATAGACCTGCCTCAGCCTGTGCATCCGCTCCTTCTCCTCCTTCTTCAGGCTGTAGGTTGCATCTGTGTGTATATGCTCAGCTGAGGTACAAATGTTCCCCAGATGGTGTTGCTGGCAGCTGGTGAAACTCGATTGGCCCTCCTTAAGTGGTTTAAATGAAGGTGTAATTAAAGAAAACATCTTGAGGAGGAAGTTTTTCATGCTCCTAGATCAGAGCTGAATCCACATTAGGCTCTGATGATGCTGCGTTTTTACCAAGACTGCACGTATTTTCTTTTATCCTGCTGTTTATCAGAAATTATACCTGCTCAACTTTAAGTTTTCTGCTTTGGTTTTGTCAATCCCTGCCTGCTTGTCTATAGGAAAGTAGAATCACCTGCACATCAGAAACTGAGTTCCCCTTTCATATTCTTCTATAAATTATCTCATTTTCCGGGTAATTTTAAGACCCTTTTATGAATTATGACGAAGCCTTAGTAATAACAAGAAGTGCTATTGGTTTCTGCCCAAGCAGGTGCAAAATGCTAAACCTGCATCGTAATCACCTGGTGTGTCTGCGTCAGCTGCCAAAGCTCCCAGCAGTGGAGCACCTCTGTTTGTCGGAGAACGCCATCAGCTCCCTGCGGGGACTGGGGGCTCTGGGGAGCAGCCCACTGCGCTCCCTTAACCTGACCCGCAACCCAGTGACCTTCAGTCGGGACTACCGTGCACAGTGGGTAGCCTGAGGTTACAATGAGGTGCATTCCCTGGAGGTCATCTTCATTTGCTGCCTCTTCTTCTTCTCTCTCGCAGTGTTTTCTTCTGTTTGCCAAACCTGGAGGTCTTGGACGGCATTCCCAAACTTCCAGGAGACTCGCTGCCCCTCCGGGTGAAAGGACCGGAACCCAGCAGGATGTGTATCATTTTATGACTCTCTTTGAGGGAGGATGAAAACAGACTTATTTCTGGCATTCACTTCAGCAGCACTTTTAGCCTGCAAAACAACAATACCAAGGAGGCCCTTCTTTAGTTTGAAGGAAAACCAGCTGGGTAACATTTTCTAGATTTACTGAGATTGTCAAAAGCTGCTTGTGAGAGACCTGATAATAATATGCAAACTTGAACTGTGTTAATATTGCGTTTTGCTTATATTTTATAAGTCATATATTTTGTACATAATAAAGATATTTTGATAAATAGAAAAAAAAAACTCTCCAAGAGAAAAGCCTTAATCAATCTATCTAGTGTCTTCTATTTCAATTTGGGTCTTAGAGGTAAAACCAAAAAATAAATAAAAAATCATACATCCATTTCATTTTCAAGGTTCCCAAAGTATTTGCACACCTGGGAGCATTAAAGGGCGTCGTCCCAGTGGGATCTGAACAGAAAACCTCAGAAAGATGAAGTCCAGGAGTTAATTCTGGTCCAACGCTTGCACCATCTGACTTGACTCCTTTTAGGCAGAGCAGAAGTCAACTATGGAGCAAGTTAATTTCAGCTGTTGGGATCCTGGATTAAGTTTGTTTGGTTTTGATCATGTTTTGTAACATTTCTTAAGGCTCGTTATTAAACTTATTTCATACTCAAGAATGCAACCGATATCTAAATATCGAAAAAGACAGACAGGGGAAATGGGAGGAAAATGTTTCACATCAGCTGAAAGTCCTCAGGTTCTACAGAAATATGATGCCCAGTACCTGACCTTCAACACAGATTAGAGCCCTTAAAAATACAACTGGAGCCTCAATCAGATTCAAGTTTGATAATATATTATAATGATCCTGTCAAAATTCACGACTAAATCGCGAGAATCTGTCAAAGCTTAAACATTTAGGGTCACAGATGCTCCCCATTCAACACTTCAGTCTTTAGAGCTCAGGGTTGGCAGAGACAGTCACCAATAGATTGCAGTTGTGATCACAACAAATAGATAGCTGTACAAAGTGTTAATTCAGTTAAATACCAATACAAACCATCCTATTTAGGTTTTTATCTGCAAAAATAGTTTGAAACAGTTTATATCTTAATTTCCTTCCATTTCATTCAAAATGTGTGTATTGCTCCATCAGAGAAAAATTTTAAGACATAAATGAAATTTTGTCGTCTAAGTGGGAGAAAATGTATGAAAGCTCAAAGGGGTGAGAATGCTTTAGCGAGCCACCATATATTTCCATAATTTCCATAATTTTAAACGGTAGCCAAATCCTGAGATGACACATGGTGTGCATAATGAGAGATACAGGACATCCTCTTCAGAGACTTATCAAATATTTATAGTTCAGACTCCTTTGGATAATGGCCTTTCATGTGCTGCTGCTGACAGGGTAATGACCCATGAGCTTCATGCATTAAGTCACACAGCCACACACACACAACACACAGACAAAAGTAATCTTTGGGAGATTTCACTGCTTTCAATCTGCCAGGATTAAAAGTGTGTGAGAATGCATAGTGTTAGTGCTGGATGGAACTGCCTGGAATACTTCCTCTTCATATTGAAACGGAGATTTCTGCTTTTCTTTAGGCAAATTGGGTCAAAAAAGAGGTTTAACTGACTTTGAAAAGTCAAAACTTATCCAAAGTCTTCCAGAGGGCCATGGGTGGATGAGGAACAGGCTCAAAGCTCTACTTGGACTCAGATTCCATCAAGGTGGAGGTGAGACACTGCTCTGAACTGGTGTTATTGAAGATTAACTGGTTGGACTTATTCATGCTGAAGATGGACTCAATGTCAACTCCCAAACCTATTGCCAGTTTTTAGAAGAAAAAACATACAGTAATTATATTCCATTACAGTCATCCAAGTCCTCGTCTGCAAAGTCGGCCAGCAAAGGTGTTAAATATGGAAAAAACTTAAGGCATGGCGTTAAGGTGTTGCTTTCCCGCAAACTTGGTTATCCAACATTACAGTGTGTGAATATGACTAGCTGCCTCAAGCACACATTCAGACAAACACAGCTCAGAGTCCTCAGCTCTCAGCCTAATTCAGAAAAAATAAACACAATTTAGGCAGAAATAGCGCTTTAACAAGCACATACAGCCTTGCACAAAGTAGCAGTTACATGCCTCATTAGGACTTGTTTAAGTGCGAAAAATTGTTTGTGCAGTCGGGTGTTCAGCGAAACAAGCTCTCCAGTCTCCAGCTGATGAGTGCGGGATGCTGCAGAGGGATGGGATAATGAGCTCACTGGATGTTTACGCTGCAAACAGGATCCAGGTCAAGCAGAGCAGCTGGTCTGCGGAAGCAGGATACAGTGGGAGCCATCCTATCACTGGATGCAAAGCTTCAGCTTTACAGTAAACCTTGTAGCTGTATTAGCTCTGATAACCGGTGAGAATCATGCGGGCATTGGTCTCAAGATAGAGTTTGGCTCCAGGCTATCAGCATGTTCAATTTATCCACTCGTGGTAATTCATCCATGAAATAACTGAGAAACACGGAGGAATGTGAAGAACGGTGGAGGACTCACTATCTCTGCCATATCTTGTCACTGTCAAAAACACACTTGTGTGTACATGTCCCCCTGGCTAGATATTAGCACAGTAATGAGACACCTGTTGGCGTCGCACTGCTTCTCCATCCTCCTGTCCCCTTTGGGGAGAAAAGAGAAATCAGCTGCCTCATAGCTGCGAAGCGATGGTGACAGAAGGAAGAGAAAAGAGCAAAACAAGAAGCTACGTGGCGGAGAAAAGTTGGATCGGTAGGGATGGCACAG
This sequence comes from Phalloptychus januarius, assembly GCA_902982915.1. NCBI lineage: Eukaryota > Metazoa > Chordata > Actinopteri > Cyprinodontiformes > Poeciliidae > Phalloptychus > Phalloptychus januarius. Next base: position 31,024,162 of record CADWAE010000133.1, read on the forward strand.
GCAAAGAGGCAGAGAAGAGATGATTTGATTGATTAAGAATGTTTGTGGATGGTAAATGTTTATAAAAAGTATAAATATAAATGAAACGAAAAGCTGCCTACACTCCTTTATAAACCTACCTTAAGTATTCTGCCCCAAACATTTTCGTACTGTGAAACAAATTCCATTTACTTGGTTAATGGAGGGACTAATTTGGCAATAAAAACTTTTGTTTTTATAATTATTACTAACAACTGAATAGTAATTTGAGTGCTTTGTTAGTTCAGCACAGAGAATTACATTACAGCTTCAAATAAAAAAAACTGTCTGTGAAAAACTATCAGAAAGATTTAAATTTTAAGTGTTTGAGACTTACCCAAAACTTAGATCCTTTAACCTCTTTATTCCACACCTCACCAAGATGACAAACAAGGTGTTAAAATCAAAAATCCCTTTGTTTTGTATCAAATATAACAGGTGTACAAATATACAAAAAGGTTTCTATACATGGTGAATTTTATTCACACCAGCAGCTGACTGGAAATAAACCTCAGCTCATAAGGCATCCTCACATCTCTTCTTTTATATTAAAATTATTTCCTAAATGTTACACGGCTAGGATAGACGACAGGATTCCACGAACGGAAAGGCACATGTCACTGTGACACTCAGCACTTAGCGGCTTTGCCACAAATGTCTCTTTGAGTGGCATTTTACAGGAATATCCGGAGAAAATGCCCCTGCGAGTCACCCTGCAGGAAGCTGGTTAAAGCCTAAATGTCAATCTTCCTCCAGCAGAAGATGAATGATTTAAAATGTTGCACCATTTAATGATTGTCAGAGTTGTTACTACCGGTAATAAATAATAAAATGTCATAATGCATTGGAATGTATGATGAACATCTAAGCTTTGCAAAAATATAACTGTCTGCAAAAACACATACAAAATTAGAATGACATTTGTGTTTCTTTCCTTAAACACAAACTCAGCAAAAAGATTAAAAATACATTCTCTTATCCAGAGGAGCAAGGAAACAGAAAAGCATATAAAGGTAAAAAACCAAACAAATAAAAAATACACAATCATGTATGCAACTTAGCGTTAAAAGTTGTGTCCATTTCCACAGTGTTCAGTGTTTGGATTCCTATGTTCCTGGCACAATTTTCAGATTTTCCAAAGCAAAATTCTGAATGGATGGCTGGTTTTAATTCCTGACTGGCTGTCCTAGGAGCACAAAATGCGCCGCAGCTGCTCAGCCTACATTTCTGCTCTTCGATTGGTTCCCTTATCTTGACCGTCTGCATCCTCCTCCCCTTCCTCCTCCACCTCCTCGTAATTTTCTTCCTCTTGTGCTCCATTCTGGTGGTTCTGTTTCTTTCTGGGTCCATGCTGGTTTTTTTCATTGTTCTGGTCCACACAACAAGCACAGACAAAAGGACAGAGTCACTTAAGCATTGGATTTTTGATTTATTTATGATTGTTTTAAAGGTTCAGGATAATTAACTTGAAGCTGAGAATTAAAACTTCAGTTACAGTGGAAATCCAAAAACCATCATGGCAGGCTCCTATGTGAAAATTATTCTATATATCAGTGAAACATACATACTGTAACGGCCACAAACAATGGAATAAAACATTGCTACTGTAGCTCCAGGATAAGGAGTCAAATGGACTAAAATATATTTTTTGCTGACATTTTAACGTTATGAAAAGCAGTCGAAAAACCCCAGATATGACAGTGACATCTGACCCAGAACTCCATTCACTTAGTTTCCTTTCAACGGACAATCCAAGCCCAGGTGAAAACTTGACACCCTGACAAACGCAGCACCTGACTGACCTCATTTACCCACGCTCACAAGGGCCTGGGTTCAACTTACAGTCACATAACAAAGACATGTACTCACATAGCTGAACACCAGCTAATTCTTTAGCTGCTACTGTATACAAACTAGGGCAGCTTTACATGCACTCCTGATAAATGCGTGTAAAAAAAAAAGTGGCTATAATATTCATGTATTGTACAAGGAGACCTCAACACTGCAAAGAAGTAGAAACATCCAACCAGTAGTTATGAAAAGCCATGTAAGAAAAACATTGCATTACATTATAGGAACGCACCAATTTACTGACCAGCTGATTTATCGGCACCAATTTTCTTAATTCAGGGAGATCAGTGATCGGCCGATCTTATTCCCTGATCTTATGTACCTCAGCAGAAGAGAAAACCAACCACTTTTCTCTTGTGCTCTCCTGTGAGAGGTTTGACTGACCGACCAGCCCACCAGGTCATGTCTCCATGTTTTCAGTTTGCAATAGTCACTTTCTTCCTATGTTCAGCGACATTTCAGAAAACAAAATTTGGCATCGGTCAACATTGGAATTGACAGGTCAGACTTTTTAAAGATGGGTAATCAGGGATCGGCCAAAAAAACTGCACTGGGTGCTCCCTGTTACATTATGATGCATTATCATTTACAGCAAGGGAGAAAAATAGTTTTCTATTATTTTTTTACAGCAGATTAGTCGGTCTCAATGCGCTGTTTGGGAATAAAGATCAACTTTCAGCTCTTTCCCTACAAAACTCACCTGTTCCGTGTTCTCATTATATGGATCTTCCCCTTCCTCTTCAACTCCCTCTTCCTCTTCTTCCCTTTTCTCTCCACCAGCTACATCCTCCTGAGCCTTTAGCGAAAATTACTTAGTAAATGTTTTTGGTTAAGAAATATATTTTGAATATGACCAAATTCCTGTTCAATGATGTTTAGGGTTAGTTTGAAACAGACCAGGTCAAGTTTTAAACTGTTTTTTTAATGTATTCAAATGTTGTAAAGCTGTGTTGTGACCCCGCGTTACCTCGTCTTCTTCTTGGTATTGATCATCCAGTGCATCCTCCTGTTGATCTGGGTTTCCAGCCATCTAGAAGCAGAAAATAAAAACATAAGAGCTTCCTCCTGTCCCAATCCTTTCCCCAGGCAAGGATCCGTTGTCCTCCTCACATCATGCATGTTCCCGTACTCACCACCAGCTCCTCCTCCAAAGCAGGTCGGCCGGGGCCCGGATGAGAATCTATGTGCTGGCCAGGAGCAGCTGGCTCCTCTTCCTCTCCCTCTTCTTCCTCCTCAGCAGCCCTGTGTGCTGGACGCTCGTCCCCAGCCTCCTCAAACTCATCCTCTCCCTGGTTGTTGGGGTCATCTTCAGGATCTACCTCACCGTCCACGCCGCCCTCAAAAGGAGAATTAAATCAGTTATACGTGATTGAAAGACTCAGTGTTTTAAATATGGAGTGAAATAATTAAATAAACAATTCAGACAAATGCTGCATGTCAAAAATCAAGTTTTTATGAGGTGGGAAAATAAAAGATACAGAAGCAAGTCATCGACTTAAAGGCTGAGGGTAGATTTTTACAGATATGACAGTCACCTGATGTGGAGGTGCTACGTGAGCTGGTTGTTTCTCCTCCTGCTCCTCTTCATGTAACATGTGAACGTCTCTCTCTGCCAACAGAGTGTAAACAAGCTGCAGCTACTTTCAAAAGCATAACACAGAAATCATTTCATTCTGGATTTGTACTGTGATGTAATGATAATTTCTCATAAAATAACCAAAAACGAATTAGAAAACAATTTCTACCTCTCCTTTATTGGGTATTTTGGGGTTTATGATTGTCTACTGGCCGTTCAGCTCTGCACTCAGCCCCAGTCTTCTCTGTTTCAACTTATTCTTATTTCGTAAATCTGCTCTGTATGGTTCCTTTTCACTCTGGAGTTATGGCCTTTGTTCTTACAGTGAAGCATACAGACATGCTGGGTATGCAGGTGCACAGAGGGTCACCAGAGATAACAAGCTGCAACAAGCTGCATGAAGCTGAGTCGACCGCAGGAACGCAGAACCAACAGCAGAGGCACTCACTGATATTTAAGAAAAACTGCATATAAATAACAAGAACCTCTAGTTTAATCATGTTGACTGAATCTCTGATTTAAGGTGGAATAGCACAGCTTGATGGTAAAAACTGAGCTTAAAAGAAAAAGGTTACGAATGCCTCACACATGTTCATCAGCTATATTCATTTACTGAGGGATTATGCAGTGAAGTTCTCGAAGACTGTTGTATCTAAAGATTACAACTATAAACAGAATAAGTATGTTAAGGATGAAAACTGGATTTGTCCCACCTTCTTCATTAGCAGCGTGACGGTCCTCTTCTCTTGGAGCGTCTTCATCCATGTTTTCATACTCCATTCTTTTCCTAACATAGCAACAGTGATTGGCATTTAGAAAAGATGTTCTCCTTTACTAAGTTACCCCAAAACACAACAATCAAAATGTAGAAAGTGAACCGTTTATAATGTCACATTATAACTGTAGTTGCTAGATTGTCGTCTTCACATTCAGAGACTCAATTTTAAAGTTTGTTTTCAAATATATGAAACTACACCATGGATTTGTGGAAGATTATAACATAAGGAAGAAAGAAAGAGGGGAAGAACAGAACAATTAGACACTGGGATAGGAAATAAAAGTTGAGATATGCAAATATTTTTCAAACCCTTATTTTCTTTCTTCAAACTTATAGAGCTCTGGAACTTCCATACTTCTCCACATGACAACCCTTTTCTTTAGAGATCTAGCCATTTAATATCCCTGGATGTGGGTCACACCTTGTCTTAAAACACATTCCTCTGACAATAACTCGCTGTACTGTCAGTTTACTGACTTGAACTGTTCTTGATGAGAGTAACACGATTTAAAACTTGTGTGCCTGTTTATGAAACTTCAAGGCTCAGCATTGAACCTGACCTCTGGTGCTCCTCTCTCAGCAGCTGTTCCTTTCTGTCAGCCTCCCTGTTCTGCTGCTCCTCTCGCTCCTTCTCCTCCTTTAGCCGCTGCTCCCGCTCCTTCAGCACCTTCTCTCGCTGCGCCTGGAGCGCTTCCTGTCGCATCTGGATCTGCCTGCGCTCGTTGTCTCTCTGGGCCTCCAGGCCCCCTCCGCTGCTCGTAGGCTGACTTCAGGTGGTACACCTGAGCTGGCGGCTGCTGCTGCTGCAGCTGAGCCCCCTGGTGCAGCTCGACATGGTTGTCCTTAGAAACCACAACAAAACGGAAAAGCAGACAAGAGTGATCCATCTGTCTGAATTGCACACATGCCTCAGTAGGTAAAGGACATATTGTCCTTTTTTGAAACTTAGCACACTCTACACAGTCTCTGCCAAAATATATATTATATTTTTAGGATATTTTAGGTGACAAATGTTTTTGATTAGTTGTAAGGGAACATCTATTCCAGTCTCAAGCCTCTGACTAGTCGTACTTTTTCTATCTGTCATAAATAACATCATCCCCACAGCATGATATTACCACTACCATGTTTTACCCATAGTGATCTTGAATTCAGTCAAGTGTAGTGTTGGTTTGTTGAATTATTCCACTTCACACAAAATAATACTTTGTGTTGGTATATCAATACAAGGGCTGCAACTAGTGATTATTTTAGTAACACTTATGCTTTTTTTTTTGATTAATTGGATTTTAAAAAAATTTTTTTTTTTAATTTTTATACAATATTGGTAATGCATTAAAATATGCAAATAAGCAAATAATTCAGTTCCCTTTTCAAACAGGAAAATAAATGGTCAAAAATTCAATAACATACAATTTCTTTCAAGTGAACAAGTAAAAAGCTGAGCCCTTTCTGCTTGACTTAATGTCAGTTCAGTGCAGATATGTTTTGAACTGATTAATAACTGGATTGTTGGAAAATCCAGTTTTTTACAATCCAGTAAAAAAAATCTGTTTTTTTCTCAGATTTTGGACTGAGTAGAGCTGAAACTATGACTCTTCAGGAGTTCTGACTAGGACAGATCTGCAGACAAATGTATTTTATTTTCATATTAAGTTTTGACTTAATTACTGCTCCGATTATGTTGTTTCTTCAGCAAATGGCCTCTTTTTGAGACTGTATACTCCACTTAAAAATTAGTTGGCGATTATTTCAACAATCAATTAACCCATTAATAGTTTCTAAAATCAATAACTTTGAAAAGTGAAAATGTGGCCAATCCTTTAATTGTGAGTAGCTGTGAACTCTGCTGAGTGTGTCCTGATTCCTACCAGCTGTGGCTGCCGTCTCTGTCTGTCCAACGCGTGCTCTTCCTCCCTCTCCTGCTCTTCCTCCTCCATCTGCTCATCATGCGCCTGGTCCAGGTCCTCCTCCAGCTTCTGAGGCTGTCCTGCTTGAGCCATCTCCTCCTCCGCCAGCTCCCTCTTCCTCTCAGCCTCCCCCTCTCTGTCCTCATCCCTCTCAGACAGACCGGGCTGGGACACAGCAGGGCGGGAATTGACCTCAGACGGGGCGTTGGCCTCGTTCTCTTCCTGATTATCCAACTTAAAGGGAAGCAGCAGGACGTTAATGAAGAGTATTTGTATATTTATAGCTGCTTTCCTTTTCTCAAGCTTCATTCATCAAATGATTGAATGAAGCTTTTCCTCATTACCCTCGAATCGGTGTCCCAGTGGGGGCGCTGTTCTCCCTGAGCGCGTGTCTCTTTAGCAGCCTGCTGGGATTGGTGAACATGGGACTCAGCTGTTACTGTGGCTGCATGCAGCTGCTGAGCAATAGAGTTTGGATCGGGTTGTACCCGGTTTGGTTCCTGGTTCGAAGTCTCTTTGAGCTGCTTGTATTCATCCACCTGGGCCTAAAGAGACAAAATATTAACAGAAGAAAAGCTGAGATATTGGAAAACTGAGCAACTACTAAAAAAAATAAATAAATCCAAAAACAGGTCAGAAATCAATGTTCGCCTTGATTAATAATCGCTTAAGTTCATTATCAGTCCGATTGTAGAAAATATGTATAAGCAATGTCTATAGGGAAACTTATTAAAATACATTCATGGATTTATTTTCCATTAATATGAAAAAGAAACTTTGAGACACATTCAACAGATAACAAGAAGGCTGAAAGGTTAAATGTTTTATCCTTCATAGCATTTTACAAATGTCCAAATCAAGATGGTTCCATTGTCTGGAACAGACACATAGATACTTTGGTAATGTTAGCAGTGGTAACCATTAAGATAAGATGAAAAGAAAGGTTAAGCTGAATGTTGTTAACATTGGGTCTTTGCATTACAAAGACAAAACCTTTCTCACACAGAAAGGCTACCGTCTTCACTCCTGGAATCAAAAAATAATAATAACCAATATTTTAGTACAAGTCATCTTATACTAAAATTCTGAAAGAGGAAATCCTAATTAAATTCTGATAAAGCTTTACAAAAATGGATGTCAAAAATGTACCAAATAACTTTTTACTTCTACTGAATAAAAATTATTTTAGACCTTCTAATTAAAGGTTTATAATTCACTGATTTTTTGGCTTTTATCACAACAACAACTTAAGAGACGACTAAAAGTAAAACAAAATTCAATACAGTGTTTATGGCTAGAAATTTATTACTACATGCAAAACTATGTTGCATTCTAAATATGAACTTTGCCTTTCATCAATTAAATAACTATTTTTGCAATGTAGTTTATTCTTTTCACTTATGTTTAGTTTAGCTAAAAACACTGCAGGTGCCTCCAACTCAATATCCACTTCATTTGCATAATGAGCAGTAAAACATCATGAAATATTTTAACAGTAAACAGTTAACTTCTTTTAATGAAAAGGTAACACTAACATTTTGAATTCAACATAGAGTGCTCTTCCTCTGAACTCACACGCACATATGCTTGACCAGAACAGTGAGATTAAATCCAAAAAGCCTTCTTTAATTCCTTAATTTCTGCCCCATTGTTTCATTTTCCCCTCATCGTTTTATTACAGATCTCCATCTGATTGGCTTCAGCACGTTTTAGATTAACTGCTTTGACCCAAACCTCCTGCAGCGGAGAGGACGTGTTCAACCAGAAGCACTAATGGAAAGTCATAAAATCAATTAACGAATCCTAACAGGCAGGAAAAGCAGCAAGAAAAAAAGAGGAGAGTTTTTGAATATCTATCCTTGCAGGTCCAATATAATACAGGGTCATTTACTTTTTACTTTTTCTAGAGAAAAAAAACAAAGCGTCAAGGACATAGTGGAACTAGAAGAAGCTAATTCAATTAAACCTTTCCCTGGGGCTCACATGGCGTACCTTCAGGACACATGGGTAAGCCTCAGTGTTAGTCTGCTTGGGTGTTATGTGACTGTGGTAAACAACATGACGGTATCACAGCTTTCCCACCTGAGCTGCAGCCAGCGCACTCTTGTGGTCCTCTAGGGTCAGTGCAAGCTGGTCATGGACCGCCTTCAGGTTCTGATGCTTGAGCTGAACACAGAGCAGAACCAATGCATTTAGAGCCAAGCAGACTCTGCAGTCATATTTTTAGTGCAAGAGAAAATGCTGACAGCCAGGCGAGTTATTTTGTAATTAGAGAGAGCTGTCTTAAAGATAAATGTTTGGGTCCTCCTCACCTGAGCATCCTGTAGCTGGGAGTGAATCTCATGGTGGGCTTTCCTCAGTTGTTTATTTTCTTCTCTCAGGTTATAAACATGCTCTGTTAGAAACAGTACACACATTACCTTTCTATACATAGACATCTCTGACCCATCTTATTGCATATTTCAATGAATTGGGTGTAAAATTGCTACGTAAAATTGGAGGCATGTATGGGAAATGTGAGATTCTGTGATAAAGGTTGAGTGGTGTCATATAAAATATTGTCGTTCTCAACTTTCAAAAAAGAAAATCCAGTAATTAAACATCTCACTCTGCTTTAGAAGAAATTTGACGATGTGCCATATTCAGTTAGTCCCATCATGTAAGTGACGCTTTGGTGTAAAAACTTTCTGAGATCTCATTAGAGTCAGGAACAAAGGGATTCTCACATTACTTAACTTTATCCTGAGGAATATTTGAAACTTTATGAAGACAAAAGCCATATAATTAGGAATAACTAATTGGGAGCAAAAAATAATTTATCTTTGTAAAATTCACCTGTTGTGCATTGAATATTTTTTCACTTTACTAATGTTACCTTGCTACAAATGCCAAATAAATGTTTTGTTTTTTTTTACAAACAACTCAATAAAGCACATACGATGTTCACTTGAAAACTACTATAACAGGTAGTTTGTGTTTATTATATGTTCAGGCCTAAGTTTATTTATTGAAATAACATTAAATAAACGTTAATATGATATCATATCTACAATATAATTTAGAATCAGCTGAATTAATTGTTTTTTCAAATGTAACCAGTCAGATTATGTTCCAGATTCTTAATGAAATCTTTAAAAGCATAACTCTGTGGTACTTCTGGTCATGTGAAGCCATCACTACCTTTAAGTTGGGAGACCTCCACCTCTTTGGCTTGCTGCAGCTTATTGTAGCGATCTCTGTGTTCGTCCAGCAGGCGGCTGTGGTCCTCGCCTTGCACTTGGTGCTGCTCGTTTAGCTCGTAGTACTGCCTCTTCAGCTCATCATGCTGATTCTGCAAAAAACAAAAAAACTTTCATTACCGTTCAGATTTACTAGACTACAAATACACTAATTGTACATGAAAATCAGGAGATGGGACAAGTGATACAAAAATGTAGGACTATTTGCATACTTGCACAACAAGAAAATGTCTGGATAAAGTATGCAAATGTCTGTTTTCAAAGCAGGAAGAAAACAGAGGAAAGTATGCAGCAGGGTGAACCAGAGGTCATCGATGTGATCATGCTAACCTTTAGCATCTGATGCTGCACCTGTAAGGAGTTGAGCCTGCTGTTGGCATCCTGCTGTTTAAAACACAAAAAGATTACAACATCTTGTGTTATCCACATACAGCGTTACAGTTCAGAATGTTAGCAATGAAGAGCAGAAAATGAGAAGCCACAGTGTGAAAAGAGAAACCCACCTTCTCTTTGTTCAGAGATTGCTCCGCTTCAAGCTTATAAACAAGGTAATCTAAGGGGAAAAAATATGAGTTAATGCAAACTGCTTTCATTAAAAATAGTAATAAAGAAGTAGATGTCTATATCACCTTCTTTGGCCTTTTTGTGCTCTAACCTCTCCTTCTGGAGAGACTTCTCCAACCTTGATCGATGCTCATACACCACTAGGTATTAAATAAAAACAACAATATTAAGATGGAGCATAAAAGAAAGGTCCAATCAAGCAGAGCTACAATCTAAATATGAACACCGTGACAAACCTACGGGCTTCAACACACTTAAGCATTTGTTCCAGTGGGGGCGACAGAGGCAGGGTGTGAGCTTTATGGATGCCATGACAGCCAGGCGTCATATTTACAGTAACAGCTCACTGCAGAACAGGAAGCTGTCAGAGATACACTGCAGCTGATGGCTACCGTCTACACAACAGTAAAGGCTTCATGAAGTCTGTTATTCTCTGACAATTTTCTAAAAGAAACTTTTAACTATTTAGTAAATGGACCTACTGTTTCAATCTTTTGTTTTGTTACTTAATTATCCACCTCGAATAAATCTGAAAATGAATCATGTCTAAATCCACAAACTCTTCGAGGGAAACAGATGACTTGTTTTTCTAAAAGGCAATTTAACTTGTTTTATTGTTTAACCATGACAGTAAAAATATGTAGTTGTGACTTAGGAAACCTCCTGCATGGGCAACAATAAAAGAATGAAGAATTATATCTTTCCAAAAACTACTACTGCTTAATTAGAATAAAACCATCTCATTTATAAATGTGACAGCATGATAATTAATATTATTTGCTATCAGGAAAGACTCTGATGAACCACAAACGTAGCTGACTCGGTTTATGTAACTGTAAGCAGATCCAGACGCAGATTGGTCTTTTCAAGACCAATCGTAAAATGGTCTTGAAAAGATATATATTGTGTTTATACAATATATATCTTTTCAAGACCATTTTACGATTCCACACAGAGTCGATGCAATACACTCATCAGATTCAGTTTCAATGAAAAGTTCACACTGCACCTCTTTGATGTGGTTCAGCTTTCAGTGCTGAAGGTTTGAGACATCTACTGTAACTCTGACTGCGAAACTAATCCAGTCTACATTCTCTGAGCATTTTCCCTGAGTGTGAGGAGCAAGTGGAACTTGCTGCTTCAGTGTACCTGCAGTGTGAGAACAACAGGGCTCTCTGTAGCGGTGGACCTTTGCTGACCTGCTGCTTTAGATGTGGAAAAGATTGTATTGATTGTACTTGGCCCATAGTGTTAAAAGGGAGGTTGAGTATCTGGTGAATCTGTACGTTTTCCACACACACGCCTACACACAGCTCACCATTAAGACCAAATACACAACTGCTGCCTAATGGCTTTCTAAACCAAACCTACCACTGCCCAACATCTATTATTCATGGAATAAGATTTTAAAGTCTTCTCTTTTAACATGCACATTGCTTTTTTAAATTGATCTTAGTTTTAGTTTCAATACATGATTATATATTGTAGGCTCCTGAAGCAATCTGAATAACACATCTATTTTTTAAAAAAGGAAATAAAAACTCTGACCTCATTTGAGCTCGACTGGTTTTTATAGACTGCTTTTAAAAGCTGCAGCTCCAACAATCCAATAAACCCCATCAGAGCAGAGACCTGCTGGTTTTTATGTTTCTACTTCTTACTTACTGTCACACTCATGCCTAAAAGGATCTTTAAGCTTAATTCAAGCTGAATGTTCATAGATGTAATAAAACATAAATAGGATAAAGCTGTTTTGACTAAACAAAATCTTTTTTATAGTCTAGATAATAAAAAATCCGCCTTGGTCTTTGAATCAGGCATGCTGCAATACAAATAAAACGGCCAAACGTTTTTCTGCTTCCGTCACTTCAGATGCTGGTTATTTTACCCTTTTTAAGCTTTGCTAAATGGTGCCAACTGTGCAGGTCTGCAGCTGTTTTTAAAGTTTTTGAGGGAAAAATCTCCACGTTAGAAAATGTCTCAGGACCAGAAACTATGTTTCAGAGGCAGAGGTGAAAACTCTGCAGAGATTGTTTCAGAAAGTTCCCAAATATCCCTCAGTTCCTTATCAATAATTTTCTCTATAGGGAGGAGGTGGTATGGGCAATAATGCCATTTATTATTTTAATTTTAATTTTCAGTCAATGACAAATTGTGTGATTTTCTTTACAAAACCAAACAAATATTTTTGGAATTGTTACTTTTACTGTTTTTCCATTCTTGGTAGCAATAATAATAATTAATGCCTAAAAATGGGATTAAATGCAGGCGTCAAAATAATGAAAACAAATTTAATGTCACTGGTTTCCTGAAGTAGCCGGAAAGTCAGATTATGCAACATATGAGTTTTGTGTGTGTGTGGGTTTGTGAACACAGTGAAACTACGTCAGTGTGTTATTTATACTCAATGTTATCAGAGAATCTCTTTCCAGTCTATGGCTTGATTGTTCTGATTACATCCCGTTTTGCTATTATAGCTTATGTATCCAAGGTCATTTATTTACTTTTACTTCCATTTGTTCAAGTAAATCTCCTTGAGGCATAAGGTCTCGTTGTCAGGAGGAATATGTCCTAAATCCAGTTAAAGTTAACCATTTTTAAAGTCTGGTTTAAAAATTATGTATTTATTTTCTGTAAAATCTGTATAAAACAGAGTAAGCTGTAAAACATCTTACTGCACTTTATCTCAAAAGTATTTACTAAGTAATTACTACTACTAGTAGACATCTGCGCAAAACAAATGTGATGCAGCTAGATTTTAAATTTCCTGTTCCTGTGGCAATTGTGGGTGCTTTATTTTAACCCTACGGTGGTGACTGTTACCCACACATGCAGCACTTCTGTAACCCTCTGAGCCCAGTACCGGGAACATCCAAATAAGAAAAAGGAAAATTTGAATTAATTCATTCAAGTGATTTATTTCAAGCATCTATTTAATTTGAATTTTTATGGGTAATTAAACCCTGAATTTAGTTCTTCTAAAAATGAGATTACACCCACAAAACCAATGAGGGAAGGAAAGAAAGATTAACAGGCTGAAAAGTATCTCAATGATCTTGAAGATACTATAACCCTTAAACCAGTTGACACTGAACTCTGCCATTTTCTCTTTGTCGCACTGTAAGACCTGGCGGCAACAATTACAGAATTACTGATAGATAAGAAAATTTGTTTGTTTTTCAGGGAAGAAGTTGACTTGAGTGAGTCAAGTCAACTTTGTGACTTTTTTTGCTTACCAGCTGCTGGTACTTTTGGATGTGTGGGCAGCAGCCACAGGGTGGAAAACTGATATGTTTAGTCATTTGTGATCATCAGACTGTGAGAACAGTTTTCTTTTGAAAACCCCTCAGCATTTGTATGTTTTCATCGGTGTGTCTGATATGTAGGAAGGAAGCAGGGGGAGCAGCAGGTCAGCTGACATGAAGGAGTGAGTGGACAGTGGGAGAGCGAGCTCCCAGCCTGGCCCAGAGGTCGTCTTGTGTTTATTGTTATGCCTCACCACTGGTCCACGGGGGCGGGGGGAGGTTAGGTACCTCTGCTCTGGTAGACAGCTGCGCTCAGATAAAATGCTTCACATGTTGTTGCTACTCTAGGAGAAGCTTTCCACGAGGAAAGGGACGGTTTTCACTGATGTCCTGGATACGTCTTTGTTTGTTGGCTCTTAAAACGCTGCCTTCATCTACAGCTACTGAATCTCCGAAATACTCTCAAATGTGCTTTGCTTTGTAATTATTTAAAGACTGAAGTTATCCCTGCTGCTGTGCAACTGTTACCTCGAGCAGTTTTTCCATCCACACAACTTTCTGTCAACACTGTGTCAGCACTGCGAATGGGCCAACTTTCAGAGAAGTCTTCCGCATTATTGTGTCGACCATAACATCATATTCTGCAATATGTTTTTACTTGGTTTTAGATAACATCAGGATTTCCAGATAAACTGACTTTGTAGTTTTAATTGGTCGTAAGTCATAATTAATATAAATAAAATAAATGCATTAAATATCAATGTGTGTTTAATGAATCTACATTTGAACTGACTTCTCCTTTATAGCATAATTGATTGAGATGTTTCCATATGTTCAAGATGAACATGAAAGGGATTTGGAAATTTTTGATACTTTGTGTGCAAAAACTTGACAAATGTGACTGTAAAGTAACTTCTTATCTAATTTGTTGATATGAGTAAAGCTCAAAAATGAACAAATGAGGTCTCCGAGGATGTGAAACAAAAGGAAACATTTTTTTCCAGAGTGCTTGCTGAATCATTTAAATCAATAACAATTGCCAGCCCAGTGTTGCAAAGGGTAACAGAAAATCAATATGGCTACCTCACAACCCAGAAGCTATGCACATCCTCTAAATATAGGACGGAGCAACCTTTAACATTTGGTAGAAGACATTGAATTCCCCTGGGCAATGTGATTGGTGGAGTGGCTCATCTTTTCACAATGAACGTTCCGGGTGCGGTTCAATAATTGAGCCACAAGGAATTAAGCAACAGCATTGCATTTGAAGAGTCTCACATCGCTGGCATTCTGTTGGTGGATAAATCTTCTTTACTGCTGCTGTTTAACATCAGCAGAATCCTAATCATCGCCAAGTATCTAGGAAAAGTGACTTAGCCGCTGCTTTACATGCACTAAAGTGCACTATTGCCGTCTCCTGCAAGCATAAAACAAAACCCTCCAATCGGGAGCATGTATATCGTCTCACATAGCGTACGGTAGAGCCTCAGGCTAACTCCATACACAGCCTGCTGAACAAAGCAGTGGGTAATTTAGACGGATGATTTCTGGTTACATGGATTAAAGACTGCTGGAGATGACTGGTTCCAAAGCTTGTGTGAGAAACCCAAAACGCAGACGTCCCTTTAACCCGTTCTACAAAGCTATTTGGTAAACAGTTCTCCACCCAGGAAGTTATTCCAAATAAAAAGATGTTGGAAGGAAACAAAACCCCAGCCCATGTCAGCACAGCAGAGTGTGTTTATGTGAAGGGAGTAAATGAGTGAGGTTTACTACTGTTGACCCGACTGCGATGATGGAGGAGAGGGAGGTTAAGTAAAAACAGTTCTGCCACTATTATTCTAACCTCAAGTACATTAGTCTACATTTATTGCCGTTTCTTTACAGTAACTAAATTAGGTGTGTCTTTTGGAACAGCCAATCTTTGTAATTAATCAAATGACAGTTCCTCATCTAACTCCAATTATGTCTGAATAACCGCGCTGAAAGCTTGTAAATAGCACTACTTTTACAGTTAATTTAAAACGTTACATTTGAAATAAAATCAGCCAGATTCTTCCCCTTTATCAGTTTATGATCTCGTAAACAGCTGAATGTTTTTCTGCATGTGGGTTTCCAGGAAGGCTAGCGCACTAACAAAAAACAGCAGAGATCAGCAAATTCTCTCCATTCTATAAAGTTCATAAAATCATATCATGCTTAATGCTGATACTGAAGTGGTTTGAAAAGGTTATTTAATTACTGATCAATAAGATTGTATTAATCTCTAATATTTTCCAATTTTTTTCATATTACAAATAGAAATAGACCAGCAAAAAGTAGGGAAAAAAATGTAGTACATTCGATGTAGTAGTGAAGTGAAATGAAAATAATACAATTACAAATCTGCAAAGTGTGGTGTGCACGTTTCCCTACACAATTAGATTTGCACTTGGAAGAACCACAGTTTGCTGCAAGTGCAGCTGCAAGTCTCCACTGGCTTTGTATCATTATAGACTGAATATTTTGTGAATTCTCCTTCACAGAACAAGTACAGTCAGACTGGGTGGAGAGTCTCCAACAGTCTTGCCACACATTCCTTACTGAAATAGGTCTGTACTTTTACTAGGCCATTGTATCACAGGGACATGTTTGAACGTAAGCCATTTTCATTGTAGCTCTGGTTGTATGTTTAAAGCTTTAAATTACCTTTCTGTGTCTGAGAATGTGATGTGGCCCACCTTGGCCAATTCTGGCAGTGTGATGCTGCCACTTCCATGTTTCACTTTGGTCATGGTGTGGTCAGTGTGCAGGTTATTTTCCACAACACATGATCTTCTCCACACAGATTAGAAGGATAAGGTTTTGTTCACGGCACAACTTTTTCCATGTTTTCTGTGTCCCATACATGAATTACGGCAAACAACAATTGGGACTTCTTATGGTTTTCTTTCATATATAGCTTTCTTAAGGCCATTTGTCCATAAAGGCCATATTTTTGGATTTGTGTTGGTGGAGTGCGAGAGCAACAGTTGTCAACAGATTTGCCCACCTGATTTATCATGGGACTCTTTGATGCTTATCTGATTTATGCTCTCCTTGTTTGTTTTGGTAGGTTTGCAGTGGTGTAACACTCTTTCTATGTTTGTATGACAGATTGAACTATCCAGAGCCAGGGATGTAGTTTACCAACTTTTAAAACTTTTCTACAGTGCTCTCCCTGACTTCTCTATTGTGTTTCTTGGTTGCTTCATGAAACTGCATGTTTACTAACAATCTGACAAAATGTGGAAGATTTCAAGTGCTAGGAAAACTTTTGCAGGAAACAATAAATGGCATTTAATTGATTTCCAGATCACATTTTACGGATATTATATTGCATGGCAGGTTTTGTGCAAAAATGTACACAACCAAGATTTAATGTCACTGACCCTTATATCGCCCTGGACTTTGAACCAAATAAAGCTTATGCCAAAAAGCTCCTGCTTTCAAACAGCTGGCATTTCAAGCAGCATCAGTGTTTCTTCCATACACATCCCAAATAAGGCAATACCCATACAGCTATTAAATCACTACACTCAATGCTGACTTTTTGCAAAGGACTGTAGGGGTGCACCGGTTTATCTGTGCCAATTTTCTTAATTTTGGGAGATCGGTGATTGGCCGATTCTTGCATCTGAAGCCAAATGTATCACTCGATCGTATCTACTTCAGCAAAGGTCTAAATAATAATAACAAAAATTTACCACTGTTCTCTTCTGCTCTCCTGTGAGAGAGGATTGACTGGCAGACCGGCCCATTGGACCGTGTGCACACTTTTGTAGTTAACAATACTCACTCCACTGCTACCAGCTCAGCGACTTTCTTGCTGTATTCAGCAACATTTCAGACAAAAAAATTGCAATCAGCCAAAATCGGAGTTGGCAGATTAGGCTTTAATCTGGTGATCAGCCAAAAAAACTGTAATCGTTGCACCTCTATCTGTTTGGATCAATTCAGTCTATTCTGAAACAAAACATTTACAAATCGATAATCAGATCCCTTCTTGGATGCACAACATGTCATCCAGCATCTGGACTCAAGAATTTTAATTGTTAATAATGGGGCAATGTAGCTTTAATGTATAAAACTTACCTTGATGTTTTTCTTACTAAAAATGTTTGCTAGAGTTTATAAAGTTTACAGGATGTGCCCAGCGTGGCTCATTGGCTGACAGAAGCCAGATGGAGTGGTCCTGAAACTTGTGCCGCACCGGTGTTATGGAAAGTGCAGCAACCGTACTTCCCTTTCCTACTCTAATGCTGAGGCAGCAGCAGATATTCAGAGTGACCTGCTGCCTGGTGGACACACAGCTGGGGTACAGATGACCATATGGTGATGACAAACAGGTGTTTGTTAAGCACCAAGTAAAGAAATAGCTTGAGTTTTCTGAGGTTTGATGTGACTTTCACAGTTAACAGCACAAACAGCAACATTGACTAACCAAACAAAGCGTTCTGGAGATTAACCTGTGAGATTAGAAAGTTAAACGAGGTCAAAGGCTACAGTACTGTTCTGGTCCAGTTTGGCCAAACTGACAGCAGCCTTTTTTTAAACAGCCGACACTGAGACACTATTTTTACAATAGCATTGCTTTTAATTGAACTCCAACTAAACCTGCCAAGTCAACCCTGACCTCAACTAATGGGTAAGTGCAGTATACCATTGATTCCTGTGGCAGTTCATATTTCTCTTGCATAGAGGATGTGGAGTTAAGTATAAAAACTGATGACAATGACTGAAGGTGAAGCAACCACAATATATATTATTAATCAAATTTCATATATTATTCAGTCAATTATTGAGTGCAAAGTTAAAAAAAAAATATTGAAAATATTTCTTAATTTGTTTACTGAATATCTCAAGAGGTTAAATGGGATTTACTGGGATCTTATTAAGCTTTCTCTAAGATTTGAAAGAGCCCTTTTGATGCTCTTTCGTGGTTGGTAGTGAATAATTTTAAGTTTAAAAACATTTGTCAGTGAGCATAACGGAGGATAAAAATGGTTTTGTTGTTGAAGTCGCTCCTTTCTGTCAATCAGTTCAGTGTTTACCTTGGAGCTGCGCGGACAGTGACTCCTGGTGCTGCTGGTAC
This sequence comes from Phalloptychus januarius, assembly GCA_902982915.1. Taxonomy (NCBI): domain Eukaryota; kingdom Metazoa; phylum Chordata; class Actinopteri; order Cyprinodontiformes; family Poeciliidae; genus Phalloptychus; species Phalloptychus januarius. Next base: position 31,042,456 of record CADWAE010000133.1, read on the forward strand.
TTGAGCGCCGTCGCCTCGGTCCTCCTGAGCTGTTTATGCATCTCATAGGACATGAGTCCCCCGTACATCATCCCGCAGACCACGGTGACCAGCAGCAGGCACTGGAAGATCCGCCGCTGCCTGCGGGAGCACACCCCATTTCCCATGTTGGACCCGCACCCCTCCCCGCCGTCTGCGCGAGAAAGCCCCGTCTCTGCTGGTGGAAACTTCCGACTCAACTTTTTGCACCCCTCTCCTTCACTCCCCGAGCATTTCCACTCACAAAACGGCACCGCTTTACGTGTAAACAGTTGCTTCGGCATGCATTATTTTAGCCAAGTCAACTCTAGTTCAAAGGAGTCGCTCAGATCTTCGCTTCACTTCAAGTCAAAGTCCTGCTCTGCCCAGTTCTGAAATGCAAAACAAGAAGTCTTAGATTTGCCGCTTCAGGGCCGCTTCGCTCGCTCCTCTTCCACCTTCAGACGTTTCCGACACAGTTCCGTCAAGTTTGCGTTAAAGTTGAAAAATTTGCGTCCAGGTCGAGGCCTCTGAAGTACCTTTAATTTTAGTTACGTGTCAGCCCAGAAGCAGCTTTCCATCCAAGTCCTGCTCCGGAGGAAGTCCCTCCTCCAGAGTCACAGATTTCCTCACTCCAGCCCTCACGCTTGCTGTCAATTGGCCGCCTCAGAGCTCCATCAAAACCCAACCCGAGGGGCCACCAGCCACTGTTGGGAATTTCACGCATCCTTTTCCATCATTTACAACTTAAGTTTAAAATATTGTTCAATGTTCAAAGTAAAATGTGGATTCAATTAAGATTATCATAAAAAAAGTCTCACTGTCTGACACCACGACATTCACTTTGCTTCTGTTGGAGGTCATATAGAATTTATATATATACAGTATATATATATAAAACATACACAATACAACAACAAAGGTGTTCTTTAGTTGGCATTTAAATGAGCAATGAGCAACTACGGTAACTTAATTTTCTAAATTTGCAGTTTTTCCTTACCCGTTTTTTTAAATGCAATATAAAACTGCTCTTACTGCTGATCTTACGGCAAACAAAACAGCTTCTGTTTTCTCCACTGTTCCAGCAGTGATTGAGTTCTGCAAGGCTGTTCAGGGACCTCTGGGAACTGGCAATTTGATGGAAACAGATTATATTGTACACTAAGCCATCTCCTATTGAGTCAGCGGAAGATGGTGATGATCAATCAATGTCTTGCAATCCTGACAGCTCCTCTGTGCCACACAAAGGAGACTTTACGGGTAGGCTTTTCCTTGATATAATAAACTGGGTGGTTACATGATGAACACAAGGCTCATAACAAACAGAGTTTAATCACAACTAATTAAACAGAAAGCTAGACTTCTGTTAATTGGTTTGTTAATTGTTAATTCATTAATTAAATCTAATGTACTAATTGTATTATTGCCAAAATGTCAAACAAATCTAAAAATATTGATATAAAAATCTGTCAATAACTGTTTTTAAAACAGATTTGACACTCATTCAAATAGTGCTAAAAATAATCAAGATATCAAAAACAAAAACTCAGTACAGGACAAAAACTCCCAGGACGAACACTGATAATGAAAGTCTTTTTTATTTCACCTACAGTCATCTGTTTCTCTGTAGACAGAAAACTTCATAATAAGGTCAAAGGCTTATGCTGGTTGTATTTTATCTTTCTTATTAATATCAACAGATTCCCTGGATAGAAGCTAATCAAGAATGAAACAATTTCACTGACAGCATTACATTTAATACAAACAGTAGGACATTTGTCTCCCTGTGGTTAACTAAAAATACTATCAAGTTACCTGATATCTCATCTTTCTAAGATGTCAAGAAATTGCATTTCTCTGATGTTGTGACTAATTAAAGTGTTTCAACATAACAGCTTAAAATGATACCTTCCGTACTTAAATCTAACAAGAAAATGTGTATTACAACACAGCAATATTTCTTAGGGAGCCTAATATTCTTGTGCACATGCAAGGAAAAAGCACGGCTGCATGCCTTTCAGCAACATTTTAAAGTATATTTGTGCTTTTTAATGGCCATATTTGAAATTAGTTTGACTGATTAATATTCACTAATGACAGCTGCAATGACTTTTTGTGTGAAGTATCATTTGAAGGACATTTGCAAATTACATGTAGGCATTTTTGGAAATTAGAAAAACAAGAAAATTAATTTGTGAATGTTTTCAACATTTTAAAGTTGCATTTAATAATAACCTAGAATCTGTCTCGCATAAAAAGATTAAAATAGATGTTCTTTCCTAAATGTTAAAAATGTTTCCAAACACAAAGCAAATTAAATTCACAATCCTTATAGCAATGTTTGCCCAGAAGTTCATCTGGCACCGGCAGCCCTCAGAGATTGTCCCCTTTTGTGACTAAAAGCTGCTTTGGAGCCAATATGCTTTTTCAGCACAACAGTCCCATTGTGTTCAGTGCCTGGTTCTCATTTCGACACATGCTATAAAAATAAAATTTACTATTGCTCTTCGTGCTGGTCCCAGTTTAGACCTATTAAACAGCAAAATGAGCAGGTTTTTGGGAACCTCTGAGGAGATATCACTAATAAGTGACTGTTCTCAGCACTGCATGGTGCTTTTTGATAAGGGCCATGTGGGCTGTTGCCCAGGGGGGCATTAGAAAGGAGTGGGGGAATTCATGGGGGCCCTGTAATTCCCAGGTGTTGAGCAACTGCTGCTTATAGAGAGACTAGTTGACATACTTTGTGCAAGACTGCTTCTGCTTTTCATATTTAATGTCATGTCTTGTTTTATGCTCTGTTTATTTTGTATTATCTCTATGTTTCTGGATAGCAATGGTTCCCAACCCTGATTGTCAAGCACTCCTGCCCTGCATGCGTTAGGTGTCTACTTGTTCTTACACACCTGTTAGTTGGGTGACTAACAGGCTTCAGCAACTCTAGATGGCATGCAGAGGAGGCCATGCACTCATTTGAAGCAGTTGTGCTGGAACAAACACAACTAAATTATGCAGGGTCATGGGGCCTGAGGACCAGGGTTAGGAACCACTGCCTTTTAGCATCTTCTGATTATTTTTTTTGCTCCTATTACTTCTTTCAGCACCTCTGCTCTTTGCTCCATTGCAGCTGTAGCAGTGATCAGGATCACCTGTTTCTTGTTGCAGTAATCACCTGCTAGTTTTTGACAGATCAAGCTGCTACTCACTGTGGCTTTTTGCCAGTGGATTTCTTGTTTGCATATTTGACCCAGTGCTGTTTTATATTTTAACTTTATTTGCAGAATTGTACTTTTATTTAAGTTAAATTTTTTGAATGTTTGCATGATCTCAGTCAGTGTCCTACCTCCTACCTGTGTTTGGGTTATTTAGGAGAAGAAATCCCTCAAATGTGTTTCATTGTGTGGTTTTTGCTGCGTGCAAACACAAAGTTATTTTTCTTGTAACAATTATAATATGACTGGTTAATATAACATTTCTTTAGTAGCCTTCAATAATGTGACCTCTGGTCAGAATTAAAACTAATATAATAAGGGGAAGAAACTGCATATTTTATAAGGAGCAATTCTCATTGTTAAACAGCAGTTCTGAATTTTCAATGTTGAATAGTGTAAATCTGTTCACACAGTGTCAGTGGTCATAAAAATATGCTGCAGCAAATTATACATCCTATATCAATGCAAATCATTGACTATCCTACAAAAGAAATCTCATCTTTTCAAATCTAAAGATATGTGGTGTTTCAACAAAATGTTTATTTACTTTATAATTTTTAATGTAAGAATTTGAATTCTTACATTGAAAGTTTTAGAGTTAGGTATTGAAATCTAAACTCCCTTTGCGTTTAGCACCTTTGCAGACTAGAAGCACCACATTCTCAAGCTTACTTATTCCGTTTCTTAAATTAATATATTTCATGCACAAACATTTAATTAGTAAAATTAAATGTTTTACTAATTAAGAACCATTTCAAGATTGCTGCTCCTAGCATCAGACACACGAATGGCAACAACTGTCTCCCTGTAATGTCTGTCCTTTCTTTAATATGCCTTTTTATCCCTTGCATATTTCTATCATTCCTACCCATTGTTTTCAACGTTATGCTGTGTAGCAATTACTTTATTTATTTTGGCACTTTTTAGAATCTGCTATCATGAAAAACAATGGCAGTAGGGAAGTTGTTTACATGCAGGAGCTGCTGAGTTTGGAGGAGGCTGTGCTTTTTCAGAACAGATGGTATAATTTTGAACATTTTACTTTAAAGGAGAAACTCAGCACCCCACATGTTTAACTGTTAATTGAAAACTTTCATTCATATTAATTACAGGCATGACTTGCCCTCTGTTTCTTGAGATGTTTAGTTTGAAATATCACTTCCATTGCTGAACAGACTGTAAACAATAGGCAAAGGTATTCACCTCAACCTCTGGAGATGTCACCCTGACACACTTCTAACCAGAGGAAAAAGTACACTGAATGGATCCTCTTCCATGAAACTTTTCCACCCATTTTCCATTTAGGACAGAACATAAATCGTCTAACTCTTAACGACCCTTACTGAATCATTGTGCAGTTCAACCTTTGACCTCTGCAATCTGTAAGGAGGGGCCCATATTTTATAAATCCTATTTCTTATTCACATGGCTGTCAGGAACACCTGGTACAGAGATATTGCTCAGTTTTGTATGTGGAGATATGTGAAGTTCTTGAATACAGTTCTCTGAAAATTATTCTTATGTTGTAAAACGACTTATTTCACACCAGCCAAAATTTTATCTTTTTTCAATACAATTGAGGAAAGTTGATCAAATGTATATTTTAGACAGGGTGCAACTATTTATTTATTTATTGCATAATAATTTTTCCTTTGACTATTTAATTTCAGGAGTTTCTCTTTTTCTCAAATTATGAACTGATTCAAGTTAAGAGGCTTGCGTAAATAGACAAAAATGACAGAACTTTAAGATATTTTATTGGTTATTTGAAAGCAGAATATGTAAAACATACGTTGATTTGTTGCGTAGTGCGATAAACAACATTTCCTTCAACGCAGCTAGTCCTTTTCCCCTTCTTGTCCACTTGTTGCGCAGCGTGCTCCGGTCGGCCACACGATGGCGCCCTCTGCCGTGCTTACGGCGGTGAACAGCCATGAAGGCTGCCCTGTGAGGGAATCCGAAGCCCCGCTGAGGTAATGCGTTTGCCGCTGTGAATCACCGCCCGAAGGATCGAAGCCGCACATTCGCCGTCAGAGCCTCCCGGATGGAGACGGTAAGCTGTCCGCTAGTGATCAAAACAGATGCATGTTGGCTTTTGTTGTTTGATCACATTTCTACCGAGACAGAATCGTGCTGTGTGAAACGCATGAGTGTCTGCAGGCTGTACCTGATGTCTGGAAAGTTAAGAGGACGAGGAGTAATCAATGAACAGGGCATGGATGAGTCCGTGTGTTTATTTGTGTATCAGATGGTTGTTGTTTGGCTGTTTATGCATGCAGGTGGATCTAAGAGGGAGTGAGAGGGTAGGAGAGGTTTCCTGAGTTGGCTGACTTGTAAATAGGCTAGTTGGATAATTTTTTATAAGATGTGGTGCAAACACATGCATCACTTAATGGTATATATTTATTATGTCTATTTTGTCATAGGAAGCGTGTTGACATACTATAACATACTTCTACTCATACATGCACACGCAGATACACGCACCCACGCTTCGTGTTTCTTGTGAATAGAGGAATGTGTTTCTTGGAGCTTGAAAGGCAAGTTCAGCTGCATACTTACAATAACTCTGAGACTCTTAGGAAGAATTTCCTCTGTTCAAATTCAGTTCAAGTGGAAGTGTGGATGGAGCTCCGCACTCTGTGTGGATACACTTAGGTGGGAGTTGGATGAGGAAGATGAAGAGGGGTAAGTCTGGGGGACTCCTCAAGGTCACAGATATTCAGACAGACAGATATACGATGATGAGGCAAAATTATTTCTGCAAGATGGATGTTGGATTCTACTTTAATTATTTTGTTGGCAGGATTTAGAACTGCCCCCACTCACTTCTTGATTTTATTTACCTTTTCCGTCAAATGCATCAGATACTCATCCCTGAATGTGCTGAACACTAAGGCTGGTTCTTTATTTATCTCTTACCATTTTCAGAAGTGATTTACCACTTATTTTAGGAAATGGCACACAAACAAGCAAACAAACAAATTATGAAAAGTAAGCTTCAAACTATTAAACATAAAAACAAACCATATTCAATCAGCTTTAGTAATACAGAATTATTTATTTGTGTTTTTTTCTCATTAATTAAAATTTATTGATGAATTCGAACATTTTATCAATGCAGTCCCCACTGCATTGAGTGTGTGTTTGAGTGTGAGTGTCCCACTCACACTCAAACACACACTCACTCCCCCACTCTGCTATAAAGTATTTTCACTGTATCAACTAAGAATTAAGAATCTTAGTTGATACAAGATTACAAGAACTAAGAATCAACTAAGAATTCCCTTTCTTCGCAGATTACACAGACCACAAATGTATTTTAAAGCAGAATATTGTTTGTTTCTGAAGAGGACGCTGGCACAGTTTAGTCGTTTTGAAGAAAACTTAAAAAAAACAACCTGTGCATATCATCTTTCTATTTTTAGAAAATAACCTATGTGATGTACACCACAAAGAGAAAACTGCTTTTCATTCCACTTTCAGGAGTGAAAGTTACTAAAAGATGTCTCATCACTGAGCAATTGCAGATTTTATCTGAAAGCACTTTAAGGTCCTGATGTTTTGTGCACAGAGATGATCCCTTTAATCAGTCTGCACTCCTGGGTCTTCCTCAGATGCCAAACCCCGGAACAACCCGCTTCCTTCCGTTCAGATTCAGAGTTTAGGCTGCGGGCCACAGCGGGAAGCGCAATGAATAATAAATGGTTCTGAGATTATGAGTGAATGTTAGTTGGGTAAGTGTGAGAGTTTATGCGCAACCAGAAAATATTCTTTCTGTAACGGAAATCAACTCAGTGAAAGAAAATGAAACAAGACAAAATGACAAACCTTTTCTTTTCCAGTTTTTTATGTTGGACTTCACTCAAAATGAAAACAATATTGACGTACATATTTTTCATCCTTTAATATAAAAAATAATTCCATTTTGAATTTAATCAGTTCTCTTGTTCCACCTGTCAAACCAACATAGTTAATAGGTTTTTGTATGTTCAGTCTTGCTTCATGCTGACATTTTTGTTAATCTGAATTAGGACAGTAGGGCTGATTTTCACTTTTGTTTGCCTTTTGACTACAGTGTTTAATAGTTTTTATAGCCAATTTATGATCTTGTATTAACACATGTAAGGATTCTACACATATAGCACCTTACTGATATCTGTGTGTAAGCTGTGCTTACAGAACAGGTATTATACTGTGTCTGAATGTTTATAGATCCCCTGCTATTAGTCACTCATGCTCTCTTTCTGCTGTGGTCTGGAGCAGAGTAATCATCATCCAATTGGTAGTTTAACCTCAAGCACTGCCATTTGTCAAAGTGTCTGTGGCTAAGACCATAAATTCAAATGAAGGCTCCATTTTGCTCATCTGCTTGTTAGTGTTAAGAAAAATAAATGCTGTACATGTGAGGAAAACACAATCTGTATATGTCGAAGATTATGAGAAATATTTTATAGCACTGGATCATCAGGGGTCTAACATGCCAGTCCTCAAAGGCCGGTGTCCTGCAGCTTTTAGACGCATCTCTGCTTCAACACACCTGAGTTGAACAGTGAGGTCATTAGCAGGACTCCGGAGAACTTGGCTGCACACTGAGAAGGTAATTCAGCCACTTGATTCAGGTCTGTGTGACCAGGAACACGTCTAAACGTTGAAGGACTGACCCTTGAGTTGGACTTGAGTTGAACGTTGCATTTGAACGTGAAACATTAAAACATTCAGAACTGTGTGTGTGGGATTAAGTGATCTTGATTAAATCAACTCATCGCTGTTTGTTTTCAAGGAAGGAGAGATATTTGCTCCTCTGCTCTGCCTTCTGTTTTCTCTCCTTGTCTCTTCATGTTTCTCATCCTGTCAATCTTTCCATCTTTGGCCTTTTACAGTAGCTATTTTCTGCAACTCCTGCCACCCTGTGCTTCACTGTCTTTGCTCTGTAGCTGCATAACACCAAGGCATTAATTATGGAGAACTTTTCCTCTTCAAGCACACACACACACACACACACACACACACACACACATATTAATACAATAGTCCTACAGTGTGTTGAATTGCTAAGCCTTGAGGGTCTATCTTTCTAGGCAGAACTGTTTTTCTCTGCAGGAGTGTGGGCCGGTTTCCAAGGACCTCTTTTGGGGTTCTCTTGCTTGAGACTTTTCCATCTTACTTATTTATGACATTCAAGGAATGTTTTATGTAACAAGCTAGCTCTGGTATTGAACAACTAATTACCTATTCAGATTTGAATCATATCATTATTATTATCCGCAGTAACAGCCGTACCAGTTCAATGTTAGTTATTTTTAACTTGGAATTTGGGCATGTGATAGTGATGCAGGAAAAGTTTTATTTAACTAGAGCAGAGAACCAATGTCTCCATAAAACCCACACACAGGATGTGTCCTCGACAGCTGGAGATAGGCACCAGCAACCCTCCCGACCCCAGTAAGGGACAAGGGTGCAGGAAAATGGATGGATGGATGGATGGATGGATGGATGGATGGATGGATGGATGGATGGATGGATGGATGGATGGATGGATGGATGGATGGATGGATGGATGGATGGATGGATGGATGGATGGATGGATGGATGGATGGATGGATGGATGGATGGATGGATGGATGGATGGATGGATGGATGGAGGATGTGTCCTCCTCCATCTTGCAGACACAATATATTTTTGAACATTTAAAATCAAATGTGAAAAACTATGGAATGCCATCATTTTCTTCATTTCTGTCTTCACTTCTTTCACTTAGCTCCTTTAAAAAGTATTTGTGTGAGTTTTTGTGAGTGTGATGTTCTGCAGACTGAGCAGGTGCACACTGCACAGAAAGACGGGGCCCACAGAGCAGAAAGAGAGAGGGGTGGAGGGGAACTGGTGACGGAAGGAAGGAGGGGCCTGTCTTCATAGGTCGTACAAAAGAGTCAGTGTTTTCTCCCTCAGTGTTCTCAGAAAAAGCCAGAAGTGTTGGTGGTGGGAGCAGAAAAAAAAAGAAAGGGGCCTTTTGGTCAAATTGTCCTCGCATAGCCTGTAATTCTTTCAGTGGCCCCCACCGACACTCACCCCCTGTCAATCCTCATCCAGCGACTTACTCACAGCTTGTCTGCAGTGTCCAGGTTTCTGCTACAGGTTCCCCTTAAATCCACTGGGTTATTTTAGGATGCCAGGGGAACGAGAGGAAAAACAACCAAGAAGCAATGGCTGACAATTGTCAAACATACGATACATTACATAGGATTATATTTTGCATTGTTACGACAATGACATTTTAAGAAACATTTTTCTTTCTGGGCTCTAAATCAACTTCTTTAATGCAAAACATTTGATGGATTTACCTTGTCAGGAAATGAACCGACTTATTGTTATGTTCTCCAGAGAGATGAAAAGTTATTCTTTCTGTGTGCGCGCGTGTAGGGGGGTGTGTGTGTGTGTGTGTGTGTGTGTTTAAAGGGTACATTCCTAAGCTTGTTGAGCCGTAGCTGGGTGATTAATAGTAACTTGCTGATTGTTTAAGAACTGAAATTCCTCAGACCCATTCTTTTCCCTCGCTATGTGTACACGCACACACACATCGACACACACACCCAAACACACAGGTGCTCAGTTACTCAGGTGCTTTGTGACATATTGAGAGCGCAGGCTCACACTGTACATAAACAGGCACTGTATCATACTCTTTGTGATTGTTTGCACTGTATTCAGGGGAACTAATGGAAACAGTATTTGCCAGCATTCTGCAGTTTGGATCCAGAATTCAGGACACTGAAATACTATCCATCTCTGGCTTTCCCTTGCCTCTGTCACCAATCTGCTATCTTTCTTTTAGTCTGCGTATCTTTGTGCGAGTTTTGTTTCTTCCTCCTATTGCATTTTTTTCCCCTTCTTTTTCACGTTGTCCCGTTGCCTCTGTGGCCCACTACCATTTTATTGCTAAGTGTTTTATCTGGTAGGTATGTGCATTGCCTGCATTCTTGTATTTGGGATCATAGGTGTCAAAAGTTGCACCTTACCTTTATCAAATGCTCCGTTGCAAGACTAAAACAGAAATATCTATCATCTTTCTATCAGAATTGAATAGCACAAATTCCTGAGGTATGCATTATTTGGGTATAGAGGAGGAAGCCAGAGAGAACAAGGGAAACAAAATATTAATAAACTGATTCATAGAGAATAGGAAGGAAATATTCTGAGTTGATCAAACATTGTTGTTAAACTCGTGTTGCATAAGCAAAAACTTCAGAATGGATTTAAACCCACACTTTAAGGACTTTAAATATTTGATCCTGACTCAAGGTCAGGGATTCAAGTCTCATGAACCATTTTCATCTTTTGTAATTTGGGAGGATAAGCAGTTGTTTTAGTACATTGTTAATGTCAAATTCTTCCTGTAAGTTTATAAATAATATTATTTTTTTCAAACGGAAACATTACTCCAAGGGTTTTTCTTGAATGTTTCACAACAGTATGGGCTAGTTAAAGTTAAAGTTAATGAGAAAAAATGCTCGGGGAAAATAAACGGATCTCATTATGGTTTTAATTCTTAGGCTTCTTCCATAGAAAGATCTCTGATCCTATAAATGGTAATGCTCTTTTGTTGGCATGCCTGTGGGTTGAAGATAAATCTCTTTGCTCTATAGTTGCTTAGTTTATTTTTCTTTTTTTTGGTCCTGTGGTCCAGGCTAGGACCAGTAAAGAATCCTGTTGTTGTGTCCTGCCATAGTCTTCATGGCCGGCGCTAGCTTTGCAGCAGAGATAAGTCTCCCCAATGATCTGCTTTGTGTTTTCCTTTGGTCTGGCTCAGGTCCACTTCTGTGTGGCTCACAGGGAAACTGTGTGAGGATTAGATTGTGTCCGATTGAAGAGGGAAGCTCATACTGGAAGCACAGAGTGACACAGATACATTTATTTAGCCTCACATCCTAGGAGGAGAGGAGACAAAAGATCCCAGTTTAACTGGTGGGGGAGTGTTAGCTCTTTTTTTTTTGGTCGTGGTGTTGCTTTTAGAGTTAATGTTTTAATGTTTTATTAAAGCTGACAAGGCGAGCGACCGTCGCACGTAAATGGTTAACGTGTTACTTTCCAATCCCACAACTTTACTTTTCTTCACATCACACAGTGAAGGCATGCAGTTTAAATCTTTGAACAATAGAATTATAGCAATAGTAATTATTGTGAAAATATGCTTTACACTTCCTACGTCTTACCAAAATATAAATATTTTTAAATGAATAACAATTCCTTTGTGTACATTTTGGAAGCTCTGCACCGTTTGGCTGCAGATATGTAAAATATTACCAAAGGCTTTAGATCAAGTCATCATATATTAACCATGCTCTTACAAAGAGTGGGTAGTTTCTAAAAGAATAACCTTGGATTTAAAGCAGTTAGGCTGTTGGAAAAAAGACAGCATTTCGTTTCCACTGAGCAAATGTGTGAACTGCCAACTGCAAAGGATCTGGGGTTGTTGTAGCCTGGTGTTGATCTGTGCAAGTGAATATCTGCTTTTTCTTTCTTATTGAACTAAAATAAAATTTTTTGGAAATACTTGGATTCACTTTTTCCCTTTTTAGCTTGTTTTACCTTTATTTGAAGCCTTCAGGGTTACCACACAGTTCTGCAGTCTTTGTCTATACTTAAAAAATAGAGCATTTTGTCCTCAGATTTGGAAAACTGGACAAAGATTTCAGTGGATTTGACATGTCTTTATAGGGAGGTCAGAGAAACTCCCAAACTCCACTTCTTGTGAACTATTAAGTGCTCATCATATATCAAAAGGAAGTTAACAGTGGTGACAGGATCATGAAACACTGAAAAATCTGGATTAAACAAGAACCATGGTGTAACCATACAACCATGGTTACACCATGGTTGTATTTTAGACATAATAAAAAAAATAAATAATTATCAATATCAACTGATAAGAAATGCATATATCATGATAAGTTTTTCAGCCACATCATCCAGTGCGACTATAATGATAAACTCCTATTAAAGAACCACAGACTGTGGGGTCTGGATTGCAGGTTTATCTTCTGACTTCTATGGCTTTATTTTTGATGCCACTACCAACATTTAGTTAGGCTGTTTCCAAACTCTACTGAATTTTGTAGAAATTCTCACTTTCCAGCTGCAGGCCCATCTGTCTCTGAGCTCTGTTCAGTGACAGAAAAGAGCCGCCCAAACACCTGACCTTCTCCACTCCTGACAGAAAAACTAATCAGCTCTGTTGCCCTAACATCTGGTAGTTTGCTATCAAGTCTATCTTCCATTGTGCTTAAGTGAGACAGACACTGGGACTTTTCAGACACATTCAGATGATTCTACCATCTAGTTTGGCTTTATCCTGTGCTGCAAAATGTCTTGTGTTTGATTTTTTTTTCTTGTTTTGTTTCTCTCCTCTTTCTCTTTCAGGACTTTGCTCTTTCAGGACTCCTTTCTCCAGAATATGGCTGACATCCATGGTAACAGACCTCACACTGAGCCAGAAAAGCTTGGCCCAAACTGGTCCAATCACATCCAGCCTACCTGATCCTGTACTCCCGGAGGTGAACTGTGCTACTGTTAAAATGCAAATAACTCTGGTTGATATTTCATATCTTTCTTCAAAAAGTGGAACAGAAAAGGCATTTCTTTAGTTCAGGATTTTCCCTGCACTGTTATGTTTTATTCATTCTCCAAAACGGGATCGTAAAGTACTGAGTGTAAGCTGGTCTCAGCGGACCGCTCCTTCAGGGTCAGAATGCATCAGCTGTTTAGTCGGGTCCTCGGCCAGAGGGACCTGTCCAGAGCAGGAGACCTGTTCTCTCTAGAGGACATGGAGATCGAAGACGACCTGTCTGAAGCTCTGGATCAGATCAAGGACATCTCCTGTTCACCAGTCAGTAAGCATGTCTAAACATGCAAAACAGATAAACAGTCCTTTGAGACTTATGTAAATACTTACATAGTAAATGCCTCTTTAATGAATTATTTATTTTGTCATGTATTATTAATATTCTTAAGTTTGCTGCCTGCTTCTTTTCGTCGGCCGACAGGACTATTTGACCAACGACAATGATCAGGCCGTGGTCGAGATTTGCATCACACGCATCACCACGGCCATCCGAGAGACCAGCTCCATCGAGCGACACAGCACAGCCCTGGTGGGCCTGTGGGAGTCTTGCCTTGAACATAACCTGACTCCTCAAGGGGAAAGCACAGAAGACACGCCGCACGCAAAGATAGCCTCTGACATCACCAGCTGCATTCTGCAGGTACATGCTCATCAGAGACAGACACACACACCTAGTGGTGTGGGGGTTTTGATAACCTCGAACTCTTAAAGGACATAGCTTTGCACATACCTGTCATCAGATGGAAAATTATTTATGCCTGTGGTGTTACATAAGGTTGATATTTGCAATCTTCTTAAAAATGTGGTTTCTATACACTAAGATGTTCACCTATTTACAGAGTGTATTAAGAGGCTCTTACAGTTGTATTAGTGTTTTTCTTTACTTCTTTCAACATGGCCCATTGTACTGAAAATACAATGCTTTTCAAAGCTGCACCTTGCTTATTTCCCCTGTTGTTAAATAATGGAAATAAGGGAGCAACTTTTAAAACTATTGGTAGTACTTGGGCTTCTTTTTTGTCAGATTACAGCCACAAACCTTATTTTATTGGGATTTTGTGTGACAAACTGACATAAGGTGAAGTATAAATACACTAGACTGGGATAGAATAAAATAGAATAGAATAATAGAATAAAATAGAATAGAATAGAATAGAATAGAATAGAATAGAATAGAATAGAATAGAATCTTTATGGTCATTATGACAATGACCATAAAGATTCCTACACATTTTGGTGCAATTCTCCAGATAAAAGACAATGTCCCACGTAAAGAATAAATAATGATTTATATTTCAATATGACTTATCAAGAGATAAATAAAAACTGATACAGCTAATAGCTTCATCAGATTAGTAAACAGTCATTTAATTTAATTTTAAATCCAGTTCTTATATTCAAAAGAAAAAACTGTTGTGCAGAAGCGTGAAGCTGGGTTGAAAAACAAAACATCGCTGAACATCAACTGAGAAAAAGAAACAGAGTGGTACAACTGCCAACCTACTTAGACATGGACACCAACCTAAACTGAAAAGGCCAGCAAACAGAGCATTGTTCTGAGAAGCTATTAAACTATCAGTACATAAAAAAGATATACACAAATAAGAATGAAACCAATAACATAATCCAATGATGTCACAGCTCAGTATGAACTGTGAATGTTGAGAAATCATAAACATAAAATCCCTGTATAGTTTCTGGTTGAAAGAAGCCCAAACATAAAAAAATAAAATCATATGGTCTATGTTAGTTTTTTGTATTAATTTTTCATTTTTGCAATACATTCTATTGTAATTAAATTAATTGAAATGCTAAGCAAATTTCTCAATTTTATTACACGTACGTATATTATTTTTTAACTTCAACAAGCTCAAATATTGCATGAACTGAGGTTATCCTGACATCAACTACAATCGACCTTTTTTTTGCAACAGTATGGCATTTTAAAGCCTTTCCTCTGAGTGATGTACTGATATCAATAAGTGCATTACTAATTCAAACAAGAGTACTGCTGACAGCCATTGTTAATCAGTTCATTTAACAATGTGCTACTTTCTGGAGAAACTGAAACTAACACATAGCTAAAGTAAAGGCATCAAACCATTTAGGTGTTTTTTCTGTTCAAAGTTTATCAGTAAGGTCACTTGTGAATGGATTACATTTCCTTTGAATTGAATGTCACAGCTTGTAAAGTAAGGGTCAAATCTCTGGTCTGCAATCTTTGCACACAGTTTCGCTGTGCAGAACCAAATGCTTGTGATCCTTGCACATGTGCATATGACATTCATTTCCTCAGAGTGAGAGTGTATGCATGTGTGTGTTAAACAATGTTACAGCATCTCTCATATACCTTCATATAACACCTATTTCTGAAACAATTTTCCTGACCAAGACAAGAGTCTGTAATGATTTCATACGACATATTAGTTCAACTTTAACAGAACCATACGTAAAAGTGGCACTAAAGTTCGTTTGAGTGTCACAGACCACAATTTAACATTTAAGATGTGTAAAATTATTGCTAAACCAGACCATTTCTATAGAATGACAAATATGTGTAACATGAGCATTTCTTTTAGTAATTTTGTACTTTCCTCACTTTTGGAGTTGATCAAAGTGTCTAGGAATGTTGAATTAATAACGCATGACTTCCTGTCTCCCAAGGATAAAAATAGGACTTGGCACAGGGGCCTATTTGTCTAAACTTCTCTTCAATATAGCAAAGTCAAGAGAACTTGAGAATAAGGCAAAATGGGTGTATGTTTAACCTAATATGTCAAGAAAACTCCCACAACAGCTATTTGACTGATCTTGCCACTTTTTACAGTCAAGGCAGTAATGAGAACTAGAATTTCTCAAGAGTTTAAAGCAATTGGAATTATGACAACCAAGGCTGGAGCAGGACCCAAGTATATTTTTCTACTTTAGGTGGATACTATGGGGGGTAAAAAATAATCTTCAAAGCTCCCTATTAGAGAACTGTGAAAACAGTGACATATAGGTCACCAAGTTGGCCTTAAAAACCAATTTATTTTAAGGCTTTTTGCACATCTTCATCAGAGCTGCCAAAGCCTGTGGAGGTGCTGTGCATGATAAATTTAACTTGCCCTTCCCCAGTTTATATGTTTTCACACTGCTGTATTTTTTTAGTTCTTTAACTATTGAAAATTTGATTGGAAGAAAAGTGTGTTATCGGAAAAGGTAGATGGAATGTTCAAATGACAGAAAATGTGTTTGATTTTAATACAAAAGGTACAAAAATACTAATAGTAGATGGAAAAACTTTAAAATAGGATTTCTCATCTCTGATTTCTCAAGCTAAAAGGTTTAGACATGAGCAAACTCTGTCCTCTGCCTTTTCCACCCCCCTGTTCTTGTTCCTTCAGGAATTGGGATTGTGTTAATACCATCCTAATGAGTCCAACTCTTCAGAAAAAGCCCATTCGCATGCTCACACACAGACACACACACACAGGTGAGACTAAAACTTCTGACAGCTCTGGCAGAAATGTCTGATTCTCATGTCCCAGTTACAATAGCTATCACAGGAGCCTGTGCGTCTCTCTTTCTTTACCTTTTAAAAACTGTCCTCCTTGATTTCTAGGCCCCCTGATCTCTGATATCTTTGATTCTTTCTTTACCTCGCTGTCATTTTGAATTTACACAAACACTTTTCTTGCCCTTCCTCTGAAACTCCCAGGAGCAGGAGAGATGTAGGCAGTGTTTTCTTGGAGGAAGTGGTTTATTGGCTTGCTGGTTGTAAAGAAACTGTACACAGGCAGGTGTAAACATGAACAGAGATTTCTGTCTTATAATGAACATTCACTACACAGACTCTGTGAAGTGTCTTGATCTTGATATTTAAATTTAGCTCTCAAGAAAGATGAAAGATAGAGAATTAGATTGGAAGTATAAACCTGTACATCTATTCTCAAAGAAAATGAGCCAGAAGATTCTGCAGACTTGGCCGTCTTTACTTTCACAATAACTACACAAAAAAATACAATAAGAAAATAATAACTTGAGAGCATTAAATTACACTGCGACAGACTGGCGACCTGTCCAGGGTGACCCCGCCTCTCGCCTGAAACGACAGCTGGAGATAGGCACCAGCAACCCTCCTGGCCCCAGTAATGGATAAGGGTTTAGGAAAATGGGTGGATGGATGGATATCACTAAATTACAATTAGTTTGGAAGACTTGTCATATTTTGATTTGGACTTATAATTTGACTGAGTTCATATCAGCTTCCTGGTATTTTGGTAACCCAGTATCTGCACTGCCATCATGTGGCAGAAGTGAGTCACAACACAGACAAAGCAAACTAAAAATAACATTTAAAACATTGGAATTAAAGAAAGTTATTTTTGGGGTAACAAATTATAATTTCATGTAACAGAAATGGGGACAGAGTTTTAATTTCTATTTATTTAAGTTGTCTTAATATGTTTGGAATCACAATGTCCATGAGAGGGTGCTAGTGTATCTCAAATAACATTTCTCCTTTCCCACTCAGACTTTAAAATATATATTTCAGCTCCTACAGTATGTTTATGCTTGACGTAATTTTGAATTACAGTAAACTCTGTCAAAAGCAACATACATGTAATGTATGTTGCGTACAGATATCATTTACCAACCATTTTTGTTGATAAAAAGGTATAGGTGCTAATGGACAGATGAAGTAGGCAGACCAGTGGGTGACCAGTCTATGCATGCTAGTCACCAATTTTTTAAAGCTAACACAAGTGCATAGTCTCCTTAATTTGCCACTGCCAGCTATTCAGTTAGCAGAACTGATATGGCCGCCTGCAACAAAGTAACCACCACTCGGTGTGCAATTATCTTCATTTTGGCACTAATACAGTGGCATAGTTTGGATGCTGATGCAACATCCCTCTAAGTGAAGTGATCAGAAGTCGCAAGACTCTCCAAACAAGGGGTTTCCTGATCTGGGAAGCTCCTGGTTCAGCGAGAAGAAATCCCACAGCTCCTTTCAATGCTTCAATGTGCTGTCAACTCCTGGAAAGCGCGAAGCATTGAGTACTAATAAACATGAACAAGTCAAAGGGGTGTGGCTACTTTTGTAAGGCACTGTATTTTAAGGAAGAAAGGAAATCCATCACATTGTCTTTCCTTAGGTACATAATCTTAACTTCTTTTCTTCTTTGTCTTCTCAGAACTACAGCTGCCCCTCAGTCATGGCGCTGGCTGTTCCAGTGGCGGTGCGATTCCTGCAGAGAGGGAACCGAGAACTGAGCAGGAACATGTCCAGCTATCTCTCACTGGCTGCTATAGCAAAAGCTGACTTGCTGGCTGAACATACAGAGGCCATTACCATCAGTGTGCTTGGAGGTACAGTTTACACACTTATAGTCATGCAGCTAAAAGCGTCTTACTGCTTTTCTTGTGGTTTCCTTTGCACTTGAAATAAACAGATCAAAACGTACACTAAGCCTACCTTAGTTTAAGTTTAATAACTCATTATCTGTATAATTTATGTAATTGTGCTTATTTAGATGATGATTCTTGACTTTGGGGGGATGGGTTGTGGAAGCTCCTGCAACAACTCTCATTATGAACTCTCATTATGAACTCTCATTATGAGCATTTTCAGTAGAAGTGAAACAATCAGGTCAGATGTTTACTCTGGTGGAACAGGGAGTTATTGTTGCAATCAGAAGGTGCTGTAATCAAACCATTTAGGAAAATAATGGTAATAAGTTGCAGCTGACACTTATTGTTGAACTTTTATACATAAGAAAAACTTTTAGATGGTGCATAAACCTTCACAGATGGTTTATTTGTTGTTTTTTAAGATGTGATTGTAACTTTTACCAGTAATGCTTTGTTCGACTCCTACTTCCACTCATTTGAAGTTTGGTGATGCAGTTACACATTTTTTAAAAGTGAGACACTGTAGGCCTAATACTGCAGCTACTTTGTTGTATTTTCCATGTTTTGCTTTAAGATTATTTAGCAAATAGGAAATAAGATTCAGAAAGTTTGCATTAGAACTCGTCTTCACTCTGAAACATCATGCTTTTATTGATCATTGACAGGAAAGCTGATCAGAGTATTTGAGAAGATGGATAGAAGTTCTTATTATGGAGTTTTGATTTGCATCTCCTCAGCTAGATTAAAACAGAAACTGAGCAGTTTAAATACTGAATTCCTGATTTCTCTTCTCTCTGCACATGGACCCATCTACTTTACTATGGCCATTTCAGCCTCATGTTGACTTTTGTGTTTTACAAGCCGGCTGTGCAACTGAGTTCTGAAACCTCAGCATAAACACTGGGGTGAGGTAGATGATGGCTTCGTTATATGAGCTAGCAGGACGGGCAGACCGCACACATGTGTATTTAATACTGAAGTCAGTGAAGGCCTGTGTAGTCATATACACATTGTCCGATTTAATGCATTCCTTTAGAAATGGCTTGACTCAGTTCTAACGTATGTTTTGACATATTTACATTATGTTTTTGTCAGTTTAGGATGTAGTCAGTTTTATAAGAAATTGTGTCTGTGTGTTTGTGTATTCCCAACCCAGAGAGAGCTTACTGCAGGATGCAGTTTGAGGGTTTTATAGCGACAGCAGGATGTCTCACTCACACATGCTTGTTTACAAGAGTTTAGCTACGTGGGGGCTAAGTGCCAAACTGTTCCTTTCCATGTTAAAGTTAAATGTGATCTTAAGTTAACTGCATGGTTCAGAATGCAGCTGTAGACTGAATGCAGATTGGTTTTAGATATATTATTATGAGCCAATACTAACCGACAACTGGTGACTGGTGCCAAGATTTTGGATTTATTTCAAATTTAATGGATAAAGAGACAGAAAAGAAGAGAAATGTGAGAAGAGAGAAAGAAGGATAGAGAAAACACAAGACAACTTGGGAGTGTGCTTCTCTACCTACAGAAAGAGAGAGAGAGAGAAAAAAGAACAGAACCAAGTGACAATCAAAGTATGCATATGTAATAATAATAACTTCAATATCCCTGAAAAGTGAACAGTACAGGTTAATACATTTAGTGTAAATCATGGCCCAAAATGTTTCTGACAAAATATCTGAATCTGAACACCTTTGTGTATGGGTATGTGCTTGTGTATATAAGGTTTCTCCATAAGAATGTCCAACTGGGGGTTTGGGAAGCTAAAACAGATCTACCCCCCAGAACCTGAGGCAGACATGAAGGAGACCACAGACCCCATCCAGAAACAGGCTGAAAAAAGGCTACAGGGTCCAAACAAGCCAGCCAACCAACCAGAACAGCCCAGGGATGAAACAATCCCAACCCCCGAGCGAGCTCAAATCTCAACACTATGAACCTCTCACCCCCCACAAGCCCATAACAGCCTGGTAAAAAATGATAGTAAAAAAAACACTATAACCATTTTAGAATGACTGTGATGCCTCAAGCAAAATAGATGACTACAGTACCATTTACTCTTCTACACTTTGCTTTTGGAGCTTTTCTCTGTTTCCTGTTGCAGGGCAAAGCTGTGGATGCTTCACTGAATGGTAACAGTACCAACTATAGTCAAACTGTAGCAGTAGCAAAGCAGACTCAAATGAAATATTTTTTTAGTTTTATATCTAATTTGCCTCTGAAGTGAAGTAAA
Source organism: Phalloptychus januarius (assembly GCA_902982915.1). Taxonomy (NCBI): domain Eukaryota; kingdom Metazoa; phylum Chordata; class Actinopteri; order Cyprinodontiformes; family Poeciliidae; genus Phalloptychus; species Phalloptychus januarius. Next base: position 31,062,909 of record CADWAE010000133.1, read on the forward strand.
TCCATGGCTATGATTATAATCAGCTATAAAGCAAACAGAGCAAAACATTTTGAATTCCCACTTTTAAGAAACAGCTAATGCTGAATTATGTAAAATATAATTTAGGCCAGACTTTTAACATGCTAAATTTCCTGTGTTGGCTTGAGGCTCAGTGTGAAAGTCCTCATTAGATTCTTTCAAATTCTTTTTAAGGTTTTGCCTTCTCCTGGAAAATGACAAAAAAGTTTCTGTACTCACTGTAACTTTCCATTTATTCTCTCATGTTATGCAAAAATATTTATTTACAAAATACATTCTGTTTCATCTTTTCACATAAAACTATGTACAGTATAATACAAGAAACAAAGTTATGCAAGTATAATCATGCAAGATTTGACTGAGTAAACATTGTCCCTATGGTTCATAAACATATTCAAAATAGCTTTTTCACTTTGTTCATTCCAAAGACAAAGATTAATCTAACTATTGAACACAAGTAAGAAAAGACACAGCATAGAATTAATTATTCATAAAATCGATGTAAACATTTAATGAATATAGTATTTTTACTATAAAAATATGTTTGTGTTTAAAAGTTTTTCACACTTCCAAAATGCAACAAAATTATAAAATTAGCCCTACATTCTAGTTTTTCATATCTAAAAGGAAGGCAAGTACAGCAGTTGTTAATAGTGTTGCATGTATATGTATATGAGAAGTATTAAGCTACCTCTTCCTGCAGTTAATTGTACCTTTAAGGCTGCAGTGAAAAGATAGCAACATTTTCCCAATGATTGTGGTTCTTGTTAAAATAAGCAATCTGTGTTGTTTGGATTTGTTAACTGCACCTGCTGTTTCTATGAAATCCTCAGAAGTGAAAATGAAAAATGTCATTAGCCTGTAATTACAGGATCATCTCTTGTCATTGTGCATGACCTCTTATTTCTGCTTGGCTGTCTGGTCATTATCCAGTCTGTTGAGTCAGCAAAATGAGTCAGCAACTCTGTGTCTCTCTCTAATTAAGTCTTTGGCAAATGCTGCATGCAACACGTTTCCAGCAACATATCATGTTTTCTAAACTGAGTTAAGTGAATCAGTTTAAAATGATAAAATGATTATAGCATAATTTCTCACAGTCTCTCACAGCATTGGATGTCTTTTCCTTTACCTTCATGATAATATAATAAAGATGATGCAGAGAATTCCAGTCTCACTTATAAAGGCATATTAAAAATGTGATGTTGAAACTCTTAAATGTCCACAGTTTTAGCTTGACCTTTTATCAGAGTGGAGGATATGTATGCAACAAATGATTATGACTGTCAAAATGATGGATCAGTAGATAAACTGAGCTCCTCCATGTGGCACCATCTCCGTCACGCCCCAGGACACAACGCTCCCCCTGTGCTGGCAGCCCTGGCCTCCCTGCGCAGCCAACTGGGAAATTTCCTCCTCTGACAGGACAGTGTCCCACATATTAACCCCGGTCATTTTCCCAGCAAACGCCAGCTTTGGATCAAAACTTCCCTCAAACCCGGCCACACCACTCCCGCTGGTTGGAGACAGAGGGCAGCAGCCGTTTCTTTCTTGCCCCAGCTGGAGTGAGCCTCCCTCGGCTAAGTTGTGTCCCTTGGCCATCCCAGGGGTGGACGCCATTTTCTTCCCGCCGACCCAGAGGGTCACCAGGCCTTGCTCAGAGGACCAGGCTCCGCATAAATGGGTCCACTGTCCTGGGCTTACTACGCTCCTTGCCTCCACCTGACTAGCTTCCTCTCCAACAGTGAACACGGCAGAGGTTTGGGCGAGCAGCAACTGGATTTCAGAAGGGTTTCGACGGTGTCCGTAGGAGAACAACACAGTTTTGTTGAAGACTGCAGTTGGCTTCACCCACATGCAGATAGTAAAGGCGGACAGGTTGATGGGGATGTCTGGAATGATAGCAGTATAAATCCGACGGGAGCGCATAGGAAACAGGAGGGCCATCTCACACCCTGTGCAACAAGAAGAAAAGATGATAGATGTGGTCAGTCAGTAAAACTCACGGTTTTATATACAAATGGGTAAAACATTAGATTAGACAAGAATGTGTATCGCATAGCATGCAGCACTTGACTGTAACCAAAAGGAAGACAAAAATATATAAGTGATCACATAAATCAAAGTTTTATAAGTAATCAGTAAAGTTAAGAGACTAATTCTCATGGGCATAGATGTCAACACCCTCACTGATGTATTCTGGAGTAATTGAAACATGTTTAAGGAGTTGTTTGATCATGATTATGTTTGGGGTAAACATCAAAAACTCTCCAAGAAGAGAGTTAACCCAATTAAAAACTCGTCAGATGATCCACTTCAGAAAGACATTTGATAACTTGTAGTAAACAATAATTGTAGTCATGATTCACAGGCAGTTCATTATGGCTCCATAATAGCTCTTGTTTCATTGTGGTCTGTTTTAAGTTAATTTAGGTTCTATGTTATGTGTGACTTTTTATCACGCTGTGATGTTTTATTGCATATTTTTGGACTGTGAGCACAAACCAATCTGATGCATTGGGAGACGATGTCATGCAGAAATGCCTCTCTGGCATAATTTAGATCGTACAATTTATTTTTTATATATTATTCATATAGTTTACACCTAACCATAATTTTGTGTTTTTGCTTTAGTACAGACTGATTAATTAATTAAAAACAAAAGTTAACAAAGTGACTATAATACTGACAGGGTTTGTTGTCCAGAAGGGCAAGGTAGATGGCCTATTTTCTGTCAAATAAGATTAAAACCCTCATGACATTTTAAAATCTCCTTAACTACCATGTCACCCATTCTCTTTAAAATCAACTTTCCATTGTTTATGTTTTTTTATATATGTTTTCGTTCTCTGGGTTGCCCCCTCCTTCCTGCTCTAACCCTTTTTGTCACTCCAGTCAGCTTTCACTTCCACCCTGTTAAAATTGGATATCCTAAATATTGATGTTCTCTTAGTCTCAGGTTTCTGTCACTCAGAAAATAGTAGTGAGGAGAAAAAAGCTTTTTGCCGTGTGTGTGTCAGTTCTTGTTGGTTTACATCTGGTTCTACTTTCTCAGGGTGTTTTGGTGTGGTTTCTGCGGTGCATGGGTGATGAGCACACTTCCTTTTGCTCTGTGTGTGTTGGGCTGACAAACATTTCTAGTCTCTAAAAAGGGGAATGCCATGAAGAAAGCAACTCTGGCTCTTAGGATGATGAAAAAATCATCCTTAACTTCACTTTTTAAATTCAATCTTGGGAAAGAGAAGATAGTCCTTCTGGCTGAGAAGGTTGACTTGCCAGAAAAGAAATGTCTAAACTGTTTTGGGTTTGCAGACGTTGTCTCAGACAACTTCTTAAAGACCACAGATGTTTGTCCTAGCTGGAGTTGTATTACCTAAATGTGCCACTGCAGGAGGAAACATAAACAACCTTACGGTTGCTGAACAAACAAACACAAACTAAAGGAAACAGCATACCAGAGTAAACAGACTGCTGGTGATAAGATGGAAGGTTTACCTGCAGGTAGGCGCCTTTGCCTTGATGACTTCAGCTCTTCATCCAGCTCAGCCTTCACCGCTTGCATTGCAGCTACCACCTCATCCAAAGCAACCTCTCCTGGTGTCACTTCTTGGAGATGGAATCCATTTTTGCCATTCAACCTAGAGCCAGCTCCTGCACTTCTGCTGCTGAGGCAGCTGCCCTCTAGCTTGGCTAGTCTGGATGTTTGAGTATGTTCCGCAGACAGAAGCTGCTGTATCTGGGCCTCCAGGTGGTTGAGATTTCCAACAGCAGAGGTCAGATCACTGAGCTTCAGGAGCTCCAGAGTTTCTTGTAGATGGCTCTCCAGCTGCAAGACCATCCGTCTTCCTGCTGTCTCCACAGCAACCCCACAGGACCTTTCATACTCAGCTATAAACCTGTCAAAGGATGAGTGGAAAAGATTTACATCTTCTTTAGCAGAAGAGCTTTAATCCTCCACTTTTGTCTTGTTTAAAGTCACTCTTTACACCATAATTTCAGCTGAATTTATATCATTGCTTGATAAAGCAGCAGGACCCCTACTGATAGACCCACCTTCTCAATTCACCGCGCAGTGTCTCGATTTCGACCTTGACGACGTCATCAACATACTGAAGCAGCATGTTCTCCCTCATCTGGCTGTTCTCCATCATGGAGAAGATCTTGTCCCACTTTGTCAGGTCTGGAGAGCTGCAGGGGGCCGAACTTGGTGTGGCTGCAGAGAGACAAGATGAAAAGTTGGACCAGAAAAAAACATTTTACTCACAGAGATAAATAGAGATCCAAAATTTATGGAGTATTTTATGACTTCGTTATATTGATTGTCAGCATAGTTGATCTCCATGCCGTCCTCTTAGTGCAGGGTTTCCCCTTGTGTATTATGAACCTGACAGGCTTTACTTTTAAGTAGATGAACAGTAATAGCAAAGGAAGGTTAAGCTGGGCTTATAACTGATGCACTCATAGAAGTCGGGATGGATCATGTGCAAAACGTTCACTCAGAGTGGTCTATCTGGAAGATGCTCTCACGTGTGTTGTCGTTTTTATCATTCCCATATGAAGGCTGTCTATAAAGGATTGCAGTCACTTTTTGAGGTTCGCAGTGCGTGGTGAGACTGATATGAGCGCACGTCTTAATGAACAAAGACTAATGTATAACATAATATTATACATTATATTATATATAATATATAATATAACTAAGACTACTGTAGCGTGTATGTTTACATCTCACAAGCTCACTCAAAATGTGTTCTGGCACCAACTTGGCTCTATGTCTGTGATTGCAGCTTGATCAGGTTGATGTAAATGAACCGCACCACCAGCCAGTCACAGACAGGCCTTTTTCATCCATTTAAAATATTCATTTCGAATAATGCATTACTTGAATAAGTAACAACCACTCACAACCAGAAAAGCACAATGCTGCACAGTGACGATCTTTACTCAACGAAACGGCAGGATTTAGGAAAACACAAGAATAAATACTTGAATTTTGTACCATAAAATATTTAGTAAGGCATACAAATACTTACTCATCGACCATTTGAGGTAATATTTTTTTATTTAGTTTGATTTTAGATGTGACCAGCTTTACAGCTTATTTTATGATCCAGTGGCTTAATAAGGATTTAACTGAAGAGTAAAACATTTTATTTGTGTTTGCCTTTTTGGACACTCAATACTTGATGTTAGTTATGTCTTAATAACACAAGTTATCCTGAGGGTTGTGGTGTTGAGAGAGAAGTCAGTCAACCTTGGCTGTACAGCAATCAAAACTCGTTTATTATGTCTGGAGTAACACAGCAGATTTAAAAAATGGCAGATCCCTCCCATAAATCCTCCTGCCGCCTCCAGCAGTTCAGCTACAAACTGATAAACCCCGCCTTCACATTTTACATCGGCTAATTACCTCAGCCTTCCAGAATGGTGAAAAACAAGAAGCAAAGTTAACTTTTACATACATAATGTGAATTATTTATCAATAATAACACATCAGGAAGACATTTTATGTATGCAAATGCACAATTTATAAAACATTTTATTCTTTTAATTACTTTGATTACAGGAGTTTTATTTCAGCCAATCAGACTCCAGCAATTATCACTGCACTCTCTATAAAAGGGTTGGGTTTGAGGTGTGCCTCCTCTTTAGCAGGATCCCAAAATGGCTGCCGCAAAAGACATGCACAAGGTAACAAACATTTCAACCACACACACCCACACAAAAGATTCATTTACAGACTAGAAGGGTAGAAAAAAAACATTGCTTCTTAACAACACATAATCACCTAATCATATTTCCTTTTCAACCTTTTGTCACACAAAAACATGGTGGACTGTCCTAGTGCCAGTACCACAAGGCTTAACAAGTTTTGTGGTGGAAACCCAGGAGTAACACATTTAGGTAAAAGCATCGATATAAAGACCATTTTAAGCCATAATTTCTAATGAACAATTTGAAGTTTCTGACCAACGTTAAGTTTAGATTCAGTATGGTTAAATACCAATTTGAACACCAAGTTCAAATTGGAGAGTTTCAGAGATGTGGTCAAACCCACATCAACTTCAGATTCAGCAGGGCGACAACACCACCTGAATTCAGGGGGTGGCTTAGAGTCGCAAGTCTCTTAAGCCAAGTCCGTATGCAAAATGAGGAGGCCGCCCACTGAAGTTGACTTGAAAAGTTAGAGGTCCTTAACCAACCCCTAGTTCAAAAGCTATGTTGATAGAACATGTCCGGAAATATGAAGTTCAGCATGAAAGACCCAACAGCTTATACTAATCCCAGGTTCACATTCAATATGACTGCCATAAAATACTGTGAAAGTTAAAGGATGTTTTCTCTCATTGCAACAGTATCACTCATAGTACTGTACAATCCTCATTTACCAATTCTAATTCTGTGTGTTCAACTTATATGGTGAATACCAGTAACAACAACAGACTTAAAATCTCACTTGTGCACAAATGGATGCATATCATGTTCTCATATGTGCTAAAACACTATTTATCAAAGATCAATTAAATATTTAAAACTTCAGTATGCTGAAAAAAATAAAAGCAGACGTAGGTCAGCAGGTAGAGCGACAAGTTGATGGCAAGAAATGAGAATGTCAGGTTGCTGGGAGATCAACGAGAAAACGAGAAGGAAACAGAGCAATTTCCCCTGCTGTGTTTCCTGTGAGATTATCCAGCTCTGTGCTGTGAAATGAGAAGCGAGACGGAAGGAAAATAAAGTGGGGAGGATGTGCTTAGAAAAGGAGAGAGATAATATGAGCAGTGGGAAACGTGGGGTAAACGGGTGGGTTAAAGCAACAAGGAGTGAAAATATATATGTGTGTCACACATGTTGTTCTGGTTAGCGTTTAACGCTTTCAGGCTCTGTTTATACCTGCAGACCTTTTCTGGGGAGATTGTGGGGGATGGGGAGGCATTGCTGCAGAGCTGCATTGCTTGCATTGCTTGTTTTGGCTTCTTAGTGTCCATGATTATTCAGAGAAAGCAGGATTTGGCTTCATGCAGTGTGTATCCTATGGTTTAATGATGCAGACAGTAGTTTACTTTGTTAATGAAAGCAAATGTTTTTAAAAATAAAATAAATTTAAAATGTAAAATTTTCTGCACAGTGAATTTTTACTAAAATCAAAATATTCATCTACATATTTTGTAAACTTCTAGTAAATGCACAGTGAGTCACTTGCTTCCACTGATGGGAATCTTGAGAAAAAGTCGCCTTTAAGCTCAACACCCCCCATTTCCTGTCTGCTGAACGCCATTTTTCAGCCTGCCACTCATGCGAAAATGAACTGTACTGTGACCTCTCTCATGTCACATGCCTATTAATTCAGATTCTTCTCAGAGATTGGGAGCGTTGGGCGGGTCAGAACAAGTGACCCGTGTCTCCCTCTGACCTTTGACCTCCCCTCGTCCTGACACACCTGTGAACAAACTGTTCTCAACTCATGTGCTTGACCTTTTCTGTCCCTTCTCCAGCAACCTCATTATGAATTCTGTGTTTCGTCGCACCTCTCCTCCCCCCATCGCCTGAACTAATTTGTGTGTGTATTTTACCACCCAGTCATTTGCCTGGAGCCCCTTCTGTTTTTGCCCTTCATCACTTTTTATCAGATCACAGGCGGCTTGCCCAGATTTCAGCCTCTTAACTGATGATGGTGCTGCAATTATACCTCCTACTAGGTTTAGAAAAAACAAACAAATGATGAATGCAAGCTGTGAAGGCCCTCGCTGAAGCATAAGACACTGACACATGTAGTCCTTGCCTTTTCTCTCTTCTCCAGACTCATGCAACTTTAACTATGTTGAAAAATAATTCCCTTAGTAATTTTGCAACAAGAGAGCTGACGTCATTTCACGCTGTTTTTTTTTCATCTCTGCCAACAGTCTTGGTACTTTATTAACTGTGGTGTTTTGTTGTTTTTTTGAGTTTTCTTTTTCCAACGGTTAACAAGCCAACCAAAAAAGAAAAAAAAAACAAGTCAGTGTTATTGTTTTAGGAAGCTTCACTGAACAGATTGCAGAGAATCACACAAAAGGAAAACTGAATCTCCATTTCAGTGGTCATGGTCTTGTTAGTGCAAACTCAGACTATAAAGGTTTTGACATTTATCTAATAGTAATTTTTGCCATTTAGTGAGCTTTTTTCCCTTCTCCACTCCCATTTTGTGGCTTCTCGTTATTGCATAAATCATAGACCTCATGTCACCTCAGAAACAAGCATGACTCCATATTCTTCCACCATAGCCAGAAAATAAAATATCTTCAATAGCATTGCAACAGGAAAAGCGTCTTTCAGATAATCAGATAGATATTTAGTGTAGAAGACTTACGTGCTGGTGTCTCTCCATCAGTGATTTCATTATAGTAGTCGGTGTACTGGATCTCGTTGTCATACTCGTAGGCGAGAGTAACACACGCGCACACAGAGAGAAGAAACGCTGCCTCAGGGATTCTCCACCAAAGCATGCTGCTGCTGCTGAAGAGAGTGTGAGCAATGTGAACAAATATGTCTGCTCAGCTCCAGGTCCTTTTCCTGCTTCTCTGTCTTTGTGTGCAAGTGTGTGTTTATGTGTGTGTATTTGTTTAAGGTTCCTCTGCTGCTGCTGCTGCTCTCACTTTTCTACTCACTGCAGGTCCACCACACTCTTTTTCAAGCCTCAACTCTCTCTTATTATGCTAGTCCCTCCTCTTCTAAAGACTCCCCACCTCTTTCTCTTTATCTCTGACTGATTTCTCTTTTCTTTCTTCAACTAAATGTTGAGCAATTATTGACAGGAAGCCCAGTATTCCTGGCATAGAGAAGAGCTCACTCATGCTCATCTGTTTTCCCGTGAAGCACTCGTAAAATATTCCCGTAATTCTGGCGAGGACATATCGGCATTTCACAGATTTTTTTTTTACAGTTGTATTAAAAATTGCAGAGCAAGATATTTATATTCATGTATGACAAAAAATAAATGTAAGACAGTTGAGCCCGTCAAATTTGGATATCAATGCAAAACATAATGGCCACCCAAAAATAGTAATTATAGCAAAGCAAAGCTTAAGTTCATACAACCTCTATCCATCTAATAAAAGTAAAACCTAACAAACTGGCACCCTGTTTACCATTTTAAAAGGACTTTGTGGTAAGCCAAGTCTACCTATTATTTGTTAGTTTAGCTAATTACCATTTTTTGGGAAAGAGCTTAATGAAACAGATACGATTAGCATTGTTACCTTGTTACAGTCACTAGCACCTAGTTTTCTCCAAGCAAGATCATTAAAAGAATAAAATATTTAGTTTTTTTCATTTTTGTAGGCACCAGTAGTGAAGATGTTTCATATGTATTTTTTACATAAAAAGTCACATTCAGCTTTGAAAAATAATTGGAATGGAAATCAAAATTTAAAAATAGCCACTGTTAAAGATAAGTTGGTTCTTTATTCTGACACAGGACATAAAAACTATAAATCCTGGCAAACCAATGCATTTTCTTGCTTTAGAAATGTCATATTGTTTGCTAATTCCAGAAGAGCTATCTCAGTATGTTCTATCATTGTCATCAGTCTCATTTTGTTTCTTTAAAGCTCATGTTCCAGCTGTTTAATAATCCTCAGGCCGCAAGTGTTTAAAATGGATAGACTGTCTTTGTTAGTTGAGGAGACGTTTGCTACCTCCACCTACTTTGCAAATCTCTATCGCTTGTTTCACAGAGAATCTTTGTGAATAGTAAGAGTTCTTACTCTATCCTTTTTTCATTTACCATGTGGCAACCACATACACATTTCACATATTGCACAATTTGTAGGTTTCCTTAATGAAAAAAAATAGCTTTTTCAGAAATCTTTTCCCAAACTTTGCTCAGTATAAAAACACCCAGACTTACCTCAGATAAAGTCAATGACATAAAGGTTTTCAAAAAGCCTATAACACATAGTAACAAAATATCCTCACTGGTTTTGTTTTTCAGAACTAACATAGTTACTAACAGAACACAACTAACATTTTTTTCAGGAATCAGTTCAAACCTGGGGTAAAAAAATGCTGAATCGTCACTTCTATTCAACATAATCTTGTGCATGTTTTGCCTGAAAACTCTTTAACCTTTTAACCAGAATTATTAAACAGATTGAACGATCAAACACACAGGGAATATCCATTGTGGAAATAAGAGGGTTTTTTCCCTCTCTGAATCTCCATCCTTGTGCAAACATCTGGCTCTCTGAAGCAGAAGCAGCGCCTCGGCCTGCGAGTGAGGTAATGACTCATGCTCTGTTGGAGGTAGGCTGTGTGGTGTAATCAGATATAACTGCTGCTCCTGTGACTCTCCGGCAGAAAAAAAGGAGAGAGCTAAAAAATAACATGAGGGGAGGAAGAATGCTGAGATTTAGATTTTTGCCCCATGTAGAGATGGTGCGTAGGCTTTTGTTGGACTTTATGGATGAGATGTTTGCCTAAAAACTTTTCTCTGTTTGTTTATACTGACACATCTATCTGTCAGCTTCTCACCCTCGATGTTTCTTGGGCCCGTGATTGTGTCTGATGCGACACAATGTGACTGGGAAATCAATGTAGACTGTGTTTGCCTGTTTGTGTTTGGTCAAACTGACAATAACTTTCTCACGGGAATTGCCAACACTCATCCTGCTGCCCCACACCATCTTTCTCTCTGCCTTTGTCTTTCTTGTGGTGTTTTTCTTTTTCTCCCACACAGGCCTCTCTTAACCAGAGAAGTGTTGTGTTTTTTTCTCTATAGTAGCGAGAAACATCGTTCTGAGAAAAAACTTAATATTAGCATCTCTGTTTGGGGTTTGCTGTAGCAGATTAATCTTTAAAGAAACTCTTGAATTTAAAGCTTTCAGTTGCACTAATATACTGCTGCACACATTTCCAGAGAGAGATATCTGACCAGTTGTTCCTAGAGATCATCCATACTCCTTAGTCCTCTCTTATCCTCTGTCTTCTTAGCCCCAGTCACAGATTTTTGGTGGGATTTCTACTCCTTATCAAAATCTAGAGACAAAAAAATAAAAAATAAAGATTAGTTGGTCAGGTTGCTGTAAGTTTCTTGAGGGTTCGCTGCAAAGCCAACAATATTCCTCTGTTGCTAAATGCTTGTCCAGGTGCAGTGAGTGCTGCAAGTCGATGACTCAATGCAATCTGCTGGGATCCATAAATGAAAAAGTTCTTAATTAATTTGAGCAATAAACTGAACTCGACTGCATTATTTGGTAGCTACAAGTGATTTGGATAACATGAACTTAACTTGGAGTCTGAAAAAACTTTGTGAATTGGCACTGCATTAATAAACTCAGCAGAATTTAATTGATAATGAACAGTAAAAAATTATTTCTATTGCAACATCATATTTAAAAAGATGCTTCAAAGTTTATTTTTTTAATATACCTGCTTTCACCCTTCACAGCTCTTTGTTTCAGATGAAGCAGTAAATCTTACCAAATGAATTGCAGGTACAGGCAATCTGATTTTATGATAGTTGCATTATTAGCTAACAGTTACTGCATCCAGGCGCTTCTTCATGACATGCATTTGACAGATGATGACATTGCTTAAACAATAAATTATTGAAAAATTTCACAGCAGAGATCCTAATGATTAGGCCACTAGCAAAGGTGACAAACACGTTGTGCTGCAACAGATTGACTCTCTCTGCCTATGCACAGATTTTAGTTTGAAGAGCACAACATGATTCAGCTTTAATGAAATTTGTCTGCTCAGGGGCACAAAACTGTTCTAATAGGTTTAGCTAAACAGCTTTTGAGGAGAATATTGTGTTCAGATTCTTTGCAGAAATGAGATTAAGGTCAATTTGTTCAGCTCAGATGGAGTTCAGTGTTTAACTGTGGTGATACTCTGCTTGGGGTTTTTTTCCTCACTGCAACAAAAGAACAGGACTAAAATTGTATCATTTTTACAACAGCACATATCACAAAGATAAACAATATTTTAGTTTTGCAATAAAAAATCTTTTTTTGAGAACATGTTTACACTTTCTGCCCAAAACCTCAGCTTGAAAATATGAAAGTGTATAACTAAGACCAGAAGAGATTGGGCATCGTTTTCATTACCGTAAAACAAAGAAACAAGCAGGGAAATCTGAGTGTGGATTTGGCTTTTTCAATTGGTTCCACATTGAACCATGCGGATCAAACAACAATACTGTTCCGATTTGTGGGATTTTGGCAAGAAATCAATCAAGTTTCTGCATTAAGAATCTTTCATAATAACAGTCAAATTCTGGCATTGTAACGTAAAAAAAATAAAATATGGAGGAAAATGAACATTTTTGACTGAACTTTTAAGAGAAACATTTATAGGGGATAAGAATGATTGAATTTAAACATTACCATTTAAGACACGCCTTAGCCAGTGAGGTTTCTTAGATTAAAGGGAGAAAGGCATTATTACAGCGAGGTAGAGCAGAAGGCAAACAGATGTTACACGCTTAAAGGACGAGAAGAAATGGGTCTATTTGCTGTGAATTCAGTGTGTGTATGACTTGTATAAATATTTATATTTTGTTGCCATTTAACTGCCACTTGAAGAGAGGATTAATCCAACTAAAACAGATCATAAATGCATAGCAGCAAAAAACGTCGGATTTTGTCTTCTTTATTTAATAAACAGTACTAAACAAACCAGAATACTTTATTTTTACATTTTATATGTTTTTTTATTTTTTCTAAATCGGATTCTTCTGAATGCATCACCACCTAAGAGTAAGTGCTGAATCAGTGGAAGTAGGAACTGAGTAATGTGGTATTTGTCATGGTCTGAATACTTGGGGTTCATGATGATAAGATAATCTCATAAAGGATGGGACGGGGTTACAGTCATGTTGGTGAAAGTTCAAGTTGGTTGGTGAGAGAGTTACTCTGTGAATAAAGCACTTTGAGTGGTCAGTTTAACTGGAAAGGAGCTCCATAAATTCATCCCAAGATCGTTTACTAAGTGATAAAAGTTATCCAGAACAGCCTGACATTTTGAAGAAAAAGAAAAAAAGTAAACCCCTCCAAAACACTAAAAACTGAAATTTTATGTTAGATTTACTGCAGTTGTAATGGGACGCCCAACTTCTAAAACTTCCACATTTCGCTTATAAGTCCACTAAATAATTTCTCAAAAGAGGCATAATCAAAATATTTATTTGGGATATGTGAGCCAGGCCTTTGTGTTCTAGTCAACAATGTTTTTTTTTGTTTTGGAGCTCACCCATTTATTCATTTTAATCCAATCTGTTTGTTATTGTTGATTTATAAACACTGAACTTACAGTAACCGAGGCAAGTGAAACTTCCAGGGCTTTTCACATCATTCTAGGTTATGTTGAAACCTTGTAGATAAATTGTCAGAGCAGTAATTTTGGTAAGCTGCCTACTCCTTTTGGTTTTCTGGTTCTTTGTTGTTTTTCAGGCTGATAGATGTCAGTGTCTCTCTTTTGTTGTTAATTTTTTATATTGATGCGCAATGCGTTGCATTTTGAGATCCCATACCCATTTGGTCAGTTCTTTGAAAGGGATTTCCTTATTCTACATGTCAGGCAAGCATTGTTAATGTTAATTCACAATTTACTAAAGGGCTAATCTGTATTTTCACATAATTTCCTGGTTGGTTTTGTTCACCTCTATCCCTTACAAAATTATCACTTACAGCTCCTTTTTGCTCTTACTCAGGTTATCATTGTCTAATATTAATATTAGTTTGATCATCTGAAACATTTAACTGGGACAAAAATGCAAAAATAGGAAAATTCTGTGTTTCGACAAGTGATTGTTTCCACTAAATCACATATACTGTACACCTGGAAATAGTTCTCCAAGTAATTTTTAGCGCGCTGGCTCTTGGATTTCATCCATAGACTTAGTCATGTTAGATATTAATCTGAATATTTGAATATGTTTATAGTCTGGAATCATATTACTTAACACCTTCATCATCTCTTCATGTTCAGGTTTGACTTATTGTCTCCTACCTTATTTGACGCTACTGTTATAGATAAGAGGGATTTAGGCAGGATCTGTAATAAGAGGTTGAATTTGTTTGGGTCATTTTCATCTGGCCAAGTTGTTCTTAATGTATGTGAGATACAGTTTCAGGGCTGTACATTTTCCTCAGTATTTCATGCAGACTCTTGTCTCCTCCTGTCATGTATCATATATATTTTACACTGTAGGACAGTAAGAAAGCCTGCTCAGTGTATTATTATATATGAACTATGTCCTAATTTGTATAGAAGAATCGGTACCTTTTACATATTTTGTGGCGTCAGTGTCCATATTTTACAGAAAATAGAGGCAGAAAACTTGCAGCAAGTTATACAGGTTATGACTCAAACCTTCATCATCTGTTGACGACACGGAGTCTCTGAATCTTTGGCATTGTGCAACACATTGCGCCAGGAAAGTGTGAATCCTTTTTAGTCATGTTACATTACATCTTAATTACAAATTGAGAACACAACCTGTGAAAATGTTTTATGAATTATTAAACTTCCCAGTGCCAGTTGCTTTAATTTATTACAGAGCAACATGATAGCTCAGTGGTTAGGATTGTTACATGTAAACTAGATGCTCTCAGGATCCTGCCAGGGCCTTTCGGTATGAAAAGTGTATGGTTTGTTCTTCCATCCATCCATTTTCTATACTCCCTTGTACCTTAGTGGGGTTGGGAGGTGCTGATGCCTATCTCCAGCTAACGTTCCAGGCGAGAGGCTGGGTCACCCTGGACAGGTCGCCAGTCTGTCGCAGGACAACACAGAGACACACAACCATGCACACACACACACACACACACACCTAGGGAGAATTTGGAGAGACCAATTAACCTGACAGTCATAGTTTTGGACTGTGGGAGGAAGCCGGAGTACCCAGAGAGAACCCACGCATGCACAGGGAGAACATGCAAACTCCATGCAGGAATCAAACCCAGAGCCTCTACCAACTGCGCCACTGTGCAGCCCTGGTTTGTTCTTACATGAATGAATTCTCTTCTAATAAACTCCAACAAAATTTCTATTAGCTTTTATAACTATAAAACCAGTTGAAATGTTCTAAAATAAATACTCATCAACTCCATATTGCCTATAAAAGGAGTCAGTTTTATAGAAATAAACCACCGCGCTCTACTTTTTAAAAACTCTTTTTTTCGGACTTCATCCATTTTCTCCTACATTCTCTATTTGACACACAATCTGACTGCATTTAAACATTGAATGTGAAGAATTACTTGTGGTGTGCCTTTCTATTATACCAGAGTTATTGTATAAAATGCCTGAAAATCACCAATAATACCCCCTTTATTTGAAAACAAGAGTTTTTGTTTAGTGAAGTGGATCATTTAAAGATGTTTTATTGTCACACAGAGGCTATTGTGTAATCCTGTGGGTTTTGCAGGCCTGTAAGCCACTTTGCAAAGGCCTTCATGTCTGATCATGTGTCAAGTTGACTTGATTCAACACAATAAAATGGGAAAATGACTATTTCTAAACAGTGGATATTATTTCATAGCTGGGAATCATATGTCTTGTGACTGCAATAAACAGGAAAGTTAAAGGTGAATTTTTTTTTCCTGCAGCCTGTTTCTTATTTTGATCGTTATAGTGATCAACACATAACAAAGTGCCTGACATGAACGTTTTCAGACCCTTGGAATATACCCAAGATACAACTGCAACTCTGCAACTCCATTGGGCGAATCGGTTGACAGGGAACTGCAACACAATGCTCAAACCTGAGCTTTGTGAAACGATGGCAGGAATATTTTTGTTTTTATTACTGAAAGAAACTAACAAGAATTCCCAAGGGGAAAGATCAGAGCAGTGATTATAGTGGGGATGGGGAGCTGTCTACTTATTTATCCAAATTTTTGAAGATGTGTGTATGCAAGCACTGCTGTCATTTCCACCTTTTTCTGCACTTCATTGGGAACCTGTTACTACTATTTATTGTTGTACTCCAAACACAATTTCATTGTCTTTTTTTTTGACAATGACAATAAGCTCTTGAACTAATTTCATTAAATGGTAAATTGATAGAAGTGTCTCTTAACAATTATTTTAAAAAATTATCTCACCATATTCTTTTTAAAGTATCCTTTTGCTTTTTTCAGAGAAGAAGCATACTCATTAAGTCATTTCCTTAAATATTCATATCTTTAATGTTAATTGTGAACACAAAATGGAACTTTTATGTTTCTGCAAAAAAACGTTTTTGGTAGTATTTGTGCACTATGTGCAAAGTATGCTGGTGTAATTATTGTTTTCTCTTCATGTGTTACAGGTAACCACATGATGCTTCGTGTGCTGCCATCAGTCTACCCCAAACAGCCACACACTATCCACCATCACCTGGGCAGCCTTACAGAAATGATGCCCCAGCTGGAGTCACCTGAGCAACAACACCTGATCAGACTTATTGAAATGGTCGCAGAGCAGCATCCACTTGTAAGTCCTTGTTTTTATTTACTTCAGAAAACTAAAATTGGCAGCTAAGAATAATAAAAGTAACTATATTCGCTTTGTTGTAGTTATAACTGTGGCAAAAATGATTTTGCAAGTGATATTTAAACTGTGGCCAGATCTTTGGCAAAGACGTAATTTGTGCTTGCAAACTTTGAAGTTAGTTTTTGAGATCACATTTCAGATTGTTTGGTGTTACTGGACATGTGAGAGTTTACAACGGTAGTCTAAGTGATGTAAAATAAACTGAATTGAAAGTGTAAGAAAACAGAGGGACAGATCTGCCTGAAATCATAACCGTCTTGTGTTATTAATGGTTAGCGGGTGTTTAAACACCATGGCTTTGCATCAAAAGTTTCTCACGCTGAGGTCATTTCTGCTAACACTGCACCTGAAAGGGAAATTCAGGACATTTTCGGAATCAAGAACAAAGTTTCCAAACAGCTCTTTGGCAAGATAATCGTTAGGAATAAACTTGTGGCCAAGAAAGGCATCTTGGATAAGGTGCAGTGACATGTGATCACAGGATGCAGGTGAAGTAATCCTGATAAGTAAGAGAGGAACATGAAAAGTAAAACAGATGCCAGCCATGACGAGAGAAAACATATTTTCTATAAACTGTCTTTTTTTTACTGGTAATATAACTTTTATGCTCAAAATGTATCCATGCTGCCTGTTGAAATACATGGAAGAAATGTGGGGCGAGGCAGTGCAGTGCAGTGTCTCACCTCTGGAGGCGCTGTGTCACACAGAGTGAATGACAGCAAATTGACAACCTATTTGCTGTCATGTCCACTATGAGTCCGAAATGTCACTGGCATTTAAAGACTAACTACACTCAGCCTTCAGAACATTATTTCTCAATATTTTGTATCTTCACACCAATATTGTTCTTGGTGTGAACAGCATAGAATTAACTGTATTGAGTTTATTATTCTCTCTTATGTGTATTTTTATACAATTACTCCTATTAATCAAACCTAATCAAATTGTTGACCTTTTACTTGTTCTTTTTGGTGCATTGAGAAAAATGCCCTAAAAAGCTAAATAGAGCTCATAAAATTGGGCGCTGGAAGAACACCTTTAATCCTGCATATTTTGGAGCACAGCCATTGTGATCCAACAGGAGGGGGAATACCACATACCAGCAACAGAGCATGCATTAGTAAAACATGCACAGCTTTATTCAGAGGAGAAACAGCATCGGCCATCTGGAGTTATTCTTATCCTCTCTCTTTTCTCCCAACTGCACACACACTACATGCTCATGAAATATTGGCAGTTCGATTGTTGCTGTGTTCTCCACAGCACTTGTGAAATGTTCTGCATTATAATGCCACTTACTGGAAGTGATGTCCTGGCAATGTTAAAAATGAAACATACTTCATATGAGAAGCATTTTTAGCTGTCGTCCTCTGTCTTTTTGAGAAACAAATTGTTGTTGGATTTAGTTTATTTCTTAGAAAACGTGACTCATTATGAAGCAGCAACAGAGCAGACAATCGTGTGCTTTCAGTCTAGTGCCTCCCAGTGTGATCAGCTCAGATAATGAGCAGGAACTCTTCACTCATTCATTCAGTTTGCTCAGAAAGTCCTACTGGCAATCTTTTGTGTTTTTTCGCTCCACCCTTTATATCTCAGATGAAAGAGTTAGAGCTCAGAGTTTGTGTTTGCTTTATTAGTACAGAGTGCTGCAGCTGAGTCATGAATTAATGATGTATATTTGTTGTTTTTGGCTTTATTTATCCTAATCCCTGCAGATGCTGAGCACACATGTTCCCACATTGGTCAATTACCTGAGTGAGCCCACTCTGACCGAGGCTTTGTTGGGCGCTCTTGTGGATGTTTCCCAGGCCAGCCCCTCGTCACTGGTCAGCTTTTTGCCAGCTCTAAGGATCGTGGGACAGCAGTCTGCTACTTTTCTCAGTCATGTGGCCAAAATCCATGGTGCTACTGGCATCCTGAGTGAGGTAAAACACACAGAGACGCAATAAAAATGTTACATTGTAAGACATCCTGTTTGTAAAAAAAACAGCATAGGGAATGTAATACACAAATGGGAGAAGCATCAGAAAGTTCTCTGGTCAGATGAAATAAAATTTGAACTCTTGAGTTTGCATGGAAAATACTTTGTGCGATGGAAGACACTGGACATACACACACCGCCACATTATTAGTGAAGCATGGGGGTGACAACATGATGCTGTGGGGATTTTTTTTCTTTCGAAGGGACACTGGTCACAGTTGATGGGACATTGAATGGAGTTAAGTATACACCAACACCAAAACAAAAGGTCTTACAAACCCCTTGGACTGAGACTGCATTGCAAGATGTAAAAATGTATTTTTTCAGACATTTCCCAGCCTAGAATAAGCTTTTGGAAAGAATAAGGGGAAAATCTTATTGTCACTGATCTTAAAACTAATGCAAAAGACCATTAGCTGAAACTGCACAGAAAGGGTGTTCTCCGTATATAAATATATATATAAAGGTTTGTGGTATATATATATACACCACAAACACTTTGAGGCGAGTTGTTAATTTACTAAGGGGAGAAGAATGTTATTCAAAATCATATGGCTTCTTCTTCTGCCAAGTGTGAAACCCAAGTGTTTCTCACTGCACATGGCAGATCTGAAGGTTTATGATCCGACTTTGTGGTCAAGGAAAGTTTCCTAAACAAGCACAGACTCACACCTTTGACAGATCAGAAACTGTTATGTGGGTTAGAGGTCATGTTTCAGTCAAGGTGAGGACGCTGGGCAGAAATGGCCTCCATGAGATAAAAGTTCCCTCCCCCGCCAAAACACCTGCATCTTCTGCATCTGATAAAGTTAATTACAATGTCCTGTTGCTGTTATTTCTCTGCTCTAGAATGAGTTACAGTGTTTTTCCACATTTCTTTGTTTGCTCTCATTTGTTGTGAAAGCTAAGATTAGGATCTCCTGTGATATGAGTTAATCTGTTCAAATGTTTGACTCATTCATGTAAAGGTAAGTTCTGCACTCAATCAATCAACATACTCTTATGTCAGGGAAGGTTTTCCTCTGAAAATAACAGTCTCAGGAAGAAGAGTGACATTCAGCTCTCAGGTGACATTCAGCTCTCAGGGACCCACTTTCGCTCCTCTCTCAGGTCTATTTAGTGCAGCTTAAATGCGATTTGTGAAAATTAGCCACAGGGGAATATGTATTAGTCTGCAGATGAGATATTTTCTTTTCACATTCACATCACTGGGTATTTTTGCAGATACTGTAAACACTCACAAGGACCTCTCCAGGGCAACATTTCCTCTAAAATCTGCTTCCTGCTCAATCTTCTTGTCAAGCAGCCCGCCAATCCAACTTCATCACACCCTTAAATGCACCCGCACCCACTCACACACACCCACACACAGAGGTTTTTCAGACCATGGTGTCCTGTCTTTCTTCACCTTGGAACCATTTGGAAAATAGCGCTTGTTTTCTGGAAATGCTCCTGCAGAGGCCTCTTGGTGATGGCAATGGGGAATGCCTCCTGTGGGTTTGTGCTATGCCCTGCATGCATGCACGCGCACTCATAAACACACGTTTATGCTTGTGGGATGTACTCGCTCTCCATTGCGCAACTGTTTCCTTTGCTTCCTCGACCCCCTTGAAGGGAGCTAAGGGTCGATTGTGTGTGTGGATCTATTGCTTGTTAGATCAGAATATATCAGTAGTGAAGGAAATACTATACGCTTTGTAGAAAGTCCAGTCCAACAGTTTTGAAATAAATATTCCATCTGATAATAATAAGTGATAAATTTTCCATGCTGTGAGACCATGTGCTTATTTTACAGCTTTCAGTGACTTATTGTGTTGTTCAGTGTTTGCCAGGCTTTCATTTTGCTTCAAGGTAAAATTTTACAATTTTAACAATTGAATTAATAGTATTTTTAATAAATATAAAACCATGTCGGCTTATTTGTTGTGAAAACAACAGACATGAGCACTCTATTTTCCATGTTTTATTTTTGGACCCTGGTTACTTGCAAGCAATTAGTAACAAAAAGATAACAGTAAACAATTGAGCCAGAAAATGTTAATGTCTTTCTCTTTACAAGGCAAACATGTGCTTTTGATCCATGACTTACTAGTCTCTTTTTACTTTATTTTTCACCAAAATAATGTAAATTTAATTTATTGTTCTTGTGAAATTACTTATTTCACAAAAATATATTATTTAACATTTTTTAATTTAAAGAATATTTTACCCATTTCTCTATTGTTAAATAGCTCAGGGTCAGATTGAGCTACAGACATTAAATTTTCAAAGATTACTAAAGATGCTTAATTTGATCAAAAAAATCTCCACTACATCCCATAACGTTCTGCAGCAGTGATGGCTTCATGTGTAACGGTTTTGTTCTGCCACATATGGTGTTTACCAGAAAGTTCAACACTGATCTCATCTGACCTCTTCTTCAGCATCTTTACTGTCCACTTGTGGCAAACTTTAAATGGGACTTGAAGTTCTTTTGTTCAACAATTAGTTTTAATCCACACTTGAGTGTCTGTGAAGTATCCAATAAACTGACCAGCAGTGGATTATGCCAATGAATTCAATTATTTAAGTAGTTTTCCTCTATAAAAGTGTCTATAATCTGATAAATTAATCCCCCAGGGCTTAAGTGGTTGTTGTTTTTCTGTTACCAATACTCTATTTTCCCAGAAGACAATAGAAAAACATCCCAAAAGTAAGTTATAAATTTTAGTTTAAAGTTACATTGTGTCACGAACATGTCGAGTCTTATATCAAGATTTCTTAAGGGGATGATTATGTTTCAGTTTAACTGAAAGGAGAATTATTTTGCACTATCTGAAATCCCTCACGAATCTGAAAGATTTATATTTTGTTCATAGATGAATATCTGGTTACATTTTAAAACTATTCCCATAGAGCTCATCAACTACATAAAAAAATTCCTGTCTTGGATGGGATTAGTTAAAAACTAAAACATTAATGAACCAGAGGCTACAACTCACAAAAAATATAGGATTCCTTCCTGTTCCTCAACCTAATACTTTTTAAAGATTTGATTTTTGCTGAACATATGCCTGAAAAGGACAATAAGAATATAGAGAGAGTAAACACAAATGTTGACTAAAGTATGGAAAGATGCAAATGTCTCATTAAAGTTTCTTAAGAATGAATACATTCATTTAAGTTCAGTACAGTTTATATAAAGCCATTTCATAACAAATGTTGTCTTGAGGCATTTTATAAACAAAGGATTTTAATTCAGTCATTCAATTAATGATATAATTCAGATTTCCTTTAACAGTATGTCCAGCTCAGAGGCTCTCTGGAGAGATAAAATGCTCTGCAAATGACTTTAATCATTCCTAGTTGTTTTTGCTCCAAACATATAGTCACTGATTTGGTCTTGGCTTCAGGCTAAAATCCTCATATCAGGGTAATATTAAGCATTTTCTCTGAGTGTCCTCCTGAGACGAGATGGTTGATATTATAATTTGGCTCTTGTTGTGCTGCCACAACTTTTAGAAAGTTATAATTAAAAAGCTGTTTACACTGATTGGTGTTTTCTTGCCTAAGAATTTAGCGGGTGCTTAGGATGCTGAATCCTTGCCAAATGCTTCTAAATAATCACACAGCAATTCATTTGCTATGTGATGATGGAGGGAAGCTTCACATAGCACAATACGTAACTTAAAGGTTTTGTTGTTTTTAAAAGAAAATGAAAACTGCAATCTGTGTGAATAGAAATCCTTCTAGTCTTTTTACCTTCAGCCGGAGCTGCAGGCGAGCTTCTGACTCATTTATGGGCCAAACTCCTGCAGATCCTTGTGGCATTTTACCAAAGTCTAAGGTCAAGTTCTACATATTCTACTCTTTTAAGGATCAGTGAATAAATTTATGGCTCTACAGAGAGTGCTTATGAAAGGTGCCAGATGTAGCTTCGTCTTTCTCAACGCATTACTCTGTACGTTTTAAAATATGTGAGCAGATTTTGGCTCTGTTTTTATATCTGGCCTTATTTGGAAAAAAGAAAAGTTGTTTCAAAGGTTTAATTTTTTGTGTATTTTTTTTAAGGAAAGTTACATTTTGTTTGTATTGCTTTGACTGACCTGGATCAGGGCCAGAGAGAACTGTTGTTTTTAGCATCTGTTCTGATTACTGTGATTTCAATTTTGGTTTGATTTTGGGCTGGAAGAAAATCAAGTGTCTACCATTCCATCATAAAACTTTCTCAGACAAGTGTGAACCATCCCTTGAAATGACGAAGCCAGAAGCCACTTTGCGTCAGCACTGGGCTGGTTGAACAGGACATAAACAAAAGCAGACAGAGAATGTTGAAATGTGAATATTTTTACAAAGACCCCTTTCTAGGAAATCACATTTTGGACAACAAAGGAGTTTATACTTTCTCAGCTTGCAGAGCGCTGGCTGCATGTCCTTATGTTTATTATAGTTGGTCATAATTTAGGAACAAGAGAATTCAAGCTTACACTATCAGAGCCGACCTCCAACCTGGCTGGAAGTGCAAAACTAGTCACATTTAAAATCACCTATTTAGCCAAACATGTACATCCAGATCCAGTGTTTTCCCAAAGTGAAACAGATTCAGTTTTAGAGGCACTTCAAGAACAACATATGTTTTTAGTAATTATGTCTGGTTATTCATTTTTATCTTGATCGACTCCTTTTAAATGACCTTCTAACCTTTTATTCTGGCATCTTTGGAGAAAATGTGAAAAAAGTCTGAAAAAATAACCTCTATTGCTGCAGCATAATCTCATGTTTCAAATTAAAAATCCGATACTAACAACACAAACACCAACCACCAACATATTACTTCATTCAATTTAAGTACTTTCTAAGATATTATTTTTAATATTTATAAGGCAAATTTGTTTTTTTCCAGTTCTCAAAATAAAGATTGCGTTTTTAGTCTGAGGCGATTAGATTGAAAGAGATATTAATGTTTTTTTTCACAATACAAATAAGTACTGATTGAATTGTATAATAATAGCTGTGATCAAATAAAGTCCATTGGCTCAGCTTAGCTAAATAACACAACAATCTTTCACAGAAGCTGCATCAGACATATCTAAAAAACAATAGTGGTTTTTAGTTTCACTGTAAGAAAGTAGTTTGACCTTTTTTTACTCCTTATTTAGTTAACTTTTGATGAGATCAGTGTTATTCTTACATTAATTGCACTTTGGCAACCCCAAGCCTTCAAGAAACATTATACCTGTAAAATAATATTGAACATAACCTTGTTTTTTCTGTGAAGATAAATGAATTTCTTGTAGCAGAAATTGATTTATCACTAGATTTATCTAATGTCTTTGGAGAGAGATTTCCTGATTCTCTATATATGCCTAAGCTATGTCACTGGATGTTATAAAACAGATCTTGTTTTTAATTCCGTTATTAGTTTACTTTTTCTTAGAACATATCCTGTAATGTTCCTACTTTAAAAATGTGTATGTTTGCTGCCGAACTGTATGCTCTCCCCTTTCCTCCAGAGCCACGCCCACAGCTCACTGGTCTACCTGGTGTCCCTGCTGGGCAGTATGGAGCACAGCTTCCACCACACCTTGCTGCAGGGGATCAGAGCTCTGACTGACAGATACCCGTCATTGCTGGGAGGCTGTGGGAAAGACATCTACAGAATGAGCAACTCATTCACTGCCATAGCCAGAGTGTTGGAGAGACGACTGGAGGACAAAACCACCCTTCACTGCAGGTTAGAATAAATGTGAAAACGACAGCAAGCAAAACACTGAATGTTCTTATCTTAAACTGCAGAGTCTGTCTGCACTAATCAGATCGTTTTTATGACCTCTGAGTACAATTTTACCATATTCAGTCTTGCTAAGAATAAGTCTGCAAGAATAAGTGTGCAGACTTATTCTTTCTAAGAATAAGCTGCAAAAAATGCTTGATGTGTGTATTTTAACTTAGATTTAGCATGAAAACCATACAAAACTGTAACAAGCCAACTTAATGAAAGTTAGTCATTATTAATAAAATAATTTTGAGTTTCAAAATACACACAATAATGTGGCGAATGGAAGTTGTCTTTCAGTAAAAAGCTAAATGTCAAATCAAAGAAACAGTGACAGGAATGGAACCAAACATTTTGATAATCAGAAATGAATCTAAATCTCTTACAGAGTGGAAGAGGCATGTCCATCTTCAGGTGGATCTCTTCCCGCTGATCGAGGAGGAGGGACATCTGAGCAGCGACTGCAGGTAAAGGTCCAGAATTTTGACGAGAAAACACAAAATGTGGGAACGACAGAGGAGGAAGGGGAGGAGTCTCCACAGCAGCAGCGACGCCACAGCCTGAGCCAAGGCGTCAAGGAGGAGAGACGGGAGATGAGATTCAACAGGTCAGTTTGTGATGGTGTTGGTGTATCAAATCATTTCTTTAAATTGGTGAATAGAGCAGGGTTCTTAGGAAACAACATAATAAAACATATATTTCTATGGAGGAATTAGTTGCGGTAACAAAAACATTGCACATGAAAGAGAATTAACACATTTATATCTGATAAAATCTCGTTTTCAAACAGTATGGTCACCAAAAATCTTACAAAAAAGGTCAAGTTAAAGATAGAATTGTTTAACATTAGGGTTACATTGTTACAACAATGGTAATAATTTAAGTTTGATATTTTCTCCATTCATTTAATTTTCTGGTCTTCGACAGATCAAAGAGCCTGGCTCTTCATATTGTGTGTTCACGCTCCATCAACTCAGATACAGGAGAGGACAGCGAAGCGGTGGAGCCAACCACAGAGAACTGCATTTCCAAAGCTCAGTCTAATCTGCCCTCAGACGGCCAGGAAGTCTCACCGGCAGAAAAGAAACTGACAAGTGACAACTCCCTGTCTGTCACAGCAGAGAAAAAGGAGGTGGAAAAATCTGAGATTAAAGATGTGAACAGAGAGGAAGCAGAACAGGAGCAAGCTGACAGACTCTTCATCCATTTAAGAGACAATATGGAGACGATCAGGGAGTTCTGCAAAGGCATGGTGAAGCGGATCCCGGTTCCAGAGCAGTGTGTGATTGAAGGTAAAGTGAGTGATTGCTACAACCAGGACCTAAAGGTGCCATGTGCTGCAAAAACATTGAGGTAGCTTAAGCTTTGCCACATGTCAACCACAAGATTTATTTTCTAGAGATCTTATTTTACAGACCAAGAAAAAAGGATGCATTATAATGAAGGTGAACGAAGCTGAAAGAGTTTTTATTTATTTTCTTTTATAAATGAGGATGTCAGAAATGTTGCATATCAACTAACTTATGATTTGTTCACAGAACAGATGCATTTTAGTGAGCAATCAGTGGCACTGGATTCTGTTTTCATTTAGATTTTCATGTTTCTCCTTTGGGAAGAAAACTCACATTAAATCTTAATAAAATAATTTGAGATTTGTTTTAGATATCTCTGTTGATTGAACCTTCACAGCTGATTTATGTTGTGATGCAAGTTGTAAACTTCTGTGGAGGTCTGCTAATGAGCCATCATTTGAGTCAGATGTGTTGAACCGGAGAAACAACTAAAACATACCAGCCCCTGGGGACTGACTTTGGACACCACTAGTTTAAGAGTGCAGTGTACATTATTTTCCATAAAGTAATACAGTACTTAGTAGTAATTATGAAAATGATTATGAGAAGATTATCCAGGCAGGGGGCAGTGGAGATTTTGCGTAACGTCCTGAAAATAAAAGAGTTGATAGTTACATGTGGTGACAGGTGTTGATTAATGGTGTGTTATGAATATACCTCAGTTTCTCCTCCAACTCTTGGTCTCGGCGCAGTGGCCAGTACCGAGCTGATTAGTTGCACTTTAGACCCAAAAAGACAGATTTATTTCTCATGGGTTTAAACTTTGATTTTAAAATAACATCTTGATTAATGATTCAAACCCTGTCCAAGCGACATATCGGTATAATATGTCGCTTTTTGGTACAATCTTCAAATGTCTGTTGCATTTCTTGATCCCCGAATTATTTTCTATCTTGTCTGTTGAGACCTTCAATTGTGTATAGTATCTCTGAGATCTGTTTTCATTTACTATGTATGACCACAGCAGGTAGGGACGAGGCTCACATGACGTTACTTTGGTTTATCTTTGTCCTTTATGGACTACCTCCTGCTGTTTGGCACAACAAACAACTCTTTACCTTGGAATCTCCACACTTAATGTGTAATATATAATATTCAAAGGTTTTTCAAAGGCTTGACATTGATTTGAAACATGTGTACATTACAGCACAGACTAACTGTGAGTAGCTTTTATTTACTGGAAGAAATAGAAACATTTAGATCATAGCAACTATACTGGGTTAGTCGTAAAAAGTTACTATTTCAAAACCTCTAAAACGTCCTGACATACTTTCCTTGTGATTTATGTTTTTGCTGGTTGTTATAAAGTCTAAAACAGTGTTATAGTATGATGTCTCAAAAGAGGAATTTCTTCATGTAAACTTTGCACAAAAAGCATTTTCGTTGTCTAATTGGTGCCACATTTTTAAGAAAAATGCATTTGTGAGTTGAACAATAGAGACGAGTTTATGGGTTACACCCTTGAAAAACTAGCCATATCGCTCCTGCCAACACCTAACAGCTTAATCTGCTATTTACTGTTGTTTGATATTGTTTATTGTATTTAGCAAAAATGCGCCTCAGTTATGAGTTGGGAAACCATAAACAACCACAGTGGCTTGTTTCCTGTTCCTCAAGCTGTTCACTAGTTTGGTCTCAGCCTGGTTGGCCTCTGATTCGCTGTTCTGCCAAATCTCATCTCTGCGTTGAGAAAGCCTCCAACAACTGCTGAACCGCCTGTAGCGTTTTAAATCAGTGTAGACAGCATTGATAATTGATTTAGCATGTATAAACTTTGCATCATGGTTTTTTTCTTTGTTTTTAAAGTGCTTTAAAACCTATTTCTTATTCACACTAACATTCATACAACATGTTGTGTTTTGCACAACAAAGCATGTTTTGCAAATCTACAAGTTTTGCAAATCTACAAGTTGTACAGTTCTACAAGTAGGAACTGTTTTCTATCCAGGGTCAACTTTAGAGGGCCCACAAAGTGCCCAACACAACAATGAACATGTTCCACTGGTAAACAATGCTATTAGATATAGCACATCTCTCACAAGGTGAAAGGAGCCATCCAGGTGAAGGTTGTAAATAAAATTTACTGCCTTAATTAGCAATGGGGAAATTTTTAAAAGTTCAGATGTAAATAAAAAAAAATGGCCTAAGTTAATTTACATGCCCTAAGTTATGTTCTCAGTTTTCTGAGAACAATTTCATCAGCTAGTACCCTTGGAAAGACGATTAGTAGTACATGTACTAATAAAATTAACTTTTGGTACTTAAAGTAGATGTGATGATTCATATTTGACAGAGTTACAGACATTATAGTGCTCTAACACTATCATCTGTTTTTCTTCAAACTGCAGAAATTTTGTTTCAGTTTGTTCTCCTTATTGCAAACAGTCATGTTTCTGCCTGTAATATATCAGACAAACCCCTCATATGTATTGATTAACAGAGTTTTTAATTTGGTCAGTAAAAGCAGATGAAGTGAAGAAGATTACATGTGGAAAAACATCCACCCAGTAAGAAGTGAGGGCATGAGAATTGCCCGTGACACTAAGCTGAAACAGATGAAGGTAATGTAATGCAGCGTATGAACAGCCATGAATATATGGAAGCAGTTTCAGTGCCTGCAGACTCTCCAGCCAACACAGAGAAGCAAAGAGTTCAAGAGGTTCACATGAATAAAACAATGAAATGAGAAACGGCTTTGCCTCCAAATCTAATCCACTTTCACATGTTGTCAGTCATCTTTTGGATATTTAGGGATCAGATGTTTTATTGTCATTTATGTTTGATTACGTTTGCTTATTTTCATTTTTCCAATCATTTTGATTCACCTAAATCAAACCTTGGCTGGCATGTTTTAACCGAGCTCATCTTGTTTATTTCTGTTTTTCAAGAGGTTTGTTTTTGCTGCAGCTTTGCAACGTTTAATGTTAGTGAAATTATGAAAATGTGGTATTTGACAGATGAGCTGATATTCTGCAGTAGAAAAGTGCATATGAAAGTCCTAACTATTTGCAACCATGGAAACATTTCTAGTTTTTCTGTGTTTAACCATTTGCAACAGGCAGATTCCATTAAACACCCAGATCGACCCAAATGGAGAATCACGACAACCTGAAACGGTGATATTTTGAGTGAAATAACATTTTATAATCAGTTCATTTTAGTCTTTGTATCTCATGGTGGCCAAGAGTGAAACAGCACTCAAAACACTTCATGCATTCTCATTCATGAAATAAAATGAAATTAATGAAATCCTCTTTGAATTCTGGTAATCTGATGAAATCTAGAAATAAATGTGAAGCACAGCACTCTAAAAACACTCTTTACTTTTACTGTGAATGGATTCTCTTAGTCTTAATCGACACCGGGGCTCGTAGCCCAGCTCCTATCAGAACTGCTTTATCAGAACTGCATCACACTGAACGTTTAATGTAAAAAATGAAAAGGATGAGACACAGAGTTTCATGATGATGTTACAGCGAGAGACAACTTCATCTGGACTTGCTTGTTGGACAGGACTCTGTCCACCCCTTGGTCTCTTTTCTGCTTTAACCTTCTTAACCAGGTTATGATGGTGTAATGTTAGGAGTTGTAGATGAAATACACTAGCGCAGAAATTAGTGAGCTAGTATGATGTTTTTGTGTCATGAATGAATTCATTGACGGTGCTGACAGTCTGTTTTATGTGTCAAGGTAACAAGATTAGTTTGACCTGTATCAGTTGCGTTATTAGACCACAGAACCTGAGTTGAGGGTTACATCAGCTGGTTAGATCAATTGAACTTCTATGGTTGTCATGTAGCTGACAGCGTGCCTCAGAATCCCATCTGTTGTTTAATTTGATTTTTCTTTATGAGCCCACAGGATTTCTCTGCAGTGTCAAAATATTTGCTTTTTCCCTGAATGTTTTGGGAGGAAATGGTGGAAAGAAAAGACTTTTTATGATGATTTAGATGTGGTGTAATTCTTGGGTATAATTCCCATAACTCTGTTACCGAGCTGAGCTGTTGCTGTTTATCATTCTGAGACGTATAAACACGAAGAGAAAGATTTTTAAATAGAAAATAACTGCAAATAGTTATTCCTGTCCAGTTCTTCCAGTTAAGTTTTTTTTATTATCATGACCAATAAAATTGTGACTGTATATATCTGCTGCAGATTTTTTTTATTTGTTTACATTTGGCGTCTTTTTGTAACAGATTCAAATCGAGGCTGCGTGGCCAAGCTTTCGTTCTCCTGTCCTCTGAAGGGCTACTACTGCCTGTACGCCAAATCCAGCTTCCTCCTGACCAGCCAACAGCCTCACCTTTGGATTCACATCATGCTGCTGCATCTACAGGTGAGCCCAAGTCACCAGTCTGCATAAATTACTACACTTTGGGTTTAAAACAGAAAATTGAACTCTTCAGATTTAAATTAATTTTACAAGCATGTTTTTTTAAAGATAGAAAACCACAAATTTCTTCAAAGTAAAAAAAAAAACATTCATTTGAATCACAAATTTCTGATGCAACAAACAAAAAGTCAAGACAACAGTGGTAATAGTTAAAGCACTTAAAAAGGAAGAGAGGATGGGAGGAAACCACACTTATATCAGGAAATGGCTACAAGAAAATAGCAAGAGTGAAAATTAAAATGTAATCATTAAAAACAACTGGATTTGTTATAATGATTATAGACAGTGAGTATGATGGTGAAACTATCAATAAAATGTATAATTGGAGAACTGCAGTAATTATTTTGTGTGGAATTATGGTATTTCAATAATAGATTAATTTATTTCCAGACATTTCGTAAATCTGTATCTAGTGCCAAAGGTGCCAGTAGATGCAGGATGCTTTAATTTACATGTGGCTTAGAAGTTAGTGATTTGGTGATTTAACAACTCTTTCAAACACTTTGCTGAGAGTGAAACTAAAGCTTTCCCTCTGGGATATTGCAGCTCTTACTTACAGCTCATACTATTGATTTGCCATAACTGCAGGAGACCAATGTCAATAGGCTAGACATGCCTTTACCAAGTTAAAATTCATCATTTGAATAATATAATATTAGAGGTTTGCAATTGTCCTGAAATATATCCAGCATCTGTTTCTTCAAAGGTTTTTCCCCACTTTTTTGGCCTACCAAACAGAATTGTGCATCTCTATTTGATGACTGTTGTCTCATACGGCTGAATTAAAAACGTCCACACATCCATGGCAAAATGTCGGGTTTTTGTGAAAGTTAGACCATAAGTCATGATAAATAAAGTACATTTAATGTGTGATATATCATGTTTAATCCAGCTAAAAAAACAAATACTTGGCTTGTACTTTTTAGCATCACATTTTGATTTTGCAACCTTTCGTTCATGACTGTGTGGTTTGGCTCAGCAACAAAAATCAGCAAACTGCAACAAACAACTAATAAAAATTTATTTCCTTGTTTTTGTTCATAAGTTTGGAGTGTTTAATTTTGTGTCTGGTTTCAACAGAGTAAGTCAAGTGCCACTCTGTGCAGCAGAGACAAAAGTGTCGAAAGATTAGCTTCTCTTTGGGAGAAGACGCAGCTTAAAGGATCGCACAGCTTTTCCATGGCCATGACACAACAATCCACCCCACAAGGAAAGGTAAACTTCTATATATATATATTTACATATATGTGTATACATGTATGTGTGTGTCTATATACATGCATATAAAGTGTGTGTGTGCTGTGTGTTCCCAGCAGAGGGACTGATATCATCATCACAAAGTGTGAACGTCATTTGTATTTACGTTTTGACTCCGGTAAATGGACATTTCTTTATACAAGTCCTCGCCTCGCTCTCAGCCATCTTTATCATGTCTGCTTGTGTTGTGCGAGTTCAAAGTCATGAGCCGTCATGTGTCTCAGTATACGTGTTTTTTTTGTTATCCTGTGGTAGTGGGAGGCTCTTTTTGAAAATGTCACGTCAGAAGTTATTACTAAATGATTACAGCTACAAAGAAACCACATCTGTCCTTTCTCTCACTTTAAGTATACACTTTCGCTGCAACCAGCTTATGTGGGGATATGAACCCTGAATTTACTCACACATGTGTGCAACTTGACTGAACAGAGAAAAGCCAGGCAATGTCTTCAGTGTAATATCAAAGACAATGCAAAGATTAAGCTATTTGGCTCAAGAGGCTTTTAAACCTGACAACACTGTAGCAAATATCCAGCATGGCGGCGTTAGCATCATGCTGAGGGTTTTTTGTGTTACTTGCAGTCCCAGTGCATTGTTCAAGATTAACAGAATTTAATGTTTGAAGAGGACATTGAGCTCAAATGCACTTCAAAACCAATTTTTAAAAAATAACTTAAGTTTGTGGCATAGATTGGTAATCAGAAACATGTTTATTGCAAAGAACAGGAAGAATTGGCTGTGGCTGGATCCTTGTTTATTTCTTTAAAACCATTGTGGCCTCTCTTTTTCTGTTTTTCACTAAACAGTAAAAAAGAAGACAAGATTTAACGAGAGGAATGAAGAAGGTCACAACCTTTCTCTGAATCTATATGCACAGCATTTCCTCTTCCCCCCCCCCATATTTCCTTCCCAATCAGGTCCACGGTTTCTCTCCGGGACCTGAGAGCCAATCAGAACCATATGTCGGGCACGTATATATAAGGCAGAAAAGGTTAGCAATTACATCTGTATCAGCAGGGAGATTTAAAGGGAGGCTGCAAAGCTTTATGGGGCTTTTGTGATTTAAGAGGGGACTTATGTTTGGCTTCTGACAACTCATTTTAAGCAGTTTTATGGTCCAGAGAAAACAAAAAGCTGGTGGAAGACAAAATGAGAAACATGAAGGGAGGTAAAGACAACAAGAAGGAGAGCTGATGATGGATTGAAGACTGGAAGCACGAAAAAGGAGGACATGATGGAGATAGAGTAGTAGTTAAAACTGTAGATAAAGCTGCAACAGATCTTCTTTTACGTGACGGAAGAAAATCTAAAGGAAAAATAAATGACAGGAATAAGAGGTAAGAATTCAGATATGTAAAGTTAGAATAATATATAGCCATGGAAACCAAAAGAAACAGAAGGAGACTGAAGGGAGAAGGGGTAGTTTTAGTTGACCTTTTGTCTCCTTGGTTTGTTTGTCTGTGGTACAGGAAAAAATGGGTGGAAAGTGGGATCCATGGTGATAAAGACTGAGCTCAAGCTGATTAGATAAAGATGTTTAGGGACATGCAATCCCTTCATGTGCCCTTTTAAAAAAGCTTTTAGTGTGGATTCCTGACTTTCATTTATGAAATCTAAATGTCCAAGGAGGCAGAAATGAAGCCTGTTTCTCATTTGAGTTCCTCTCAACAGTTTCAGATAAACTTATGCGATTTCATAAACTTAGCTTGTTTCTCATCTAAATACTAACAAGATTTGTGCACATCCAAATCATATACATAAACATATGGTACATAAACGGTATCAAAATTTATTTTTGCTGAATGGGCAGCACATGCTAATTTTTTTGGAAGTACTTACAGTTTTTTATGTTTAGAAGTAATTATAATCTGAACACAAAGTTAAAGAGCGGATGGAGGCAGACAGATGTCTGCATAGTGAAAGGAAACATGTTTGTTTCTTTATGTCTTTATTAGAATGATTTATATTTCTTCCTGGGTCTGATGAATCAAAAACGTTGTGTGTTGTTTCACAGCTAAGCAGCATATTTGTCATGCAGGCTCTTTGAAGTTTAATCTAACAATACGGTGAAGTACTTTTCATTTGCATGCTGTGTTGCTTAATTTTTTTCTAGTAGTGTGTTCAGAAGTAAATGAGGGCCATCTTGCTCATCTGCTGTTGTGAAATAATTCATTCCTAAATGTGTTCTGCTGCAAATTTATGTTCTAATTTTGCATTCTTGGTCAGTTTCTGGCTGACACATTGTTTTTACTACAAACTAAGAACAATAATCAAGTTTGTTTTTTTTATTCTAACATGTAAGCACTATAAAACCGTACATCTTTTTTATGGTTAATCTTTTTTTTTCCCCACACGTCCTGCCTTGGCATTGCAGCTGTACCATTTTAAGAACCGGGTTGCAAGGCATTTTGTTCCCTGGCAAAAGTATATCTGGGAATATTATCCTGATTCTATGATTGATGTTATTAAATCAGGATTGCTCCTGGCATCAAAGAAGATAGCTTGTAAAATAAAATATGAGCATGTGTTGGTATGACCTTCGACCTTCTGGTTTGTGTACATCTTTCTGCTAATGTTCAGTCATTTAAATAATAATTGTGTTTACTCCTTGCTATGAAGGGGAAAGTCATAAATATTATATTGGAGAATTTGAGGTTTTGGAAAGAGTGGACAAGTATGGAAGCTCAAATTGTCTGACATAAAAATAAATAGCCTTTTTGTTAATTTAACATTGAAAATGTGAAAAACAAATGTTCTCCTAACTATTTCCTGTTCTGTTTTCTAAAAGAGAAAATCATGAAATGTCATAGTCACGAATGGTATCTTGCAGAGGATAATATACTCCAGATTTTCTGTGATGCTAGATGCTAGTGAAGCTGTTCAGTTTTTATTAAATTGAGTCCCAGCTTCAGAGTTGTTCTCTTCCGTGTCTCAAACTGCTTTCCTCAAGAGCAAAGTCCTGCATCTTTTAGTTGTCACTTGCCTACACACTTGAATTAAATGGTGAAATTGCATCACTGGCTGCATGCAATCAGCTCTGCAGCTCTTCTAACGAGCTAATATTGGAGCCAGGTGTGCTAAAGCAGAGACACGTAAAAGGCTGGAGGACATGCAGTTTGTGAGCCCTGCTGTAGAATCAGCAGGATAGAAAATTTACTACTTTGACTGTTGAAGAATCATTTAGGGATGCCCAAGCCATGCCGCAAAATAAATAGAAATCATTTAAGACTCAGTGACTCGGTGACCTTGAAGTGCAGTAAAATAAAGTAACATTTCATCAGACGTAACTCCCTCACCAATAATGTCCCATTTGCTGCACTCCCTCATATTCGGCTTTATATTTTTCCAATTTAAGACAGTGACTATTTTCTCCCAGCAGAAACTCCTTCTGGGAGAAAATATCAACCAGGTCTCTGTTTAATGTCCAGAAAGTCCTCAGTAACTCTCACTGTAATATAATATACATGTTCTGACCTCACAGATGCCTGTTTTATCCTCACATGGTTTATCTGTGTCCACAATCAGACCTCCCTTGGTTATTTAGGTTGTAGCAAAAAACAGGAAGCTCGGATATTACTCTGTGTGTGTTTAAGACCCATTTGTTGTGAGGGCCTACTGCTTCTTATGGGTCCCAAAACCTGGGTCTCATAACAAGTACTGTTCTGGGTTCGGTTTGGGGTCAGGCATGTACAGGTAACAGTTACGTTTGGAGTAAAAGGTCAGGGTTAGGCTATAGAAATGAATGAAAAATTAATAGATGTCAGTCCAAAGTCCTTGTGATGATGGATAGAAAAGCTTAATATATATATATATATATATATATATATATATATATGTGCCTGTGTGTGTGTAGATGAAAGGTTATTTTGAAGTCTGGATTAGGTTGGTCCAAATAGGGATAGACACATAAAAGTGACATAAAAGCTGTTTTCTCATTTTTCATCTTTAGGACCTGGACAACCTTCACATCCAGCTGGAGGAGGTGCGCTTCTTTGACCTGTTTGGGTTCAGCGAAGAGGAGGGGGGCTGGCTTTGCTTCATGTGCAACAACCCTGAGAAGGCTACAGGTGAACACACACACACCAAAGCAGAAAGGATGGAAATAAAATAACATTTTAAACACTGAAGCCACTCATCAGGCAGTTCTTGCTTGTTCATGTCTCAGTCAAATTACTCCCCTTTTCTTGCTCACCATGTTCTGCTGTCTTCCCTAAATCAAGCACAGGCTTTGAAGGAGCACTTTCTCATTACTTGTCATCTCACCGCCAGTCGTGGGTAAAAATGTGTTTCTCAGTAGAATGTTTTCACTCAAAATTTCTGAAAGGAAACCAATCTTTTCTCAAAGCAGCTGTGGAAACTTGAACCAAGTGACTACCAGGTTGATTTTGTTGCTGTGCAGGAAGGAGGCACGTTCTGCTGACACGTTTTTAAATACTCTTAAAAAGAAAAATAATTTCATAAACTTCACAATTCAATGTTCTTAATTTGGCCATTATTGACTACTTATATCCTAAAGAGCCTTGAGCATAAAATGTTTTCTCTCCTGAAGAGGTGAACTATACACTTTGGTATGAAGAGAAATGTATTTTGAATGCTATAAAGAAGCCAGACACTGGATTCAAATGCCCGTTTTACCACACAGAGGTGTATCTACCTCCTTTATTATTGTTTTTTTTAGTCAAGCACTGAAATTTGTGTTTCTAAAGTTGTCGACTTGCACGAAGAAGCTTAAAAAATTATAATTACATAAATTATGATCTTAAAATCATTTAACACAGTTACATCAGAAGATGAAGAAGGCCTATTAAGAAGGATGCTGTTAAAGATGAGGGTGGGAATACTCAGGGAATCGTCACTAATAAGTGGCTATAAGCCTTTATGACATACATTGCCCTGATGTTTGATGGCTGCTAATAAGAAGCCAGAAAACAGGAACTGAGGTGACAGCAATAACTCTTTCAGCCTGTCTGCTTGATCTCTCCTATATATTGCTGCAGAAGTTGTCATATTTACAGCCCAGTAAAAAAAACAAACAAATCCAGTTTGTGTAGTAAACTGAGAAAGGACTTTTTAAAAGACACATAAAATAGATACTCAAGATACTTCAAGGTTATAGGATTTTACTTTAGTTCACTGAAGATCAATACCTCATAGAGTCCAGCTGAGGGTTTGTGTAATGGAGACCGAAGGTTTCATTACCTGAAATGTGATTTTTGATATTGTGTGACATGTGACTGAGATGGGGAACAAATGGTTGGATTATTAAAGTTCTTTGTTTGGTTGAGTTCAGACATTTGGGGAAGCAGAGGGATTGGTCAATCTTTCTGTATAAAAATAATGCAATTACAACTTCATGTGTCTTTTTATTATATTTCTGTCAGTTTAACTTTCCACTTTAATGAAACAACTGTTTCTGTGCAGAAGAGGAGCACTGAGCTCTTCCTGGCTTGTCTCCTTCGCAGGGTGGACCAGTAAAAGACAGAGACATGTTCCAGATGCTGCGCAAATAGTTAGAGCTCAAATAAGCTGATGTCTGTTAACATCAAGTCATTATTTTGATCTTAGATCAGTTTTGTACAAAATACAACTAATTGTTTGTGGTGTGTGATGGTGTTGGTGTACACATGATCAGCAGTTCAGAAATAAATCCACTTTCAAGTTCATTTTATTGTCATGCCATCAAAATTCAAAAGTTTCAAATATCTTTCAAACAGATTCAGGGCTTATCAGGACTTTCTCTGAGCTTTATGTCTTTGGATTGAAGTCAGTCAGTCTGTTATGATCTCATCAGGACTTATTCCTCTTGATGTGTAGAAATATTATTTTTTGTCCTTGATCATTTCTGCACCTGCTAAGTTTATCACCAACTAGAGACCCACTGAGCAAATTGCTTGGATCTGTGGTACTTGGTGGACATGTCTGTGTCTGTGTAAACTCAGAGTCATCTGTCATGACTCCAGTGCAGAAATAAATCAGGTAGCGGATAGACAAAATGCAGCATATTGAACAGCTTTTTGAATTTCCTCAGTTCATAAGCTGCACTATTTATTAACCAAGATTCTGAGTTTGTTTTATAATATCTTGCAATTATTACTCTTTGCATAAGACATTTTCCTCAAAATATTTATATACAAAGATATACATATGGATAATGACAATAATATAAACTAAATGCTTCTGCTTAATTGTTTTCAACTTCAAAATGAACAATGAGTATGTTTATGTATTAATTAGTTTTATTTTGTAACCAGGTTGCTGTGTATTGCAGATTTCTGCCCAGGTCTTGAAAATGAGATCTAGATCTCAACGGGGTTTACCTGGTTAAATAAAGGAAATAAAAATTATTTTAAAAGTATTTAGTGTCATGTTGTATATATCAGTATAAATATAATAAATGATTTATGCTGTCATAAATGTGGATTTGTATTTACAAAGCTGAAGGTTAATTTGGCACAATCAACGTTTAGTCTCCTGTTAAGACACAATATTCTGTCCCTGGAAGCAAACTGGTCTGACCTAACCAACATCTCAGAGTCCGAGGTTTCAATGACAAACTCTCAGCTTTTCTAAATCAGTACGAAACACTCTGCAGGATTGGAGCAAACCTTCAAGTATGATTAAGCTTAATCCCACAAAACGAAGCTGACATATTTTCTGCATTTAATCTTTAATTCTGTAATCACGCCTGATTATTCTTTTTTTTTTCTGTCTTCTATGTTTATTTCCGTTGGCAAGTTCATTGCACAAAAGTTTAACCATCAGAAACCTAGATCGATTGCTCGCTAACAGAAATAATCTGCACGTCCTTTGATGCAGCTTCACTTACTAAGGTTGAACAAAAGGGCACAGTCATTGTTGCAGAAAACAAAAACAACAAATCAGGAAAAAAAGAAGAAAATTAACAAAAGAGCAAGTCAAACAAATAGTTTAATCAGATTGATCAGAAAGTAGAACATCTTCATCACTAGCAGATGCCATAGATCAGCATCTCGTGAAGTCTGTACTGTGAATTGTTTTTTTTACCAATCGATGAGGTGAACTTCTCTCCGCTATAAAAACTGCAGTGCAGTCAGCATTTCCTGCAACTTCATCATATTTATGATATTTACTGCTGGCTTTAAGCTGCTGGAATAACTTTGAAGTGCACATTAATGATCGGTGTGGATGAGTGTGCTTGTGGATGTACAGTATGCATGCAGATTGTAGAAGATATCAGAGGCTAAAGATGGCTGAATGCTTTCACTGGTGAGATCATGCTCAGCTCACGACTCAGCTCAGCTGAGGAGTTCATTGATAAGGTTATCTGGACCTTCAACAAGATTTGTTTGGATGTCACTCAAACAGAATATAATGAAAAATATCCGTTACTTTCATCACTCAGATATGTGGATGAAAACTGTCCCAAAGTTAAGATAGTTTAGAGCAAAAGTCATGAGGACCGATTGCCGCAACAATGAGATTAGGTAATGATTGTCATGTGTTGTGTGTCTCAGAGTTCAACTTGTTTTTTTATTTTTCTTAACCACGTTTTATATATTCAGTCATATTTTC
This sequence comes from Phalloptychus januarius, assembly GCA_902982915.1. NCBI lineage: Eukaryota > Metazoa > Chordata > Actinopteri > Cyprinodontiformes > Poeciliidae > Phalloptychus > Phalloptychus januarius. The sequence goes on from CADWAE010000133.1 coordinate 31,101,734, forward strand.
AATCTGTTTTAAATTGCTCTAGGTATTGTGAGTTGAAATGCTTGACTCTTTGTGTTTAACAGATATTTAGCAAGTATCTTCATTTATTTATTATTAAAGCCTTGATGCTTTGATAGTGAATCCATTTAAAATCACCTCAAAGAAAATATTTTTTTAAGGGAGTTAGTGATCTTTGACTGTTTATTCCTGATAGACTCTAGTGTTTGGTTTCAAAGCTTTTAACAGGAAAGTGAAAGTAAGATATCGTTGTTGTCTTTTTTTTAAACATGAATCGTTTTTTAATCCCTGTTTGGTCTGTTTGTGTGACCCATCAGTCGTGAACCAGGAAGGTCAACCTCTAATCGAAGGGAAGCTGAAGGAGAAACAGGTCCGCTGGAAGTTCATCAAGCGCTGGAAGACCCGCTATTACACCTTGGCAGGGAACCAGCTCCTCTTCCGCCGGGGCAAATCTGTACGTAGGCAGTGAAAACGTAAAAACAAAAGTGTACATAACTTCCTGTTATATACACTTCCTGTTTCTTGCATCTCAGTGTTGAAACTATTAGTATTTCCCCGTGTTCTCTCTCATTTGAATTATTATGATACTGTGCATGTAATAATAACAATCCCACTTCTTGAAAAGTTAAGTTGTCCCTCTGGAGCATGAGGTGAATGCAGCTGGAGCAAACGTTGGCCCACTTTCGAAACTTTAGGGTGGAACATCTGAGGCATGAGTCAATGACACCTTTCTCAACTTCGATCAGATATCCTGATTCAGAAGACACAAACAGAGATGGAGATCTAGGTTAATACACTGCATTGTGCTGGACTGAGTGACTAATTCCCCATGAGGATTGGTGGTGATTAGAAAGGGCAGAGTGGAAATAAAAATTTGCTGTTTTCTATTTAAAAGGAAAAGAAACTACCATGCCTGAGCTGAAAGATAGTTGATTGGCAACAATGAACTTATAGTTTGCTATAGAAGGAAATCTGATCTTCTAAAATCTTTTTACAAGGCTTGGTAACAATATGCATCCCAGTGTTAAGTTTTCAGGTCATGCAGTCGACATTCGGAGCCATTAGTGACCCGGGGTGTCGCATGTTTACAGTCAAAATACTCAAGTTTGGCTCAAAGTCATGATTCAGCATCTGTAAAACATAAGCAGAAACGGGACCGAGGTTGTTGTTTTTTTCTCTTTACCTCCCACATTAAACAATAGTCTTTGTGCTGCCGTCCAGATGTTGATGGATTCTGTTTTGCAGCAGCAGCCGCACGTTGAGAGGATTGAATGCCTTTGTTCTCAGAGCTCAGTTTGCCTCTGCAAGCATGTTCTGGAGGTGAAGGGTTTGTTGTGAAATGATTTTTTTCTCAAATGAAAAGGAAAGACTTTTCTTTGCCAATTACAGCAAAATTGCGAAATCATCTAATCATTTATGCCAAAAGGAGCTACTACAAAAAGAAAAATTTGATTTTCAGCTTATTTAAGTTCATGATAGACAACTTCAAACTTGCAAAATTATTCATACTTTATACAACTATACATTTCAGTGTATTTTCCTGGGATTTTATATTGTAGCTAAGATAACTCGAGTCTTTTTCAGTCTATCAAATTAAACTTCAGTATTGCCTTGTATTCACCTCCAATCATCATCGCAGCTTTAAACAGATTCTGTGCTCCAGATGAATAAAAGCATTTCCTCAGTGTGGATGCTATACCATCGCTATGTTTCATCCAATAGATGCTCTGTGCAGAGCAAAGTTAGTTTTCTGACATAATTTGGACAAAACTTTGTTGATATTTCCCCATAGACTCCTGATTAGTGAGATATTTATGGATCTCTGCAGCTCCTCCATAGTTATCATAGATATCTTGATCAATGCTCTTCTAATCCAACCCATCATCTCAATGGATGCCACTATTGAATTAAATGCTGGATCTCACTTAGAGGTATCATATTAAATGGGGTTTGACTGCATAGGCACATCAGGTCTTTTATGTTTGTAAAATAAATAAAACTTCACAATTATTTGCCATATTGTATTGGTCTAACACCTTAAGATCCCAATAAAACACATTTTTGGCTGTAATGTGACAACATATTTTTTTAAAAAGTTAAATGGTTATATAAATAAGTTTGCAAGACAAAATAATAATTATTCAGTAGTTGATGGTTGGCTAAACAGAAAGAGCTACACAACATATAGAAAACAATGTTTGCTGACTCTTTGCATAAGAATAAAAGAGCTGAAAAAATTCCTGAAGTTAAGTTGGACATATATCAGAGTTTTCCTCATGTTTCAAGACAGATACTATTAAATAAATTTTAATTTCTAATCAAAAAGATGTATTCATCCTCACACTGTAATTTGGAGCTCTGGTGAAGCTTACTTCTGCTTCTTACTCAGGACCAAACAGGGACTGGAGCCAAACCCCGGGTGAGCCTGAACCACAGTTTGGAAAGTCCTGCTGTTTGGGGACAGATGGAAATATCATATCATCAATATCAAATATCATAATTACAAAAAGGATATTTATATTTCCTCATAAGCAGAGTATGCCAAAAACACAACTGTCATCGGGAATATAAAGTTATACACTTAGATATATAGATTTATAGTCTTGTCGTCTCTATCAGACAACCTTTTGGAACCTTTTTTTGTGGTAAAATATAACAATCTTACTTCTGTTCAGTCTTTGTGAAACACACATCGTTTTTGCTGTTTTCCTATGGCTTGGATGTGATGAATGTCAGTTTCTGATGCTTGAGGGAGCCATTAGTTTTTATTATTGATACAATATGACACCAGGTTGGAGAAGGTATTTTAATATAGTTCGCACATTTTTTGTGGTTTGCAAGTGAAAAGCTCCATACATGCATTTTTTTACTCACCAATTTGTTGAAAAGTGCTAACAAGAAAAAACACCATGGAGATAAAAACGGGGTGTTGCTATGAACGGTCAATAAGCCAAACAGAGGCCGTCATTGAATGAGTAGATAAATAATGCAAAAGGTTGTTTAGATCCTTACTGGGGAAAAGAAATGCCCCAGTGAGGATGTGGACTCCTGCGGTGGCCTTTGCTTAATGCTGTGGTTGCAGCCATATAATTAACGATGGTGTAAGAGAGTACATGGTTCTGACTCTACTACACCATCCACATTTAGGCTGAACAAGGCAGACTTTTCTTTTCTGGAGAAAAACAAAGAGGAGTTCTTCTTCTTTGACGTAGTTCATTCTGAGGTAGATTTCACTGGCAACAACACTTGCAAACAGTGTTGTGCTTCTTTATTCAAGGGTTTTATTAGGCATTGTGATGCTAAAATCCCACAGGTTATTTACAGAAAAAAGGTAATCTTACTGAGTGGTAATAAACTCTTTGTCCTATTTACAGAAAGATGAGCTGGATGACATCCCCATAGAGCTGAGCAAAGTGCAAAGTGTCAAGGTGACTAATCCCAACTTTAGCTAAGGTTTACCCTGATTGTATCGATGTACAGCAAGTTACAAAACATTCATCAAGTTTTGATGATTTCTTTATTAATGTCTTAATGTGTTTAGGTGTGTTTATCTGCTGGAAGGGCAGCTTCTTCCCCAGGTTCAGCAAAAACTACACAGAGCTTTTAATTTAAATATCAAAGAATAAAGAAATTGTTGTTTGCATTTGCATTATCCTCCAGAGGGTTTTCTTCCAAGATTGTTCTGATTTTACTCACCAATTTATCATCACATCAATTCTGTTCAGCTTTACAAGCGAGTGAAAAGACTCGTCTTGAAATCCTCTAAGCTTCATAGATTTTACAACCTAAACATACTTTGAACTTTGTCACAGCTTTGTGAGCTACTTTATGTTGGTCTGTCATGAAACCCAACCAATTAAATTGAGGTTAGCGGTTGTAACTTGACAACCTGTAAAATCGTTTCTGCTAACGTTTTGTAGACCAAATTATTCCCAATAAAGGCTTTAATAGCTTAAAAAAAGGCGTGTTTTATCCTAAGCTACAAACAAATCTTCATCAAGATAAATGATGTGACTTACTAAAGTGATAGCAGCTGCTTTGCTGAGCATGGAGATGTTTTTGTTTTCTCTCTTCATTCCTGATCTTCCGTTGTTTTCATAGGTAGTAGCTAAGAAGCGCCGGGATCGGGGTCTGCCAAGGGCCTTCGAGATCTTCACAGACAACAAGACATATGTGCTGAAAGCTGAGGATGAGAAACACGCTGAAGAGTGGCTGCAGTGCATCAATGTAGCCGTGGCTCAGGCCAGAGAGAGGGAGAACAGAGAGGCGACCACCTACCTGTGAGACCAGATCCAACAGATACTGACTTTGATGTGAATCATTAGTACCGTATTCATTTCAGTTGGAGCACTTCCTTCTTTTTTTTTTTTTGGTTTATGCATGACCAAATGGACAGAGAGGAAATGGAAACAATCATTACCACATTGGTTGGTGTGAAGTGGATCGCCTAAGCAGCAACGTTTCTGTCACTTCTGCAATGTTAGCTTTGATATGTAAACTCAGACAGGAAGGCTGTTCTCTGCAAAAATAATTTTGAAGAAATACTAGCTGTCTGTTCCACATGTGAACACCATCCTGCTGATGATGGAGCATTGATTTGTTTAACCCAGATTTGTTTTGCAGTATTTTTAGTATAAAAAATAAGAAACCAGCAAAAATAGACTGTATGGACGGCTAACTTGAAGTATTGATCCAGTTTTACAGCACTGTACCTACTGTTACCTGTGGACAAGAACTGCTTGTATGTTACACACATTCATCAGTGGACCATACACAAATACTAAATCTTTTAATATCGATAAATTACCCAGATAAAATATCATAGAAATTCTAATTTTTGCTGTATTTTACTGTGAGATGAATAGTGGGCACAATGTAAAAAACAATTGCTTTGAAGCTGTTTTAGGTTTTATTATTTTATACATCTTTTTATGTCAACACATTAAACTTACAAAGTACAATGATAAGTTACAAAATAGCTAAAGACCTAAGCTAACTTTTGGCTAATCCTTAATATGCATTCCTTTTTCCAAGATTTTTTTTGTGACCGATATTTTTTTTGCTTGCCTAGATGGCCTAAATAATTCTGTATCCCATATTTTCAGTTCAGCTCATTTTTTCACCAACCTTTTTTCTGTTGAAGAGTTCTTGAAGTAAGTTACTCGTAAGAGAAGTGGCTGGAAATACAAATGGTCCAAGTGTCTCTTTTTTACAACCTTGTTATATTGTTCTAGTTTGTTTTTTTTTATCTTTCTATAGGAGAAAAAAACTGCTGAAATTTACTCCATATTTTACTAAGAACTCTTTTAGCTCATAGGTTGCTCCATTGTGAAACCCAGACCAGAAAACAATAAGAAAACAATGAGGTCTCATTAACTGGGATTTGGAAGACATTTTTAAAATGTGCTCATAGACACCAATAGATAATATCTCATAAAGTCATCTCTTATTTTGATTTGATCAGGGTTAATAAAATAGAGAATTAAATATCTTTGGAAAATAACTTATAACTATTGTTTATCTGTAAATACAGTTGCAGATACACTATGGATGGTAGATCGGGCCAAAATTAGTAATGGTAGATTATGAAATGAGGGCACAAATTGGCAAAGGATGGAACCGGCCCAGAGCCATCTAAAACCAAATAAATAACATCAAAACCAAATGTATCACCCTTTAATCTGTTTGTTGGCTTTCAGTCAGAACAACATTGTTTTTCATTGTGTTATTTTAATTAGAGATATTCATTTTCTTGAGGGGTGATTTAACTATTAGACCCAGAGCTTCCAGCTTTTCCCAGGTTACTTTTCCTTCTCACTTCCCCCAGCTGCTTTTTTTGTGTCACTATTGTGAGGTTCAAAGCTCTCTGCTAATTTGCATGTCGTCTTACTGTAGCAGAGTGCTTAATAGTATCTTGATTAGCCATTAATTGTGGATTAGAGGGATCACATTGCAGAAAAACACACTAAAACCAATGATGCAGAAATAGCAATTACACCTTAAAACGGGTAAAGAGTCATTACAAAGTTCACTATGTGATGCATCAAAATTTAACAAGATTTCGAATTCGTCCCCTTCCTTCACTTTAGAAAAGGAGAGATTTCCAGAAGTGTTATTTCATAAGAGTGAACACTGAAAGAGAACAAGATACACTTCATAGTAGAAGGGAGTTTGCAACATGTCTAAACTTTTATTAATTAAAAGTCCCAAAGTACCAGTGAACAAACATCACTGCAACAGCAGCATAACTGGATTGTGTTTGATTTGATTGTGCAAATGAGCAGGAGGATGAGCAGGTTTGAAGATCTGAGCAGAGGAATTTATCCTTTTTCTGCTAAAGATGGCTAAAACCAGACTCCATATATTTTAAATCAGTTGCAGTTTATACCCCCATACACACTATTGAGTGAGGAAACAATGCTGCCAAATCACCTTTAAATTTAACAACTGCAGTATTCACGGTTCAGGTAAGCAGGGCTGCCATGTTTTGACATATTTTTCATGTCAACATTCTGTCATAAAAACGCAAAATGTGAATGCATGACGCTTAAGATGCTAGAGACATCTTTCGAAAGGTCATGTGAGTGCAGTATTGCACACTCTTGTATTTTTATGGTTGAGATTCAACATGCTGTCCAGATAAAATTTAATCGCCTCCCTGCAGTCGTCTTTTGTATGAACACTTTGTCCCAAAATGAACAGATCTGCTTCAGTGTTCTGTACCATTCTTAGTCAAGATCCAGGTACGCCAATTTTAGTCACCTCTGCTCCCTAAAAATAACTTTCAGCTGCTCTGTGTATGGGACAACGGAGTATGAACCCCGTGTCAACCTGATTGGCCTGGGCACAAAAATGTCTTAAATTGTTTTTCGTCCAATAAAACATGTTTCCAAGGCAGCTCTGTAACCTCTTGTATCCGTTGACCCGTTCCTCATGTATTTCATTTATGTCTCATGCTGGAGGATAGAATGATGCTGCTTTCCATGTTATAAAGCTCAATGAGAATACTGCTGTAGCTTAAACAAACACTGTGAAGATGATTCATACAGGTTATCTGAATGTTTCAAATAATTTCCTTCAACCTTAAGGAATATGAATCATAGATATTTTTCTTCCTTTTGAATGTTTGATTAAATTTGATTTTGATAAAAGGTCACTATTTATTATATGTCCTTAAACAATGAATAATAGATAAAATGTCTCCTCCTCTGTCTTATTGTTCTTTTCCTGGTTTTATAACTATTAAATTCAAGTGCATACAATACATTGTATTGACAATAAAACAGTATTGTTTTGTGGGAGTAATCCTTGTCTTGTTGCAGCTGCAGCATGTCTTCCTTATTTTCAAAAAGCAGCAAATAAATCCGAACAAACAGCAGTCTAAACGAATCAGTCCAGCCTCTGACATTGGGATTCTCATAAGGGCTTATTTTTGGTCACTTGAAATGAAAAGGGAGAAAAAATATGATGGTTATGAATTCTAATAAAATTAGAAATATAGAGATTTTTAAGAAAAAAAAAAAAGTTGAAATAATTTTTAGAAGCTTAGAAAAAATCTAAAGCAAAATGACCGAATAAAGAATTGATTTACATTCAACATTATTTACATGGAGCACATCCTAGACTCAGTATTATTAAGAACAGAGTAAACTTTGAGGTCAAAGTGGGAAGTGTGCAAACTCCACTCAGGTTGACCCCACACCCACAGCAGCTTGGACACTCGGATCGCACAGTGGAAAATGAGTAATAAGGATTGGTCTGATTAACAAGTTCTCAAGCTACCAGTATGATTCCATTCAAACTGGTTTGTCATAAAGGAAAAGCACAGAAAGACGGACCAACTCAAGCAAATGACTCAGTGAGATGGAAGCACATAATGGAACTGGTCATGATTGATGGTTGTATGACTCAAGATTTTACAGCTGCTAGCAATTAGGAATAAATCTTTTTTTTTTAAACAAAAAAAGAAAAGAAAGCATCTCCTTCTTTTAAACTAGTGTTGCAATTAGAAATCCCTAAATATTTCTACTGCAGCCAGATGTGCATTCTACTTATTTCTGCCCATAACCGTGATGTAGACAGTGAACCATGTCGCCCCTCCATTAGCGTATAGCTTGACCTTGAGTGTTTATGTGGATACTCTTAATCATAGATTATTACTTCAGTCACAGGCAAACCAGGCAGATATGATATCTGACATCATGTTAGATATGCAGGGAAACTGAACAAATCTCTTGGCTCCTTTTTTTGCGGTGGATTTAGGGTGATCCATGAATTTATGTTCAGTTTGTTCCTATTTCTTTTCCTTGACTGAGCATTTTTATAGCTGCAGTGGCACTTGAGTAATATGAGATGCTGGTTTCAAAAGGCTGGATGATATCATGAAAAAGTTCTCTGTAATTTCTCAAAACCTCCAGACGCTGCTGTGAGATTTCTGTATCACTGAAAACATGCATTTAACAATTTTCTGTGCAGCTCAGTGTGGATCCTCTCTCTACATAGTAAAACATAAAATACAGTATCTCATTAAATTGGAAATAAAGTTTACTTTTTGTCAAGTTACCTCGAGAGGAGAGACTCATACTTATTGATTGCACACAATGATGCATTTCAAGTTTTGTTGATTACAGCTTAGAGCTACTGAAATCCAAAATCAGTCTCTAAAGATTTGAATGTCACAAAAAAACAATAAAAAGGGATTTAACTGAGGAGATTTTAAGGCAAAACACATTCAAGGGTTTGGTGGAATGTCCCATTGGCTTGGACTGCAGCTGGCATTAGTGCTTTAGCAACCACCACACAGACACTCTTGGACTTTGCCTGAGGTCCACTGATTTGGGTAGCAGTATAATCTGCTGATGTTTTTATTACCAGGAAATTTGAGAAAACATTGTGTTTTACTCTATTGACAAACGTTATGGAAAAGTTTTTTTAATTTTCAGCAGGATTTAGCATCTGCTCACTAATATGTGCTTTAATGACCACAGTATCACTGGTTCAGTTGCAATCAGCAGACTCCATTGATTCTTTTAAACCAATAATCTGTAGAGTATTGTCAAGAGGAGGATGAGAACAAAACATCCAACGACGAAGACTCTCAAAGAAATTTGGTCTTCATTAACATCTCAGCAGAGCCACAAACTTATTTCGTCCATGCTACACAGCACTGATGCAGTAATTTATGTAAAAGGAGCCCCACCAAAAAGTAAGTGCATATACTGACATCTCATAAATGACATAATTGTCAGAATGTCAAAATTTCTGCATTGAAAATCTTTTATTTATGTTATATAATTTTTAAGTTTTCTCTAACTGAATTTTTAGCTTTTATTAACCATACAGAAATATACCCCTTGCATGCATTACTCTGTAATTAACCAAGTTTCTCTTTTGAATTAGAGCAATCAAGCGATTTTGATATACCTGTCAACGTCTGCCAGGTCAACATTTAAGTGAGACTAACAGGTAAATTACAGTTCATTGTACATTTTTATTTTATCTTCGTATAGTCAGATTTCACTCTGTTGGAAATACTAGAATAATCTAATTTGCACTACATAATCTTAATATGAGGAAACTAAATCAAATTTCCTTTTCAAAATTGATGCTATTGAAACATGCAAAGAACACAGCTATTCTGAGACTATGTCGCCCTCTGGTGGACGAAAAACATTTTTTAAAATATATTTCTGATTAACTTTGGAAAATACCAAACTGTGAACATATGGCTTTAGTCATTTCAAAAAGTCAAAACTGTATTTAGAAGAAGTCTAGTTGTACAAGCTTACATCACCAAAATTCATTTAAACTATGCAGGGACTTTTATATTTAAAAAGTTGACATTGCCAGTGTCAATTTGTTTATAACAGTTCTTTATTAAGAAGCACTAACCCAACAAAAAGACCGTAGGTCAGTGGCATTCCTCATTTATTAATGAATAAAAATTGGACATGAAGACGTGCACACTAAAAACCAGTGCAACAAACTGACAACTCTAAAATATATTTTAATTGTCTGATTTTCCTGCTTGGAAAGAACAAGAAAAATTAAAGTCACCAGTTTCTTTTTAGACAAACCTTTCCAATAAAAAAACATAAAATAAAAAAAACTGCCCACTAGTCCTGCAATGTGCAAATTTATTGATCTTTTCTAAATAACATTTACATTTACTCATTCAGTCCTTCCACTGAACAGGTCGCTTCTATAAATCAAAGCGTTCACATTCTGTCAGTGGATATCAAAGCTTTACACTGTAAATAAATGTATTTTTTTTTTTCCAAAAATTTGTAACTTTACATATAAAACTAAAAACAAGATTAGGGTTAGGTAGTTGGGCAGGGGTGCACTCATTGGTGAGACAAGAGGAAAACAGGCAGATAAGGAGAGGCCGGAGGCTGATGTCACACTGCTGCCCTCATCTTCATGGAGTCACTTCCAGCAGGACAACCAACAATCATCACTTCATGCTGGAATCCACTGCTGCACTTTGGGCTTTCCACAAGGCAGGCTGACTTTGACAAAGAGTTAAGTACTCAGGATGTCTGTGCATGCAGATGCTGCATTTAGGACCCAGACAGGTTAAGAATTTTTACTGGACCAGAAGAAACATCATCAATGGTTTCTTTACACCTTTGTTGAATTCCAATGAAAATAAACCAATAAAAAAAAAGAAAAAAAAGCTGAACCCATAAACATGACTCATTTGTTAAAGGATGTAATATTTCAAAACTTCAAACCTGACATGTTCTCCCAGTCATGGTACACTTGTTTCATTGCATCATTTGGCGACAGTTTCCCCCCCGACTGAAGAATTTTATGCAACAAACAGTAACTTTTCGATTATTGGGCTTACAATTTGCAAATATTCTATTTCCTGACATGGATATTAAATTAACATTTACCATAATTAAGAGAATGTGTCCAACTCGTTTGATTTGTGTCAAACATTGGTGACCATCAGCCCCAGGGCTCGTCTCCGTGTGTCTCAGCGCCGGTGGCGGCTGTGTCCCGAGTGTCCGCTGCTGCCATGGTGTTTGCTCTTGTGGCTGCGATCCCTGTCCCTTTCGTAGGACCGAGACCTCTCCCTCCGGTCGCGATGCCCGCTTCCCCGCTCATGTTTGTGTTTCTTTGAAGAGAAATCAAAAGAGCGGTCTCTCTCTCTGTCCCGTTCCCTCTCTCTGTCCCTGTCCACTTTGACTGGAGAGCGGGATCGAGACCGGGTGCGCTTTCTCTTGTGACCAGAACCACCACCCCCGCTGTTGCTGTGACGCCCGCTGAGTTTGGAGTCGCTGTTGCCGTGGTGACTGGACTTCGACTTGAGATGAGGGAGAAGGGGCGAGGGCGGGTGTCGATGAAGCAACGGGCTGCGACTGTGAGATCGCGAGCGTGACCGAGAGCTGTATGTCCCTGAGCGACTGCGTCTGCTGTTGTAACTGGAAGCACAAAAGCATGAATTTATCTACAATTAAACTTTTAATCACATACAATAAACAACTTGCTTGTGTGGACATGAACATGGTTGTGAAGACTGAAGGAAAACTTACTGTCTGCGATGAGAGGGAGATCTGGACCGTGATCGTGTTCTTGAACGGGAACGACTTCCACTCCTACTGGTTCTGCCGATCTTTACCTCCTTCCTCAGCCTGCAGAGCAAACAGATTGATCACTGAATGAGGTAAACGTCATACAAATATTGAGACCCTGGGCATAAGCCTGTTAAGTTTCTTACCCGTTATGTGGACTCTTGTTGACCTGAGTGCGGCTGTCGGGCTCCTTCTTTACTGGTTTCATAGTCTGGGGGTTTGGGGTTTTCTCCTCCACCTTCACCACGTTGGGGGAGCAGGGCTTGGAGGCTGGAGAGAAGCCGCCTATGGCAGAGAGCGCCGGCGTGCCATCCGGGTTCAGGCCCTTCGCCTTCAGCTTGGCCTCTGCCAAGAACACCTTCCGTCGCTCCACCTCCTTCTCAAGCTGTTCATAATTAGGCTAAAAAGGAAACAGTTGCATTTACTAAAAAAATAAAAAGCACATTGTTCTGTTACAGCTTAAATTTGGTTGACCTGTGGCCAAGTCAAAATTTCCACAAAGGTCAGGATTCAGGGGATGGGAGGGAAAATGAAGGGGACAAAACTAAAGGGTAAATGGATGAATGAATAATAGGGATTGATGGACATTCAGTCAGTAAAAACCGTCTAAATAAAAAAATCTTGTACATGAACCCCACAAGATTTTAGAGCAGTGATTCCTGTAGCTATGTCTCCTTAAACTGCTTCAGTTTCTGCCTGGGCTGCAGGAACTGTAATTTCAATGAAATAAACACAGACTTAAGGAGACATTTGCAGCTATATCCTAAACGGTTCTTGTAATTCAAAATGAACCACCAGATTATCATACCATATTTCAAAATAATTACCTTCTTCCTGGTGTACAGTTTCAGGGTAGTAATGCAGATTTCTTTAATCTCCTCTTCAGTAGCTCCAAACAGTAGATACCAATGTGGTCTGGTTGGCAGGGGAATCTGGGAAAACATGTGCACAGTTCTATAAACCTTCGCACCATGCGGTGGATTATCCATCACTTCTGTGATGGAGTTTGGAGTAAAAGCAGGATGAAGGAGCTGCTTTTAGAAGGCATGCGGTCTCACCTGCAGGGCTCGGGCAGCGAGGTACATACAGGCACAGGCGATGGTTTCAGGCTGGAACCTCACAAACACATTCGTCCTCAAGCTGTCATTCATGTAGTTCCTAAAAGGACAAACAGAACACACAAACAAAAACATAGCATCGTCGCTACACAAACCAAACTGCCAACCAATCATGCAGCACCAAACAACTTCAAGTTTTGCAACACTTATCTCTACTGCCAAAACACAATCTGTTTTTCTGTTTGTTTTTATAAATCAGTAAAATTTATAAATTCCAGAATCTGCAGTTCAAGTGTGACTGGATACAAGTATTTCATCAGCAGACTTGCACAATGTAACTGTATCTCATTGATACAGAAGGTACATTTTTACTTTAGTTTAAAAAGAACTGGCAATATTAAATTAAGATCTCTTTATTGTTGTGTTTAACTTTGTCCATTTCTCTCCGGGGCATCCATGGAGCTGCTGCATGTCACAGAAAGAATGAAGACAAGACTGATGACCATCCAAGAAATTTTAACTTTCCAGGGTGTTTGATGATGACGGAGACAAACACATGCTCTCTAAGAAGGGAGACATGCAAAGACAATGAAGAAAAAAAAAAAAAAAAGTAAAGCTAGTTTCACTTTCAGATGGTTGGATCTGAAAGACAAAAGCATGGTGTGTGTGGAGGCATGCGGGGGGAAACTTATGATTCGGAAGCTGTGATGTACTCAAATGAGGAGAATAAGTTTTTCACCATCATGTTGGCTTATGTGGATTTAGGGTGCATTGTTAAAACCTTGTCTTGCTTCATTGAATGACTTCAAACAAAGAACTGAAATGAACTCCTATAGGTGATAACCGCCGGCATCCACTTCACTTTGGGGAAATATTCGATCCATCTATACTGAATTTGTATTTGAAATCTCTGCAAAATGCACCATGTGCCAAGAGTTTGTCTAGAACAAAGATTTTGGATATGGAAGAGTCAGCATTGCTTGGAATGTGAATTAGGCGTACTAATGATGGTATTAGGTAGAAATTGGTCATGAAAAATGATGGTAAAAGCTTTCAGTAATCCTAATCTAACCAAATGAAACCACAAAGAAATTATACCTCAAATAATCAATTCGACTGTAAAGCTCTTACATTATGAGCTTCACAATGATGTCCTTTTTTCTAAGCTATATAAAACTAGATCTTCCTTAAGTGGTCAAAGCTTTCCTTCCTTCAAACCTGCCTTTAAAAACTGTCCAGTGTGAAAATATTATTAACACTACTACAGAAAACGCATGGCCGTTCGATTCTGTTTTCTGCGAGGATGAGACGGGTCCTTGAAGCCAAAACCCGAGTACCGGATCAGCCTGTAAAACAGACACATGTCTGGACACCATGTCAGTGGGGGACAAGACACAGTATTCTACTGGTAAATGTAACAAACAGGCAGGTAATGTGGCCAATAGAAACAAAATTCTGTTCTGACTGAGTTTACTTCATTTCTAAATGCAAGTAAACTAGAACAAGATAACCTATCTTTAACTACTTGGCAAGAGAACTATTACACTTGAGAATCTGTGTAGCAAGACCAAAAAATACAAATCCTTTTGGACACCCAAGAGAAAACAAGACGATGCTGGCTGTTGGGAAAGGCCCGCCCGCCCCCTTCAGTGAATCTTGCACTGGGACTGGCTGTCAGGAGAGGGGCAGCCAGCCAAAAGGGGGAGCTTCCTGAGGTCATGTGGTTGGAGGAGGCAGAGTTCAGAGGTTCTTTATGTGACTTACCAGCATGGACTACCCTTTAATCAAAGAGTAGAGAGAAAGGACAAAGTTAAACCAAGTTCCCTGGGCACTGGGACATAAACACTCTCACATGTAAGGGCAGTTTAGAAAGTGAGGCAATTAGCACGTTTGCAGTACAAGAACTTGCTAAACCTCCCAAAAATGAGCAAATCACATAAGAATAAAAATATAAAATAACAGTTGGAAGGATTTAATGGAAGTGAAGAAGTGTAACTCTCAGATCTGGGCAAAACTATCATTGAAAGTGACTCAAATGTGCAACTCTTCGACATGAGGTCTTGAATATAATTTTACTGGCATGGTGGCTGTTTGGATTTTATGAGGAGCATCTGAATATGCCAGAAATTTCAACCATTTGAAAGTAATTCAACTCCACCTTTAGCCCAGGTCTGGCAGCACTTCTTACAGTTCTGACTAATGTTGCTGCTGTGGGGAAGTTGGTTAAGGACCTGTACATGAACTTACCAGGCTGTTTGGACTAGTATCTGGTTCTTCTCACATTCCAGGAACTGAAGGTACATAACGACGATCTGCAATCACATATAGATTATGTGTTAACAGAACAATCTGCTGCTCAAACACAAAACTGAGAAAAATGTAAATGGTTTAATGCAGTTTCTACTTATACCATACATGAAAAATTAAAAACAGAAGCTGTCTACCTGAATGAAAATAAATTTCCCCAACATTGCATGAAAAGAATCTTGCTTTTAAACTCACCTTGTGCGGATGCTTGACATGCACACAGAAGCCCAACTCCTTCAAGACTCGTCGCTCCGCTTTGATGACTTGGTTTTTGGTATTTATGTAGTTCTGATCAAGAATCAATGGACTTGGAGTCCTATTTCATAAAAAATTAAAAATCAAACAGTGGTTCCCCTTTCACTATAAATGTATGAAGGAGAAAGTGCCCTTTTGAATTCTTGCACTCTTTTTTTTCCCCCTTGCCAACCAACTTTAAGCAACAAGTTACACTGTTTGCATGCCTGACAGTGTGCTGGGGGCTTGTGGACTCTTGTGGTTCCAGTGAAAGCTTGGAGGATTGTCCCTGACATGATCATCCCAAACCATCGCTTCAACAGAAATATCAATTTCAACTATAATCAGTGATTTTAAGGCAGAAAAATAATTTCCAAACTAGAACTAGAATCTCACCAAATCTACCAACCACAGTCTATTAGAAATATTCCTTGCTAATAAATGTTCACTAATGTGTATTGGACAACCCAAGCTAAAGGATTCATCAGATCTATTTGGATTAAAACACAAATATAGAGGTGATGCAAACCTACTAAGATCTTATTTTAAACGAAAACTGTATAAAAAAAATAAAGCAATATATTCTGATTTAAACAGATATACTATCCTCAATTTATGTCACAAATATTGCTATAAAATGAGTCCTGAAATAAATTTTAATTATGAACAGTAAATCAACAGACCCCTCTTTCACACCATCTAAAACCACTTTTCATATCTTTAGGATGTTTTGATGTCAGAGAAAAGTAAAACAGAAAACTAATACTACACTCAGACATGCAAGGCAAAATATATTCAGCAATTTGAAATCTATTAAACCAAACAAAGATGAGCATTAAAAGGTAGCTCTAGGGGTCTCAACTACTGTCACTTCTTAAGGATTTGAAATTATAGTGGAAAATACAAAAAAAATTAAATTAATTGAACTGCATGCACAAAAAAAAAAACTAGCATAGATTCGAAGGGATCAGTTAATTAAAACTTTAAAAACAAGGAGACATTTCTGTAGAAGCCATGGGTTATAGAAGATGAATGAACTTTTGTTTTGGACAATCAAAAATGTAAGGTGAGAAGCTGTCAGAGAAGAAAGCTACATTACCCCATGGTCCACAGCTTGACGGACAGAACCCCCAAGCTTAAGACTGAACCACAGGAGTCCTCAAGGTGCCCCACGGGCCAACGACCTTCGGCCAACCTGCCATCCCCGATCCCAGTGCCCCGCGGTGGCTCAGACCATGGTAGTCTCCCACAGGTGGGGGCGGGATGGGCCTCGGGGGACGACAAAGACCCCCTCGCATCATGGTTGTCATGCCGACTGCTTCATCTTACGTACCATTCCACATCACCCAGGATTTGGTAAATGTAGCTGGTCGCTGTTAGTTGGTTGCAAGGGAAAAAAGAAGTCAAGTTAATGCCAAGGACTAGAATCGTGACATAAAGAAATGAGGCAAAGTACAAGTGCCTCATCCTTTACAAAGCCAAATGTGTTTTTTTTCTTTGTCAATTTTTGTTCTTAATTTGTTCACTTTCCAATATCAACTTCAAAGGTCAAACTGATGTTACATGTAGACAATAACAGTTTGAAACTACCAGTGAGGCTGGAACTGAAAAGATTTAAGATGGTTTAGAGTGCATGGATAAACAGAAGGGCACTTTCACATTAAAAACAAATCAACAAACGACATTCTACACCAAATAAATGCAGTGCAACATATCGTTCATGTAACAAAAGGCTGAATCTACAAAAAATGGTCAAGATTTCTGGTTGATACTTACTTTTTGCCTCTTAGCTGTCGGAGGTGATGAAAAACATTGATGACATCTCGTATTCGCCGCGGTGCTTCTTCAATCTTAGACGCCAAGTTGATACAAGCCATAGCAACAATCTGAAAGACAATAATCAAGCACAAAGATTGGAAGGAAAATATATCAACTTTCATGATGCAACTTGTGAAGGTGCTTCAGACACAGTGTCAGAACATGTTCAGACGGTAACTGAAGTAAGGTTTAACTTATTTACTTAAGGTAATTTTTCTTTCAATAATTGATCTGTCAATAAAAGTTGGGCAAATTCCATAGTTAGAAATTGAGAATATTTAGTTAGCAACACCTAATGATATTCATAGGGTTTATAAATGGCTTAACCAACATATATAACTAGGTTACATTATCATGTATTACTAAACCTATTTTGAACTATTTCACTTTCACAATGTGCTTATTAACATGAATGAAAACAATATAAAAGTATTAACAGATGAAAATTTCTGAATGATTAGTTGAAATACCTAGTTGGTGCTTGACATCTATGTACCAATACTAAGCAGAATATCTGCCAGAAAGATGGCACAGGCGCTACATCTGAATAGGTTTATCTTAAAATATAACATGTTAACAAAATGTAGTCAGAAAATCAACTTTGAAGCCGTGATGATGGCCATTAACCATTTGACTCAGATTTATCTGTCATATGCAGTAACACTAACATTCTACTATATATCGGTAGCTTGCTTCTTAACTACTACTTCATATTAATATAAAAAGAACGAGCCTAAATATTAACGTCAATGTATGAACTGGGCCCATTCAGATTCACTTTTTATTCTTTATCTACACGTATACTTCCGCTGTGCGTTTCAAAAACCTTAAACAATATGGCTGCCGCTGAACGTCATTATAACGTTCAGTCGTCATCTCGAGAGGTTGAAGACCTCAGTTAACTGAATGGACGTACCTCGAAACTGTGTTTGACGAAGGATTTCGAGTAGAAGAAACGATGGAAAAGGACCTGTCCCGTTGCCATGGCCACCTGCGAGAAAAACAGGCCATGTTATTAATACCAGGTCTTATGTAAACCTTCCTAACCTTGCACAATGGCCCGCCGCCATTTTAATTCCACCACGCCAACGTCAAAAGGCTAAAGTTAGCAAGCTAATAACTAGGCCGCACCTTTAAAAACATACTTCTTATTTCACATAAATAACTCTCATGAAAACATCCACTTAGTGGACTTAAATATATATATATATTTGTACCTGGGGAAGCCGGAGAAGAATACCCGCCGACTGAATCAGTTCACAGCCGAGTATACGGAGGTCGGTTTCGGTGTTCAGGTCGAGGCCGTCGAGCATAGACGGAGTCGGTGATAGTCTTTCCTCCGGTATTACCGAGTTGTCTATCGTAAGGTACACTTCCGAGTACACTTTGTCACCGATGAGAATGCCATCGTTGTTAGATGTGTTAGAAGATACAGAAAGAGGACCCGCGGCCATCTTCATCGGACACTCGGCTGTTAGCGGCTCACGCAGCCTTGACAAACACCACCGCTGAGAAGCGAGACTGTGACAAAGCACTGTACGTCAGCGCCCTGTGGCGACGCAAACGTCTGTGCACATCCGCGATGGAAGAAAATAGTTTCTCAGTGCTTAAGAGTCACTAACCCACAATTACTCCTAAACTAAGTGGCGAAATATAAACAAAAAAGCTATTAAAAAATGAATGCATTTAACAGTGTTCTAGAATTCAGTTCTCCTCATCAGCTCTGCTAATTTGAAACAACTGAAGTAATTACACGACGTTGAGTTTGAATATAATAAAATTCTGGAATCGGAAGGCGAACTTGTTTGAACAAAAAAGAAGTAATAAGATGTCAAGTATTTTTTCATAAGTATGATTTTAAAGTTTCACAATTATTACTGGCAGTTTTAGTTTCTATGTAGAACACACTCCTTATTTGAAATATTGTTTTTTAAAGTTACTTATGTGTAACATGGAAACTGTTCACGACACATGGTTTCTTTATGGTTTTTGTTACGTACTTTACGGGAAAGTACGGACTTCTCACTGTTGCCGCTGGAACATATCCGTCCGCCAACTAAAATGTGAATAGAAAAAAAATATTTTATTAAAATAACTAAATTACATTATCTGTTAAGGAAATGGAAATGTTAAATTTCACTTAGTGTGAAATACTTGTACTCACAACTTATTACATTTAACTTCTAAATAAGTACTTTAATGTACGAGCAAGACAAATACAAATATTTATTGTGATCGCAATTTCAAGAATTTCAATTCGGCCAAAACAAACAAACAAAAAGTTAACAGTCCATTTTCTTTGAGAGAACAATGTGTTCACTTTTTTTTGCCAACTTTAAATCTGACTCCCAGCAGCAATAGCCCACTAATGGACGATAGAGGGCAGCAGACACCAGAGAACTGCAGTTCAGATCGTTCTGAGCATTTTGAGGTGACTGAGTTTGATCTATGAAATGCCACAGCTATCCTTTATAACATTTAATGGCAATAATGATTTTTTTTCACCCCAACATTTAGGGGATGTAGGGGGAATTAGTTAACAATATTATCAGTCTAAATAATAAATGCAGCAATAAATCCACCTCTGAGAGCAATAGACCAAAGATATTCAAATCTAATTTAGATACTTTTTTTAAACCTTTAAAGAGTCAAATGTCTTGCAAATTCTTTAGACTTTCTTTTTTTCTTATTTTTTACCACAAATAATCTGGAACCAGCTGTATTTACATCAACAAGCGGGATATGAATTTTTAAATTAGCTCTGCATATAAATTAGATGAAGTCATCATAGATCTGTACAATATGTACAACTGAAATCCTCATTACAACATAAGTGTCTGCAATATCACAACCTTGAAAAACTGCTTGAACAGAATATTTATTGGGCTGTCATATTTTAGTCAATTTGACTCTGGTCGTCAAATTGGCCACTTGGATGGCCTTTCATTGTCCTTTATGCCCCAAAGTCAGACATTACTGCTCAAAACACTACAGCTCAGTGAAATTGATGTAGATAATAATGGTGATGGAAAAACAAGAGAAAACTGGGGAGATTTTCAACAATCACAATTCAGTGTCATGTTTTGTGCTGTACTGTCGCGTGTAGTGTTTGAGATCACAGGGTACCCAGGCGTCTCACGAATGGAGGAAATGAGGAGATCAGTGGAATCCCGAAAGTATTTTATTGTCTCTGGACTCAACCATTTTCAAGAGAAGTGATCACGAATACCTGGTATTTCGTCTTCAGAGATTGTTTATGGCAAATATGGAGAGGACATAGAGATATCCTCCCATTCACACACACACCCCCACACACACACAGAAATCTTCACTGATTTTGGTAACAAGCCACACGAAGTGACAGACTGAATTCCCTCTTGTCCTTGCCATTAATCAACACCTCTGAGAATCATCCTCCGGCCAGCCCTCATACATTTACCACGACAAAAAGAATGCTAAGTATTCTTTCATTGGTTGCCCCGGTAATGCTAATTATAGGGTGTGGGAGGACTCGTGGGACGACAGAATTCCAAAACGGCAATAACGACGCAGGAGAGGCGTTCAGGGACACCCAATGACGAACAAGGGCTTAGTTATACACACACGCCACTCCCTGAAGCGTGTGTGTTTACAGGCTACTACACAGTTTCCCCCAGGGACACGTGTGCATGCCTACACTACTATGATAATTACTGTGGTGAGAACATGCATGTTTGCTCATATGAATGTTTGCGTGCAGAGGCATTTTTATGAGGGCACTAATTTAAATGTTCAGGAGTTTATGTAAACTTAAGGAGCTATGTGCTGTTTTTTAATCTTTTATTAGGATGAAAGAAAAGCTCAAAACTGTTTTATCGCTCACATATGCCTCCTCACTTGCTTAAAACACACACAAACCAGGATGGACACCAAGTCAAGAGCTACAAAGCAAGGGCACGAGCAAAGGAAAAATGCCCGGTCAGAGAGCAGAGGGGAGTATAAAGAAGAGCGCTGACTGGATCAAAAATAAAGTGAAGGCACAGATAGCTCAGGAGGAGAAGCTGAATGTGAATTGCTTTTTAGAAACAGGGTCAGAGGGGTTGAATGCCAAAAGAAGGCCCAAAGAGATTAAAAGAATATTGACACAGAGGGAGCGATTCATGTGTGTGCCAGAGGTGCAGAGGGAGTCTGACAGAAAGGGAGAGAGGCGGGTGTTTGTGTTTAGAGGGCGATAGAGACAGAAAGTGCATGCGGTCAGAGCAGACTGACTATTGTAGGAGTCAGTACTGGAGGAGGAGGTGGATGGCTCAGCTTGGCTTTCTTTATATTGTAGCATGGAGGAAAGTCAGCGCAAGAGCCGCTGCCACAAAGAACAGCACATGTCTGGAGAACACACTTAATAAAAGAAAGCACAAGAAAGCAATTTACACCGATTTGTTTCATGAATTGACACAGATAATCATTGAAAGAGAACATGTTTCATTATCATTATTATTTTATCTTTTGCTAATGTTTCTATACCAAATGAAAAACAGCTGGATTCAGATAACAGATGGTGATTCTACAAAACAGCCCATGTAAAATGAGAAACTGCTGGTAACCTAAAATTATTAAACAATAGTCTAAGGAATACTCTAAATATTTTCTTCCACAAGAAAATTTCTTATAAACTTTCTGGAACTAATTTCTGCATGAATCACAAATTGGGATTACGCCCCTCGTTATAATTATCAGACTTGCATGATGCAACTTGGGTAGGGTTTGGACATAGTTCCTAGTACTAGTTTGTGAAGTACTGATTTCAAATTTAGTCTTTTAGTTTTTTGAACCACAATTATGGAACACAGACAGAACATTTTAAAGAAAAGAAATTTCAAAATTTTGATAATTTCGATAATGAGTGGATCAATAATCCACTCATTATCGAATAATGAGTGGATGAGTGGATTACTGATTGCAATAATAATCCACTCATTATTGTGAGTGGATTATAATGTGGATTATAAAGTCAATGACTCTTGTCAAGAGTCATTGACAAGAGTTCAATGACTCTTGTCAGTGGACAAGAGTCATTGAACTCTTGTCCACTGACTGGCTCTTAGAAATGCTCTGACTTGTTGTAACTTTTGGAACCATAAACTGAAAATTAGTAACAATTAATCATACTTAATAATAATAAAAAGAAAAAAAGTCAGAAAAAGTGAGTCAGTTGAAATTTGTGATTGTGATCAAACTGTGGTGTAAGGATGGGGTGTTAAAAATTGAAGCATTCTTCTTTTGAGCATGTTATCGCTACTTATTTGCTCTTTCTGATTAAATTTCTTCAGATTAAACATTCATTCAATCCTTTTACTACAAACATCAATCTGTGTCTGTGTTGTGTTAATCTAACAATATATAAACAGAATTTTTACTCTGAGATTAAAGACTTGTATATGAAAGAGTAAATAAAAAATAATTAACTGATTTATGGAGATAAAGAAACTATCCGCCAAATAAGAAAGCTTAGTTCTAGTTTTTATTTTCCTGGACAAACACACATCGATTTCATTGAAATTATCTTATTCAACTCAGTGTGAAAAAGGTGCAAAAATATTAAATCAGAAATCACTGTTCACTTCTCTGTACATGAACTGCAGGATTTAGTGGATAAACCAATTGCACGTGTGTTTAGACAAACAGGATGTGTTGCCAGGAGAAAATAATCTTTCCACGTCTCTTATGTGTGAGCGAAGTGCATGTGTGCATTGTCTCACAGACGAACTGGGAGAGAGGAAAACGGGGAAGTCAAATGAAAAGCTTGCGTCCATGTGTGTCAGTAAGCAGGGAAATGAGTTCCATGCCTCTCACAATTCATGCATTTCTCCTATTGTGCCAATTCATCCCAAATGTAGAGGGAGCGGAAGCAAAAGGAGGGAGGAAGGACCTAGCAGAGACTGAATGATGTCAGTAACACAAGCCTGATGGGAGGAGAGTTGTGTAATTGTGTGCGTGAGTGTGGGTGTGTGTTTGGAGGGGGGGTGATTGCTGCACAGTTTCTTTTGTGGTTGCCTGCCTTTTGTTTGTGTCCATGGGTGGGACAGGAGCGGCTGTTGTGCTCCTTTGGGGCTGATCCGTGTGACAGGCTGTGGGTCTGTCTGTGTCTTTATGTACTGGTGTGTTTGTAAAGCTCTTTGTGTGCCAAAAACAGTGTGAGACTTTGGTTGCAAGAAAATGCAAAACCAGATGCGCGTTAGTTTGAGATTGTCTGCAATAAGCTCCAGCTCCTAAAGGCAGCAGGAGTCGTCCGTTCTCCTGAAGTTGGAAGGTTGGTGTGTTTTAAGTTTTAGTTGAGGTGATTAAAAGGATATAAGACTCTTAAATGAACAACAAACTACTACTAATACTAAACTACTACAATCAGCAATAATAATTGCTGATTGAGAACAAAAAGACAATTCTGTTTTTTGGGTCACATGTTTAATCTTGCAGAACTTCTTCATTCAGTTTGGTTTCTAGAGCATTTCTGTTTTCCCCATCATTAATCTGACCTTGCGTCTGACCTCCCTCTCTGTGCTGCTTGTTTTCAGTCTAGGCAGCTTCCCCTCCCGTTTTTTCGCTCCACCCACAGCTCCACCAGCCTTCCTGGACTCCAGACTCTCCTCTGCTCCCCCCACTTCTATATGCCGGCCTCTGTCTTTGTCTGTGCAGGTAGAGGGGGGCTGCAGTGAGGCTGGTGAGCGGGGAAGAGGCCCTCCGGCACTACCCTGGGGATAAACATGCTCATTGCCCGGGGTTGCCCGCGTCTCCGGGGGGTCTGGAAAAGACCCGGCAGAACTCCGGGGAGACATTATGGATTGGAGCCCAAAAAGCTCCTGCTGGGCTTGAGACAGAGCAGCAGTCAGCTCCTCCCTCTCCTCACACTCCTTCCATACCGTATCCTGGAGAAATTCCACCTGGAAAGTGATGAGAACAGACATAAAACTATTCTGCCTTCTTTTCACAAATGAAATTAATAAATCTGCAAAACCCCCGCTGATGATATTCACTTTATCAAGGAGCAGAAGGTAGTGCGCAAAAGACGCTGAGAATTTGTGTTTGTTTTGTTTACATCATATTGAGGATTAGTAGATTGTGAGATATTTAATCAAATGCAAATATATATATATATATATATATATTCACAAGAACTTATGAAATGAAGCATAAAATAATCTTTGCAAATGAGGAAACATTTGTTTTTTGTGTACGTGCAGATAGAAGGAAAAACATTAGAGCAGGAAGCGGCATTGCCCCCTTGTGGTGGCTGAATGAAAATTCAACTAAACTCAAAGGACATTTTACATTTAAAAATCAAAACATAAAGCAATGAATATTAGAGCAGAGTTGTTTTACAAAGAAGTTATTATTAGTAGTGTAAATGACCTAAACTGGCTGGAGTATATATATATATATTGTAATTTCTTGTAGTTCTTTAAATCGACCATAGCCTAAGACACCTAAAAAATTACTAAACCCAAATATTTTTTATAAATATAAATGCGCAATTCCAAAGATATTTATGGTGTTTTATATTGTCATTTACAATTTTATGAAGGAGAATCATGCAGATTAGACTATGATGTCATTTCATTATTTTAAGAGCAGTCAGTACCTGCTTACTTGACTTAGGAGTTGGCAAAGGTGGCTCTGAGCCACGGCCATCTTAGTCCCACAAACTTGAATGTGGAAGTGAACCGTTCAGAAAGTGAAAGAAACTGCAGCAACCTGACACTTAAACGTGAAAATAAATTTTGTGGTGACAGAAAAGGTGACTGTTCCAAGCAGCACCAGTGTCATTTAAAATTCAAGAGACTCGGTCAGCAAGATCCAACAGTCAGGATATCCAAACACAGACACAGCAGGAAGAATGCTGAATTAAAAGCACTTAGACACTGCACTGCAGTGATGTACAAAAACTCTGCAGATCTAATAGATAAAATGTGTCCCCTTTATGATTACAGAAGAAGTTAAAATCCATTACATCATTGGGAGCAATATGGGACACATTAGGCTGTTTACATCCACAAGACTACTGACAAATAAATGTTTTTTTGTGATCTTGGAAAGTGTGATTAGAACCAGCCACACAGAAAATAAAGGATGATATACAGAAGCTTCTAGCTTTATATCCAAGGCCAGAAATTTGAAACAAAAAGTCATTCTTTCAAGTTCTTTCAAGGCTGCCTGATGAGGTCACCTGCCTTTTTAACTAACACAAAGCAAGAGGTTATAAATACTACTGGCGCATTTAACCACAAACATGTGTCGTTTGAACAGTTTACATCATTAAGACCATCTGCCATTTGATGACACACACGTGTTGTTTCCATCATCCTGTGATTACATGTTAAACTTAAACTCTCCAATTCAGCAGCTATAGGAGACTCCAACAGATGCCCGTTGGCAGTCTCTGTGGACTCTTCTTCTAATTAATACCACACTCGCAGTAAATGTTTACAGCCATATTTGGAACATATGTGCCTTTAAAACAACTATAAGGCCAGAGGAGGGATTAAGGAGAGACGTTGTGGCATCCATTTTGGACCATCAGTGATAATTACAGAATAAACCTCCACATACACACAGAAGCCCAACAGGGGGATTCTGAAAATTAGTGACTCAATGGGAGACTAATCTTTGCCAAGACTAGTCTCACAGAGATGTTAGTCCTTAAAGAAAATGTACTGAGTGGATCTATTAGCATATAAAGTAACTTATTCGTTGCCACTCTGAAAGCAACAAACAAAAACAACAAAAACCTTGGGGGTTATATTGTAGACTAATGTAAACTAATTGCTACAACCGCCCTTGGTAGCTTCCCTTTTGCCTCTCTGTTTGCCGAGATTGCAGTTGCCCAGCACAGAAGTGCTCCACAAATTGCATCAACATGGACTTTAACAACTTTAATTGGCCAAGTTTGAGCTTAATGCTAACATGTTAACT
Organism: Phalloptychus januarius; assembly: GCA_902982915.1. Lineage (NCBI taxonomy): Eukaryota > Metazoa > Chordata > Actinopteri > Cyprinodontiformes > Poeciliidae > Phalloptychus > Phalloptychus januarius. The sequence goes on from CADWAE010000133.1 coordinate 31,127,673, forward strand.
AGTGTTCTTCCTTCTGCTACAGACTGTTATATTGTTTCCAAAGCAATCAGTGTGTGTAAAGACACATCACGCACACAATTCTAGCGCCTTCCCTTGTTGTGCTGTCCATGTTTTACTAAGTTGTTCAACCTTATTTGGTTCCAGCAGAATTCAATCTGTTATTAACTTTAGTTCTCAGTCAAGGACTGATAACCAGCTTTGCATGAATATTGCTATTTAGTTTGTCTTGTACGTCAGATCAGGAAAAGAGGTCAAACCCATCATTCTGTGTGTGTGTTATTGATGTAAGTCAATAAACCAGTGGGTTTTGTAAAGGAACACTGTTCCCCTGATTTACATTTAAAGCGTGCATCAGCCATATTGCATCTGACCTCAGTGCTGACAAAGGACATCTGACTTTCAAAGTCAAGAGAAGGTCATCGGATGGACGTCACACACAAGCTCACAAAGCTCGTCCTTTTAGTGCATTACTCTGAACCAAATTCCACTGGGAACACATACATAATAACGTACACGCACACTTTTGTCCGTGTGTGTGTTTTACGTAACACCAGTCTTTAGCCAGAGGTTTAAGGGTCAGGCAGGTGTCTCTTCCTCCAGACACTGTGATTTTTTTCGGTTGTCCGGCTCAACTGAAACAATGCAGCAGACAGAGTGGAGTGAGCCAGGAAGACCAGTGGAGGGGTGACTGAGTTTTAGTAGTTGGACTTGAGCCAGACTGCCAGAACTGACCGGAAAAAAAAGGGAAAGCAAAGAACTCAGGCAATAATCTTACTCCGAATAAAAAAAAACAACCTGCATGTATTTGCGTGTGAGATCCTACTTACAGCCGACAAAAACCTACTACTTGATTTTCTTAGAAAATTGGACTATTACATAAACAGCAGCTAACAACAGTTTCCTCAACTTAATTTGTGTAGCACTTTATAACAAACCAGTTGGACCAAAGTGCTGCACTTGAGGAACAGTAAAATAATTCATAATTACCACATATCAGGAGGGAAAGCTGCAAAATACCTACCAAAAGCTGCTTTAATGGCGATGGTGCTATTGTGCCTTGATTGATTGATATGGAGTATTGCCAAGAGGAAGATGAGAGACAGCAGAGCCAACAATGCAGGCTGCTATTAAAGTCTCCATGCAACACTGAACTATATTTACAGTATGTACTTGGTTGACATTTCTGTGATAAAAATCATACTTTTATTGCTCCTAATATTTAACATTTAAATTTCTAAGGAAGCTTTTGGTATTATTTAGCTCTAAGTGTACAAAATCAAATACAAATTTTGTCTTTTTTAAGTAAATACCTAAAATAAATCAACTTTCCAGTGATGTTCTGATCTTTTGAATGCACCTTTGAGAGTCAGAAGTAACTGTTTGAAACAATTGGAGTCTTGCAGCTGGGCATTTGTGATCATCATCCATAAATGTGCATATGTATGTTTTCAATAGAGACATATTAAAAAATATGCAACACATTGTGGCACTCATCAAGTTAAATTTGGAATTTAAAAATATGACAAACAACTTGAACACATTGCTATCAAGTAATTAAACAACACTAGCACCATAGACAGTTTTAAAGACAGACACAGTTTATTGTCAGATAAAAATATAATTCTGAATCTGAAATTAATGCTCTCGTCAGATTCCCATTTCAAATTTGCAGTTTACAAGATGCTCAATCTTGTGGACACAAATCCATAAACAAAACTGTGGCCCCTACATTGAATGATGGTAAGTGGTTTTGATGGAAAGTCGTTCTGATTTTTTTTTTGTTCAGTCTTAAAATGACGTATAGTTCCCAAGAGAATGATCGTTATTTTGTTGTCTGGAAAAACAGATAGGTGAAAGGTCACAGATGTCCTTCAGCAGTCAAGGAAAATGCTCAGACTTTGACACAGTAGCTTAGCAACAGGGTGATATCACAAGGTCATGATCAAAACCAAGTTATCTCTAACCAACATACACACACACGCGCACACCCCCGCACACAGATCAATACTACTGAGGAAAAAACACAATAAAAGAGATGAACCAGATACAAGCTAGAATAGATCATTAAAAGATTTAGTTAAAAAAAGAAAAAGTAAAAGGAATAGAAAGAAAAGGGGTGAAAGAAGAGATCTGCATTGACTTCTGTCGCTGAACGGTAAAAGAAAAGGGCTGTTTAAATGAGCCAAGAAAGATGAAGGTGGAGGCGGTGGGGGAAGCTGCTGAGCTGAAGGTCTACGACTGACATAAAGGAGCATGTCAGCTGTGAAATTGGCATCAGGGCACCTTGAACTGGCTGAACTGTTCTGGACAGGCATTCTGAAAGGAAGGCAGTTAAAGAGGCTGGATGGAGAGGAGAGCGAGAGCTGCTAGAAGGCTGCCAGACTACAGCACTACAAAGCTCAGCTGCATAATGTGAGAGGCAGAGATGCACTGTGATGATCTAATAATGACAAGATGAAAAGAGGCAAGTATACAACCTACTATGGAATGATGTGTGTATGTATGTATACATACAGGAGTAAAATATTTTTTTCTGAAAGATCTGTTCCTCATTAATAATTTCATGTTTTACAACTGAACAGATTTACACTTTTTTTTAATAGCAGACATGACATTTTGTTCACCCATGTATTCTGATTTAAGATTTTGAATTTTTCCTGTATTGATTAACAGTTTAAATAAATATACAGAAGAAATTTACATCTTGAAATGTGACAAGTGCCCGTCAAACTGCGAAATCACCTAATCTGCTCTTTTCCCGCTATGCATGATCAGAGATCAAAGCGAAGCATTTTGGTTTTGCTTTGATCTTTTGCGACTTTAGAGTTTTGGTTTGCCCCACAGCTCTCAATAACCCTTTTCTGAAGCCACACCATGTAGTTGTTCTCAGTCAGCAAAACAGACCTGAAAAGAGCAAACATTCAAAATACTTCTGTAAGGTTTTGGAGAAAATGTCTAAAGACTGCAATCAGGTTGGAAAAACCAACTACAATAACATACTAACTTCCCAGGAATGCATGCTCAGTTAGCTTTAGATAGATGCAAATTTTACTCATTTTCTTTGTCTTTAAAAAACTGCAGTAGTATCAAAATGACATGAGGTGACCGTTTACCACATCCCTGCTGGAAGTGAAGATTAAAGTTTCTGATGTATAAAAACATGAACATTTATTTCATTTTCAGCCGTTTGTTTGGTAGATAATTTGCAAACCAAGACACAGAAAGCTGGTCTCAAACCCAGACAGGCAAGCAGGCATAAAAAAATGAGACGTTGGCTTGTTTGCATGGGATTGTGTGTGTTAGTGGTTAGACAGCTGATGCATGTCGTAACTGCAGCCTCACACTCTAACACAGTTAACACATTCACTGCAAAGGTCAAGCAAATTTAATGCTGCTTCTCAGTTCAGGAAGCTGTCCTTAGAATCCTCTTTGTTGTACTTTTACACAACTTCCCCCACATCTTTTTTCCCCCTCTGCCATACACATATACATGCGCAGTGCGTCTCCCTCATTCAGTCCTCTCTGCAAATCATTTATATGTACATCCCGTCTTGCTTCCTTTCATGTCCTTCCCTCTTTCCACATTTTATCTCTGGGCTCAAAACAAGCTGCATGTGGAAAGTGCTGGCACAGATATGCATCCCTACACACTCTGCACCTGGGACAAATGGGAGCTTCATCTCCAGCGCTCTCGCTTTTTCTGTCCATTTAAAAGTCGCTCACTATGTTCGTCGGCCATCACACTCTCATAAATACACAATGGCTAAATTTATTCCTGGTGTTGTGTGACTGCTGTTGGTGTAGAGACACACGAGTGGGAAATATTCAGCGACTGAACATGTCTCTTATCAAAGACTTCTTAAGCAACCGGAACAAGCTTTGGAGAAATGTTAATGACACATGTGCAGATATGACAGTGACAAACTGGGCCTTCATAAAGTTTTTATACCCTCTTTTCAAATGTTGTAAACAAACTTCAATACATTTAGTGGGATTTCAGGTAACCGAAATACAGAGTAGCTCATAATTTTGAAGAAGAGGGAAAAATGCTTCACAGTTAAAACTTTGCAAAGAGCAGTGAACATTTTAATTAATCTCCTACTGATGATACAGAACCACCTCAAGCTGCAATTAATCATTCTGGGTCTCTGTTAGCTTTGCACATCTAAGTGTTGCTCTATTTTTCCATACACTAATGCTGTGACCACTTTCATTCGGGTGGGTGTACAGTGTTAGGCTTCATCCACAAATAGTGTTTTGCATAAAAGCCAAAAGTTCAGCTTTAGTCTCATCTGATCATTCACTGATCATTGGTTCTCTATTTGGCCATTTGCAGCCTTGAAATGCAAATACAGGGCTTGTTTTTCGGATACTTACTTATTTAAAAAGCACAAAACCCTTTTTTTCCCCACTTTATAATTATGCACTTCTTCTTGTTGGTTGTAATAAAGTACACTAACGTTCTTGGTTGTGATATGACAAGATGGGAGCAGTTTAGGAGGTATGAACACCGTATACCCACCTGTTCTGTAAGTGTGGCATTCTTCTCAGCTATCAGAGCTAGTTCAGATTTAGCTTGGCTCAGCTTCTGTTCCCCTTGTCGGTGTTCCTCCTCCTTTTTCCTCTCCCTCGCTGCCTCTTCTGTCCTCCTCTCATCGTCTCTGCATTTCCTCTCCTGCTGAAGTTCCCGACATAGGCACTGCACCGCCAGCCTCTCCTCGTCCAGCTGAAAACGGTGTTGATTTCAGATTGTAGATTTAAAGAGTTTACAGTTAATCCTCATTTTCACATTTCAGCAGAATTTCTGCTTTCTTGTTGTTCTTTTTTGAACTAATTCAAATATTGTTTGAGGGTAACAGTAAAATTGAAATCACATTGGGTTGGGTGTTTTTTTTGTGACTGTGAATAGTCTTTGTACAGGATGTGGCTATGAGGGAATCTGCAGTGACAAACACAGCAAGAATAGAAGGAGGAATTCAGCAATTTTCTACAAACTGCAAACGTATTGTCTGACAAATTAGCGATCCGATTTCTGCTAGAACTTCAGTGTGTTACTCATAGATTCGTACTGTGGGTGGAAATTTATTTGAGGATGTAGGAGGGCTGTTTGCGTGTTGCTTTCTGCAGTCTCACCTCCACTGTCTGGATTTAAAATCTCTTGAAACCACAAAATTAATCATGCTGTCTGCATGCGAGTGTGTGTGCTAAAGGAACGCTGAAAGGCACGCAAGGTAAATAACTACACGGGCGGGATAGAGGACAGAAATGCAGACAAATTATGAAGGAAGCTGTAAAACTAGAAGAGCTGTTTCGTAGTTCAAACTTGTTCGTAATATAAACTGAACTGTTTGGACCTTATTCAATTAGTCTGCATACCAAAAAATAGCTTTGACGCTGGCTAAACTTTTCAAGCTTTAAAGCTTCTATCAGATATGTAAATTTGATACTAAGCTCAAAATTTTGTCTCCCAATTAAGGAAATGAGCACTAGGCCTGTATCCCAAATACCATTGTGCATGCTGCATTTTTGAGTATTTCCAGTGTGGATTCCATTTTGCACCTTTAGGCGGAGCTCTGAAAGCAACACCTGGCTCTTTCCCCTCTCTGTCTTCAGCTGTAGCTCAGCCTGCCTATGAAGCTCTTCCAACTTCTTCTGTAGGTGCAAAGAACTCTGAAGTCTTTCTTCTTCCAGAGCAGAAGCCAGCTGCAAAATATCAAGAAAACAAATATATAACATTGGTGCAGTAGGAGTCTATTTTATGAGCTAATGCTTACTTTCCTAAACTACATTGACAACAATACAGAAGCCATAAGGTAATGCTACAAACTGACAACAAAGAAATAATAGTCACACATCCTCTGATATAAAAAAGCAAGTCAGTAACTTATCTAAGCATCTAGAAAAAGACTATTCATTTCCTACTTATTTATTGAGGAAGTATAAATTTCCAGTCACACATGTCTAAGCATGAATGTCTTATCAATGTTGAGCCTTGAAGATAAATTTGAACTGTTCTCTTTGGACGATGACTTAAAACACAAACTTCATCATAATGCTGGTTGATGAAGCAGCCAGCATTTATCTGTCATCTTATCTGAAATGTTAAGAAGTTAAATATTATTCACCCATGAAAATGGCCTTACTGTCAAAACTTGAATACCTTCTTTAGGTATTCAAGTTCAATGAGATTGGTTTGTTTCCTAACATAGGCTCAGCTGGCAAGTGGGAGAGTGTTTAGCAAAGAAGCAGTAGCTTTTTTTCTTTTGGCTGACCCAAACACAATTCATGTTGATGTTATACATTGACAGTGAGACTGGTGTTCCAGAATCTTCTAGTGTATGATGGATTTGAGAAAGTTTGAGAACATTGTGTTTCTTTGAATTTTGATTTCCTTTAATCTGAGGACACTTTTTGGGTCAGACTGATGACATTTGGACAGAGTTGATCATCTATTTTAAAACACTGCTCTCAGAATGCAAAGAACTGGCTAACAATAAGCTTCTGGACTGGCCCCAACCTCAACCCTGTTAAAAATTTATGGACTAACTTGAAATTTGGCTCTGTACTAGAAAATCAACTTGTGACTGGAGCTGCACATAAATCTGAAGAAAAACCCGCTGACCTTTAGCCAACCTCAAAACACTCCAATAATTCACTCACAGTTTGTGAATAATGACAGAAACACAAGCACTTACTCTCTAACAATGCAAGTTCTCAAAATGTGAGTTCTTGTCAATGGACTCCTCCAAATGAAAACGAATCTTGTGCTACATAAGACACCACTTTGGTCTCCAGACAGCAAAGATCTGTGTGGCATATTTTTACTCAAGCGCAATCAGAGCCACTCGATGTCAGTGTCACAGGCTAACACCACTGTGATTGTGTTAATCTCTGTGTGTGTGATTGCGTGCACTTATGCCTGCAAGTGTGAAAAAAAATAGTGGATGTGGGTGTCAGAGGAAAAAAAACAAAACAGAGTGGCGTGTGAAAATGTGTATATTTGACCCAGTGCGTGCATGCGTGTTATGGTTTGGGTTTGAGAGGCTGTATGAAAGACTAAGATTGCGTGTGTTGGATGAAATGAGAAAACACCACTTCCTTTTCGCTGGTTGAAATGTACGTGTGAGGAGCGTGGATGGTTTGTGTGCGTAGACCGTGTGTGTGTATGTACACAGCTGCAGTTTGTATCTGAAAAGAGCAGCAGACTGGCCACTTCCTCTTCATGGGTTATGCACCCATATGAAGTCAGGAAGCCCATGATGAGAAATAACCTGCTTGGATGTCTACCAGTGTGGGAGATGTTTTCAACCATTTTCTGTGTCAGCATCAGTGTTCACACGTATATGTGTTGGTGTGTTTGTCTGTGACATTTTCAAATGTAGATGGGAAAGTTTACAGCAAACCAAACAAGTCTGCCTTGGTCTAAATGTAAGAAATGTGTGATGCTGCAGAATGAGTTAAGCAGTTTCATGCTGACTCAAAGACCTCATGTATATTGTTTAGTATACACTCATGTACCCTCTTTGGTTTTGTTATGCGGCCAGTCTATTTTCCCCTCCAGGCAGTTCGGTGAAAACCTCTCCAGACAACTGCTAACAGCTGAAACCAGATATTTATCTTTATACCCTGCATGAAAAGACACATTAGCCATTTTTTCTCACTCCTTGATACCAAATCAGACTAAAGTGTTTCCAGTTTAAGTCCACTAAGATTATCAAATTAATTTCTATTTGCTGAATACCAAAATAATTAGATAATTTCACTTCCTTCTATACAATTAAATCATTTTGGAAAGTCATGATTATAATATGGAATGGTTTTATAAGCTTTTGACCATTAGCAGCACAACACTGGATGTGTGTTAGGACAACAAATCAAAAACACTGCTTTCTCGTGTTACAGGAACTCAAGCAAGATATCAGGGTGAGAATGGTGGACCTCCAAAATCTGGTGTTTCATTCTTGAGGACAAGTTCCAGATGCCAGAAAGCACATTCATCTGCTCTATCAATTATTTGTAAGTTTAAACAACACGGGGATGTACAGCCCTTCAACAATAGAGGAAGTTGATGAGTTCTGTGTCCCTGAGGGCAACATGTTTTGATGCCTAGGTGCAAATCAACCCTAGTCCGACTGAAGCTGTAGGGACAGTTTCATCATCTGTGATGAACTCAGTTCTGCATGCTATGACACCAAAGGCAACAATAAGCCTGGTTACAGTTTTCACACAGAGACAAAAACATCACCCTTTTCAGATATGTTGTTTTCCATTAAAACTAAAACTCAAGGGTTTGGCCAGAATTACAATAGTTATGATTTCGACTGAAGTACAGGAGTGACAACATCCCTGTTATGTGGGCTTTTTGCTGCAAGAGGGACTGGTACGATTCACAAAGTAGATTATATTGTGAAAAGAGCACTAATTGAAAATATTAAAGTAACATCTGAAGACAACAAATAGGTTTTTCAAATGAACAACATCTCTGTACTTTCAAACATAAACCAGTGAGTGTTCACTTGAGATCTTTGGACACCAGACTTTTATTCTTGAAAAACAACCTCTGTGCAGTGATGTAAAGCTTAACCTCTGAGCCTCTTGCAGGCAGACAACACCAGACACTACAACACAGTTGGCTAATTGTGTGAGTATGTGCTCAGATTTGTGTACATCCAATTGACTGCTGGTCTCAGAGCCCCATAATCTCATCCACATTTTGTCTTGGGATTCTCCCTATTTAAACTCTTCTGAAGTGGGACAATGACTTGGATGCAGTCCCAAATGTCTGTTTACATCAGTGTAAACTGATACGCCCCAGAAGCAGCTTTCAGCGCTGCTTCGCTACAGTTCTTCTTATGTTAAAGCATTGCATCATAGACGTTACATCTCTCCAATAAGATCACATGAGGCAATCTTTAATCAGTTACTAGTTTCCATCTTTCCAAGGTTCTTATTTTCCAGTATTTTCTGACAGAGCATCTGGTGCAGTGTTTATGTGTACTCTATGATTTGTTTTCCCCAAATAATCTAGCCAATTTATATACAAACTAGTAGAATAGATGGACAAATAATGGTTGGAAGGGAGCAAACCGGGACATTTTTTGACTTTTTACACACTATGTTCAATTCTTGTTCTTAAAATGGTTACGACCCCTCACCATTGAGGCAAGTTCTTTGCTGTGGTTGTACTTCGTGCTGATCATGGCTCGATCATGAGACTCAATCAAAATATCTCTGCAAATACAAACATAGCGCAGTGTTACATCATTAAAATAAAGTATTATTTGTTGCAACAGCAATTACTTATTGTCTGCAAAATATACACATTTTCCAATTACCTAAATAACATATCAACAATGAACAAATTGCTAAAGAAATATAAATGGCGACAATAACATCTGAATCTGTTTAAATAGCAAATGCCTCAAGGATAAGTAACTCATTGCCCTTTTGATATGGCAGAAGTAAAGAGCCATCTGTTCCCATAGCCAGATGGAAGTCTGCTGTATTGTGCTGAGAACAAGATTAAATATTCACTGTAACTAAATATTTTTTACTGTTTCTTTATAGACTCTGTAGGCTTAAGTAGTTATTAAAGCACAGACAGAAATAAATAAAAGACTCGAACAAGACACCAGTGAATTGACCGTCTAACAGTCATGGTGAAAAGAAAGGACACCCTTTGTTGGCTGCAGTTTTTTAGGCTACGAATGTTTTGGTCTTTAACACTTTACAACTTGCGTTCCACCATGTCACAATTCATTAAAGATCAATTGAAAATTTTTATTTTCACTTAGTGCTCATTTTAGGAGCACTAATACTGGGGAAATCTAAAGTGCTACTTTACTGCACTTTGAAGATACAGAGCTTTCACACATATACATAGTATTGATTTTATTAACTCTTTAGAATCTGTCTGCATAATTTTTAGTGACTCGGGTCATTATCATGGAAAAAAATCTTGATCTGGACATCCAAAGAAAGAAAAAAGTGGTGAGAAATGGAAAAAATTTAAATGGAAGTCAGAAAGAGAGAACAAAGTGAACTGTGAAACATGAGCTTGAGATAGCCAGAGAGAATAAACCTTATTGAATTGTTGATTTTCTGCACAAATAAAAAGTGTCATTTCAGCAGCTGCTCTGGCTGATAAGACGTGAAGGACAATGAATCTCAGAGGACAAACAGAGGAGCTGGCCGCTTTCAAGAAATGTTTAGACAGTCAGTTTTAGAGGAAAATACAAGCTGCCAAATAATATCTGGGACAACTGTGCATTTTGTTAAATCATTGCATTGAAAATGTATCATCTTGTAACCTAGCCAATTTATGTGTAAACACTGTTGTAAAGGCACTGCTAATTTCAGCATACTTTATTAAGCTTTTATGTTACACCCCAACATCACATATTGCACAATTGTTAAAATTTCAAAATATTTTGACAAATGCAAGTTTGAAAAGTGTCCTCATGCTATGGATCTGAGTTTCTTCAGCGGCAAGATGGAAGTTGGTCAAAGATGATGGGATGATGGATGGTTTGTTGATGAATTGAGATTAGGACACACCTTTCAGATGGAGGACAAGACTAAATATACAGCCAGAACTACAATGGAAAGGTTTAGATCATATCATAATCCATGTGGTGGAGTATAAGAAAGAGGTTTTCTTCAGTGTGTTGACACAGAGGACATGAATATATATATTTCTGAAAGCCTTCCACTTTTTCACAATTATTCAGTTTTGTCCTTGTTAAAATATATTAAAATTAGGTTGTAATGTAAGAACATGTAAAAAGTTAAACGGACAATCTGTCTCTCTTAGGCACTGTGTTTTGTGCTGCAACATTTGTCAAAGAGGAACCATCTTTGTTTAAAAAAAAAGTGTGTGGTGACTTATTTGTGTGCATAGCTGTGCAGAACTCACACTGTGCATATATCTGATGAAACACCACATAACCTACAACGTAATAAAGAGCCGCCTCCCTCTCTTCTAAGTCCGGGCAGACATAATATTGTTCACTCCACTAGCTCTGGCTAATCACATCAGCCTACTGACCGCGTGCACGCAGAGGGAGAGGCGCAAAAATAGATGCAGCCAAAGGTTTTTGCATGAACGCTCCCAGAGAGTTGCAAGTTTGATGCCAAGGTCTGACTCCCTTTCAAATGTTGCTCAGCCTTCATTAAGGGGAGACAAGAGATGTAAGAGGAGATGGAAGCAAAAGAGAAGCCGTCACTGTGAAACCATCTACTGGAGTGTAAAATGTTATTTTAGATACGTTTGGCATGGTTACTGTGAAGTTTACACTGCTCTGCGATAATACATTGTGTGTTTGTGCATGTATATGTGTGTGTTCAAAGCACAGAGCCATCAGGGATTTTATAGTTAAGTCCTTTCTAGAAAAGAAACCCCAGGATGTGAGGATTTGACAGATTTATGAAGTCAAAGCCTTTTTAATATATCAAACTGCTGATGCATACAATATCTCTATGCGTCTGCATGTGGGTGGGTTGGAGTGCCTGAGTGTGTACGTGTCCTGTCAGATATAACTCGCCTCTGATTATCAAAAACTGGAGATCTTAGGAAAGATAAACGCACCAGCAGTTTTAGGATCAACTTTGAGCCTATGTGTGTGTGTGAGACACCCTCCACCTACCCCAGGGAGCATGAGGGTGCGTGCAACTTTAGCCCTCAGAAGGAGGTCTGGGGGGATTATAGGGTGGAATGATGGGAAAATCTGGGAACACTCTTTCATTTGCTCACACGCCAGGCTGCTTTTAAGGACTGGTGAGTGTGTATGCAGGCAGAGAACATGTGTGTGAGTGGCTGATGCCTCTTCAAAAAAAAGCACATTCCTTGTTTCTGCTCTGGATGCTGATATCATCTATGTGTGCACATGTAGACAAAAGTCGGCCCTGCTCCAGGGCAGTTTTAAATAGCTTTTCACTCACTGTCCCTGAATCAACAATGAGGATCAGGAGTTATCAGGAGTCTCCGCTGACATCATGCATAGGCTTTATATTTAGGAGCAGAGCTCTCCACCTGGAAAGCTGATTTTGATTCCAGGATGAGGAATTTTCTTCCACTAACCCAGAATTTCAAAGCAGAAATGTGCTGCCTTGTAAAAGAAAAAATGGACCCCATTTTATAGCAATAGCAATTTATGATGTGTGAATAAAAAAGGCCTGAGAGCCATAATAAAAGTCAAGATCCAGACAAGGATGATATAATACTTTCCACAAGAGCAAAAATGAGAGAACTTGAAAAGCAGAAAAAGTGTGAAGTAAACATAGATGAAGGCGTTATCTTGTGCCCAAGGCTTGAAACCACGTCTCTGTGGAAGGGTGGATGAGCTGGAGAGCTTCTGAGGGACATCATTTCAGTCACGAAAATGCAGCTGCCTGAAACCACTTGAAACAAGTCCTCTCACATTTAAAAGATGGATGAGTAGGCAAAGAAACTTCTGACCTCTCTTGACTTTTAAATCTTTTACTCTTTCAACTTATTGCGGCTCTCATTGGTTTTTCTTCCTCTCCCAGCTCTTGCCCTCACTCACCCTGTCCCTCTGTTTTCAATTCTGTCACTTTCACTGAATCCAGGGCAAGCTGAGACATCTCGCTTGTGTGCGTGTAGAACGTGTGCAGCCCCAGTGTCGCGTGCTTTTCATGCAAGAGCTGGTGATGTAACTTCTCAAACCAGTCAAGGCCCACCTTCCTCCTCCTGGCCTCCTTTCTATCGTCTCTCCTTTCCTGCTTCATCTTATCATCCAACTGTCCATCATGGCTGTGTTTCATGTCTCTCATCAGGTTTTCTATTGTATCACCCTTCAATCTTTCACTAGCCTGGGGGAAGGGTGACCTGGTGGTTTTTAAGGTTGTCTTTTCACAGTCACTTCACAAGTGATTTTCATCAACAGCTTCTTCATTAAGATTCAGAGTTGTAGCTGCACACAGACCAAGAGATGGGGAGGAACTATTATTCCTGCAATTGTCTCTATAGGATTTTTTTTTTTACCAGTAGTTTGGTTACATTCTTGGTTTAACTTGAAGCAAAAATTGCAAATCTAAAGACTTCACTTCTGTCAGTTAAGGTCAAAGTTCAGAATTTCACAACAAGAAGTCCTCTATATGGCCATTACAGACTCAAGTTCCAGCCTGATGGCCTTTGTTGCATGTCTTCGTCATTTTAATTCTACATAAAACATCTAGGACCTTTTTTCAAATATGTTGATTTAACTTTTAAAAGGTAAAATTACAGTGAAAAATATAAACAATTTAGATTTACTGTATTTTTACCAAGCATTATGTGTTTGCATGTAATTTTAAACTGCAGCTTAAGATGCAATAGGTGGTGCAAATGGACAACGTTTACTTTCATTTACATGTTTGAGCAGGTAAATTGCTAAAATGTTTAGTTGTTAAGGAAAAGTAACAACTGAAAACCAAGGAAACTGTCATGGCACACACATCACTTGCAGAAACATCCAGTGAGACAAAGACTGCCAAAGACACAGGCGATCAGCACTTTCATCCAGAAGAAAAAATGGGTAAATTAAGCTACACACCAAGCTAATGCAAGAATAACTGGAAATGATGACATGGAGAAGGCTCAGGACCGAGACAAATTCAATCTACAGCCTGACAAAGTATCAGGTTTCCCGTAACTTGTAACAACAGTGAAATATGAACAGTGTATGTAGATAATAGCATTATTATGAAAATCTATTGCATATTTGTTCTTTCCTTGACATCAGACATTTTTTTCACCTTCAAGTTTGTGGATTATGCACTTTGCAATGCCTAATACTTTATAAATGCATTTAAAGATGACACACATTATACCCCACTGTCTAAGTTTTTAGATTTTTGTAAAGCAACGTTTCAGCACACAAATCCCCCCTTGTGTTACAAATCCGCTGATGTCAGAACTCCATAACTAACAGGGGTGGGTTATTTTCAAGTCTTATTAGATTTAGTTTCTGTATACAAGAACAAAAATAATGTCATATTTGGCATTTGTATTTGATTCTTTTTGATGTTGTGGCATACCCACTCCAACCATGACCTTAAGCTGAGAAACCTATTGAACCGTGACTTATTTGTACTATTACAACAGTCTCAGACATTGTGCAAACATTCCCCTTGAAGGTTAGAAATTAACTTTGTGCATGACTTTACATATAATATGGAATTTATTCTTTCAAAAAAGGCATCTGTCATCGAAAACATGATACTATTATAAAGAGCAAAAAACTAATGACCTCATTCTAGATTACATCTGTGATTATTTAAAATACTATTTACTGAAGCATACAGATACATATTTACTGGAAAGCTCCAGCTCCAGGAATCCATTAGCTACACTACCTATGAATGTTTTCAGTGAATCTAAAAGATAGGTTACCAATCCTTTAAAGAATAAACACACATAGATGTTTAAGAATTAAAACTTCATGGCATTGTCAATCATAGCTGGACTTATGGAGCAATCTTACTGTGATGCTATTCACTGACACTAATTCATGTCAATTCTAGAAGCTAAAAGGAAGTCTTACCTTAAACTTGAAGTTTTTGTGTGCAGAGAACCACAGAGAAAAATCTATAGGTTTTAAATTATTTGTGATCCTGGGGAGGGAAAAGGAAATCCTTTCGTGCAAGAACTTGTTTCTAATGTGAACTTAACCTGCTCAACCTCAGTTTGCATTACTCTCCAGCCCTTTATAACTTTGTATTCTAAGGGGAAAACTGCTGAAAAGTCAAGGAAATATTTATGTGTAGAAACATTTTACAATGTTTCTGTTTCTTCTATCAATTATTTATATTCCATTTAAATGTCACTCTGTCACAGTCATTCTTATTATGAACCATCTCCCAGTGAATCACAGCACAGTAATCCACTTCAAAAAGGCTCAGAAGCCATAAAAAAACATGAAAACATTCTTGAACCACAAGACTAAGAATATTTGTAGCATTCTGATGTTTTTTCAATTGGTTCAAAGAAAGCCTGAGTCTGCATTTCAGGATTCTTGCTGACATTTTTGATTACAGCAGGAATGCAAAAAATGCCAGCAGAGGTCTTAAAAATCCCATGTATTTATTTTCTTGGAACTTTGATGATTTATAATTTTAGGGACAGCTGAGTAAAATTATGAATCTAACAAAATCTTACAAACAATTAATCTTACAAAAGCTTTTGGTCTCTTAAGCTTTTGGTCAGTTATTCCAGTTAGCACAGGAAACCATGGGCTAACTGTTCAAACCCAAATACTGGATTTGGGGTCTAATTAAGGCATTTTTAATATTTTTAATATATTGATATCATGGTGCCTGCCTAAACTAAGCTCTGGATGTAATGGATGCGTTCACACAAGAAAGGGGAAAAGAGATGGGGGAAGACATTCAGCAAGGATCCAGAGTTGAACCTTGTGCGGTTATATTACGGGATACAAGCTGTGAATGAGGTCCATGCTCTGCTGCTGTACCTCTCAGTGTGTAGTGCTTGTCCAGATAGAACCTTAGTGTGTTACAGTTCCTAGGGGAGATTGTCTCTTTGGTCATTCATCAAAACAGATTCGTTAGTGCAGCAGCACGGAACTGATTCAAACTTTGACAAATTTCACAGGCCTTTCAAACTGCACTATGATTTATTAACTTGGTCTTCAAGCTCATGGGTGGTGATACAAAAACTTAGATTTACATAAGGAGGTTCTTTTTGTAAATATAAAATAAAATAAACATAAGGAAAACAGTCACTATTGAAAACATGCTTTGGGTTTTAATATGATGTTTTCACTTTGTTAATGATGACTGATGAATTGACTTGTTCAAACCTTTCACTCAGTGTCACTGTGCACAAGCTTCCTTTGTGACCTTTCACTAGATATTGTGGATATAACTGATAGATGGCTATTCCTAATAACCAACCAGAGATTTTCCTGGTGTGTCGATGGTTTAGTCGATGGAGAAGCTGTTGTACTCGCCCCATAGTCACGCAGCACGCTGATGTTTTGCAGTGCCACTAATGCCTCAAACTATGCCATGTCAAATGTCTTCTCTACCTCCTCTCTGCAGTCAGATCTGCTGGCATGCAGCCGCAAAAGTGGACCTGCAAACATGAATGAGCGCTACAGCGCCAGCTGGCTGACAATGAAGAGTAGGGATCAGAAGAACTCGTCCCATAAATCTCAGCCTACGAAAACAAAAAGCTTCTGTGGCGCTTATGAAAGACTCAACAAAAAAAACATTGTCCCCCACTAGTGCCACATGAAATACATTTCCCTGTTTGTCTCTCACATCCAGCAGAGAGCTGCGGCCCTGGCTCGTCATGCAAGATTGGGCTAAAGGGTTATGGGGTCTTAAGCAGAACATGAGTTAGGGGCCCCTCTTGCTGTTAAGAACTTCACCACCACTAATTTCAACACAGATTTGCTGGAATTTCATAGGCTGAGCTTAACAGTAATCACTGGTAATAGGTTATTATTTACTGACACGTATGTGTGAACAAAGCAAGTTCAAACACAAGAATTAAACTGATGGCATCAGATTGTGTGACTATGGTAACAATTAAACTATGAAAATTATTCCTTGCACAGTAAATATATAACTTGAATCTTAAATTAAAATATTAAGATATTTAAAGTGTTTTCATACCTGATAGTCCACTGTGAAATATTTAGAGCTCAGTAAATATTTCCCAGTGGACCATTTGAACCGAGCAATTATGGTTATCCAAACTTTGACCTCAGGGGCGTTTAGTATTTTCCATGTAATGAAAAGCTGATAATATACTATAAACACAAGTTATTGAATAGTCTGCAATGTGAAAGTGATGTTAGTCACTTGTAAGCATCAGTGTTCGATTCTTCTCTTCAAGATTTACGCAAAGTTTGGTCCCTTTGATGTTTGTACTGATTTGTGTTATGTTGTTCCAAACCCAAGTCTGTCCTCTTGCCTGAACTGAGCTGTAAATATTTACTGACCTGTTTCCTCGCCGAGGCTGTTCCATCTCTTCAGACTATTAAGAGAACACCAACACACAGTTGTGCTTAAGAAGTTCTATGAACAAAACTAGTCTTAGTTTTATAACTTACTTCAATAAATTGAAGTAAGTTATAATATGGATGCTTCTGACAGGACTAAAGATACTTCATTAGTTTCTTATTTTAAAAGTTTTGTAAGCCAGCCTATGCATAAGCAGCTGAATATACTGTAAGGTGAATTGGCATTAATAATGATCATTATATTCAGAATAAACTATAGGGTAGAAGTGAACATATAAAAAACAGAATCTGATAGTGTGGAGCACACAGGACAAACAACAAGAAAGCAGAAGAATCATGAAACAATGACCTTTCTATGATCAGCTCCCTGTTTTCCTGCTGAATCTTTTCCAGAACGTCCCTTATTTGCGTCACTTCCTCTCCAGCTGCATAGCACTTCTGGTTTAGTTCTTCCTCTCTCTGCTCCCATGACAACAGCTGCTTCTCCATGGCATCACACTTTTGTTGACATAACAACCACTTCTTATTTTTCTCCTCTACTTCCACTGTTAATCTGTTGATAAAGACACAAAGGTTGAGAGTTGCACAAACATGTCTGTATTACAATATTCTGTGAGGAAGTGCTCTTTTCATCTGTATTTAAACAGGACATGTTTGCGCCTGTTCTGAACAACCACCCATGCATGCACACCTGCAGGTGCACCATGATTCTGCACTGATAGGTCAACAGGTAACTGATGAAAGCCAGCTTTGTTACATCAGGATAAAACCATCCAATATCTTTGCAAAACTTTTATTAAAGTACATAAGTCACAGACATGGAAAACTGGGGCAAACCATATTTTAAAAAATACTTTAGCAATCCGAAAAGAGAAGTTGCACGTTAGAAACTCTCATTATCCTAGTTTCTTCAATCATTCCACAGTTATATTCAATAAATTATAATATTTGGTCCAATGAGTCTCGTTTGTCAGGACCTTTTGAAAACAGTCATTTTTGGGCAAGTATTATACATAAAACATTTCTATTTTAAAATGTTTTTTTTCTTTTTTTTTGTTCTTATGAAATATTTGAGATCCTGCAAGGATAAGAGTGAGATTATAGATGAATACATTTTGCTTGCTTTTTTTTTCTTTGTTTGTTTGTTAGCCATGAAGTAATGAGGTCATATTTTCTAATAAATATATTAATTAACAAAGGATATGAATCTGATTTCATTTTGTAAACAAACAAGCATGAGGCTTTTAGACATTTTATATCTAATGAATAATTTGCTGCAGCGTAAACAAGGATAGGTGTGGAGGCTTGACCAGATTAACACTGTTCAAACATCTATGGTCACCATTCTTAGGGAATTGGAAAATTGTTGTCTTCTTACCCTCACACAGTCTGAAATTGCATCCTCCCCCGTTGCTATTATAGGTTGAGCTTTATAGGAGCTATGGGGTTAGATCAGAGACTGCTGTGTGGGATGGGAAATAAATTGACAGTGTAACTGAACACACCAAGCTACCAGCAGTCTGGAAAGGGAATACCAGAAGGTAGCATGTGAAAAAATATACACCCTGCATGCATCTAGTGCCTACAAGTGGAACTTATATGTGTCTTTCTTTTCTGTGGGCGTACACATGTGGATTGGGAGTATGTGACACACATGTGCATGTCTGTAAACCAGTGCGATGCTGGCTAATCAAAGCGTATCTAGAGCAACGTACACGCTTCTGGGCACTGATGAGAGTATGTGAGAAACATGACTCCACGCCAGCTAAGAAGTGCTTCCATCTGCTGCACCAGCCTCACACGAGACTCTGCAGCGTCACAAGCACTTAACGGAGCCTAAGATCTCCTCGACTAATTTAAGAGATACTAACGTACCCACCTCTCTCGGGGAGGCAAAAGATCTGGGAGTGCAAGGGAGCACAGGAAGAAGACGATGGTTAGGAGAGTGACTGGGATGAGTAAAGGGATTGTGTGGGAGAAGCAAAGGGAATTTATTGCTTGGTGTGTGGGAAACACAAAAAGAGGGAAAGGTCGATAAACCTGTGCAGTGTCTGTCCATATTCCTTCTCAGTGTCTTCCTGTTGAAGCAGCTGCTTATCCCACTGTGTCTTCTGTTCCCTGGAGACATACAGAGCAACAATAGCGTGGTTGATAAGTTTTTGTATATGCATTAAAAAGACAGTGACAAACTCAAGAACGATCATATTTTTCTCTTTTCCTGAAATTTAGATTCATTTGACATCGAGGCAGAAGGACACACATTTATTCCCTGAGCTTGTTTTTACAATCTCAAGTGTCACTGAGCCAGATACCAAATCCATCTAACTGGTGTCCCGACTACTCCCACGCTTGTATCCTTGTGAGGAAGAAGCCAGTCTTAACAATGGATCCTCCCACAGGGATCAGCAAAAGTTCAAGATAGCTTCCTGTATATCCTAACTCCTCATGCTGAAAAACTGCTGTGGGCTGTTTTCTGATGTCTAGATTGGACAGTTTTTTATGTTGTTTTGTACTTTCAATACATATTTTTCACTTTGTTTAAAATAACATTTCTCTCTCTTTCTGTGGCTGCATCTTGACTCCTCAGAAGGGACACTGAAAATCATTTATAAGTTCAAATCTACATGGATTGACAGCTGGAGTACATAGACCGACATACACACATACTGCCACATATGCTCTCAGACACACACACGCATACCCACAAACACACTTTACCCTAACCCTACTAACCCTGTCAGCTTCTCAACCTAATTCCCTCTCTGACGGCATGGTCACTTAATGTGTATACGTGTGAGGGTATGCATGTGTGTCAGTGTGTGTGCTACTGACTGTCTAGCCCTGTGACCTTGCAGCCGCACGCAATGAGGATACAGAGTGAGAGGACCAGCATGTCTAAGCTCACAGGCAGACAGCCTGTTTTCACTTCCAATTTCACAGATTTTTCTGATAACTGTTTTGGTGGATTCAGATAAAGCGAAATTTTATTAAAAAATATGTTTTTTTTTACATATTTGTTGAAATGATCAATATGTTGTGAGAGTATGAGACAATCTGTAAAAAAGTTTAGGTCTGCTTTCTCCCAGTGCTCCCAGTACTAACTGCTGAAATAAATCACACAGTCAGAAACAGCCAATCAGACAAGAGGAGGGTTTTAGTGCTATCAATCACTCTTGTGTACGCACCACTCATATCAGTCCCCTCCCTCTTGCTCTCTGCTACAATACAGCCAACTCACCACAACTTAGCATTTGTTAGGATCACAACAAATGCTAAGACTAGTTAGCGTAGCCACCGATGACAGTGGTTAAATAGTATTCCTGTTTTTTTTTTTGTTTTATTCCGGTCATTTTTGAACATGAATTTTTCACAGATTGTCCATCTCATATCATACTGTCATGATATGGTGACAGTTTTAACAAATATTTTTTTACATTTTTGTAAAAAATTATATATACTGCATCTTTAAACTGTGAGAACAACTTATGATTTTCTATATCAGATATTCAAGATGTAATAACATGCAGTTACAGACTGAACAGCTGAATACACACAAAATTCAGCTGACTTTAAAGGGGTAGTATTATGTGTTTCCAGGTATCTCTGTTAACTACACATGCTAAAAAATATGCTATATACATCAAAAATGACTTAAAATAAATTTTACATCTTAATTTAAATGCATTGCAAGGGGGCCTCTGACACTTTAAAAACTCCTGCTCTTTCTGAAACTCCACCTTCAAGAAGTCATCACAATGTTGTGCCTCTACTACAATTTAACAATGTTTTTACCAGGTATGTTTTGGATGCGGGAATAACATTTTTCTTTTAAAGAAAGTCCCATTATTGATGGTAGATTCTAGGAGGAGATTCCCCATTGTGTAGTCTTAGGAACATATTTGTTTGTAATTTAAGTAGATGCATCAATCAGTCAAAGAATGCACCGCAGAATTAAAACAGACTGAGATAAACAGGGTGACATGCGTAGAAAATTCAAGTGACAGTGCTGTTTAAAACTGTGGCAGATCAAGCACTCTATATCAAAATACGTTCAACAAAATACAAAGAAAATCTCATGAACGGGGGGAAAAAACCTACTCATCAAAACGTCATTTCTTTGAGATTTTGTGTTTAGTTTATGATAGATAAAGAGAAACAAGACAGTTTTGATTTTCTTTGAATTCAATACAAAAAAAAACAGGCTAAAAAAAAAATTTCCTGAAAGGCTGTGACTGATTAAATCTAACTGAGATAAACAGTCACGAGGGAAACAAAAAAAACATCTTTATGTTTGTGTGTATATGTGTGAGGCAGAGAAGATAAAGAGGAGAAAAGGCCTTCAGTTGCACCCTGAGATCAATAGGTAAATTATTACAGATACTCACACACTCACACTTTAATGTGCACCCCTGCACGCACACCCTTGCACACACACACCCACCCACACCCCCACACACTAACAGAAAGAGACAGTCTTATGAAAACAAGCCGTTTCACATCAATCACATCTATCCTTTGCTCTTTCTCTCTTGACCTTCAATCAATCCACCATACACTCTTTCATCCATCCTCCCTTGTTCAGTGCATCTATCCTTTCTTTCATCTATTCCTCCCTTGCCTCTAATCCATCCTTTAAACTGAGCCTACGTCTGCCATGTGTTCATCCTGTGATGAAAGGATCTGCTCAGTGATTCCTGCCAATCAGAGCGCAGCTGGAACCTTCCTATCACCATTTACACACGTCAGCCAGAAGTTACATGTTTGGAACGCTCCGCTGGGAAACTCCTGTCAAGTCTGGAACATTCATAGTTGCCCATCAAACCTAGAAATACTCCCAGTGATATGAGATATACTTCACTTCTTATTAGTGAAGTATATCTTTTGAGATATACTTTTTTTATTAGGAGAAAATTGACAAAAGAAATGATACACTGAAGTCTTGAAGAGTGTGCAAGTACATGTGTGTGTCAATAGTCTGCACTTGAACATCCCTTAGACAGTGTGCTTGGATCAGATAAATTCCACAGCCTTGCTCTGTTCTCGCCACGGCGGAAATGTGTGTGTGTGTGTGTGTGTGCGTGTTTCCAAAGAAACGGACTGGCGCCACAAAAAGACAACAGGTGCTGAACACTCAGTCGATGGAGGTGGTGGGTGAGGGATGGGGTGGGGTTAAAGGTTGTGAAGCTGTTATGGCAACGCTTACACACAAACAAACTTTTTGTTCATGAATGTCAAACCGAAGAATCCAAGGCTTGGGATGCTCTGCAGCTTATATGGTACAGAATGAGACTAAAAAGAAACATGATGTGCATACTCTCACACCCACACACCTAAGCACACGCAGACACACTTGCTTATAAGAAGGTTGTGGGTGTTTAAACATTCAGCCAAGAAGAGAAACAGAAAGAAAAAGTTTGATCAGAAATAAAAGAGACATTTCATTTAGTTTAATATAATCCAGCACCTATCACTAAATGCATATTTTAATGTATCAGCTGCTGAACACAAATACTAATTAAATTAGATCTTAAATTAGATCTGCCTGATTTTGATGCCACTTAAAATTAACCCTTCATAGTCTGCCCCAAATTGGGGTTTAACAGGTTAAGAAAGTTGAAACAATGTTATAAAAACATTTCATCTAATACAGGAAAAGCCATCATTGATGTTTAAAAACATATGCATATATTATTGTGCATATATTAAATGCATATCTTGCTTTTGCAGACAAAATATTAAGCCAAGGAACTTTGCTGAAGTGCTAGGCTAATGGTGGCATCGTCATGATACGCAGTTAGAGGTGGTGAGGAAGCTGCTGTGGACCCAGGTTGGAATGAAGAAAATGATTTAATGACGGTCCAAAAGTCCAAAATGCAGGCAGCACAGAAAAAGGGATGACTAAAGCTCATCTACTGGTAGCAACTGGAAACACAAAGGACAAAAAGCAGCAAGACAGCCAGACTAGACAACTAGACACAACAAAACAAGGACCCAACGAAGAACAAGGAACACAGGTGGGTTTAAATACACAGGGAGAACAATCAGGGGAAACAAGAAGCAGGTTTAACTAATCAAGGGGTAGCTGGGACAACGCAAACACTCCACAGAACACAGAAACTTAAATAAACACATCGAAACAACCAAATCCTTACAGGCATTCTCTGTTTTGATATAACTCATTGAATTTGTCTCATGACATTGCAATAATGTTTCAGGTAATTGTGTTCGAACCAAAGGACAAAGAAAAAGTTTCTTCTTCATAAACCAGCCATATTATATCTTATATTTTCTGTTTGCTGGTTCTAAACAAAAATTTAAGTCAGTTTTCAAAGGCAGAATTAACCCAATGATGCATCTTTGGTAATCCGCATCAGCAATTTTGTTTATGCCGTCAGCAAGTTACATTTTTTCCCCTTCATTATCTTACATTTTACCATCTCCCATCCCCCCATCAACTCCACAGAAATCATCTAACACATAATATCTATGCATATATATTGTAAGTGTCCTGATGGTGAAACAAGTTGCACAGTGGAAAAAGTCCTGGTCTGAGTGTGAGACCTTATTTTCTCCCACTAAATTAATTATCACAAACCCACACACACCTCATCATTTAACACAGTCTAAGACTTTAGCTCATGTGCATCATCCTCCTTCACTCCGAACTTATCATGGAACATGGCCTCCAGGCACACTTTCCCCAAAGTATATGTCTGTCCATATGGCTGCGTGGGTCACATGAGATTGCAAGCTTCCCATCCATCCACACTGAGTTAAACGGATGTTCAAGTTCCACAGCAGTTTGCCAGAAACTGCATTTGTGTCAGAAAAACTGTACAAACTGTGTCACGCAAGTGACCACGAGGTCGATTCTGCAGAGACAGTAACCTACTTCTTGATTCAAATCTACTTAATTAGGTTAAAAATAAAACTCAACCCAAACAAAAATATAAGTTTAAAAGTAATGTAAGTAGTTTATTCCACTGAATGAGCCTCAAAAGGCTCATCCAGTGAATCATAAGACTAAACAATCAAATGTCAAAAATCAAAAAATGTCATATTATTGCACAGAAAAAAGAAACAAAGTGACAAAAATACAATTTTCAGGTAATTTTCCTCCATTCCTCTGTGCAACATTATATTGTGTTATTGAACTAAAAAAACAAACAAGTTGTAGATGCTTTTTTAAATGTGAAAAGACCTGCAATAACCTGGTTGCTGAGGATCAAAATGTCATTTTGTACAAGAAGGTATCTGTATTCCTAAATTGTCATTTTATTGGTATAGATACCATTCTCTTTCTTGTCTTCTTTGAAGAACTCTTGATCTAAACACGTGACAGATTATGAGTATTTACAGAACACAATAAAGCTATGCAGACTTAATTACATGCCATGACTAATTATCATTACTTGCAAACGCTAAGTACATCTTTTTACATTTTTGTAGACCACTGGTACTCTTTGGAAAATTAGTAAACATTAAGTGAAAAAAATGTTCTTCACCTGTGTACTCAGGTCACAAAGATCTTTAAAGTGCTGGTTATTTGGGAGGCTGCAGCTTTTAACATTTACTCCCTTTATGTGTCGAGGAGTGTTTGTGTATCCTCATGAGGCTGCACACACTTTAAAAGGTTCATTTTTCAAATGTTATAAATGATGTCGTCAAGACAAGGTTTAAAAGATTTGCTGCTGCATAAAATAACACTATAACCCAGGCACATAAATAAACACTTGAAATGTCCTGCCTAGAAACATTAAAAAATGATAGATTAGCAGCAAAATGTATTTGCTCTGATGTGCCTTATAATTGTTATATATCAGGTTATTGTGAAGCTTCTACTGTCTATAGAGAAGTATTTTTGAAATTTAAGGTCAACAATAGAACAGTTTTCTGTTTTGTCTGACTCTGGGTGATAAACTTAAGAGATTATCACAAACATATTAGTGAAAGCAAAAAAAACAACATATTGATCAATATCAAAATGCAACTCCTCAGGACAGACAACACAGTCACGAAAACCAAAATGTAAATAGTTGTCTTGAGCTTCAGAGGTTTAATAGAATGGCAAAAGATGCCACTTTAGTAGGAAAGCAGTCTTCTAAGCATGAGCTGTACAAGGAATAAATCTGTATCTGATGAGCGTCATAATCCACATCTGAAGTTAATCTGACCATAACAGTTTAAGGTGATGTAACTATTCTATGAACTATGCACAGGAATGCTACTGTTTTAAATAAAACCAGATTCTTTCAGAGGTTTCTGCAAGTTTAAAAGGGTAAACTTCCATCATTACTTCAGAATACTACAGGTTCTACTGAGCCAGCTGGCACTAAATATTAAATGTGTTATTGAACTGGGTGGTGACAATAATCCAGTATTAATCATCAAAAATGTCACTATAAAAAAGCTGCAGATCAGTTAAGATGTTTCCTTTTGGGGAGCTCATTTGATCTCTAATATTGGGTTCTGTCTGGGGTTTTTGTGGATGGGTTTTGTTCAAACCTCGATCATCAAAGTTTAAATTTTAGTCACTGGGATCACCTCTTATTTTGTTTCTTTATCCTTAGATACCTCCTTCAGAGGTTCCATTTAGAGTGGAACATCTGAATACAATTAATTTTGGAATTTGTATCTTGAAAATTTGTCTTGTAACGACTTTTAATCAAAAACAAAACGAAGAAACGATCTCCTCCAATGCACACACAATATTGAAAATAAACTGTATTTCAGCATTTAGGTGAATAGAAAAGCAAGAGGTAGAATGTCTGGCAGCACTTATGGTTCACCCAGAGGTTCTCTAGCCTGTGCTTAAAACAAGTACTATTACATTATTTCTGTACCAAGGTATTTAGTGGGAGACAACAGATTGTTGAGGGTGATGCTGGTGCACACTAAAGGTTTGCACTTTTGTCCCACATTGCACACATCTCTTTGATGTGTGCAATCAAAGAGATTGCACACATCAGCCTCTCAGGTCGAGAGGCTGATGGAGGCTTCTCAGCATCCAGTACATTTGTGTGAGAGGAAAACAAATCAAGCTTTGGACATTAAGTTGCCACTTGCCTTTGTAAGAATTTATATTGGTATGTGTTTGAAAGAAGAGGGTTCATTGCACTGCAGTGTATTGCAACAAGAGTAAAAGTTAGACAGCACAGACCAAAGTAACGAGCATAAACACCAGGGTTACTCAAAGCAGAGCCATCAACCTGTCAGGAAACTACAGTTGAAAATTAGCCCTTAAAAATTAGCCTTAAGGGCTAAATCTGGCATATTTATATGGTTATTTTAATGTAATCATGTTGATTAATATTCATCATTTCAAACCATGGAGGCTATATTTGCAACATATGACCTTTTAGTTATTCATCTGTGAATAGTGTTGTCTAAAGGCCACCATATTTAGGGAAAAAAACTCAAAGCTGTTAAAACTCCTTGAGCCAATGTTGTTTCATCAGTTGGGTATGTAGGAGCCACAGGGGTGTATTTGCTCTGATGCCTTAAATCCCTGGCTAGACTTTTGAGTGAGTGTATATACATCAAATCCTGTGTTGTTGCAGCTTAGCTGCGCCAGCATAAGGAACGCAAGCATTTTCTGGTTTGGGTGGTGTCGGCAAGGCTCCACAAATTGTTCTGATTGGCTGAAGGAAATAACAAAGAGAACTGAGCCTAGCAGTGACCTGTTCTTCACCCAGCATTTTCCAAATACCACCATCCATCTGTGTTTCCATTTAAACGTGCGTTTTCATGTTTCTGCAAGAATGCTGTTTGCTTTGCCACATTCGGCAGAGACTTACATCAGCTGTTGAGTTAGGTGTTCTTTCTCCTCTTTCGCTTTCTGAAGCTCCACAGTGGAATGCCGCAGCTCCTCACTCAGCTCTGTTCACACACAAAGCAAAATACCCACAGATCTGAATTTACTCAATACAAAGTTCAGGGCTGAATTGATGTCAAGTTTATCATCATAGGATGTAACAGAAAAAAGAGACATGTGAGAGAAAATAGGCAGGCAGAGTATTCTGTCATGGCATTTCCTTAGACTTGCACATTTATTAAATAAAACATGGTGTGATGCTTTGTATTGCACCAGATCAATAAAAAACATTTCAGCACAGAAATGTGTGTTTAATGAAAAGTATATTTATACATAAATATAGCTATTGGCTTAAAGGTTTTTTTTCAAAAGTTACTGAGATGGACATACTGTAACAAAATAGTAAAGGCAGAAGAAATCTGTAAGGATATAAATACATTTTACTTTGTGATGGCTTCTAAGTAATGCTATTGGTTTCTTACTTTACTTACAGTCATAATACAGTGGGCAGACAGAACCTTTCCAAGAAATACATAAAATTGATAAAGTAAACAATAAACAGAAATTAATATAAAAGCAAATTTAAATTAATTGGACAATGAGAAGCCAACACGATCCCAGGCGTAGTGCTTGGGATCGTGTAGTTGAAGCTGAGTTATTTTAATATAGCTGCTTTTCAGGCCAGTAGACACATTTGTTGAAACAGCAATCCTGCAAGAAGTGCTCTGATGTTATATTTCAAATTTAAATGAGGCCAGCAGCTTGTCAGAATGAGGCGCAGAACTTCCCACCGCTCCAGGCAGAGTTGGATATCATCTGAGAAAGAGCATTTGAGTTCCAGATCTGGACAGTGAATAACATGAAGCACGCCACAACCATCCTGGGTAATGTCATTTGCAGAGCATATTTACTTATTGAGCCGACTCCTTATTTTAGGATTTACATATTTAGTAACTACCCTCATTATTTTTTATTAATCTCAACAGCATAATAGTAATTTACTTTGGTTGCAGTTCAAATTATCCTCAGACATGAACAGTCTTTAATTGAAATCAGTTCCTGTTTTTTCTGGTTTTTCTGGGCCCCCCTTTTTAAGCTGCTACCCCCGCAACCCGACCCAGATAAGCGGAAGAAAATGGATGGGTGGATGGATGGATGGAGGTTCTAAATACATTTTTTTACTGCACTCTACAGATTTTTATTTGTGTGAAAACATATGCCATGTTGGTCTATCAGATACTGTAAGCTTCTGGATTTAATAGGACAAATTGTGGTCAAGAAATATAAATAATTTTGCAAGGCTCTACCTTTTTATGGGAATTATGTTTAACGTTTCTGTTTTGTCTGACAATCTAATTACACTGAAAAAGTAGAATGGAGCTCCAACTTTAAAAAAATGTTTTAATATGTCACAATAATTGAAAGTGGTCTGTCCAACTTACTTTATTCGCATTTGTTTAACTTTACAGCTAAATAAACATAGTAAATTAAATTACAAAAACTTAATTTGATTACTTGTGACCAATTAACTTGATATATTTAAGTTGGGTTTTTACACTGTAGGGTGCAATGCTCAAACAAATAGCATTACAGTAAATATAATTTAAATTTGACCCTCAAAAGTCAAACCTGGATCTTTCTGTGGAAGCATGTGTTCGTGTTTGTAAACATGTGTATGTCTGCCGTATTGAAAGAATTGCACCTTCTGAGAAGTGCAGTGGGGCGCAGTGGCTGGGGTCCTGGAGAGCACTCAAACTATCCAGCAATGTCAGCTTGACATTCTCTCTCTTCAAGTCTTTGTTTTGCTCACTCGGCCTCGGACTTTCACTCTTCATTCCCCTCTGAGTCCGTCTTTCATAATCAGTCCTCTTTCTGTGGCTCGTTGTTGTTCCCTCTCTCTCACTCGCCCTCTCTCTTGGCTCTCTCATCTTGCCTTTTACTCACTTTATTTCTCTCGGCAGGAAGAGAGGAGTGTAGGAGGTCCTTCTCAAACTGGCAATACAACGATAATTGCTTTCTGGTCACTGTGACATGACAAGGTCCAAGCAGGGTAAAGCATCATGCTCTCTCTCTCCCTTGCTCTCTAACTCAAAGGCACACCAAAAAACACAAGAATGAATGAAAAAACCTCCATGAACTGTGATGACGAAACAACACTTGAGGATGCACACAATTACACACTGCACAGACATGCCCAAACAGAAGAACTTGAGGGGAATAGTTGAGGGCTGAAATAGGGTTTGAAATTAAAGCCGTGCAGCCTGAAATTCGCCTCCCAGTGATAAACAGTAAAATGCAACTTCATTGAAGCAATGATTACTGCAATTAACAGGTTGAACAATAGTCTAATGTTCAGCTATTGAACATTAGACTTTGAAGTGGATGCTTACACTGCAACAGTTACAATGTTGCAGACTTATATACCAAAACATCCTCTTAGACATATTAATGGAATCTCAAACCAAAATGCACACTACTGATTATGAAAATTACAACCATAATTACAGTCATCATAATAAAAAAGTACACCTTCTATCACTGCTATTATTTGCTTAAATAGTCTGATGTCTACCAGATTCTACATTGATTACTTAACTAAAACCTCAAGTGCACAAAAACACACACCTCAAATTGTACAACCTCATTTTATAAAACCACAATAAGATCAAAATAAAAAAGACCATCTTGTGTGGTAGCTAGATTAAATATATTCTATAGCTAGATTAAATATATTCTAAAATGTTGTTTGAATGACCATTAGTGGGTAAAAGGTTAAACTTTTAATGGTGAGGTGGCTCTTTTTAACCTTAATCCAAACGCTGAATCTCAGAAATTTTTTTTCCGTGAACATAATACATTGTATTATTATTAGCACAATGCTTACCACAGAACAGTGTAGCATAAGATTAAGTAATGCTATTAAAGGCCGATTGTGGCAATATCTGAGTATTTTGTGCAGATCAGCATCATATGTGCTGTTTCAGAGATGTGACATACATGCTAAAGAATCCCAACATGTCAACATGAAAAGGGGTGTACTGTTTTTGGTACCATCACTGTAGTAGTGTTTCCTTGTTTTAGCATAGCTGGAAAAAATTTCTTATCATAAATCTTAGAACAAGTGTACAAGCTATCCCAAAAAATAAACAAACTGCTGAAGCTTGTGAGGTGAAAGACTGCTTAACTGCATTTTTACCAATAGCTGTTGCATATTGGCTTGAAAAAATAAGCATCAACACACATTTGATGGTCACTTTAGAAAATTATTGCTCCATTAATAGGATTAAATAACTTTGAAGGGCCTGTGAAAAGCTCTGATGTTGCCACTGAGTGACAGCCGTGACTGACAGTTTAATTGCTTGCTGTACTCTGCAGCGTTTGAACTCATGCTGCGTAAGGCTGTTGGAGCTTCAAACACATCTTCTCCAAACATGCAACTCTCACGCTTTTTCAGTAAGAGTTGCAGCAAGAAGCTTTTCCTGGATCCTGTCAAGTTAGCACCTGATACCAGATGAGATAACCCGTTTTTTAGACAAGATATATTGTCATCGTACCCCAGACCCAGCCATTGTTCACTATTTGACCCATAATACAGAGGAATAAAGAATATAAATTCATCATGAACCAGTCACAGCCAAATGTCCCTTGCAAGACCTCAGAATCAGCTTTAATGGCCAAGATTCTGTCCACAAACAAGGAATTTGACTTCGGTTTCCAAGTGTTCACAGTGTACAGACATAAAGCATAGATGCATAAACTTTGGAGAAAATAAAATGGAGGATAAAAGGAACGGTATGTACATGTGTTTGCACCCAAAGTTTTTTTTCATCTGACAGACGAATCAAAGGAGTTGATGAACAGCCAAGGAGCTCTCTCAGTACGCTTCAGAAAGACAGGGAAATAGTAAGAACTGTCTTTCCCATGAAAATAATAAGCAATGCACTCAAGTGCAATGGCTTCTATAAATCCTCATTGAACAAGACTCCACTGCTGAAGAAAAAGCATGCTGAAGCTTGTTGAAAGTATGCTGGAGAAGATGTAGACAAGCCAGAAAAATAAGCTCTTAATTGCTTTCAGAGAAAGAAATTAAAACTCGTACAGTTTCCTGGTAATTTAGCTGAATTGAATCCAATTAAAAATTAATGGAAGAAATGAAGATCACAGAACATAAAAACAACTTCTAGAACCTACAATATTGTAAGACAATATGTGTGGTTAAACAGTCAAAATCGAAAGTTGTTTTCTTTTTTAATTAACATAATTAAAATAACACAGACGCACCGACAGTCTCCTTGGGGTTTACACCACGTGACACAATGCAGAGCTATAAAGAGAGCTCACAGTAAGTAACAGTAATTTACATAGGAAGACGTGCTGACAGCAAGCAGCTACCTTGCAGACACCCATAAACACAAGCACACATACTCACAGTTGCACCCTGGGATTTTTACGAGGGACTACATTACTATAATATTATATTCTCGGGTTTGTAGGCATTACTGGCCTTTTTTGGGTGTCTGCCTAGTTTATTATGTGTAATAAAAGTACACCAGCTCCCGAGCCACAGCGGCTTGCGGAAATATGTCAAATAATTGAACCACAGTAGTCTCCTGAATCCTGGAGTGTAACTGTCTCAGCATAAAGAGTGTATTTGCTTAACTAGCCTTACCCTGGAGCTATAATGTTTATATTACACATATAAAACTCAACTATGCATTTGTCAAATCTAGACTCTGACATCTTATATATATGGCTGAAGCAATTGTAAGAATCGCAATGCAGTGAGGTGATGCAAAGAGAAACGTCTCACTCAGCTGCCCTCTGACTGTGAGGATATATGTGACATTTTTATACAGCTGCCATAAACTTACACATGCACAAGACTGGCTCCCAAGGAAATGGATACCTTATACAGTAGTCTTTGGAAGGCCCTGTGTGTTGGCAGATGGCTCCGGTTCATGGATCGGTCAAACACACTTAAATGCAAGCACACATACAGACACACGCACACCCGCATGTACGCGCAGACAAACATGCAAGCGCAGACAGACAGAATCCTACACACCCTTAATTCAGCTTAGAAACTGAATTTGCTTTAACCTTTCCCCCATTTTGCAAAATGTAAAAAAAAAAACTCCCACACTGTCAAATCTCTTTGAAAGCCACTTCTACGCCAAGCTGCACAACTTGTTTGCTGACAACTGCACAGAATAAACTCAGATTGTGTCTTCATTTTGCTGTCATCTCATTGGCTGCCTTTGTCTCGTTCAGTGTAAAATTCCACAGCCCTCAAGCTTGATCTGTCATCTCCTCCCTGTTCTTCCCCGTCTAATCATAAACCACATTCATCCGTGCGTATTAGCCAGCCTCTTTATGTTCCTCACAGACTATTTTTCATTCCCTAGACCCTCTAACTGTTGCTTGAGTATCACAGTGGGACACTGCCAGACAGCACTGTTTAGCAACAAACCAAGTCTCATCTCAGTTTGCAAGCACATTGTTTGTGGTTATTTTTTAATTAACAACAGGGATTTTCTTTTACAATGCTGGTACAAAGGAACAAAGCATGTGCAGAAATAAATCTGAATATTTCATTGCTTGGTTATTCTGAGCCAAAATCTCAAACTCTGGCTTATTGGCTATTTTTTTCTACTTCGTGTTATTATAAAGATTCACAAAGCTCCTCTGATTGAGAGGAAAACTTTATGTGAATGAATCGTAGATGTTCTTGAGTGCTACACTTACACTGGCTACTACTTTATTTAACTTCTTCTTTCTTTCTACTGAGCCTGATCTAATCATATTGCCAAATTAGTAACAAAATGGCTAAAGAATAACCAAGCCTACATTTTGTGGTGACCATCACAAAGATCTTCTCTACCACATACAAATAAAATGTATCTAAACTTCTGAATTTGAAAATTGTATTTAAAAATCTCTATTCTGTCAATTAGAGTAAAAATATTCTAAAAGTAAAAGTTTAGTTTGGTTTAAGTGAGGAAAAAAGATTCTGCGGCAGTATATGTAAATATTCTGTTCTGTATTCTGTTTTTTTCAAAGTCCAAAATATTGTGTTAAATGCAACAGATTTAGTCAGGACTTATAATTGTGATAAATACTACAGATATTGTAATAAAAGTGTACTCCTTTAGGATTCCTTCTCCAGTCTTACTTAATACCAAAACAGTTAAAATACTCTCAAATCCTTGAATATCAAAGAGAAAACAAATTAGGATATTTTTAAAATCTTTGCTTTGCAGTATTTTCTGGGTACTTTTCTCCCCCTATAAACTTATGAATTAAAAGCTCAAAACAACGTTCACATAAAGCTGAACTGAACGTCCATCTTGGTAGCAAAACTGGGTTTCTTTCCACTGTATATTTAAAAGGATGTGTGTGCGTGTGTGCTCAACCCTATGTGTGTAGTTTATTGTATCTGTTGGTATGTGCAGCAGCTGCTTTCATGATCATGTATCAGAACAAACACATACCCATATGGCATCAATGCAAACAGAGGACAACTCCACTGTTGGATTACTTCATGTTCTTCCTCTTTCAAGCCATATTTCCATTTTTCTCTTGCGTGTGTGTGCACCTATAAAAACACATGAGCACACAAGCGGACCCACACACTTGGCAGCTGTTTAGAGCATGCAACAGAGAGAAAAAGACCCACCCATGAGGTGAGCCGGAGGTTAGCGGTCCTTGAGGCATTTGCTGTCAGCATTAAACAGACACACACACTGCAGTCATACTCTTTTAACTACAATCCCAAATTAATTTCCTTCTTTACAGTTATTACACAAATGTACCCATGAAAACATACGCCATCTTGCCAAATAGGAGTTTGTTTATTAAGTTTAAACCCGCAGAGACACACCATTAATTCCCAACAGTCTGTGCAGCAGTTAAACTAATATTCAGTCCTGCTGAAAGATTATTTGTCCAATTCTTTTTTCCTCTTTTCCTCCATGTCACTTCCCAGTCAGCTGAAACTTTGTACTAACATACACTCGCTACTTTGCCTTTCAAAACAGACTCAGAGTTTCAGATTGCTTCTTAATGCGTGTGTATGTTGATGAGTAGGTTTTACCTGAAAAGCCCTGTTTGCAGTGCTGCAAAATTTGAGAACTGAAAATCTGCCAAGCTCCAGTCAGCTGATGAAGGAAACACTGTAAGTCTGTGAACCTGCTGCCACAGAAGCGGAGAACGGTCAGAGTTTTTCGGAGTATCTGCTGCTGCCGCACACACGCACCTCTAAAGAAAAATAACACACAGAGTTAAAGATTGATGAATACCGAGAGAAATGGTAATTTACAAGAGTATCCATTTTCATATACACTCATTAGCCACTTTATTAAGTGTTAACAGAAATTGGCAATCAGCCAATTCTATGGCAGAAACTCAAGATTTAGGCATCTGGAAATGGCATTTTAGATAATGGCAAGGTGGTGGTGACTTAATCATAGCTTTTAATGTCATAGTAAACCTCAACACAGCCATATCTGAAAGTTACAAGAACTTGTGAAAACTTGAAAGAAAAAAAATATTTTTTTTATTTTCCCCCCAAAATTATTTTTTTAAGTTACTTGTACAAAAATGTAACATTTTATATTCAGTGTATTACAAGATATAATTTTACAACCACAAGATAAGACGTGATATAGAAAATTTGTGAAACATATTCTACCATTGAATATGAACAATCACTTGTTTCATAAAAAAAATCTAAATCTGATTAAAAAGTCGAGCTAAAATAAAGATAACGCAACAATGAAACCACTAAAACAAGGCACACTTTTACATTTATATACACAATCACAAGGACTCCTGTCATCAAGCCACAAACTAATGCAAAGCTTGTCAAACTAAAATGTTTGAAAAGAACATTTTGTTATTCCAAAAACACTCCCAGGGGAACACGTGGGTGAGAACATGTTGAACTCTTTATCTAAAAAATGGTATTCCCTTATAAATACTGTGATTGTGACACAAAGGGTTGCAGGGTTGTTATTTTTCTAATTTAGGGTTTGAAACTCAAAGTGATCCACTGAATTTTGTGCAGAAGATGGGGTGATAAGGCAGGCTCTGAGCTGGTCTCTGGGGCTTTGTGCACTCGTGCGTGCAGAGTGGATGAGGAGCATGGGCACTGGTTGTCACGAGAGTCAGTTTTATAATGTCAGATGACATAAATCATAAGGCTGACAGCCCCAAATGGAGGAACAGATATGAGCCAGATATGTCATCTGAGATAAGGTTAAAAGTAAAAAGCAGAGACACAGAGAGACTGCATGCATTTGACCCCTGATGATTTACTCATGTAGAGTCTTTCAATGTCAGCAGGGTGATTAAAACACACTATTTCCTTGACATCCCATCTTTTCTCTCCCACTCACGTCACCTCTCCTGCCATCCTGCCATCCACTCATGTCTTTTTCAGTTTCTCTCTCCATTTACAGGAATTAACCCATGGGTCAGATGAATTAACGTTCCTGTCCATGTTTTTTTTTCCACTATTGTTGCTTCGTTTTATCACTTATCTCAGTTTGTTGGTATCAGACATCCTCTCCCTGCCATAATATCCATCCAGTATGCACATAGCCCAGGAGAATTTTCTTTTTTGTGTGTTGGTTTTAAAAAGTGATGGACATTTCCAGTTGTGTTACTCTGTTTACAAAATCTTTTTATCAAACACTACTCTCTCAACCTCATGTGATTAAATTGGATTTCTATTCTTGCACTGTTTTTATGTGCCATCCTCACCTGAGTGTTTCAACATTCTGCTTCTCTTTTCCAAGTTTCTCTTCTGCCTCATTCTTCATGTCCTCTGCTGTTCCCAGCCTGTCAAGGAACAAACAAGAGAAAAGCGAGGAAGTGAACTTGAAGTGTCAGCAGCAATGTATTCTCATTAGAGAACCTCAGCTGAACTTCACATCACTTAACTCTCACAAGGGGGAAATTAGCTTATAGGCAATTTATCTTAATAATCCACATGGAAGGACAGTGTTGTTAAAATGGAGAGATTAAAAATTTAAATGTTCCTCATAAGTGACTGATATGAAGAGATGGGTGTTCCTCCCAAGCTTTAATTGTGTCTTGGTCACAACAAACAGAAATTGATCTCGGGGGTATAGTCTATAGCAAAATTTGCTGCTAATCTCAC
Organism: Phalloptychus januarius; assembly: GCA_902982915.1. Lineage (NCBI taxonomy): Eukaryota > Metazoa > Chordata > Actinopteri > Cyprinodontiformes > Poeciliidae > Phalloptychus > Phalloptychus januarius. The sequence goes on from CADWAE010000133.1 coordinate 31,163,638, forward strand.
TCTTGCAAAATTGGAAATCTAGCATATTTACACATTAGCAAATTAAGCAGTGTGCAAAAATCTACGGACACAAGCTAATGCAGCTGTCAGTGGTAATCCATCCTAGTAACGGGTTTCATGGTCACCAATAATTCAGACATTAATGAGTAAAAGGTTATGGCCCAGGCAACTTAAAAATTCATCTAGACTGAAAACAAATCTTTAAAGATGTGACATTTACCAAAGAGCACTCGTGTTGCTTCTGAAACACCAATCAACGCCCAACATAATACCCACCCAAGCAAAGTCGTGATAGCAAAGTCTACAGAAGGATTTTGAATTTATAAATTAAATATTTATTCTGTGGTTTTATAGTAAAGAGGAGGAAGTAGAACAGTTGTTTCTCTGACGACAACAGCTTAAAAATCTCAGACGCTGCTACCCTACCCAGGAGTTTAAATGGTCTCTGTGGTAAGCTCACACCACAGCCAGAAATGACTAACTGGAACAAAAGCTGTAATTCAAATTCTGGTGACATTTGGGCAAACAATTAAGGTTTTTTTTCTTTTCTGAACCAGCAACATTGCCAGCAAACAGCTTTGTCACCAAAGAAATTGCTGTCAAAATATTATTCCCGCGACTGTTTGTAAGTATATCTTCAAATACTTTAATTCCATTTGGCATTAAGAGGTCACTTCAAACTAATGTTTCACATTTTATGGTTGAAAGGTAAGAAAATATTCAGATAACATCTGCAGTCAAACATTATCTCAATTAAATTTGGAGACAAAATTTGCAAACAAAACAATGCAATGAAAGATAAGCATTAGTCCCAGAAATAATTTTCTGATTTGGTAAACAATACCGACAGTCACCTTGATGGTTCGGCTGTTGACTCTGCTCCAGCAGAGTAGTAGTTGACTCTGCTCTAGCAGAGTCAACTACTACAGTTTCTAGCTGTAGTAGAAACTGTGTTGTGTATTTGTCCTTAAGGTTTGAGTTGTCCATTCATTCAAATGAAAAAATTGTCATAGTCCTGAAATAAAAGGTGTTTCAATCGAGCAAACTAGCACAGCTATTTTTGATAGGTGAGGACAAATTGATCCTTGCTACCTTTCCTTATTTCCACTGTGTCTACCCAAGGATCCTGCACAAATAATAAAACTAAAGTAATACTTTTATTGTATAGTAATACAATAAAAGTATTACTTTAGTTTTACTTACGTAGTTGCTTACTACGTCTATTTCTGTTGTCAATAAGGATTCACACATGCACTAGAAATATTTTTATAAAACATGTTTTCTTCTTTTGCCGAAATTACAATTCAGTCTGTAATTACAGAGGAAATATCCACCAGGATTATGACTCAGAAAACTCTTTTTGTTAAAAAAGAAAAGGGCATTCGTCACATAAAAATATATTTAACCCAATTTAAAAACCAAAAGAAAGAGCAATCATAATTTCCTAATAATTCATGCTTTCACATTTTTCTGGTAGCTGTAGAATATGGTGATCCATCAGCCTTAATGTCCTTTTGTAGAGACGGGACCAATCAAAGCTTACATATTTTTGCAAAGCAGTTTCAAAGTGAGACTGTGTGACCTGGACCTGCAAAGGCACATTCTGTTCCTTCATATGACGCCACAAAATAAGTCCTGACGGCAAGATGGAGAAAAGAGTAAACATAATAAGCGCCACCGCTTACGCAAAGCAGACTAGACAAATAGAGGCTAACAGCAGATAGATGATAACCATGAAGTTCACATGGGAAGTGCAATTGGAATGACATATCACTCTTGGCAGGGAATTCTCTGCTTCTTTCAAACATCATTCTCAACATCGAACACAGTCTCATCAATAAGTAAGCAACATAAATTTACTGGCAAGTCACAAGGGAAAACTTATTTGACCTGTCACAATGATAAGAAGTGTAGCTCCAAGTGGGTGTCAGATTATTTTTTTACAAAAGTATCAGTGCTCACTCAGGCTTTAATTGAACCTAAAAAGAATTAAATCTAACTAAAATATTATTTCCATTCCACTGGTACATTTAGAAATTATACTCAGTTTATTCCTTATAGGAAACAGGCCTTTCACAGAAGATAATAAATACATTTTAAATAGCGTACAATAAAATGTTAAAGCTTATGTAAAAATGTGATTTACTTGAAGAATATTTGTTTGAAAACACTGACGCTTGGGATATTCATGTTATGCAGTTTTATTTTATACTGTCTAAAATGAATAACAACCTAATGATATGAAACATACCCATACAAATATTACCAAAATAAAGTGAACATGTCAGGAAATTTGCAGTATAACATGTGCACAGGTTCGGAATTGCAAGGCAATGTTCAGCGATAGGTTAAATATAACCTATCGATACAAACTGCCAAATACATGGCGGGCAATCTATATAGCAAAGCAGATGGTTTTGTCTGGCTCACCAGGCTGAAATAACAACATCAGTTCCACTGCCTGTACTGTCAAGGACATGCAGAAAGTTAACACAGACAGGCGTGCACATGGTATGAGGGAACTACCTGGGTTAGGACTTTCTAATCGGCACACTGCGGCTACAGAGAGAACAAAACGCACGAACAGAGAGAATTATAGCTTAAAAGTCCATTTACTAATGAAGCAGTCACTTTCAGCTGCTATTTATGACCACACGAGAAGTTATGATATGACCTTATTGAAAGTTCATGTTCTGTAATAACAAACCAGCCTTTCTGACAGAATGAAGCTTTGGGATTTGGATCTATCTTGCATGTGTTGAAGTGTTCTTGTTATTCTTTTGCATGTGTGTGTTTGAAACTGCTTCCTAGCTGTTTCAAACACACAGTAACAGTCTGCTTCAATTAATAATGGATTATAGCATCAGTGTGTGTGCATTGATGAGAGTGATGTCCTTTGTGATTCTTATTTAGGGCTCAGTCTTTGACACTTTCTGGTTCTTTGCTTGCTAAAAGTGTGTCTATGGGAGGGCATGTCTTTGACTTTTCTAGTGACAGCAGACCAGACTCCCACTGTTCACCCTTCTGTACCAGCCACACTCAAAGCAAAATCAGAAAAAACACTGGCTCCAGAGGGGAATGCTTGCGTGAAACCGCACCCATCCACCTCGCATGTGTGCAGGCGCATTTTACGTGTCTGTGTATTTTACAGATGAATCTGTGTGTGCTTTGCGTGCATGAGCTCCAGCTCCTATTCCCCAGGCAGTTGCTGTCAGTGGAATAACGAGGTAGGGCATATCCAGTGAGTGCATGTCAGATTGGAGCACCCCCTACCAGAAGCTCAAGTCGACTGTCCCATCAGGACACATCATAAACACTCACGCACACACATACAGACAGGAGCTCACATCAACAATGCTAATCTCAGCCTCTGTGTTACCATGACCTACCAAATCAAATATTTTTTGTTTTTTTCAGGTGTGTGTGTCAGGAGAGACTAAGTATTTTTTTTCCCCTTCCACATATTTCAAAGGTTTGGGAGAAAGGTCAGCATCACAAAGTCAAACCTAACATCCTCCAGCTAGTTCATTTCCAGTGAGTGAGCACAAAATGTTCCATGTCATTATGTTCTTTTATATTAATCTCAATAAAGACCTCATGATGTGATAAATCTGTCTGCCCATTTTAGCCACTTTTTTTCTGATGAGTTACTGTGTGCACCAAATCCTTTGTTTACAATTTTCTGCTTTTATTTGCTATTTAATGTTTCAGGAACATGTTTGTTACATTAGATTTTTATTCCCTGTTCAGGAAAAAGTGTTTTGCTTCAATTATTAAGAGATATTTGCAAATTAAGAGATATTTGCAAGTGTTCTCCAAATCTCAATTCAACTTTCAATTAAAATGAATACTATCTAATCAGATATGTTCTATTTCATCTTGGCTGAATCAAGTGTGAAATCCTTAAAATACAAGCCCAAGTTATTAGAGTACAAATACAAGTCCAGACTAAAGTCTTTAGAGCGCCAATCCAAGTAAAGTCTCAAAACTAGAGCAAAAGTTAAGTATCAAGTCCTAGATCTTTAGGGAAAGAATCTTAATTTGAGTCAAATCTTAAGTCAGTATGACTTCACCACGTAGCTCAGTGGTAGAGCAGGTGCAGCATTTATTGAAGCTACAGTCCTCAATGCAGTTGTCCCCAGTTCAAAGGCATGTCTTCCCCTTTTCTCGCTGTGCTTCCTCCTGTCCAGCTAGTTAAATAAAGGTCACTAGTGACATAAAAATCTTTTAAAAAATGTAAGAGTACATACAGCTTCTGAAATGAAAATGTGTACACACGAGGTTTAAGGACATTTTTGCTCAACCGCTTCGAAGGATGCTTCAGTTGGAAAAATACAATGAAAAGATGCAATGGTACATTTTGGTGTACATGTCAAGATGTACACACAATAAGTGTAACATTATTGTACTTTGTTAGATCCTGTAATGCTTTAATGCGAATGTGTTTTGTGTGTGAGGATGTGCACAGTGACACCTGCTTGTGTATCTTTTGTTTTTTGGGTTATCTAGTAACCATCCAAGGGATGCCATAACAACGATAATCAAAACAACGACGCACACATCGCACACACATGCAGAAGTGCAAAGTACGAGTAATATCATATAACAGCTAACCAAATTAGCCAAGGGGTCAGAGAATACGTTTGTCTTCCAACTTGTCATTTTCGATTAACATTTCTCTATCGCAACATGTTTGTTTGTGTTTCATTTGTATGTTTGGGTTGCTATGCTACTGTTTCATCAAATAATTGCCGCTTACCAAAATGGCTTACTGAGTGTGTGTGTGTGTGGGGGGGGGGGGGTGCGTGTGCGTGCGTGTGCTACTGTGTGTGAGACTGAATGTAAGAGAGACTACTCGATCACATATACACAGAAATCCGCAGATGCTCAAACATTGTTCCAGTTTATTGTGTTGTCATGAACCCCACTATAAACTGGAGCCATTAGAGCTGATCAGTGATCCTCCACCAAGCAGAGCTCTCCTTTCATGTAGTAATGTTTACAGCACACACACACACACGCACACACCCCCAAGTACACTCCTCAGACTGTGTGTGTGTGTGTATGACAGAGAGAGAGTCTATTTGTTCAGTGCAGTAACATGAACTTGAAGTTGGATTTCTGCTGATACCTCACAAGCAGGCTGTGACGGCTGCTCGACTCAGTTCCTAGCAGACATGACATATTACCTCACACATACACAAACAGAGGGGAATTAACAGTGTAGTGACTGGATTATTGTTTGTTAGGTTGCTAGTGGAAACTGCAAATTGGAATAAAACCACAAGTAGCGCTTCCCTCAGAGTTCTTCCTTGTTACGAATAGATGCCTTTCTGTTTGTCATCCATCATTTTGCTTCTCCTCCACTCCTGCTCTTCCACCTGTGAGCTGTCTTATCAGCGTTGCAATCCAGAACCCAGATGTGTGTGTGTTTCTCTTTGTGTGTTCTCTTGCACATTTTTATGACAGCTTCTTTAATACCTGGGAAGCTTGGTTTTGATTTATTCTGTGCACAGGGATAATTATCCTACCCACTGCAGGTGTTCGTGTTTCTCGAGTGGGTGTATGCAAGCATGCTCCCAAACACACAGAAATAGCCACAGAGTCAGATGAAGGCATATACAGACTCACACCAAGGCATGATGTTGGATTCAAGCATGTGACCAGCTAGCCGGGGGGAAATAAGCGAAGCGTGTCAAATTCCCAGACGCTTCTCTCAACGCCACTAGCATGCTCACAAGCTACGTGATATGTTTCAGCCTGTCATCAGTTAGAGAAACTGTCTACCCACATACTATCAGGGTTTTTTTTTCATATTGTATTTTTCATTTCCCTTGATCTTTCCTTTAACCTCTATGCCATCTTCCCACTACTCTCTCTTGTTCGTTGTCCCCTACTCACACAATAAAAGAGCCAAGGACCAAGTGAATGTGATAAGCCTTACACTTCAGTCCCTGCTGATTTAACCTTGTGTGAAAATTGTGAAAAGCAGACAGGGCCTGGGTTTGGTGTAAAATAGAACATTGCTTATCATTCTGTTGCACACATAACATCAGTCTTGTTTTAAACCTTGGAAAAGTCTCATTTAATAACTAAGATCTACATTCTGAATACGTTCAAACATAGATTAAAAATGTTATGCCTTTTATGCTACCTCAATTTCAAACTTGTATATGTTCTTTTCTTGTAGCAGGATGTGATCAAATCTAATCAATAAGGGGCTTTGCAATCATTAAATAGAATAGAATAGAATATGCCTTTATTTGTCTTAAACAATGACATCCGAGATAGACTGACTCGTTTTGTCTCTGCACTTTATCAGGAACATTGTAGCATCAGTTCTGGTGTCTATGCTCACAGGAACCCGTTTTGCACTGAGGCAGATTTTCTGTGATACTCTTTACTCCTTACAACTTTGCGCCTGACAAACGTAAGATGCATTACCACCACCTGCTGAGCAGGAGTTTGTGCATCATTGCTACCAATGAGCGAAAAATGAAGGAACTAAAAAAGGTGTGTTTAAATGAATAAGTTTTAAAACATGTATTTTTTTGTAATTCATTTATTGAGATTACTGGTTAGATGTCCCAGCCCTACTTTTTTGTGTCGTTCTCATTCCACTCCTTCACCATTGTGAGTCATGTGTTACCCACATTTTATTGGGTACAAAAAAGAGTTGTCTGCCATTGGACATTTTGTGCTAACTATGTCTCAATTTGTCCTTCCTTTAGGAAAGCTTTATACTAATAATTTAAAGAAATGTTCTGTGATCTGCAATGGTCAAATGTAAAGAAATGTAGTCATGTAAGTGTAATACTGTTTATATTATGCTTATATTTTGTGTTTCTGGAGTGGTCCAAATATGAATAAAAACCATAATGAGTGAATCTAGGGTGTAAACAGGGATGAAATTGGAGGAACATACTATGGAGTTGTTCCTCCAATTGTTGTTGTTTTTCAATTTAATATCTAATGGATTTATTACTTATTTATTTGTGGCCTTTTTCTTTCTTTAACGTCTTTAACAAATTGCTATAGATTTCCTAAGGACTTGCAGCACAGACTGAAAGTGTGAAAATTACTTTGCTAATCCACTTGATCCAAACAGAACTGGGAACCAAAAGGCTAACTGGTAAGATAATAAGTTTTAAATATCGATAAGTGATGACCCTCCAAACTGCAGTAGGTAACTTTATCATAGCCAAAACTAAACGCCTACTGGCACACACACACACACACACACCCCCGCATGCACACCCCCACATGCACATGCAGAATGATAGGTGACGTTTTCATTAAGGTTTGGTTTATGAGGAGGGTGTGTTGTAATAGAGTTACAGGTCAGGTTTTTCAACATTACCCATCCATTTAAACCTGTCAGAGTCCCTTTGACATGGTCCATGTTATTATTTTTGAATAAAATGGGATCACATTTGAAAATTACAGTAAATATGAGCAAACATCTTTGGAAAAGGTGCATATGTCTGAAGGCGGTATAAAGATGGCTAATAACACTGTTACAGAAAAATATCAGACGCTTCAAAATGCTTGTATATTTAAAACAAGCAATCATTTAATAAATCATATCAAATGTGATTTAATTATATATGACATAATAGATGGGAAAAAAAGACATGCGGTTTACCACATATAATAAAAATGAAAACAAAGAACTGCCATATTTCTAAATAACCATTATGAACTCAGAAAGAAAAAAAGGGTGTGACTGACAGTAAACATCTTTTTGGGAGGTTTTACATAGGCCTCTTATGCATCATTGTGTCATGCCACATAATCTTTCCCTGAACTTTGACCCCCTTACTCAAATCAAGCCTTATGGGCCCGAGCACCACTGTTAGCACTGTGCTTGTTTTTCTATTTGTTTTCATTAGACACAGAGGAGACGAGATTTCAGGGAGAGATAATCAGCTTACATTAGGTCAGAGTGAACTGGTTCACCAGTTTACTGTATACAGATAATTACATACGTCCAGCTGGGTGAAAGGCACCAGCTGTGGCACCCGCTTACAGGAGCTCTACAAAAATGAGGACTGAATACCCATAATGGGCAAAACCATACTAAATATATTCAGCTAAAGGCAGGTACTTCTGTGGCGCTTCGGAAGGAAGAAAGGAAAAATGGACTAAAAAATGAGTATTTAACAGGCCTACATTTTGTTATTGCTAGTAAATTGTAATTTTGCGGCAATTTTGTGTTGCAGCTAATGGCTTAAGTAACTTAAGTCTCCTAGAGATTAAATACTTTCTCAAGAAGATTTTGTGGCACAAATAACATTTCTTTACAGAAATCAGAGAGGAAATGGTCAGAAAAGAAGGGGTCAAGATACTAAACAAAGGTAACAAGGTCTGGACTCAAACCACATGCTGACCTCTAGAGTTTGTGCTTTGTGGATGATTCCACGTTGCTTCTTTAAACTTTTTTTCACTTCACAACTTATTCACCTGGACCTACACATTTCTCCTGAGCTGTTTATTGTGTGCACTTTAGCTACCATACCGAACGATGCTGTTTATACAAAGCATATCCACTGACTCAGTCTTGCTCCTCCTATAGCAACTAGAAATAATTTTACAACTGTTTTACAAAAATATTCAATTTGGAAAACTAATGCCTCACAATGGATTCCCTCCACAGCATAAATTACTCCAAGGTCACTCCAAAGGTGACTTTATAAGGATTTTGTCATGAACTTCATAGTTAAAAAACAGAAGCTCTAGTTACAAATATTCAATTTGATTTTTAGTCAGAACTGAAGATTTTTTTTATATTAATTCAAACTCTGGGGAAGTGTATAACATTCCTGATTAGTAAATCAATAAATTAAGGTGGGCATGTTCCAAAAGAGTGCTGTGCACAGAGCATCAGCAGCAGCTGCCTTGCTTCTCTCATCTGTTAACAATCCAGGCTGATTCTTTTAATTCATCCTTCAGAACATGTCCTCTTCATGTTCCTTTTTTTGTTCTCTTCAACCTTTACAGTTCATCCGTTTCATGCAATCAGCAAAGCAACAAAAGTGTTGATTAGAGCAGCATGTTTCGCTTTGAAAGCACTTTTATTGTTGTACAGGCCATATTTGATACTGTGAATATCACTGGTGCGAAGTCAGAGCCAACCCCGAATTTCAAGTCCCGTCTCTGGTCTGAGTCTACCTGCTTACTGCAGAAAGTTTACTACAATTGAATGTGTCCAGATTGGAGAAGCAGTGATGCAGAATTATTTCCAGAAATGACGTTACAAATTCAATATCTTAACTTTAAAAAAGAGAGAAAAACTGAACCCTTATACTGTTGTAGCTTTTTCTGTCTCTAACGGTGTGTTTGTTTCTCAACTGTTGGTGGCATTAAAGAAATATTCAAAACGTTCCTTGAAAGTTTTGAATATTGAGTGTGTGCGTGTTCATGTGCGTGCATAGGTGTGTGTGTGTGTGTGTATGTGTAGATGATATATGACCTAATCTGGGACATGCAAACATAAAGTTATCCTAAACAAGTAGTTATCTTATTCATTAGATTTTAAGTTTCTGCTGAAAATCTGTGAAAACTTTTTGCAATAAATGAAATTAATATGTTGAGAATAATTGGTCTTCAAAGACACAAACATAAACAGATGCACTTATCAGCTATTGTGATCTGTTTAGAAATTAAGACTGTCATCATTTAATCACACCACTGACAGTCTGACACTTAAGGCATTTAATCATACCATCATGTATTTAGATCAAAATACATGATGGTCTAATTAATATTAGTCAGGAATTTTCTACTTTGCTTGCATACATGAAGTACCAATCAACGTCTAGCCACACCTTTCCATGCATCTTTAAAAACAAGGTGAGTCCAGATCTTGGTCTTCTGCTGCCACTATCAGGAACAGAAAGTAAAAATACTGAGACTTATGTGCTTCCTCTATACATTCTTCAGTAGGTGGGGAATTAAAACAATTGAAGAACAGATTAGCCGGATTTGAACTAATAAAGTTGCCTGTTCTTGAAGATAATGATCTAATAGTTTGAGACAATCTTGCATTGATGGATTCACTTTAAAGTAAGTACTTTAATTGTAAAGCAAGCACAGTAAGAACATTTTCACTAAATCTGTCAAAAGATGATTAATTAAAAATGGTTAAAACTTTCAAATGAAAAAGGCAGCATCAGTATCATATAGCAAATATCAAGTATCTAAATTCATAGATTTTAAATTTTGTAAGCGTTAAAAAAACAGCATCACATTTATTCATTTTCTATATGTAGAAACAATGCTATGATTTGTTTTGTGAAATTTCAATTCATATGGATGAGCTTGCCAAACTAGGCTATACTAAAATTGTTTCCCCTATGTACAGAGTGTGATTTAAACATAATATATTATTTAAAAATCTGTTTTAGCAAATTTTAAATATGATTAGAAGTTGCATGCCGTGCCTACAAAAACAAAAAAATAAGACAAAAAACATATCTGCTGTAAATGAGATATTAAGATTTCACAACTAGCTGAGGTATTGGAGCACACAAGGTTTACCTCACAGTGTAGCAAACTGCTCAGAGCCTGTTCTGCAAACCTCTAATTATACAAGACAAAAAAATGTGTCACCTGCAAACACAGCATGTCAAAATCTATTTAGAGGACTCCTAACAGTAAAGACTAGAAAATCCAGTGGATTAATTTTAGTTTTCAAAGCAATGTCACACAACAATAGGAAAATCCCTGTAGGCCTGCTGTTAGTTTGGTTACAGCTGATGTGACTTGTGTTAAAATCTCACCCACTCCGACTCTATTTCCAGATGCTAACTTTGAGAAAAGAAAAGATCTTTTGAAGAAAACAAGTTAACCAACAAAGACTTGCGCAAATTTTTCCATTTACTGCTTTATAGTAATATAAAATCTAAAGTAGAAAATTGTAGAGTTAATGATAGTTGTAAAAAAAAAAAGTAAATGACAAAGAAATGTTATGAAACAAATGATTTTCTTTAAACCCTAAACCTTTCCACACATACTGAAGTCTGACACTGAATAGAGCGCATAAAGAAAGTGTTCCTGCTTAAATGGGTGTGGACAGGAGAATCTAAAAAAGTCTAAAGGTCATGGTAGAAGTAATCATCTGTGGTATTTCATGTGACACCTGAAGAATGCCTTCTCGGAATCTACGAGAAGCTATAAATTGACTGCAAACATGACAATATTTCTGATTATGATTAGTGCATTTAATTAAAAATATTGACATTTAGTTCTTCTTCTACAGGTACGTCATAGGACTACTAAGCACCTCCACAGATCTTTAAAAATATGTCTCTTCATCACTTACCTACATTCTGGGTTTATTGAGAAACGTGTCTGTGACATGCCAACAAAGACAAGCCTCTGCAGCTCTTAACAATGGGCCAATCAATTAAAGGGAATTCCCAGGTTAAAATCACTACTGACCAAAAACAATATTTTCCAAGCAAAATCACAATGATTTTGATTGGGGGAATATTGATTGATAATAATTGGGAAATATTTTAAAGACTAACAAAACAAATGTGGAACCTTTTGAAAGGTGCACATATTGCATAAGACTGACGCAGCATTTCAGAAAAACTACATGAAACTCATTGGACATCTCTTGCATACAACTGTTTCCAAAGCAATCAGAGGATGCTGAGAAGCAAGAAGGCTGCTGAGTTGCAACTGTCCTTCCATACACTCAAAGCCGAGGGCAAATTGAGATTTTCTAGAAGAGAAACATCATCTTTGCAGAGAAATTTAGAAATTAACACCAAAATTCAACTTACTTACAATTGTATAATCAGTAAACTTATTTTCTACCTTATTTCCTACAAATATTGATAAGTGAATGAAAACTAGTTCATATCAGGATCATGAAAGTATATCACAATGCTTAATAGTCAAACAATGAACCCAAATGAATTTAGTTTTAAGAATGGGAATTGAACTTACATCTGGATCTAGGTAAAAGTGAACTAGTATAATATTGTTTAAAATTTCTAGTTCTACAACTGACTGGTTGTCATTACTCTATGTGAAGCTGTAATACTGATAAATACTGAAGAGCTCTCATGCAATATTAATGTTTTGAGAAAGCGGCCAACTGATTCAGTGAGCAAAAAACACTAGAGACACATATTTTCCTTGCCTTTAAACTAAATAAAGGACAAAATGAAACCAGATGTTTTTAGAATCTTTTTCATATATAACAAATATAACAAATAACAAATATTACGTTAGATGCTACCAATTTCTTTGTATATGTGTCATAGGCATAGATCATAAAACATCACAGAAGTCAGAAAATGTCAACAAAACTCACCTCTTTCTGAGCTCATGAAGGTTTTTTCTCAGGTTCTCTGAAATTTCTTTGGCCTTCTGAAGGTTAGCAGTCAGAACAGTTTCTCTCTCCTCAGCACTCTTCAGTTCTTCCCTCTGCTTTCTTAGTTCCTCCACCATCAAGTCCCCAAGCTCCGTTCTAAGCTGTTTTTCTTTCTCTTCAATGATTTTCTGATGGTCCTCTTCCATCTTATTCTTCATTCTATCAGATATTTCTTCAAACTCATCTTTTAGCATTTTCGTCATGTCCTGGTACCTTTTCTCCAGCTCCTCTCTGGTGGTTTTCTCCCTGACATCAGCTTGTGCCTGAAGCTCCCTCTCCTGTTCCAGCCTGTTCAGCTCCCGAGCCTCCAGTTGGACCTTTTCCCTCTGGGCAGTCTCCTTCCATTCCTTTAGCTCAGCCTTTAACTGAGCCAACTGACTTTGGAGGTGACGATTCTCATATAAAGTCAGGTAGCTAACACCACAGTATTCGCATTTGGTCTTGTTGTGCTCCATCTGAGGAAAAAAAATGCAACTTGTGGGATAACGTCTTTAAGTTCCCATTTGCTAAAGTAATACATGTAGCTTATATGTTACCAAGGCCACGCATATGCTTCTGAGCAATTATTTTTGAATAGACATCGAAAACATACTGAGGTCCAAACTAATTGTGATGAAGAATAGAATCGAAAACTGAAAAGATGTCTTTTTTGGGATACCTACTGGTGCAGAAATGCCTTTGAAAGATGGTTGTATTTGATCAAATGGGTTAATCCAGCAGCACTTTCAACATCTTTGTTCAGGCTATACCGGGACAGGAATTGTTTTTGATGCTCATTGAGTCTTCCCTCTGCACTAGCTCATCAAAATTGGACAGATTTCCAATGACAGATTGGAGAAACATTGCCTGGTCTGATGAGTCTCAATTTCAACACCAACATTTAGATAGTAGGGTCAGCATTTGGGAGAAGCAATATGAAACCATTGATCCATCCTGGCTTGAATCAACAGTTCAAGCTAGTGGCATAATGGTGTGGGGCATACATCTATTGCTGCCGAACTTGTTCACTCTTTTACAACCACAGTTTACTCATCTTCTGATAGTCTTGCAGTAGGATAATGAACCACACATCACACCACATCAAAAAGCTTATTTCATGAAGGCGAGCTCACTGTGTTCCTACAGTCGCCAGATCTCAATCCAATAGAGCATGTTTTGGATGTTGTAGAACTAGGATTCATGTCATGGAAAAAGCAGCCGATGAATCTATAATAACTGTAATGCTATAATGCTATAATGTCATTATAGGACAAAATCTCTGAAGAATATTTCTGAAAGATTGTGGAGTATACGTCAAGTAGAATTGAAACAGTCCAGAAATTAAACAGGCTCCAACCTGCTACTGTGATGCAACTACTTAAATGACCAGAGAGTGCATGATATTTGATATGTTCCATAAGAATTGTAGTGTCACAGCTGTCCTGTCCTGAACATATCATTCTCAGTCAAGCTCACCCATTGTTAAATATCTTTTTTAAAACCCTTGATTTAGGGTTTGCATGCCTCATAAACATCCAGCAGCTGCATAATTACATGTTTTTTAAAAAAATCATAAGTTTTCTAGCAATCTTCTCTCTGTTTATTTGCATACAGCACACTTAATGAGATCCGGATCCATGTGTCCACTTAAGATGTATTTAAATAGAAGGTTCAGAGCAAGACCTTTGAAATCCGATCACTCAATATTGATACTGCTACTGAACAGAGGCTGAACAGAATCTCTGTACTACCATTGCGCTTTTTTGTAAAGTATTGGTACATCATACACTTGTAACAGAATTAAATCACTAAACACACTCATTACTCAGACTCATTTATCAAAACGCACAGCCCACCACCAGATACATATATCAGGTGGTGGGCTGTGCATTTTGATTATATATATATATATACATATATATATATATATGTTGTATATATAATGTTGTCAAAAACAACATTTTCCTGTCAGCAGTTCAAAACAGAGGGAAGTAAATCCTCTAATCCCCACATCACATATTGTTGTCGCTCCTTCTGTTGTCTCCCAAATGATTTATCATTCTCTGTTTGTGTCAATGCACTCCCTCCAAGGACCTGTCACTTCTTTCTGGATTTCAAGGAACAAATCCTTTCCTTCAAGCTTTCATCTTCAGGTTGATATAGTACGTGGCGCAAAGGCAGATGATGTGTGGTTGACATACCGACAGCTTCTATGTCAGAATGTTCCAAGTCGACTGCTACATGATGTAAACACAGTGAAATAAATGTACAAACAAAGCAGGAATGCTTCAGAAAAAAAAATCTGATAATTTATACTTCAAAGTGCAGAGTTGTTGCTCTGAACATTTTGTCAGAAACTTTGTATCAATGAGAAATAAAAGCCATTAAAAACTTGTGTACATGCTATTCTTAAAAGTATATAGTCGATTCCTTGTTCTTTAATGAGCATGCCTATAAGTAAAAAGTGTGAAACTACACATGTTTACCTCTGACTCTTATGCATATTCCATATTGATGATAAAAGCAAGTCTTAAATTGGACAGGTTAAAAGTCAAAACATATAGAATAAACAAAGCTAGAAATGCCTTAGACATGACAACTGAGCGACAGGTGACACAAGATAAAGCATCATTCCATTTCTCAACTAATGACATTTACTTCCTCCATCACCCATCGAAATGCCTTCACCATCTATGTTAGCAACTTGCCAATCCACATCAGGAAATGATGCCCATTATGTCTGTCTCCTGTCTCTAAGACAGCAGCAGTGTGTCTTCCACCTACCATGACTGACAAAATGAAAGGAAGGAGAACCTCAATTTTTTTAAAAAAAGAAAAAGGATCTCAGACATAAGAAAAAATACAGGTCTTTGCACAGAGACAACAGGTCAAAACGTAAGCAGCAATAAGCAGGCCAGAGATCAGAAGAATACAATAATGACCATTAGCTTATATACTAAGGCTGGAGTGGAGAGAAACATAATGCCCAAATGAATGAATCAGAGGAATGTCAAACAGGGAGAAAGTAGGTAAACTGAGAGATGGGACTAAAAATTAAAAGGATCCAGAAGCCAAACGAATGAAGAAAAATCTGACAATAATCTAACACAGTGTTTCCCAAACCTGGTCCTCAAGTACGCCTGCCTTGTATACTCTGGATGTCATCTTACTTCCAAACATCTGACTTACATGAATGGGTGATTAACAGGCTTTTGCAGCATTTGGTGGCTGCAAAGATGATCATGCAATCATTTCTCAAATTAGTTGAGCTGGAACAGAGACACATCTGGTCCTCAAGAAGTACTTTAGGACCAGGTTTGGGAAGCATTGATCTAAATAATAAAATAATAATAAATAATGCATCTGAATGTCCAAGGAACAGAGCACACAAATAGACTAAGAAACTTAAGACAAAGGAAAAGCAGCACCCCAGTAGCAATAACGAGCACAGATAAATGAACAGAATATGCCAAGACCTAGAGAGCATAAATAAATCACAAGGAAATGATTACAATATAAACACCAGAGAAAACCACAACCCAAATAACCAAGGACTGTGGCATTTAGATCTTGTTATTGTCAGGCATTGGTACTAAAAATTGTTTAAACTGAAAGACAATAACAATGAAAGAATAAAGACTGACAGAAAGACAAGTTAAGTGTGCGTGTGTGTATTAGATTGTTCTCAACAGGTTAATGTATGCATATGTGATGCCACAGGAGGGTTTCTGTGCATGCACTCATTGTGAGCACATGAGAGGATAAGTGCGTGAAAGAGTGAGAAATATTTGGAACTGCGGCTCAGGGGATTTTAGTGTTTACTCCACAGATGGGTTCTTGGTTTCTAGGCAAAAAGACTGAAAATAATCATGTGTGTTTGAGAAATAGCATGTGGTGGGGAGGCTCTTTTTTGTAAGCAATATAGTCATGAGCACAAATATAAGAGATATTAGAGAGAGCTACAGTTACCCCAGGACAAGAAAGTGCCAAAAAAAAGACTACACAACTGTAGTCACAAGGAAATTTGGCAAACAATAAATAGTGTGAATGAGTGTTTTCAAATCAAACCAGTCAATCATCTACATTATGACTCAACATCTAACAGGTACACAGTCTATTCACTGTGATGGTATTTCTGCTTGGAAGCAGTCCACACTGTCTCCACAATGTCTTTCTGTTTTATGAATTTAACATGAGGGGCTATTACTTCTTGCCTGAAACATTTAAAAGGAGGAGTAGAGTAAAGTAGTAGGGGGTGAGGGGCGTGGATGGTTGGTGTCCTGATAGGATGCATAACTAATTTATGCAGTGATTTTCAGTGTGTGCATGTGTTCAAAGATTTGCAGTTATTGCTTCAATGTACTAAAGGTAGAAACTGTCATGGAGACAAAACATGAAAATATATTTTACAATTTTTTCATTATGACAAAAGCTTACAATAATTAATTTTTAATAGTTTCCCTAATGTTCAATTTCCTTAGAGCATCCCATTTCGTCCTCTTTGTTTTCTTTCAGCAGCCCCGCCGGCCCCCCTCCTCCTAACGTGCCTTTTCCCTCCCTCTCTTCCTCTTCATCCTGCTCTTTTCCTTCTTCCACCTCCGCCTCTTCAGCTCCAGCTGCCGTGACCCATCTGGCTCACCGAAAACACCAGAAGTGGGTCACTGTCACGAACACATATCGTTGATGTTACACGCAGATACATTCAGCCACCAAACACACACACACACCCACACACGAATACCCATCATACACCCCACCCCCAAGTCCTAATGCACACTCAAACATGAACGTGTTCACCAATATGGACCTAACAAGCAGGCGGCCACTAAAACTTCAATCACCAACAGTGCACTTACAGACATATGTGACAACCTGGTGAGACACAGATCAGACAGACAGACGCTCCTGTATTTTTAGGCTTCATTTTTTAAATGATTTTGCCTCATGTTGCTGTGTAAAGTGTAAAAAAAACATGGTTACTGTTACTCAACAGCTGAAATAAAAACATCTGCTTTGTTTTGTTTACCTTAACTCATTTAGTTAACAATGTGAAAAAGGATGCAGGAGTAAAGCGCCATGCTTATACTGTGATTGTCCATAGTGAAGTCCTACCAGCAAAAAGCATAGTCGGAGTTCTAGGATGATGTGAGGTTGCTTTGCAACCACTTCCTGAAAGCAATTCTTTAGAAAAAGATGAGGACGATTGTTTGAATTGGAAAAAAAGATGTTTAAAGTGACAATGAAGCATCTTTGAGTTGTTGTAACACAGCATTGCAATATATTTCCAATATATTTGCCATAAATAGCTTGAGTTAGAGAGTAGAAACTACTTTGCTACTTTCTAGGTTGGCATTTTCAAGCACTAGCAGGACAAGCACAGTTTTATCGGCCGACTCTCTCCTTTTTCTCCATAGCGTCCTCCTCATTTTCATTCTGCATTGCTCTCTATTCTAACGCGCTCTGATTCAAATTGAAAGGATTGAACATTTCTTATTGCACGAAAATTACTGTTCTGGCTGGACAGAGCTAGCTTACCACCTTGCATATGTCATCTACCCAGGATGCTTTGTAGTGAAAACAACACGATGACATCCGTGTGACAACACTTTATTAAATTTATAAAACCTAAACAGGTTACTGTTTTTAAATCTGTAATAAATATGTCTCAAAGAAAGCCGACTGATACAACTAATCGTGGATCCCTGAAATGTCGCTATACCATGTAACCCTAGATGCATCCCTAGTACTTTCTAGACAGGCCATTTATAAAGTACAAAGACAACAGCCAGGAGTTTTACAGATGTCTGGTTAGAAAAAGAATAAGCTCATGCAAGGTGAAGACTTATTCAACAGATTTATACAACATGTAATGTACAGTAAACTTGCAGATGCATTATAATAATTAGGTTTAAATTATGTAAGGTATTTCAAATTTGATCCTTGATTATTTTTAAGTGTGTGATCTAAGACTCAATTTTAAAATTCCCTATGCTTTAACATGGCGAGATAATTGCTTTTGTTGGCTGGTTAGAAGATCCTAAATATTTTCTAATATTTAAGATTTTAAATATCTTGTATTTCAAGAATTACATAGGAATACAGACTTTAGTACATGATGAAACACTAAACTTTGCCTCAAACCTTAGGATTAGAAAACAAAAACGAAACTAGGGACTGGAGCTTCCTCAGATTGTAAATGCGTCCTTAATCATTTATTTTGCCTTGTTTTCCCCTTTTTTAATCAAACAAATCACTTGTCTTTTTCATCTGCTAATCTAGCACTTCATCCAGCTTCACTTTCTGTATGTTAAAACATAGACAAAATAGATCCAGTCTATGCACCATTTAAGAAGGGGTTAAATAGTTAAAAGAACTAGTCTGTGTTTATCCCTATTTTGCTGCAATGATTTTCATTTTACAACTACAGTGTACGAAAGCTTATAAAGGCTTGTTCAACTTCATCAAGAGACAACTTCATCAAGTTCTTTCTTTTTATATCTTTCTATATCTTCATCTGTTGCAGGTGAGTGTGCATGCTTATGAAGGTGTGTACTTTGGATTGTATGCACAAACAAGTTAGTCTTTCGTGACCGTGGCTTTGTTGCATTTTGCGATTATAACCTCCCCGTGGTGCTCAGTGAAGCGGGAGCTATGCCGAAATTCCATTCCTCTGGACCCCATGGTGCAACACACATCATGTGACAAGAATGTCAGTGTATTTGTCAGTGCGTGTATGCATGCATATATAAGTAACTTTCTTCAGGACTGCACAGAGTGTGCATGTTTATATGAATGAATACAGGCTTTTACGCCTGTAAATCTCGTGGTAAATGTGCTTTTGTATGTGGCTGTAAGCGGAGTGGGGAAAAGGAATTGGGGGGAAAAGTCACAAGGGATAGATGGAAGTAAGAGAGGGGAGGGGAGAGGTTTTTTCTAATTTCTAGAGAGTAAGCAGACAGCTCACAGGCCTATGGAGTGGCTGAATTCAAGCAGGGCGAACTAGGCCGTTTCCATACTTAGTTGATCAAACAATGCTGAGCAATTTACTGTTTGTCATTCAAACATGCTCAACGATTGGAGTTTCCAGACAGCAGACGCTGAAAATATCTAACAGAAATGAGTCACGACAGCATCAGCATAACACACAAAGAAAAAATGCTGAGGTTTGGAACATATGCAGAGGAGTTTACTGGGCCAGTGGGATTTTAAAGAAAATGTTTGAATCAGAACTAAGAGAGGTTCTGGTGTGAAATATCCACTAACTGCACCATATTTGCACATTTGACCGGCTCTCCGTCTGTTCGGATATTACTTCATTCTATGTCATTCTTTCTCTTGTTCTGACAGCCTTCTACACTCTGCCTTTTTCATTTTTACTACAAGTAAACATATGAAGAAACATGCACATACAGAGTATGACAACACATTACATTAAATGACACAAACAATTTAGACTGACTGAGTGGGAGGTTCATTTAGTTTTAATTAATCACATTTTAACCATTTATTAGTTTTAAATTGACATTTTTAAAATTTTTTCATCTAATGGAATGATTAAAGGGGCAGTACTACATGCTTTCATGGCACATAGAGCCATTTTATAGTGCAATCAAGAAGCTATGTTGACTCCAGTTGTTATAAAAATGTTGTGAAGTAAAATTAAAAAAAACTTAAACCTAAAAACCGGGCGTCCATCTCTTTCCGACACTCCGCCTTCAGCATGTCATCACAACAACGTTTCACCATTAAGCAGATTACAGACACTCATCGGAGCATTGGACTAAGTAGTTCATATGATAAGCTCAGCAGATGTGCAGTTCCACCAAGTTTTTGCTAACAACTGCTGCAGCTACAATTCAGGTCCAACAAGGATTTATTTAAAAAAACACACAAATATTTCTGAACAACAAATAATAGGGATAGAGCAGCACAGACAATAAATCTGTAAGCAGAACAGACACTCTGCATTATTTATTTCACAGACAGCATGCTGTAGACAATATACAAAACAAACTCAGAATTATGTATTGAAGTTTGTACTTTCAGGGTAAATGTTTCAAAAGCCAGGAACAGTCCAGACTGAAGAGGTGAAATTAGGACAGCAAGGCAACCAGTGAAAAGCACCAAAAAGACAAGGGGATGTAGCCTGTTACATTAATCAGACTTAGCAGATAACACATGTGCTTTCGTTGGCCCCACTGGACCATGCTTCATAACACATGGCTCTGCACGGCATGGCACAGATACTTCAGAGCCACGGAGAGCTGTGTGTATTTGTCTGTCTGATTTTCTCTTTCACCGTGTGTTTTCTATTTTTAAAGCTTCTATGCCAATGAAAACCTAGCTCCAATTATTTATTATCAGTTTGAGCCATTTGGTTTAATTAAAGGACAGACAAGTTGGAAAAATGCAACCTGACTGTTTGTTCTTGAATATAAGAGTCATGAGACATGTTACATTTGCTTAACCTGAAAGGTGTGTTCTCTTCCATCCATTCATCCATTGTCTATAGCTGCTTATCAAGCGAGATCGCATGGGGCTGCTGTCTAAATCCAGTGATCATTGGAAGAGAGGCGGGGCACATCTTGGAAAGGTTCCTAGTCCATCAGGAGGCGTGTTCTTTTATCTTGTCTATTTTGAAAAAAATTTAAAAGAAAAGGGCCTTTGTATGAATATCATATTTATTGTTATAAGTTGTGAATAGTAAACTAAATGCTTCTTTACAACTTAATATCTCTAAAACGTTCAAAGATTTAAATGTATAAGTTAATATATACACGATTGGCCAAAGAAGAACACAATTAAACTGTGATTTATCAACATTGGATAAAAACACAAAGGCATGACAACAAAATATTGAGAACCATAAATAATGGCTTATCAGAAACATGCAGCAGCAAAACCCACGGCTGACAACCGGCTGTCTGTTGTCAGACATTTAACTGCTAGTGTTTATGTTTATGCATTCAGCAGATGCTTCTATCTAAAGCAGACTGCAAATAAATATGTAATAAAGCAGCTACTTAGAAGGAAGACTACAAGTAAGGCTATGGCAGAGGTGACAATGTAGAGATAGAAGGCAGGCATAGAAGGAAATGCAGAAAAAAGAAGTGCAGAGAGAGAGAAAAGTACAGGAAGGGCTGGGGAAGCTACAAGGTAGGAGCTGGCTGGTGGTGTTGGAAACCATAGTTTCAAGTTCATAAAAATCCTTGTTGACAACTTCAATTATGCTGGTCCAATCTACAGATAAACAAATAATTATTGACATCTTGTAATCAAACTACTATCTGTTTTAAAATACAATGCCATTGCTTATTACAAATCTATCTGGAACAGGTTTCTGTTCTTGTCTCTATTTGTCATTCCCCAAAGATTTTTTTATTGCTAAAATAACTGATGTTTTTTTAGATAATCAGATAATTCAGATGTTTCTTAAAATCTTTTTCTGCAATATTACCTCAGAAGGTCACTGAGTAATGGTGGCACATCATCTAAACAAAATAGTTATCCTGACAGGCCTAGCAGCAGTCTTATGAAACCCCAAGTGACCCCTTAGTGACCTATGAACCATGATGCATTACTATCATCATAAATTACCCAGCCCCAGACAACACCTGTAACAATATTGTACAAAAATCCCCCTGCTGCCTCCAAGTTCTTACAACAGGTCATCTTATAAATCCCATTCTCTTTGCCTTCATTTCACCTCAGTCTAAAAAAAGCCCTAAAATGGACAGAGCAGTAAAAAGAGAAAGGAGGAGAAACATGTCAATGAAAGAGGGAAGGTAAAGGACCAAGTTTAAGTCACGCTGACTACAATAACATACTCCACACACAAGCTGCCTATTCTATGAGACACCTCGGAATAACTGGAAAAGAGAAGAATAATTCAGGTATGAAGATATCCATTATTGAAGAAGAGGTCAACTGAGGGAATACAGGAAAAGGAAAAGAGGAGACGGAGGAAGAAAGGAGAGCTGGATGCTACGGTATAATTTACAAGGACAGAAGGTTTGTGCCTACTCCCCTTCTTCTCTCAAGAGGATCATTACAAATTGATGAACAAAAGGAGCAGGCACTTAATGCAACGGAGTGGTCATATTCTTAACATAAACCCTGAGAAGCACAAAAAAACTAATTATATCAATAACAGGTTCATGTCATGTTCTCTCTAAGACATCTAAAATCTCTCTTTGGACATAAAGCAGAAGTCTTTGACAGGGCAGCACATCTTTTAAAGATGACCTATTATGCTTCCTTGAACAGGTTAGGATGTATTTATGGGCTAACCAAAACATGTTCATTGTTAAATGTATCCAGAATATTTGTGTATTTCTCTTTTTTTTATTCATAGTTGTTGGTCAATGATATTAATCTGTATTATATGAATTTGCAGGAAAAAATTGTGTTTTATGTAGAAAGACTTTCAAAGGTTTCTGAAAAACTTGGCATTGAATTGTCAAATATTCTCTTGTTGGGACTTGCAAAACTGTTGCATCATCTAGCAGGCCAAAAGAGTTTTGGTTTGTCCAGTAGAACTGGTTGACCCCAGCATGCGTGCAGACAAAAAAAATATCCAAAGCATTTCACTGAGTTAAGGCGGTGCCAGAACAACTTTTCTAAAGGATATAAAGGGATTTGTTTGTTCTGTATGTGAGTAATATCCCCATGACTGTTTGCTTCAGCCTTAACATCCACCTTACCTAACCTAACCTCCAAAAAACCCTCCCAGATACAAAATTCAGTACATATAAAACATTTGTTTTATAGAGCAGTTGTTCATGGAAGAAAAAAAAATACTAACTAAAGTATAAATTTGTCAGTTATATTTATTTCAAGGTTTTATTTGATGAAGGTACGATCAAATGTAGTTCATCTGCTGTGATCAGAACGCATTTAAATGTTATGTTTCTGAATTACTTTTCCAGGCAACTTCAGTGAGTTATGAGCGATAACTTTGTCGTTAGATTGTGAAGCACAACTTCAGTGGAATCTCTCACCCATTTCCAACTCTGCGGGATACTCTGATGTCTCACTGTGTTTGTGATCCACAAACTGAATTTCTTTAAATGTGAGCATCTTGTCCTGTTACACTGAGTTTAAGGGCTCTTCACAGGTCACATTTCAAAATTAACAAAACTAAGTGTTGCTTCATTTTCTAGTTGCTTTTGCTGCTTCTTCTCTGGCTCATTCACACAGAGCTTGGCTTTCCCTTTCCGAAGTGTACGTCTTGTTCTGTTACAAAATGCATTTGAAGTCCTGTGAGTTTGTGACACTTAAGTAGTGATTGGATAGTGACAACATCACATGAAGAGCTAGAGGTGTGTAAAAAAAGGCCTTCGGTGTACCCTGCTTGGTGTTCCCAATAAAAATACCTAGGCCATCAGCCACATTTAGATTGGAATGCTGCCCAAGGAGACAAGCAAAGGTTTTCCAAGTTTAAATCTCACTTTGACAACTTGGAAAAAAGTCCTTTGTGGTACAGGTGCAAAGGAATGTGTATTTGCACAAAAATTCTTCTGTATGGGCCTTTTAGTTTGATGTCTGTCTTTTTTTCAGGTTACTTTGAAATTTTCTAGCCAAACTAACCACACAGGTGCTCAAGATTCTCCAAAACACGAATATTTTTATGATCTTGTCTATGATTTTGTATAAATACCCGTCAATTCATGTTAAAACTTCTCTTTTGAGTGATCTTTATTATGAGTAAAAAATTCAGAAAGTTTTGAAATAATTTATAATTCCTTTTAAATATTGACTAAGGTTTTGGACCTTGAATGTGAAAATATACAAATACAAATAATTTAGTTTAGAAAAATAATAGCGCTTTTTTTAATTGCCTAAGCAACGTGACGTAGCTCTCCCACGAATCACAGCATGTTTCTGACTGGCTGAATGATTGAACAAGTAAATAAAAAAGAGTTTTCCTCTCTATGATTTCATACTAAAACTTACCCAACCGCAACTTCAACATCAAGGTGCAAACCAAGCCTCAATTCTTGTTTTCTGTTACATGCCTATTGAAGGGAAGGTCTTCAATATAAGAGAATCATGCCATGTTAAGAACAACATTACCCCTGAAGCAGCACATAAAGTTTATAGTCCATGGCACAGGCCAGTTGCTTAACTGTAATTGCTCAATTCTCCTTGAGAAACAGAAACTGACTGGCATTTCATGACGACTCAACACATTTAAGCTAAATGACACCACCAATATTGCTGTGGTAGCAAAAACAAACTTTATTAAATACACTAATACGGAAGCTCTGGTAAATAAAACTGCAGATACTTTCCTTTACACAATTTTGTTGCTAGTGAGCTGGAGTTTCCATGACTTCCAATTCAACCAGTTTTAGATATTTGCAATGCAAGAAATACCTTATTTGACACTGAGACCTGCATTGATGGTGTTGTCAAATCACTGATTTAATGTTTGTGTCAGTGTGCATTTGTTTACATTGTGTCTATTTGGGTCAAATCCCCGATAAAGCACAGTGCAGTACACTGAAATTTCTATGCTAGCAAGAAATTTCAGTGCAATATGTGCTTGAGTCAATGCCCGAGTGTGTGTGTGAAAGGCATGGCGTGTGTGTCTGTAACCGCAGCACTCCCTCTCAGCAGCCCACCATTAAACTTCAGTGCCAGCCCTCTCCCAGCCCACCAGGATTAACAGCACTTAAATGGGCCTGTTAGTACACCATCTCCTCTTTGCCTCCCACACCGACCAGTGTGCTGTGCTGCCCACAGCGCTGAGCTCACAGTGCCAACTTCCTTTGTTGTCTTGTGCTCTCTGCTCGACCCCGGCCACCTGAACCTCCTCCAATAAATGATGTTGAAGTGCACTCAGCAGGAGGCTAAGTTCTGAACATCCTCAGTTTAGTATCTACTAGAATCTGAGTAGATGATAGAGGGAGGTAAGTAAGATCCCAAGACTCAACCACCTGGTCTGTCAGCTTTCTTTCGCCCCATCTTTGCTTTCTTCTCCCTTTCTGTCTTTTCTGATTTCTTTCCTTCTTTCTTTCCTTTCTACTTTATTTCTGTCTTTCAGAAATTAAGAGATAGACACAAGCTACATGAGGTTCAGATGGATGCATACCACAGAAAGGACTAGCTTAACTTTCATTTGAGTTTTTTGTATAGCAGCAGGATAAAAGATGTAAGGATGAACAACAGAACAGACCCTGAATTTTTTTGTCTGTTTGCTGTGTGTGTATTGTGGAGACAACTAGCAAGGGGTTGTGTGTCCTAGAATTGCTATTGTTGCATAATAAAAGTCCCTGTATTGTTCTCAGCCATCTACTGGCCTCAATGAGAAATTCCAGAGATTACTAGAGAGCACTAGACAGAGGAAGTAGGACAGGAAAGAGAGTGCTGAGCACAGAATAGGGAACAGTCTCATTCTGTCCAGCTCTCCAGGCATCCCATGCTATGTTTTTGTAAAAAGCTTACTTTGAAGTAAGGTTAACATGAAAATATTTCTGCACCAAAATAACAACCAAGAATGAGAATTCATATGCCGCAGATTGCTCTCTCTGGGTAACTGGCCGTCATTATGGCACCCTCCTCCCCTGTTGGCCCAACCAGTAGAGATGTGTAAGAAGATAAATTGAGAAGCAAAATCCCACATGATAAAAAAATAATTGTGCTATAGGGAAAAATAGGAAAAAAAAAATCTCTGTATAGTAGTAAATAACCCTTGCCATTCCAATGTAAACATTGTGTGCTACACATTACTGGGAACTTAAATAGATCACTGTGCTTTGTTCAGAAAAAAGTAAAGCTTCTTTTAGAAAACAACTCAATAATAGAGAAATGTCTCTGGCTGTCCATAAATCACCAATCATACTGGTAACTGGTAACTGGTAACGTCCTGTTAAAAATATGAGCTTTTAAAAATGAAGCTAGCAGCTTGTAGAACCAAAGAAAGGTGGAGTGGAACTCTACTGGACCAGTATAAAGCAATACATGAAAAATGCGTTGGACATCTCCCATTCTAAAGAGGTAAACGCTTAGGCCCAGACATGTCTTGAAGCACTTTATTAAAGAGGCTTCCGGGTAAACAAGGAATGCGTATCAGAGAAAGAGAAACCTCGTGCCCCCTGGGGCTGCAATGATCAGCCGTAATCAACAAAGTTAACTACGAAAAATTTGCAAGGGCAGGTTTTATTGTAGATATGGCAATTTATTTTCATGTGGTTTACACAAATCTTTACTATGAATGTCAATAAGTGTAGAGGCTACTATAAGATCCTGCAGTTCATGTGTTTATGTTATCCATAAAGCACCTGAAACATCTGAGATTAATTCGCCTATAAAAAATGACGACTGAAAACCAGCAGAATGAAGGAGTGTTTAGAAAAAAAGTTCCACACTGCACATAAAAAGTCACATAGAGTGAATATAAAGTTCACAGTCTCCTACTTTTTTTGTATAGTAAAAAAACACAATAAAACATTTTACAATATTTTGCACATTTTGTGACATTTGAAGACAAACTGAAATATTTTATGGGAAGATTAAGAAAACAAAATCTGAAATAATAGGACTGCTTTGATGTGCCCCCACTTTAAGAAATACTTTGGAAAAGCACCTTTTAATTCTTACGACAGCACTCATTCTGCAGGATGGGAGTGCATCGCTGCAGATCTGTCAGATTGAGGAGGTTTATGGTATCTCCTGTCCATATCCCTCCTCAAATCTCTCCACAGATTTTCATTATTAAGGTTGGAGCACATCCAAAACATTTATCTTCTTCTCATGAAGCCGTTGTTTCATTGATTTGAATAAATACTTTGGGTTGTCATGCTGAAAAATGATTTGTATTTTAGCCTTTTGCTTTCTAGCAGGAGCCTGAAGGCTTTGGCCCAACACTGATTAGTATTTGAAACTGTCCTGAATTGCTTTAACCTTGACTGTAACTACTGTGCTATGTTGAGTTGTGTCAAACATTTTTTTAACCTTTCTTAACCAGGTAAGTTGACTGGGAATAAATTTTAATTCATATTCTCAACAATGACCTTTATAGAAAAGGTCATTGTTGACATTTTTGATATTTTTCTTGTAAGAAAAGACTTCCTTCTTGCCATCCAGTGGGAGATTGTTGTGAAATGCACTACACAGCCAGTTCTTGCCAAACAAACTCCCTGCAGGTCTTTCAATGCTACTGAAAGCTACTGGGAGCCTTGTTGACCAGCTTCCTAATTGCCTTTTCAACATGATGGAGGTTGTGTCATATTTTCTCCACTTGCTGATGAATGTTTTGATTGTGTTGCATGGTATATCTGATGCCTTGGAAAATTGTTTAAACTCGCTCCTGACTAATATGTCAAAACAATTAGATTAATCTGATGCTTTGGAAGTCCTAAAACCTGGTATCTTAACAAAGATGGTTAGATCTCTTGGACTAATTGTATCTTACACTAAAATTAAAAATATTGTTAAGATAAGCCTTTGTAGGTCATACAAAAACACAAGCAGACAATTATTGTAAGTTAGTCATATGACTAAAAGTGTTCCGATAAAATACTTTGGATTGTTATGACTTTTTTATGGTCGTATGGTCTGACTCTTACCACTAAAAGCAAAAAGCAGATTGTAACTCCGCTTTAGACCTTTATGGAAACTAAAGGTAATAGTGGAAAATGTATTTCTCATTAGTCTGCAGCAGCTGCATACTCTGCATTTATAATGTGAAGGAAATTGTTCATACATACAAACAATACTTTTTCCACACAATTGAGGTTAGTTTCCAACCAGCATGGAAAATCAACCTACTTTGGTGACATGAAAGGTAAACAATGATGCTTTACTTTGTCAGGACAGGATGAGGAAATAATTTGCCATTTACCTCGAGTTACCAAAAACATTTCTTTGCTTAATTACTCTGGATTACAGAGCTGAAGCATTTTTATATAGAAATTCTAATTGTCTCAGCTGTTTATTCATGGAAATCTTGGTCTTTTAAGATTTTATTACCAGTGAGATATGTAGCTACACATCTAGTTCAAAAGGAAAAGCAAGAAATACTCCTGGAAAATTTATACACATACCATATGGCATAGCATATGGGAATATTCAGCTACCACCTGACACTGGCAAGGATAAAAAGCAACATGCCATTGTTGCTATGATACTTTGTATGTGCTTTGTCTCACAACAGATGGAAGCTTAAAAGGGGAGGCATTGTCCCATTTCTTTCTCAAATAATATGGATTACAGTAGCACATAAAATTGCATTGCTGTAGCAATACTCAGGACTTTATATATCCCACTTTTAGAAAATAAAGCAATTATTTGGAAACATCTGGAGTGTTAGATTGGTCTGCTTTGAGACATGTACTACTCAGCTATGTATATAAAAAAATCAATTTTGTTGTATTACAGAATTTTAGAAGAAAGAAATCTCCTGATTTAAACAATCCTCACCTTTTTTATCTCTTCAGGCAATGGGTAGAGTGAA
The DNA here is from genome assembly GCA_902982915.1 of Phalloptychus januarius. Classification (NCBI taxonomy): domain Eukaryota; kingdom Metazoa; phylum Chordata; class Actinopteri; order Cyprinodontiformes; family Poeciliidae; genus Phalloptychus; species Phalloptychus januarius. The sequence goes on from CADWAE010000133.1 coordinate 31,192,464, forward strand.
GAAGAATTAAGAAGAATTTTCATTTGCTCTTCGTCAGCAAGATTTTCTTCTGTTGTCCCCTTTTTGTAATCTAGAAGAAGCAGAATGGCTTCATGAAATAATCTACTTCATTTGATGTACTGCTAATAATCAACACATCTGAATATATAATGGATTATATATGGTAACAAATAAAGCAAGTTACCAATAAACTTACCAATAGTAATGTGTCTTGTTAATTAGTGCTGTTTAATTAACAACACACATTATTATAATAAAGAATAATAATATTGGTTTTTTTTAAACCATCCCATTTCCATATATAATACAGTAATGATTTGTACAGACAGGGATATCTATAGTAGTTTTGGATAAGAAATGAGTTTTGATACAAACAAGGGACATGATGGCCTGTCCTGTACCATATGTGAAAACTGATTTATCAGTTTTACCATCACAACTCCCTTTGGTTTTATGTAAAAGAGATGGGTGGATTAATGAAAATGTAACCTTACTCTAGGTCCTTTTTAAAAAGAAGAACACTTTCCAAAAGTACACTTCACAATATAGAGCCACAATATGAAAAGTCAAACATCTGGTAGCACAGAGGATCCTGTTAAATGTAGGACACACCACTGGATCACACCAATGACACTGGTGTCATCTAGAAACTCCAGGAGTTTCACAGATGTGTCCTCTGAGGAGCTATCACTTCTACACAGACAGAAAAGGAGTGGGGAGAGAACAACCCACTGGGGTATGCCTGTGCTGACACTTGGAAGATATGAGCAAATAATCACAGCATTCTAAACAGTCCTTTAATGGTGTGAACATGTGAACTGCAACAATTATTCAGTTGTGAACTGTGATTGGTTTGGTTTGTCACAGATATTCTTTTTTTCTAATCCAGAGAAATATTAACCTTTTCTTTACAGTGGGACATTCAAAAACTTTGCAGAAACAAAAGAGCAGAGTTTTTTTTTTTACAAAACAAAGATATCCATTTGAAATGAGGGTGACTTTTTGCTTGAATAGTAAATGACAAATCATTATAGTAAATTTAAACATGCATTAGTTTTTGTTTACAAAAAGTGTTTGCGTAATAGTTTTGTGTAAGTGTGGTTAGAAATGGAACCACAAGTCGAGAGAGAAATTGACTCTGGCCTATTTCTGTCTATCTGGTTGTGCACACTCAGGTTATTCATCCATCAGCACTTTTAGTGAATGGAAAAGCACTCAAGAAATTAGATGGAAATAGAGTGAGACAACATTGCTGAAATGTACATATATGTAAATGATGCGGTCAGCAGCAGAAAGCACGTAGGGCAGACAATCCCATAAAATCTGTGTACTCACTCAAACACTCACTTTGGCATGCACACTGACACAAGATGTATCTAAAAAGGCTACTGCATTAATTAGTGTCTTCTGTGTTCACATTCCAGCGCAGTCCTGCACAACTGCACTGCTTTCACAAACCAAGCCCAATCAGGAAGAGGCTTCATGCTCACTCACTCTAACATCCTGATTGGGCCCTACGCTGTCTCTAGGTTCAGCATTTTAAAGCACAGCTTAGATCTTCAACTGTTGGCTCACAGCACAGATAAATTAGTAACGCTTTGTGACAGCAGTAAGCCGGCTTGTCATTTTAGATGGATTCAGACTTGAAGGGCTGATTTTGCATGACAACTTTTCCCCTGTGATATTGTCTGCTTTAGCCTTGACTGAACCATTAATCAGTCTAAAGAAAGAAGGGGCAAGTTGGTTCATAAACTTATTTGTTCTGTACGAATGCACGCATAAATAATGCAACTTTTTCACTTTTCGTCACACTGTGACCAGAAGATTCGCAGTAGTTTTGGGGCAATCAAACATAGTGTCAAGTACAAGTCTGCAAAGGCCGACATCATGAAGACCAAATAACACAAATCAGGAATAAAGTTCTGGAGAAGTTGACAGCAAATTTAGGATGTTACAATATCCCAAGCTTTCAACCTCTCAAAGAGTGAACCATCATTATCTGAAAACAGAGCAAATATAGCATGACTGCTACTTTGCCAAGTCAAGGCCATCTAGTCTACCAAAATGAACACGACCATTTGCGTGTCAGAATGACCCACTAAAAGTCAAGACTTAAATCCAATGGAGAATCTGTGGAAAGACATGAAAACAGCTGCTTGGAGACATCTACCCAATCTGACTAAACATCACCTATTATTTTGAAATAAGTCTTTGGGTGGAAGGTTTTTATTCGTTATTCACTATGCAATGAAGGAAAATCCCTGTCATCATCTGGAAAGCATGTACTAAAAGCAGCATTCTGGAAAAAATAAAAACTACATCTACAACCAATTTTAGTTATTGCTCAAAAAGATTGTAGGTGTGGTTATTTCAAAGAACTGTTTTTAGTGGACTTTCAGGATGATGCGAGAAAATTTACTTTATTGCACAGAAAAACAACATCAATCTGACTGAAGCATTACAGGCTACGATACAGGCTAATATCCAAAAATACTGACTCTTTTAATGTGTGCAGTAGGATTTTATCTGCAGACATTTGGGTCTCCCTTTAAATAGAATGAGAAATGTATAAAAAGCTATAAAAAAAACTGGATCAATCGATAATGTATTCACCTGAAAGATTTAATTAAACAATCAGTGTGCGCTCTCTGAAAACACTTTTTTTGCCAACATGAGAATACCGGAGTGGTGACACGTTAGTCTTCTGTTTATATGCAAAAAAAGTCGACTTACCCATTCTTATTGTCAGTCCTGTCGAAAGAGATACAAAGATAGCAAGATTTCAAAAAACTTAGCCAGGAAGGTTTCGCTGCGTCGTTGCTATGGCTACGACGTAGCCCTGCGCTGCAACTAAGGGAGGACGTGAGTGACGATAAGCCACGTAAGCACTGGACGTTACCAAAATAAAACCAACCAGTATCGGTTCTGTTCACGGAAATGTAGTTTTTTTTATGTTGGTACGGCTGGGAACGGACGGTCTATTTCCAGTGTTTGTTACTTTTAAAACTAAGCTAACATTTTAAAAGTGACAAACTTTTAAAACTGAAAAACACTGTTAGAAACGTTGCTGACAGCGCTTCATAGGCATAATAAACAAACAATCAAAAAATTCTGGGTTCCTTGATATTCTTTTTTGCGTTTTTTATTTTTTTTATTTTATTTTATTTCTGCATAGTTGTATTGATACGATACAATAACTCAAAGTACTATTAGGCGTTTTACTTTAGTAAAATTAAATTTGTGATTTGTTTCTATTCTTTAAGCCTTTCATATGCCATTTAAACTAGAATAATCTGTGTCCCCCAGACAATTTAATCACTTTATTTTTTGTCATTTTCTGCTGTTGTAATCCCTTAAATATATTAATGTTTAATTGTTTTCCTCTAGAAAAGTTTTTCTTTTTTTTAATACATTTACAAATTTGCATGTGTATAAAATTGTAATTTTATGAATGTATCTTAAATAATCTATTCCACTCTGCGACTGGTGTGGTAGCTCTTATTAACATCTTGAGAAACAGTTAACCCTCAAACAACTACAGCATTGTCAGGAGGAGGAAGCCGCAGTTGGTTTATTGCTTTAAATCTATGGCTTACCAGCTGCAGGCTTCACATGAATCTCAACAGACACCAAAGCCTTGTATGGCAAAGTGTGCCTTGCAAACAAAATGAAGAAAAATATCAGACAATTACAGAAAGATCATGTTAATAACCTCATTTATCTTTAGATGATGTCATGCAAACAGGTCTCCAGATTGCGTGAACTTTCCAGGAAACAGGCAATGCCATGAGGTCACGCTATGTGACCTGTAAGGCTTGCATGCTCTGTTTGCGATGTGCATTTAATTCATTCCCTCAGAAGTAATGTGAAAGAGCAGCCAGACATTCCTGTAGGGGCTGTTACAGGGCAAACTAATTCATGGAACCGGGACCCTAACAAATGTCCTTTGACAAACAATTTTGCCCTTTTATGTTTTATTAGTACTTATAATATTATTTTGATCAAGAAAGAGATCTTTGTATTATTTTATGGCATGATCTAATTTTGCTGTAAGTGTTTCTGTTTTTTTGCCTCCTGTAACATTGCTCTTTTTGTATTTTATTTTATTTTTTTCTGAGACGTGTCTTTGTATGACTTAATTTGGGATGCATCATGTTGGACTATTTACAGACCAATCAATGAATCGTGCAGACGCAGTCTCTATCTTGCAAATTGCACCCACTCAAATCAAGCCCACCTTCCTTCTGTCTTTGTTTGTCCTCCATCAGCAGCAGAAACTCATTCATGAAGGTGATAAAAGATGGAAAAAATTACTCAATTAGAGACCATAGAGATCCCATTCTGTGTTTAAATCAGAGAAAGAACGTCCCCATATATTTTTGTTCTTCACAATTCCATTTTTTGTCACGCTTGTTAAATTGACGAGACACTGAAATATCATATAAACTAAGTTAAATTATAAAATTAAAAAATATTTTTTTAAATATTGTATAGATGTTAAAGTCTATCAGAGTGCCTTCTTGTGCTTTTTGTTTTTGCCAAATCTCTTAAAAACAGTCAACAGCTCTTCCTGTTGTGAAGAGCTGTTGACTGTTGAGATAATTTCAGAAAGATGTCATTTTTAAAAACACAACGTAATTAGTTCCTGGTCATGGCTTTTTTGTCAAACCACTAGACTGTGATTTTGCAGGGTCTGTGGCCAAAGCAAATTAACCTAATTTAGGAAGGTGCATTCAGTGTTTTAGGGGCACTGAGCCTGCGGGGACCAGGAGCTTGGCACGTATTGAGTCTGTTTCCGGCACGCTATGCTGTTTGGGCAAGTGCATAATGAAAAGCGCTTAGTGTGAGCTTGCGTGCATGTGTCTGCTAGAGAGGGGGAAAAGGAGAAGGAGGGGGATGGGCGACAGTCAATAGTGTGTGTGTGGGGTGGGTATGTGTGGGTGTGTTTGGGTGTGCATGCCCAGATTTAGGGGAGTAGGGATAAATATGACCCACAAACCTTTTTTGGCATGAAATGAGTAATGTTGTTATGCTTGACATATTTGGGCCCAGAGGACTGCTTTCATGCACAGTACACTTCCCCAAATCATGAATCCTCAAGCAGTCAGTGTCTTCATTTATAATTTTGTTATTTGTTTTCACAAGAGTGGCTCACAAATGTACCCACCTCTTGAGCAACTATTGAAAACAACTGCTGCTACTCATGACTCTGAGAGGTCATGAAACAATGCTCAATCTGTGGACCTGTTACAAGCCCATCCACAGAAAACTTTGGCCTAGTTGAAGAGAAAGAAAAATCAGCTCACATGTCTGCAGAACAATTTAACACCAATTCAAAACAAAAGTCATTATTGTCCACTTTACAAGCCAAACAGGCCTAAGAAAAGAACTAGTTAGATTACACCCAGTTTGGTTTAAAATCAGTTCATATTTATCCATTCCAATGTAGCCCAGTAACAAATTTACATAGGTCCAACTAAATATAATTATAATGCCATGCAGTAAAATTCAGAGAATCATTCAAAGGCAACTGCAAAAAATGGTTATCTCTATATAAAAGCCTATAATCACCTGCATTCAATTTGCAAACTAAAGCTTTTTTGTTTCCTTCAGTGGCCAAGCAGAGAGCAAAGATAATAGCATGAATAACTCTGTCATTAGCTTTGATGTGGAAAACGAAACAACTTAGCATACAACAATTGAACCAGGAATGCTTTCTATAAGAAAAAAACTAAAAATAACAGACATACACCAATAGCTCCATTAACGACTGAGTCCTAACAGGTAGAACCAAACACTGAAGCATTCATTATGCTGATATGTTCTATGAAAAAAAAGATTACGTACAAAGAGACTGGAAAATGACTCCATTCAGAAAAAGATACAACAATATGACGCCGACCATAAGAACTTCATTGGTGTTCAGTATGAGTCAAGACCTTCTTGCTCTAATGGACATAACTTGGACCTCATTTTTATTTTAGGTTTGAACATTGATTATATGTGTTCTGAGGACATTTATTTCTCAGAACATTACCATATTTTTAGTTGATTTCCAGCATGTGGCTTTCAGCCTCATGCTTTTTTAATTCCTCAACAGCAGAGCTTTTTTTCTGCAGATTTGAATCTTTTTTTCCTTTTAATGATGTAGTCTCTGACTGATTATTTTAATGAACAATGCCTCTCTATTTTAGACAGTACCTACCCCATTAAAAGAAGATCACCGTCTGTTTTAAATCCCACACTGTGAGATTTAAGGAAGGGTCTGGGCGCTAACAGTTAATTAGGAAGACCCTCCAAAGTTGAGATTGAAATACTATGTTAAAAGTGGACTTGTAGTACCATTTCAGACATTATCATTTTTCAAATTTTTGTCCATCACGCTTTATTTTGGTGTTTTTTAAGTCTGTAAGATTGACTCTGCTGTGAAGCCCCATTGGAAATTAGATCTGATCAAACATTAAAGCTTATTTCTAGGTCTTACCCTTAGCTGGGTTTATGCCATGTACACTTATAAACCACCATTCAAACAAAGACCTGGTTTTAGACTGAAAAGGGTTAGAATACAAGTCTGTCAAAAATAAACATGAATAGTATTTCAATTTGGAAAATGCCCAACATAGCCACGCCTTTTAAATCACTGCAGTCATTACTCTCCCAAACCTCCAACAGAAAATTGGAGTCATTGAATTCCACCCACAGTTTACAGGTGGAAAATGAAGCTAATTAAAGTAATTTTAAAATTTTCCCTAAAAAGCCTCTGAATGGTTGACTGTTATGTTTAACAACCCCTCTTACACCTTCTAATGTGAGAGTCGAGCTCCTTTACAAGGACTGAAGTAAAACAGAAAACATGTCTTACGTGTTTCACTTCTGAAAGTCTCCTTGCCAAAACACTTCAGACTCAATTTGGTATCTCTTTGTAGATTTACTAAATCAATTATCCAGTTTGTCATTGGTTTAGAGGGAATGAGAAAATTATTTCAGTGTTTTTTTTCCCCTTGTGTCAGTGCTCTTTAATTACACCAAATTAACACTTTTCAAATTAATAATTAAAAATATATGTAAATTATTGAGTTCTGAACATCACAAAAGTGTGTACAAATTATTGAGATATTATACTCAGCCAAAAATTAATAAAACTTAAGGATTTTTAATATTAATCTGTCTGCAGTACCTTTTGCTACCATGTGAGGCCAGCAGTGAGCAGCAGGATTAAAATCCAGCATAAAAACCATGAGGATTTTAATTATCTTCTTTACTGTAGCAATTAAATGTACCCCGATGTGTTTGACAGTTTCACGAAGTATAACTGTGAACCTTTGTGTTGTTTGATATTTACATTTTTTAAATATTTTCTCTCATTGGGTTTATTTATTCTGTCCCAAAATCGGTGATGTTTTTTTTTTGGTTGGTTGGACAATTGAAGTACACATATTCTTTTCTGCCTTCTTGCTTATCTGAAGGACTATTAAGTGGTTGTGTGTGTATCTACGGATGTGTGTGGATCTGAGAGAGTGCGTGTACTTCTTGTGTGTGTGCTGAATGGATTTGCATGAGAGCCAGTGGGGTGACCCTGCTCTCTCACGCCAAGGCTTCTGTGGAACAAATAGGACTAGTCGGATGTCGTGACAGCGTTCACATCAGTTTAAATAAGAGCGCTGTGCAGTAGTCCTCTGTGTGTGTTTGCTAGTTTGTGCGTAAGTAGTCAGTCAGGCATGCATTTGGTCAGGCAAGCTTTGCAAGGCTTTATATGTGCGTTTGAGTGAGTGTCTGCATGTGTGAGAGGTGGATTGTGTGTTTAAGCCAGTGAGCATGCAATATCTTGAGAGGTTTGAGGTGCTGCGAAGAGGAACACAGCAATATTAACAGTTTAATGAGCCCAGTGGGGTTCACACGCATTGACATGGAGGCCAGACGCTCCACAGAGAGGGTTTTTTTTTTATGTTTTGTAAAGGAACAGGTTTATCTTGTAAAGCCGACCTTCCTTTTCAATAAATAAAAACTGTCATGAGGTTAAACAAAGTTCAACCCGACATAATACCTACCACAACAATAATCTATAATTAGTAGAAAGAAATGGACAGGTAGAGATTGGAGGTAATTAAAGTAGCTTGGGATTGTTTTTTGTTACACAGAACACATTTTTCATTTTCTTCTCACATCCTTTGTATCAGGCACCGCCATGATTTCTAAAATTACTGCATGGAGACCTGCTCACTTCTCGTTTCATAGTATGTAACTGTACTGTATTTTATGAACTTCCCTAAAACCTTATATAACACAATAAGGTTCAAAAGGTAACATTTTATGAGTAACTGTTTCCTGGAATAGACTTTTATTCCCTCCTGCATAATAGGTAGGTTGCACTGAACTGTGAATAATGTAACCTTCATAAGATAAGGTTGCTTTATTGCATAATGAAAACAACAACCAAAAAAAATTAAAATTCAAACTAAAGCATCACCTGACCTGTGAGGTCTAATCTCTCTTCGAGTTAGAAATTTTTTTAAAGTATATTTAGAATTTGCATGAAAACACACAAGGTATAGAATAGTACTGCTGATCAAAAGGTATCTACATAATACATGTTTTGTTTTGTAAAAGAGGCTAAATACCAGGATCTGTGAAGATTATATGTCTCCAGGCACCATAGTCCTCTGTATATGTTCAGAATATGAGGGATAGAAGGAGGATTAAATGCAACAGAGGTTGGGGTTAAGAGACTTAAGTGGCATGATTGCGAGACTCACTGTGGAAAAACTGAGTCGTTTACACAATGTCACGTCAGGGTCGCTTCCAGAGAATTATAGATGGGGTGACTGGCAGGGGACTGCTGATGAGAGGCATGCTACAACTGAAAGCCACTGTATGATTTCAGGAGTTTTCTGATAGTGTCATTGCTCTAGGAAGATGAGGCAAATGAGTGGCAGACACTCAATAGTGGAATGCTTGGACCAAACATTGTATTGTTATGGATAAAGAAATGCAGAGTTAAATGCTGAAAGTTAAATGCTCACACACTGGGCCTCCGTTGGTGGCACTATTGCACATGAACAAAGGTTAATAATATTCACTTTTGCAAAAACCTTAAGCCTGTCAAGAATTATTTGCAAAGCAAATACTAAATTGTTAGAAACTTAGGCTTTAGATAACATTTTCAGTTTGTTTGTTTTTTCAATTATATTGAACAAATAAGAGGAAACATTTTATAAATTTGAAATGTCAAGCTTTGATAATCAGTAAAATAATTAGCTGTATCCTGGTCCATCTATACCTCTATTCCTGTTTTTGCAGCTACACAAACTGAGATCTTTTGGATGATTTCTGCAACTTATACCCACTAACAGTTAGGTTTACTATTTAATCTCTGTGTTGTCTTGGATTAAAATCGCTAAAGGTTTAATCCTTCCTATCTGTAAACATACCCTTGAACTAACCTCACATTTAGCCAGGCAGGTGGTGTGCATTTACTTTGTCAGTTGAAGTACTTTATCACCACACCTCCCCTCAGGCGAAATGGCTGATGACACACGCAATCTATGCGTCACAGCTGCGTGACGAGCAGGACGTGTATGTTTATTGCACTGGGAAACCCTTTCACTTTAAGGCGAGTCACGAAGGCATTTTTTTTCCACCCTGAATCATTAGGAGGTAGTCCTTGGAGCTTTATGTTGGCATGGGTAACGTCCCATTGCATGGGTAACTTTGTGTCACACATGCACAGCCTGATACCTCGAGGCACCTACGACTCTAGCCCCCTGAGAAGAATAAAAAAAAACAGAAGAAAAGGGAGAGGGCGATAGAGGAGAGAGAAGGGCAGTCAATACATGTGTGCAAATAGGAGTGAGCCGGCAGAGAGACATAATTACAGCACATTAGTGAAGCCACATTGAGAACCTGAGTGGGAGCCGTCTGGATCCAGACACCTCTGGGAAGGAGAGAAGCCCACATGTCACACACAGATGGAGGCGATCCTCATGGAAAGGTGGAGCTACAGGGAAAAAATGACTGTGTCTCAACACATTCTTCTGCAGCTCATAAATACCGAGTTCCATGTTTACCTCCGTCAACACTCCAGTCTGAACATTAACCCCCAAAGAGCTTTAAGATGGATCACATCTCTGCAGTGAAGACTTGACCAGAACGCGATGAGTGACAGGACAAAGCCCACCTGTCCCTGATCGGTGGTAGACCACTGCGCATATGCTGGAGCTCTCCTTTGGTGTTCAGCTGGGTCTGTGAATCTGTCGCCTTGTAAATTCAGTTTGACAGTCACGTGAACCAGCTGAGGGTGCAATATGTCATTATGTCAGCTCTGAACATCTGGAGGCTGTTTCACAAAAGCACCGCTTACACACAGATTAAAAATAAAGATGCTGCTGTGGGCACGCAACAACATTGGACTTTTAGTCTTTATTTCAAAATAATGCAATAGTGGAGATAGTGACATGCTGTTAATTGTAATATGTATTTTCAGGTCACAGCTATTGTGTCCCTGGTAAAAGCACTTCATAATTACTATTCCTTTAATGGTGTGGCATGATCTCACATTGAATCAATACATTTATTCAGTTGGGGGAAAAAATACCATAAGAAAAATTCACACTGCTTCCATTGCTATTAATTATTTGTACGTCCCCCTTCTGTTAACACTGTTAACAGAAGGGGGTTTCATTAGACTGGAGCACAAATACAGGGGTTCTTTGGCTATTCATCTTTGCACAGTTACTTTCGGTTATGTAAACTCCTACTTCCCCACTTATGGACTCTTGTCTCGCCATTCCAAAGTTTTTCCACAAAACCTGGATCTGGATACTGGCTGTTTTTGTGTTTAGAGAATCATTTCTGAACTTACTTACCAATATTATGCTGCTGAAAAAAATGTTGCCTACTGTCAAAATTAATTGTACATTCCAGTACATTTTGATTAGAGATGTCCTAATGTTTTATGCCACACACTTTAACATGATTCCCAATGACCTTTGGAAGCACAAAAGCCCCACAGCATCACAGACTTTGTACCTCACTTAACAGAGAGCGTGAAATGATTACCCACATATTTATGCCATGTTTTGCACCAAACCCACCTGGAATGTTGCTGAACAATCAATCTTGGTCACATCTGATCAAAGCACACGGTTCCACTTAAAGTCCCAGAAGAGTTAAGTGTTCTCCACATGTTTCCAATTGCAATGGAAGTACAGAAAATGCTTTTTTGTTTCTGGGATCGCTTTCAAACAACCAGTTGGCATGTGGATAGCCTATAATGGCTGTTATGGGGACTTGGTGACTCCACAATGACACTCTTCAATGCAATTCTTTTACAGAGAGCTTTGTGTTGCTACCTTTCCTAAAAAGCAGCGTTATGTTATCTAATGTTATTCTCTCATCAAAAACATACCTGGAGTGTTGCTTTGATTCTTTCATTCATGCTTGAGAAATCTTTGAATCTCCCGTGGCAACCATTCAGCTTGTGGGGACTGAGCGCTGCCTTCGAGGATGAAGCTTCTCCTCGGAACTGCAGTTTCAAAGCTTCCAAGCTTCCACATTACAGAGCACCCATCCCCCGTGACTCCCAATATTCAGCTCCTTCAGACTAGCCAGCAGCAATCAGCAAACACATGGTGGAACTTTGCGTCTCCTGAGCTCATTTTAGGAGCAACCTCTCTGTGCAACGCTGGTGAAAACATTGTTAAAGGTGATGTGATGACTTCCTAAAGTTTCAGAAAGACTTCAACAGACAAAGGCCCAAATTCAAAACAAATTTGATACATGCAGTATTTTTTATAACTAAGGGTAACATAGCTACTTGATTGTGAAATAAAATGATTATATGTGGCTGAAAGCACATAATACTGCCCTTTTAATAAATGTTATTTTCCATGGCATGTCAGAAATGACACTTCCCGTGTTAGAGTATCTGTGAACAATGAATCCAAAGCGAACCAAAGTGAAAGGAAACAGACATCGAACCCGAGATTTTGCAATAAATTAAGAGCCAGAGCAAGTGATTGATCTGGCGGATTATGATCCACTTTATGGGGGCTATGTGCTTCAGTCAGCATCCAACAAACAGGATACTTTTATTGTGCCATTGTAGCTGTTTATTGTTATACATAAAGGGAACCTAGAGTCATCTGAATACCCGATGCTCAGTCGGTAAAGTGCTCTTGGAAGATTAGCCTTTTAATTTTATTGTGCAGTTACAGTCAATTAACTAACAGTGACTTCTCCTTGTTGCAGATCACAGCAGTAAACAAGGTAATTGGGTATAATAAGCTTAATGCTGACACGAGATATTCAACATAATAACCGATAATTGAGTCGCAGCAACTCACACATTTGTTTTTTATAGCGCATCTCTCTTTAGTGCTCCTTCAGAGATATTTTGTTTATTGCCTTTGCTGTTTTCTCTCTAAATTTGCATCAATGTTTTCTAAATGCTATACAAGGTAAGGCAAATTGGTGAAGATCTTAATTGGCTTGTTCCTTTTCTACATTTTTAGCTGTTGAGTATTAAAGAATGGAGTGCAACAATGAACATGTTGAATTCATATTTTGGTAGTCTGAATTCAGCATGTGTTTGGTTGTGTGTGTGTATCTGGAAAGCACCCTAGCCTCTTATCTTAGTCTGATCTGTATCGTGCCTGGCTGTCTGACTGGGGTTATCTAGCCACAGGACCACCACTGAAGAAGGAAAGAGTGCAAACACAGCTGCACCAGTAACTCTAGCCATATTTTAAACATATGTTCAAGACTTCTTCCTTTCATGGGTTCTTTTTTTACTCTTATTATGTACATTTTGAATCATTTTCTTCACCCATTTTTTTTCTCCAAATATCCTTAACAATAAGGACGAAAATAAATTGAGGAGATGTTTTTAATGTCAGCTCAACTAAATTTATTGTTGATGTTGTAACTGCACGATTTACATTCTTAATTGTGTCCCTGTGATCATGAACTGTGACCAGCTTCTTTGTCTCCAGTGAAAAAATCTGCCACTATTGTGTTTCAATATGGGAATATTGTAGCTCTAGTTTGCATGTAGGCAGTTTGTATGTAGGTCAAAAATGTTCATTTTGATTTCATGTGATCACAGCACCTTCTTCCCCATCTTTGCTTATGGTTCCCCTTCATGGCTTGTGGTAAAATGCAGCTGAAGACTCTGGCAAAACTTTAAATATTAGGAAACTTATTAGCGAAACACTTTGGTCTGCTAACAAAGTTATTTCTTAATCTGCCCCTCACCAGATCTTTTTCCCTCTCCATTCATCTTGGGCGTTGGCCCTGAAACATTTGGATTTTTGTGGTCAAATCACAAAGAATTTACCACAAACAGAACAGAACTTCTTTCTGTTTCCTACAGAAAGAGGTTCTGTAAGAAACAGAAGCTCTTTCTAAAAGCCAAATTTAAGAAAGTGCATCTCTACTGGCTGTTTTGTGAACAAATTTTTCCACCTCAGCTGTGAATCTCTGCAAATTGCCTACAGAGAAAAAGGGCCTCTTGGTTGTTCACAGATTAATTCTCCTCTAGCCTGACATCACTTCAGGTGTATGGATACATCTGGGTAGGTTTTTAATTGCATTGTATTTTTGAAGTTTAGATGATGTATTGAATATCCTGCTGTGACATATTCAGACCCAGTTTTATAGCCTAACCATACTTAAACTCCTGCAAAGCCCCAGCCCCAAACTGTATGTTTAATTATTTTCATGATGCATTTGTTCACTAATGTTCTCTAACAAACTCATCCACAGAACAACTGAATTTAGATGAAGGACAAAATACTTGCAGATGGAACCCATTTACCAATTACGTGACTTCTGAAGCAAATCTTCAGCTCTGAATTTCATTTGGCGGTATCACAATAAAAGGGATCTTAATGCAACTGATTTTAAAGATATTGAAAATATGTGTAGTTTCCACAGTTTTATATCAGTCTATTGCATAAAACCCCAGTAAAATACATTCACCTTTTCTAACTACTTTTTCTAAGTGGTTAGAAAAGTTGTTCAAGTGTCCACAATGAATACATCTTCAGTACATTGCTTCTTGTGTTGGATGATGAGTTCACTCCTGAGTCAATTTTTTCATTTGCCATTTGACCCTGTACTCAGTCTATCCATGAATGCAAAATCAAATCCTTTTCCTTCCTTTAAATCAAGTTTGAAGAAATGTAATAATCTGTGTCCACCTCAAAACTCAGGACTTCAGAGGGGAAATTACCCAAACCAAAACATGGCTGACTCCCATCACATGCTGACCCATCCCTTGTGTCAGCGTCAGTTCCTTCCTTGTCGTCATGATAAGACGTTGGTGTGGCCCTCTGAAAGGGTGTGTGTCTTAATCAAGATCATTCTGTGGGGACACACACGCAGGGCGAGTAAATTACACTTGGCAGGAACCAGGGGAGGGTTAATTAGTATTGGAATCTTGCAGTGCTTACACGGATGTGGCATTTTGCGTAGCTGTTTTCATTCTCCTACGCATGTTATTTTATCTGCTACTGAGTGAAGGATAAAAGCTGCCGACACATACGCGGAGTTCCTAAGCGAATGCAGACATATCAAAAGTTTGGGATAAAAACCTCTGCAGCCAGACGTAAAAAAAAAAAGGTTCAGGGTCAGCTTGTTTCCTGTATATACGCCTTCCACCTCCTGACTAATCCGGCCTTCATTGGTAACATCTGGCGTGTTAATTTTTAATTTACCCTGGGCTGCGATCCGACATCATATAATAATCCTTTGATCATTAATTCCACCAGCGAGAGCAGAACTCGACAGCGTCAGTCAGATCTTTTTTTACATGACTGGGCAAGGTGTTTGCACTTTAACAGCTTCTCATCCATTTCTCCAGTTGATAATGCTCGCTTCATTTAGTAGTTAATTAACACTTACAGACATATAAAGCTCCGGAATAGCTGACACTGCACTCGCCGTACTGTCGCTGATGTGAGCGCGCACACAAAGCTGCCTGCGCCAGCCTCTTCTGCGCCACAAAGTGCACATTAACACATCTTTAAAACCTGACATTTATGTCACTCCCTCCCTCCAGTGAATCGACTCCCATCACTGTGGTGCTGTTGGCTCCATTTGAATCCCCTAGCTACTAATTAGGCATTTGTTTTGAATGTTTGTCTTGATTTTGCCTTGTAGTTGCTATTCCCCACATTTGCATGAGAAGCGTGGGCACGCCCAGCTATTAAAACTGCGTCGGGGCTCTTTGAGAAAACACATGAATGACACATGAGACAGGCAGACGGCGTCGTAAAAACACATGCAGGGTTAAGAGGAGGAGCCATCTAATGATGAATTTCTAATTGGAAAGCTGTGCTAGGAAGCTTCCTGCAAACTTAAAGATGAAATATAGTATGATCTGTGACTAAGCCGTCATCACTCAGTGTGTTGTTAATATGGGACACGGCCACTGAGGCCTGCAGAAATAAAACTCGTGACACTCTGTCAGCTGGAGTTGCCCACTCATCTGCGGAAGTCGTGAAAGGTTCCTCAGCTCCATCCCACGATTTTCCCTCACGCTGCAAATGTGCGCGATGACGTGTTCGCAACACGTCTGCGAGCTACACGTTGTACCTGTGTGAGTGCGTGTTTGAGGGGGCGGATGGCAGAGGGGTCTCCTGTGTTGCCTTGACAACCTTCTGCAGTTTCCCTTTTTGTTCGCCCTTGGATCCGACAGCGGACTCACACCAACGCAGAGGCGGGAATCGGAGCAGCAGAAAGGGGGGAGAAGGACAACGGATGAAATCTGAACTCAGGAGCGAACGACACCCACGGTTCTCCCACCAGCTTTTACCTGTCAGCCAACAAATGGAGGCTGGTGGTGCTGACATGTCTGCAGCTATTGCAGAAGATTAGCTGGCTTTATTGTTTTTTCATGGTGTCTTTATGCTACAAGCTGTCTGAAACTCTTCACATTGAAGGACTGTTGGAGCGCTCCACCAAGGCAGTTTGTCACAGACTGATGTCTAATTTATGCTCATCATCTTTGCTGCTACGGAAACCTTACATTGCTTCTGCAGCAGGTTCTACAGAAGCCTAATTTCACACACAGAAAATAAGTAAAACCTTATGATCTCAGGGGGGCAAGTAAACATTTTAACCAGGAGGTTTTTGTAAAATGACAAGTCACAAGCGAGTTTGACAAGAACCAGAAAATGGTTAGTCGACTGCATCAAAGCATCTCTAAACTACTGCACTTGTAGATTTTCCTGTCAGAATGGGGCCAAAGAAGGAACGAAAAGAATTAGAAACAGTCGAGACTCACTGATGCATGAGGTGATGGATGCTCCCTGCATGTGGTTTGATCTGTCAGATGATTTACTCTAGCTTAAACTGCTAGTTCTCTGAGAAAGTTCTTAGAAGGCCATTTTATGTTGTCGCTCTTTGGAATGCACAGCTGCTACACACTCAGGGTCCCCATGCTGAATCTCTGTCCACCATTGACAGAACACATGAACATCAGGACTGGACCATGTGGAAGAAGTTCCCTGGCCTGATGGATGGATGGGTGCATATCTGTTGCTTACATAAGGAGCACATGGTACCAGGTCCACTATGCAAGGAAGGCAACGCATATAAGTCAGTATGAGCCTGTGAGGTGAGAACACAGAGGTCTAGTCCAGTACCTCGATCAGTCAGGGTCGCTTTTGCAGTAAAAGAAGCATCAGCACACATTAAGCAATTGTATTGGTCATAATGTTAAAACCTGTTTGTTGTATCTAAAAGGAGATAAATCTGAGCAGAGATAAATGACCAGCTATAGATATCGGTAGGACTCCTTGGTTAGCCATGTCTCCAAGGTTACAAGGTTTACCAGGCTTGTGGGTGGTGGTAGTCCCCACTGCTTTCATTGTTGTATTGTGTTCAATTGATATATGCCACACAGCATCAGGATGTCGGTTTCTCGATAAAAGTATCATTTTGGCTTCTTGATGGAAGGATACTCGTTGCCATTAGTGCCACAGTAGGACTAGTTCTGTCTCCCATTGGCAGCTAATTAAAGCATCCTGTAAAATCAACAGGCAAGATATGGAGTTCACCAGCCAAGTAAACTGCAGAATTTGTGCTACATTTATATAATAGCATATTTCTTTAATTATATACATTTTTGGTTAATGGTGCTTTCAGATTGATCCCAAGTAAACACAGGAGAATTATTTTAAATGCTAATAGCAAAGGTATGTTGTTGTTGTTCACAAAAGCAACATTTTTGTTGTGTGTATATCTATGTATCTTGATGCTGCTGTTACAGTTGAATTTCCCCTGAGGTAAAATTAAATATATTTCTATTCTATTATATACTTGTTCAGTGAGCAAAAACTTGGCCTTGACCTTTTTATGTCACCTTTATAAAAAAATAAAAAAAATAAAACAACAGATAATGTAAATCTAAACGTAATTTAAAAACAAACAACATTATAATACCTTCACAGTCTTAAAGTGTGAGCAAGATGGGAACACAACCTATTCTGACATTTGTGACGCTTTCCTCACAAATTCTTCTCTCATCTGCATTTTGCATTAAAGCAGTTTGTACAGAAAGTTCAGGACAAAAATCCTGCAGGACAAGCCAGTCCAGTTCTGCACAATATAATAAAGTAGTTGCTTGGAATAAAAAGTGGGACAAACAGGTAAAACAAACCTCCTTCCTCCTGTGTGATTAAGGAGAGCTGTTTCTTTTGGTTCCTGGCATTCCTCTGCATGCATGTTTAGGGTGTGTGTGGGATGTTTACCAGACACTGAAGCTGTGTGAATAGACCAGCATCCTGGAACCCACCGCCTCCACACCTCCTTCAGCACCTTGTCAAACTGTCGTGTGTGTGCACATGTGTGCAGTTCAGCGAGCCGGTTCAATGTGTGCCATTCAATTAAGGCATCGTGACTGCTAAAACAGAATCAGATGATTGGGGACCGTGACGGCCCCAAGGCTGGTTGCCAACGTTACCAGAGATCAGACAACAAACATTTACCAACCGCACAACGACAAGCCTGCATATTTCAGCCCTCCTTTTTCTGAAAGACACGCATTTTAAAGCTGGAAGACTCACATAAGACTCTGAGAACTCTTAACTTTTTTTTTTTTTTAAATTCTAAAAGATATTTAAAATGTATTTTCTTGTCGGCTGCTTCTTGGAATCTAACTTAACATAATAAAAAAGTTAACTTTTCAGTGTATAGTTTAGATTAATCCAACTCAGAGAATTGACAATGGTACTGCACTTGTACTGCAGAATTAAAAAGTGATGCTTACAGAGGCTCTTCTCCCAGGCTGAAGGGGCTGGAGCCGCTATGCAATGAGAACTGGCAAACACTGCATGTGTATTCACAACAAAAACTGCATTTGTGTTCAGTCCTCAGCATTAATTTGCTGTGGTGGAACACAAAAGCTCACGCCAGTAGTCAGATTTTATTTGAAAACCAAATAAAATTCACAGTTATGTGTTATTTTTTGTCTATCAGCTAAATTTCAAATAAAACAGAATGTTTTTTTATTTTTGTGACAAAACGTTAAAAAGTACAAACAGAATAAATTCATTCACAGACCTCAATATGTTGTTGCTTTATTTTGATGCCTTTGTGCTGAAGTCAGTTGTAAAATCATATTTTAAGACCCCGTGTTGCTTTAAATGTGTTGCTCAAACTCATTATGACTTAACCAAAAAAAAAAAAACTTCTGGTTTTACAGACCTCCTTGCTGAAAAACAGGATGTGAAAGATTAACAGATTAAATAGGACTGCTAAAGATTACCAAGGCACATCATGCTGTAGTGACTTTTTAAGAAAGAACGATCAGAAATCAAGAGATCATGGGGAATATCTGCATCTAAAATTGAATCCTGTCACTAACTAAGCTAGCCTTTTTATATGTAAAACAAAACACCTTCCAATTGTAATTTTTCCCCTCTTACAAAAAATAAATACTTGCGAACGAGTCCACTACATCACAGGGTGGAAGCGGTTTTCCAAGCGGCTGCATGGCACAGAGCAGGCTGACGGATAATGGCTAAAGAAATTCGGGCTTGCTGGGGCTGGTTTGCCATGCAGAGCTACAGTACGCAGCATGCAGTGCATGAAGTGCAGCCTGTGCTGTTCTGTTACATGGTGTGTTCTGTTCTGGTTTACAGAATAATCAGGACAGCTGCTTTTTTTGGGACTGGGGGTGGCGGCGAGGAGACAGAGAGGGAAAAGGAAGGGGTGTGAGAGGGCAAAATAAAGAAGGGAGCATTTTAACATGGGAAAAGAATGTGGACGAAATGAATGAGAAGAGAACATGCCCAAGGCTGCATCGGAAACTTCAAAAAAAGAAAAAGCTAATTTTGGTGCTGCTGAAATGGCATGATGTGGGATCGAAGGTCCTACTGAGTTAGAAACAAAATCTCAGAGTTTTTCTTTTCAGGGATTCCTCTGTGTACAGAGGATGCAAAGATAATCACCTGTGACAACAAAGAGGCCATCATGTCTCAAGTCGTGAGTCTCGATTTGTCACTCAGAGCTCCCTTGATATTCTTGGGTAAATATGACTCATGCAGCAGGAGCAAGATGTGAAGCAAGAAACATAGAAATGCCAGCTCTGAAGCAGTGGAGGGTGTTTGGGGGTTTGGGGGCAGAGAACGATAACGGGATATTCTGTCCCGTTCAGTTTCAATCTCTCTCTGGTTCATCGTCATTCCTTTGGAAAGTAATCTCTGTCATCTTTTTCTAATATCCCACATCCTAAAAAAACACACACACTTCTGCCCATCACCATCTCCTCCTCTTTAATTTCACTCTCTATCTCAGTCTACACATCTCCTCCCTGGTGCCTATGTGACTCATGTCTCGTACAGAAGGAACAGCAAAGAGGGAACTTCGCAAAGAAAGAGGAAAGAAAACATAGACGGAAAGGGAGGGAAGGATGAGTTTCACAGGCATGCCACCAAGCTGCACACATTCCTCAAGGGCTGTGCATCCTGTTCTTTCGTCCCCACCTCCACCAGAGCTCACAGAGCCGCCCGCACGTACACAAACACTCACAGCCCCCTCCCCGAAAACAATGAGCAACCCTCCTTACTGTCCTTCTTGCTTTCTTTAGTTCTTTACTCCTTGTGTGATAGACGCCTATATTTAAATAAAAGCAGCATATAGTACAGTACAAGGATTTTTGTTTTGTCTTGTGAACATCACAGGACAATGGATATAATTGTATAAAGTCGTGAGACTCATGAATATGATGCTCCCCTCGAAGGATCATATTTACAACGCTCTCTGCCTGGCTGTCTGACTATACGGACAGATGTGTAAAGAGGAGCTGCAAAAGCAAATGAGGTGAAACAGCAGAGCTTTCCATCATCCACGACATGTTACTGTCTCTGCTGCCCAGAAATTGACCATGGTGTGATGATAGTGACAAGACTGTCAAACAGTCTTACATATTCGATTCGATTCAGTTACTCAATCTAGTGCCAATTCACAACAAATGTCATCTCAAGACACTTTGCAAAAAAACAAAAACAAAAGTCATTTCAGTTCCGTCTTGCATACATTCCAATTGATCCTAATTATCAAACAGTACAGTCTGCTAAATTAATTATTCCAACTAGTTAAAAAAGTGTCTATTCAGTAACAGTTTTCAGTCAGAGGTCTTGTCAGATTTGTTGGAAGACTCACTACTGCCTCAGATTCTTCCTGCCCACAGCATCACCATTCTGCTCTGGACATACTTGGATGATGTGAGTTACAACAATATTTAATTTCCCTTCTGGATGGATTAAAGTATTTTTATTTGGATTGACTTCAATTGAATCTCCACTCCAGACAGCTCAACAACCTTGACTTGTCGAGTTGTTGAACTAAATATGCTCTGATTTTTAGATATTTCTCATCAATCGTCTTGTAAAGACAAGTTGAGGGACAAAATGAAGCCAGAGTTTCAAGACTCACTGCTGCCAGAGGGGGAAAAGCAGTTTTGTCTGTTTTTTCCAGTTCACTTCCGAGATCAAGTTGTTCTTTCACTTGTTTTTTTTTTTCTGAAACAACCTGAGTAATACATTGTATGAAGAAGCACATCAGGACAGAACATGAACATGGAATGAATGTGCAGATTCAAAGCAGCTGTCAGTATTTAGTCACAGTCTCATTTCATTGTTAAAAGGGTACTCAACCCTGATTCCATGAGGAGTGAAGAAGAGTTAAATGTTCTGTGTGTGGGCCATGGAAACCTAATCATTTATTTGAACTGAACTGCAGCACACATGTGATAGAAGACGTGTGCTATGGCCGAGTATTAGTCAGAAGCTTGTGTGTGACTTTTTTAAGTCCTAATCCGTGAGGCCTCAGGAAGGTGCACATACACTCAGTCTTTCCCTGTTGCCTCCTATTAATTCCACCTGTATACACTCAGAATGAGCCCACGCTGGCTCTCACCCTTCCGGCCTCCTCCCTCAATCTGCTCCTCCCTAACTCTAAATCCCCAACACGTAGGCTTTCCGAACACCCAGAGCGACCAAGCCGATCTCTTCTGTTGCACGCTGTTCTTCTCTGCACACCATGTTCTCACCCTCAGCTCCGCATGTTCCCCTGTTAATGCACGGGACGCGCATCTTTATTCAAATTGGTGACGCTAAATCGCAATTTCAGTGGAACACATCAAACAGCTGCCACATGGCTGCCGAACTCTTGATAATGTTGCCATGGGAATGAGAGCTGGCGCTGTGTGCAGGGGCCGCGCAAAGCTGAAGTGCTGCCAGCTGCAAGCGTTTGGACCGTGGTTTTCTGTTTGCACACACATGAGCACAACATAATATATGGTTATAATGCTATGCAACCCCTAATGAAAGGCAGAGCTTGGTTAGAAAAAAAAACTGTCCATTACAGTGGAGTGAGATATTTTAAGATATATAGCTTTAAAGTTGCAACTTTTATCAGAGAAAGTAATTGGAAAATTAGATTAAATTAATAGGAAATAATTTATTGGACTTTTATAATTCCTGAAAGTATAAATCAACTAAATCAACTATAAATTATTAAATATACGCTGTTCGACATTCTACATAATGTGACCAACACAAAGTCAAATGCATATTGATGTGGAATTTTAAAAATGTGTGTATTTGGATTCGGTTAACTGAGTGTAAACCTTTTCACTTCGTTTTCTATAATTGAGAGTAAAATCATTGACTATTCTTCTTTTCAGGACCAGTCAGATTGGAGGAGGGTAAATTGCGGTTTCATGTCTTGTCTCATATTCTTGGCAGAAGGCCTGGACCTCGGCTGGGTCATTCTAACACATAAATAAACCATTCAATTGAAATTCTGGATGTGCGTTTGAGGTTGTTGTCCTGCTTCGAGGTTAGCCTCCTTCCCATTCACCAGCTGAACACAAGTACTTGTCCATCAGTGTTAAGGAATAATCTTAAAACAAACTCATTTCTTCCTGAAAAGTTCATTGTATGTGAGCTTTGTCTTATTTCAAGATATTTGCACTACAAACTAGAGCAAAAATACTTAGTAGGATTTAGAGCTTTTGCTCAAATGTCGGCCAGTTGGTCATTAAATGGATATAATACGCCGTGCTCTCATTTAATCCTGCAAGGCACTTAAAGGAACGACAGAGAGAGCTGAAATGCCATCATCATCATCAACATTGCTCAAGTAAAAAGCCTTTTAAATCTGGGTCTTGTACTGCAGGTTCATGACTCACTGTAAACCAGGCTTCACAAAGACAGTGCAACATTACTCAAGATGGAATCCCATGCGAATCAGAATCAGATTACCCAGACTTTGGCAGTAATGTCGGTCTCTCAGATTTTCAAAGTGGTTAGAATCATCACACCTTCCTGCTGATTTTCTAACTACTTTGAGATTTAGCTGATAGTGTTTGTTCACTGTGACTCATAGATGAGTGGGAAGGTGTGTTTTTGTATCTAACTGTTTTTTGGGTGCAGAATTGTTATGAGAAATAGAGATGTGTTAAAAAATGAATTCAACTCAGAATTGCATTCAGAAAAGGTCAGACTTGAGTGTAGCTGCATTTATGCCTTTGGTATTTCTAGAACAGTTTAAAGTGGTAAGTACTGGGACTGAGTGTTTATGAGGAATATTGTTTCCCATCTGGCATGAATAATCTTGGAAAAAATACTCCTACATTTATGACAGACCACAATAAAACCAGGAACAAGTATCATCAAGTGATGTTTTGAGTTGTTTACAGGTTCTGATTGAGTGACTTCTAAGCTCTCTAATAATGTCAGCACAATTAAAATTAAGGAAAATTGAAAAAGATGTGGCCATTTGAGCCTTAGCAAACAAGATTAGGGAGAAAACAGGCTTCAAAATTTTAAAAAATTGTTCCTTTCCCTGATCAGTTACCTGGTGGTTTTAACAAAGGTGTTTTATTCACATCACTTTGCAATTACCACAACTGGTATGGCTGGAAAGATGCAACAAAACTAAGATTTTATTTGGCTTATCTAGTTAGAAAAACTTTTGTTAGAGGTTTTTAGCTTCCATCCCATTTCCCAACATGGCTGTTGGCTTCTGTCTTATGATCTTTTATCATGGAGTCATCTGTGAACTCTGAACTTTAGTGGAATTAAACTAAGCTCATGCTGGAGAGAACTTAAGAGATTCCACCGGAGGAGCTGGCCAAGGGTGCTGGAGAGAGGGAAGTCTGCTTAGCTGGTGGCCCTGTGACTGATCTCCAGATAAGCAGAAGATAATAAGTACAAAATGTAAGACAATGTTTTCTTGGAGCCCAAGGAAAACCCAACATAAATTCTTATTTTTTGGGTGTTACAGCTAGTAGATGCAGTTAGCCAGCGCGGTGTGCACCACTGCTCACCAGCCTGGTCACCATCTCATCACACACTATTTATGATAATCATGCTCTAAAAACAATGAAAGTTCTGAAACTCACCTCATGAGAAACTGAAAGGTATTCCTGCAGTCATGAAAGCATTCAATCGTTTAACCTGTTTGTTTCAAGATGTCCATTTATTCTCATGTCTTGCTACACTTTCCTCTGCTAAAGAAAATATTTGTGCTTTGTATTCTACAGAAAGCTGAGCACGTGGCATGAAGTTGTAAATGTACGTAGGGTTACGGTGATGTGGTGGTGATGTTTAGGGGCCAATTGTTTTTTCAAACTTTCATCTTATTTGGTGAAACCAATAACAAGTGTGTGTCAATAGCCTATAAAGCCTGGTATGTGGATCAGCTGTGAGTTTCCCCTACATGCCCAAAACAGCTTAGAATGACTCAAGCTGGAGTCAAACCCAAAGTTTGCCATTTTCAATCTTCCAAAGCTGCTATTCAAAACATGACATGGTTTCTTCATGACTTCAACTGGTATGTTTTGAGAAAAAGTCACCATTTTCTCAGAAATTTGTGATTTTTCTCATCTCCTTTTGACCTCCAGATGTGTATTGGGATAATCAGGTGTAATATGTAGACACAATGATAAATTGCTCTGAAATTGCTACAAAGCTCTCAGCTGAGCTTGGTTAAATGCTCACACAGAGCCCATAAACTCAAAGCTAAGTTTTGTCCTTCAAAAAACAGAAAGTACACAGACTCAAACCCTTGCACACAAACAAACATCCTTAGAATTTGATTAAACTGTGTTATTGAGCCCACAGAGAAGAACTTTTCACATCCTTCTTCCTTTATAAGGCTACTTTATCCATGGCTGGTGAATAAAAGAAGCAACCCAATTCTGTTATGCCTTTAAATAATGCTGCTGCACACACCGCTTGAAAAGTAAAGTGGTGCTGTGTGCTTGGGAGTGGCAAAAAAACCCTCTATTTCCTCAGCTTTGAATTCATCTTCAAAGTACAGAGGTGCACCAAATAGGATCCTGTGGATCGATTCAAGCCTTTTGGGCATGGTCAGAGTGACCAAAACCTCCTGGCTCAGATTTCATACAGGAACACACCTTCTCAAATATAGCTTTACCAGCTTCGCACCATCGTTCCAACAAGTCAGACTCTACTTTCAAAGGGTTTATGACTGAGGTGATTTATGCAAATATTGTCTAATAGATTACACACAAACTCACTGACACATTGTTGTGTTTACTTTTGCAATGAGATAGATCCAGGTAATTCATGTTTTGGTCTCTTTTTCAGTATTTAAACCATGCAAACTAAATCCCTGCAGCTGCTTCATAAGCTCCACCTGCAGAGACGCAATCATTTTAAAAATAAAAAGATTCATAACGTGGACATGTTGACAGCAGAAATACTTCTGAAAACTTTAGAGTCTAACTTCAGAGAGTTCTTCTGATTCATGTTGAAGTATCATAAGGATTTCTTTGACTAGTTTGTACCTCACCATGAAAACACTTAAAACAAAAAAAAGAAATCTTCCGAGAGTTAAAAGCTAAAAAAAGGAGCATTTCAGACATCAGATAAACAGAAGGGCAGCAGGACTGTACATGAATATTATGTCTAAAAACTAAAACAGATGACTCTTCTCTTCTAGACCCTTCAAACAGAAACAATGTGAGCCTGTAAATTAACATAAGATGGGCTCTTTGACGCAGTAGAACATCCTCTGTCTTTTGATCTCCTAACCAGTGTGAGCAGCTCTGCCGGAGAAAATTTGTTTACTTTAAGTGCTAAAAGGGTTTCCACCTGCCTTTGCTCCTAACGGCCCCTTTTGCTGAAACCCCCTTTGTCTCGCTCTGTCACCTTGCGCTCGTCTCTGTCCTCTGTTTGCCTGCCCTGTTGGACGCCCTTCTTCTGAACCCCAATTAGGTAAACAGGAGCTGACAGCAGGGCTGGTGGAGCTCAGTCAGCGAGATGCATAATGAATAAGAGAGCAAGCAAGAGCCAGATGCCAGAGAGGCCTCGAGTTTCTAACGGCTCAGATCAAGAGTTACCTGTTTTCTGCTTCCAAGCATCAGCATGACTCTGCAACTCTGCACAACAACTAATATTGAAATGATTTCCCTTTCATGGAGCCCCACCTAAGCAGTTGTGTTGGTATTTTCTTGGCTCTACAGGTGTCAAAAACCATGTGCAGACTCTTTCTTCTGCTCTAGGAAATTACCAAGTTCCATCCTGTTGTTGCTACAGGCGGTCCCATTGTCGTAAACCCTCACTGCTCAAAGTTATGAGAGATAACAGGTTGAAAGTCCATGCTGAGCAGTTCCCCTTTTTAAATGTTTAACGACATTAATAGGAAGTCATAAAGTTGAACAGATGGAAAAAGAGGACAAGCAGCTCTGTGGCTGAGATAATCAGGAAGCTATAAAAAATGAATGCAAAACTGACCCTGTTTATTGTAATATTTAGCACCACAAAGGTCATGAACCCTCTCAGACTTATTTGCAATAGCATGTGTATGCACATGCATGTCGCATTTCGTTTCCTGATCATGCAAAAGTTTGCCCAAAGCTCAGCCTCGGGCTGGGTCACCAAGGTCACAGTTCCCCGCACAGCTTTAGAGGGGTCATACAGAGTTCATGACACAAGCCAGGCCATATTTGGCTGCTCACACTCTTTAAGGCTTAGAGACAAAATTTGAAATGATACAGAAGAAGGGGAGGGAAGACAAACAGCACCGGGAATGTTCATTGGATGCAGCTGGGCATGGTTGGAGGAAAATGGACCGGGGCTTAATGCAGGAAGTGGGTGTGTTTCTCTCTATCTCTGCGTGTGCGGCAGTGCACGCATGTCTGGTGTTTACACGGGTGCATGCGTGTGAGAGAGGAGTTATGAGTTATTGGGTTAAGGCAGACCAAAGCCTGGACATTTTCTGATACATGTGAGCATGTGGCTACGTTTACAAGAAAAACAAGCACATGCATGCAAAACCTCACAT
The DNA here is from genome assembly GCA_902982915.1 of Phalloptychus januarius. Lineage (NCBI taxonomy): Eukaryota > Metazoa > Chordata > Actinopteri > Cyprinodontiformes > Poeciliidae > Phalloptychus > Phalloptychus januarius. The sequence goes on from CADWAE010000133.1 coordinate 31,219,287, forward strand.
GCATGGCTGCATTTTATGTTAAGGCCAGGGATATTAGAGCAATAAAAACGGCTAAGTTTGCAGCAGCAAAAAAATCTGTGTGAAGAGTTTGTGGCTGAGGAGGCTTTCGGAGAAGGCGTTAACAAAACCGTTTTCAGCTACTTTTACAAGCCAGTCACTTCATGACAGGAAATTAGAATTTTATTTCCAGCGTACAAGGAAAATCATAGTAGGGGTCAACTAATTGTCCAAGATTGCGATAAGAAATAAATAAACAGGCATACGAAAACAGCCACCAAATACATGGTATACGTTTTTGTAGGAAGTAAAAGAAAGGATAAGAAAGTAAAAGAAAAGAAAGGAAATTAAAAGAAAGGAAGGGAAAGGAAAGGAAAGGAAAGGAAAGGAAAAAAGCAGCTGAGGCTGTGTTTTCTCTCAAGAGGAATAAACTTTAAAGGAAAATGGCGCTACATTTATCCCAGCTATGCTATCGGTGAGGTATTTTACAGTCTCATTTTCATTTAGATGTAGTGTTTTGTGGAGTTGTCATAAGCAGTCAGTATCTTACTAGAAGTAAATGGTGGCCAGAATTACTTCAATTTGAGCAAACTGAGCGCTTCTGAAAGGAAAAGAAGCAAAATGAAGAAGGGTATAAATATCCTCTGATTCAGAGAAAAGCAAATAGAGTCTGATAATTGTTGTACATCCAAAACATAAAATAAAATAAAATAGTACATATTTCATGGTTGCCTTGAAATATGTACTAAACCTTTGTTTTTTTTGTTGTTGTTGTTTTGTTGGCTTAGAGTACTTTGTTTTGCCTGTTCTTGACCACTAATGTAGGAAATGTCTCATTAATTTGTCAATGAAAACCTTGCCCTTGAAGTGCCAAAATATCTGTCAGTTGCTGAGAGTCAAATTTATAAAGTCCTGAAATTGCAATCAGATGTCAAACCAAATTGTTCTGAAAACACTTCTGCTCTAAGTTGAACACAGTAAAGTGCATCATAATAAATACAATACTTTTTAAAACAAATTAAGGTGAAAGATGCATATTATTTGCAAAAATTAAACAGAAATATATCTCAAGTGTCTATTTCTTTTATATATGGATTATGGCTTACAGCTAATGAAAACTGAGAACTGCTGAAGATCCTCATCTGATGAAACCAACAGAGCCACATCAGAAAGCAGAGACTTGACTTAAAGGCGACCAGATGGATCATCTCGACACGTTGGCTGAACCCAGAGATTCTGGCTCTCGACCGGACTCTGACACTGGTAACACAGGGACTTATCGGCCCCTCTCAAGGGGCCCGGTACCACATAGTGCTGAAGTCCCCTAACAGAACTCCCTGAAGGAAACGGTCAACTGCTTTCTCCATGCCCACAAACACAGGGCCAGGATCACCAATAGAACCAGTACCTGCTTTAATGAACAAGATGTGAACTGTGAAATAGAGAGAAACTCTACTAACCTATTTTTTTTTGTCATCTTAATCCATGTTTTTTATACCTAACAATAAATCTAAAACTTATGTTATGTTTGTGGCTTAAAAGCTTGTAAATATGAATTTAAAAGTCCGAACCTGGAGTTCTAAAGTCATAAAGACGCACCATGTCCCATTTCTTTCCCAAATGGGCCTCCATAGTAAGATACTTTCAGATAAAAGCGCCATAGAACGCCACTTCAATAAATGAGAGCTGTTTTTACAGGCTGTGTGGTTCAGGATTATCTGTAAGAAAGCACAATAAGCCTTTTCTGCAAAAGCAACTCTGAAAAGTGCATAACAAATCAGTGCTGTGTCAAACCATCTCTTTTCTCTGCAGATTAAAAACCCTCTTCAAACACATAATTTAAATTGGAAAGTTTAATTACACTGATTACTTCTGATGCCTGTTTGTGAAGCACACTTCTGAACTGGATGCACAATAAAACCCAAATGAATTATAAATTATTTTTCAATCTGATCTGAAGATATGAACGCACACATCAAACAACAAGTCTGTTTGAATAATTTAAAGAAAGATGGCTGGCACTTTATCTTTCCCTCACAGACGGCCTGTGTCTTTATGCAAGCTCATCTTTCCTCTGCATCTGTACTCTGCCTCATGAGTCTCCTCTACATCATCTAATGCTCTCCTACTGTGTCTCACCTCTCCTAACATCAGCCACCAGGTCAAGCAGTGCTGTCAGCATGTCAGCGGCAATTCCTGGAGGGCAATCAGGCAAACAAACCCAGCCAGCGCTTACTGCATGACTCACCTCCACACGGATGCCGAGTGTGAGAAGGGAAGGAGTGAGAATCATCAAAGATGGGAGGACTGGAAGGGTTTAAGGGTGTTAGGAGACAAAATGAGGGTGAAAATTGGAGAAGGACACTGATAACACAAAGTACAAAGAGTAGGTGAGGCTGTAAGAGAGATTAGGAGAAGGAGACGCAGGGAGAGACGGAAAGCGAGATATAGATAGGAGGGGTAAACATAGGGCAACTTGTGCAAGCTTGCATACACAAGAGACGAGCAGAAAGGCACGCAGGGAGGAGGCACAAGGAGAAGACGGTAACTCCTTCTCTCATCTGTCAGACAAAGCTCAGTACTGCAGCCGACGCAACAGGCAGTGGATGGATGGGTTGAGAGGCGTTGACACAGGGCAGCACATTCATCAAGGCCAAACGGAACAAAAGAGTCATTTCTTTCTTTCTTGCAAAATTCTGAATTATGTCCACGGTGGTTTACTGTAGCCTCATAGCTACAGTCTGTACTGTAACTGTACTGTAACTGTGCAGAGTCAAATTTTGACTTCCTATAAAGAATAAAAATGTTTCCAGCTTCTCACAGTTTGAGGGCATGCATGTCAGGGCGACTGATGTTTCTAAATAGTCCTTAAGATCAACTTGTGGGGATTTCCTTCATGTGTCTGTGTGTTGGCCTTGTAACTGACAGACAAACCTTAACAGGATGTTCCTCTCATTTAGCCGACTGACTGATTTGAGAGTCTGCAGATCAGGACAAAGAATGAAAACAGATGGACATCAGGAGATCCCACAGTGACAGGAGAGAAGGCAGGTTGACAAATGGTTTTTGTCAACCTGCCTTGACAAAAAGGCAGGTTGACAAACCTGCCTTTTTGGTTTGTCAACCAAAAAGGCAGGGCAACTTTATAGCCCATATTAAAATAAAAGATATGGGCTATAAAGTTGCAGTGAGACAGTTTTTTTTAGGGTCAATAATTTATACAAGCAGGAAAAGTTCTGGAGCAACAAAACAACAGAGGAGACAGAAATTAAGCTTGTTTGTCACAATGACAACAAGCTTAAAGAAGTCAAGGTTTGCTTTTAAATGGTTGTTGAAGTGTTATTAGATGTCAAACATGGAGGAAGCAGCATCATGCTGAGGGTCTTTTTGGAACTAGTTATACTGGGTTTTTTGCCCAAAGTAGATAAAATAATAAGAAAGAAGGACCACATTCAGATTTTTCTTCCTCACTGCAGATCGGATATTTGAAACTTGGATACAGCTGAGCGTTCCAGCAAGATAATAAAACCAAGCACACATTGCTAATTTCAAGCTTCTGGAAAAGCCCCAGCATCAAACCTGTCAAAACTCTGTCTGCTACAAGTGAGGCTTATGCCAGGAAACAATCAAATTTAAATGAGCTCTTCCTGTCCTGATGCAAGTGATCAAATCTGCAGCAACAATTATGACATGAACTTGTTCAGGGTTACCCAGCGGTGCGGTTTCGCTGTGATAAAATTGCTTCTGTCTCATAAAAATGTGACCGTTTTAATATGGCCTGCATTCTGTTTTTTTTTTTTTTGGTCCACATAGCTTGTAAAGATCTTGAAATAAAAAAAGCAAACAGGTCATCCTTAAAGAAGCACATGAGTCATCAACCAGAACAACAAGCCAGGATGAAACAATGAAAAGCTGAGGAGGAGATTTAGTCAGCAGATAAGACAAAATGTACGAGATGGGAGGTGTTTCTCCTTGAAAAGGGAAATGGATTACATGGAAGGAGTTGAGGATGTGTAATCCTAAACTGATCCAGTCAGCCCATTAGATGAAGCACTTCGATGAGAAGTTATTGCAGAGTCACATAGCAGATCACAGAGACATGCCCTAATCATGATCAACCATCCTGTTTCCATTCTGGACCAAGAATAAATGCTCTGATGGTGTAAATATGCCTAAATCCCTCATTCTGTAAGGCTTCTCCAGAGGTACTGGTTAGTACGTCCATTATTCATATGCAGTCGTGCCAAGTGATTGATAAGATCAGAGTCATGCTGAGAGCCACCCGATTGTGTGTTTGAACAGGAAGAATCGTTGCTCTGCCTGATCAAGATAAAAATAATACAAACAGCAAGGCACATATGATCTAATGCAAAAACAAACGTATGAATGCAAAAGGAGAACTTTCATGAACAATTTTAGTTGTTATGGAAATATTTACCAATTTGGCCAGCCTTTCCAGCAAAACTCATCATATCTGCACCCAACCAGCTTTGTAGCTTAAGTACTTTGTACTCTACAGCCTGCAATCTACTTCATGATGTCCACTCAATGTGATGCGAAGGTGTTCATTTCAGTCTTTTACTGCACCAGCAGAAAAATGCTGAGTCTGCTCCCTGCACTCCTCAGTATACACAACACCACCGCTGATTGAGTCTGGTGCTGGGAAAGAATGCCCATTTTGTACAGACTGGAGGAAAGTAAATGTAAGATTTTGTATTTTATTTCATTCAGCAGTTTATAATCCTGAAGCACTGACTGAATAATGTTATCACTCTGCAGAGAATAAACGAGGCGGATATACTGAATAATAAAAGGTTTCCTGGTCAAAACAAAAGCAGTCCTTCTTACTATTCAGATCAATCACCGGTTAAAAAAGAAATATCATCCCTAAGGAAAAAATATGTAAAATAAGTTTGGTCCGGTGAAATGACCTCAAATGCTTTAAAACTGAAATCTAGAACAGACTGTAGAGAAAAAGAAAACAATTATCAGAATAAGCCGAAAAGCCTGAAAGGCGAAAACGAAGGTGTGCAGTGGAAGTATGCTGCGTTCCAGTTGTACTAGAAAATGGGAACTTCCAACTTTCTAGCTGGAAACAAATCAACTGGATCGCCCTCCGAAGTCAGATATTTCATTGGAAAACTGGGCGCAATTCCCAGTTACGATTTGGCAAACGTCTCGTTTCAACATGGCCGCCACTCACGTCAACAGTAGTGAGATGTGGTCAAGGCGTATTAAGCAAGACACACAAGTAAACGTGTATTGTATAGCACCTGCAGCTGTAAACTGAACAAATTAAAAGCGGTGTTTACTCATGGAAAGTAACGGTTAAAATGACGTTTGTAAGCGCTACTGCAAACAGGGCGTCGCCATGTTGAAATTTCGACTTCTTAACTACAACACAACGCTGTTACCTCGAGTATGACGTCAGATCCAGCTTCGAGTTCCCACTTGCCACAGAAGACACCTGGATTACTGGTAGGAAGTCTCTGATAAAAAAGAAAAAATAACATGGATGAGCACACTGAATGGACTGTTACTCATATTCTCATACTGCAGATTTATGGTTACTTAAAGAATCCAGGGACATTTTCAATATACCATAATACTTACAGAGGTCAAGCTGCTTTATGCTGACGAGGCATCCTTGAGGTGGATGTTTCAATAAAACACACTGACCCCAAACAGGCCCACCTGTAAGCAAGGTCTTGATTCTAGTTAAAAAGGTAAACTTCACAGAGAGGCCCGTCCAAGCCTTCGGTCTTAATCCAACAGAAAACCTGTGAAGCGACATCAGACCTGCTGTTTCTGGGACAAGGCCAAGAAATGCAGAGGAATGGTGGAATGTAATCCAATCATCCTGGAGTGGAAAATCTGCTCACAGGTACCGGAAGCTGGTCGTCAACAAACTCCCACGTGAAGCGGTTCTCAGAAAAAAGTGGTTTCTCACAGTATTAGTTTGCTGATTCAGAGCAAAGCTAGGCGTTTAAGCATTTTCAGTTTACACAGTAATCATTGGAGTTTGTAAAGAAAAATGCACAAAAGGTTGGGTTTTATTAAACAGCTTTAAATTATTTTTATGATTTATTTTCCTTATGCGTTGCTGAGATCGACATTATTTTTTTAACAAAATGTTTCTTTTGTGTATATTGCATAAAGGTTACAATAATTTAAAAAAATTATTTATTATTTTCCTCTAAAATTATATTGCTATACATTGTAGCAATTTTCAATATATTGCTAATAAACAATAAAAAGACATTTGAAAGACAAGAATTTTAAGCTTTTCTAAACACAAGAATAATGGGTTTTAAAATAATGCATTTTATCATCATAACATTAATTCTATGGTAAATTGAACATTGATGAACACTGATGAACATTTTCAGGTTTCAAAGAAAACTCAATGACCCCATGGTGAAAAAGTACCTATCAAAACGGTTTATAAAAACACTATTATTTTAAATAAATACTAATTTTCTCAATCAGCATGAGCTGAACAAAGCACAAGGCAGTAGTTTGGTTGTTTGCTCTTTTAATTTCTTTATTTAATCAATGTTACAATAAAACTAACATAAATAAACATTTTTTATGAACAAAAGGCACACAGTTCAAATATAAACAAAAAGGAACACCTGTACAGTTTGTCATAAAAATAAAAAAAAGGAAAAAAAAAAGACGACAAACAAAATGGTCTACTGTCTCTGAGCGAGAGAGCGGTCTAAGAGAGATGAGCTTCAGCTGATTTGTTGACAAAAAAAAGCTACAGCGCAACTGCAGCAGCACGTTGTGCAGGCGTCAAACCGTACACTCTTCAGTCACCCTGCAGAGAGGAACCAGAATGAAGCCGGGAGTGAAGAAAAGACGAGCGACTGGGAGCAGCTTCATGGGAATCCTCTTCCAGGAGGTTTACAGTGAGACTCGTCTCCATTGTCTGGATGAATAGGCCACGAGATCAACGTCCACTAGATCAAGAGGTTCAATTCAAACACGCAGCACAGAGTTTAAATAAAACATGTTTGGGCAGGAGGCTGGGTGAAAGGAACTATGATTTCTCTGCTGAGGCCTCTGATTGGCTGAGCTCTGATTCCTTAACGTTATAATTTCACTAGCTGGTCATTCACAGTACAGGCAGGATAATAACCGTCTCCGACAGTGTTTGTCCTCTAAACATATTCATGTACACATTAATCCTAAATAATAAAAGGGACAGAGTTTTTTTTTTCTGTGTCTGCTCCAAAGCAAGAAAACAAATCAAATCTGCTTTGGCTCAGTGATGAACATCCATGGGATCCTGATTCATTAGGTGTGGTAAGTCCACTCAAGTCTGAACACCAAGAGAAGCTGTTCTTTGCTTATCCAGTTTAGTCCAGTTTAATCTGGTCTAATGCAGTCCAGTCGACAGACGTTGTGAATCGCTGAACATCTGCAAGCTTCTCCTATTCTGCTTCCACCTGTTCAAAGTACCAGATGGGCAGCGCTGGACCGCAATACTCCAAAAGAGTCGGTTGGATCATTTGGTTTTAGTTGGTCCTTTTAAAAACTTCATAAACCCCCTCTCCCCAGTCCATCTGTTACCTTAACGGGGCGCGTGCAGACTGCGACACACAAGCATTTGCAAGCACAGACGCCAAAAGTTCTGATGCAGGACTTATATGGCGACTGTATTGGGTACCTCCTCGTAGTGAATAATAAAGTAAGGGTAGCTCTGGTCGTCGTTAAAAATGACATAAATCTGGGGGTCCACCCAGTTGTCCACACAGGAGTCATAAAGGTCACTGGAGGGGTCCCGAGGGTTGATGGGTGGAGGTCTGCGCATGGAGGAGTTTCCTACGGTGAACCTGAAGAAGCAAAAACACAAAGAAGACGGGAAAAATATGAGTCGTGCTTCAAGAACCCTGCGAGAATAAAAGGAAGAAAAAGGTGCCACTGAATGCAAGGAAGTATAAACTTTTAAATATTAAGACTGTTTAAATTTACACTGTTTGCTTTTTAAGGCAAAAATATTTTCTAAAGCCAGAAAACCTCAGATTCTTTAAACCAGACATAAACACGGCTCTACTGATGACTTAAAAGCAAATGCAACACTCGGGCATTACGGTAAACAAAAGCATGGATTAGTTTCTTGACAAAAAAGATCTTTTAAAGAAAACCGTGTTGAATGGATCTGTGTCGACACGGTGAGTCGGTTTTTTTTCCCCACCCAAAGATCATTTAAAACGGGGCGAGGTTCACGAACGTAAATAGCCCAGAGGAAGGACTTCTTATAAAATCTTTCTTTCTTTGTCGCATGATTATGAAATTAGAAACTTGGCTTCAAAGAAAGGAAAAACTCAAACTTAAGCCCAGGTTTTTACAGAACCAGCAGTCAGACCATTGACCATGGTTGTTGTTCTAAGACTCAGGAAAATAGATTTTGTGGAACTCTACATTGATTTTCAGTGTTTGAGTGTTATGGTACATGATATTTTCGGAGTCCCCTTTTACAGCTACATTAATGTATTTGAGATTATCACTCAGAAAGTCAGCAAAGCGACATTGCATCCAGAGAAGTGAGTTTTTCAGCTGCTTCCATTCACTACTAGTTTGTCTTAAAGAAAAGGTTCCTGGCTCTCTAGAAGCATTCAGTCTGAATGCTGCAAAGTTTCAGCTCTTTGACTAACAAATCTGTCATTCATGATAAATTACAGGCAGAGTAAATTACATCTCATGCAAGCTAACGCCTGTCAACATCTATCCTGACTTTGTCCTCCTCACTGGACAAATTGTGAAATGAGTCTACATCCTATGAGCTCATATTTCAGTTACAGGTTTGCCATCGCTAGACTCTTTTTCAGCAGCCATTTAACCATGCTTCATATCCAAAGTTCAAATTTCCATATGTATATTCATTGCTTTCCATCTGTTAAGTTCCACTTTTTTTATGCTTCGCCCCTCCCCTATCATTTCTTGACTTTGCGCAGGGAAATGAATGAAGATGAGCTTCAAGCCCAAACATGACTGAAAAGCAAAAGTTGTAAAAATTTAGATATATGCTCCAAGTAAATGAATGAAATGAAGCGTTGCATTGTAATTTCAGTTCTCATGAAAAAAGTTAATTAAAGTAAGAAGACTCTTAGTTACAGACAAAGGCTGAGAGTAGATGTATGAAAGCAAAACCTTCGCCTGTTATGTGGAACAGATTGAACCCAGACTTGGAGAAAGAGCGCGTTTTCCTGTGTGTGCTTGATTGAAGGAAGGGAGGGGGGTGGTTTCCAAACCGCTGCACAATTCCCTGGACGTGCCATGGACTGTCTGCCTCGGCAAAACAAAGGTGGTGATGTATGATGAGTCCAGCCAAATCAGCTGTTTTACATGTGTGCCTGCAGATTTGACTTTTGTTTGAAGGAATGGGAGTAGCACGGCTCAGCTGAAAGATGGTTTATGGAAAATTACCTCAAGATTTTCCTGATCCAAATTAATGTTGATGTGTTCTGTAAATTTTATCGGCAGCAGGAGTTAAGTGGAAGGGGGAGAGGTAGGATCAAAAAAATCTGTTTGGAAAGAAGTATGTCCTGAAGGGAACTGACCTGTCAAACACACCACAATGTCCACTGAGGACACTAAAATCATGGGAACGCCAATAAACCCCGGATACATCAGGCGTTGGTTTACTATTTAATAAACTATGATGCATCCAGTTCCCTTCCAAGCAAAGTCTGGTAGAAAAGTATAAACAATGAAATGCCACCAGTGGAATAAAGTGATGCTTTTTGAAAACAGAAGCCATCTCGTTCGGTGGGATAGACGCACACACACACCTGCCAGTGAGGACCTTGGCCAGGAACATGCAGTGGACTCCCTTGGGCGAGCGCTTGGAGAAGTTGTGGGAGTAGAAGGCCCTGCGAGCGAAGTAGGAGCCCTGGCCGAACATGGTGGCGTGCTTCCCACAGACGCGCGGGTCGAAGTTGTGCTTGCAGATGCCGTCCACAACGTCGGCTGAGGTGCCGTGGAAGAGGTGGCGCTCGCTCAGCAGCCGGTCCATCTCAGACATGCGGCGTGACATGTACTCCTTCTTCCTGTCGGAGCACACAGAGGCGGACACTTGAGACGGGGTTTGATCACTCAATGTCATCGAAAGCGGTTATTTGTTTGTAACGTCAGTGAAACAAACTATTTCCACAAATACTACATGAGTGCATCTCACATGGAAATACTGTCAGTTTATTTTAGTCATTAATTTAAAAAGTGAAAATTTTTCAGTGAAATCATTAAACACATCAAATTTTACAAATTTTTTGCTTTAGATTATGATTATTAAAAAAAAAATCTGTTTTTTTATTTTAAGATCAATAAAGAAAATACTTTTAAAAAAGTCATATGATCTGCTCATTTATGTTCGCTTGTCAGATGTCTAGCAATCATTGGTCGCCTCAATAAGAAGGGTAAGTCACAAAATTGGTTAAATCATAGTAATGGAAAGTTGAGTGGAAGGAAAAATTGTTAAAAAATAGCAGCACCCGTAACAGAGCTCTCACCAGCTTTGAGAAGACAGTGAACATAGTCCCATTCAGATGTTTATGGTAGATTCCTATCAAATTAAAAGCAGCTGGAGTCCGGCCTACAGCTGCTCAGTTATCAGCTTAAAACACTTCCTGTGACATGTCCTGTGAAGAGGTTTGTTTGACAACCGAAGCAGCTTCGCTTAATGTCCAAAGCTCTCTAATGAAATAAAAGAAAATGTTGCATTTCATTCAGAAATAAAGGCCCAGAGTCAGAAGGAGGTGAAAAGACACAGAATCCAATTTCCACAATCAGCAAGAATTTAGGAAGCAATGTCGTCTGCCACTGCTCTGTGTTTTATCAAGTCCAAATCAGAGCAGCAGTTACCAGGAAACTTCAGAGCACTTCATGCTTCCTTCTACTGATGAGCTTTATGGAAATGTTGATTACATTTTCCAGCAGGAACACGCTGCATAAAGTACCAATACATGCTTAAATCACCTGATAGGAGAGCAAACTAACATGTCCTAAACCCCACAGAGAATCTGTGGACTATTGTCAAGAAGAAGCTGGAACAATTCAGATGAGTTGATGTCCACAGCATGTTAAGACTTAACAGCATGTCTAAATATTTGTGAAAGGACCAAGAATAAATATGAATAGATAGAAAAATCCTTTCTTGTGCTTGTGTGATTTTGTGAGAAACGGAATTTTGTGTTTTCATGAGTTGAAAGTCATCATAAAAAATTAACAGAAATAGTATATCACTCTTAGGGGGATGAATATGGATAATCAAAATACAAGTTTGGCTGAAGAGTTTATATCCAGCATAGTCTAGTCATTTTACTTTTATTGATTCCTATCCTGAATCTGCAAAAAATAAAACTTTAGAGCTCATCTTTCTTCAACATCCAGCACTGCGTGTACACATCACCTCTTCAATGTAAGCAGATCAATAAGGAACGCAGAGGAGAAAGCGAGGTGAGTCACCGAGGCTGTGACCCACACGTGAACTCACACAGCGCCACAGCTTGCGACATGACACTGCACGTAGCGCGCCGTTCGCTCGCACGCTCCCGATTTCCTACTACCCCAATTTAGTTTGCAGCGCTCTGCTATCGCATGCAGATGAACTCGCGCAAACAAGAAGTTATGGTTTCGCTGCAGCAGGCAGACTGTGGGAAAAGGAAATCGAGAGAGAACCAGTGAGGTGGCATCGCTTTCAGAGGTGGCGAGGCAGACACACACAAACACACACCGGCAGTCATTGTGAAACCGTGCGGTACTGGTCGGTGTGGGAGGGTTCAACTGTCGCAGCTGATAGGAGAAGGCCTGCTTCGACCACAGCGGTTAGCCCGCTGCCTTCACAACAGGAACATCATCATCACCAAACATCTCCCCATCTGCTGTGTTCACACACCACTGTCAATGCGTTCTCACGAAGTCCCACACAGCTGGCATCATTTGGCCTATTTCTTCTTGATGCTTCTCTTGTTTAGCTTTAGATCTGATTATGACCTGATTTCAAATGTGCATGGAAGGTTTGGAGCAAGTGAAGCTACCATTTGTGATTTTCAAAAAACAAAGAGTGAACTTCCAGAGGTTCATTTTGAGAATGTTTAATGCATAGGTGTTAGTTGCTAGTTATGCAGAAAACTTACAAAGATTAGAGAAAATTTGCAGCATTTCACCTCTGCTTCTAACTCAAAACCCTCTTCCACCTTACATCTAAAATTAATTCACCTGTGTAATTTAATATCAGTATAATCTGACATGTCCTGTGAAGAGGTTTGTTTGAGAACATTGGCTACAGCTTTGAATGTGGTAAAATTTCTCAACTGTGACAGGTTTCTAAGGTTTTATACCTCTTAGTTTCACACAGGAACTGATGATGAGTTCAGGTAAACAACAGAAAAACCAGTTGCGTGTCAAAACGTTTTGCCACAGCTTTAAGAAATGTCATGTGTGCAGACATGCCAGCAGCCAACTTTCTCACCTCTGCACACAAATTGATCGTCTGCTTAATTCAACAACTCCTCACCTCTTATACTTCTCCCAGAGGAAGGGGTTCTGGACGCGCTGGATCTTGATGATCCTGAACTTGGTTTCTGATACCGTCTTGTGAAACAGGCTGTACACCGTTCTGTAGCTGCGGTCTTCACGTGACACGGGCACCCGCAAGAAGTCCTGGCTCATCGGCATGGGCAGCCATGTCTCTGGAAAAAGGCTAGGAGGGTTGGTTGATGTCGGCGAGAGGGGAAGTGAGGAGGAGACGTCCATCGGCGTCGGTGCAGGCGTGGAGGGGAGAGCGGGTAAAGTGAGACCACCCAAAGTCCTGGAGAGGAAAAAGAACATTAGGTCTTTTAGTGAAAATAAACTTTATTTTCAAAACAAAAAGTGTCTCCGTTAGTCATGATAGTTGTAGAATAGGCTGGGAGCTGCTAAATATAATGCAGAATAACTAACTGCGAAATTAATTTGTTGTTTATTAAAAATGAAGAAGAGAACATAAGGAAAACCCAATGAAACTGAATGGACCAACCAAGCAATACCAAGAGTACCTCCACTGAATTAGACCACTCTGATCCACATCTTACACTCCCTCCAGCACAATCCAGAGGTTGTGGGGGTTTTTTCTAGATACCTTTTTTGCTATCACCTTCAACCCAAAATGCATTGAGAAACTAGAAACTTACTGCACATAGCCCTCAAAGTTTGTACAGCATCTTGTTGCTGCTTTTAGTAACAGAATGAAACATTTCTACATTTTTAAGATGGCAACAAGTACAGAAATAGCAGTTTTTATGTGATGAACCTCGTGTGATCTATCACATAAATCCCAATAAAGTAAAGTCAGAGGCAATATAGTCTGTGGTTGTAATCTACAGCAGCATTTTACTGTAACCTAGTTAGCTAGAACTGTATGTAACCTAGTTGTTATTACAGAGAAATGAGCCTGTGAAAAGACAAAACCGCTTTATGAAACGTATTAAGGTTTCTTTTTCTCGGTTATCCATGAACATCACTCACAAATCTCTGTAAATTTGCCAGCAGAGAATTAACAGGCAAACCAACAGAGGCCGGATCAGGAATGATTACTCTGCTCCGTTTTGCTGCACCTTATTAAAAGCCCTTCTGCTGCATTCTGGAGCTGCTTCATTAAACGCAGAATTAGGTGCCTGATATATAATCCGACTACCACAGCTCCCAGTCTGAGCTAAGATGAAAGTCAAAGCAGAACTGGGTCTTTCACCGATCAATGCTCACATTTTAGCCCCACAGGAGGAACTGCTCCAGACTGTCTGCACCAGAGAAAGAAGCAGTTTGTAGTCATTAGTAAAAGCCTAAAGCCAAGGTGGCGCTCACTGCTACATCTGCACGCAAACGTCCATCTGCAACTTTATGCCTACACTTTTCCACAGCGACGCTCCCATTTGTTTCCAATCACAAGCGTTTCCAAAAACCTCCATCTGCTGCACGTTTGAAATCACATCCCTCCGACTGCCAGCCGTGACAGATCCGAACTGCAGGGCGGCGCCGCTGCACGTCAACCGTCAAACGACACGACAGGATGGTGCGAAAATGAAACCCAGACACCAAACAAGAGAAGATGAGAACAAGGAGGACTGGGAAAAGGGAGGGGGGGCTAAAAGAAAGATAGCAAAGAAAGAAAATGCCAATTGTGGAGCTGTCATCACAGTGACAGAAAAAGAAAAAGTCCTCCACCACGTCTGGCATTTGAGTCAGTAACAGTAGTTTTCCTGTCAAGTTATCACCCTCTAAGTGTAAATTCTGTTAGCTCTATCATCCATACCAAAGAGTGTGTGTTATGAAGAGGCTCTGAGGTAGTGTGACAGTTATTCTCGTCTCATTTCTTCCACTCTCTCTTATCTTGTCGGTCTGGTCTAAGAGACACCCACCACCTCCCTCATTCCCTGCGCTGCAATCGAAGTCTCTATTCCCTCGGCGCTTTGAGGAGATCACAGACCGGCTGCTGCAGAAAACAAGTGTGAAATGAAAAGAGACAGATGCCGAAAGAATGATGGAGTCGGGCAAGAATGAGAGAGAGGAAGGAGGAGGAAAAGAACAGGACAGGAAGAAGGAAGAGCTTTCTAGGCTTAGGTCACTTAAAAGGATAATTAACTGGCTAAGATTCATCCAATTTGATAATTCAATTACTGGAAATTTTAGGGGATTTCTTTCACCATTAAAACTTGAAGAGCAGCCTTTAGTGACCTTATAGTGTCTCTATTTTATTCTTTCATGTCACTATATGAATATCCATTGCAATTTAGGACAGGTATGTTAAAGGAAATGCTATAACATTTTCTCGTGGACAGCTGCATTGACTTCGGCCTTGACAGAAGACAACAAACCAACACCAGCAGATGACATGGCTTCACAAATCCCTTCTGTGGATTCTGGGCTTCTCCCCTTCTCCTGCAGACCCGACACCTAATCCATAAACCACCAGGACGTGGTCTGGTCTTTCCTCTCTTGAAGCCACGTAAAATGCATGTCTCTGGTTCGGTTGATAGGACTTGACTGCAAATTTTTTAACCAACTTTTTTCTTCCACTCAACTTTCCATTGATTGACTTGCGTCACTGAAACTGCCAGCTTTAATGCAAAATAAATTTTTACTTCGACATATTTTAATCAGTAGATCTCTACTTAACAGGTTTTAGGTCTTCTTATGAGATATTCTAATAAACTGAACTTTAGGTTCATAATCATTCAAATGAGCAGAAGTCTTCTAATGAAAGTTGCTCTTGTTTTAGCTCAGATTTTTATTTTACTAGCTTATTTAATATTAAATAAGCTTAATTATTTGCATTGTTGGTGTGTTTATTAATCTTTTTTTGTTTTATCATAAACAGGTCTCTGTTATAAATGTCATCTTGGATGTCAGCAAGATAACGTGTATAAATGAAGGTTAAGTAAAATAATAAAAATGAATTAACTGAGATGCATGTGACTGAGTGCAGCTACTGCAATTTATCGATGGACAAATGCAACCAACAGTTGACCCCTGGATCTGGGTTGCAGCTCCCTGCAGTGGCGTTTCTCGCTCTCTGCCCCTCAGCAGCGCCATTAGATCCTCTCCGGCTGCACTCCCTTTCACCCTCACTGCCTGTGTTTCTCTTTTCTTCTTCTCTCTGTCTGGCTCTTGGCATCACGATCTGTTTTGTTCTTTTCTTTTCTCCGGCTTTCTCTTGACTGTTGTGGCCCGTTGGGCACAGCTTGTTCTAGGAATCCTGCTCCACACCAGAAGAATCTGCAAATGGGCTGAAATGGCTCCACTTGTTTCTAATCAGGTATCACTCGTTTCCTAAGTAAGACGGAGGAGAGTGCTGCAGGCACATCTCTTCACCGCTATAAAGACGGGAAGCGGAGCTTGAGAAAATGAGTGTGAGAACAAATTTAATCCCGTCAAGGGAGGAGGAGGGGTTCACAACACTGGGAGCATTAATTTCTTTGTCTCCGCGATCCTCCCTCTTCTTCTCATCGGTTTTCATTTGCTTCATTATCTCATTTCACATCTTGTCTGCTCCAGGCATGCTTTCCCCTGCACAGGACAGTTCCTGTGTCCTGGTGACCACATCTGACTTGCCAAAAACCTGAGCTGGGGGTAAGTGTTGGTTCAGCTCCGGCTGTCGATGCGTTCTGAAACGGATCAAAACTGGACGTGGCTTTCAGAGCCTTTTGAGCATTCAGCCCCGACTGTGACATTGGCATTGTGTACCGGCCTGTGTGTACCTGCACGTCCCTAAACACAGAGCTGGGACGCCCGGGGAACACAGAGAGCCATGAGGAGACAGTTTGTAACATGGTAGAAAGCCAACAGTGAGAATTAGACAGCAGTGCTGCCAGGCACAGCGTTTCTCCCCCCATTTCTAAAACCTCAAGAGTTCGATGCTCTCTGACAACACTGAGTAGTAAGAGATAAATTATTATTATGCTGATCTGCCGGAGAGTACAATGGAAAGCAGAAGTGAGAACAAAACAGCAGGCAGGAAACCATCAATAAGGTGATTAAGCTTCACCTCTCTGCTGAGGACTGACCACTTTTCCTTATTATTTATGAGGTTTCATTACTTCAGATCTGTGTGAAAGCGGCTTTTTTCTGCTCTTTTTTGTGTCATGCAACAGACGAACATGAGAGACGTGAGGCTAAGATCGATAAAACACTGTTTCCTGTATTGATCTTGTATGAAACTAAGGCTGTATGAAACAAATATATTTATCAAAGCCATCAGCAACATTACAGATGAGCTTCAAAATCGCAGCATCACTGTTGCCACCTCAAATAAAAAAAGCTGAATTTCTACATTTCCTGGGACTCAATTATGCAGTACGATAGTGGTAGCAGTGAAGGGAAAATAAAAACGTACATTTTGACATTTATTAAAAATTACATATTTGTTTGGCAGAACTTTAGTGATAAAGTATATAGAGAGGATTTTTTTTACCACCAAAACATTTCTAGATATTAACGAGGACTGCAGCTAAAAAGACAATCAGATTGGTTTTTGATGACCAGATAGATACATCGGTGCCGTTTCCGTGGTAATAATGATAATATGAATGACATTATTTCTCTCCAGCTTACCAGCTTAATTTCTTTAAAACTAATACACATAGGGGTTTCAACAAAACCAGTTTGGTGGAAGCACCAGCAGAGAGAGAAATGCAAACGCTGCAGACAGACAGACTGCGACATTTCTGATCTCGACTTGCAAACCTAAACAGGACTAACTGGATCAGGAATGAATAGTGATATTTACTGGAGGTGCGGCGTGAGGATCACAGACGACATGAACATGGGTCGCTTCTTGATCTGCCGTCTGAAGCCGAAGACAGCATTCTGCTGGAAGCCCTCCTTGATGTTGAGGATATACTGGTTCTGTAGCGTGATGAATCGGACCTCCTTAAGACCCCTCGAACTTGCCTCTTCAATGAGCTTCACCACCGGCTGCAGGGGAGCAGAAGGCAAGAAAGGGGACATGAAGAAGTGAGATTGATTCACTGTCTAGCTAGTCAAGCAAAGCCAGGAGATTATGGTTGATCATTTTTAAATAAAACCAAACTCAAACATGGAGAATGAGTAATTCTCATCTCCTTTCCCTGCTTCGTCTGGGATTCCTCCCACTCCTTAAAGAGACAGAGGCTAATTTCAAGGTGTCAAATTCCAAAATAAAATCTTGTTAAGTTATGTTTGATATATAAAGCATTTTTACAACAAATGAAGGTAACAGATATTTGATTGCACTATAAAATACCAATATATGCCTGGAAAACACATAATATTGCATATTTAAGACATTTTATTGCTGGCAAAGATGCTGTGGTTCTAGTGATGCTTACGGTAAGCATCACTGAGCTGGTGCATTAAATACGTCACGGCCAAACATTAGTGATTGGGTGTAATCATTTAAAACTAACGCCTCCAGCTAGCAATCATTTTCCAATATCTGAGCAAATCTCTGTACACCTTGCCTCTGAACGAAGCAAAGTGTAGGACAAAGAGCTGGTATTTCGCCAGGCTACTGTTTCACATACCTGGTCTTCAGGAGAGCTTGTTTGTGTGTTTCTAACTTGATCGAATCACAGCAGGTCAACGATTGATTAGTGCGAGGAAAGTTAATGTGTCTGGCCTTGTGTTCACAGAGCGTGAAATAAAGCAAACACAAACGCAGAAAAAGACAGCGAGCGGCTCACCTCAGAGTACTCCCTCCAACCAATGTTGTCTCTGCAGTAGTACTTCCACACTGTGTGACAGCTCGGGGTGGAGTTAGGGTTCACTGCAGGGACAGGAAGAGGGCACGGGGGAGTGGTCAGCCGTCGGACGCAGTCGAACTCCAGGTCACACACTCGCATCGTCGCAAACTCCAGCAGAAACACCCGGCCCCTGAAAAAACAAAGATTCCAGTTAAAAATGAACCAGCAACCAGGAGTTCAGCAGTCTTTGTAGGAAAGAAAAACAACAACAAAAAAAATTTTAAAAACTGCGGCTCGGTGACCTTCCTGTTAAGTGGTCCTGATTTTTATTTCTATCAGCTGCCATGTGACCAAACATGTGGCTGTTAATGCAAGCCATGTGCCCCGGAGTGAGGCGACCAAAGAGTGAGTCACACAGGGTGACAGCAGTGTGTGAGAAGGGAGCAGGACAACATGAGAGGAAGACAGCTGAAACATTTCCCTGAAAACACACACTAATGACTCCATGATGAGTGAAATAAAATGTTAATTACTCCTAGGAGACCCACTGTGATGTTTATATTTACATCTCTAAATGTAACATTTTGTCACTAAACACCAACAAGCCAAAAACTTTCATTTTGCTGTAATTTGACTAAGAGCACTGTTGTGTTCCTTGATGTTAATGACATTCACTAATGGAACAGACCTATGAGGCCTTCGCAGAGCAGCTGTGATCACACTCAGATTAAGTTACGCACTGCATTTATTAATTATGTGCCTTCTCTAGGCAACCGCCACATAATTTTATTTAGAGGTATCCAATTAAAGGAGGGAGAACACACTTGCACGACACAATTTTCAGCTTCTTACTCACATAGTTTTACTTCCTCTTCCCCAATTAGGCATTACTTAGTGTTTCTCTGTCACATGCAATCCCAATAAAATGCACGTTTGTGGTTTTGACAAAACAACCAAAAATTAAGTATTAACCACTGAACTCATGAAGACTCATCCTCCTAAACAGCAGGAGGCAACAATTAATCTTGTAATGACGCATAGTCATATTCAATAAATTAGAATATATGTGCTCATATGAAGCCCGTTTTTCAGATCAAAAGTACTTTTGAAAATAACCTTTAAGCAAGTATTAAACATACTTTTCATTCAGACATTTCTGGGGTTTTTTAAGTATTTTTTATTGATCTAATGTAATTTTAAATATCATGTTTTCATTACATGTAAGTGGGAAACTATAATTAACAGAGATAAATGTTTTAAAATACCCTTCTGCATGTTTCAACTAAGTGACGAAGGTCTTGAAATAAATAGGGATTTCATTAATATTCTAATTTATTAAATGAGTCTAGCATCTTTTGTTTAAATGGCTGTGTTTTTTTTTTGTTCTTCTCTTCATGTTGTAGCAGGAATACCGATGATGACTCGACTGTTTCAGGCTTAACCTAGTTAACACAAATCAGCTGCTCTCCACTAATTTCACTAATTGGTGAAATTAGTGGAATTAATTTCACTAATTTCACGATGACACAATGACACAAACTAGAAAGACTTCTGCTGAAATAGGTCGGCCGCTACTTACATTTATTTACTTCACCTAATAAGTTTTTAATTAACTGAATTGTGTTTGTTAAAATCTGCTTTTCAAAAGAGCAGTTTTTTTCAAATGTGAAATTATACTGATCTTTATTTTTCTTACAAAGGTGCTAAAAGGATAAAGCCTCCAAACAGGTTGAATACTTTTTATGTTCATTGTATGTTATATTCAGAGTCAGAAACGCAGCGTAAATCAGGATCCCATACAGCAGTCTGACTGCCCTCAGTTGACATTTTGCAAAACAAGTGGAACGAATGCCAGATGGTAGTCAGTCTGAGATGTTTTCCATGTGCATCACCTGAGGAGGAACGTGCAAACCTGTTCGTTAATGCAGCGCCCGCAGCAGTGAAACGTCAGGTTATTATAGGGAGGCAGTAAACACAAATTAAGTTCTCCTTCCTGCAAGTGTAATTACTGGTCACTGAGGTTACAGGGTCTGAGACAATGCTTTCTGTCACAACGAAACAGCCTTTTCCAAAACCTTACAATCATGTTCGTTCATAAATAGCAGCTGGACGTACTGTTATCATAGGTTGAATTTCTGCTAAGTCACAAGGAGACTGCGTCTCCATAAGAGGAAGTGAAAGAGCAGGCTGCTTAATGAGCACGTGCAGAAACAAAACAGTGACTGAAAACCAAGTCGCAGTCTATCATATCTGCACTGCCAGAAATTAAGAGAGATAATGCAGATGAATGATTTTCTGTTCTGTATATGAAAGCTGTTTTCAGCATTCAACAAGCTAGAGGGTGTTTCAGTTTCATGGGAAAAACAAACACAGCAGTTCATTTGAATATTGAATGCAGAACCAAAAGAGAGAAGCAGAAGGAGCAGGATTATGATAACGGCTGCAGCAAGAAAAGTCCTGGCAGATAAAAGTGAGGTGGGCAAGAAGCTGCGACTGTGGCACTAACAAGTTGGGGGTGGGAGGAAACGGTGCATCTTCAGCTTCGCCCCGGGTCAGCTCCTTCTCGCCCACTTGTTTTGTTTTCTTAATTATTTCTCGTTTCGTTCTGCTCTGAATGTTACCCCCGTTTAGCTGCTTCTCTTGGTCTCTTCAAACCACTGCTGCTGTGTTTTTTAGGAAGGGAGAATGTGTTTACCAGGCACCTGCACAGACTTCTCTCTCAGTGCAGAACAGTTTCTGCCAGAGCAACAGACCGTCTGATGACAGGATGCAGAGATGAGATCCAAAACTTGACAGAACAGTAAAAAGACTTTGACTACCTGAGAGTGTAGAGAGTGAGAATATGCCAATAATTCTTCAAATCTGTTCATAATGTTCCTTTGGTTTAGAGTGGAGGTGCGCAGATCAGCCAGCCGGTGATGGGAATCGCTAGGTTTCCCCTGATGTTTGATGTTTGTTTGAAATCTGGTAAACTTGGAGAAAGCGCTTTGATGCGGACAAATTATTAAGTCTGTTGAATCCACAAAAGCAAATGAAAGAAGTCTTCTTCCGTTCTGGGCCGTTTGATAACAGCGGGTCAGAAATCGGTATCGGCCCTGAAGAGCCTAACTAGTTGATCTCTAGTTTATATTTATTTAAAGGTGGTGTACAAAAGAAATAACAGGAGATTTCTGACAACTGTATGGAGCACACAGTTCGTCTTGTGCTGCGCACTGCTGGTCAGCTGACTGAAATGAGACTATTAGTCTCCTTTTGCTTGCAAGAAAAACATCCAAGGCAAATTAGAAATACTGAATTAGTAAGGAAACAATGTTTTAAAGCTGCAGTTGGTGAGTTATCTGTGGTGAGAGTGAAGCAGATAGTTTTACTAATCTGTAAGGAGAAGAAAATGTATAATATAAACAATAAGTACCTAAAAACATCGACAGAATTTTAATCCTTACTCTATATTTGGTTTATTTGTCCAAATCAAAGAAACAAAAAATAAATATTTCTAAGTACATCTTTTGAGCAGTTGTACTTTTCTGTATTTCATAAACCTTTTCAACAAGTTTTGTTTAAATAAAATGTTTTAAAAAAAGCTTAATTTCTTCTGTAACACAAGGTTTGATCATAACTGGAAGAATCTCACGCTAGCTCCATGCCTAGCTCACATCGATGCAGCATCCACACAGGCGGCTAAACCTGTGTGAACGACTGAAGGTTGAAGTTTCACTATGAGGAAGGGAACTTTTTCACATTTACAGGCAGCCTCTCCACCTTACTGATTAGCTCTGTTTCTCACACTCACAAACCCTCTTTTCACCGACATACAGTCAAACAAAGATAGCTCTCCAGAGAGGTCAGACAATGATTTCTTTTTTCTCAAAGCTTGTCGTTGAGTCCTGCTCCCTCCCTCGCTACTAGACCAGTTCACACTAAAAATAAAATTCCACCGGTTAAATTAAGTGCACTCACATCCAGGGCTTTTGATGCCAAGGCCAATCCCAGAAGAAGAAAAAAAAAAAAAACACGATGAAAATGTCAGATTGCTTTAAGTTTATGCAAACCTGCGTTCATGTAGGTCAACAGAGAACGCTTTGAAATTCAAACGGCAGCTTCTAATTTTGATTTAATGGATGACAAGATAGTGATGTGGGAAAGACAAAATGTGCAAAGCAACGCCTTTCCTCAGATGAATGATGATTAAAACTTATGGCACTGTCCAATTGGATCCTACATGTCGAGACACACACACGCTTACATACAGTTGAACTTTCTCACAGGTACACACACACACAAGTACCTGCATACCACCATTAGTTGAGCCCTTGTGATTGTCACAAACTAGAAGAAGAAAAAAAAAGAAGATCACTCTTTTACAACACACACATTCTTTAGATAGATTCAAGTACACACATGCAAACTCCAGCCAGTCACGCCTAGATAAGTCAGTCAGTCAACCAAATCTGCTGACGAAGTCTTCTCTAACACACACCCAAACACACACCACCGCATTGATGTCACAGGTCCGTGTTATTTCCTCCTGCTGGACCGATTCAAATGTCATGACGGACAGCGTCTGACGTCTCCTGGATTGTTCCCATTCACGTGCATACCTCAGTCAGCCGTCACATCAGAGAGCTCATAGTTCAGGGTATCCTTTCTCTACGCATTGACGCTGTTGTTACACAATCCCACAGCTACCTGGAACAGGTTTTTCTAAGTATAATAAAGATTAGATAAAAGCAGAAACACAAAGTGGCTTGATGACAAAGCTTTTGCATATTTTGATATTTCTTTAAGGGCTTTAAAACCTCAAGAGGCAACAAGTGAAGAAAAACCCAAAAAACAGAAGCAAAATGCTAAAGATGTACGCCACAATGACTAAAACATCTGAATTTGTGAACCCAGACAGAGAGAAATGGTAGAGGGACTGAGGCGATCTGACTAAGAGGAGGCAGGACGTCCCAGGCCTCGCCTCTCTGATTCACGCCATGATCTGTGTGACACATTATGGGCTCAAACACACACGGACTCTGTTTGCTCTATTTACCCAGGCTGATCATTTTCAACAATGTTTCTTTTCGCATAAACCAGCTCGTATAAACATGCCCATTTATAATTTTTTTTTTTTTGTATTGAGGAAACATGGAAACCCCCAGCGATATAAACACAAAGACACACTCGTGCACACACCTTGATATCAGGTCGCTCTGCCCTGGGTGCTCAGTGGCTCTTTATGCCAGTTAATGACAAGCAAGGCTTTTATCACATGGCTGACAAAAGAATCGGTTTCTAACGCTCACTCAAACACACCCATGAATGGGGCTATGTAAAGCCCAGACGCACTCAGCTTCTGTTGACTGCTGGCCGGTTTTATTTCAATTAAACCTGACAGGTTACGGGAGATGTGCTGGAGGGTTTATACACGGCTCAAAATAAAAACTGACACCAGTCACTTCCATCAGCAAATATGAGTTACAGTGAATGTACAACTCAGGATTGACGGCGACATTCTTACTTCCTGCTGAGTTCATGCCTAACGCGGATTAGTCAGACTTCCACTCCTGCTCATCATATGGATGGGATTATGTGTTGTATGGCTCTCTCACACACACACACACACACACACGTGCGCATGTGGGAAAGGATCAGGTCAGGACGCATGCTGTAGCATACGTGCAACAATGCAGCTCTTAACCAGATGCAGATCCACTTTTCTTTTTTTTTTTCCTGCCCACTCCTCTCATGTGGCTGCACAGTATAAGAAGGCAAAAACAGGCCTTGGTTGCCATACCGACAGAGAAGCTTGAAGAGTGATCTGCTCTCCATTATATCACTAATGATGTTATCACTTGGAGATACCTTTGTGCTGCGTTTGTAGTCTTGCGTGCATGTGAAGACAGGCGGGGCTGTGTGTTTGAAGAAAAGTAACCTGGGTGTTCACACACTCACTCACACACATTCAAAACTTTATCAGAGTTAACGTCCCAAAGTTTAATGACTCCCCTCCCAAGTTTCAGCCTAAAGTCTACAGTCAATTTAGAAAGTCGCTGTCAAATTCCTCAAAATAATGGAAACACTGGCATCCAGCAGAGACTCGAACCAACTTTCTAACAACTCCTAACATTTACAATTAAAATCAACAAAAATGCTAATTCGAAAAATAACAGCTTACAGAGAATGAAACAGCTGAACAAGTGAAACCCGACTCCCTCTGAGCATCATCAGATATGTTACAAGATAATAAATGTTCCTAGTTGCCACTCGATCTTTCTAAAACAATCCAACCCGTTTCAGACTCAGAAACTGAAAAAACATATATTGAAATATTGCAGCTAATTATGAGTCTGGCTTGTTGCTAAGTATTAAAGTATTCATAGATTTTACTAAATAGTTTCAAAACCACAAACGATAATGAGAAGCCAGAGAAAGCATCAGAGTACCTCAACACTTCCTGTCAGTCAGCTGGCTGAAAGAAGGCCGCTACAAATTTACCAAAAAGAAAAATTTGGCCTTTTGAAAATGTTACAGTTGTCGTCAGCAGTGCACTCTGTTTTCTGTTTTCAATAAAAGCAATAAAATAAGGCGTATTTGTGTTTATATTTGGGTCAATACCATGATATTGTAAATGCCTCATAAGAACCAGAAATGAACATTTAAATTTGTGATATGTCTCATGTCTATTGTGGCTAATCGCAAAGAATCATGAGTGGTTTTAATGTCGTTATTTCAGACATTAAATAACGATGCCCTCTTTATAATTAAGGGGTGGTAATAACTGTAAAGTATTGCTATGAGGGAAAACAAGTACTGTAATAAAAAATAGCAATTTACTGTTATCATAACAAACTAATAATTTTTGTAAAGCCAAAAACAATAATGCTGAAGTTGCCAATTTTGCTTTCTGAACAATTTTTTCCTTGCACTGAAAATACCAATACGTATGTTTGAAAAGTATGACTGAATGCAATCAATCTTCTTTGTCAAATAATGTTTGCAGGACTTTGACTAGTCAGAGACAGATGTACTGCCAGAAAGATTGAAGAACCTTTAAATACTTTTTAATTACAATTTTTTTTTTTTTTGCTTTATGACACTACATGCACAAAAAGATATTGTGACAACAAACATCCAGATTATTCATCCCTGTTTGCAATAATAACATGCATGCAACAAATGCGGGGGGCATTTTTTCCCAGACATTTTTTAGTTGCAGCTGGAGTTTCAGTTGAGCGAGCCAGATGGTCCAGTGTGATTGTGTGAGAGGTTGACAAACTAAAAAGTTCACACACAAAAAGAAAAAAAACAAAAAAATCTAGGCTGACTCCACCAGGTGCATATCCTGTCTGTGACGCAGTGTGCGCTCTGAATGCACTTTCAGCTGGAAACATGAACCAACATGTTAAGCTAATAGATGAAGCGGCAAATAAGTGAACACCTTTAAGCCAAAAACAACAACAAGCACGGAGAACTGCCTCAATGGATCAGCTATGCTGAAAGATTGAGGAGACAATGGTGAAATAATGCGTCGCTGATATGCTAATGTAATACTCCAAAATGTTAAGCGTCAACATGAATTTAAAAAAGAAAAAAAGAACTAAAACGGGCTCAATTCGGAGAAGCATCCCTGTAAAATGGGAGCACGCAGATAATAAAGAAACTTGTGTTTATAATAAGGTCAGCGTCTTGCTGAGCGGCCCCATTGTTTGCTTGTGAGCAGCACAGTTTCACAGGAAGCACATGCTCCTCTATGTCACCCCGCTGGGGTTTGCCAAGTGCTTGCATTAAAGTGTGTCTCTCCACCGAGTGTGAGAGAGTAAAAGGTAGGTTTATCTTCCTCTACTAAAAGGCATGCGTGCGTGTGAGCAGTGTAAGCCACTCGGTTTACCCGTGCAGGCAGTTCGTGAGAGCGTCTGCACGCCAAAGTGTGTGTGTGCGTGTGTGTGCATGAGTGCAAATGTACACCCTATTGTGCACGAGGGGACAAGCTGCCAAGCGAGACTGTGTCACTGACCACACAGTGCATCTGACGAGTGGGGGTGGAGGGGTCAGGAAAGTTCATGAGGGCTGTGAATTCTGCTTTGGTTGGAGCGCTGGCCAATCACAGGGCTGCGTTTGTGGGGTTTGGGAGCAGGGAAGTGCAGGAAACAGATAGCAGATTATCAGACTGCCAGGACACGATAGCTGCCCAAATAAAGAGCAACAGCAGGGTGCACGCTAACCAGAGGACACGTCGGGACAAAATGCGAACTATAACACATACATATTCAAAGTAATGTTTACTTGGCCGTCAGCACAACAGCTGGGGGAGCTGATGCTTTCAATTTGTCGGACGGTGGTGAAACCGAAGACGGAACTGAGGCTGAGGTTTACGGTTTCCAACAAGCCTGAAGAGGCGGACAATTTACAGACAGCCTATGAGTTTTCTGCACCGCTGTTGCTATGTCACAAATACCAATTTATCATGACCACCGGGAGATAAATTACTGCACATGTCAACAGCAACTGGGTTTCTTTCAGACATATAATATTACTGGTGTATACGATCTAGGTTAAATGGAAACAGTTTGGTTTGCTGCTTTGAAATACGAGCAAAAAGTGTGGTATTGTGTCACTTTACACACGCTACAGAAAACAAGGTTTTAAAAAGGTTTTTCACACTCTTCCTACATTTCATAAGTGTTGTCCCACCCCCTTTTGTTGCTGCACACTGTCATCCAAGATGGCTGAAAGAAGGTTCCCTCACTTAAAAGAAATACAAATATAGATGTTTGGAAATTCTTCTAGTTGTGAAATGTGTAGTCAGTCATGGTGTGTAAAACATAGGAAGCCCACCCATCTTTGGTTTTCAAATATCAATTTCTGTTTATAAATGATACTTAGCAAACTCCAGCTGGTGTATCTATTTGCCACCCTGCCACCAGATAGCCAATGTAGTTACCAAGCTAATATCAACTTTGTTCTTGTTTTATTCTATACAATAAAACAAAAGTTACTACTTAATTTAGTCTATGTCTTCCATATGTCTATGCATTAATATAAAAATACATGTTATAGATAACATTATAGCTTTTCTATAATACTAGCACCAATAGGAATATTTGTTGCTTCTTCTTTTTAAAGGAAACCTATATGGGTATATTTTGTTTTTGTCTTTTTGTGTTAATATCCAGAAACTGTTTCTTTTTTACTCAAAGTTGTACCTTCAGATACAGTTTCCAGGTTCCTGTGCAGATACTTACTGATACTTGAGTCGGACTTGTTCCTGGTCTGGGTTGCAGTACAGTCTCTCCAGCTGCTCCTGGGAATCGTCTGCTATGCTCTGCCATGTCTGAGTGTTGCTCCTGCGGATCTGCCAGTGGTAGGGCAGCACGGTGTGGTGGTGGGCACAGTCGTTTCCAAAAACACACCGTCCCTGGAGGAAATCCACACAAATGTCTACAGAGTCCGACTGGTGCGTGTGATACTGGAGCTGAGTGAGTAGCTCAAACACTAGGTCCAGGGAGGCCTCTTCGCTTTTATTCTGGAACAGCACCCCTTTGTCTGGCTGCAGGAGCTGGGAGTGGGGGTCCTGGACTGCAGAGGAGTCTTTCACTGAGACACTTTTAGCGCCAGAGGTTAGGAGGTCTTTGCTTTTGATGATGCTCCCCTCCTGGTGAGGAACCTGGGGTGTGACTATGGGAGGTATATCCCTCTCTGAGGGTGGGATTGCCTCTGTGCTCTCAGCAGCTCGGAGGCCAGCTTTCAGCTGGGGTCTCTCCGTTTCCTCTAGCTCCGCAGTAGTATCGGCTATCTCCACGTCGACTTCCCGGCTCATCAACCCCTGTACTCCGGTCGCAGCCGCGGCATTCTCGGCGGCTCCAGGGTCTTTGAGACACACCTGCCCCACGCAGCTCTGCTTCACCACCGCCGCAGCGCACAGGGTGCCCGGAGTTCTGCCTGGCTGGCTGCGGGGAACAAACACCCCATCCCCGGACACCAGAGTATCCGAGCTCAATAAACTAGTCAGTATCGGATCCAGGGCGCGCTGCAGGCATTTGTGGTCCAATTTCCTCTGTTTCTTCCTGAAATAGGGTTTCACTAGAGGTATTTTGTCCGAAAGCCCAACGATCGGCTGCTCCGTGAAATCTTCCGCTTCGTCCATATTTAAACTCACATCCAGCGACATTGCGGTCGGCACACGTTCTGCGGATTTCTGGATAATGTGCAAAGTTTTGCCCATGTCCTCCTGCTAAACCCGGACGGTCCTGGAAGAGAAAGAGAGAATGAGGTAGTCATCAAAGATAACAGCCGTAATCCTATAATCTCAGTTTCCAAGGTGAAGTCATCGCAGAGATTAATATGCTGCTTGGGCGAGCTATTATGCCAAACACTCCCTGGCTTTCCTTTCCTGGGAAGGAAAACCTCCGCCGTCTAAAAGCTGAATCGAAACCCCCACTAAATACAGAAAGTGATCCCAGATTGACCCCGCACATTAAAAACAGGAACAACACCGCAGCAGCAGCCGCAGAACACATCTAAACAGCCTGTTACACCGATTCTCGTTGGGGAAGCAGGAAAGGTTGGCCAATCGAAGCGGAAAAATATTACCTAATCCCGCTGCAGGGAAGTTGAGCCTCAGATTAATCATGTCAAACGAGAACACGTCCCGTTTTTCCCGTTAAGTCTTTTTGCTCTCCGGCTAACGTCATGCCTGCAAATTACAGCTGCGTATCCGCACAGGAGCGATAAAATCAGCAGTGTAACAAAACCCCACTCTCTCTCCCCCGGGACTATATTTTGATCACGGGAGTCCGATACGCGGGCCCTGCCGACTACGTGCCGCTTTACATCACTGCCCGAGCAAGTTCGCACGTAGGCTCCAGCTGACACAGCCACACACACACACACACACACACACACACAGGGCAGGCGGCCACTGCAGAGAGCAACACAAAACACCGAGGAGCTTTTACTCCACAGGCCGACAAGCAACTTTCGTTCTGGTGAAGAACTATCAGATTTTACAGGCGCAAGGAAAACAAAAAAAAGGGGGAAATAGTTATAAGAAAAGCACTGCTGCTATTTAAATTTCCCATTAACTAGCTTCCCTACAGACGATATGTCTTTATTCTCCGAGGCTAAAACGAGTAATACGCTACCTGCGCAACAAAGTCCAGCCCTCTCTCCCCGTTTGTGGCACTCTTTCGAGGTCAAAATCCAGTGTGTACATCGGGCGAAGCTCCAGAGCCAGTCCGGATAAAACAAGCTAGTACCAGAGGTAGTGTCCGTGCCCAGACCTGGGTCGCTGGTGTCCCCCTGCTGTTCCCCTCGTCGCTCTCATGCTCCGTCTTTTATCTCCTGTCTTTGTATCCAGGACAGGACAGAAGAGGCGCAGAGGAGCAAACCAACCGACAAAAGAAGTGAGCACAGCCGCAGCGAAAGACGCTCTGCCTGGCTGCCCCGGCTGCGCACCGCCAGGCTCCGCCCCCTAACCTGCCAGGGGCGGAGCTTCGCTTCAAACGCACGTACACTGAGTCGTCTGGTGGCCGCAGATAGAAGCTGCAAACAGTGTGTGCGGGGGGCTTTTAATTCCAATGTCATAATGCAGCAAATTATAAATGATGAAACATGCACATTTGTGCGTCTCTCGATGAAAAATACTTCTGGGAATATATGTACTGTATATAAGGGCAGCCCTGTACTATTGTGGTACAGGGGTGTCAAATCCGGGCCTCAAGTACCAGCATTCTGCAACTTTTAGATGTGTCTCTACTATGGAGAACTCGACTGGACACCAAGGACATGTTTGAAAGTTGCAGCACATGGCCGAATTTGAGGATCCCTAGTGGCCTTCAAGGATGCTAATATATATATATTCTTTCAAATAAAGAAGCCAATCTGCGATAATTTATCAAAGCTGGAGAACTATAAGATATTGAACTTCTGTAAAATAATTCAATGGGATTTAATCTTATTTTCAATTGATAAAGAATGTAAATCAGCTGAGTTTTTTAATTTCTATATGTCTCATAGAAATGACATATGCCTGTTTCCCTATTATGAATGAGTCCTTCTGTTCTGCTGTTTTACATGTCTCATTGCTCCCACATGCCTGACTTAAATAAATAGATGATTAACAGGCTTCAGCAGCATTAGATGGCCTGCAGAGAAGGTCATGAAATCATTTCTATCAGGTGTGCTGGAACAGAGACTGTTCTATAGAATAAATTAATATTCTATAGATGTGAAATATTTCTTAATGTCAGAAAGTAAAACAGTCATTTTGTATATATTTATTACACATAGAATAAAAATTATTCCAAGCTTTATTTTTTTTGCAGCTTTAATGATTATAACCTGTGACAGACTTTGGGAAGGGCTTACAGTGGCAGCAGCCCATTGACCCTATTTTTTAGGAGGGTCCCAAAGAATGTTTCTTTTTTGTTTCTTTTAACAAATGCATGTTTTGCAAATATTGTATTCAAAATAGAACACATAGACCAATATTAGGTAAATTGTAATAATATCATTGGGATTCTTATGACGA